>CM059445.1:33994979-36394979 GCA_030390025.1 Squalus acanthias | reverse complement strand
AACTACTTCACTCTCCATCCTAATGAAGAATTCTATCATATTATGATCACTCTGACCCAAGGGGCCTCGTACAACAAGATTGCTAATTAATCCTTTCTCGTTACATAATACCCAGTCTAAAATGGCCTGATCTCTGGTTGGTTCCTCGACATATTGTTCCAGAAAACCATCTCGTAAACATTCTAGGAATTCCTCCTCCACAGTATTTTTACTAATTTGGTTAGCCCAATCCATATGTAAATTAAAGTCACCCATGATGACTGTTGTGCCCTTACTGCATGCTTCTCTAATTTCCCTTTTAATGCCGTCCCCAACCTCCGTATTACTGTTTGGAGGTCTATATACCACTCCCACTAACGTTTTCTGCCCCTTGTTATTTCTCAGTTCTACCCATACAGATTCCACATCATCAGAGCTAATATCCTTTCTTTCAATTGTGTTAATCCCCTCTTTAACCAGCAATGCTACCCCACCTCCCTTTCTTTTTTGCCTGTCTTTCCTAAATATTGAATAACCCTGGATGTTGAGTTCCCAGCCTTGGCCACCCTGGAGCCATGTTTCTGTAATCCCAATCAAATCGTATTCATTTACCTCTATTTGCGCAGCTAATTCATCTACCTTGTTCCGAATGCTCCTTGCATTAAGACACAAAGCCTTCAGGCTTGTTTTTTTAACGCTCTCAGACCTATATGAATTATTATTTACTGTGACCATGTTTGATTTGAACCGTTGAGTTCTTTGCCTTCTACTTTTGTTTTTCTCCTTCCTGTCTTTAGCTTTTATCCTTGTTTCCCTTTCCTCTGTCTCCCTGCTCAGGTTCCCAACCCCCTGCCACTTTAGTTTAAACCCTCCCCAACAGCACTAGCAAACACTCCCCCTAGGACATCGGTCCCGGCCCTGCCCAGGTGCAGACCGTCCCGTTTGTACTGGTCCCACCTCCCCCAGAACCGGTTCTAATGTCCAAGGAATTTGAATCCCTCCCCCTTGCACCATTCCTCTAGCCACGTATTCATTTGAAATATCCTCCTATTTCTACTCTGACTAGCACGTGGCACTGGTAGCAATCCTGAGATTACTACCTTTGAGGTCCTATTTTTAAATTTACCTCCTAACTCCCTATATTCTGCTTTTAGGACCTCATCCCATTTTTTACCTATATCGTTGATGCCTATGTGCACCACGACAACTGACTGTTCGCCCTCCCCCTCCAAAATGTTCTGTAGCCGCTCCGAGACATCCTTGACCCTTGCACCAGGGAGGCAACACACCATCCTGGAGTCTCGTTTGCGGCCGCAGAAACGCCTATCTATTCCCCTTACAATTGAATCCCCTATCACTATAGCTCTTCCACACTTTTTCCTCCCAGCCTGTGCAGCAGAGCCACCCATGGTGCCAGGAAGTTGGCTGCTGCCGCCTTCCCCTGATAAGTCATCCCCCCCAACAGCATCCAAAGTGGTATATCTGTTTGAGAGGGGGATGGCCACAGGGGACCCCTGCACTACCTGCCTGCACCTCTTACTCTGCCTGGTGGTCACCCATTCACTTCCTGCCTGTACACCCTTTACCTGCGGTGTGACCAACTCGCTAAACGTGTTACCAAGACGCTAATTTTTGTAGATTCTGAGCTCTAAAATGATTCTGTCACAAAGTAACCCCTGTTATAGTTTTCATGCTTCCACCAATTCGGAGTCAGGATAGTGTCAGCTATCAAGGGTTTGCATGTCTGCATCTGCGATACCCCTTCCCCACATCCCACTACTCAGATGTAAATATTTATCGAATTCAATTCAGATACGTTGATGCCTGAAACATTTATACATGTACTAAAGTTACACTTGTATTACTGAAGGCAACTTGGGGACCAGCAATGTAAGTCCAACCACTGAAAGGAGCTAACAGAACTCAGGAACAAGAGTTCTGACTTTTATAGTGCCTCTCCCCTTTAGGTCTTTTTATGTCATAGACCATTCCGCAGCTGAAAGGACAGACAGCCAACCATCTTCCAGGCCTCTGCCAGTACTGTCTTGACCAAAACACTATCAGGTACGCAAAGGTGGGCCATGGTCCAATTCTCCCTCTCTGTGATGAAACACAGATAATATCCCTTTGGCAACTTCTCCAATGTTATGGCAGAAATCAGGAACTGGAAACATGGCTTCAAACCTACATCTTATCGTTCTGTGAGACAGCACATTTCAGTGGCATGCAATACTTAACCTAGAAAATGTATCACTATTCTTCACATATTATTATCTGCAGTACAGCCTTACCTATTCTGATTTCAAGCTTCAAATAATAGTGGAATGGAGAGAACTTCTGGTTTCTGTCTCTGATTCTGGGGCCTGGCTATAAGACGGTCTCCTCTTTCACTGCTTTTTTAAACGTCCTGAATGGACTGCCCAAATGCACTTGCTTCTCAGTCTATGTCCTGAATTAGTTCTCTGTATCGAGCAGCAGTTCCACTCTCCATCCCTTTTCTAGAAAGTACACGCTAGAGGTGTTCAACTCTCACTGTCTTGAACAAGATGATGACACTGCATTCCACGGTTTCTTGCTGGCCTGATCAAGGACCTAGTTGAGAAGTCTAACTGTGTCATCTAGACTGCAGCATCGTATAATAAACACAAGTCAGTGCAAGTTATAACTGGTAGATTTTAGCAAAAGAGAATACTGTTCACTGGCAAATATTTTCCATGTTTTTACCAACTTATTTCCAAATTCACCCACTTTGTGTATATTTTTGTGATTTACATAAAGTTCACACAAAGGTTATGGATGGGACTTAGGATCACAGAATCAGCCCTATAGAGTTATAGTCCAAACTCCAAACTGTGCTCCCGACTAGTGAGGAGTCTGTGTGATGAGTGGGAGAAAAAACATGAGTGGCGATGTGCTTTTAAAAAACTGCCAGAAACAGTAATACGTTTATCTGTCATAGTGCCTGGAGCACTTAAATGTGCATAAAGCTGCTGATACAACCCATGAAAATAATTAATGTTAATATTAATCCAGCTGCTGCCAAGAATTTTTTTTTAAACATTACCTCATTTAAGTCTCCACAAAATATGGTTTCCAATAATATTATAGTATATTAATACTATGGGGGGACTTGTGTTTTAAATTTCTTGACTGAAAAGGGTTAACAAACATTGTTTATTTTTCATAAATACTACTCAAAACTGCAGTATTCTTTACAGTAATGTCAAATAATGAAGACAATATAACTCTATAGGGCTCATAGAAATTCCTGAAGCATCAACAATTGAGCCCACACATATTTATGGGATGATTGATGGTTCTGGATTAGCATAAATATAAGGTATTTCTTATACAGAAAGGCACAAATAACAGAGCGAAGAGGCTGATAAGGGTTACCTCTTCAGAGCATTCCCGTCATGGTAAAGTGCTCTATACGTACATAATTATATGGTCTGTGATGTAATCAGATTATGTCTGATGGTCAAAATTTTTTTTAAATAATTTTTTTAATAAAAATTATGGAAATTTGAAGCAGCCATTGTAAAGATTGGATTGGAGCAGCAGTTTTACTCAGCAACCAACACGGGTTGGGGGGGTGGGGGGGAAGAGGGATGGGGGGGGCGGGTAAGTGGCCTGAAATATATCTTCTGAAATGAGTGAGCTGCCTGTGGAGGTGTGACAGCAGCTCGCCTAAATGATTGAAGTGAGGCCCGAGCTCCAATTTCTGGCTGGCCTTGGGCGCACGCTGCCTGCGTAGCCCAAAATCGGCCCAGATGAATTTCTACCCCCATTTAGTCCATCAAGCCTACCCTGTAGAGTCATACTGCCCGAAGCATCGGGATTAGTCATCCCCTGCCCTCCAGCAGCCATGTAATCTCCTGGGAGGGGCAAGAAAAAGATTAAAAATACCAAGGCCATTTAGAGAAAAGAAATCTGGAAAATCTCTCTTCTACCCCCTTAACTGATCGAAAACTAGTCCAAGCGATCACATTGACCATGCTTATATTACCTCGTATTTCACCTACCTTTTATAAGATGCGATCTCTGCCCCAGCCAAGAACTGGTCCAGCTCTCTTTTGAAAGTTTGCAGGGAGTCAGCACTCACTGTATGAGCCGGCAACTTGTTTCAAAAGTCTTCTGGGAAAAGAAGAACTGCCTAACATCTGCCCTACCCCCAGCATTATGTAACTTATTCGCATGACTCCTGGCATTCCCCAATCTATCAAATTTAAATAATCTATCAATCAGAACACAATCTTGTCCTTTAATGATTTTATATACCTTTATCAAATCACCCCAAAGCTTCCACATCTCTAAAGTGAATAGACTCAGCTTTTTAAGCCTTTCTGAGTGACTAAGGTTGTTTAAGACGTGAATCATTCTTGTGGGTCTACATTGAAAGTTTTCCATAGCTTCTATATCACCCTACATATGAGGGGACCAAAACTGGATGCAGTATTCTAAATGCGGTCTAACCAAGGTCTTGTACAAGGACAACATAGTGCGCTTTGTTTTATATTGAATAGTCCTATTAATACAAGCTAATGCCTTATTTGTTTTGGCTACAGCTTAACACAGCCATTAGCCCACTTAAAACGAATGCTAAAATAGCACAGACAGAAATTTGGCAGAACATACTGACCTGTGTGTTAAAAAGTGCCCACACAAGGAATTAAACTCATCACAATTTCCTTTTAAATTAATATGTTCAAGTATATTTTTTTGATTAAAACACAAATAACCACTAGTAGAACTGCACTTTTGGACAGGAATAAATGGTACTCCATACAAATATCTGGGGTCCAAATCAGTGGCCTACATCTTATGGACCTGACTATAGGTTTTCTATAAGGGGATTTACCATACTATTGCCTGTTCATCTTTCTAGTTGTGTATATTTTGGGGAAAATGAAGTACAACTCTTAGGAAGTTTGTGAACTTGCCAACGTGAGTTGCTACATAAAGAAAGAATTTACAAAGAGTCTTATATAACTGATATAACAACAAAAAGTGCTGGAAACACTCAGCAGGTCAGGCAGCATCGAAGAGAGGAGAAACAGAGTCAACGTTTCGGGTCGAACCCTTCGTCAGAACTGCCTAAGCTTTTCCAGTTCTGACGAAGTGTTCGACCTGAAACGTTGACTCTGTTTCTCCTCTCCTCGATGCTGCCTGACCTGCTGAGTGTTTCCAGCACTTTCTGTTGTTATTCCAGATGTCCAGCATCCGCAGTATTTTGCTAATGTATTATATAACTGATGATGGACAATGACTGCACTTTAAAATCTCTGGGGTAAAACTTCAGATTATTGAATGGCGGAGCAGGCTCGAGGGGCCTAATGGCCTACTCCTGCTCCTATTTCTTACGTTCTTATGTTCTTAAAAGTACTTCATTGGCTGCTTGGCGCTCCAGGACATCCTGAGCTTGTGAATGCAAGTCTTGCCATTACCCTATGGAGCACTATGGGAAAGTCTGTGTGTTCTCTCACCCATGTCAGCTCCATTTGTAATCATAAAGTTGACCGTTAATGCAACTTTATTTGTGCAACATTCGGTTTCAAATCCTAGTTGACCAATTTGGGGATCTGATGACAGTTAAGACCTGTCAGCACGTATATTTGCGATTATCGTGCCACCAAATATTGCTGCAGCAAACTACTGCCCTTATACTTATTTTTTGTTTTACAAGCATTAAAATTCTCTTCATCATTCAACACTAATATTATTCATGCCAAGCAAAACAGATGTTGTCCCTTTACCAGGCTCTTCTCTCCCTCTTTCTCCATGACAGTCACTTTAAAAGTAATTAATTCAGTGACATGCTTTGAGACATTTTAACATGATAAAGCGCTGTGAATGCAGAGAGTATTGGTGCTAGTTGACCTCAGGGTATTGCATGCAGGAAGTCTTGATTGAGTTCTTTGATGAAGTAACAGAGAGGGTGGATGAGGGTAGTGCAGCTGATGTTGTGTATATGGACTTTCAAAAGGTGTTTGATAAAGTAACACATAATAGACTTGTTTGCAAAATTAAAGCCCATGGGATTAAAGTGACAGTGGCTGCGTGGATACGAAATTGGCCAAGGGACAGAAAGCAGAGAGTATTGGTGAACAGTTGTTTTTCAGAGCAGGAAAGTGTGCAGTGGTGTCCCCCAGGGGTCAGTGTTGGGACTACTGCTCTTTCTGATATTTATTAAAGACCTCGACTTAGGTATACAGGGCATGATTTTAAAGAGTGCAGATGACACAAAACTCGGAAATGTAGTAATCAGTGAGGAGGATAGTAACAGACTTCAGAAAGTCATAAACAGACTGGTGAAATGGACAGACACAAAGCAGATGCAATTTACCACAGAGAAGTGTAAAGTGATTCATTTTGGTAGGAAGAATGAGGAGAGGCAATATAAACTAAATGGTACAATTTTAAAGGGGGTGCAAGAACAGAGACCTGGGGGTATACATACACAAGCCTCTGAAGGTGGCAGAACAAGTTGAGAAGGCTGTTAAAAAGGCATACGGAATCCTTGGATGAATTTATAGAGGCAAAAGCAAGGAAGTTCTGCTGAACCTTTATAAAACACTGGTTAGGCTCCAGCTGGAGTATTGTGGCCAATTCTGGGCACCACACTTCAGGAGGGATGTCAAGGCCTTAGAGAGGGTGCAGAAGAGCTTTACTAGAATGGTGCCAGGGATGAAAGACTTTAGTTACGTGGAGAGACTAGCGAAACTGGGATTGTTCTCCTTAGAGCAGAGAAGGTTAAGGGGGGATTTGATAGAGGTGTTCAAAATCTTGAAGGGTTTTGATAGAGTAAATAAAGAGAAATTGTTTAGTGGCAGAAGGGTCGGTAACCAGAGGACACAGATTTAAGGTAGTTAGCAAAAGAATCAGAGGCGACATGAAGATTTTTCTTTTTACACAGCGAGTTATTACTGCCTGAAAGATGTGGTGGAAGCAGATTCAATAATAACTTTCAAAAGGGAATTGGATAACTACTTGAAAAAGAAAAAAATGCTGGGCTATTTGGAAAGAGCAGGGGAGTGGGACTAATTGGATAGCTCTTTCAAAGAATGGCCTCCTTCTGTGGTATCATTCTATGATTCTATGAAGTTAAGATTAGGTACAGTCTTTAGGTGAAGAGAGGTTAGAGGGCAGGGAATAATTGGAAACTAATGTATATGGCTTCACTAAGTAATAGAATACTATATCCAAATCTGGACATGCTTCTCCACTCATTGTCCCTGATGAAGATTTTGGGTTGAAATATCCTTAGATGTGGCAAAGTGGGTTTATCGACAGGTTACAAATTATTTAAAATAGGGTTTGAAACAAAGGCCGCGATTTTGGAAGTGTTTTAGTGAGTTGCAGTGAATGGTGAGACATAACGGTACTCCCCGCAATGGTGATGAGTGTGAAAGGAATGGCTTGGGCATTGTAGGGATGCTTTATGGTGTTGGTGTGGGATGGTGCCAACCTGGCACTTCATGTGGCAGCCAGAGTGTACAGCATCAAGTGAAGTAAATCTGGCCATGGTGAGGCCATCCCTGGGCTCCCAGGCAGCAATGTGCTCGAGTGCTGATGCCCTCTGTCCTGTGCAGCATCAGTTGATTGCGGAGAAGGTTGGTGGTGTTGTTGTTGGTGCTGCTAGTGTGCCTGGTGCTGCTGGTGTTGGGGCTGATCATGGTGGGATTCTGAGGACCAAGGTGAGAGAGTATAAAGGGCACCCATGCTGATGGAATAGAGGCAGGTGAAGTAGAGATGACAGAAGCGATCTGTCAAAGGTGAGAGAGGTAATGAAGTGAGACTGGATGGAGACTTGTGTAAAGACTTGCAGCATGGTGAATCTGTTGTGGAAATGCAGTGAGGAAGTTTGTGGCTGAGGGAAGATATCTCTGTAAGGTGGGAGCTTTTACTGTACATTTGAAGCTGTCAACTCAACAGCTGATTCAATGGCCACTGAACTCCCGCCTCAGCTTGACAGACGTGGTCCACGACTAGCGTGGGCCCCGTGGGTGAGCTGTCAAATGCAGAAGGTGAGCTGAAATTCATTCTTAAGTGGCTCTAAACAAACCACCAGCCACTAATTACGTGAATTGGGTCCCCCGCTGCGAACCCGCCACTGCGTGTCGGGTCTACTCAGCGCTGACAGACTCGACATTGGGGAAAGGCGCGTGGCGGCAGGTTCACAGTGGAGTCCCGACCCGCTGGGGGAAAAAAACACTTTCCCACCCAACCCGCCACCGATCGCGCCCCCCCCGGAAAATCCAGCCCAATGACATTTTCCTCTATTAAGACTTCACAGTGCAGTCAGTGAAAATTTCTTCTGTGTAATATGACTTCACTACACATAATGTACAGAGGAAGTCTTCCAAGTCATTTTTTTCACAAAGTGCAAATGGCAGAAGCCCATCCAACTCATCCTTCTGTATAACCCACTGATTCCACCCCCCATCACAGCATCTGCCTTTTGAATTACTTCAGAGTTTTTGCCTCCACTACCCTACCAATATTTTATATTTTCCAAATATCAGGGAAAGGCCACTTCTCAAAATGATGCTTACTTTGGTTCACAAGTTAATATAATGGTGGCCATGAGGTACAAGGATCCCCAAAGCCTATTAGCATAAAGCGTAAATTCAACTTCTGGGAATAATTCTACAGGAAGATTTCAGATACAAACAGAAATTATACCTTAATTTGTGGAATTTTTATGTGCTTGCAGCATGAAAATGGAAATTACTTTACCAAATTCACCTTTGCAATTGCAGAATTGCCATTCTTTAAACAAAGCCTGAGGAAATCATTACCACAACACTCTGTTGGAGTGTATATATGCATCTGTAATTGACTGTAATTGAGATGAAAACAAAGAATCATAGAGAGTTTAGCAAAGGAAGCCACTTTTTGTCACATCACACCAACTCTTCAGCTAGAATTATCTGCCCTTATCCCATTTCTATACTCTTTACTTGTATCATTTTAGATTCCTCTCTATTCCTTTCAAATAATGATACAGTCTCATGCCTGAATAGACAAATGTGATAAAGCATTCCATGTTGTAATAACCCTTATATTAAAAGATTTTTTAACTTCCTGCTTCATTCTTCATCCTGAATCTATGATTCTCCTTGTGACTGATCTGCTAATCAGTGAAAACAATGGGGGGAACTTTAACATGGGTGAACGGGTGGGTGTGGGTGTGGGTTAAAGGGGCAAAACATCTAAACGTGTCTGGAAGCCGGCTCCAAGCCGCTTCCGAGTTTTACTGAGGCGGGACAAGAGGCGGGCAGCCAACCCGTTCCCAGGAGGCGGGTTGGCATTTTAAATATGTTAATGAGGCTGGAAGCCTCGGATTTAACCTGCTTTGCATGTTCTACTGCGGCCTGCAAGTTTTCCAGGCCTCGGGAAACCCGGCAGCTGCACGAGGCAAGGACAGCCTCGGGGAGCACTCCTTGTAGGCCAGGAAGAGGAGCGTTTCCTCCTAGCCCGCAAGCTCCCACCATCAGACCCCCCCATCCCATACAAACCTCCCCACCCCCATACAAACCAATCCCCCGCCCCGGACCCCTGGGGTCAGAGATCGGACCCTCCTTGGGATCGGACTTTCCCCTCCCGGGGTCGGGGATCGGACATACCTGGTCCTGCAACCTCCTCCGGAGTGCTCCCCGCATGCTGTGGACATTTAACTCCACAGCTTATGTCTTCTGTCAGTGACAGGTTCCCCGCTCAGATCAATCAGGCTGGCTTCCGGACGGGGAACCTGTCACTGACAGAAGACACAAGCCGTGGAGTTAAATGTCCACTGCATGCGGGGAAACCCAGACCTCCAGGTTTCCCACGTGCTACTAGACACCCCCCACTCCCCCCCACACCCCCCCCCCACCACTCCCCCACCACTCCTCCTGCTCCCAGCACATCGGGAAGCAAAAATTCCCCACAATTTGGAGGTCTATAATACACCACTATAATAGTAGTAAGTTCTTCGTTTAATCTTTGACGCCAGCCATACTGACCCTTTTCTGAACTATATGAACCCTCTCTACTGTGTGTGTACAACCCCTCTCTTTTACCAATATTAACACTCTGCCTTCTTTCGTATCTCTTCTATCCCACCTAAATATATTATATCCCGATTTACAGCCAGCTTACTCTTACTGTTATTAAGTCTAGATTTTCCTGTAAAATAAGTGTTTCCAATTTCCCCAATTTATTTCTCACACTCTGCATTACAATACATGCATTTTAAACCTTTCTTTGCTTTTTTGAACACTGCTGCTTTTTTATGTCTAAGCTACCCCCTTACCGTTATTCAGTCTCTTTCTTGTTTACCACTAGTCCATTTGATTTTATTCCTCTACTCCATAAATCTGTTGCCAAATTGTTTTCTACAGGAATATTATCCTCATCTATTTCTCCCTTCATTATTGCTGATCCTGGTTGGTTTCTTTTTCCCAGGCCACCGTCCTAGTTTAAATACCTCGTCACTTCCCTATTTAACTATTTTACCAATACATTAGCACCTTCCCTGTTCAGATGTAGCCCATCCTAGTAGAATAGCTCCTATCTGTCCAAGAACTGGTGTCAATGCCCAACAAAGTAGAATTCCCTCTTCCTGACACCACACCTTTAGCCATGAATTGGTTTCCCTAATCCCCCTGTCCTTCACTATTCTAGCACATGGCTAGAGAATTAATCCTGAGATTGTCACTTGTGAAGTCCTGCTGTTTCCTAATCTCCTAAATTCATCTTGCAGGACCTCAGGCCTGCTTTACCTACATTAAGGGATCAAACATGGAACACACTGACAGGTTGCGTTCCCTCCCCTTGCAAAATCTTTTCCAGTCCCAGCAATATGTCGCTTACCCTAGCTCCTGGGAGGCAAAAAAAGTATCTGGAATTGTCAGTTTGGACTGCAAAGTATTGTATCAGCCCCTCTAAATATTGCAACCTCTATCACTACTGCATTTCTAGTAGTGTTGTTAATCTCCCCGTCTTGAACCATCTCTTGTTTATTGGTGCCATTGATATTTATTTGATGGCCCTGCCCAGAGTCCTCATTTTCCCCGCAGGCAGCTAGAGTTTCAAATTTGTTTGAAAGCACAAGTTGCTCTGGGTGCTCCTGTTCTGTCTTTCCTTTCTGCCTTTCCCCACCCCACCCCAGATAGCCAGCCATCTTTCCTCCTCCACTGCCTGCTCCCTTTTTCTCATCATTGGAACTACCCTCTCAAACCCTCGCTCCAGAAACTGCTTTCCTTCCCTGATGTGTCAGATTGTCTCCATATCCTTCTCAAGTTCGAAGATTTTGAGCTCGAGCAATGTGACTTCTTGACACTTCCCATAGACGTGTTTGCCAAGTCAACACCTGACGCATGAAATCCCACATCTTGCAAGAATGGCACATCATTCTCCCTTCCTGTGCTGCCATTTTTAGGTTTAGTTCATTTATACTACTTTAAAATTAATATTACTTATGCTTAATATCAGTTATTCTACTTAGCACCTCCTTCCCCCTCTGCACCAAATTTCCACTCTCACCAAATTCCCATTTTAGAAGACCGTACTCTGACTCTGTGAAAGAAAATTAAAACGCTGATGATTGTTAAAGTTCTGGGACGAAGGCCAAGAGGAAGTGGATGTTTCTTTACTTGTTTTTACTCTATTTCTGGCTCCCATGTTTCACACTATTTTGCAGGTGAGCCCTAGCTCCTATTTTAAATGGGTTAGCACCAATGTTAAAATAACACAGATAGAAAAGTCCAGGCAGAGAACCCTCATTAGTTTATTTCAACTACAGAGTAACACTACAATAGAGAGTCTGTCTGCCAAATTTATTAAACACTAAATAAAAAAGTGAATAGTGGCAGTTACACAACATATGCATTTACAGCAGTTAGTAATCCTTGCTAACTCGTCGACTAATAGAATATAGTAGTTTGTGACTGCTGTAATAAATAAGTATTCTTACGTAGCACCTCCTTTCTGTTCCTCGCTACCTTCTGGCTTATATGTTTTTAAAGGGTTCAGACAGACTCCCCACTTTGAAAGGGACGGGCTGATAAATACATTAAAAATGTCATGGACCCAGTAAATTTAAATACCTGCCTAAAATTAAAAAAATATGCCAATCAAAAATATATTTAAACAAATTACACAAAATGTTTGCATTTGAATTGAATAGCTTGGCTCCACCATTGGGCATCTGGTCAACAATGACTAATTCAGCAACAATTATATTGAAGTGAATTGGAATATTCCTTTTTCAGTGAAGATCATTTTTAACCCCTTATGAAGTAGGTGACAGAATTAATGAAGTTCATACCAAGCTGAGTCTTAGACAAAAATGCTTTCTTTTTCTGTTAGAATAAGGTCACAAGGAAGATGAGCTCGTCATCTAGCAGATATCGGGTCGGATTTTGCGGGGGGTCAGCGGGCGCGATTGGTGGCGGGTCGGGTGGGAAAGTGTTTTTTTTCCCCCCAGTGGGTCGGGACCCCACTGTGAACCCGCCGCCACGCGCCTTTACCAAATGTCGGGTCTGTCAGCGCTGAGCAGACCCGACACGCAGCGGTGGGGGAGGCAATTAAAATCATTAGTGGCTTGTTTACAGACACTTATCAATGGTTTTTTTCCCAGCTTTTTGGATTTGACAGGTCGCCCACTGGTTTTCCGCTGTGCCTAGACCTCGTCTGTGAAGCTGAGGTGGGAGGTCTGTGACCATTAAATCAGCTGATGAGTTGACAGCTTCAAATGTCAAGTCAAAGCTCCCAGCTGATTGATCACTAGCTTCTCTAAACTGCATTCCCACAAATGATTCACCATGCTGCAAGTCTTTACACAAGTCTCAATCCAGTCTGACCTCATTACCTCTCCGACCATTGACAGATCGCTTCTGTCATCTCTACTTCACCTGCCAACTATTCCATCAGCATGGGTGCCCTTGAAACTCTCTCACCTTGGTCCTCAGAATCCCACCACGATCAGCCCCAACACCACCAGCACCAGGCACACCAGCAGCACCAGGCACACCAGCAGCACCAACAACAACACCAACCTTCTCTGCAATCAACTGATGCTGCACCACGACAGAGGGCATCATCACCCGAGCACATTGCTGCCCGGGAGGCCAGGGATGGCCTCACCATGGTCAGATTTACATCACTCGATGCTGTACACCCTGGCTGCCACATGATGCGCCAGGTTGGCACCACCCCACACCAACACCATAAAGCATCCCTACAATGTCCTTTCACACTCATCACCATTGCGGGGGTTACTGTTATGTTTCACCATTCACTGCAACTCACTAACCACTTCCAAAGGTGCACACAAATCAGTCCAAGAACGCAAAATGTTGAAAATAAAGGTTTCAATATTTGACACCACATGAACAGAAACTTTACATGAACATTGCATAAAACACCCAAGTGCCTACCCTTGTGTGTTGTTGGTTGGTATGATTGCACTAGGATGAGGGTGAGTGTGAGAGGTGGCTAGTGAGATGGGGATGTGATAATGTAGATAGAGAGGGATGGGTGGAGGTGCAAGGTAAGTTGGTGTGAGTAAAGATGTGCAGGAGTAGGGTAGGGAAGGCAGAGTGAGGGGGATGTGATGAGAGGCACAGCAGGATGAGGTTGAGTGTGGCTTTGCACTAACGTTTCATGATCTACTGAGATCATTGAAATGCTTGCAGCACTGCACCCAGGTCCTCCTGACCACATCCCTGCTTGTGCCCTCTTCTGCAATGTGCAACCAGGCTATGTTGATCTCCTGGGGAGGTCTCTTTCGCCCATGGGAAGGGAAGAGAACCTCCCTGCGTGCTGTGACTCCCTCCATAAGCATATGGAGAGAGTCATGGGAGAGCCTGGGTGCAGCCCTACACCTCTGTGCAGTCATTGTCAGTGTTTGCAGCACCTCAATGCTGTAGAACACTAACAGCACAAATGTCAAAATAAATTTGGCCATGGTCCCTTTAAGGAAACCGGCTGATGACCCGTCGACAAATGATGTCACCGGACCCACTTCCGCTAATTGGCCGGGAAACGCGCTGGGCGGGTTTAACAAGCCCAACCTCGGGAAATTCATTTCAGAGGCCGGGATGGAGACAGCAGCGGGGTCGGGACCCGCCACCGACATCGTCCGCAACGGACCCGCCGATGTTCGTAAAATCGCGGCCAAGATCATGTTAACTGCAGGATGAGTTAAAGATCGATCTATACAATGTGGAGACACAAGCAAGCCTTTATGCAGTCAGCAACAAAAGATGGGTGTGAAGGGACCAGGCCCAAAGTAAAAGACACCACCCAAAGAGCAAAGAGTAGAAGAGAAGGTGAGGTAAACCAGCAATGGTTAAGTGATAGGGTTTTAAAAGCCTGAAAATCACAGAAGTAAGTGAAGACTGAGAGAGGCAAGATGTTCTGTAGTTTTTAAATCCTGGGAATGAGACAGAATCTTGATTTCATAACTGAGGAGTTAAAGAGGGAGAAAAGTGTGAGGAAGAACAAAATCTGTGAAAGAAGTTAAAGAAAATCTAAATAAACAGATCTCAGCATAAACCCAGCAGTAGTAACAACATCACTTTGCAACCCGACAATTATTAATGAGGTGGAAAACAGTGGCAATAGTATTAATAGGTGTTTGCACAAAATCTGATCAAAGGCCCTCACCACCAGCCTCAAGAAATATTCAAAATGCAAAATTAACATTGCAGCAACTGCGCAAAGACAATAAAATCTGAGAATCACAGCAATCAATCAGTAACACCATGCTACACATGTATGCATAGTTGGCCAGTTATTTAAAAAACAGATGAGGACAGAGAAAAGACAAAAGATTGGGAGAATGAATCAAACGGTCCTCAATAAAGTTTATTACAAAAATGAAAATAGAGTAAGGTGAAAGGTCACAGACATATATTGGATACTATGGAGACTTTTTATTCTATGCTGGATACACACTGAGGATCATTGTTTCTCTATAGATTGACAGCAGCAGGAAACTGATAGCTTTCTTTTTTGTTTGCATATTTTGCATCTGTAACAATGTGCAACTTTCTGATGTTTGACGTCTGAAGCGTGATGGACTCAAAACTTTATATATATTTACAGATTTCAGAAAAGCTACAGCCTATCAGCATTTGCTCACTACTTTGTTATTCCCAGAATTGCTGTTATTTTAAAAAAAAGGAACATGCCATCTGTGAAATATTACAGAGTACAGTATCAGACGTTGAGTAATATCTAGGTTTGCTCCATTTACACAGCACATAAACTCAGATTTTAAAGCTAGTGCTCCTTCATTGGCCTTGCCACCATTTCCAACATCTTATATAATTTGATTAAGAATCCTAAAAGTGCAGCTTTTTCCCTTTAATTATTTATTGCTGCTTCCTAACTCCTAATTTTGTCAAACATGATAAGAATACATATAGTTAGATCTTGCTGATCAGGACAAGAGGTGGGAGGTGGAATAGAAAGAAAGAAAGACTTGCATTTACATGGCCACCGGATGTCCCACAGCGCTTTACAGCCAATGTTATTTTTTGAAGTGTAGTCACTGTTGTAATGTAAGAAACGTAGCAGCAAGCTCCCACAAACAGCAATGTGATAATCACCAGAAATATGTTTTAGTGATTGAGGGATAAATATTGGCTTGGACACCAGGGAAAAATCCCCTGCTCTTCTTCGAAACAGTGCCATTGGATCTTTTACATCCACCTGAGAAGGCAGACGGCACCTTGTTTAAACATCTCATCTGAAAGACAGCACCTGCTAACAGTGCAGCACTCCCTCAGTACTGCACTAGAGTGTCAGCCTAGATTTTTGCACTCAGGTCTCTGGAGTAGAACTATGAACCCACAACCTTTTAACTCAGAGGCAAGGGTGCTACCAACTGAGCCACAACTGACACTAGGAAAGAGTCAGCTCAATTGGCAAGGAAACCTGTCATCCAATTAGGATTACCGGTGACATCCAGTGACAAATAAACTCACTAGAGACATGGTTTTATGCGGATGCCTATGCAAATTGTTGCATCTAGCATGGGTCAATTACACTTCGTTATAAATGTAAGCAATCTTTAAAATAAAAGAGAGAAAGAAAACCAGTCATTTCATGCTGGCTTCTTCTGATCTAGAACCAGAAATTTAGTAGCTGCAACTCATAGGGCTGGATTTTCATTGACCCGTGGAGGTGGGTTTGGAGGCGTGTGGGGGGTTAAAATTGCGAAAACTGGCGGGTGGGCACAAGTCCACCTCCATCCCGCCTCCACGCAATTTTCATTAAATTGTGTCTGCTGGTCCCGACTCCGTCCCGCCTCTAAGAGGCGGGATAGGCTGTTAAGGCCCTTAACAAGCACTAAATTGCCTCTATAATGCCATTTTGAAAGGCCTTTGTGATTTTAACCCTTAGCATCTGAACCAGGTGACTTATCCACTCTAAGCATACCCAGCCTTTCTAGTACATCCTGTCTATCAATTTTCACCCCTTCCATTGCTTCTACCTTCTCCACTTCTACTGATATTTTATCAGGTCTTCCAATTGACCTTAGGAGGTTACAAGATTTAGCTAAACATTATATCGCCTGGATTTGCCACCTTAGTCCACCTCCCCAGAGGGACTATTTGAGCAATGTCATGCAGGAGACAAGCCAAGTTAAGTGCAGCTCAATTTTAGCAACTAAACACCACAACTACCCAAACTTCAGACTATTGGTCAGTAATGCCACCGGTGACCTACTGGTCTTAATAGTAAGTTAACTGTGAATCAATATCTCAAGTAGAATAGCAAAAATCGTTTCAACTTAGTTGGTATAGTGCGGTGAAACATCACATATATGACCATTTGCTTTGATCATTTATCTGCCTCTGGCCTAACTTCACTGCCCATTCAGAGTATGAATCATGAAGTCACTTTTTTAATACAAACTTGCATACTGCACAGTTCTATCCTTAAAAATCTGATTTAATGATAACAGTGTACTATAACTGCTTTAAACAGTTTGTCTACACAACAATAGTGAAGGCAATTCATTGTATGTGAAGGTAATTCATTGTATGTGAAGGATATTGGGATGTTTCTGAGTGACATGATAAGGCACTAAACAAATGCAATTTCTTGCTTAAACAGAAGCTCCTTTACCGCGATGACATTGCAAATCAGAATTTATTACTGATCTTTTCCACCGGCGTTAACCTCCCACTATCTGCCCATACCTGCATTGTATTGGGATCACATACAAACTGTTCCACTGTATGGATATTCAACCAGGAAGCCATAGCTTAAAAGGCTTCAGAAATGGCAAACAAGATCTACAGCATGTTTTCAAAGTAAGTCTGTTATTTTCCAAGGGTTTTCTAGTGCACCTTGTTGAGTAAAGTATGAAAATGCTATAATCAATGTAATGCTTCATTTTAAGATGATTTAATGCTGCTGGATAACACATTATCTGTTGACTGCTGGACTGAGCCTAGGGTGGGTCCACAGTGAAAAGAGTTTGTGTAGATTGATACAATTCTTAGAGGCAAAGATCCACAGTACAAAACTGCCAACAAATCATTGATGCTAAAACAATCTCTCAGAGAGAATATTAGAATGGGAAATGAGTTAGTGCAGTAAAGGGTGTTCTTTTGAAGTGGGGATTGGTGTAGCCAGCATGGAGGAAGCTTTATTCTGTCTCTCACCATGCTGTACTTGATTTACTAGGCTATACTGATTCTAGCAGCATGTTATTCTACAAATTTAGCATCCCTCATCTTCATGATTGCAAGTACTGCATTTCCGTGTCACTGCATTTTAAATTCACATTTACTCAGAAGTGGTCTCCGATAATGCAACCTCTTTTTACAAAATGCAATTCTTCGATTTTGAACTGTGTTTATATTGAGTTCCCCAATTGTGCAGGCAAGTCTGATAGAAGGAGTTAACTCAGCAGTATATATTCCAATTTACCGGGAAAGGTAGCATAGTGGTTACGTTACTGGACTAGTAATCCAGAGGCCTGGATATAATGATCTAGTAGACGTGAGTTCAAATCTCCATGACAGTTGGGGAATTTAAATTCAGTTAATTAAATAAATCTGGAATAAAAAGCTAGTATCAGTAATGGTGACCACAAAAACTATCGGATTGACGTAAAAACCCATTTGGTTCACTAATGTCCTTTAGGGAAGGAAATCTGCCGTCCTTACCTGGTCTGGTATGGCCTATAGACCCACAGCAATGTGGTTGACTCTTAACTACCCTCTGAAATGCCCTAGCAAGTCACACAGTTGTAGCAACACGCTACGAAAAACAAGAATAAGAATAAAACCGGACCGCACCGGCTACGGACACGACAAGGGCACACCAAACCCAGTTGACCCTGCAAAGTCCTCCTCGCCAACATCTGGGACTTGTGCCAAAATTGGGAGAGCTGTCAACAGCATGACATAGTCATACTCACAGAATCATACCGTTCAGCCAACGTGCCAAACTCCTCCATCACCATCCCTGGGTATGTCCTGTCCCACCGGCAGGACAGACCCACCAGGGGTGGCGGCACAGTGGTATACAGTCAGGAAGGAGTGGCCCTGGGAGTCCTCAACATTGACTCCGGACCCCATGAAGTCTCATGGCTTCAGGTCAAGCATGAGCAAGTAAATCTCCTGCTGATTACCACCTACCGCCCTCCCTCAGCTGATGAATCAGTACTCCTCCATGTTGAACACCACTTGGAAGAAGCACTGAGGTACAGAAGGGCATAAAACGTACTCTGGGTGAGGGACTGCAATGTCCATCACCAAGAGTGGCTCAGTAGCACCACTACTGACCGAGCTGGCCGAGACCTGAAGGACAAAGCTGCCAGTCTGGGCCTGCGACAGGTGGTAAGAGAACCAACACGAGGGAAAAACGTACTTGACCTCGTCCTCACCAATCTACCTGTCGCAGATGCATCTGTCCATGGCAGCATTGGTAGCAGTGACCACCGCACAGTCATTACGGAGACAAAGTCCTGTATTCACACTGAGGACACCCTCCATCGTGTTGTGTGGCACTACCACCGTGCTAAATGGGATAGATTCAGAACAGATCTAGCAGCTCAAAACTAGGCATTCATGAGGCACTGTGGGCCATCAGCAGCAGAACTGTATTCCACCACAATCTGTAACCTTGTGGCCCGGCATATCCCTCACTCTACTATCACCATCATGCCGGGGACCAACCCTGGTTCAATAAGGAGTGTAGAAGAGCATGCCAGGAGCAGCACCAGGAGTACCTAAAAATGAGGTGCCAACCTGGGGAAGCTGCAACACAGGACTACATGCATGCTAAAAAGCAGAAGCAGCATGGTAAACAGGGCTAAGCTATCCCACAATCAACGGATCAGATCAAAGCTCTGCAGTCCTGCCACATCCAGTCGTGAATGGTGGTGGACCATTAAACAACTAACGGGAGGAGGAGGCTCCATGAATATCCCCATCCTCAATGATGGTGGAACCCAGCACGGGAGTGCAAAAGACAAGGATAAAGCGTTTTCAACCATATTCAGCCAGAAGTGCCGAGTGGATGATCCATATCAGGCTGAGGTCCCCACCATCACAGAAGCCAGTCTTCAGCCAATTCGATTCTCTCCACATGATATCAAGAAACAGCTGAGCGCACTGGATACAACAAAGGCTATGGGCCCCGACAACATCCCAGCTGTCACGCTGAAGACTTGTGCTCCGGAACTAGCCGTGCCTCTAGCCAAGCTGTTTCAGTACAGCTACAACACTGGCATCTATCCGACAATGTGGAAAACTGCCCAGGTATGTCCTGTCCACAAAAAGCAGGACAAATCCAATCCAGCCAATTACCGCCCCATCAGTCTACTCTCAATCATCAGCAAAGTGATGGAAGGTGTCGTCGACAATGCTATCAAGCGGCAGTTACTTACCAATAACCTGCTCACTGTAGCCCAGTTTGGGTTCCGCCAGGACCACTCGGCTCATTAGAGCTTTGGTCCAAACATGGACAAAGGAGCTGAATTTCAGAGGAGAGGTGAGACTAACTGCCCTTAACATAAGAAATAGGAGCAGGAGTAGGCCATTTGGCCCTTCGAGCCTGCTCCACCATTCTATAAGATCATGGCTGATCTTCGACCTCATCTCCACTTTCCTGCACTATCCCCATATCCCTTGATTCCCTTAATATTCAAAAATCTATCGATCTCCGTCTTGAATATACTCAATGACTGAGCCTCCACAGCCCTCTGGGGTAGAGAATTCCAAAGATTCACCACCCTCATTCACCATCCAAAATGGCCGACCCATTATTCTGAAACTGTGACCCCTGGTTCTCAACTCTCCAGCCAGGGAAACATCCTCCCTGCATCTACCCTGTCAAGTCCTGTAAGAATTTTGTATGTTTCAATGAGATCACCTCTCATTCTTCTAAACTCTAGAGAATATAGGCCTAGTCTACTCAATCTCTCCTCATAGGACAATCCCCCCATCTCAGGAACCAGTCTGGTCAACCTTTGTTGCACTCCCTCTATAGCAAGTATATCCTTCCTTAGGTAAGGAGACCAAAACTGTACACAATACTCCAGAAGTGGTCTCACCAGGGCCCTAAATAATTGCAGTAAGATGTCTTTACTCTTATACTCAAATCCTCTTGTAATAAAGGCCAGGATACCATTTGCTTTCCTAATTGCTTGCTGTACCTGCATGTTAACTTTCAGTAATTGTTGTACAAGGACCTGAACACCAACATTTCCCAATCTCTCACCATTTAAAAAATACTCTGCTTTTCTATTTTTCCTACCAAAGTGGATAACTTCACATTTCTCCACATTATATTCCATTTGCCATGTTCTTGCCCACTCACTTAGCCTGTCTATATCCCCTTGAAGCCTCCTTGCATCCTCCTCACAACTTACATTCCCACCCAGCTTTGTATCATCAGCAAACTTGGATATATTACATTTGGTCCCATCCAAATCATTGATGTAGATTGTGAATAGCTGAGGCCCAAGCACTGATCCCTGCAGTACCTCACTAGTTACAGCCTGCCAACCCAAAAATGACCCGTTTATTCCTACTCTTTGTTTTCTGTCCATTAACCAATCCTCAATCCATGCTAGTATATTACACCCCCAATCCCATGAGCCCTAATTTTGTTTAATAACCTCTTGTATGGCACCTTATCGAATGTCTTCTGAAAATCCAAATACACCACATCCACTGGTTCCCCCTTATCTATTCTGCTAGTTACAACCTCAAAAAACTGACAATAGATTTGTCAAACACGATTTCCCTTTCATAAATCCATGTTGACTCTGCCCAATCCTATTATTATTTTCTAAGTGCCCTGTTACCACGTCCTTAATAATAGATTCTAGCATTTTCCCTACTACTGATGTCAGGCTAACTGGTCTGTAGTTCCCCGTTTTCTCTCTCCCTCCTTTCTTAAATAGTGGGGTTACATTTGCCACCTTCCAATCCACGGGAACCATTCTAGAATCTATGGAATTTTGGAAATGACAACCAATGCATCCACTATCTCTATAGCCAACACTTTCAAAACCCCAGGATGTACGCCATCAGGTCCAGGGATTTATCAGCTTTCAGTCCCATTAATTTCTCCAGTACTTTATTTTACTAATACTAATTTCTTTCAGTTCCTCATTCTTGCTAGACCCTTGGTTCTCCACTATTTCTGGGAAGTTTTTTGCGTCTTCTTCCGTGAAGATAGTCACAAAGTATTTGTTTAATTTCCCTGCCATTTCCTTATTCCCCATTATATTTCTCCTGTCTCAGCCTGTAAGGGACCCACATTTACTTTTGCTAATCTTTTCCTTTTTACATACCTATAGAAGCTTTTACAATCTGTTTTTATGTCTCTCACTAATTTACTCATTCTATTTTCCCTTTCTGTTTCAATTTCTTGGTCCTCCTTTGCTAAATTCTAAAATCCTCCCAATCCTCAGGCTTACTGCTCTTTCTGGCAGCATTATAACCCTCTTCCTTTGATATAATACTATCTTTAACTTCTCTTGTTAGCCATGGATGGACCACTTTTCCTATGAGGTTTTTATGCCTTAAAGGAATGTATATTTGTTGTAAATTATGTATTAATTCTTTAAATGCTAGCCATTGCTCGTCCACTGTCATACCTGTTAATGTAGTTTCCCAATCTACCTTAGCCAAAGCACCCCTCATACCTACGTAGTTTGCTTTTTTTAGATTTAAGACCCTAGTTTCGGATTTAACTAAGTCACTTTCAAACTCAATATAATATTCTATCATATTATGGTCACTCTTCCCTAAAGGCCCCTTTACTACAAGGTTATTAATTAACCCTTTCTCGTTGCACAATACTAGATCTAAAATAGTCTGTTCCCTAGTTGGTTCCTCAACATACTGATCTAGAAAACTATCTTGCATACATTCCATGAATTCGTCCTCCACACTATTACTGCAAACTTGGTTTGCCCAGTCTATATGTAGTCTAAAGTCCTCCATGATTACTATATTACCCTTGTTACATGCACCTCTAATTTCTTGATTTATACTCTGCCCTGCATTACAACTACTGTTTGGGAGCCTATAAACAACTACCACCAATGTTTTCCACCCCTTGCTGTTTCTTAGCTCCACCCAAACTGATTCTACTTCTTGATTTTTGGAGCTAAGATCCTTTCTCTCTACTGTCTTTATCCCATCCTTTATTATCAGGGCTACCCCTCCTCCTTTTCCATTTTGCCTATCCCTTCTAAAAGATATGTATCCTGGAATATTTAGTTCCCAACCTTGGCCACTTTGCAACCATGTCTCTGTTATGGCTATTAGATCAAACCTGTTAATTTCTATCTGCGCTATTAATTCATCTATTTTGTTCTGAATACTTCACGCATTCAGATATAGTGCCTTTAGCTTTGACTTATTTCTATTTTTCCCTGATGTCACCTTAGTCACTGATGACTTATTATCTTTGTTACTCTCTCTGTCCCTTCCTGACCCACTCTGGTTATTTTTCCCCAAAACTCTACTCTGCTCTAGAGCCTTGACATTTCTCTCATTGCTTTTATATTTACTCTTTCCTGAATCCTCCCACCCCGCCTTCATTAGTTTAAAGCCCTGTCTACTGCCCTAGTTATTCGGTTTGCCAGGACACTGGTCCCAGCCCAGTTTAAGTGGAGCCCGTCCCAACGGAACAGCACCCTCTTTCCCCAGTACTGGTGCCAGTGCCCCATGAACCGAAACCCCTTCCTCCCACACCACTCTTTGAGCCACGCAGTTAAACCTCTAATCTGTTTGTCCCTATGCCAATTTGCGCATGGATCAGGTAACAATCCAGAGATTATTACCTTTGAGGTTCTGCTTTTGGCCGAGTGTGGCATCAAGGAGCCCTAGTAAAACTGAAGTCAATGGTAATCGGGGGGGAAACTCTCCACTGGTTGCAGTCATACCTAGCACAAAGGAAGATGGTTGTAGTGGTTGGAGGTTAATTATCACAGCCCCAGAACACGCTGCAGGAGTTCCTCAGGGCAGTGTCCTAGGCCCAACCATCTTCAGCTGCTTCATCAATGACCTTCCCTTCAACATAAGGCCAGAAATGGGGATGTTCGCTGATGACTGCACAGTGTTCAGTGCCATTTACAACTCCTCAGATAATGAAGCAGTCCATGCCCACATGCAACAAGACCTGGACGACATTCAGGCTTGGCTGATAAGTAGCAGGTAACATTCGCGCCACACAAGTGTCAGGCAATGACTATCTCCAACAATCGAGAGTCTAACCACCACCCATTGACATTCAACGGCATTACCATCGCCGAATCCCCCACCATCAACATCCTGGGGGTCACCATTGACTAGAAACTTAACTGGACCAGATACATAAATACTGTGGCAACAAGAGCAGGTCAAAGGCTAGGTATTCTGCGGCGAGTCTCACCTCCTGACTCCCCTAAGCCTTTCCACCATCTACAAGGCACAAGTAAGGAGTGTGATGGAATAATCTCCACTTGCCTGGATGAGTGCAGCTCCAACAACACTCAAGGAGCGCGACACCATCCACCACCTTAAACATTCACTCCCTCCACCACCGGCGTACCCAGGCTGCAGTGTGTACCATCTACAAGATGCACTACAGCAACTTGCCAAGGCTTCTTTGGCAGCGTCTCCCAAACCCGCAACTTCTACCACCTAGAAGAACAGAGGCAGCAGGCGCATGGGAACACCACCACCTCCAAGATCCCCTTCAAATCACACACCATCCTGACTTGGAAGTATATCGCCGTTCCTTCATCGTCGCTGGGTCAAAATCCTGGAACTCCCTCCCTAACAACACTGTGGGAGTACCTTCACCACACGGACTGCAGCAGTTCAAGAAGGCGGCTCACCACCACCTTCTCAAGGGCAATTAGGGATGGGCAATAAATGCTGGCCTTGCCAGCGACACCCACATCCCATGAACGAATATAAAAAAAAATTCAGCATTTGAAAATAAAGCTTCCAGCTGGAACCCATACTTACCAACTTGATGGAAGGCAGGTTAGAAAAAAACTTTGGAAAAAGCTCAAACTGTGTGTCAGCAGTACCACAGTTCCAAGGCACTATTTAAGCCCAAGCAGCGTTTTTTGAAATAGTGCTGCTTTACGGAATAGAGGATAGAAAGATGATTGAAAGACTAAGGGGTAGAAATTAGGTCGCGCCCCATTTGGGGCGCAAATATCGTCTGGACGCAAATATTAGCGCCTGGCGCTAATTATCGGCACTGACAGGAAACTTCACTTTTACCGCCCCGGGAGGTGAGTGGAGCGCTAAAGCAGGCGCTGCACACCTGTCTTAAGGCGCAAAGGCCAAGGAGTGAGGCGCTAACTCAGAGCGCTGGCGAAGCTCATGTAATGTCAGTCAGCAATGGAACACACACACAATGGCACGGGCCAGTTCTTAAAGGGAATGGTTAATCTTGCTTTCCATCCACATCCTGTTCATTGCAGCCTTGAATCTCGGCCTGGAGAGACTTCCCCATCAAATGTGCTGGAAAGAACAATGGAGAGTACCAGGCAAAGAGCTCAGAGTGCAGCTCCCACAGTCTCTGCTAAATCGATACAAGGAATGGCAAATCAAAATGAACCTGCAAAGTGCTGCTCAGTACCCAAAACTCCTTCACACAACGTTGAATCTCTCCAGAAGTCTCTCCCTCTCTCTCTCAGAATGCGTAGTTCAAAAATGCCACCAACAATAAAAGACAGGAAGAGGCCCCCTTTAAATAGCGCACCCCCCCAGCCCCACAGCGATTGATAGCGTTCCAGTCTTCTGGTCGTTGCTAGCGTCAGGCGGTAAGGCAGGGGGCGCCACTCAATTTCCGCTCCGGGGCGCCACAAGGGCGTTGCACCATGGAATGACGTCACAATCTGCGCGCGCAGGTGGTCGCAGCGGTAAGTTTTAGCGCCGCCGCACAATCTCAAGTTAAGTTCCCGAGCGGCGCAAACATCGCTGCACCCGGGCGTTAGCGGCTTTGCGCCCCATTAGCGCCCTCTTAAGGCGCTAACGGGAGGCGCAACCAAGTGAATTTTTACCCCTAAACCTTTAAAATTGGCCTGTCTGTTCTCCATGCTCATGCCAGTAAAGGCAAATGATTTGCTAACATTTTGCACAAAGGCAGTTGTGTAAGATTCTCAAAATTCACAGATCCCCCAAAACTCAAAGACAAACCCTAAGGAAAAAGACTTTGGACTCTTTTCTAACTATTTCAGGGTGGTGAAATGCATTGGGCCTAACCAAAGGACATTTTAGAGCAAAAACCAAGATTTGTTATTTTAAAAGACATGTCTGGACTTGTAAGGGAGAAAAGGCTGTAAAGGAAGGTGGATCAACCTCTGTAAAGACAGTTTGGATATTGGAGTTAATGCAAACTGTCTGGGGAACCGCATGACCTCGCTTGGAGTTACTCGGCCCCTATCAGACATTAACATCCTAACAATAAACCCGAGGAAGAGCAGTCTCCACACAAACTACAGGACCCATCAAAACATGCATAAAACAGATCAGTTCGACCCACTCTATAGAAATCCCAGGCCCAGTCAAGAAACTCACAACCTGAGATCAATCAGCTACAATCAAGCAAGCAGATCAACAGGATGGAGCCATCCCGAAACCACTTCACACATTTACAAACAGGTTACTGTTAACGAGCCCGCCAAAATCTAACAATGACCGGGATTTGATTTGGCGCGCAGATAAGGAAGCTTTAATTAGTATAATTGAAGGCCCGTTCTCAACCGAAACACACATTCACAGACGCATTCACCGCAACACAGTTCTCCACACAACCGTTCAACGATACGTATCCAACCAGGAGGTCAACAGCTCGAAACCAGACCGTTCAACAAAGGAGGCCAACAGCTCCAGAAGTAGGCCGACACACGTGGAAGAAACCAGAGCAACCGCCTCAGTGACCATCGGACACTTCGCGGCAACAAGGGCCTAATGAAACAACCAACCGAACATTACCACCAATATTGGGCCACCGCGACCAAAGAAAACCAACTCGGAGAAAAACCGAAGATCCGCAAAGTTTCCACTCTACAATCTATTCCTGACTTACCCCTGGGTAAGATTTTACTCAAAAGACTCTAAACCCTATCTCTAACCGAAGAAAAGTGGGTACTCACCTAATAGACCCTACCGCATCAGCGGACTCGCGAAGACTGACCAGCTACGCAGTTGAAGTCCTCTACCGCGTACGGGGTACGGCAGACACCAACCAACATATAGAGCGAACCCCAAAACCGCGAACCAGCCCAACTGTCAAGGATTTTGTTTGGTGAGTATCATCCCTGGTCCTCTGGAGTCCAACTTAGCTAGTAAAGTGGGATTGGGAGGGGTGAGGTATTCTTCTAATGTGATTTCCCTCGTATGTACCGAAGTGTTCCCCATTTTATTAGAGTGTTAAGATTATTGTGTTATATTTACTCTCTTGAATAAAGATCAAAAGTTCTTGCACCAAACCAGTTGTCTGCTGCACTTTTGTCACAACCCCCAAATAAGTCCAAGGTCTAGAACCAAGGGAGTGGGAGCGATTCAAACTGCTCAGAAGTCAGAGGCGAAGCTGACACACACACCACCACCCCCTACAGTTCCCAACGGGGTGAGAGTGACAGCATGGCTTTAGATTTGATTACTCTTAGCATTCTATCGTGTTATGATGATGTGATAGATTACTTTGTTTAATTACTAACTTTTGTGCTGCAACCTCATACCTGTATCAATTGGAAATTTCAAACTTGTTATCAAATCACAAAAGTACACTTTAATGCTTAGACACTTCCCATGTCCCTGACGACCATGTGTGCGGGAAGTGTATCCAGCTGCAGCTACTGACAGACCGCATTGCGGCGCTGGAGCTGTGAATGGATACATACTGGAGCATTCGCGATGCTGAGGACATCGTGGATAGCACGTTTAGGGAGTTAGTCACACCGCAGGTAAAGGCTGCACAGGCAGGAAGGGAATGGGTGACCACCAGGCAGAGTAGTAGGTGCAGGCAGGTAGTGCAGGGGTCCCCTGTGGACATCCCCCTTTCAAACAGATATACCACTTTGGATATGGAGATGGCTTATCGGGGGAAGGCAGCAGCAGCCAACTTCCTGGCACCATGGGTGGTCCTGCTGCACAGGACGGGAGGAAAAAGAGCGGGAGAGCTATAGTGATAGGGGATTCTATTGTAAGGGGAATAGATAGGTGTTTCTGCGGCCGCAAACGAGACTCCAGGATAGTATGTTGCCTCCCTGGTGCAAGGGTCAAGGATGTCTCGGGGCGGCTGCAGGGCATTCTGGAGGGGGAGGGTGAACAGCCAGTTGTCGTGGTGCATATAGGTACCAACGATATAGGTAAAAAACGGGATGAGGTCCTAAAAGCTGAATATAGGGAGTTAGGAGGTAAATTTAAAAATAGGACCGCAAAGGTAGTAATCTCAGGATTGCTACCAGTGCCACGTGCTAGTCAGAGTAGAAATAGAAGGATATTTCAGATGAATACGTGGCTAGAGGAATGGTGCAAGGGGGAGGGATTCAAATTCCTGGGACATTGGAACCGGTTCTGGGGGAGGTGGGACCAATACAAACTGGACGGTTTGCACCTGGGCGGGACCGGAACTGATGTCCTAGGGGGAGTGTTTGCTAGTGCTGTTGGGGAGGGTTTAAACTAAAATGGCAGGGGGTTGGGAACCTGTGCAGGGAGACAGAGGAAAGGGAAGCAAGGATAGAAACAAAAGACAGGAGGGAGAAAAGCAAAAGTGGTAGGCAGAGAAATCAAGGGTGTAAATTAAACAGGGCCACAGTAAATAATAATTCTAAAAGGACTAAGAGTGTTAAAAAATCAAGCCTGAAGGCTTTGTGTCTTAATGCGAGGAGCATTTGTAATAAGGTGGATGAATTAGCTGCGCAAATAGATGTAAACGGATATGATATAATTGGGATTACGGAGGCATGGCTCCAGGGTGACCAAGACTGGGAATTCAACATCCAGGGGTATTCAATATTCAGGAAGGACAGGAAAAAAGGAAAAGGAGGTGGGGTAGCATTGCTGGTTAAAGAGGAGATTAACACAATAGTAAGGAAGGATATTAGCTCTGATGATGTGGAATCTGTATGGGTAGAGCTGAGAAATACCAAGGGGCAGAAAACATTAGTGGGAGTTGTATACAGACCCCCAGACAGTAATGCTGAGGTTGGGGATAGCATTAAATGGGAAATTAGAGACGCATGCAATAAGGGCACAGCAGTTATCATGGGTGACTTTAATCTACATATAGATTGGGCTAACCAAATTAGTAACAATACTGTGGAGGAGGAATTCCTAGAGTGTATACGGGATGGTTTCCTGGACCAATATGTCGAGGAACCAACTAGAGATCAGGCCATCTTAGACTGGGTATTATGTAATGAGAAAGGATTAATTAGCAATCTTGTTGTGCGAGGCCCCTTGGGGAGGAGCGATCATAATATGATACAATTCTTCATTAAGATGGAGAATGAAGTAGTTGACTCAGAGTCTGGGGTCCTGAATTTAAATAAAGGAAACTACGATGGTATGAGGCACGAGTTGGCTAGGATGGATTGGGGAATGTTACTTAAAGGGTTGACGGTGGATAGGCACTGGCAAACATTTAAAGATCGCATGGATGAACTACAGAATTTGTTCATCCCTGTTTGGCATAAAAATAAAACAAAAAAGGTGACTCAACCGTGGCTAACAAGGGAAATTAGGGATAGCATAAGATCCAAGGAGAGGACATATAATTTGGCCAGAAAAAGCAGCAAACCTGAGAATTGGGAGCAATTTAGGATTCAGCAAAGGAGGACAAAGGGATTAATTAAGAGAGGGAAAATAGATTATGAGAGTAAGCTTGCAGGGAACATAAAAACTGACTGTAAAAGCTTCTATAGATATGTGAAGAGAAAAAGATTGGTGAAGTCAAGCGTAGGTCCCTTGCAGTCAGAATCAGGGGAATTTATAATGGGGAACAAAGAAATGGCAGACCAATTAAATACATACTTTGGTTCTGTCTTCACAAAGGAGGACACAAATAACCTCCCAGAGATGTCGGGGAACATAGGGTCTAATGAGAGGGAGGAATTGAATGAAATCAGTATTTGTAGGGAAATGGTGTTCGGGAAATTGACGGGATTGAAGGCCGATAAATCCCCAGGGCCTGATAATCTACATCCTAGGGTACTTAAGGAAGTGGCCCTCGAAATAGTAGATGCATTGCTGGTCATCTTCCAAAATTCTATAGACTCTGCAACAGTTCCCATGGATTGGAGGATAGCTAATGTAACCCCACTGTTTAAAAAAGGTGGTAGAGAAAAAACGGGGAATTATAGACCAGTAAGCCTGACATTGGTAGTGGGGAAAATGCTAGAGTCCATTATAAAAGATGTAATAGCAGAGCACTTGGAAAACAGTGACAGGATCGGACAAAGTCAACATGGATTTACAAAAGGTAAATCATGCTTGACTAATCTACTGGAATTTTTTGAGGATGTAACTGGTAGAATAGATAAGGGAGAATCAGTGGATGTGGTGTATTTGGACTTTCAGAAGGCTTTTGATAAGGTCCCGCATAAGAGATTAACGTGCAAAGTTAAAGCACATGGGATTGGGGTAAGGTACTGTCTTGGATAGAGAACTGGTTGGCAGACAGGAAGCAAAGAGTTGGAATAAATGGGTCTTTTTCCAAGTGGCAGGCAGTGACTAGTGGGGTTCCGCAGGGATCGGTGCTAGGACCCCAGCTATTCACAATATATATTAATGATCTAGACGAGGAACTAGATGTAATATCTCCAAGTTTGCAGATGACACAAAGCTGGGTGGGCGTGTGTGCTGTGAGGAGGATGCAGAGAAACTCCAGTATGATTTGGACAGGTTGGGTGATTGGGCAGATGCATGGCAAATGCAGTATAATGTGGATAAATGCGAGGTTATCCACTTCGGTGGCAAAAACAGGAAGACAGATTATTATCTGAACGGCAATAGATTGGGAGAAGGGGAAGTGCAACGAGACCTGGGTGTCCTTGTGAACCAGTCGCTGAAGGAAAGCATGCAGGTGCAGTAGGCGGTTAAGAAGGCAAATGGTATGTTGGCCTTCATAGCGAGAGGATTCGAGTACAGGAGCAAGGATGTCTTGCTGCAGTTGTACAGGGCCTTGGTGAGACCACACCTTGAGTATTGTGTGCAGTTTTCGTTGGCTTATCTGAGGAAGAATGTTCTTGCCATGGAGAGAGTGCAGCGAAGATTCACCAGACGTATGAGGAGAGATTGGGTCGATTAGGCTTGTATTCGCTAGAGTTTAGAAGAATGAGAGGGGATCTCATTGAAACTTATAAAATTCTAACAGGACTAGACAGACTAGATGCAGGAAGGATGTTCCCGATGGCGGGGGAGTCCAGAACCAGGGGTCACAGTCTAAGGATAAGGGGTAAGCCATTTAGGACTGAGATGAGGAGGAATTTCTTCACCCAGAGAGTGGTGAACCTGTGGAATTCTCTACCACACAAGGCAGTTGAGGCCAATTCATTAAATATATTCAAGAAGGAGATAGATATATTTCTTAAGGCTAAAGGGATCAAGAGATATGGGGAGAAAGCAGGGACAGGGTACTGAATTTGGATGATCAGCCATGATCTCATTAAATGGCGGAACAGGCTCGAGGGGCCGAATGGCCTACTCCTGCTCCTATCTTTTATGTTTTTATGTTTCTAGAACAGAAACTAAAATCTGTGTGTATTAATGGGCAATCTATAAACAGCACTGTTACTAAACAGGTCCAGTCTTGATCTCATGGTTGAGGATATATTGTGACACTCTTTATTGGCCTACTCTCGGTTATTCTATGTTTGGCAAGCTAAGATGTTCTTGTATACAGATATTCAGTATCAATCAATTCAGCACCTATCTGTACAGTGGCAAACTTTCAATTAATTAAGAGGCCTTCCATATTTCTTGAATGAAACTCATTTCCCCGAGTCTCTATTCTATTTATCGCACAGGTTTAAAACCAGATTGGGATGTTGGTTCGCACCAATTCCTTAGTTACATATGGAGAAAGTTTTTTCTTGGTTTAAGTTAATATATAATTAACACATTTTAGTCAAATTTATTTAGGACAGTTAGACTGACAACAACAAAAATAATCATATCCAGCTGTTCTAATTGTACTGTATTTTCATACCTTTTTTAATGAATACAGTATAGGGTAGAAATTACTGTTGTCAACATTATTGTACAAATATTTTAACAGACTCATACCAAATTCCTCTCTGCACTTTAATAGAGGTATTAACCCATGCAAAGCAAAATGGAGGTGTTAGCCTGTTTATTTTAAAAGGATGAATGCCTCTGTTAAAATAGCAAAGAGAGTAACTTGGTATAAGCACAATTAATGTTGATATGATAACATCACTGATAGTAATTTCTACTGTTACCCATTTAATATTTAAAAATCTTGCATGGGGTGCACTTCCTGATCACAAACCTTACTAACCCGTTGACCTGAAGTCTCTCTCCCAATTCCATTGTCGTCTTGTGTAATATATATCTTCTGTTCATCTACACCTGGCCAGCAATTTGGAGTGCTAAGGCTACATGCAGTCCAGGACATCCAATTATCGTCCACCCCAAACCCTGGTGAGGAGAGTGCCCATGTTGAATGGCACAGCTCGCTTCACCATGTGGACGTGGAGGGCTCCCCTCTGTCCTGTTAACTCTAAAGGGCTCACTCAGTCAGCACAGGCTGCCTCTGCGTGCGTCTTCTTTTTCCTCAACCAATTGATGCTGACCAGAGTTGATGGGAGTTATACTGGCGCAGGACAAAATGAACAAGACTGAAGATAGATCCAAATCATCATAGGGGACAAATCTGGCAGGAAGCCATGCCACACAGAATGATGGACACCAATCACAAGGTGCTTAAAATCTGCTGTACCAGGCAACTTAGTTTTCTCAACCAAACTTTTTCTACTGAGCACATATCTATGTTGCAAGGAAAGGGATACGGTCTTCAGGGCAAGGCATCATAGGGGGCATTTTCCATTTCAGTAAATTGGAAGCAACCACAGCTCATGGTTTTCCATCCAATAAAATTGATAAATGAAAATTCACAGTCTAGGGGGATGCAATTTCTCGATATGTACTAAAGCGGAAAATCATACATGGCAAAACATCTTAACAGGGGTGTCATACCTTGCATCTGACCCAACAGTCTGACTTGCTCCACCAGCATGTAGATGATGCAGAGAATGAAGAAAGTTCTCAATTCTGTGAGACGGACAATTATTGCATCCAACTGTCCTGGTATTTCTATTCATATGTGTTTTAAACTCACTCTTCAACTTCCGAAGCCCTTATTCTATGTCTGGTTGATTCTATGTAAACTGGACACTGTCAGAAGTATACTCGCCGAAGGAATGCACTGAACTTTTTTTTATTTTTTTTATTTTAAATGATGTACATTAGAAAATTGAAATACTTTAAATATTTAAATGATTTTAAAAAAAACCTTACTGGAGTAGGTTTTTTTTGTATGGCTTCAGATCCAGTGTTTGAAACATTCATGTTTGGCATGGTTAACACAAAACAAAACAAAAACTAGCAGTGCATTTTAAATAGTAGCGGTTAACTAAAAGTACTGTAAGATGCAGCAATAGAAAACATAGGAAGTAATGGACTCTCGTGTTTGTCCGCTAAACCATTGGATTGCAGAACTCACTGAGTTGGGCTTGGTGACTCTCCTTTCAATTTCTTCCTCGTAGCATAACCTCTGTATGTTGCCTGTATGGCCACAGCAGCGAAGTCTTCATCTGAATTTGCTGCGTCTTCCTTATTCTCCTTAAAACAAAAAAAATCTTTAAAATTAGTAAACTGCTTGTAAGACAATGCAATCCTTCTTTGAACAATAAGCTCAACTGTTTTTTACCATCACAAGCGGTTCCTCTGGAGATTGAATTTGTTCTATTTCTCCTTCTGTTGGTGCTGCTTCGATTGTCAGAGAGGCTGTGTCTTCCCTTGGACCTTCTTCTGGTGCTGCTTCAGTCATCTGAGGGCCTGTGTCTTCCCTTGAACCTTCTTCTGGTGCTGCTTCAATCATCAGAGGGCCTGTGTCTTCACTTGGACCTTCTTCTGGTGCTGCTTCAGTCATCTGAGGGCCTGTGTCTTCTCTTGGACCTTCTGCTGGTGCTGTTTCAATCATCTGAGGGCCTGTGTCTTGCCCTGAACCTTCTGATGCTATTTCAGTCATCAGAGGGCCTGTGTCTTGCCCTGGACCTTCTTCTGGTGCTGCCTCAATTATCTGAGGGCCTGTGTCTTCTCTTGGACCTTCTTCTGGTGCCGCTGCAATCATCTGAGGGCCTGTGTCTTTCCCTGGACCACCTTCTGGTTCTTGAATTGCCTGAGAGGCAGTATCATCCATTGCATCTGCTGGTGCCTGCTTTGGGGACGAGGCATCTATTTCCTTGTCCTGTGAAAAAAAAGTGGATTATTATTTTAATTTTTGTACAATTTTAAGACATTGTGAAAGCTGCTTCACAAACAGAACAATCAACTCTTGTTCATCTAAACAAAGAGTCACTCACCTGGGCTTACAAATGTTACCTGTTTTAGTGTTAACTTACTCCTATAAATAAGTGTAGCTCCATGGGGAAGATTATAGTCTGTTTGCAATGTGGAACAAAATTATAAATCGGTTCTTTATAAATAGGTGTATAATTTGTCTCCCTTTTTTTGATCATAAATCTTATCCCTAACATTTCGTATATGTTAACATTCAGCCCCTCATACCTACTCCATCATTCAATTAGATCATGGCTGATCTGTACCTCAACTCCATTTGCCCGCCTTAGCTCCATATCCCTTGCTACCCTTGCCTCACAAACATCTAGCGATTTCAGACTTGAGAGCTCCAATTGTCCCAGCATCCACAGCCTTTTGGGGGACATAATTCCAGATTTCTACTACCCTTTGAGTGAAAGTGCTTCCTGATTTCCTTCCTAAATGGCTTAAATCTTAATTTAAGATTATGTCCTCTTGTTCTTGATTCCCCATTAGAGGAAATAGTTTCTCTGTATCTACTCTATCAAATTTTTTTTTAATTTTAAACACCTCGATCAGATTACCTCCTTAATCTTCTATACTCAAGGAAATATAAGCCAAGTTTATGCAATCTGCCTCATAATTTAACCTTCAAAGACCCGGTATCATTCTGGTGAATCTGCGCTGCACCCCCTCCAAGGCCAATATATCCTTCCTGAGGTGAGGTGCACAAAACTGAATGCAGTGCTCCAGATGAGGGTCTGACCAAGACTCTATACAACTGATGCATAACTTCCTCCCCATTGTAATCCAGCCCCCTTGAGATAAAGGTCCAATAGCCTTTTGATTGCTTTTTGAACCTGTCTACTAACTTTAAATGATTTGTGTACTTGGACTCCGAAATCTCTTTACTCCTCTGCATTTCCTAGTTTCTCACCATTTAGAAAATGCTCTGATTTATCTTCCTTGGGTCCAAAGTGGATAACCTCATACTTGCCCACATTGAACTCCATCTGCCATAATTTTCCCTATTCACTTAATCTGTCTATGTCCCTTTGCAAATTCCTGCTCCCATCTGCACTACTTACTGTCCCTCCTAATTTAGTATAATCTGCAAACTTGGATATACAACTCTCTATTCCTTCATCCAAGTCATTAATAAATATGGTGAAAAGTTGAGGCCTCGGAACAGATCCCTGGGGAACACCACTTGTCTCATCCTGCCAATCTGACTACAGCTCTGAGAACTAGTAACACCAAAGGGTTACTGGGTCAGTCACAAAACCTTGTTCATCATCTTCTGTCAGTCATGATCATTTCAGCATAAGAGCATGTTGTTTTTGAGGTGATGTTGTGAAGGAATAAGCCATATAACCTTTTTAGAAAAATACACTATCTTATGAAAGATAGTTGTTGACTCTGAATAAATAACCTTATTAAAACAGAAGAATGGGTGGCTCCAAATGGGTGGCCTTGTTGGAACAAAACAATGGTCAACCCTGGATAAATGATCTTGATTATACCTCTTAAAGATGACACATGAGATAAGGGACATCTGCCCTTCACACCTTCTATATGGTGAACCCAGAACACCTGGAGATGCGGCAGATTCTGGAATATTACAAGCTGATGTGGCAGTAAGAATTGCAGAAGTCAGCAGAAAGATGAATAGTGATAATTAACTTGGATCAGCAGAAACCTTAAGGGATACTACGGAAAAAGGTTATAAATATTGAAGTTTCAAATGGGATATCAGACTCGCTTTAATCGGGCAAAGCGATTCTCGACTACAGAGGCAGCTCTGTAGTCTTTCACTCTTTGTACCTCGGGGATCAAAGGTAATTTGATATTGATGGATATCATGTATAGAAAATTTTAAGAACTGTAGCGAAGTTAAGATTTAAAAGAAAGATTCTCTGTTAAAAATAAGATCGTATTTTTTCTCTTTTTAGAACTGTTAACGTTGCGATTGACTGATTCACCAACTGTAAATTGCATGTCGGTTCTTTTAATAAATCTCTATATATTTTTAGAATTGTCTCACATAAGTCTTCTGTATCAATAACTCACAAACCCAATCTCTGTATACTCTTTGGTGAAGAGGTACATTTCTGAGGGGAGATCTCCGGACCCTCATAATATCCGGGACATTACAGTCTGGCTAAACTTATTAAAAGTGCTATCTGGAGGACGGTAACATTCTCAGGTTGCTCCTTTCCTTTAGGGAGAGATAGCCCGGACAATTAGACCCAGTTAAGCGTCTTTAGGATTTGGCTACCTCAAACTTTAGTTGAAAGTGAACGTCTGAGAAATACGCCTGATCCGGGATAGCCCCAAAGGGGCTAGGACTAGTAAATATCCCTTCAATGTTACTTTAGCAAAATACATACCCTGCACTCCTTGTAGTTCATTTTTGTTTATTTTCATCTATTAACAATCACAGTTACTGCCTCTTCTTTCTACAACTGTTGGAAAGGCTCTCTCCGATGACTGAGCAGCCATCATTTTTCAACCAGTGATATTTCAACACTGGTGTCAATGGGCCACCGCTGGTGTTGAAGTAACACCAATCACAAAATCTAGGAAAGTGAGTTCATTCAATGAACAGCTGAGCCATTAAGACCTGAAGGCAGCAGGATAGGTAGATAAGGTGGTTAAAAAGGCATATGGGATACTTGCCTTCATTAGCCGAGGCATAGAATATAAGAGCAGGGAGGTTATGATGGAGCTGTACAAAATGCTAGTTAGGCCACAGCTGGAGTACTGTGTGCAGTTCTGGTCGCCACAGTATAGGAAGGATGTGATTGCATTAGAGAGGGTGCAGAGGAGATTCACCAGGATGTTACCTGGGCTGGAGTGCTTCAGCTATGAAGAGAGACTGGACAGGCTGGGGTTGTTTTCCTTAGAGCAGAGAAGGCTGAGGGGGGACCTGATTGAGGTGTACAAAATTATGAGGGGCATAGATAGGGTAGATAGAAAGTAACTTTTCCCCTTAGTAGAGGGGTCAATAACCAGGGGGCATAGTTTCAAGGTAAGGGGCAGGAGGTTTAGAAGGGATTTGAGGAAAAACGTTTTCACCCAGAGGGTGGTTGGAATCTGGAACTCACTGCCTGAAAGGGTGGTAGAGGCAGGAACCCTCACAACATTCAAGAAGTATTTAGATGAGCACCTGAAACTCCATAGCATACAAGGCTACGGACCAAGTGCTGGAAAATGGGATTAGAATAGACAGGGCTTGATGGCTAGCGCGGACACGATGGGCCGAAGGGCTTCTTTCTGTGCTGTATGACTCTATGACTCTATGGTCCCAGGTACCATCTCCGATGTGTGCTGAGTTAGCTGGTCTCAGATGGGATCCTAGAAGAGATTCCATCATTGTCCTTAACGCCATTGGTTTGTAAAGCAGAAAATCAGCAGGTTCTTGTTCTTGACCACTATCTGGAGATCACTTCTGGAAGTATGCACGTGTGAAGGTCAGGTAAAGGCAGGATCGGGCTCAGCTGTGATGCTCCTGTAGTTGAATGGGCTGCTGATATTCATTATCAAGACTCAGAAAAGTAACTGGCTAAGGAACTGGAGAGCACCCATAGAACTGTACCCCAGAAAGAAGGAGAGAGAAGCAGGAGAAATATTCTCTTACAGAAGCAGGAAACCGGCGGAGAAATATTCTCTTACAGAAGCACTCAGGAAATGCACATAGAGTAGTTTCAAATATGAAGCAAGTTAGAATTGCAGATACACGCCTGGAATTTCCGCAAGGGTTTTCCCCGTTTCTACAGGATTTCTGACGATCTTCCACTGAAGTTATGGCGGGAGATGGTAAAAACGCCACAGAAATTCTACCACATGCAGTCCACCTGGGTTTGTCGCTCATGTAAGACACACCCCTTAATATGCCGATCCCGAACATCAAACCAATAAATATTTGACCAATGTTAAAGGTCAGGTCTACCATTCTTTTCATTATTGTTAGATGAAAAAGGTATGTTACCACTACAGTTGTTCTTCCTTTCCTGCTCTGTAACCTTTGTACTTTACCTCCAGCATCATAGAAACAGTCTGCTTGGAGATGGATGTGAAATGCACCGGCTTCTTAACGCAAAACTTTTGCGTACCCTGAGGGCCTTCTGGCTTGGCCTGCAAAAAATAAGTGGATAGTTATTAGAGTAATACTACATTTGTGGTTAAGGTGGTTCACAGGTCACGTGCCAAGTGATGGAAATTCTGAACGAAGTCAGCTCTCTGACAGATTTGATAATCCTATATCCGAAGAAGGTTGGTCCGCAGTACTCCAAAGCACTGTTAATGATCAACTAGGCAGCCTGGTACACTAGTGGAACCTACAGGAATAGACCCATTGTTGAGGGCTGAGATTCTGTCCGCTTGGACTCCAGACAATCCTGCAGGCCAAAGCCCTAATCATAAGGTTATCCTATTGGAGGAACAACTGGAAACTTGATCCTATTCTGGTTTTAGTTGGTTAAACGCCCTGCACCTAAGCTCTCCGGAATTAGGTAAATAGGATGTGTCCCTACATGGCGAGAGAAGGTGCAGGCAAATTGAAATCCTACACGTTTCTTAGTAGCTTCAAAAGAAGACGGTTAAACAGAGCAAATGATTTCTGCAAGAGTCAGACAGAGTGAAGGTTACCATGTGTGTCAGACAGAGTGATGGGTTTCTGTGTGTGTTAGATAGTGATGGGCTTCTGTGTGTGTTAGACAGCGATGGATTTCTGTGTGTGTTAGACAGAGATGAGTATCTGTGTGTGTCAGGCAGTGATGGGTTTCTGTGTGTGTTAGACAGCGATGGGCTTCTGTGTGTGTTAGACAATGATGGGCTTCTGTGTGTGTTAGACAGCGATGGGTATCTGTGTGTGTCAGACAGTGATGGGTTTCTGTGTGTGTTAGACAGCGATGGGTTTATCTGTGTGTGCTAGACAGCGATGGGTTTATCTGTGTTCGACAGTGATGGGCTTCTGTGTGTGTTAGACAGCGATGGGTTTCTGTGTGTGTTAGCGATGGGCTTCTGTGTGTGTCAGGCAGTGATGGGTTTCTGTGTGTGTTAGACAGCGATGAGTTTCTGTGTGTATTAGACAGCGATGAGTTTCCACACATGTCAGACACTTGGATGTCCAAAAACGTTCCTAACTTTTGTGCAACCGTAATATTAACTCTAATGTGCCAGTGTATTCTCCTGAAAGTACCATTTAACAAAATAGATTTTTTTTCTTTAAAAAATACATTCAACATGGAAACTATAGAAGACACAACAATGGAAACAGTTTAATACAGGATGTCTACCTGTATTATGTTGTTGATTTTACAAGTCTACAGAGAAACTAACCACTTAAAATAATTACAGTGGAACCTTGGTTAAGTCCTATAATGAAAGGGATCACACGGTGAATAATGAAAACTGGTGCATAATTAAGAGTTGCGCTGTTGACTGATTATAGCTTCGAATTTGGATTTCTCTACCTCTCCCCACCCATCCAACTCAGTACTCCCCAGCAGCACTGCTTTGATCGTATTGGTAAGATCAGCTGACACTGATCCATTGCTAGTCCAGCAGACGGAGTCATAGATATGTGGGCGGTGGGCAGTGGGCGGGGCGGGTGAACGGGGGAAGTTGTGAGCTGGCCAAATCAACTGATGGCAAACTACTGCAGCACAAGCTCATCGGACCTATGGAAGTGAGCGCTGCTGAGATTTGGCACTCAGTTTTCCTGCTCCTGAGTAATTAAGAAGGGAGATAATTGAGGTATTGTTTTCATATTTGAATAGAGGAGTGGGGCACAGTACACTGATTTAAAAAGATGGCATCCAACAATGGCCCAGAATTACAAGCCCTGTGATATACATTGTGAATACACTTGATGAAGGTGTGCCAAAATCCTCTCTCATCTCTAGCCTCCAACCTCTCACGGGGGGTAATTCTAACTTTTGACGATGATGTAAAATAGACAATATCGAACGAGCCAATAGAAGGAAAATGTATAATGGGCGGTCAATTCAATATCGCCCATTTTACACCATCGCTTAATGTTAAAATTACCCCCACTGTCTAGCTTTTTATCTCTCTATTTTATCATTACCATTACCGCCTGCTCTTCTGAATATTCCTCTTTTGTTCCTCCTGTGCTGCAGATACACAATTCCTACAGTCTTCCTCCTCCCTGCATAGTTATTGTGTTGAAATCAAGGTTCTTCTACTGCCACTAATTATTTTTCCGGTTCGCAAACTGCAGCACCCCTAATATCCCTCAGCCTTTCATTCCTTCTACAGTCTTTGGGCTTTTAAAACCCAAATTTGGTGCTACCTAATCTCTACCTCTTCATTGTTCTCTTCTGCTCTTTACAACTCTACTAGTGTCCTGCACTATGGGTCTCAACCCTCCAGCAATGTCTCTCAGCCACCATGAACTGAAATGTTACAATTTGGATTTCGTCGTAAGGTAGCAGTCCATGGGTCGCAACACTTAACCGTGGTTTTTGCTTACTTTGCCCCTAAAATCTAATAGGAAAAGAAAATACAGTTGCGCTCTCCTATGATTGTTGAAACGAGGGGCACTTACTGCTGCAGGTACACTTATGTCTTTTTCTTTGTACGCTGTATCAATCGTCACAGGGGGAACTTTTGCTTCATCTTCAGGTATGGATTTTCGTTTCTCCTGCAAAAAGAAAGTGGATAATTATCCTGATCATACAGTGCAAAACAGAGATCAAAGCAGTTGTATTGCCTGAAGAACAATTCATTATAGTTTGCCTTTGAGTTTAAATGAACTGGTTAGTAGTTATTCAAAACTTACTTAAAGTAAGTAAAGAATAACTTGGGTTTACCGAGTGCTTTGTCACGTCTCTCAGAAACATACAATGAAATTCCCATTTATGGTGTTAGTTGAGGGAAGAATGTTGGCCATGGCATTCGTGAAACCCCCTTCCCTTCTCCAAATCATGCCATGTGTACCTGAATAGGAAAGCAGCACCTCAGTTTAGCATCTCATCTGAAGGATGATACCACCAACAATGCGTTGCAGTGCCTAGTTCATGTCCTGGAGTGGGGCTTGAACTTAATCTGCTGAGCTACAGGCGAGAGTGCAACCTACTTAGCCAAGCTGATATTTAAGATGTTAGCTACTACAGTGCTGCCATTTGTTCTGGTGCATCAGTGAGAACAGCCATTGTGCTTTCAAGATGTTCTCAGGTTACTTTTCCTTCACACTGCACTTTTATTCCTGTGCTTTCACCTGTTATTCATTTACGGGATGTGGGCATCACTGACAAGGCCAGCATTTATTGAGAAGGTGCCTTCTTGAACTGTAGCTGTCCGTGTGGTGAAGGTACTCCCACAGTGCTGTTAGGTAGGGAGTTCTAGGATTTTGACCCAGCGACGATGAAGGAACAGAATTAACTGAATTCCCCAACTGCTGTGGTAGGGATTTGAAGTCATGTTTCCAGATCATTACTCCAGGCCTCTGGATTACTGGTCCAGAAACATAACCACTATGCTACAGTACACCTTACTTCATAGGTTTTTTTTTTCTGCATACTTCAAGTAGGCACACAATTTTTGATTGCCACTCCTGGCTTTGAACCTAATAGTACAAATTTTTGAGTGGGCTGGCCGAAAATTCTAAAATGTAAACAACATCGAGAGCCTGTGTTTTTAAAATAGAAATCCGTTCATACCAACCACTTTGCTTCCGTTTCTCATGATGTGGAGGCATTAACTACTGTTAAAGATTTCAATGAGCAGCAAAACAACTATCAGAACTCAAACTACGATCCACTTCCTCCTAATATGTCCCTATCCTGCCTTAGCTCCAATTTGGACTTGGGAAAAGGTGGCAACCCCAAACACACCAAGGGAAAGTACAGAAACAATTTCACTAATTCTTTGGTGTTTTACTGGTACACATAGGCTAAAGTAAGTTTCATTGCAACATATACATGATCAGTGTTTTATATTACAGCTATCTTATAGCAAGGAGGTCATTTGGCCCATCGTGCTCTTTACATAAGAACATAAGAAATAGGAGCAGGAATAGGCCACTTGGCCCCTCGAGCCAGCCATTCAATAAGATCATGGCTGATCTTGGGCTCAAAGCCACTTCCCTGCCCGCTCCCCATAACCCTTCGCTCCCTTATCTTGCAAAAATCTGTCTATCTCCACCTTAAATGTATTTAATGACCCAGCCTCCACGGCTCTCTGGGGCAGAGAATTCCACAGATTTACAACCCTCTGAGAGAAGAAATTCCTCCTCATCTCAGTTCTAAAAGGGCGACTCTTTATTCTGAAACTGTGCCCCCGAGTTATAGATTTCCCCACGAGGGGAAACATCCTCTCTGCATCTACCTTGTCGAGCCCCCTCACTATCTTATACGTTTCAATAAGATCACCTCTCATTCTTCTAAATTCCAATGAGTATAGGCCCAACCTGCTCAACCTTTCTTCATAAGTCAACCCCCTCATCTCAGGAATCAACCGAGTGAATCGTCTCTGAACTGCCTCCAATGCAAGTATATCCTTCCTTAAATAAGGAGACCAAAACTGTATGTAGTACTCAAGGTGTGGTCTCACCAATACCCTGTACAGTTGTAGCAGGACTTCCCTGCTTTTATACTCCAACCCCCTTGCAATAAAGGGCAACATTCCATTTGCCTTTTTGATTACTTGCTGTACCTGCATTCTAACTTTTTGTGTTTCATGTACAAGGACCCCCAGGTCCCTCTGAACTGTAGCATTTTGTAATCTCTCTCCATTTAAATAAAAATTTGCTTTTTTATTTTTCCTGCCAAAGTGGATAACCTCGCACTTTCACACATTATACTCTATCTACCAAATGTTTGCCCACTCATTTAGCCTGTCTATATCCCTTTGCAGATTCTTTGAGTCCTCTGCACAACTTGCTTACCCACCTATTTTTGTATCATCCGCAAACTTGGCTACATTACACTCAGTCCCTTCATCCAAGTCATTAATGTAGATTGTAAATAGTTGAGGCCCCAGCACTGGTCCCTGTGGCACCCCACTAGTTACCATTTGCCAACCGGAAAATTACCCATTTATCCCGACTCTCTGCTTTCTGTTAGTTAGCCAATTCTCTATCCACGCTAATATATTACCCCCAACTCCGTGAGCTCTTATCTTATGCAGTAACCTTTCATGTAGCACCTTATCGAATGCCTTCTGGAAATCCAAATACACCACATCCACTGGCTCACCCTTATCCACCCTGCTCGTTACATCCTCAAAGAACTCCAGCAAATTTGTTAAACATGATTTCCCTTTCATAAAACCATGCTGACTCTGCATGACTGCATTATGATTTTCCAAATGCCCTGTTACTGCTTCCTTAATGAAGGATTACAGCATTTTCCCAACGATTGAAAGAGCTGTCCAATTTAGTCCTACACCCTAACTTTTTCCCCATAATCCTGCAAATTAGTCCTCTTCAAGTACATGTCCAATTGCCTTTTTTAAGATCCTATTCAATCTGATTCCACCACCTTTTCAGGTAGTGTGTTCCAGATCTTAACAACCCTCTGTGTGAACAAATTTCTCCTCATATCCCCTCTAGTTCTTTTGCCAATTATTTTAAATTTATTGTCTCTGGTTACCGACCCACTTGCCAGAGGCAACAGTTTCTCCCTACTTGCTCTATCAAAACCCTCATAATTTTGAATACCTCTATTAGGTCTCCCCTTAACCTTTGCTGCTCTAAGGAGAACAATCCCAGCTTCTCCAATCTCTCCACATACCTGAAGTCCCTCATCCCTGGTGTCATCTTGGGAAACCTCCTCTGTACCCTCTCCAAGGTTTTGACATCCTTCCTAAAGTGTGGTGCCCAGGATTGTACACAATACTCCAGCTGAGGCCTAACCAGAGATTTGTAAAGGTTTAGCACAACTTCCTCAACTTGCTCTGCCACCTTCAAAGATTTGTGAATATGCACCCCCAGGTTCCTTTGTTCTTGCACCCCCTCAAAATAGTACCATTTCGATTATACTGCCTCTCCATGTTGTTTCTCCCAAAGTGCAGCACTTCACACTTATCCACATTAAATTGCATCTGCCATGTGTAGCCCTTGTTCATTAGATTACTCTACATTATTTTGCTGTAAAATGTATAAATTCTCATTATTCATGAGTCTTGCATTTCTGAGTTATGTGATGTGCAAATCCTTCACTGTACAGGATCTGCTTATTACTGCAAGCAAAACATGTTTCCTTATACTCTCCAGTTGCAGTCGTTTTTCTCTTTCACCCGCGCAAAAGAGCTGAGAATAAAGGAGATTAATGCAACATATTAAAAATAACGAGTTAAATCAACATGCAAGCCAAGATCATCGTCATCGTCATCAATTATTTTTGCATGTCTAATGTTCTGTCGTGCTGCATCAGGTGTGCTTAGAGCAGGCTGGTGACACTGCCCGACACACCATATGTTGGCACACGGAGTATTAGGATGCATTTTGTGCCAATGATTCCCCACATGGTGAGGTCCTGATCGCAGACTGAAGTCTAAACAGTCCTTCGATTTCAATCTCAGAGACTCTTACTAGATTGCGACACTTCTGTTTCAGTGGAAGCGCTCCGTTTGAGCAACACAGTGCCATGTGTTCTGGCTTGGTGAAAGGGGGGAGCGGAGATGAGAAAAATGAGTGAGGATTCAAATCTGACAGTTTCAAGAGTCTGATTTAAATCGAGCAGCTTTACAGCTCATTTCGAAAGGAATATTCAGCGTCCAACCTTGTAATCAAACTGAAATCATAGTACGGAAATCCATGTAATTTGTGGAGAGTGGACTGTAATTAAAAATGATTGCAGTCAAAACAAATATGAATCTGAAGTTATAATGCAAACAGAAGCAGCAGTATTCCCAACAGACTCACAGTATTGGGTTTGAACTGCATTTGAACATTACATTTCATGTAGAAAATACAGTGTGAGGTATGTACTACTCTTAACTCTGTCCACCGTGGGGCTAATGTTATTGAGCAGTAAGGGACCTCTGACTTTATAGTAGAAATTCTTGCTGATGAAGATGCTATCAATGCAAATTCAGTATCAATAAAGATATAATGAGGCAGCTCTTTGAACTTCCTGTTTTTGCACTCCATCCTGCTAAATGCAAAGCACACTCATGTAACGTGAGCATTGAAGGTCACCAAGGCCGTCAGCTATCTGGACAGCATCTCTGAAAGGTACATTGTCCTTTATTTTCCCTATTACAAGATATGAGGATAGCTTTCAATGCACCTGCATCACAAAGATTTATGCAACAGGACAAAGCAAATCAACGAAGTCATGCCAGGGAGATCAGATGGCACCAGAGCTAGGTAGCCTGTACCCATTATTATGCCACCATCTATACCTATAGGCCCAGACACAACTACCTGGGGATGATGGAGGAGCACTGCCTCCATAGGCTCGGGTTCATCACGGAGGCAGTAGCTGAGTTGTGCCATTTGCTGCAAAGAGATTTGGCTAATTTCACAATGGGGACAGCACTGCTAATGGCAAAGTCACTGCGGCCTTCAACTTGTACACATCCACCTCCTTCTAGAATAGCATAGGGATTATCTATAATACTGGCCAATTTGCTGTCCAATGTCAATTGACTGATGCACATTTTCATCTCCTTCTGCACTAAAAGAAAAAGACCTGCATTTCTATAGCGCCTTTCACGGCCTCAGGATGTCCCAAAGTGCTTTACAGCCAATGAAGTACTATTGAAGTGTAATCACTGTTGTAATGTAGGGAATGCAGCAGCCAATTTGCGCACAGCAACCTCCCACAAACAGCAATATGATGACCAGATAATGGGCCAAAAATTCATCCCGCTGCGCGACTGCGTACTCTCGCGTATTCTCTCTCCAATTGCCGGTGTTCTGCATGCCCTGCGCATGCGCTGAAAACCGGCACTTGGTCTTTTGAAAAGGGGGCGGTTCCTCGGTGCATCGCGTGCGCGCTACAGGCTGCGCGCACGCTGTGCACTTCGTGCTTTGGACGCGCAGGTAAGGACGGAAGATTTTAGAAATGGAAAAAGGAGGAGTAAGACCCACTTTTAACAAGGTAAGCAGTGAATTAAGTATTTTTTTGAATTTTTTTTAACAGGTATATCTTTTTTAGAGACTTTAAAGACAGGTAAGTTTTTTATAACTTTTTAAAAGATTTTAAATTTTTTCAAAAATTTAATTTTTTATTTAAAATGGTTAATTTATTTAACTATACTTATTTTATTAATGTGATGGGTTTTTTTTTAAATTTAATTGAGGTTTAGCTGTTATTTTGGGGGGGTGTAAGATTCATAGATTTCACTGCACGTATGTGAAACTTATGAATGGAAGATGGTGTGCTGCCATTGGCTCTAACTGAGTCACGTGATCCCACAGCTCGCACAAATTCACTACGCCGGTGGGATACGCAAGCACTGCCCAGCTGATGTCTGGAACATCAAGTTCGTGCGAGCTGGATCTGAAAAAGCCAACGCGGAGTGAGAGATCGCGGGGAAGCCTTACCCCCGCGGGAACAGAGCGAGATCAATTTCTGGGCCAATCTGTTTTTAGTGATGTTGATTGAGAGATAAATATTGGCCAGGACACCTGGAATAACTCCCATGCTCCTCTTCAAATAGCGCCATAGGATCTTTTACATCTACCTGAGAGCAGACAGGGCCTCATTTTAACATCTCATCCACACCTCCAACATTGCAGCACTCCTTCAGTACTGCACTGGAGTGTCAGTCTAGATTTTTGTGCTCACATTCCTCAAGTGGGACTATGAACCCACAAGCTTCTGACTCAGAGGCAAGAATGCTACCAACTGAGCCATGGCTGACACAGTATAACAACAGAGGCAGATCATGGCTATCCAATTTCACCACACTATTGGATATCTCAAAATAGTTATTGATGGTACTCAATTGGCCATTCAGACAGCAGGTTGCTGTTTCTCCTCTGGTATTGTCACTTGCTTGCCTTTAGCTGGGGACTGTAACTAACTTTGCGCTACCTCCTCAAGATTACGAGCTACACTCTACAGGGTGTACATAGCTGTGAGTGCTTGTGAACATTGGCGAGAGTGACATAGGGTGCTGACTTGTTCAGGGGGTGTTGTCAGGCTGCTCTTCTAAGCTTACAAGAACAGAAGAGGAAAGTATGTTACAATGTTGGATCCAAGAAACATCTTCAAGTAGAGGCTACAGTGCAATATAATGTGTGATGTTGTTGTGGGTGTATGTATACCTGCGTATCACTAAGTAGTGGGACAAGATATAAAACAGGAACACGATGGTACTAGCCCCAGGCTTAAGAAGGGCTTCAGCTTTGTCCTCCCCTATTCACTTGATGCTCTCATAGGCAAGGATGTCTAAGATGTTCTCCTCAAAAGGAGTCAAGTGGTTATTATTTTGGAGCCCTCCTCCAGTTTGTGTCAGTTCTTTTTATTATGTGTCATCTTGTCCTGCAAGAAAATAAGTCACCTTTGAATTCTGTAAGCTTAAGGAGCACATATGATGATGAATATTTACCAACATGCATCCCATCCTATGTGTCAGTAACTGAACATGCATCATTGCAGTTAGGGTGTGTTAAAAGGATATTCTGTGTGAAGCCCCATTAAAATTTTAAGTTCCAGTGTAAGTTGCAGCCTGTATGTATGCCATGCTGCTATATGGCTATGCCTGCTAAGCATTCAAAAGGCTTTGGATACACTTTGTGGCATGCATACTTGGAGTAGATACTTGTACTTACTATGAGAAAATGTTGGATAGCATCACATTTCCTCAGGTCTGCTATCTCTATCAATATTTGGAGCTAGGTCCTATTGTGTTGCAGACAGCAGTCACTGTGTCATCTCCTTGCAGACATTTTGAATGGCTCTTCTCTGGGGAGGATGCCCTTGAGTGCCTACTTTGCCTCACTACATGCATCAGCATCTCAAGGACACCATTCACAAAAGTTCTCATGTGCTAGCTGGAACCCTTCCATTGGACAGCAAGAGTATGAATCTCCAATCTTCTTCATTTCTGTTTATGTCAAAAGGGAGCCCCTGAAATGGGTGCAGCAGCGTTTGAAATTTTCTGTTCAGTGTGCTCGACCATCCACAGTCGCTGGTTCAAACCAGGTAATTCGGGCAGGAATAGCTGTGCGCTATAAACCAGTGGCAACGCACACAAAAATGGGAATTTTTATCATTATATTTTGGCATGTTATGAAGGCAAGAATTGGGACAGCGGGAGGGAGGGAGAGAGGTAAAATGGCAGAAAAACAGGAAAAAACACATCTAATATAGTTTTTGCTTCTTATAAAAATGACCAAATTGGGATTATGTGACATAAAGTAGAGGCAAATAAAATAGGAAAAAAGAGATAACTTGAATAAGAGTTTGCCAACAAAGGACAGGATGGAAATAACAAGATTTTAAGAATGTACTCGAATACAAAATATTTTATAGTCATATGCTTTTTAACTCAAAATCCTACAGTAGCTGGCAAATGCTTAATGCTTTGTCTGACATTGCTCTGTCTGCTATTTTAACACAGGCATTGACACATTTCTTTCAAATTGGGTTAGCGTCTCAACTAAAATAGCAGGCAGAGCAATGTCATATGAACACATTCAGCATGCATCCATTAATTTCTAGGCTAAAATGCTCCATTCCAATCTATTTACATCAAAATGTGAGCAAAGCTGTTACAGTATTTACACACAAATACAGTGGAGCCCTCTCGAGGCCAACTGCAGTCTGTCAGCATAAGGGAAAGCTGCAGTGATCATACACAGGATGTGTGGGCTAGGTCTGGTTATCACAGGCTTCCTAAATAACAATAGCGCCATAGTCCTCAGCCTGATTGACAGGCTCGGCTCCCTGTCGGGCAGGGAATGCTGCAGAAGAGGCTGTAGCCCAGGAGCAGGGAGGTTTTGTGATGCTCAGGTTAGAGATCGCAAGGGAGGTGGCGGGTACAGCGTGGTTTGGAGGGTTGAGGGGTGATCACGGGAGAGAGATCGGTGGGGGGTAGAGATGGGGGGTTGGGGTGAGAACGGAGGGAGATATGGGGGTAGGTCGGGAAGAGATCGGAGGGAGGTCGTAGATTGAAGGGAGAGATGGGGGTTTGAGAGAGAGTCAGTAAACGCAGCAGGGTGTCAGTGATCGCAGGGAGGGTTGGTGATCACGGGGGGTTCAGTGAGCTCAGTGGGGTTTGGTGATCGCGGGGGGTTCAATGATCACGGGAGGGGGGATCGGTGATCGTTGGGGATGGGGGATTTCGGGGGGAGATCGTGGAGGTGGAGGGTGTTTACAGGGTAAGCTTGTTGGGCCGGGAGGAAGTAGCACAGAGCCAACCACATACGCGAACCCTCAAACCTTGTTCCTTTAGAAGATTTGGGGCTGGATTTTGCTGACGCTCAGAGGGCGGATTTGGAGGCGGGTCCATTGTCAAAATCAAAAAGATTGACAGCGGGCCGGTATCCCGCTCTGAACCCGCCTCCTTGTGAGTTTCCCGAGTGCCGGTTCTGCCTGCGCTTTGCAGACACGGCACTAAGCAGCGGGTCATTCAATTGTGCTTGCTATGAGGGTATTTAAAGTAATGAAATCCCCATTTTCCCAGTTCCAAAGCATTTTGCCAAGTTTTCCACGAGGTTGCCGTCACTCGGGGATCACGCCAGGTAAGTATGTCGGGTTCTGAACAACTCTCCATTTCTTTCAATAGGTCACAACTGCAAAGGTGGTTTAAAACCTGCCATTTTACAGCTGGACAGTTTCCAATCGCAGAAGCTTCAGCCTTCAGTATTTAGAACCCACTTTTGAGCTTTATGCACTTTCGAAGTGTTTGGAGTAATCTCTCTATCCACTGTCACCTCCTTGGAACAACCTATCTCAACATTGACAGATTACTTCTGTCATCTCAACCTCACCTGCCATCTATTCCATCAGCATCGGTGCCCTTGAAACTATCTCACCTTGGTCCTCAGAATCCCACCACGATCAGCCCCAACACCAGCATCACCGGAAACACCAGCCTCACCAACATCCACACCAACCTTCTCCGCAATCAACTGATGCTGCTCTGGCCACAGGGCATCATCACCCATGCACATTGCTGCCCGGGACGCCAGCGATGGCCTCACCATGTCCAGATTTGCTTCACTTAACACTGTACACCCTGGCTGCCACATGATGCACCAGGTTGGCACCACCCCACACCAGCACCATAAAGCATTCATACAATGTCCAAGCCATTCCTTTCACACTCATCACCATTGTGGGGGGAGAACATTATGTCTCACCATTCACTGCAACCCACTAAGACACTTTCAAAGGTGCACACAAATCTGTCCAAGAACGCAAAGTGTTGAAAATAAAGATTTCAATGTTTGACAGCACATTACCAGAAACTTCATATGAACATTGGCTAAACCACCCAAGTGCCTACCACTGTGTGTTGTTAGTTGGTATGCTTGCAGTACGATGAGGGTCAGTGTGAGGGGTGGCTAGTGAGATGGGGAAGTGATAATGTAGATAGAGAGGGATGGGTGGAGGTGCAAGGTAAGTTGGTGTGAGTAAAGATGTGCAGGAGTAGGGTAGGGAAGGCAGAGTGATGGGGATGTGATGAGTGGCACAGCAGGATGAGGTTGAGTGTGACATGGCAGTAACGTTTTGTGATCTACTGAGATCATCGAAAGGTTTGCACCACTGCAGCCTGGTCCTCCTGACAACATCCCTGCTTGTGTCCTCCTGTGCAATGTGCAACCAGGCTGCATTGGTGTCCTGGGGAGGTGTGTTCCGTCCATTGGAAGGGAAGAGAACCTCCCTGCGTGCTGTGACTCCCTCCATAAGCAGATAGAGTGAGTAATGGGAGAGCCTGGGTGCAGCCGTGAACCTTTGTGCAGTGCTTCTCAGTGTTTGCAGCGCCTCAATGCTGCAGAGCACTGACAGCAGAACGGTCAAGATCAATTTGGACATGGCCCCTTTAAGGAAACTGGCTGATGACGTGTCATCAAATGACGTCATCAGACCCGCTTCCTATTATTTGGCCGGATCCTTGTAGGGCGGGCCTAACAAGGCCCATCATCGTAAAATCTTGTTGGAGGCCGGGATCGAGACAGATGCAGGGTCCCCACACGCCACCGACGTCGCCCGCCCCGGACCCACCGAGGTTGGAAAAATTCAGCCCTTGATGTGAGAAGCTCTGTCCACATGCCTATAGTGTAAGAGCAGAAGTCAAGCACCCCCAAGTTTCAATCTGATTTGGCTCTAAAAACCCTTTATAAACTCTAACAAACCCACTCCTTGTGAAAATCTAAGGAAATAGTAAGATGGAAGTACAGTAAGTGTAGAATGCTGTTATTTTTTTTACATTAGATATTCTCCCTGGGTTTAACATCATCAACTGCTCCCATAAGTGAACCTTATCCCCCCTTCAAATCAGAGTTCAAACTTCCCAATAGCTAGATAAATGTAGCAAGTCCTAGTAGAGGTCAAACAGAGAACCCTTGTACTCCAGTTTACTATTTCACGTAATCTCTACTTCAAAGGAGGAAGAATATAGGGCTAGAAATTGGTTATAGCCCAGGAATGCACAGTGTCAGTAGAAAAGTGCTTTAGACTGCACGCAAAATTCGTGCTTACTGCTCAATAAAATGAGTGGAGTCCTAAATCAAGTCTTAAAACCGAAACTCATTGGCGTTACACTCAAAGGGTGGACCAATATCGGGTGTAGTCTCATCGCAGTTCTTCATTGCCACAGGCTTTTTTCACTCCATAAAGGGGAAGTTCATTGATGCTGCAGCACCTCATTCTCAGCATTGCTGGCTGTGCAGCTGCATCAGCAAACAGAAGCAGAACAAGGAGAAGAAGCTGGAGGACTGAACCAGGTGTACTCATGGCAGATCCATGCCCCAGGGAGAGAGCCCGCAGATTCTCCAATGAAGCATTGGAGGCATTGGTTTTCGTGGTGGAGAGATGGAGGGCAGTGCTCTACCCGGCAAGTGACAGGAGGCCCTCGCCGTAAGTCTTCCGCACCATGTGGAGGGAGGTAGCGCAGAACATCTCGGGCAGCACTGTGATCCCCAGGGCTCACACACAGTGCAGGAAGAAATTTAACAATCTCACTGAGGTGGTCAGGGTGAGTGAATGCTTCAACAAATGCTACATATCACCATCTGTACCACAATCTTCACACACTGCCCAAAGCACCACACCCCCAGCACTCAACCACCAACAATCTCTACCTACCAGCACTCACACCCACATCTCACACCTTGCACATAATGACAGCTATTCAACTATGGCAGGCACATCACCCAAACACATTGCTCCACACTCACTCAGCATGAACGCACAGGCAGTGGACAAGATGACACCCAAACACTGTTTGCGCTGGAGAATCGAATGCTGCAAATCATTGGGCGCCAGGTGGTTGGCGCCGTGGCCACTGGCGACATTGACCCCCTTGGGGACAACAACGGTATGTTCATCCCTACTCCTTCTTCTCACATCCCATTTCCCCCTCACCCCACAAGCGTTTTGCACTTTCCAGCTAATCATGCCATATGCATGCATTTCTCCCTTCCTGCCCCCCACCCCTCACCTTAACCCAACTCTTGTGCCTTTATGCTTTCAGATAATCAGCAAGCACCTGAGCAGCCTGTCCCTGAGGGCACTGTAGAGAGCGAGGCGAGAGAAGTGGAGGAGGAAGAACACACCGCATCCCTGCATCTCTCACCCGCAGACATCAGTTCAGATGCTGGCACTACGCGTTCTTTAGAGGCTAGTATAGTAGCGGGATCTGCACAGGGTGAGACACTGGGGACGAGTGGGCTGCCAACCCCCCCGGATGGCAAGTTCGCGCGCGAGTTCTGCTGCACAGGATTCAGATGAGGACGTCGATGGGGAAGCCTTTAGAAGAAGGGTGATGGGCTAGCATACGGAGATGATAGGTGCAATGGCAAGGGTGCCCAAGAGCCTCTCGGTAATGGTAAGGAGCGTGGAGGAGTCCGCCTCTAACATTGCACAAGGCTCTGCGCACACTATGGAGCCCATCATTTCCAGTCTGCAAAGGATGGTAAACTTCCAGAGAGGCCGTGGCGACCCAGACCTGATGCCGCATGTGATGGGCGATCTGGCAGCTTCCATTGCAGCACAGGCAGAAGCGACGCAACATCTTAGTGCTGTAATACAGTCTATGCTTGGTGACATTCAATCTAAGACTGCTCTCACGCAGTTTCAGCTTGATGCCACGCAAGCTCTGACTGCTGTCATCGTGGCTGGGTCTACCACCATTGACCAGGGCTTTCACGGTGTCGCAGCAGGCCAGCAATCTGTGCTCCAACAGATTGCTAGGGATGCTGAGGTGCTGCCCTGGGGGAGTGGCAGTGGGTCAGTGGAGCAGGAAGCTGCTGTCCTCTCTCAGGTTGACAGCATTCCTGCTCCCACCACTGCCACTCTGCCATTGCCCTTGTCGCTGCCTGTCATCCAGCCAGCCCAAACTGCTGCCGCCCATGCTGAGGTGGTGCAGTCTACAGCCGGGCCTTCCATGTCCAGAGCTGGTCGAAGGCATCCTGCAAAGCCATCTGAGGTCTCCCGCATGGACAGTCAGCAGCCTTCCACCAGCCCTGCTGCAGCCACTGGGCCAACACTTCGTAGGAGCATTAGAGTAGGCAAAGGCACAGTAACGACAGGCACTAAGGGATTGCACAAGGATGAATAGTAAATATTTTTCGTGTAAATATGTGTTCACTGATTTTTGCTAGATTTATTAATTCAGTTTGGATTCCTTTGTGGTGTGTCTCATTTCAGCTTTGCGCTGTGAGATGGCCTGCGACAGGGATGGAATGATGGGGATATGGTGAGCAATAGAGATCTGGGGTTTAATTCATTCGAACTGCAGTCTGATGAGGTGATCATGGACCGCCCTTCCGGAAGGCCGATTGAGTGGCTGCCTCCTCCCTCACTCCTCTTCTTCCTCCTCCTCATTTTCCTTTTCCTCCTCGTCCTCTTCCTCCTCCTCCTCTCCCTCTTCCTCCTCCTGAGGTGGTCCCGCAATCCCTGGTGGCAAGGGCTGGGCCCTTATGATGGCCAAGTTGTGGAGCGTGCAGCAGACCACCACGAAATGGGACACCCGCTCAGCCGAGTACTGGAGGGCTCCTCCCGAGCGGTCAAGGCAGCGGAACCGTTGCTTCAGCAGGCTGATGGTCTGATCGATGATGTTCCTGGTGGCAGCATGGCTCTCATTAGATGAGTGCTGGGCAGGAGTGTTGGGGTTGCGGAGGGGAGTCATGAGCCAGGTGGAGACCGGATAGCCCTTGTCTCCGAGCAGCCAGCCACAAACTTGACATGGTGGCTGAAAGAGTGCTGGCACACCGGTCTGGCGCAGGATGAAGGCATCGTGGCTGCTGCCAGGATAGCGGGCATTGATGGTGAGGATTCGCTGTGCGTGGTTGCACACCAACTGCACATTAAGTGAGTGGTAGCCTTTGCGGTTATGAAAGATCTCAGGTTTGTTATGCGTTGCCCACAAAGCCATGTGGGTGCAGTCAAAGGTGCCCTGCATCATGGGAAATCGCACTGTCCTGACAAAGCCACATGCACGCTCATCCTGCTTCTCTCTGGTGATGGGGAAGGAAATGAGTCCCTTCTCCTATTGTAGAGCCTCTGTGACCTCCCGGATGCAGCGATGGACGACGAACAGCGAGACGTTAACTATGTCTCCTGTTGCAGACTGGAAGGATCCACTGGCGAAGAAATTGAGGGCGACGGTGATCTTGACTGCCACTGGGATAGCCGTGGCCACCCTGGTCTGAGGCTGGAGGTCTGTGACCACCTCCTTGGTGAAGCAAAGCCTTCTAATACACTGCTCCTTGCTTAATTGGAGTTAGGAGAAGTGCTCTCGGAATACCCTCGGAGGGTGAGGCCTCCTGTTGAGAGGCCTGATGGCTCTCCTCCTCCCTCTGGTCACATGTTCCAGTCTTTCTCCTCATCCATGCCTTTGTTACCTCTAGATTTGACTAGTCCAACGTACTCCTAGCTGGCCTCCCACATTCTACCCTACATAAACTTGAGGTTGTCCAAAACTCGGCTGCCCATGTCCTAACTCGCACCAAGTCCCATTCACCCTTCACCCCTGTGCTCGCTGACCTACATTGGCTCCTGGTTAAGCAACGCCTCGATTTCAAAATTTTCATCCTTGTTTTCAAATCCCTCCATCGCCTCACCCCTCCCTATCTCTGTAATCTCCTCCAGCCCCACAACCCCCAGAGATATCTGCACTCCTCTAATTCTGCCCTCTTGAGCATCCCTGATTATAATCGCTCAACCATTGGTGGCCGTGCCTTCTGTTGCCTAGGCCCTAAGCTCTGGAATTCCCTGCCTAAACCACCGCCTCTCCACCTCTCTTTCCTCCTTTAAGAGGCTCCTTAAAACCTACCTCTTTGCCCAAGCTTTTGGTCACCTGCCCTAACTTCTCCTTATGTGGCTCGGTGTCAAATTTTTTGTCTTATAATACTCCTGTGAAGCGCCTTGGGATGTTTTACGATGTGAAAGGCGCTATATAAATACAAGTTGTTGTTGTTGTTTCTGGCTGCCTCCGCTCCCTCTGCTGTAGATCCTGGAGGGCGAGGTCGACTGCCAATACAGCCCCCATTAATGTTACCAAGTGTAGCAGTTTGAATCTTTGAACCATAAATGTAGCTACTTTTTAGTTGCCAGAAGACCCCTGATACAAAAGAACCTTAAAATAACTGAAACTGTTGCCGTGGGTGAAACTAACAAAAAAAACACTGAAATTGCACTAACTTGACAGCTGTAGGTGATTACTGATGATCCCTTTAAATAACGTCCCTGGAGCCAGCTTCCTGGTGCTGCACGCCAGCTCTCCCTGTCGGTGTTTACTCCAGGCGGTGAGGTAAGTGGCGAGAATCAATTTTGCAAATCGGGCGGTCAGTGAGCATTGCACGCTCACTGACGTTACGATTTTCCTGGCATTGATGGTCCCGGCGATACCTCTTACCGGCGGCACTACGGGGGGCGGGGGGGGGGGAGAATTTGACGTGCAGCGCTGGATTCGCCTCGCCCTAGTGATACTGGTCTAGCACCCCATTAGTGCCATCTACTGGCGCTAACGGGCGACGCTAAGGGGACAATTTTTTCCCCCATAGACTCTATCAGATGATGGCTTAGGCTATAAACCAACGGACAGATTTTTTGAACATTAAAAACAAGTAAATGAGCAGTGTTCAGTACAAACAGCATATTTATAGCAATTACAAACTGTACCTTCTCCTCGAGATGTCAAAACAACTAAGCTCTTTCTCCTGCTTTAACCTTCAGAATAGAACTGAACCTTGATATTGGGCTGCTAAAGGCATACTCTCTTTCATAGGGAAGATGGTGCCTTTGGTTCTGCACTTAATAGGCATTAACATATGAACTCCCTTTTATTTGACAGGAACAAACCACATACATATGTTAATGGATGCAGCATATCAGACCATAATAAATAGGCCCTGAAAATTTAAATAATCTAACTTTCTTTTTCAATGTCAGTATTCTCTACATAACACTGAAAATAGGCCAACTGGTAATCTGACAAGAGAAGGAGGGAGGGATGCTCTTGTTTTTTCTGCGCTGGAGTGGGAAAGGTCACATCGGTGATGTCTCCAGTGTCAGAACATCAAACCAATACCAAGGCACTGCGTCACTCCTATTGTGTGCAGAGGATGGTACAATGAATAAGCAAAAGATCTGATGTACCGATATCATGCACGGAGTCTAATAAGTGCACACAATATAGACACCTTTTAAAATCCATGTTTCACCTTTTTCCCCCCAGTTCCTTGGGCTCTTGCAGCCATTCCTACCACGAGGCTTCCTCCTGTCACCAGAAAATAAGATGGTCCTGCTCCCACCAACTCCAAGCTGGAGTGTTCTGTTACCATTCAATGCTCCACCTAGTAATCTGGCCCAATTAATCTCACCCTATGAATGTACACATTAGCTAGAATTACACAGATTTTACAGCACAGAAACAGGCTGTTCGGCCCAACTGGTCTGCGCCGGTGTTTATGCTCCACACGAGACTCCTCCTACCCTACTTCATCTCACCCTATCAGCAGATCCTTGTGTTCATTTCTCCCTCATGTGCTTATCTAGCTTCCCCTTAAATGCATCTATGCTATTCACCTCAACCACTGCATGTGGTAGCAAGTTCCACATTCTATGCACTCTCTGGGTTAAGAAGTTTCTCCTGAATTCCTTATTGGATTTATTAGTGACTACCTTGTATTTATGACCCCTAGTTTTGGATTCTCCCACAAGCGGAAACATTTTCTCTACATCTACCCTATCAAATCCCTTCATAATTTTAAAGACATTAATTAATGCTGGGTTTCAAAACAATGATTCTCTAATTGGCCAAAACCCAACAACTACCAGCCAGTTGAAGATGCAAAAGGGGTGTATACAGCAGTATAAGTGATGAGTCAAAAGCATTTAGAAATCAATAAGCATGCCACTTATGGATTTCTACTGCACCCTCAAATTGAGTTTCACATATTCGGGAACCTAAAGGTTAATACCATCTCCCAATGGTCATTGACTTTGATCAGTCACTGAGTACAAACACCTACCTTGAATATGTGGTTGTTGTAGAATCGATCCTCTAATTGTGCTGCCCAGTGTGCAGGGTCTATACCAGAGACTGAAGTAAATGAGGGGAGGGAGGGAAAGAAAAGAGAAGTGCATTGCAATGAAAAATATGGAAATAGTTACAGTACAGAGCATTCATTTGAAAATAGTGAAGCAAATTTAACTCTTTAAGAACTAAGTTAGCATTTTTGGTGCTTAAAAAAGCTTTATCTTTTTATGAGCTTAGATATGTCTTTTCATGTTACAACATTCAGCACAAGCTGCCTAATTGTAAATGCTTGTTGTAAGATTAATCTTTTATTTAATTCTCACAACTGTGTACGTTAATAATGGATTACATTGCAGCTGTTCCAACATCACAATTACCCTCACTGTACTGCAAGTTATATATTGTGGCTGCGCACTGAACTGCTTATAAAATTGTAAGCTACTTTAAATTATTTAACTCTTCCAAGTTCAGTTTTGAACCACCCATTTTATAGCACATGTAGCTTATTTTACTTTATAACTCTCACATGAAGAAATACATTAACTGATAAAGTTTCGCAATGACAAAGCCACATCAATCTGCAGTTGCCTCTGATTTTCGATCTCAATCAAAAATATAAAAATGCACTTTTATTTCTCTCAAGTTCATATTGTAGTTACATGAACTGATTCCATGGGGAAAAACTTGGGTATCGGCCATTTTGGGGCGCTAATATCGGCCGGGCGCAAATTTTAGCGCCCGGCGCTAATTATCGCCTCCGACTGCAAAATTCGTCTCCAGCACCCCTGGAGGTGATTGGAGCACTAAATCAAGCGCTACACACCTCTCTTAGGGCGCTAACGTTAGGGAACGAGGCGCAACCTCAGAGCGCTACTGAAGCTCAGGCGATGTCAATTACCCTGGTACTCAGACAGACTGGCGCCGTCCAGTTCTTAAAGGGGAGGGGCCACTTGCTGCACAGCCACACCCTGCTCATTGCAGCGTTTGACCTCGGCCTGCAAGCACCTACAAATATTCTTCAACCATTTCTGATGGATACTCAGAGGCCTAGGGAGAGAGCTCGCCACTTTAGCGACCAGGCATTGGTGGCTCTGGTTGGCGCTGTGGAATGCTCTTTCCAGAGAATGGCAGGAGGCCATTGCCCCACGAGTTTACAAGAGTCTGGAGGGAGGTTGCCCAGCATGTGTCATCGCGGAGCCTGGTCCAAAGGACGCATACACAATGTCGTAAGAAGTTCAACAACCTCACTCAGGTGGTCAGGGTGAGTACCTGCTTTTCAAAACCTCTACATCCCAACATCTCAACCTCACTCTGTGCACAGACGGTGTAAATACCCAAATGCCCAACACTCATCCAACAACTATGGCCATCTCATAAAAGTCACATGCACATCCCACACCTTGCACACATTAACAGCTATTCAACTATGTTAGTCACATCTGCCAAACACATGGCTGCACACTCACTCACATGCTGTCCTTTTTCTTGCAGGCCAAGTTTTCACATAACCGCAGAGAGCAACAACGGACGGGAGGAGGACAGGCGGAGCTGCACCCTCTCACAAAATTGGAGGTGAGAGTCCACAGACTCATTGTCAGCCATGTAGTCAGCGCTGTGGCCGTTGGAGAGGTCGACTCCCTTGGGGACAGCAACGGTATGTTAATCAGCTTTCTCTCCTCTCTCATACCACTTCCCCCTCACAACACCAGCCTTTTACACTTTCAATTTAACTATACTGTCTGCAGTCCTAGCTCCCTTCCTGCCCCCCTGCCTGCACTTTAAAGCTACTCTTGTACCCTTCCTGCTTTCAGATAGTGAACCACCAGCTGACCAGCCTGTCCCTCAGCCTCCCAGTGGCAGCGACGCGCCAGAGGAGGAGGAAGCCGGAGGCTCGCCACCTGCGTCTCGCGAGGGTGGCACTTCCGACACTGGGGCCACGTGTTCACTGGAGGGGAGTAGGGGATTTGCATCCAATGTGGGTGAAGCTCCGGGACCCAGCAGGCTGCAGCAATGCCATGGGGGAAGGGAAGCTCAGGGGCCATCTCCCCGGAGGGTGAGTACGCGCACGAGTTCTGCTGCACAGGACTCAGATGAGGATCTCGATATAGCGGCCATGAATACTCAGGGTCTGAGCATTCATACGGAGCTCATGGGTGCAATGGCAAGGGTGCCCGACAGCATGGATGCACTGGCTAGGAGCATAGAGGAGTCCGCGGCCAGCACAACTGTCATCTGTGCGCAAACCCTTGAACCCATCCTTGCCTCGGTGCAGAGGATGGTTGAACTGCAGGGAGACCGTGGGGACCCAGAGCCCATGCCGCATGTAATGGGTGAAGTGGCAGGATCTATTGCAGCACAGGCCGACGCAACACAACGGCTTAGTGCTGGAATCGAGTCATTGGTTGGTGCCATCCAGTCTCAGGCTGCTCTCATGCAGTCTCAGATTGATGTCACGCAAGCACTGACTGCTGCCATCATCACTGGGTCGCCCACTGTCCACCAGGGATCTGACAGTGCCGCAGCAGGCCAGCAATCTGTGCTCGAGCAGATTGCTCCGGATGCTGAGATTCTGCCCCAGGGGAGTGTGTCGGTCGAGCAGGAAGGTGCTGTCCTCTCTCAGGATGACAGCATTCCTGCTCCCACCACTGCCACTCCGCCATTGCACTTGCCACAGCCTGTAACACAGCCAGCCCAGACTGCTGCCGCCCATGCAGAGTTGGTGCAGTCTGCAGCCGGGCCCTCCAGGCTCAGAGCTGGTTGAGGGCGTCCTTCAATGCCATCTGCAGTCTCTGGATCCAACAGCCTTCCGCCAGCCTTGCTGCAGCCACTGGGGCCACATTATGGAGGAGCAGTAGGGTGGGAAGGGGGAAAGTGCGCAGGGGATGGAGATCACCGTCGAAGGGCGAAAAGTAAAAATTATCCAATAAATGGGGGGAATGTTTGTGGCAAAGTTTGATGTTCATCTTAATATATTGTTCACGCTGTTGATGCTTATCTCGATGTGTTAAGAACGAGTTTTGTTAGTTAATGAATTGTTGTGTTTCTTTGTTATTGTTTGTGCTGAATAAATAAGAGACAGTTTGTCAGATAAATAAAAACTTTATTGGAACTTTACAACTTTGCTCATTTGACTCATTGGAGCTTTGCCCGGCAATAGGGACTGTGCGATGCTTGCGATGATGTGCTTGTTCATCCCAGAAGCCATCTTCTCTGTCATTCGTCAGAAGCGGTGTCTTATCAGGCATTCACGGTCGGCCCTTGCAGAGGCAACATTATGCGCCTCCCTCCCATGTTGGTGCTGCTCCTACTCCTCTTCAACCTCCTTCTCCGCCTCCTCCTCCTCTCCCTCTTCCTCCTCCTGAGGTGGTGCACCAATCCCTGGTGGCAATGGCTGGGTCCTCATAATTGCAAGGTTGTGAAGCATGTAGCACACAACAATGAAAAGCGAGACTCGCTCAGGAGAGTACTGCAGAGCTCCTCCTGAGTGGTCAAGACACCGGAACCGTTGCTTCAAGACACCAATCATCTGCTGAATGAGGTTCCTGGTGGCACTATGGCTCTCATTGTATACGAGCTCAACAGCAGTGTTGGGGTTACGGAGTGGTGTCATCAGCCAGGTGCAGAGTGGATAACCTTTGTCCCGAGGGGCCAGCCACAAGGTTGACATGGTGGTTGGAAGAGGTCCGGGACACCAGTCTGGCGCAGGATGAAAGCATCGTGGCTGCTGCCAGGATAGCGGGCATTGGCGGAGATGGTTGCACTGTCTGTGGTCGCACACCAACTGCACGTTCAGAGAGTGGAAGCCTTTGCGGTTGCGGAACACCTCTGCATTTTCATGAGGTGCCCGCAATGCCACATACGTGCAGTCAATGGCATCCTGAACCATGGGCAAGCCCACTATCCTAGCGAAGTCACATGCGCATTCACGCTGTTTGTCCCAGGTCATGGGGAAAGAGATGTACTCCCTTCTCTTTTTGTACAGAGCATTTGTGACCTCCCAGATGCAGCAATGGATGGTGAAATGGGAGATATTCACTATGTCCCCAGTTGAAGCCTGGAAGGAGCCGCTGGCATAGAAATTCAGAGCCACTGTCACCTTACATGCCACCGACAGAGACGTCCTGGTCCTAAGCTGAGGCTGCAGATCTGGTTGCAGGAGGGCCACCTCCTTGCTGAAGCGCAGCTTTCTGAAACACTGCTCCTCGGACAAATGAATGTAGGAGAATTGCTCCCGGAATACCCTGGGAGGGTAAGGTCTCCTGTGCAGAGGCCTGTTGACCCTCCTGCCTCTGGCCACGTTTGCCACTCTCTCTCTGCGCCTCTGCTGCCTCCGATGGTGAAGCTGGAGGACGACGCCCCGAGTTAGTACAGCCCCCATTTAATCTTGTAAATGTTGTAAATATGAAGCTCAGAGAAATAGGAACCTGAAAAGTGTTGCTCAAGAACAAAACTCTTGTAGGAGAGTGTTAAATCTCTCCAGACAGCTCTCTCCCTCTCAACCTGTGTATGCCAAATATTTTGCCGACAAGAAAAAGCAGGAAGTGCACGCCTTTAAATAGCACTCCCCCAGCTCCTTGCCGACTGCAAAACGTCCCCCTCTGCCTGTCGTTCCTAGCGGCAGGCGCTAAGGCAGGGGGCGAAAATCAATTTCTGGTCCGGGGCGCTATTGGGGCATTGCACGCTTGGATGATGTCATGATCTCCAGGCGCAGGAAATCGTGGCGGTAGTGTTTAGCGCCACCGCAAAGCGTCAAATCAATTTCGTGGGCGGCACTAAAATCGCTGCACTCGGGCAGTAAGTCGTTAGCGCCCCCCCAGAGGCGCTAATGGGAGGCGCAAAGCAACCCAATTTCTCCCCCCCCCCCATGTGTTGTAATGCCGTCAATTAGATGGCTGACACAGGACATGTTCAGAGACTGTTGAGCTATGAGCATCAGGTTCAAAAACTGGCAAAACATATCAGATGTTTTAAAAATGAGCCCATTGCCCTTTCCCCACTAGCAATCAGGGCAACTAATGAGACATGGTCAATATTTCTGTTCATTAGGATGGTCATTGCACAAGTTACTTGGTCAACTTAATTTAGCAGCACATGGAATGATGCATGATGGAGAGGTGTGAGATACAATTTATCTCTTGTTCTATTACATTAATATGGAATTTAAGATACTCATTAAACAGAAACAGGAATGCATACATGAAACCTCAGCCATTTTAAAGATAACATCACTGCTTATACACTTCCTACTACAATTAGCCTCTCTCAATGCAGTTCATACATCCATATGGGTACAAGTAAGCTCCATGAGCCATTCTCATAAACATTCCATCAGTTAGCTTATAGTAAACTGTTGCCGAGTAAAATTACTACCTGTTGATTTTCATAGAATCATGTAGCACAGAAGGAGGCCATTCAGCCCATCATGCCTGTTCCAGCTCTTTGAAAGAGCTATCCGCAAGCCTGCCCTTTCCCCATAGCCTTGCAAATGTTACCTTTTCAAATATATATATATATATATATATAGATATATATATGTCCAATTCCCTTTTGAAAGTTACTATTGAATCTGCTTCCACCACCCTTTCAGGTGGTGCATTCCAGATCACAACAACAACAAAAAACTGTCCTCATCTCTCCCCTGGATTTTTTGTTAATTATCTTAAATCTGTGTCCTCTGTTTATCAACCCTCCTGCCAGTGGAAACAGTTTCTCCCTATCTACTCCATCAAAACCCATCATAATTTTGAACACCTCTATTAAATCTCTCTTTAACCTTCTCTGCTGTACAGAGAACATTCTCTAGTCTCTCCACATAACTGAAGTTCCTCATCCCTGATACCATTCTAGTAAATCTCCTCTGCACAGTCTTCCAGGCCTTAAGATCCCTCCAGTTTGTAATTTTCTTTCCTTTCATGAAGATGGTCACCCTTGTGTAAGGTTTCTTGGACACCAACTGTCCTCTCCAGCCATGGTTCATTAAAGATCGCTGACTCTAAGTATGTCAGCACAGCTGTTTTACCATCTGTCCCGACCAGATGTCTACACGCTTATACTTTCCCACACGAGTCGCTGGATGACAATCAGGAGCTGGAACTCTGGCTAATCCTACATACTACAACGACAACTTAATGTTGGAAAATGTCCTAAGGTAGTGCACAGAAGCGTAATCAGCCAAAAATTGACATTGAGCCGAAGAAGGAGATATTAGGAGGGGTGATTAAAAAGCTTGGTCATCGAGGTAGGTTTTAAGGAGGACCTTAAAGGATGGGAGAGAGGTGGAGGGGGAGTGAATTCCAGAGCTGAGGGTCGAGACGGCTGAAGGCATGGCCGCCAATGGCATGGCGAAGGAAGTGGGGGATGCACAAGAGGCCAGAGTTGGATAAACAGAGATCTTGGAGGGTTGTAGGGCTGGAGGAGATTACAGAGATAAGGAGGAGCGGGGCTATGAAGGGATTTGAACACAAGGATTGGAATTTTAAATTGGAGACGTTGGGAGTTTGGGAGCCAATGTAGGTCAGCGAGCACAGGGGTCAAGGTATGAAAATGATTGGAGTTACCTGTCCTCTTAGTCAGCAGATCCTCAAAATACATGGCAGCGAACCCTATGATGTCATCCGGCTGCTGCCTCAGCACCTCTCTTGACAGCCCCTCCAACAAATTCCCAAAGCCACGGGGAATCCGTAGCGTAGTGTTGGAAAACGGCACTGACATACTGACACTAACTACTAAAAATAATATGCAATATCCCACCTTCTGCTAATGTGGATTTTTAGCTCTCCCTGTCCTGAATGTAATTAGTCTCTGCTCCCTGTCCCAGTCACAGACTCTGATCATTGGACCTAGATCTCCATCCCTATTACTAGGCTTGATCCTCCCTCTCCCAGTCCCAGATCTGGATCCCTTGCCCAGTCCCTGGTCTCAGTTCCTCTCCCAGTCTCTGGGCTTGATTCCTTCCCAGTCCCAGGTCTCAGTTCCTCTCCCAGTCCCAGATCTTGATCCCTCTCCCAGTCCCAGGTCTCAGTTCCTCTCCCAGTCCCAGATCTTGATCCCTCTCTCAGTCCCAGGTCTCAGTTTCTCTCCCAATCTCTGGTCTTGAACCCTCTTCCAGATCCTGGTCTTGGTCCCTCTCCCAGTCCCTGGTCTCGATCCCTCTCTCAGTCCCTGGTCTTGATCCCTCTCCCAGTCCCTGATCTTGATCCCTCTCTCAGTCCCAGGTCTCAGTTCCTCTCTCAGATCCTGGTCTTGATCCCTCTCCCAGTCCCTGGTCTTGATCCCTCTCTCAGTCCCAGGTCTCAGTTCCTCTCTCAGATCCTGGTCTTGATCCCTCTCCCAGTCCCAGGTCTTGATCCCTCTCTCAGTCCCAGGTCTCAGTTCCTCTCTCAGATCCTGGTCCTGATCCCTCTCCCAGTCCCAGGTCTCAGTTCCTCTCCCAGTTCCTGGTCTTGATCCCTCTCCCAGTCCCTGGTCTTGATCCCTCTCTCAGTCCCAGGTCTCAGTTCCTCTCCCAGTCCCAGGTCTCAGTTCCTCTCCCAGTTCCTGGTCTTGATCCCTCTCCCAGTCCCAGGTCTCAGTTCCTCTCCCAGTCCCAGGTCTCAGTTCCTCTCCCAGTTCCTGGTCTTGATCCCTCTCCCAGTCCTTGGTCTTGATCCCTCTCCCAGTCCTTGGTCTTGATCCCTCTCCCAGTCCTTGGTCTGGGTCCCTCTCCCGAGGCTGGATCCTGGCCCTGTTCCCGGTGCCGGTTCCCCGCGGGTTGTTTCTCTCTCCTTTCACCAACCGGCCGCTGCCCGGTTGCTAGGCGATTGTTGAAGCGTTGCCTAGAAACGCCTCACGGGCAACCAAACTACGGCGCGCGCAGCGGGTCCGAACAGGAGAAACGCGAAAATCAAAACCTAACTGGCACTGATGGGATCTCAATTTCTGTTTTAATAATGTCACCAATAATCAAATTAACAGAAGAGACTGTTAATGCACCGTGACTTTTTGGTCAATATTTTTTGTAAAGTTTAACACAATAAGCAGATGTGAGTAAACAGTGGAGCTATAGTGCATGCCCACCTAGAAAACTAACCAGAGCTGACACAGCCTCAGAAACAAGCCTGTGACATATGGAAATAAGTAATTATACTGAAAGTGCTGTAGGAAATGGGACTGTAACTTATGCTGTAAATATTTCCACCATTCCTTCACTCATATTGGAGGAAAGAAGCAAGAAGTAGGTGAAAACTTGAATGGGATGCCCATACCGAAAGCACAAGATTTATTTTTGGAGTGATCTGGGGAATTTTGTGACAATTGCTTTAATTTTATTTCCTGCAGTGCTGCTTTTGGGATAAATGGGTTTCCCAATGAGAATCTCTCCCCCACCCCACCCCACTCTCCACCCTCCTCCCCATCTGAGGTACAGGGAATAAGGAGAAACAACAAAACGATTGCGGCCGGTTAAGTCGCACAAGTCATGTTCTGTGCCGACCTGCTGGTACCCACAATCCTGCATCTGCGGACAGAGGGGAGTTGACCTGGCTTTGACAAATGATGAGTTGTCAAGGACACTGGGAGAACTCCATTGCTCTGCACTGAATAATCCATGGTATCTTTTATGTCCACTTGAAAAGGCGCATAGGGACTCTGTTGAAAGCCAGCAACTCCAGCAGTGTAGCAGTCCCTCAGTATTTTACTGTAATGTCAGCCTAGATGCTGATGTGGAGCTTGAACCTACAATCTTCTGACTCAAATGTGAGCATGCAACCATCAAGCCAAACCGACAAGGTGGACTGTGATAGTCGGCCCGATGCCACAGATATGTGTGAAGGCCTCACGAACCGTCATGCTGGATGTTTCTTCAGAGCCACCCCAATCGTAGCATGTCATGCTTTACATCGTATTGCATGAAAGAAGGTATTGCACAGAATGTACTGCACAGAAACCATTCAGCCCAACTGGTCCATGCCGATGTTTATGCTCCACATGAGCCTCCTCCCACCCTACTTCATCTCACCTTATCAGCATAACCTTCTATTCCCTTCTCCCTCATGTGTTTATCTAGCTACCCCTTAAATGCAGGTATGCCAAGATGTTACAATTTTGGACTCTTCTGCACCCTTCTTATTCTAGATTATTCTGATTCCCTTTATCTTAGAGAACTCTCGTGGCAAAGTCCCAACTTCCCATATCTTCAACAGTGTCTATCTTAGCCTTAGGTAAGCTTCCAGTAATGCACCCGGCATAACAAAACTGAAACCCCTGTCTGCTAATTGCTTTTAGCTACTGGAGTTATCCAGTATTTTCGTAGTATTTGGCTCGTATTTGATAAGTGAATAAAACAACACACTTTCAGACCTCATTTCAAATTCAACGCCATTAAGCAAATTTATTTAGCAAAAGATGAACGAGCAAAAAAGTAACAAAAGGATGCAATTATATATTTACAGTAGAAAATTAAATTTATGTCACTTCTTGAAAATTGCAACTCTAAGAACTAAACTAGTCCTTTATCAATAACTTACAGATACACAACCCTTTCTCTTCCCATTTTGAATTTCCTATCATGGTGGAAGCCTACATTAATCTAAACCGCATCTTGGAAATTTCAAACCGGTTTTCATTCTTTCAGGAGTTTCAAACTAACTGATTCCTTCATTTAAAGAATCTCCAGGTTGGTTCTCAATTTAAACCCCTTTTAGATATCCTGGGAAAGAGTTACCAGACCTTTCTGGATTTTGAGTATCTGCCCATTCAGAGTTTAAAGGGAACATTTCTTCAGTTGTTTACAAACTGAACAGAGTTGTTTAAGTTTTAATTATTCTTCACTCCAGCTGACAAAATTTTGTATCATGATAGACCTGATCCAGGAATCTGAACTTCAGGTGTTCTTCTTAAACTGGTTATGTACGGTGACTGGATTTAAAGGAACAGCCACTAAATCAAAACTAGATAAAAATGCTATATTTGGAGGTATGGTTGCACCTTCCTGGCAATGGCTGTGGGGGAAATGTCTTCATGAGGCTCTGGCCAGATGCAAAGTTGTGCCATCTGCTGTAAGATTACCTACTGCTACCATAGGGGTTGGGCTGACACAGCCAGTAAAAGAAAAAGAAAGACTTGCATTTATATAGTGCCTTTTATGGTTTCAGGACACCCCAAAACATTTTACAGCCAATGAAGTACTTTTGAAGCATAGTTACTGTTGTAATGTAGGAAATGCGCAACCAATCTGTGCACAGCAAGCTCCCACAAACAGCAATGTGATAATGACCAGATAATCTGTTTTTAGTGATGTTGGTTGAGGGATAAATATTGGCCAGGACCCTGGGGAGAACTCCCCAGCTCTTCTGTGAAATAATGCCATAGAATCTTTTACACCCACCTGAGACGGCAGACGGAGCCCTCAGTTTAATGTCTCATCCGAGAAACGGCACCTCCGACAGTGCAGCACGCCCTCGGTATTGCACTAGAGCATCAGCCTAGATTTTGTGCTCAAGTCTCTGGAGTGGATCTTAGAACCCAGAACCTTCTGACTCTGAAGCTAGAGTGCTAGCACTGATCCACGGCTGAATGCTCAATCTGCACATGGGGTTTGCCTTCCCTTCATTTTTAGTTGCCACTTCTTAATCCCCTGGCAGTTCATCATTGGCAAAGGCTGCTAATGAGTTCAGATGCCTTTTAAGCCTTTGAGAAAAAGTGTCTCCTATTTGGAAGACTTCCCTTTAATTGTGCCTGTCTCTTTAAATTCCTCCAGCTTGCAGTTTTTCATTCCCACCACTTGTTTGTTCCTCACACCAGCCAAAATATGCACCTGCAAGAATTAGGCAAATAAGCTGACCCAGGCGATTTGGGTGCTATTATCACATTGCTGTTCAGTGATGCAGGAATCACAGAATTTTAGTCCACAGAATGAGGCCATTCGGCCTATCAGACCTGTGCTAGCTCTCTGAAAGAGCGCGCCTTAGTCCCATTACCCATGTCCTTTAGCCGTGCCCTTTTAAATTCATAGAATCATAAGGGGAAATTTTAACATGGGTGCGCAGGTGCGAGGGAGGGGTTAAATGGGCAAAAATTCCAATCGTGTTGGGTAGCCCACTCCAACCCGCAGACTTCCAGATTTTACTGAAGCAGGACAAGGGGCGGGCAGCCAACCCGTTCCCAGGAGGCGGGTTGACATTTGAAATATGCTAATGAGGCTGGAAGCCACGGATTTAACCTGCTTTGCAGGTTTTATGGCGGCTTGTGGAGCACAACTTGTGAGCCAGGAGGAGCAGGAGTGTTTCCTCCCCGGCCCCCAAAGTTCCCCCACCATCAGACTGCCCCCCACCCCATACAAACCCCCGCCCCCCGAGGTCGGGGATCGGACACCCCCGCGGGATCGGACTCCCCCCACCCTGGGATCAGACCCCCTTGGTCCTGAGGCCTCCTCTGGAGTGCTCCCCGCCTGACTGGAAGCCAAGCCTGTCAATCACGCTGACTTCTGGGGAGGGGAAACCCAGACTGCCGGGCTTCCCATCCGAAACTCCACCTCCCCCCTGCCTACGCAACCCACCCCAGTAAATATACAGCCCCTAGAATTTTACAACACTGGAGGATTAGCACTAATTCTTGACCTTGTACACATGATTTACTAAAGTAGCGGATATCAGCTACATCAAATTTCTATAAAAATACCATGACTGCAGAGTTAGAAACCCATTCACTGTGTACAGTAAACATGTAAATGTACAGATATTCCCATCAGATGATTGGTCCTAAATCCCCTTCCAGCCCGATGTAGATAGCACTCCCAGCACTGAGTCAGAAGTTTCGCAGCTCCACTCTAGGGCTTGAGCACATAATCTAAGGTCGAGGATTTGAGCACATAATCTAAGATTGACACTTCAATGCAGTAAAGAGGGAGCACTGCATTGTTGGAGGTCCGATCCGTCAGATGTGAATGTTAATTAAACTGAGGCCTTCTCAGCCTGGGCAGGTGAATGTTAAAGATTCTTTGGCACTATTTGAAGAAGAGCAGGAAGTTTTCCTCATGCCCTGGCCAACATTACTCACAAAACCAAAAGCAGTTCAACTAATTGCTCATCTCAGTTGTGGTTTGTGGAACCTTGCTGTGCGCAAATTGGCTGCTTGTGTGCACCTGCATAACAACAGTGACTGCACTTCAAAAAGTAATTCATTGGTTGTCAAATGCTGTGGGATGTCCTCAGGACTTGATAAAATGCAATATAAATGCAAGCTCTCCATTTCTAATTTAGGAACAGGCAGTGATAGATCAGATCTTATAATGTGGAATTTTCATACTAAATGCATTCATTATTAATCTGCCTGCTTTATAGTGTTCATTATGTGCCTTACCGTTTTATCTAGTTTGAGATTTTTAGCTATACTTTCTCATAAATTTCCATACTCTGCTTACTTTCCAGAAACACCAAAGTGTTTTAAGAGATCTATCAATGCTTCTCTTTACCTCAAATGGGTTTCACCCACATCCTGAATTCAAATTAATAGGCCATGATTTGAAATGAAGTCAAAGGCTTTGGCCCACAAGGCACTTTTTCTGGAATGACTCATCTTAGTATAATCTTCTTTCGCTGTCAGGGCTTTTCACCAAAGCCTGATGCCCACAGTCAAACAGAGTCTCTCCTCAATAGATTGCAGATGGGAAGAGCTGATCTGTACTTTGTTCAGGATGATTCACCAGGGGCTTGGATAAACATTCAGGTTCAATCATTGAGCAAAGGTTTGCAGTTGTCTCCCTTCTCCGTCTACAGCATACTGGGGAGAGTGAGGATATCAGACCTCTTGTAAATCGAACATCACCTGAGAGAGATACTATGCTGTTATCCCATAAAATTGAGAGGTCGCACAACACCAGGTTATAGTCCAACAGTTTTATTTGAAATCACAAGCTTTCGGAGCTATCGATCGCCCCTTCCTCAGGTGAAGTACTTCACCTGAGGAAGGGGCGATCGATAGCTCCGAAAGCTTGTGATTTAAAATAAAACTGTTGGACTATAACCTGGTGTTGTGCGACCTCTCAATTTTGTCCACCCCAGTCCAACACCGGCATCTCCGCATTGTTATCCGATAAAGCAGCCTTACTACAGGTTGGCATCAATCATATTTAATAGCAAATTATTTATTCTCACTTTAAGTGCAGCTGCAAAAATAAAACAAAGCATGGATGCACAGGAGAAAGATGTGCATGTGGCAGTAGGTGCGTGAAGTCAACAAGTGCGTTATATCCTACTGCCTACGGAACAGCATCTCTTGAGTTTGATTGAGTCAGTGATGTTAGCCCTCAGCACGATTTGATATGCAGACAATATATAAGAGAGTGAATCAATACAAAACCATTGAGTTGGCACAGCACAGTTGAAATTGCACCTATTAATACTTATATTGCAAATATTTATAAAATACCAGCTTCTGCAATTATTAAAAGTAAATTAAATTTAGAAAAAGTTGCACAAAGCAGTTTTGTAACAAATTTACCCAGACTTCGCCACCTTCTTACTTCAATATACTCTTTCATGAAACTGCACAATATTGCCAGATTTACAGTACCTCTTTAAACATAGAGAAAAATGAGTAAAGAGTAGGCCATTCAGCCTCTATTACTTGTGCTGAATTAAGGGCCTTTGCAGGAGCTTATTTACACAATCTTAATTTCCTGATCTTTCCCCAGAACCTCTTATATTCTTCTTAAAGTCTTCATCCAGTTTCTTTTTGAATCTTATGATTAATTGAGCACCAATTAACACTTGTGGCAAAGCATTCCACATTATAGTCACTCTTTGTGTACAAAAGGTTTCTTCTAATCTCCTAGTAATTCTTGCCAATTGGCAATGGCAGCAGACCCCAGTGGGACTTCAGCCCACTCCTTGGTTGGGGCCGTGACCCCAAACCATTCCCTGGGCAACACTAGGATGTCGATTGTGAGGTACTGTGCAATGGTGGTGCCACCGAAGGGGGGGGTAGTTGGGCTTTCTATTGTTCGAGATGGTCATTGCCTGGCACTCATGTGGCACAAATGATACAAGCCACTTGTCAGACCAAGTCTGGATGTTATCCAGAATGTGTTGTAGGCTGCTTTATTATCAGAGGAGTTGTGAATGGAGCTGAACACTGTGGAATCATCAGTGAACAGCCGCACTCCTCACCTTATGACAGAGGGAAGATAATTGATGAAGCAGCTGAAGATGGTTGAGCCAAGAGCACTTTTTTTAATTTATTAATTCACGGGATGTGGACATCGCTGGCGAGGCCAGCATTTATTGCCCATCCCTAATTGCCCTCGAGAAGGTGTTGGCGAGTCGCCTTCTTAAACCGCTGCAGTCTGTGTGGTGAAGGTACTCCCACAGTGCGGTTAGGTAGTGAGTTTTGACCAAGCGACGATGAAGGAACAGCGATATATTTCCACGTCAGGATGGGCATGACTTGGAGGTGGTGGTGTTCCCATGCACCAGGCCTACCAGGATTACTAGTTGAGCAACTTAACCACTATGCTACCGTATCCGTATAAACTAAGGTTCCCTGAGGAACTCCTGCAGTGATGCCATGGGGGGGTGCAGATTGGCCTCCGACAACCACATCCATCTTCCTTTGCGTAAGGTGTGACTGCAGCCATTGGAGGGATTTCCGTTTAACCCCCCATGACCAGTTTTGTTGGCTGGGTTAGATTTGTCCTGGTTTTGTGCACAGGACAATGTCACGGATGTACTGGAACAGCTTGGCTGACCGAGTGGTTAGCTCTGGTGGAAAGGTTTTCAGGACTAGTGGTGAGATGTTTTCACGGCCCATTGCCTTTGCTGTATCCACTGCACTCAGCCACTACTTAATGTCACATGGAGTGAAGCAAACTGGCTGCACACTGGTAACTATGATAGTGGGGACCTCAGGAGGAGCTTAGTAGGATCATCCACTTGGCACTTTTGGCCGAAGATACTTTCAAATACTTTACACTCACCTGCTGAGCTCCACCATGGTTGAGGATGGCGATGTTTATGGAGCCTCCTCCTTGCATTAGTTGCCTGGTTCTCCACCACCATTTTTGACTGGATATGAAGGGCCTACAGAGCTTTCCTCTGATCCATTGATGTGGGACTGTTTAGCTCTGCCTATAGCCTGCTGCTTTTGGTGCTTAGCATGCAGGTAATCCTATGTAGTAGCTTCCGTATGTTCGTAACTCATTCTAAGGTATGTCTGGTGCTGCTCCTGGCATGCTCTTCTACACGGCACATTAAACAAGGGTTGGTCTCCTGGCTTGATAGTAATTACAGAATGAGGGATATGTCACACCTTGAGGTTACAGGTTATGGTGGTATACAAATCTGCTGCTGATGATGGTCCACAGCACCCCATGGATGGTCAGTTTTGAGCTATTAGATCGGCCCTTAGTCTGTCCCACTGCACAATGGAGTATGCCCCCGCTTTGTCTTCACAAGGATTGTGCGATGGTCACTTCTTCCAATGCGACTGTGCACAGATGTGTCTGCGACAGGTAGAGTATAAACAGCTGATGTCACCTCTGGCAGAAAATGCCAAAAGTGCCTTCAGGGAGTGCGGAGAAGGCAGGTCAGGGAATTATAGTGACAATTTTGTATCCCTATCTTCAATCTAAACTCCGTGCAAGTGGAGCTCCCTATTGGGAGCAAGCAATCACCCTAAATATGCAAGCGTTCATGCAGCAGTATTCGCACATCGTAATTTCAAGGCCTAAATGTGTTTTATACAGTTCATGAAAGTGCAGTTCATCCATTGGCCAGGAATTTCCTCAGAACTGCTCCCACTCCACGTCGTAACTTCACCGGAAACGCGGCAAAGTTATGAATTTATGGCGGCAGAACGGAAGCAGCTCCGAGGAAATACCTGGCCGTAGTTTGTGAGAGGGGCAGGCTCATGACTGAATATCCATTTCTCATGTTCTCAGTTATGCTTCTGCACATCTCAAAGTGTTCCAAAAGCATTATACAATGACATAATTGAGGTCTACTGAAACTCTAGTCTGTCCCTCCAGCCCAAAGTCCCTTTTTGTTACAGAGTTCAAATGAAGTGCACGGCATAGCTGCATAAAAACAAAAACGGTTTATTAAGACACAAGAAAAGTAGGTTATCACTCGTCACAGCACAGACCACACATCAAGTTCCAGGTCAGCCCCTACAAGGTGCCGCAAGCAATCTCAACCACGCATTTAATTAGTCCTATTTCAGCACCCTGCACTCAGTACAGTGAAGCATGTTTATGAAACAGAAGTATTTATTGATTCATATTGCAACAAATTTTTCTATTTCATGCACCATACCTCCTAAATTAATGAAGGCACACTATGGTAGAAAATGCTGAACTTTCTGATGAAAGGTCATCGACCTGAAACATTGGCCCCAATATTTCACGAGCTGCGCGCTCAGAGTGGATGGGAGGCGTAAGGGATGGGAAGCCCGGAAGAACGGGTTTCCCGAACGCCCTGTAGTTTTTAACTGCAGGAGGCGTTTTCAATTTTTTCTCCAAGTTTCCCACCCAATAGTCAGCCTGACTGCCAGGCCGGCTGCCGAGCGGGCAGGAATACCTGCAGCAGAAGGATGCAGCGGAGGAGCAGGTCGGTCTAATGGTGGGGGAGATCGCGAAGGTGTAGAACGTAGTTGGGGGGGTGAGATTGTGGTCGCGGGAGGGGGTGAGGTTGAGCGTGGATGGAGGGCAAGATGGTGGTCGTAGGGGTGTGGGAGATCATGGTCGGGGGTGTGAGATTGTGGTCGCGGGGAGGAGAGATCACAGAGGGTACAACGTGGTCGTGGGAGGATTTACAGGTAACCTTGTTGGGCCGGGGTGGGGGGGGAACACTCCTGCTCCTCCTGGCCCACAAGCAGTGCTGTAAATGCACTTACCTTATGGATCCTTCTCGCCTCCTTTTACCTGCCGGATATCCCGAGGCCAGGGAAACCAGGCCAACATAGGTTAAAAATAAAAAGGTTGATAAAATGGAGACACGCAGCCTCCATAAAAGCTTTCAATGGTCGACCAGCCTCCTTAGAGCGGATTGGTTCCCGCCCCCATCCCACCTCCATTAAAACAGGAATTGGGCCGGTTCAAGGCGTGTTGGGTTTGGGTTTGAAATTTTTTAAATTTTAACTTCCCACCCGACCGAAACCCACCCCTTTTTGGGGGTTAAAATGACCTTTAACTCTGTTTCTCTCTCCACTGAGTGACCTGCTGAGTGTTTCCAAGCATTTTCTGTGTTCATAGCCACTATCTGCAGCCTCATGCCATTGTGTTGTCGTAATACCTGGGAACAGCTATGGAACCAAAGAGTGAGAGACAGGTGGGAGACCCAAACATGGGTCTCCTACAGCTGAATCCAACCCAAAAGTTAATTTGGCTGGGAAGACCTGTGCATCAGGAGCACTGTGCCACTAGCATGGATCACAGCATTACAGCAGTTATTAATATGTATCGCTTAGGATCTGGACAGCACATTTTACAAAACCAACCCCAGCTAACCCAGCTGTTGCCAGAACAGTATTTAAAGGTGCTAAAGAGACACTTATCTATCCTCCAAAATTAGTTTTCCTTCACTGATACTAGGTTGATTCCGGAGATGAAGGGGTTATCTTATGAAGAAAGGGTGAGCAGGTTGGGCCTATACTCATTGGATTTTAGAAGCATGAGAGGGGATCTTATTGAAACATATAAGATTCTGAAGGGGCTTGGCAGGGTAGATGCAGAGCAGATGTTTCCCCTCGTGGGGGAATCTAGAACTAGGGGGCATAATTTCAGAATAAGGGGGCACCCTTTTAAATCGGAAATGAGGAGGAATTTCTTCTCTCAGAGGGTCGTGAATCTTTGGAATTCTCTTCCCCAGAGAGCTGTGGAGGCTGGGTCATTGAATATATTTAAGGTGGAGATAGACAGATTTTCGAATGGTAAGGGAGTCAAGGGTTATGGGGAGCGGGCAGGGAAGTGGAGTTGAGGCCAAGATCAGATCAGCCATGATTTTATTGAATGGCGGAGCAGGCTCGAGGGGCCAAATGAACTAATCCCGCTCCTTTGTCTTATGTTCTTGTGTTCTTATGTTCTCCAAATACTTCACCACGGTGAGACTGGGTGGGGGTATGGTAGTATTTAAATTAAAATAGGTAAATTGGAAACGTAGGGCACGGCGCAGTGCATTGGAGCAACTGACATCTGTAGGGAGTGGTTGTGGTAGGAGTCAGCCTTTCCCCTGACTCAGTGAGCGGTTCGAATCGCTCCCACGCCCCAGGTTCAAAACTTGGACTTATTTAGGGGTTGTGAATAAAGATGCAGTAGACAACAGGTTCCGATGAAAAGAACTATAACTTTTATTAAAATTAAAAGGTAACAAACTTAAACACACTTCACACTTAAACAGGTTTGGGGAACACACGGTTACAGGCGAGGGAAAAATGACAGTACACAAGAAAAAAAAAACCTTTATCCCTCCCAAAAATCCCACTTCTAGCTAGGTTTCGGTTTCAGGAGATCAGGGATAATGCTCACCAAACAGGGGTATTAACAGTACGAAATCCAGCCAGGTAAGTCGATGGTGATTCTGGTCATCGAACGTCTTCCTTTACCATGTGGCTTCTGGGCAGTGCTGAGAGGGAGCCTTATTCCAGCGTGGTCGGCAAGTCAAATAGAGAAAGAGCTCTTGGGTCCTGCTGCAGATATAGTCCTTTTTCACCACCCCCCCACAAAATTCCTCCCGAGAACTGGTTTCGTAATGCAGTTAGTTTTCAGGTGAGGCCTGTTCATTGTCTTGTTTAATTTTGATGGGCTTTCAACTATGCTAAACCAAATCAAATGGCTTACATCCTGTTGCGCTGTTCTTCCATGGAAGCTTGCATTGTTCTCATGCTTTGGGTTCCTTGCTGGGCCTAGCATTCCTATGGGCTCTGTGTTTTGGGTGGGGCGGCCTTTTCCCAGGGCCTATTGTCCAAATGTTAATGTTTGCTGGGCTTTGGATTCCCAGACCATCCACGTGCCGTACATGTCCAGACATGTTTCCTTTAAAGTTCCAAAGTCCTTATGTTTTTCCTTTCGATATATTTTTGGGGATCTGCAAATTTTGGAAATCTTACAGTCCCTCCTGCGATACTTCCAGTTCACTACAGTATCGTCCTGGGTGGACAAAATTCCTGATCCCCGAAAACCAACCTTCCCCTGTATTACCTAAACTAAAACCCCAAACATACATTCCCCTTTAAATGTGGTGTTTTAGGTACATACAGGTATGAAAATCTTTATTTCACAACCAAGCACGGAGAGGGTCCGACACCCCTGCACTGCTTGGTAAAATAAATACCTTTATTAAAAAGAACAAAACACAAAAAAACTACAATCTTTATTCAGGAACACAGAATAAAAATTTAAACAGGTGTATCTCTCTCCACCTCAGCATAATGCTTCTTCCAAGTCCTTTCATTTCGGAACTGTAGTATTCTGCCCTTTCCCTTGCACTGAGTGCACACCAGGTACAATACTATTCCCAGTTGGCAAACTACGAGGAGGTGGGAAGCCATTCTGACCCATGAAGGGACCTCTATATTTTCGAAGATGTCCCACCAGGGTGGGACTGTGATACCTTGAATCTCTCTCTCTCTATCTCGTGTGTATTCTGTTCTAAAGTGTAGAAATGTTTTTGAGAGAGCTCTACAGCTTTTAGTAACTTGGCAAGGCGTTCTGGTAGATGGGGAATTTCGTAGCCAAAATGTGCTACATATTTTTGCAGGTTGGTGAAATTTTGTGTTACAGTGAGGTGAACAGTGGAGGGTTCAGGAATGGGGACAATCCGTTCCTGGGCCACTTGAACTTCTGCCTCGGGTTTAAAGCAGAAACTGCTGTCACTTACCGGACACCAGGTATGCTGTCCATACTGGTAGTGAGGCACGCTGGTGGTGACACAATATGTCCCACCTCCTATATATGTTACCTGTGGGGGAACATGGTCTTGTGCCATGGCTTCCATGGTACAATTTATAGGTCGTGCGCCCGCAGCTTTATACCCACACTGTGGTTTAGAATAGGCGTTCAAGTGCTGGGGACACAGTATTATGTGTGAACCCCGGCTCCGGCACCCGGAGAGGTCAGTACCTGTCATAGCGTGCTCCCACTTTATGACATAAGGTGGGACCGCTGTGAAACAGATGTGTGCACCCCCTTGAATGACTCCAATGTTCTCCACCCTGTATACCGGTGCGGGTCAGGCGGTCCCACCCATGACCGGCATCCTCACCACTATCCCCATGATAGTGTGATTGGAACACCCACAATCTACTGGTACAGGGTAGGCTTCAGAGGCTAGACGGAGCTGACACGGGCTTAGTGAATTCTCAAATGGGTGGAGGGCTGCGAGGTGCTTGTTGCTGATCCAGGAGGGGACTAAACCTTGCTTTAAATCCTCCAGGTTACTCCGGCCCTCGCCTAGCAACCATGCCCCGTACAGTACGCACACCTCGTTCTGTGCAGCCTGGTCTGATGCATTCCTGTCCTCCCGTATGAGTGCATTTACCATCTTTGCATGCCTTTCCAGCTCAGCAATGATTTCTTTTAAATGGACTATCATAGCTTGGTCCTCGTGTAACTCTGAGCCCACTACTGTATTTTCATCCATTAAGATTTTGCGCAATTGTGTTTTTAAACCGTTTATTTGTGTCTGCAATTCTATGTCATCCAGACTGTTGATGACAGAGGACCCTGTATTATACGCTGTAAAAATATCATTCCAGGCTCCCCTCCTTTGTCTCCCCATATTGCTAAAATACTCAGTGTGTGCAGTGTACAGTTCTGCTTTGTCTACGTTTGCGAAATCGAACTCGTAGAACTTCCTGAACATTTCTCTGAACAGGGCCTGGTATAGCTGTTCCGTCTCTTTGGGGCACCACTCAGGTAAGTGTACCTCCGTGAGGTTTAGGATCACGGAAGCTACCGCGTAGTGTACCCCCGGTATAGCACCTTTTCGGTTGGCACTAGTACCAGCCCATTCCCTGGTCCCTTGGTGGTGGTAGGGCACGTCTCTGTGCGTGTCCTTGCTGTCTGGGTCGTGGGCAGGGGCTTACGGGCGTGTGCCACGAGTTCAGTGGCCTTGACTGGGGCTGGAGAGGGCGGGACTATGCAAGTGTGTAGGTGGGAATCCCATTCCACCCCCTTCCCCTTATCCAGCCATGCTGCGGAAAAGATAATGGATATGCCCGTGGGGCAGGCCTTCCGCGACCCCCACATGCAGACATAAATCCCCTGTTCCGATTTCCACCACTTGTCCCAGCACACGCTCACCCCCCTATGGTCCCCCGTAATGGTCCGATGGGTGTCATTCCCCAGTCGCTCCCAGTCAGCTGTACGGTCCCCCATGTCTCTGCTCAGCTTCCTGAGCCACCACCACCTTCCCAGGGGAATCTGTCCTCTGCAGGTCAGGCACACGCGTTTCCCCTCAGTGACCCCGACCCGAGTGGCTACAACCTGTATGCTGGGACAGGGGAGGGAGGCCTCCCCGTAGGTGAGCCCGGTCTGACTGGAGTATCGGGTAGAGTTAGATCCCAGCCACCCTGGCCATCTTCCCACGTGGGAATAGGTAGCGAGCTCCTTCACGCCTCGCTTGCTGCCACCCGCAGTCACCACCGGTGCTCTCTCTCCTGAGCACCCAAAAATGTGGGAGTCCTCCACGTCACCTCGCCTCCCAACACTCATTCCTATCAGAGCGAGTAGGAGTATGCCCCCCTTCATATCGACAATCCCTTCTGTAAGGAGACACAAGAGCATATAGCCAGGTCCCGAGTAGAATCTCTGGTATGGGTGAAGCATAGTCGTGTCTTGCGACCTCGACTCAATACAAAACACTCTTGAAATTATAACATTTTAAAACTACCAACCACCTTACTTAAAATTTAACTAAAAACACCCAAACTTAACAATCTCAAAATTTAACAACAAAGCTATGTACATTCGCCGCCCGTCTCCGAGCAGGCCAGACTAAGCCCTGCTCGGGCTGCAGCACACTACTCCCTTTGGTGTGGCCTTGTCCTGTACCTTTGGTCCCTTGCAGCCTATGGCTGCTGGCCGAGAACCTCTGTCCTCAGATCGATCCCTGGCTTGAGGGGCGGCCCTTTTAAATTGGGGAGCCGGTGACCACGGTTTCTTTGGCTGTGGCGTACGTGGCGACCTTCTAGGGGCTCTGGCTGGTGGGGGGTTTCTGGCTGGTGGGTCTTTAACACGAGCCACTGCCACTGCCCCTGCCACTGGCTGGGGATTTCTATCCTCAGGCTGTACCTCTTCTAAACCTGTTTCAGGGTCAGGTGACTCTTCGCAGCCTGGTGCTGGTTCAGAACCTGGGTTGGGGGCGGGGCTATCTGGTTCGGGCTCCTCCTCCTCTAAATCCCAGAGGATTGGGGGACTGTCCCAAACGGTGGGTGGGGTGGCCCCTCCCCTAAGACAGGCCACTGCGCCTGCTTGTGCGGTCTGTGAATTTTCTCCTGCTGCAGGCTGAGGATTTCTATCCTGTTTTAGTTTGGTCAACTCTGCTACCATGGCTTGCAACTGCGGGGTGGTGAATTCCCCCGGGGCTTTTTGAGCAAACCATCCCTCTGGCTTTGGATAGGGCTTGGGTCAGACCTTTTATCCTTTCCTCACAGGGCCCATGGTTTAAGTCCTCATACCCCCTGCTCCTGGCTACCCTGTAGGCCGCCTTTATGTCTCTAAGCTGCCCCTCTAGCCCGTCTACTTTCCCCATTAAGCGGGCGTTCTCCTCCCGTAAGGCCTGCTCATTTAACCTGGCCTCCTTACAGGAGGTCTCTTCCTGTGCGTGTCTTTCAAGGGGACACAGGTAGGCAGGCTGCGCTGGTTCCAGTCATAGGTCTGGGTTGTATGGGGCTGCTGCTACCTTCCCTGGGCCAGTCAATAGGGACCTCATGGCGTCCAAAAATGACTCGACCGTGGCGGGAGGGATCCCTGTCTCTGCCTTTTGGGCTGGGGCTGAGGAATTCTTTCCCTTGTTATCCTTCCAAGGATTCTTACACTCCTTCCTCCAGTGACCATCCTTCCCACACCCATAACAGTTAAGCTTTGTGCTGGAAGGGTTATTCCCCTCCTGATGCCACTCCTTCCTACTCTGGCCGGGTTTTATTTCATGTACTTTCCCTTTTTGTGGGGGCTCTTCCGCCCCTCTCCCGTTCCGGTAGGCCAGGTTCAGCTGTCTGACCACTGCCTCCTCGGTGACCCGGGGGTCTTTCGGGTCAAACCAAAGCTCAGCCTGGGTTTTGATCCGAGGCAAGCTGTTTGCCACTAGGCTACGGAGCCAGTGGGCCAGCTCGTCCCGGTTTAGGTGAGCCATGTTAAGATCCCCACCACAAGCACCCCTGTACACGGGCCACAGCCTGTCTGCAAAAGCCTGTGGAGTCTCTCCTGCGAGCTGCACTGTTTTCTCCACCCGGGAGAAAGGACTTCCCTCATTCATCCCCATTGCCTCTAAAACTTCCTCTCTGATGGCCGCATATCCATTCTGTCCTCTCTTGCTCTCAGCAGAGAGAGACTGGTATAGCCGGCTGTCCAGTGAGAACAGGAGCATTTTTGCCATCTCGGCATCGTCACAGCCGTTGACGCCTGCTGCCTGTTCTACCTCTATGAAGTGAACTGGGGGTCCCCTTGTTGGGTGAGTTTACTCAGGTGGCTTACCATAACCCTAAACTGTTGTGTACCGTGGGGAGCCACGAACTGGCTTTGGAGGGGTCCCGCATCCCTGTTATCAGCGGGTGGGCCAAATTTGTCCTGCCGCGGTCGCCATTTATGTAGGGAGTGGTTGTGGTAGGAGTCAGCCTTTCCCCTGACTCAGTGAGCGGTTCGAATCGCTCCCATGCCCCAGGTTCAAAACTTGGACTTATTTAGGGGTTGTGAATAAAGATGCAGTAGACAACAGGTTCCGATGAAAAGAACTATAACTTTTATTAAAATTAAAAGGTAACAAACTTAAACACACTTCACACTTAAACAGGTTTGGGGAACACACGGTTACAGGCGAGGGAAAAATGACAGTATACAAGAAAAAAAAAACCTGTATCCCTCCCAAAAATCCCACTTCTAGCTAGTTTTCGGTTTCAGGAGATCAGGGATAATGCTCACCAAACAGGGGTATTAACAGTACGAAATCCAGCCAGGTAAGTCGATGGTGATTCTGGTCATCGAACGTCTTCCTTTACCATGTGGCTTCTGGGCAGTGCTGAGAGGGAGCCTTGTTCCAGCGTGGTCGGCAAGTCAAAAAGAGAAAGAGCTCTTGGGTCCTGCTGCAGATATAGTCCTTTTTCACCCCCCCCCCCCCCACCCCACAAAATTCCTCATGAAAACTGGTTTTGTAATGCAGTTAGTTTTCAGGTGAGGCCTGTTCATTGTCTTGTTAAATTTTGATGGGCTTTCAACTATGCTAAACCAAATCAAATGGCTTACATCCTGTTGCGCTGTTCTTCCATGGAAGCTTGCATTGTTCTCATGCTTTGGGTTCCTTGCTGGGCCTAGCATTCCTATGGGCTCTGTGTTTTGGGTGGGGTGGCCTTTTCCCAGGGCCTATTGTCCAAATGTTAATGTTTGCTGGGCTTTGGATTCCCAGACCATCCACATGCCGTACATGTCCAGACATGTTTCCTTTAAAGTTCCAAAGTCCTTATTTTTTTCCTTCCGAAAAATTTTTGGGGATCTGCAAATTTTGGAAATCTTACACATCTGCATTGGCTGGTGATTCAATTCCCGACACTTTTTAATTCCCATTTTCATCCATGTTGCCATGGCAAGCAAATGTCAGGCAGGCCCTCACAGAAAGGGAGGCCCAATTGGAAGCAGCCATTCCAAGGCTGCTCCCCCAGGAACTTCGGTTGGCAGCAGCATGGGCAGAGACCTGGAGGCAGGTCAACTTCCCACTTTCTCAGGGATGCATAGCCAAAAAAGGTGAGAAGGGAGGGAAGGGAAATGCGGATCTTGCTAGAAATATGCTTCAATCGGGACAATAGGTTGATCTGGACAGCCGCCATCAGTCATCAAAACTACTTTAAGAATGGTTGACCAGGCCATATTTTTTTTGCAGAGCTAGGTTGATTATCACAAATTTTGCTTCCCACTGCCCAAGTCTCCTTCTGCAAAATGCTCCACCTTGCAACCCAACCGAGAGCTGAAACCGACATGGCCATCCACTGAAGAGAATTGAGTTCATCAGGCTACCCAATTAAAACTTCCGTTTCAACAAAAATGTTGAGCCCATGAATCGGTCATTTTTTAGGTTCATTCCTCATCCATTTTCATGGATGTGCATCTAAAAGAGTTGAACATTTGTCAGATTCACAGCCAGTAAAACTTATCTTTATAGTAAGAGTGACAAGTTGCAGTGAAGTGGTTTGGTGGGACAGAGCAAAACCAATATAAAAGGACAATAAGACATTTTTTTTTTAAACTTCAACCTCTTCATCCCTGAAGTTTGTGGAGTGTGGTGCTTGGGATTTGAGTGGGGTTTACACAACAATATTATATTTTGAGTTCATGCTGTTTGAGTGGGCTTCTTGACTGTGTGCAGATGATGCCAGTAGATGGGAATCCACTTCTTTACCTGGAGCCACAGCATCCTCTCTGCAATCAACACAAGATTAGACCATTGAAAGAAGTTGCAAATACCATATACTTAAACACCAATATTTCAAGTTGCCATGTTGTATTCTATCTGTGGTTGGGTGTCAGTAATAAAGATGCCATTTAATTGAGGAGTTCACAAAAGCAAACTTCAAATGGTTTGTTGACATCATCTGACCTCAGGGTTAAAGTTCAGCCTTCATCATCAATCCCAAACATCCATTATTTTATGTAACTTGTTTACTATGAGCTCCATAAAATGAAAACCATTTAGTGACAGATGATATAGACGGAAGCAGACTACTTGACTTCAGACTGTGAAGCGTACACTAGAGGAAACAAGTTTAAGATTAAGGTTCAATGGAATTAGTAGATCTGGTTCATACGTGGAGCAGACTGCCAGCAAAAGCAACTAAAGTTGAGATAATTAGAATCGTAGAATAATACAGACAGAAGGAGACCATTCGGCACATTGTGCTCTTTGAAAGAGCTATCCAATTACTCCCACTCCCCAGCTCTGTCCCCGTAGCCCTGTAAATTTTTTCCCTTCAAGTATTTATCCAATTCCCTCTTGAAAGTTACTATTGAATCTGCCTCCACCACACTTTCAAGCAATGCATTCCATATCACAACAACTTACTGTGTAAAAAAAAAATCCTCATGTCGCTTCTAATTCTTTTGCCTATCACCTTAAATCTGTGACTTCTAGTTACCGACCTTTTTGCCACTGGAAAAATTTCTCCTCATTTACTCTATCAAAACCATTCATGATTTGGAACAAATCTATCAAATCTCCTCTTAACCTTCTCTGCTCTCAGGAGAACAACCCCAGCTTCTCCAGTCTCTCCGCATAACTGAAGTCCCTCATCCCTGGTATAATTATAGTAAATCTCTTCTACATCCTTTCTAAGGCCTTGACATACTTCCTACAGTGCGGTGCCCAGAATTGAATACAACATTCTAGTTGAGGCCTAACCAGTGTTTTATAAATAATGAGAAGTCGCACAACACCAGGTTATAGTCCAACAGATTTATTTAAAATTACAAGCTTTCGGAGCTATCTATCGATAGCTCGAAAGCTTGTAATTTTAAATAAATCTGTTGGACTATAACCTGGTGTTGTGCGACTTCTCATTTTTGTCCACCCCAGTCCAACGCCGGCATCTCCGCATCATTATAAATAATGAGCATAACTTCCTTGATGCCTCTATTAATAAAGGCAAGAATGCCACATACATTTTTAACTTTCTCAACCTGTCCTGCCACCTTCAAAGATTTGTGAACATACACTCCCAGGTCTCTCTGTTCCTGCACCCCCTTTAAAATTGTACCATTTATTTCATATTGCTTCTCCTCATTCTTTCTACCAAAAAGTAATTCTTCACACTTTTCTGTATTAAATTTCATCTGTCATGTGTCTGCCGATTTCACCTGGCTGTTTATGTCCTCCTGAATTCTGTTACTATCCTCCTCATTGCTTACTACATTACCGAGTTTCGTGTCATTTGCAAACTTTGAACTGCAAATTAATTCCATTTAAAATAATATGGACGAATATCTAGTTGGAAATGGGATTGGTGTTTATAAGGATATTCTGCTCAGGCAGGAGAAGGAATGATTGTCTGCAGAACAAACAACCATGATTGGGGATCTATGAACATTATGGATTTTGTGTAATAATACTAGGGGATCAGGGAATAGAAGATATACACAGTTTTCCCTTAGAAAATAAATAATTTGGCTTGAATCCTGGACAGTGTAAATTGTATGTGGTCTGTTGGGAGGAGAGGGCTCAAAGGGTGGTTGGCCCTTTCCCATTACTTGTTAGCCCCAAAATTGCGAGATTCCATTCCTGGCTCAGAGTGGTGCCGTAAAATATATTTTGTTAAATTGAAATATTAATTAAGAAAGAATCAATTTTAAGGAGAGACCCTCTTAAACAATGGCAGTAAATTAATTTTTTATTTTAAAAGCTATATTTACTGTGTTCTACCACATCAAAAGGGGTCACAGATTTTATTCCCATACTGTTTAGCTGCCAATCTCGAGTGAAATAAAACAAGAGAATCTATTAACTCATCGTTGCATTGGCAGAGGCCTAGGAGTATGTTACCTTGCCAACCAACCGTTGCGACTCCTTGACCACAAGTGACCTGGGGAGAATGTGCAGGGATAAGAAATCTTCACCAATTCTATACAACACTGTTATCATAGAATCATACAGCACAATTGGAGCCCATTTGGTCCATTGTGCCTGTGCTGGCTCTTTGAAGAACTATCCAGTTAGTCCCACTCCCCGACTCTTTCCTATAGCCCTGCAAATGTTTCCTTTTCAATTATATCTCCAGTTCCCTTTTAAAAGTTACTATTGAATCATGCTTCTACTATCCTTTCAGGCAGTGCATTCCAGGTCATAACAACTCGCTGCGTAAAAACAATTCTCCTCATCTCACCGCTGCTTCTTTTGCCAATTACCTTAAATGTGTGTCTTCTGGTTACCGACACTTCTGCTAGTGGAAAGAGTTTCACCTTATCTACTCTATCAAAACTCCTCATAATTTTGAACACCTCGATTAAATCCTCCTTTAACCTTCTCTTCTCTGAGGAGAACAAGGCCAGCTTCTCTAGTCTCCCCACATAACTGTAGTTCCTCATCCCTGGTATCATTCTGGTAAATCTCCTCTGCACCATCTCTAAGGCCTTGACATCCTTCCTGACAAGACATATAAGATCCATAATAACATAAGTAAGTGGCAAAGGAATTAAATATTGCTTGCTCGCACTTTTTCTGCCAGTTTTCACCTTTACAGCTTTTCAGCCCATTATCTCTCTTCCTCCTCTGTTTCATTTTGCTCAGTCATAAGAACATAAGAAATAGGACATTCAGCCCTTCGAGCCTTTTTTTTTATTCGTTCATGGGATGTGGGCGTCCCTGGCAAGGCCGGCATTTTTTGCATATCCCTAATTGTCCTTGAGAAGGTGGTGGTGAGCCGCCTTCTTGAACCACAGAGGGCAGTTAAGAGTCAACCACATTGCTGTGGGTCTGGAGTCACATATAGGCCAGACCGGGTAAGGACGGCAGATTTCCTTCCCCTAAAGGACATTATTGAACCAGATGGGTTTTTATGACAATCTGGTAGTTTCATGGTCACCATTACTGATACTAGCTTTTCATTCCAGATTTATTTAATTAACTGAATTTAAATTCCCCAGCTGCCGTGGTGGGATTTGAACTCACGCCTACTCGGATCATTAGTCCAGGGCCTCTGAATTACCAGTCCAGTAACATAACCACTATGCTACCATACCCCATTGCTCTGCCATTCAATAAGATCATGGCTGATCTTTTACTTCAACTCCACCTTCCCGCACTATCCCCTATATCCCTTGATTCCCTTAGTGGCCAAAATCTCTCGATCTCTGTCCTGAATATACTCAATGACTGAGCATCTGTGGCCCTCTGGGGGTAGAGAATTCCAAAAATTCGTAACCCTTTCAGCGAAGAAATTTCTCCACATCTTAGTCCTAAATGGCCGAGCCCCTTATTCTGTGGCCAATCCCTTATCCCATTGCTAAGGAGCTTAGCTAACAGTTTTCTTTTCTAGTACAAGATCCACACCTAACATGTTAACTTGTCTTTCGTCGTGACAGATGCTGAAGGATGTGTTCTGTGTTTCCAGTATTCTGTTTAATGTTAGATATTGCAGGTGCTGTTTTTTAAGAAATAGCTAGCCATTTGCACAGATTTAAAAATCAGGAATGGAGGTGCTTTTGGAAATCTTTTGACTGACTACCCTAAAATATAAGACAAAGGTATGAATGTGAATGGTGGAGTTAGGGACCACAGTTGCTAGTGTATGGCACCATGAGTTCCATCACCCTCTGTCACCTCATCCAATTAGCCATTCTTCATATGTGAACCGAGATGGTGAGTGTGCAGACTCCTCATCCATGGAAGGCTTTGTACACACTAATAACGCCTTTAACTCACCGTTATTGTGCCAGCAAATTTTTTTTAGGTTAAAATGCTTACGTTGAATTCTTTTCTGCACAAAAACGGGATCTCACCCTCAACCTCCCCGTGAGTTTCAAGAAATCGGTGCATTTGCGCTGTTAAAACGGAGTAAACTCGCCGCGGAAAGTTAGGGCTGGTATTTAAGGACTCTTTTAATGATGAGATTAACATTCCTGCAATACGACTCAACCTCTCCGGCCCAGAAAGGGAACAATTGAAACTGTGGCGTCTCATTCCTGCAGGTAGTAAATTGTTCCGAGAGGTTTTTTAAATGTTAAATTTTAATTTTTTTTCTTACTTTTCCTTTCTGTTTCTTTTGTCGCTGAATCTTAATCCAGTCTTTCTTTCCCTCTCTTTATTTCTCTTTCTGTATCTAATTTGACACTCGTTCACCCTATTCCCTTCTCTGTCGTTCGCTCTGTTTCTTTCTCTATCCTTAAATCCTATTGGACTGCTGGTCCCGTCGTTCACCTAGACCCCAGATGCCCCGTTGCCCTCGCCGTTGTATTCAGCTCACACTTCCAGAAATTTGCGGTGCAAAAATATTTTGAGCTGAAGGGTGAAGAAAAAAATTCAACTCACGGGGCACGCCGCGAGATGCCCCGCTCCAGCAAATTCTGGTCCACTGTACAGAGGAAATGAAAGTCCCGGGAGAGGCTGATTTCCCCTTCCCTAGCCCAGGATTGCTGAGGACAACCGTAAATATCCAAACCTCAATTCATGTCCAAATGAGGGAACCTTGGGATTCTTCTGCTTGTGCTGGTGCAGTAAGTAGTATGTAACGACAGCAATCAGAAGCAGGGCCACAAGCGTAGCAATCACAGCTCCAACAATCACTCCAGTCTGATTGTCCACTGTAAAGGAAGAAGAAAATTAATTTGTTTGCTACCTTCCAATCCTTGGGGACTGCTCTAGAATCTAGGGAATTCTGGAAGACTAATACCAATGCATCCACTATCTCTGCAGCTACCTCTTTTAAAACCCTAGGATGCAGGTCGTCAGGTCCAGGGGATTTGATGCCACTTAGTCCCATTAATTTCTCCAGTACTATGTCAGAACATAAGAACATAAGAAATAGGAGCAGGAGTAGGCCATTCAGCCCCTCGAGCCTGCTCATTCATTCAATAAGATCATGGTTGATCTGATCTTGGCCTCAACTCCACTTTCCTGCCCACTCCCCATAACCCTTGATTCCCCTGTTTTTCAAAAATCTGTCTATCTCCGCCTTGAATATATTCAATGACCCAGCCTCCACAGCTCTCTGGGGTAGAGAATTCCAAAGATTCACGACCCTCTGAGAGAAGAATTCCTCCTCATCTCCGTTTTAAATGGGCGAGCCCTTATTCTGAAACTATGCCCCCTAGTTCTAGATTCCCCCATGAGGGGAAACACCCTCTTATACTGATTTCTTTAAGTACCTCATTCTCTCTAAACCCTTGGTTCCCCATTATTTCTGGAATGTTTTTTGTGTCTTCTACCGTGAAGACAGATATAAAGTATTTGTTTAGTGTCTCTGCCATTTCCTTATTGCCCATTATAATTTCTCCTGTCTCTGCCTCTAATGGGCCCACGTTTACTTTCACTAATCTCTACATATTTACATACCTATAGAAATGTTTACAATCTGTTTTTATGTCTCTTGCTAATTTACTCTCACATTCTTTTTTTCTCTTTCTTTATCAATTTCTAGCCTCCTTTGCTGAATTCTAAAATATTCCCAATCCTCAGGCTTACTATTCTTTTCGGCAACATTATAAGCCTCTTCCTTTGATCTAATACCATCTTTAACTTCTCTTGTTAGCCACGGTCGGATGACTTTTCCTGCAGCTGGAGAAGAACTTGGAGTGGGAAGGGGAGGATCCAGTTGTCGTGGTCCACGTAGGAACGAATGACATAGGTAGATCTAGGAATGGGATTCTACTGAGAGAGTTTCAGGAGTTGGGGTCCAAATTAAAAAGCAGAACCTCAAAGGTAATAATCTCTGGATTGTTACCTGAGCCACGCGCCAATTGGCATAGGGATAAGCAGATTAGAAGGTTAAATGTGTGGCTCAAAGAGTGGTGTGGGTGGCAGGGGCCATTACCTTCACATTCTGCCCATTCCAAGTGTTGATCACTCTCTGCATAAAAAAGAACCGTCGGATATCAATCCTAAAATTCCCTTTTAACAGTTTGTATCCCTCGTCCTATTCCCACTGTTTAATTGAAAATAATATTCCAGATTAACCTTTTCCATGCCATTTACTATCAATATACATCTATAATATCACCTCTCAGACGCCTTCTCTCCAAAATAAATAACTTGTATTAATATAGCCCCTTTAATGTAGAAAAATGTCCCACGGCACTTCACAGGGGCGTAATCAGACCAAAATGGATGTCACGCCAAAAAGGGAGATATTAGAAGGTGTGACCAAATGCATGGAGGTGGGTTTTAGGGAAGAGCATAAAAATTTTAGGAAAGTTTAAATTAAACTAATTTTTGCTCATTGGTAACTCCGCATTTATAGTTACAGTTGAGAACATCTGACCATTTCAATGTAAATGTCCATATATCAGCCTTTCTATGTCACAAAAGATGCTACTTTATATTGTCAAAGCTGCGTGGAGGAGTGTAATGAAAGCAGAGTTCCATGACAAGTAGAGAAAACAATATTTGAAAATGACAGTCAATTTTATGACCCATTATTTGCTATATTGCTGATATAGTGCATACATAGAAATAGTTTGCAGGACTGACTGGACTGTCCGTGTTCCTCCGATACTTGGAGTGCTATGGAGTAAGTACAGATATGGTGCAAGTTTCGGCGAAAATTACAGCAACCTCTATGGAAAGATATGAACCAGCTGATGTCAGTAGGAGGGCCATTTTTCTCGACTGATTTTTCTCCCCAACACTCCTCTCCTGATGGTGTTGACCCCTTGCTGTGATAGTGGCCAGTTTTGGCATCCGAGCTCTGAACTCACGGAACACTGGCTGACTTTCCCTTCCCTAACCCAAAGCTCGGAGGCCAAGTTGTAGTGCCCTCCTTCTGCCTGATTGAAATCAGATAACTCATTAGCTCAGTGCCGATTAGGAAATGCACCTGGGATCTTCCCGGCCTGCTTGGCAACACGGTTAGCACTGGTGCCTCACAGCGCCAGGGACCCGGGTTCGAATCTGACCTCGGGTGACTGTCTGTGTGGAGTTTGCACATTCTCCCCGTGTCTGCGTGGGTTTCCTCCGGGTGCTCCGGTTTCCTCCCACAGTCCAAAAATGTGCGGGTTAGGTTGATTTGGCTATGATAAATTGACCCTTAGTGTTAGGGGGGGATTAAATATGTGGGGTTATGGGGATAGGATGGGATATGTTAGGGGGAATTAAATATGTGGGGTTACGGGGGTAGGGTGGGATATGTGTACTGTGGGGATTAAAGCAGGGACAGGGTACTGGATTTGGATGATGAGCCATGATCGTATTGAATGGTGGAGCAGGCTCGACGGGCCGAATGGCCTACTCCTGCTCCTAGATTCTATGTTTCTATGTTTGCCTCAGCTACTCACTGAACGATCGGGGAACAACAAGAGGTGGTATTGTCTCACTAGTGCCAGTGCCATGCAGAGTCCAGAATACAACAGCAGCATCAAATGAGCTGAATCTGCAGGGTTTTCCCCTAGAGTAAGAAGCTTAGCCTATGTAAAGCATTCCCTGTAACAACTGTGTTTTCATGGATTATGTGCTGATCAAACTGTTTTCCTCTGTGACAGCATCAAGAACTCCCAGGTCAGACACAATACAAATGTTATGTCATATAGATTCCCCCCCCTTAAATTATGCCAACAGAATATCTCTATCTAGCCTCATACAAGCATTCCCTTCTGGACCAACATGACATTTCTATTTATCTCACTGTCTATCCCTGAGTGAGATTGGCCATTGTCATCAATTATAGATAGAGCTGCTCACTATACACTCGCATCCACTAATGATTAGATTTGAACCACACAGACTAAGCGCACTTAATTAGCTGTTAGAAAGAGGATGCTTTCATTTCTATCACATTGAACTAGATTAAATTTAAATCCCAGAAGCGGCAGGACAGATTTCTAATTCTCTGCACTGTTCAAAATCTGATCAAACGTAACACATTTATGATTTGCAGAGGCGTGACGTTAGTCGTTAGACTCTAGTCAGGCGCAGGTGTGATAGAATTTCACACCTTACCTTTTGTTTCTCAACCTGTCCCATTACCATCTCGTCTTGCCTTGAGCATCTCTCAATGTCTCTACTCACTAAAGACCATCCCTTTTGTTCTTTTATTCCTCCCCCCAGCCTCCCCCTTGCATTTTTATCTGTTTATTTCTTGCTCTCTCAGTTCCGACGAAGGGTTTCGACCTGAAACGTTAACTCTCTTTCTCTCTCCACGGATGTTGCCTGGCCTGCTGAGTTTTTCCAGCGTTTTCTGTTGTTATTTCTGATTTCCAGCATCCGCAGTATTTTGCTATCGTGATAGAATCAAATCCCAGGCACCGAGTTAACCCTGTCACGACTTGGTTCTAACCATGCAGATAATCTCAGATGGTGTTAGTTCTGAATGAACTAATGCAGGGATAAGAACTCCTCCGGTCATTAGATGTTGCAACATCATCAAACCTGTTTGCGAAGATTTCCTCTATTTTCACATTATCAGTGAAAATGTCGCCAAAAAAAAAATGTTTTAGCGCAGAGCAAACTTTCGAAACAGTGTTTTTAATATTGTTACATCTGGTAACAAGAAGAATGAATACCACATTATCGCTTCTATACTTTAATTACCAAAATCATTTTTCCCCTCATTTTGCTAATTCCCTACTGAATCCCACCCACACCATTCACAAGATGCCACAGGGCCGTGAAGTGCTGTTTTTCAAAACAAACCAAAAAATGGCAGCTATAGTGCAAACTGAAATGTAGCTCGATGCCATCTGTTTGGAGTGGAGTTTGCTCAAATCTGTACTTAGGGCTGTTTCTCTGAAAGGATTAAGAGGCTAAACTCTGCAGAAGAAATCTTTCCTTACCTGTGACTGTGAGAACCAGCTGGCATGATTGTTCCCCAAGGACGTTGGTTGCCACACATCTGTATGTTCCTGAATACTCCATCGTCAGGTTCCTCAGAAATAGGGTGCCTTTTTTGGAATCTGTAATAATGAAAGAGAAGAAAAAAATGACTTAAATAAAACTCAAGATGCTTACAATCAAGGAGGAATCAGGTAATGTAATAAGGATCTGTTACTACTGTAACTGCAATTTAGTGGACCCAGTAACTGCAGTAGTAAACCACTAGACTCCCACTCAGAAGACCCCTTAGCTCTCACTGGCAACCTACTTTACTGGCATGAGAGCTTTAGAGAGAGAAGAGCTATATGAAGAATGTTAAAGCATTAGGAATACAACATTAGTGGGCCAAAAATTGCGGTCGGCAGCGTACCTCTTGAGAACCCCGCCGACCTGCGAAAAGAATACACACCTACCTGATGGCGGCCCTCCTTCGTAAACTTGCGCTCTGACGCTGCAAGTATGAGGGCAGCGTAATGGCCCACGGATCCCAGGGACACAGCCTGTGCGGAAGCGTACCTGCAATCACGTGGGCCTGGTCCTCCAATCAGAAAACAGAATTAGATTTTACATCATTTCAGAAGGGAATCCCGTAATCAGATTTAATGAAATCCTATAATCGGATTTAATTACAATTTACAGGATTGGAATTTAATTCCTAATTAGTTTCATTCCACCAACTTCGCTAAAAATTTAATTTTGCTGATAATAATTATGGACATCATTAGAACTCCAATCTTTGCAGAAACAAGAAAAACTCATTTGATACAATTAAACTATCCAATTTTTGAGATGAAAATGTTTAAAACATGCCTGTGGTATCCCCTTACACTGATACAAACAGGCCCTGCGCCTGTTTTCATCAACCGTAACATTTTCGTACGCAATTGCTGGGCAGTTGATGGGCATATAGCCCAACTCTACACCAGCAATTGGTTTTTCTTTGGCCGTGCGGATGATCTGTCAATGCATACGTTGACAGACCACAATTTCGGGATTTAACACATGCACAAGCACATGTGGAAATCCTGAACTTATGGTGGATTTCAAAGGAGGTATGACAGCTCTGAGAGCACGCTGCCATACCCACTTCAAATTCCGGGCAAATATTGTTTGTGGGTGAATTAATTCCTGTAACTCAATTCTCTATAAAATGATAATTTGCACATGTGGTGATTAGTACAGAAATACTAACTCTAATTTCTCCCTTTCTCTCCTGAAGGCATTGGTTCCTGCTGGGACATAGTTCATTGGACACTGGATGTCTTTGGCTACCATTGTTCCATGGGCACTGGCTGCCTTTGGGTACCATTGTTCCATGGGCACTGGCTGCCTTTGGGTGCTGTTAGTTAAGGATATCTCCTCTGGGCTGGAGAAGAACTTAGATTGGGAGGGGGAGGATCCAGTTGTCATGGTCCACGTAGACACCAATGACATAGGTAGGACAAAGAAAGAGGTTCTGCTGAGAGAGTATGAGCAGCTAGGGGCTAAATTAAAAAGCAGAACCACAAAGGTAATAATCTCTGGATTACTACCTGAGCCACGAGCGAATTTACATAGGGTAAATAAGATCAGAGAAATGAACGAGTGGCTCAAAGACTGGTGTGGGAGAAATGGGTTTCGATTTGTGGGGCACTGGCACCAGTACTGGGATAAGAGGGAGCTGTTCCATTTGGACGGGCTTCACTTGAACCATGCTGGGGCTATAGAGTCCTGGCGAATCGAATAACTAGGGCTGTAGAGAGGGCTTTAAACTAAATAGTGGGGGGGAGGATCCAGGTGAGCGGGAATTTAAAAAGTCAATGAGAAATGAGAAAGCAATAGAGCAGGATAGAGATGGGGAAATAATAACCGGAGTGTGACAGGAAGGGACAGAATGTTTAAAAATAAGAGTGCAACAGAAAATGGGGCCAAAACAAGGAGAAATGGTAAAAAGACAAAGTTAAAAGCTCTATATCTGAATACACGCAGCATTCATAACAAGATAGATGAGTTGATGGCACAAATAGATACAAATGGATATGATCTGATTGCCATTACAGAGACGTGGTAGCAAGGTGATCAGGGCTGGGAACTGAATATTCCAGGGTATTTGACAATTCGGAAGGATAGACAGAAAGGAAAGGGAGGTGGGGTGGCTTTGTTGGTAAAGGATGGGATCGGTGCAGTGGTGAGAAGTGATATTGGCTCAGAAGATCAAGATGTAGAATTGGTTTGGGTGGAGATAAAAAATAATAAAGGGAAAAAGTCTCTGGTGGGCGTAGTCTACATGCCCCCTAACAGTAGCAATACTGTTGGACAGAGTATAAATCAACAAATAATGGAGGCCTGTAAAAAAGGTACAGTAATAATCATGGGTGATTTTAATCTCCATATTGATTGGACAAATCAAATTGGCCATGGTAGCCTTGAGGAGGAGTTCATAGAGTGCATCTGGGATGGTTTCCTAGAACAGTATGTAATGGAACCAACCAGGGAGCAGGCTATCTTGTGAGACTGTGTAATGAGACAGAATTAATAACTGATCTCATAGTAAAGGATCCTCTAGGAAAGAGTGATCATAGCATGGTTGAATTTCAAATTCAGTTGGAGGGTGAGAAAGTTGTATCTCAAACCAGTGTCCTGATCTTAAACAAAGGCAATTACAATGGCATGAGGGCAGAACTGGCTAAAGTGGACTGGAAAAATAAATTAAAGGGTAAGACAGTTTAAGGAGATACTTCATAACTCTCAACAAAAATATATTCCAGTGAGAAAGAAAGATTTTAAGAGAAGGGAGCACCATCCATGGCTAACTAAGGAAGTAAAGGATGGTATCAAATTGAAAACGAAGGCACACAATGTTGCCAAGATTGGTGGGAGACCAGAGGATTGGAAAAAAATTTAAAACCAGCAAAGGATGACTAAAAAAATAATAAAGAGAGAGAAGATGAATTATGAGAGTAAACTGGCAAGAAACATTAAAAAAGATAGTAAGAGCTTCTACAGGTATATAAAAAGGAAGAGGTAGCTAAAGTAAATGTTGGTCCCTTCGAGGATGAGACTGGGGAATTAATAATGGGGAACGGGGAAATGGCAGAGACTCTGAACAAATTTTTTGTATCTGTCTTCACGGTAGAAGACACTAACAACATCCCAATAATGGATAATCAAGGGGCCACAGGGAGGGGGGAACTAAAGACAATCACTATCACTAAGGAAATAGTACCTGGTAAAATAATGGGACTAAAAGATGACAAGTCCCCTGGACCAGATGGCCTGCATCTCAGGGTCTTAAAAGAAGTGGCTGCAGAGATAGTGGATGCATTGGTTGCAATATACCAAAATTCCCTGGACTCTGGGGAGGTCCCAACAGATTGAAAAACCGCAAACACCCCTATTTAAGAAAGGAGGGAGACAGAAAGCAGGAAACTATAGACCAGTTAGCCTAACCTCTGTCGTTGGGAAAATGCTGAAGTCCTTCATTAAGGAAGCAGTAGCAGGGCATTTGGAAAATCATAATGCAGCCAGGCAGAGTCAGCATGGTTTTATGAAAGGGAAATCATGTTTAACAAATTTGCTGGAGTTCTTTGAGGAGGTAACGAGCAGGGTGGACAAAGGTGAACCAGTGGATGTGGTGTATTTGGATTTCCAGAAGGCATTCGATCAGGTGCCACATAAAAGGTTACTGCATAAGATAAGAGCTCACGGAATTGGGGGTATTATATTAGCATGGATAGAGAATTGGTTAACTAACAGAAAGCAGAGAGTCGGGATAAATGGGTAATTTTCCGGTTGGCAAATGGTAACTAGTGGGGTGCCACAGGGATCGGTGCTGGGGCCTCAACTATTTACAATCTACATTAATGACTTGGAAGAAGGGACCGAGTGTAATGTAGCCAAGTTTGCAAATGATACAAAGATGGGTGGGAAAGCAAGTTGTGCAGAGGACTCAAAGAACCTGCAAAGGGATATAGACAGACTAAGTGAGTGGGCAAACATTTGGCAGATGGAGTATAATGTGGGAAAGTGCGCGGTTATACACTTTGGCAGGAAAAATAAAAAAGCAAATGATTATTTAAATGGAGAGAGATTACAAAATGCTACAGTTCAGAGGGACCTGGGGGTCCTTGTGCATGAAACACAAAAAGTTAGCATGCAGGTACAGCAAGTAATCAAAAAGGCAAATGGAATGTTGGCCTTTATTTCAAATGGGTTGGAGTATAAAAGCAGGGAAGTCCTGCTACAACTGTACAGGGTATTGGTGAGACCACACCTTGAGGACTGCGTACAGTTTTGGTCTCCTTATTTAAGGAAGGATATACTTGCATTAGAGGCAGTTCAGAGATGATTCACTAGGTTAATTCCAGAGATGAGGGGGTTGACTTAAGAGGAAAGGTTGAGCAGGCTGGGCCTATACTCATTGGAATTTAGAAGAATGAGAGGTGATCTTATTGAAACATATAAGAAAATGAGGGGGCTCGACAAGGTAGATTCAGAGAGGATGTTTCCCCTCGTGGGGACATCTAGAACGCAGGGGTACAGTTTTAGAATGAAGGGTCGCCCTTTTAGAACTGAGATGAGGAGGAATTTCTTCTCTCAGAGGGTCGTAAATCTGTGGAATTCTCTGCCCCAGAGAGCTGTGGAGGCTGGGTCATTAAATACATTTAAGGTGGAGATAGACAGATTTTTGCAAGATAAGGGAGTGAAGGTTATAGGGAGCAGGCGGGGAATTGGCTTTGAGCCCAAGATCAGCCATGATCTTATTGAATGGCGGAGCAGGCTCAAGGGGCCAAGTGGCCTATTCCTGCTCCTATTTCTTATGTTCTTATGTTCTTATGGCTGCTACTTGGCCCCTCGAGCCTGCTCTGCCATTCAATAAGATCATGGCTGGCTTTCTTTGGGTGCTGTTAGTTCCATGGGCACTGGCTGCCTTTGGGTGCTATTAGTCTCATGGGCACTGGCTGCCTTTGGGTGCTATTCGTCTCATGGGCACTGGCTGCCTTTGGGTGCTATTAGTCTCATGGGTACTGGCTGCCTTTGGGTGCTGCTATCTGATCTCAGCTGGAGCACCAATAATGCTACTCTAATTGGCCTCAGTGCCCAATGGCAGGGGAGCAGAAAAATCATCCACAGTATTAGTTTGGATTTTTATCCAATGACTCCTGTTGGAATGTGCTTGCCAGGTGAGGATAGGATCTGATCAGTGGGGTCGCCCCCCACAGTCAAATAGCAACTCAAGTATGATGCATGGCTGCTTGGAACTACACTCCACCACAACCAGCGCCTTTAGTGTTAGGGGGAGATATTTAAAAAACGCAACAGGCTGTGCTCGTAATTTTTGCTAATATATCAACAAATGACAAAGAAATTGGTACAATTGACTGTGTAAATATTTTTATTGCGAACAGATCGGTTAAAGCCTTGTATCAGTCTCCGTACTTTTTACAGTTCAGAGACACATCTCTCTCCCTTAAATAAGAAACGAGATTGTTCCATAGTTCTACTGTACAGGCTTCTAACACCACCTCTAAGTATAATGGCTGACCAGAGACCTAAGTACACAGTGCCTTGCCTACTCGTTCAATGGGTGCTGGGTACCGATTAGAACATTCATTTAAATTCAAAGTGATTCATGTGCTGACAGAACTCATAATGGAATAATTGTGCACACCTGTGGAGGAGGGTGTGACGGTTGGAGAGATAACACCTGGGGCTTTACGTTTGGCTGTCCAAAGAACATGATTCAATGAAAAGAAATATATTTGCATTTAGAAAGCGCCTTATCACAATTGAAATGTCTCAAAGCACCTCACACAATGAAATACTTTCAAAGTGCAGCACAGACAGTTTACCCTGCACGCACCAGTTAATCCACTTTGTCTATGGCTTTGAGGGAGGAACATTGGTCAGATGCCACCAGAATGAACAGCCAGGACCTTGGGGAGTGGGGTCATTGTAACCTAACCAGCCGAGAGGGAAACTGACACAATCAGTTTGGCCAGCAATTCACACGCCGCCCGCCCCCCACATCCCCCCCCGCCCCATCCGCCCCCCGCCCCCCTGATTTTACTTTCAATTCAAGTTAGCAAGCAGACTCAGGTAGGAGTGGGACTGGGCAAGCACTGGGGGAAATGGATGGCAATGAAGAGCGAAATTAGAGACCTGAAGGAGAGAGAAATTGAAGGAGAGGGAAATTGAAGGAGAGAAAAGGAGAAATGGATCGTAATGAAAAGGTGAGGGACAGGGAATATGAAGGAGAGGGGAGAGGGAAAATGAAAGTGAGCGATAAAGGAGAAATGGATGACAGTGAAGTGGAGGGAAATGATTAACAATAGTCAAAAGGGAAAAGTGAATCGTAGTAAAGATAAGGGGACAGATGCTGGGAGCAATGATTTGTGGGAAAGAGGGGAGAATCTGGGACTAATGCTTTGAGGTGTGGGAGGAAAGAGAGTTCCAGCACAAACTGAGAGGGAGTGAGGAAAGAGAGTTCCAGCACAAACTAGGGGAGTGGAGGAAGAACACCAGCTTAACTGGGTTGCCAGGGTTTAAGAGTGCCTGTATGAACTGAGAAGGTTGGAGGAAAAGAGAGTTTCTCTGTGAAAGGGTAGGGTGTTGAATGGGCACAGTGTCTCAGTGAACTTTGTGAACTGGGACAATGCATTGTTGGATGTAGGAGAGTGACTGTTGAGGTAATTTTTGGTTAAATGATGGCCTGGTTGGTTTGCTGAAAATCCAAATGTCACTTTGTTTATCTTTAGATTAAACTTCCATAAACTGTGAAGTATAAAAATGCTTAAGTGAACCAGAATGCATCACCAATTTTGGGCTTTCAACATTTGGATTTTGTCTTCAGGCTATCGTGTATTTATGTTCTTTTTCCCCTCAGTACAAGTGAAGGAATGTCGTGTACACTCGCAGCTTAAGTTACAAAGCCCATATAACTACTGGTTTTCAAATGTCAGGGCTGTTGTTGAGTTGCCACCTTTTCGGGGACGGTGTCGGCCTTCGCCGGTTTTCTAGCTCGTATGAAAGCAATGGGGGTGGAGCAGAGCCAAATCAAACATGGGCTCAGGACTCGCAGAACTGCTATCCCCAGCTACACTGAAGGAGCATGACTCAGCAGTACAGAACGGACTTGCATAGTAACCAAATGCCTGAAGGATACATTATCCATGTAGAACAATAATCAAAGCTGTGTGTTTTTTGTGTAGGCAGGGTGTTGTTTTGCTTGAGTGTTGCATATGTGTTTTTGTATAAACAGGGTGACGTAAGAAAACTACTAGGCACTTGGTCTAAGCGTTAAACAAAGCTTTAATCAACTGTTTTTCAACATGGAGATCTAGTTGTGTCCTTCACTAGTTCCTGTTGAGGAATGTCCTAAGCAAGCTAGGCACATGCCCGAGTATTTATACTCTCCCTGGACAGCGCCACCAGCAGGCCGCCCAGTATTACTTCATACATGAATGACAAGATTCACGTCACGGGTATTTTTGAATTCATTTGAAATTCGTTCATAACTTTGTAGGGAAGAGTCCCCACTCCATGTTACCTAATACGGGTCACTAACTGGATGGCTATCCACTTGAATGATCTGTAAATGGATGCTGCACCATGCAAAAGAAGCGTGTCTTACAGCTAATGGCTACTGCCTCTAAGTATTTACATGAGAAAGCTTGTGCAACATGCCCTTGCCAGACAAAGATGTCCAAATAAAATCAATGACTTCATTATGAATGAGTCAGAATTCAAAACAGGCTCAACAGGCTCAAGACAAAAACAACTCCAGGGATTGATGATATTTATCTCAGAGTGCAGGGAGATAGACTGGGGAGGAGATTTGTGAGGCATCTATGACCATTATGAGGGACTCAATAGACACTGCACAGGTACCAGTAGATTGGAAACAGGCTAATACGATGCCTGAATTCAAAAAGGGTTGCAAAGCAGACATAGACAACTACAGACCCATTAGTATTACTTCCATCACATGCAAAATAATGGATTTTATTATTGGATGTAAATTTGCGGATGATCAGATCAGCAATAACTCAGTTACAATTGGCCGGGATTTTGCTCACCTCGGCGGGTCCAGGGTGGGCGATGTCAGTGGCGGGTCGTGGCCCCGCTGCTGGCTCCAGCCCACTGTCTAAAATTAATTTACGTCGATGGGGCTTGTTAAGCCCGCCCAGCGCGTTTCCCGGCCCAATTAGAGGAAGCGAGTTGGTGACGTCATTTATGACGCGTCTTGAGCCGGTTTCCTTAAAGGGACCATTCCAACTTTATTTTGACATTTGTGCTGTCAGTGTACTACAGCATTGGCGTGCTGCAAACACTGACAATCACTGCACAGAGGCACAGGGCTGCACCCAGGTGCTCCCATGTCTCCCTCCATAAGCTTATGGAGGGAGTCAGAGTAGAGAGGGAGGTTCTCTTCCCTTCCCATGGGCAGAAGAGACATCCCCAGGAGACCATAACAGCCTGGTTGCACATTGCACAGGAGGGCACAAACAGGGATGTGGTCAGGAGGACCTGGGTGCAGTGCCGCAAGCATTTCAATGATCTCAGTAGATCACGAAACGTTAGTACAAAGCCACACTCAACCTCATCCTGCTGTGCCTCTCATCACATCCCCATCACTCTGCCTTCCCTACCCTACTCCTGCACATCCTTACTCACACCAACTTACCTTGCACCTCCACCCATCCCTCTCTATCTACATTATCACTTCCCAGTCTCACTAGCCACCCCTCACACTCACCCTCATCCTACTGCAAGCATACCAACTAACAACACACAAGAGTAGCCACTTGGGTGTTTTATTCAATATTTATGTAACGTTTCTATTAATGTGGTGTCAAAACATCGAAATCTTTATTTTCAAAACTTTCCGGCCTTGGACAGATTTGTGTGCACCTTTGGAAGTGGCTTAGTGAGTTGTAATGAATGGTGAGACATAACGGTACCCCCCGCAATGGTGATGAGTGTGAAAGGAACGGCTTGGTCATTGTAGGGATGCTTTATGGTGCTGGTGTGGGGTGATGCCAACCTGGCGCATCATGTGGCAGCCAGGGTGCACAGCGTAAAGTTAAGTAAATCTGGCCATGATGAGGCCATCCCTGGCCTCCCAGGCAGCAATGTGCTCGGGTGATGATGCCCTCTGTCCTGTGTAGATTCAGGTGATTGCGGAGAAGGTTGATTTTGTTGTTGGTGCCTCTGGTGTTGGAGCTCATTGTGGTCCGATTCTGAGGACCAAGGTGAGACAGTATAAACGGCACCCATGTTGATGAAATAGATGGCAGGTGAAGTAGAGATGACAGAAGCGATCTGTCAATGCTGAGAGAGGTAATGAGGTGAGACTGGATGGAGACTTGTGGAAAGACTTGCAGCATGCTGAATCTGTTGTGGAAATGCAGTGAGGAACAGCTTGTGGCTGAGGAAAGTGATCTCTGTCAGGTGGAAGCTTTTACTGTACATTTGAAGCTGTCAAGTAATCAGCTGGAGCAATGGCCACTGAACTCCCGCCTCAGGTTGACAAACATGGTCACCGAACTGTGTGGTTCCCGTGGCCATGAAGTTAAAGTTAGAAAGTGAGGCAAAAAAGCCTGTTTCGGGTCTGGTAAGTACATTATAAAGAGTTCAATTGGGTCTCCCGCCGCTGCCTGTCGGGTCCGCTCAGTGCTGAAAGACCCAACATTGGAAAAGGTTGACAGCGGGTTCCTGACCTGCTGTCAAAAAAACACTTTCCCACCCGACCCGCCACTGATCCCGCCCACTGACACCCCGGAAAATTCCGGCCCAAGAGTCAGCTTGGATTCAGAAGGGGAAGATCCGACCTGATGAAGCTCCTCGACAGTTTTGAGGAAGTGACAACCCAAGTAGACTGTGGTACACCCAATGATGCAGTGCATTTCGATTTCCACATGACTTTTGATAAATTTCTACATGAAAGGTTATTAATTAAACTCAAACCTGTGAGGAATTAGGGTAAACCCTGTGAATGGATAAGAATCAGGCTGAAGGGTAGGAAGCAATGAGTACTCTTTAGAGTTACAGCAGAGTGCGGCAAAGTATTGAGTTGGGTACCTCAGGGTTCAATGTTGGTACCACTACTGTTTTTGAATTTACATCAATGGCCTGGTTCAGAAACTCAATGCAAAGTGGTCAAATTTGCAGAAGATTCCAAACTAGGAGGGTCGGTGGAGTCAGAGGAGGCAGTTCAGAAATTACAAACTGAGTTGGACAGAACAATGGCAGATGAAAATTTAATGTAGACAAATGTAAAGTGCTGCACATCGGAAGGAAAAATAGACGAGTCACGTATTTCATGAATAGTGTTGAAATACCCAAGGATGAAGCTAAAAGAGGTCTAGAAGTCTTAGTAGACTTGATGCTAAACACGTCCTACCAATCCAGAGTAATGTTCAACAAAGCCAGTAAGATGTTGAACTACATAGCCCAAGCAGTAAGTCAGAGGACATCATGATCAAACTTTCTATTCCTCTGGTCAGACCACACCTTGAATATCGCATCTGGCTCTGGTTGCCAAGATATACAAGAGACCTTAAAGTGCTTGAAGCAGTGCAGTACAGAGATATTAAACTGTTCACCAGTGTCAGGGGTTTGAGTTATACAGAAAAACTGGAGAAACTTGGGCTTTTTAGCCTAGAAAGATATGCAAAAAAGAAAGGGAGGTGGGGTAGCATTGCTGGTTAAAGAGGGGATTAACACAATTGAAAGAAAGGATATTAGCTCTGATGATGTGGAATCTGTATGGGTAGAACTGAGAAATAACAAGGGGCAGAAAACGTTAGTGGGAGTGGTATATAGACCTCCAAACAGTAATACGGAGGTTGGGGATGGCATTAAAAGGGAAATTAGAGAAGCATGCAGTAAGGGCACAGCAGTCATCATGGGTGACTTTAATTTACATATAGATTGGGCTAACCAAATTAGTAAAAATACTGTGGTGGAGGAATTCCGAGAATGTTTACGGGATGGTTTTCTGGAACAATATGTCGAGGAACCAACCAGAGATCAGGCCATCTTAGACTGGGTATTATGTAACGAGAAAGGATTAATTAGCAATCTTGTTGTACGAGGCCCCTTGGGTCAGAGTGATCATAATATGATAGAATTCTTCATTAGGATGGAGAGTGAAGTAGTTGAATCAGAGACTAGGGTCCTGAATTTAAATAAAGGAAACTACGATGGTATGAGGCGCGAATTGGGTAGGATTGATTGGGGAATGTCACTCAAAGGGTTGACGGTGGATAGGCAATGGCAAACATTCAAAGACTGCATGGATGAACTACAGAATTTGTTCATCCCAGTGTGGCATAAGAATAAAACAAAAAGGGTGACTCAAACGTGGCTAACAAGGGAAATTAGGGATAGCATAAGATCCAAGGAGAGGGCATATAAATTGGCCAGAAAAAGCGGTAACCCTGAGGATTGGGAGCAGTTTAGGATTCAACAAAAGAGGACAAAGGGATTAATTAAGAAGGGGAAGATAGAATATGAAAGTAAGTTTGCTGGGAACATAAAAACTGACTGTAAGAGCTTTTATAGATATGTGAAGAGAAAAAGATTAGTGAAATCAAGTGTAGGTCCCTTGCAGTCAGAAGCGGGGGAAGTTATAATGGGGAACAAAGAAATGGCAGACCAATTAAATGCATATTTTGGTTCTGTCTTCACAAAGGAGGACACAAATAACCTCCCAGAGATGTTGGAGAACATACGGTCTGATGAAAGGGAGGAACTGAAAGAAATCAGTATTTGCAGGGAAATGGTGTTAGGGAAATTGATGGAATTGAAGGCCGATAAATCCCCAGGGCCTGATAATCTACACCCTAGGGTACTTAAGGAAGTGGCCCTAGAAATAGTAGATGCATTGCTGATCATCTTCCAACATTCGATGGAATCTGGAACTGTACCCATGGATTGGAGGGTAGCTAATGTTACCCCACTATTCAAAAAGGGTGGTAGAGAGAAAGTAAGCCTGACATCGGTAGTGGGGAAAATGCTAGCGTCCATTATAAAGGATGTAATAGCTGAGCACTTGAAAAACAGTGACAGGATCGGACAAAGTCAACATGGATTTACAAAAGGTAAATCGTGCTTGACTAATCTACTGGAATATTTTGAGGATGTAACTGGGAAAATAGATAAGGGAGAACTAGTAGATGTGGTGTATTTGGACATTCAAAAGGCTTTCAATAAGGTCCCACATAAGAGGTTAGTGTGTAAAGTTAAGGCACATGGGATTGGGGGCAAGGTATTGACTTGGATAGAGAACTGGTTGGCGGACAGAAAGCAGAGAGTAGGAATTAATGGGTCTTTTCCCGAGTGGCAAGCAGTGACTAGTGGGGTACCGCAGGGATCGGTCCTTGGACCCCAGCTATTCACAATATACATTAATGATCTAGATAAGGGAACTAAATGTAATATCTCCAAGTTTGCAGATGACACAAAGCTGGGTGGGAGTGTGTGCTGCGAGGAGGATACCGAGAAACTCCAGGATGATTTGGACAGGTTGGGTGAGTGGGCAGAAGCGTGGCAGATGCAATATAATGTGGATAAATGCGAGGTTATCCACTTTGGTGTCAAAAACAGAAAGGCAGACTATTATCTGAATGGCAATAGATTGGGAGAAGGGGAAGTGCAACGAGACCTGGGTGTCCTTGTGCACCAGTCACTGAAGGTAAGCATGCAGATGCAGCAGGCGGTGAAGAAGGCAAATGGTATATTGGCCTTCATAGCGAAAGGGTTTGAGTATAGGAACAGGGATGTCCTGCTGCAGTTGTACAGGGCCTTGGTGAGACCACACCTTGAGTACTGTGTGCAGGTTTGGTCGCCTTATCTGAGGAAGGATGTTCTTGCCATGGAAGGAGTTCAGCGAAGATTCACAAGGCTGATACCTGGGCTGGCAGGAATGACATATGAGGAGAGATTGGGTCGATTGGGCTTATACTCGCTGGAGTATAGAAGAATGAGAGGGGATCTCATCGAAACATATAAAATTCTGACAGGTCTGGACAAACTAGATGCAGGAAGAATGTTCCCGATGGTCGGAGAGTCCAGAACCAGGGGTCATAATCTAAGGATAAGGGGTAAGCCATTTAGGACAGAAATGAGGAAGAATTTCTTCACCCAGAGAGTGGTGAACCTGTGGAATTCTCTACCACAGAAGGTAGTTGAGGCCAAGTCATTAAATATATTCAAGAATGAGTTAGATATATTTCTTAAAGCTAAAGGTATCAAGGGATATGGGGAGAAGGCAGGTACAGGGTACTGAGTTTGGATGATCAGCCATGATCTCATTGAATGGCGGAGCAGGCTCGAGGGGCCGAATGGCCTACTCCTGCTCCTATCTTCTATGTTTCTATGGGGGAGAAATTCAGTATCGCCCCATTTGGGGCACAATTATCGGCCGGGCGCAAAGATTAGCGCCTGCCGCTAATTATCGCCACCGACTGCAAACTTGACTTTTATCGACCCTGGAGGTGATTGGAGCGCTAAATCAGGCGCTTCACACCTGTCTTAAGGCGCAAAGGCCGAGGAGCGAGGCGCTACCTCAGAGCGCTGGCGAAGCTCATGTAATGTCAGTCAGCAATGGAACACACATACAATGGCACGGGCCAGTTCTTAAAGGGGATGGTTAATCTTGCTTTCCATCCACATCCTGCTCATTGCAGCCTTGAATCTCGGCCTGGAGAGACCTGCACATCAAATCTGCTGGAAAGAACAATGGAGAGTACCAGGCAAAGAGCTCAGAGTGCAGCCTCCACAATCTCTTCTAAATCGATACAAGGAATGGCAAATCAAAATGAACCTGCAAAGTGCTGCTCAGTACCCAAAACTCCTTCACACAACGTTGAATCTCTCCAGAAGTCTCTCTCTCTCTCTGTCAGAATGTGTAGTTCAAAAATGGCACCAACAATAAAAGGCAGGAAGCGGTCACCTTTAAATAGCGCTCCCCCTTTCCCTTCATGACTGCAGAACGCTCCCCTCAACCTGTCGTTGCTAGCGTCAGGCGGTAAGGCAGGGGGCGCCACTCAATATCCGCTCCGGGGCGATACCGGGGCGTTGCGCACTCGACTGACGTCACGATCTGCCGGCGCAGGAGATCGTGGCGGTAGTGTTTAGCGCTGCCGCAAAATGTCTAGTTAATTTCGCGAGCGGCACAAACTTCGCCGTGCCTGGGCGCTAGATGCTTTGCGCCCCATTAGCGCCCTCTTAAGGCGCTAACGGGAGGCGCAACCAACTGAATTTTTCCCCCTATGTTTCTAAAGGAGGGAGTAGATTTTCGTCTGGGACCATCTGTGGAGGCAGCATGTGCCGGAAGACAATGGCCCAAGAATTTCCGGAAATTGGTCCTTGGGCTTCCACAGGCAGGTCGCCTGAGGGGAGAATTCAATTTCTTGAAGTTACAAATCTATCCCAAGAAGTCAAAATGGAGAACAAGTTGTGCAGTGGTGATGTTCTGGCCCTTGATGTCTTTACAAAAACAACAGTGACCACACTTTGTTGGCCTTAAATTGCTTTGGGATGTCCTGAAGATGTAAGAGGCACTATATAAGTACAATTTCTTTCTTTCTGCTGTACCAGAGTTAAGAATTGAATAAGTGCCTAATGATGAGAGACAATATCCAGCATACCTTTTACCGTGAGTCTTGGTGAAGATTTCGAAGTGCCAGGGTTAACCTCTGACCACATGTACTGAGGCACTGGCCGACCCACATTTGAGCTGCACGCCAATGTCACATTGTTTCCTATGTATGGTTTTCCAATCACTTTACACTCTGGAGTGGATGGCGGTACTGTTCAATTAGAAAGAAATGACGCGCGTCAGTATCACCATCTAAACACATTGCAGGACTTAACGAATTTATACAGCAATGACTGTAGGTTTGATTATTGGGCTTACGGGAACCCAGAGGTTCAAAGGGACCAAGACACAAGCAAAACATGAGATATTATCAATGACCTTTGTGTTCCTAACCTTTATTTTCCACTGTTGGAGTTCAGTGTCTGCAAATTGCCTGCACCGTGCACACAGAATGCAACCTGTTACTATGTATTCTAAAGGGGGTGAAATGCCTCCTCTATCAAAAAACAGGAGAATGCCTTTTCTCTCTGTAATTAACAACCCACTAACAAATTTGTTTTCTCAGAAACCCCACATCTTCTAGCAGTGAGTCCCCAGAGTTTTGTTAGCAGGCCCATCATTACGAGAATGCAGGCATTTTTAAGTGTAATTAGAATTTTGACCCTCAGTGTTCCTAATCAAGTGCTGCGGAACAGGATTCGCACTCAAACCCAGCAAGCTCCCGAGGCCAGTCAGGCCATTACAGGGAACTACGGAGCAATAGGAATCTAGGAATCGCTCACAGTGCAGTGCAGACACCTGGCACAAAGTCCTCTGGCCTGTCACTATTAGCCAGGAAATGGTGTGTGTCTGCGAGCGATCCTAAATATAGGAGAAAAATAATTCCAAAAAAATGGTCGCTGATTGTTAGCGCGATTGTATCAATTGCAACACACCTTCAGCCTCACTTCCCAGTAATAGTCGTCCAGGGACCCATTACTTTCACTTCAAAATATTTTTGTTAGGTAAATATATATTTATAAAGGTAACAAGACCAACAATGAAGGAATCATTTATGTAGGAAAGTACCTGCTGCCTTCGCGCTCCTTTCCCATTAAAGCTGTTGTATCTATTTATTAACGATTAATTCTAAAGGTCATTTTGTTGAAATATTGCATTTTTCTGTGTTCTATACTTTTGTTTAAAAATTAAAGACATACCTCATGCATTTAACAAAAAAAGTTTTAATGAAAAAAAATTTTTAGCTATTAAATATTCCCAGCACAGTGGTTACAGATGAACAAGAAAAAAAAACAATGTATCAGCTTCTCCTCCTTACCTTGGACTATTAAATCGACAAATGCCTCGCTGGGCCCAGTAAAATCTGGAGGATTGTTTATATCACAGGAATATCTGCCAGTGTCTGATGACTTGGTGTTAGCAATTTTAATGGACGCTACTCCATTGGTTGGGTGCTGGTCAATCAGTTGGATTCGATAAGCTTGAGGCCCAAGTTTGTAAGTTTTTCCATCAGTATAGAAAAGAATCTAAGCAGATAGAATTGTGTTAAAAATTTATCAGTTAAAAAAAAAGTGAATGATAAGGACCGTTCCTTAAGTCTGAGCTACGCACTTGTGATAACAGTAGGCCATGCATCTCCCATGCCTACCAGGAATCTTCTCCCAGGCTTCTACTCCGAAGCAATCACATAGCAGCCTAAAGCTTTCACTTTGATAGTCCCTCCTCTTTGTAAGGATTTCCTAGCCCTCCACCTTATAGCTTTCCGTGGTAGGGTGAGATAGCGAACTCCAGTAGGGTAGGAACCAATCTTGTGCCTTTTAGTGGTGTGGTGGAGTACTCTCGTGCTCCAAACTGCTGTACTGCCCACAAAGAAGTGTCCTCATTCTGACTGAACTATCCTCGGTCCACATCATTACCGGTCTGAAACTATCTGAGACTATCTCTCACTGATATAGAAACACTAATATTATTGTGCCACAATACTGTGTACACCCACTGAGAGGAAGCATGAAAGTGTCATAAGAAGAAAATTGGTCGAAGATAAGTTTTTAAACTGAGGTCCCAGAAGATGTTTAACATCCCCATGGCACTATTTGAAGAAGAACAGGAAGTTCTCCCGGTCAACATTCCTACCTCAACTCCAACCCCACCAAAAAGCAGAAGTGAGGATTTTAACTTCCCCCACCCGACAGAAACCAGGCGGTGCGGAGGTTAGACCAAAGAAGTCTAACTTAACGTTCTTTTTCCACCTGGCTGTTACCTTAAAGCCGGGAGGCTGAGGTGCCCACCAGACTCATGCAGGGACCTCATAAATTTATGCTAATCAGAGTCCTATTACGTAGATAGGACCCCAAAGTCACCTTTACGGCCTACTGGGCAGAATATCCACAGCTCCTCCGCTCAATAGAAGCTGATGGACCAAAGGTGGAGGCCCTCCTAGGTAAGTAAAATAATTTGGGCCAGAAATTCGGCTTTCCGGCTTCCTGCGGGTGCAAGTATCGCGCGCGTACTTGCTTACCGCGCCTGCCGTTGTGCTTTGGGCCCACGAGGACTTCGGGTCCTGGGCCTCCTGCAGCTGCCGGTGTGTAGTGCTTGCGTATCCTAGGGGCGCAGTTAGTTCGAAGCGTCCCCTGGGATCACGTGGGCCATGGAGAGCCAATCCTAGCAGGGCATTTTCATTCATAGATTTGACAGGAAGAGATCGGCCCCAAAACCACACTTAAACTTCAAATACATTTTTTTAAAACATCACATTTTTAAAATAACTATAAGTTACATAAATTAACTACTTTAAACAAAAATGTAAATTTTTGAAAAAATTAATTATACTTTTTAACGGTGCTAAAAAAAAACTTACCTTTCTTTAAAGTATCTAAAAAGGATAAACCTGTTGAAAAAATGTTTAAATTGTAATTAATTAACCACTTACCTTGTTAAAAACAGGCCTTGCGCCTCCTTTTTAAAAGTGCAGCTTCTCCATACTTACCTTCCCGGAGAAACCTGAAAAAAAAACGAAGTTCGCTGCGTGCGCCCAGCCCCTCCCGCGCACGCGGTCGACTTCCGAACCCCTCCCTTCAGGGGAACGGCAGTTCCGGTTTCCCGCGCATGCACAGTGCATGCAGGAAACCGGCACTTCAGGTGGCCTTACGGGTGAGTACACAGCGCGCGCTCACCCGACAAGAGCCGAATTTCTGGCCCAATATTTTTGTGGGGCCAGGAGGATCATGAGTGAAATGCTTTGAGATGAAAGAAAGAACTTGCATTTATATCGCGCCTTTCACGACCTCAGGACATCCCAAAGCACTTTTCAGCCAATGAAGTACTTTCTCACTGTTGTACTGTGGGAAATACAGCAGCCAATTTGTGCACAGCACGATCCCACAATCAGCAACGTGATAATGACCAGATAATCTGATTTTAGTGATGTTGATTGAGGATAAATATTGGCCAGGACACCAGGGAAAACTCCCCGACTCTTCTTTGAAATAATACCGTGGGATCTTTTACATCCACCTTGTTTCAACATCTCATCTGAAAGACGGCACCTCCAACAGTGCAGCACTCCATCAGTACTGCACTGGAGTGTCAGCCTAGATTTTTTGTGCTCAAGTCCCTGGAGTGGGACTCAAACCCACAACCTTCTGACGCAGATGCGAGAGCGCTACCCACTGACACCGATGAGTGAGAGACAGCGCTACATAAGATTCTTTCTTTTCCACTCCTTTAGGCTGGAGAATGGTTTGTGAGCAGGAAATCAGTACATTTTTAAATGTCGAGAAATGGGGCACTCCCAACTCTTACCTTCTCTGCTTCTGCATTTGCTGTTGGGCCTGCTGTGAAACGCCATTCAAGGGAAAACGATTCCCCAACATGTGTTCTGTAAGTGCAGTCAAGCGTGGCATTCTTGCCAATGTTCACTACCACATTTGGCTGGTCTGTTGTTACAGATATTGACTGTACTGCATCTGTGAAAGTAAATTAGAAAGAATTATATTTCAGAGTAGATCTTTTAAAAAATATATTAATTCTCGGGATGTCGGTGTTGCTGGCAAGGCTGACATTTATTGCCCATCCCCAGTTGTCCTGAGAAGCTGGCGGTGGTGGGCTGCCTTCTTGAACTGCTGGCAGTCCATATGGTATTCTTCATAGCAGTTTAATACAACTGAGTGGCTTGCTAGGCCACTTCAGAGGGCTATTAAGAGTCAGCCATGTTGGTGTGGGATTGGAGTCACATATAGACCAGAACATAAGAAATAGGAGCAGGAGTCGGCTATTTGGCCCCTCGAGCCTGCTCCGCCATTCAATAAGATCATGGCTGATCTTCTACCTCATCTCCACTTTCCTGCACAATCCCCATATCCCTTGATTCCCTTAATATTCAAAAAGCTATCGATCTCTATCTTGAATATACTCAATGACTGAGCCTCCACAGCCCTCTCGGGTAGAGAATTCCAAAGATTCACCACCCTCTGAGTGAAGAAATTTCTCCTCATCTCAGTCCTAAATGGCAGACCCCTTATTCTGACACTGTGACCCCTGGTTCTAGACTCCCCAGCCAGGGGAAACATCCTCCCTGCATCTACCCTGTCAAGCCCTGTAAGAATTTTGTATGTTTAAATGAGATCACCTCTCATTCTTCTAAACTCTAGAGAATATATTCCTAGTCTACTCAATCTCTCCTCATAGGACAATCCCCCCATCCCAGGAACCAGTCTGGTGAACCTTCATTGCACTCCCTCTATGGCAAGGATATCCTTCCTGAGGTAAGGAGACCAAAACTGTACACAATACTCCAGCTGTTGGCTCACCAGGGCCCTATATAATTGCAGTAAGATGTCTTTACTCTTATCCTCAAATCCTCTTGTAATAAAGGCCAACATACCATTTGCTTTCCTAATTGCTTGCTGTACCTGCATGTTAACTTTCAGTGATTCGTGTACAAGGACACCCAGGTCCCAATCTCTCACCATTTAAAAAATGCTCTGCTTTTCTATTTTTCCTACCAAAGTGGATAACTTCACATTTCTCCACATTATATTCCATTTGCCATGTTCATGCCCACTCACTTAGCCTGTCTATATAACTTTGAAGCTTCCTTGCATCCTCCTCACAACTTATGTTCCCACCCAGCTTTGTATCATCAGCAAACTTGTATATATTACATTTGATCCCCTCATCCAAATCATTGATGTAGATTGTGAATAGCTGAGGCCCAAGCACTGATCCTTGCGGTAGCCCACTAGTTACAGCCTGCCAACCCAAAAATTACCTGTTTATTCCTACTCTCTGTTTTCTGTCTGTTAACCAATCCTCAATCCATGCCAGTATATTACCCCCAATCTCATGAGCCCTAATTTTGTTTAATAACCTCTTGTGTGGCACCTTATCGAATGCCTTCTGAAAATCCAAATACACCACTTCCACTGGTTCCCCCTTATCTATTCTGCTCGTTACAACCTCAAAAAACTCTAACAGATTTGTCAAACACAATTTCCCTTTCATAAATCCGTGTTGTCTCTGCCCAATCCTATTATTATTTTCTAAGTGCCCTGTTACCACGTCCTTAATAGTAGATTCTAGCATTATCCCTACTACTGATGTCAGGCTAACTGGTCTGTAGTTCCCCGTTTTCTCTCTCCCTCCTTTCTTAAATAATGGGGTTACATTTGCTACGTTCTAATCCATGGGAACCATTACAGAATCTATGGAATTTTGAAAAATGACATCCAATGCATCCACTATCTCTGCAGCCACCTCTTTCAAAACCCTAGGATGTAGGCCATCAGGTCCAGGGGATTTATCAGCTTTCAGTCCCATTAATTTCTCCAGCACAATTTTTTTACTAATACTAATTTCTTTCAGTTCCTCATTCTCACTAGACCCTTGGTTCTCCACTATCTCAGGGAAGTTTTTTGCGTCTTATTCCGTGAAGACAGACACAAAGGGTTGGATTTTACCAGCCCTGAGGAGGCGGGGTTGGAGGCGGGACTGCTGGGAAAATCAAAAAGAATGGGAGCGGGTCCCGAACCCGCTCCCAACCCACCTCCAACAAATCTTCCCGGGAGTCGGGACCCCGATTAGCGCAGGGACCCGACTCCTAGTGGCGGGAAGAGGATTATAGCCACTTAACTGCCTGTTAACAGGTAGTTAACAGGCAGTTAAGAGGCTTTTTCCCATTTTGCGACTTCTGCTGCGGGCTTCCCGACGTCGGGGAACCCCGCCAGGGTAAGTGAGGCGTGCTGTGGGTCTGTTGTTATGTTGAGTATAGATGACAGCTGCAGAAGTGGTGTGAAGGATGCAATGGGACACTGGTGAGTATCAGAGGTAAGGAATGTTGGGAAAGTCATTTTTAATGTGTTTAAATTTTTCTGTAGGTGACAAGCTTTGAAGTGTTTGTGTGGCCTCACCTCATTGGGAGAGGTGACAGATCGCTTCTGTACCCTCACCTGCAGCTGCCATCTGCTTTATCCTAAGGAAAGAGTCATTGGAGAGCCTTGGTGCAAGGGCTCACCTTTTTACAGTGATTGTCAGTGTTTGACAGCACCTCAATGCTGTCAAACACTGTCAAATAATCTGTCAAAAATAAATGTTTCATGTCCCTTTACGAAAACCGACAGATGAAGCGTCATCTGACACCGGCTTTCCCTTAATTGGTCAGCAAGCCCGCAGGGCGGGCTTAACAAGGCCAATCAGGGGAAAATAGCGTCTGTGCGTCGGACGTCGCTGGGGGCGGGACGAGAACCCAGAAGGCTACAGTCCCGCCCCCAACTTGTCTCGGTAAGTAAAATCCAGCCCAAAGTATTTGTTTAATTTTTCTGCCATTTCCTTATTCCCCATTATAACTTCTCCTGTCTTGCTAATCTTTTCCTTTTTACATACCTAGAGAAGCTTTTACAGTCTGTTTTTATATCTCTCGCTAGTTTACTCTCATATTCTATTTTCCCTTTCTTTATCAATTTTATGGTCCTCCTTTGCTGAATTCTAAAACCCTCCCAATCCTCAGGCTTACTACTCTTTTTGGCCTCTTACTTTGATCTAATACTATCTTTAACTTCTCTTGTTAGCCACGGTTGGACCACTTTTCCTGTGGGGTTTTTGTGCCTTTAAGGAATGTACGGAGAGTAGGTTTCCTTCCCTAAAGGACATTAGTGAATCAGTTGGGTTTTTATGACAATCCATCAACTTCATGATCTCTTTTTACTGATGCTAGCTTTGTTTTCCCCAGATTTTTTAAACTGAATTTAAAAAGTCTTAAGCTACCATAATGGGATTTGAACTCATGTTCTGTGGATTCCTAGTCCAGTAACATAATCACTGCACTACTTTACCCCTACGTCTCTAAGTACCTCCTCAAAAAAGAATTGCAAGTACTCAAGAGAGCCTACATGATGTGGACCATCGATAGGGACGGTCACAGATTCCCAATATTTGACAATTCCCATGCCCTCAAAACAATTTGAGGAAAACATATCACACACTTGTACAGTTCATTGTCTTTCTTGTCACCAATGGAAGCACCAACAATAATCAGCCATGTTTAGAATTCTATGTTCTTCCATTTTCAGCTACTAATCAATGGCCGCACTTCAGTTGCTTGTGAAGCTGATTTTGAGCTCAATTTCCACAAAACCCAGTGTAATAATTTATCCATGATCCTGGTTAGGAGCTGCCATCATTTTGAGATCCATCGCTTGGATCAGGTGCATTGACCGGACCGCTAGCATGAGGTTACCTCCACCCTCTCCACTTAACTATCAGGGATCAGATGACCACATGATTCAGACAGGGCTGCATCACTCATTCCAATATGATTACCAGGAATCGGACAAACAATTGTGCAACATATTCTCTTTAAATTACCAGAGACTGGAACTGCTGATCATAGATTTGGATGCCTCTCACCTGCTGGAGTGCCAGCTGTCACATCAATTTATTAAATAAATCGACCTGAGATGCAGAAATTCCAGCTGTGATTGGTCACTGAACCATTACAGCACAGAACCTTGCAGCAATCTGCTAGCTACATGGATCTCCAATTGTGCTTTCAGTCTTGAAGTGGTAGACCAGTGTCCCATTTCTTAGCAACCATTGCTCAGTTGTGGCTTTGAGCTTATTCCTCAGTACTCAATTTTCACAGGAGAATGGAGAGGTGTCTGCCCTTCAAGTATAATGTATGGAAGCAGTGAAGCATCGCGTATTGATGACATCATGTGAAGTGGCCCACAGTTCGTGGGAAAATGGATAAAAAATCTTTTGTTAAATTTATTTGATTGGAGGGTATGGAGTGCAGTTGCATTTTCACCGGCTTTTATATCCTGCATTTGCATTTCATGACAAGATCAGATGAATAAGGTCCTTTAGCAAATGAGTTGTATTTCTTCTCATGACGTGCACGATGCTGGCAAAGCCCCATTTACTGCCCATTCCTAGTTGCCCTGAGAAGGTGGTGGTGGGCCTTTTCAGTATCAGATAAGGGGTAAGCCATTTAGGACAGAAATGAGGAGGAATTTCTTCACCCAGAGAGTGGTGAACCTGTGGAATTCTCTACCACAGAAGGCAGTAGAGGCCAATTCATTAAATATATTCAAGAAGGAGTTGGATATATTTCTTAAGGCTAAAGGGATCAAGGGATATGGGGAGAAAGCAGGGACAGGGTTCTGAATTAGGATGATCAGCCATGATCGCATTGAATGGCGGTGCAGGCTAGAGGGGCCGAATGGCCTACTCCTGCTCCTATCTTCTATGTTTCTATGTTTCCTTCAACCACTGCAGTCTTTGATCTCCACCTTGCAGAATACCAGCCCTCCTGTGATCGCAATATAGCATCCGGGAGGGGGCTATTTTTAACCTAACCGGATTGGTGGAAAACTGATGCAATCAGATCGACCGTCCGTTTGACAAGCATCTGATTTTACTTTCCATCAGCCATCTTGTAAAAACAGGCGGCCAATCTGATCACGTCAGTTTCCCATGGGTGGGTTCCGTTGAAATGGCCTTCCTTCCCCAACTGTTTCTTAACTGAGTCCAGTGGCCTGCACTGGTGTGAGTGATGTTTTGCTGTATAGAAACATAGAAGAAACATAGAAACATAGAAAAATAGGAACAGGAGTAGGCTGTTCGGCCCTTCGAGCCTGCTCCGCCATTCAATATGACCATGGCTGATCCTCTATCTCAATACCATATCCCCGCTCTCTCCCCATACCCCTTGATGCCTTTTGTGTCTAGAAATCTATCTATCTCCTTCTTAAGTATATTCAGTGACTTGGCCTCCACAGCCTTCTGTGGTAGAGAATTCCACAGGTTCACCACCCTCTGAGTGAAGAAATTTCTCCTCATCTCAGTCTGAAATGTCCTACCCCGTATCCTGAGACTGTGACCCCTCGTTCTAGACCCCCCCAGCCAGGGGAAATATCCTCCCTGCATCCAGTCTGTCTAGCCCTGTCAGAATTTTATACATTTCAATGAGATCCCCTCTCATTCTTCTAAACTCTAGTGAATATAGGCCTAGTCGACCCAATCTCTCCTCATATGACAGTCCTGCCATCCCAGGATGACTGCACCGTGTAAAAGTTATGGGTATTCTTTATATCAGCACAACCCAGCCTATTTTTTTTAAACAGTGTTTGCCTTGGTGCTTCTACTGTGACCTCTCAGTTCCCTCTAACACACTATGGAACTGATCAACTAATTCCCATAGCTATGTCTGTCAGGACAGACCTTGACAACGTAATGTATGCACTGAGGGAGGTACATCCAAGTCTTCTGGGGCTTCATGTAGATCTTACTGTGGTTATTCCAACACTTGGGACCGAGTCTTAGCTGCACTGTAGTGTGCAGTCCTTCTGTAATGTATAAATACAGTGAAATTAATTACGAAGAATTAAAAGTAAAAAAATGGGCCCATATCCCAACAACAACACCTGTAGATCTCACGGATTCCATTGAGAAGTGCGACCAATGTGATTGAGACTCTAATCTTGGTGATCAGGCGATGATGAATTTCACTCCCAGTTTGTGACATTTTCCGATTCCCCCTCAGATACATTACATACCACTGTCAGGCATCCAGTATTCTGTGTGTCATTCACTCATTGCTGTCTGGTTATACTGTGAGTTCATACCCCTTCAGCCATCTCAAACAACCTTCAGCGGTAACCGTGTGAGCTCACCTTGCTGATAAGTGCGTAAATAATGGCCTGTTTATATAGTGAAGCAGAACCGTTTTATCTGTGACTTACTTCAAACATAATCCCCCCCCAGAGATGGCTTTGTCATTCAGCCACGTTTTTTCCTTTCTGCTTTCACAGTTCACAAGCATGGCAGCCTGGGGAAGTTTTAGAAACCCGGAATGGATTTCACAAAGTGATATTTCCTGTAAATTTAATTCATTCTCCCAATGGCTCAGTGGGTAAATTAAACTCTTTTTTATATTGGGTTAAGTGCGGTGGTACCTCCAAAGTTTCATGATGTTTGCTTGTAGCAAAGCAGCAGCACTAGCACGGGTCACACCAGCAGGACTAGCACGGGTCACACCAGCAGCACTAGCACGGGTCACACCAGCAGCACTGGCACTGGTCACACCAGCAGCACTAGCACTGGTCACACCAGCAGCACTAGCACGGGTCACACCAGCAGGACTAGCACGGGTCACACCAGCAGCACTAGCACGGGTCACACCAGCAGCACTGGCACGGGTCACACCAGCAGCACTGGCACGGGTCACACCAGCAGCACTGGCACGGGTCACACCAGCAGCACTGGCATGGGTCACACCAGCAGCACTAGCACGGGTCACACCAGCAGCACTAGCACGGGTCACACCAGCAGCACTGGCACGGGTCACACCAGCAGCACTAGCACGGGTCACACCAGCAGCACTGGCACAGGTCACACCAGCAGGACTAGCACGGGTCACACCAGCAGCACTGGCACAGGTCACACCAGCAGGACTAGCACGGGTCACACCAGCAGCACTGGCACAGGTCACACCAGCAGGACTAGCACGGGTCACACCAGCAGCACTGGCACAGGTCACACCAGCAGGACTAGCATGGGTCACACCAGCAGCACTGGCACAGGTCATACCAGCAGCACTAGCACGGGTCACACCAGCAGGACTAGCACGGGCCTCACCAGCAGGACTAGCACGGGTCACACCAGCAGTACTAGGACGGGTCACACCAGGAGCAATAGCATGGGTCACACCAACAGGACTAGCACGGGTCACACCAGCAGCACTAGCACGGGTCACACCAGCAGCACTAGCACGGGCCTCACCAGTAGGACTAGCACGGGTCACACCAGCAGGACTAGCACGGGTCACACCAGTAGGACTAGCACGGGTCACACCAGCAGCACTAGCACAGGTCACACCAGCAGCACTAGCACGGGCCTCACCAGCAGGACTAGCACGGGCCTCACCAGCAGAATTGCACTGTTGCTGTGCATTATAAATACAGTTTTTGTTGTCCAGTGTCAAACTGAGTGTACAGGTCAGGAGGATAGGTCAGTCCTTTGTCCCTGCTGAATTATGTGGACATATAATATTATATTTGGTCACAACTTCCCATCGCTGCCCTGTGACGCCGGCTGGGAATGACACATTGGGATTGGGTGCAGCTATGATTCCCCTCACCTCTCTTCACACACAAGATAGCCTGTCAGTATTTACTGCCTGGACTTGTACATGAAGCAGGATCACGTGGGCAGGTATCGGAGGGCAGCTCCTGCTCATGTCCCCCAGTATGAGTCACTACTTTCAGGCAAAGAAGGGAGAAAATTAGGAAGACGGGAATAAGAACTGTCATTGCATTGAAAATGTGGTCGTGTAACCTGTACTGTACTTAACTCAGCACCACAGCAAAGTGCTGGTGAGATACAAAGTGTTACTTTCACTGAGTAAGGACAGAGTCAGATTCACACTGGAATTGTTTCACAGAGGGAGTATTTTTAGAGCACGGCTCTGTTTAGTTAAATCCGTGCTGCTGCAAACTGACTGAAGGGCAGTGCCACTTTAGTGATGAAGTGAGCAGACTCCGCTCTCGACAACAGGATGTGCCCCAATTCTGCCAGGCAAAATTCTGCACTGGAGAAATATTTGTAGCAGTTCTGGTTAAGCAGAGGCATTTCCGCCCCTCAGTATTCGAGATAGTCACTCTCTTCGGTGCTGAGGTCAATAGCTAATGACATCGGGCTCCACTGATGACTCAGTGTGGTACTGAGGCAAACAGGCCAAGGTACCCAGGTTCGACCCCTGGGCTGTGCAGAATTAGTTGATCTCAGAACGGGAGAGAGTGGGGGCGATGCAAGGGAGCAAGGACTTGTTCCTCATCGCAGTGTCATGAACAAAGACAATGAACTACTTTTGAAGTACGGTTACTGTTGCTATAAAGTCAAATTAGCTTTAGTGTAGGTCGGCCAGGATCGGGCTATAGGTTCCCAAGCCAGGCTGGTACTCTTCGGAAAGCGCAAATGCATTGAGTGAAGAGAGGATCGCACTCGCCTCAACGCTCCCCACAACCTGCCAATACCATCTATGCTCACACTTGAAGGTGACTATTTGAATGGGGTAAATACTGGCACATAGGATGTTGATGACCTGTTTGCCCCCCTCTCCTGGAACCACAGCCTATCATAAGGCACCACCTACAGGAGAGAAGGCAGAGAGTTACAAAAAAGGAAAACAATAAATGGCTTTCTGAATGCTATTGTGTGAGAAATTAAGGGGCTTCTTCAGTGCAATTATTTGAGTGATGCTCATGTGTTTGAACATGCAAGCAGCCCAGACTATACAGTTGGGGCTAGTGAGTGTATGGATTAGCAGAATACCAGGGACAATCACTGATCATCTGAAATCACTGTGGATCTGAACTGAAACTCCAAGGAATTTCACCCCCCCTAAATTTCTGTTTTAATGACCTCTTGCTGAAGTTTGCTTGTGCAATAGCCTCAAACTAGACTTTCTTCCCCTGTGAACCTCTTGTACAGAACACATAATTTAACAATTATTTAAACAACCATTTTTATTTTGGCCTCCAATTTTCTCTCTTCTCCTGGAGGTGCTGACTTATTCTTGGATACAGTTCCACAGACACTGTCCACGCCCTCCGATGTGTCGCCCACAGCGAGACCTGGCTGGCGGCGAACAGTCTGGCTGGCAGCGAGCACGGCTAGGAAAGCCGGTCGCTCAAACCTCGCGCAGCCAACTCAAGGAGGCACTCGGTTTTCCCACTGAGCCGTTTGGGAACAAAGAGTGAGGCTGTTTTACCAGCAAACACAGCCCCGATTCAATATTTAAACAGCCTATTGAAAAGACTCACGCCAAGTTTCCCATCTTTGGTCAAGGCTTTGCCAACGGCATGAGCCTTACCCATAAACTCTGGGCGCACGAACAGTCCCAGGGACAGGCCTGCTCAAGCAGCCTTCTTAAAGGAAGGTGGTGGTTCTGTTGTAGGTAAAAGAACGAAAGGGTGAATTTCCTCAGCGTTTCTCCAGTAACTTTGGCGGAACGCGCGTAAACAGGAGTTCCGTCAAATTATTGCCGAAGTTACAGGAAACACTCCAAGGAATTTCACCCCCCCCCCTAACTTTCTGTTTTAATGACCTCCTGTTGAGGCTTGCTCCATGCATTAGTTGGTTTGGTTGGGTAGTCTTCCATTTTAAAATTAGTGTGGTTTTTTTTCCTGCCAACCCCCTACCGTCATTATTCTTGGTTGCTCCAAGCGTTTAGAGTGCATTACACAAAGTGGTAATGATGGGATTCCAAATGCACTGCGAATTGGGATGACGAATTTATGAGTGTTTTGTCCGCATCTGCCGCTACTCCAGGACCCGCATTCAAGCTATTTAACTGAGAGCGCCATCACAGATGGTGTCCCCACAACCGCACTTTCACAGAATCACAGAATCCCCACAGTGCAGATAGAGGCCATTTCGGCCCATCGAGCCTGCACCGACACATATCCCACCCTATCCCCGTAACCCCACGTATTTAATCCCCCCTAACACTAAGGGTCAATTTATCATAGCCAAATCAACCTAACCCGCACATCTTTGGACTGTGGGAGGAAACCGGAGCACCCGGAGGAAACCCACGCAGACACGGGGAGAATGTGCAAACTCCACACAGACAGTCACCCGAGGCCGGATTCGAACCCGGGTCCCTGGCGCTGTGAGGCAACAGTGCTAACCACTATGCCACCGTGTTCCAGCAGGGAACAATGATCAAGAGTGGGAGCCTTGACTACATCTTCCTCTCCTGAGGTTAGGGGCAGTCAGGCCAAGTGTAGTGTCCTACAACTGTGCAGGCTGGCAGCTGAACCTGGTTATTTCCTGCTCACTGAACTTGAGGCATTGCACCTACCAATTGAGCCATTAAGAGAGTTAAACAATAAGAATATTTGATGTAAGAAAACTACTAGGCACTTGGTCTAAGCGTTAAACAAAGCTTTAATCAACTGTTTTACAACATGGAGGTCTAGTTGTGTCCTTCACTAGTTCCGGTTAAGAATGTCCTGCACAAGCTGGGCCCGTGCCCGAGTATTTATACTCTCCCTGGACAGCGCCACCCGCAGGCCATTCAGTATTATTTCATAAGTCATGAATGACAGATTCATGTCAATATTTAAACGGACATGCCCAGTGACAACAGTGATGTCAATAGCGGTTTCTGCTGTTGATTGCTGTCTCTCATCCTAACCCTAACCACTAACCGCTTACCCCAACACCCTACCCCTAGTCCCAACCCTAAATCTAAACCCTAAATTGTGCAGTATTAATAGTCATTGTAATGTCATGGTTGATGCAGGTCTGCAACATTGTCAGTAGTCACTTTGTCAAAGGAAAGATATAATTAAATAACGTATATGGCATATCAGTGTCATAGTGATTTCAAGGCACAGGATACATAGAACTAGATAGAAGTTACAACTTGGAAACAGGCCGATCAGTCTAACTGATCCATGTCGATGTTTACCCTTCACATGAGCTAAATATGTGATACATGTTTACGATATATGTGATATATGTGATATGTGTGAAAAGTGATTATATGTATTGTATATATGTGATATTTGTGATGTTTGTGATATGTCTGATTATATGCAATATATGTGATCCATGTGATATATCTGATATATGCTCTTTGTCACGCACACTTGAAATGTGGAATCTGAGGCAATAAATCAACTAGAACCTGCCAGCAATTTAAAACTAAACATTGCAGCAGCCGCTCTCACCATCAGCAATGGCCAGCCGTAACCATAGCAACTCTCTCATAAAATAAGTCTCAAAAAGCGATGACTCAGAGGGGGCCTTATCCATACTTAACAGGACGGAGAAGGTAAAACCAGAACAATACTTTCAGACACGGCAGTACAGCAAGGCAAGAGAGATTCAGGGTAGGGCAAATGTAGGGCAGACATCTGGAAGTCAATCTGTGCACAAAGGGTAATCAACAGCTGGAGCATGTTACCAAAATGAGCAGCTGAGGCCAGGACATTGGATCCTTTTAAGAAATAGCTGGAAGCTGGAATGGGGAGATGGTTGGGTTGCTATTCTAGAAGAGTGAGATCAAATGGGCCAAAAGGGCCCTCTTCATCCAAACCTTTCCGTGCTCTCGTGATCAGCCCAAAGCATAGCGGAGAGTGAGTAATTAGAAAAATACTTACTCTTGTTGCACATTGACTTCGCCCCCCTCCCCTCGCCCTCAGAATAAAAGTCCAACCCACAGCAAACTCGGAAAGCGCCGTCTGAATAAAATGGAGCCGGAAAACCTTCCAATCCCGGTCACTCTCTAACAGCCAGCGGGAACACCCACTTCATTCTTTCCAATGGCCAAACATCGGGTGCTTGTGATCACTACATCACTTGCCATCAATAAGAATTCTCGGGTGTCAGCGACACCATAAGCACGGCGAGATTTCCTCTGCATTGTTTCTAAAGTTCCTTCAGAATGGTTTTACTTTGTCACCGGCAATAGAGACCAGAGGAAAATATTCACCCCCGGTGGAAAATTGATGAGGCTTGTGACTGACCAAATGGCGATTTGTGACCCTTTAGCTCTGCTTCTACTGTCAACATCACCGTGACCTTGTTGTTAGAAACGTCATTATTCTGACCATGAATTACTGAAAGTGACTTACTCACCGAAATGCCAAGTGAAAAGGGCAGAAAGAAAGATCCGAATGAGTTTCCGCAGCATTCTGAGGGACAGCTTGATCCGATGTAGTCCCGCTCTCAGACCTCACCCTTTCACAGTCAACTGGGGTAAAAGAATGGAAGCGATTTGCGTCGTGATAAGGGACTTTATCTCTCCCAGGCCCTGAGCAAACATTTCACTCAATGTTTTCATCGGTCTGACACAGTAACCAAACAGAACGGAACCAATGGAGAAGCCTGCCACACATTCACCAGTCTCTAAATTTGGAAACTCTCGGTTAATCATTTTAAGGAATTCCATAGAAAACTTGAGTTGAAATAATTTCCAAGATTTTAAAATATTATTTACAGTTGGCAACTAATAAACTAACAATCTAGTTAAGGTTTAACCTGCTACAGCTACTGTTTATGAGGCGTGGTTAATCTTAGTAAATAGCAGAGCGATATGGATCGAAACTGCCTTTCAACACTTAACTGGATGAATCACTGTACTAATTACAGTGCTAATGGTTGAGCTGTGTTTAGGGTTACCTAATAGAAGGTCACACATTTCACCTATAAAGTAATATATTTAGCTTCTGAATCATGGCTTTCATTTATAGAGGAAGGTACATATATGGGCAGTACTTGCTATTCAATGTTACTTCCCCATTCTGTTCAAAAAATATGGTATCTCTCTCTCTCTCTCTCTCTGTCTTCTCCCACTCTCTCTCTCTCTTTCCCCCAACACTGGATGCTAAAAGTGAAAGTGCTGCATTCCTCAGCGCATTCCCATTCCCTTCTCCGCTCTCCCATGTCCTCCACAAGGAGATCTCCCTCCCTTTCTTTTGACCCATCAAAAGGGTGTCTCTCCCTTTCCTATCCCGCCTCGAGAGGGCCTCTCTCCCCTTTCTCAGCTGCTCCTCCAGGGGGGATTTCCGTCCCTTTCCTCTCTCCCCTTTCCAGGGTCTTTCTCGCTCTCTCATTCCCCTCTTTTAGAGGGTCTCTTACCCTTTCTCCCCAGGAAGCACTTTTCTCTCTTTTCTGCTGCCCCCCCCTGCCTAAACCATCGGAGTCAGGTGGCTTTACATGCGTATACTGAGGCCATCGTTGCTTCTATTCCATAGTTCTCAAATGTTTTTTGTGTTGAACCCCTCCAATAAGTTCTTGTGGTCTCCCTTCCCTGAGTAGCGAAGGATACTGGGCTGCTGAACATACTCCCAGAAATGGAGGCCTCAGTCTGCACAGAGAAGCTTCCTGGAGCTTCAAGCTACACAGAATGGGTACACAACTAATATTTTCCCTGCTGAACACGTAGTTCAGGAAGAGCGGGGTTTGGGTTGGCTACTGGGGAGACGCGGGTTCTTTGATAAGACGTGGTCCTAGTTTCTGAGGATCTTCAAGCAGAACAATAACCCAACGCCAAAAATGGCTTCCTCTTTGCTTGGCTGAAAATATCACATTGCTTTAAAAAGCGTCATGCCTTCAGGCACATGGTGGTGTGTGACAATATTGCAAGCCCAGCTCTCCTCATCAATTAAACACTTTTGTGAAACTCACAGATACATTCAAGGGGAAGCTAGATAAACAAATGAGGGAGAAAGGAATAGAAGGTTATGCTGATAAGGTTCGATGGAGAAGGGTGGGAGAAGACTCGTGTGGAGCATAAACTCCGACACAGACCTGTTGGGCCAAATGGTCTGTCTCTGTGCGGTCGATTCTATGTAAAAGGGGCTCCCTCTGGTGGATGAAGAGCAGAATTGTAGGCGAGAACGGCACACAGTTCTGCCAACCTGCACATGAGTTTCTTGACCAGCTGTCTGTGTGCTGATGGCTTGATGAGAAATATTTTTCTGATTTTCTCCTATCTGTTGTTTGTGCCATTAGCCGACACACTTCATTGTAGCAGGCAGCCTGGTTCACTAATCATTGCACGCACAAGATGGTGAAAGCCCGATTCATCGAGCTGTGCTGTGACCTCTGCACTCACCGATATTCATTTCATTTCACTTGAGTACTCAGGGTCAGAAATACAAAAAATACATTTTAATTGATGCAAACATTCTGTTCTCTGTGGGGTTTTTTTTACATTTAAATTCTTTGGAGAATTTTTATGATTGTCATCATTGTCACTTTACTTTTGGTCACTAGGGTTGGTCACTAGGGTTGGTCACTAGGGTTGGTCACCAGGATCAGCATTGAACGCTCTCCCAGGTAAGGTATGGCACAGCCAGGTATCAATAGATTGTCTGATATGCAGAATAGGCTCTCACCCATGTAACAACACAGTGTAACAGACACCAGAGAGTGGTTCTCCTCTTCTCTCCTGAAGGACCTGAGGTGCAGTTTGTAGATAAGAACATAAGAACATAAGAATTAGGATCAGGATTAGGCCATACGGCCCCTCGAGCCTGCTCCGCCATTCAATAATATCATGGCTGATCATCGACCTCAACTCCACTTTCCCGCCTGATCTCCATATCCCTTGATTCCCCTAGAGTCCAAAAATCTATCTATCTCAGCCTGAAATATACTCAAACATTCAGCATTCACAGCCCTCTGGGGCAGAGAATTCCAAAAATTCACAACCCTCTGAGTGTAGAAATTCTTCCTCATATCAGTCTTAAATGGCCTACCCAAGGACCAAGAGATTGATTAAGAGGGGAAAAATAGAGAATGAGAGTAAACTTGCAAGGAACATAAAAGCGGACTGTAAAAGCTTCTACAAGTATGTAAAAAGAAAAAGATTAGTGAAGACAAATGTAGGTCCCTTACAGTCAGAAATTGGAGAATTTATAATGGGGAACAAGAAAATGGCAGAGCAATTAAACAAATACTTTGGTTCTGTCTTCATGGAAGAGGACACAAATAATCAGAAATGCTAGGGAACCAAGGGTCTAGTGAGAAGGAGGGAATTAAAGGAAATTTGTATTAGTAAAAAAATAGTGCTGGTGAAATTAATGGGACTGAAAGCTGATAAATCCCCAGGACCTGATAATCTGCATCCCAGAGTACTAAAATAGGTAGCCATGGAAATAGTGGATGCATTGGTTGTCATCTTCCAAAATTCTATTGATTATGAAACAGTTCCTGCAGATTGGAAGATGGCAAATGTAACCCCACTATTTAAAAAAGGAAGGAGAGAGAAAACAGGGAATTACAGACCGGTTAGCCTAACATCAGTAGTAGGGAAAATGCTAGAGTCTATTATAAAGGATGTGATAACAGGACACTTAGAAAATATCAACGGGATTAGACAAAGTCAACATGGATTTATGAAAGGGAAATCGTGTTTGACAATCCTACTGGAGTTTTTTGAGGATGTAACTGGTAGAATAGATAAGGGAGAACCAGTGGATGTGGTGTATTTGGATTTTCAGAAAGCCTTTGATAAAGTCCCACATAAGAGGTTAGTATGCAAAATTAAAGCACATGGGATTGGGGGTAATATACTGGCATGGATTGAAAACAATGACAGGAAACAAAGAGTAGGAATAAATGGGTCTTTTTCGGGGTGGCAGGCAGTGACTAGTGGAGTACCACAGGGATCAGTGCTTGGGCCCCAGCTGTTCACAATATATATCAATGATTTGGATGAGAGAACCAAATGTACTATTTCCAAGTTTGCTAATGACACGAAACTAAGTGGGATTGTGAGTTGTAAGGAGGATGCAAAGAGATTTCAAGGCGATTTAGACAAGTTGAGTGAGTGGGCAAATACATGGCAGGTGCAGTATACCATGGATAAATGTGAAGTTATCCACTTCGGTAGGAAAAATAGAAAGGTAGAGTATTATTTAAATGGTGATAGATTGGGAAATGTTGATGTACAGAGGGACCTGGGTGTCCTTGTACACCAGTCACTGAAAGCAAACATGCAGGTGCAGCAAGCAGTTAGGAAGGCAAATGGTATGTTGGCCTTCATTGCAAGAGGATTTGAGTACAGGAGCAAGGATGTCTTACTACAGTTATACAGGGCCTTGTTGAGACCACACTTGGAGTACTGTGTGCAGTTTTGGTCTCCTTACCTATGAAAGGATATACTTGCCATAGAGGGAGTGCAGCGAAAGTTCATCAGACTGATTCCTGAGATGGCAGGACTGTCGTATGAGGAGAGATTGGGTTGACTAGGCCTGTATTCACTAGAGTTTAGAAGAATGAGAGGGGATCTCCCTGAAACGTATAAAATTCTGACAGGGCTAGACAGACTGGATGCAGGGAAGATGTTTCCCCTGGCTGGGGGTTCTAGAACGAGGGGTCACAGTCTCAGAATACGGGGTAGGACATTTAGGACTGAGATGAGGAGAAATTTCTTCACTCAGAGGGTGGTGAACCTGTGGAATTCTCTACCACAGAAGGCTGTGGAGGCCAAATCACTGGAGATAGGAGATAGATAGATTTCTAGACACAAAAGGCATCAAGGGGTATGGGGAGAGAGCGGGAATATGGTATTGAGATAGAGGATCAGCCATGATCATATTGAATGGCAGAGCAGGCTCGAATGGCCGAATGGCCTACTCCTGCTCCTATTTTTCTATGTTTCTATGTTTCTACCCCTTATCCTGAGACTATGCCCCATAGTTCTAGACACTCCAGCCAGGGGAAACAACCTCTCAGCATCTACCCTGTCAATCCCCTTCAGAATCTTGTATGTTTCAATGAGATCACCTCTCATTCTTCTAAACTCCAGAGAGTATAGGCCCATTCTACACAACCTATCATCATAGGACAACCCTCTCATCCCAGGAATCAATCTAGTGAACCTTTGTTGCACCGCCTCCAAGGCAAGTATATCCTTCCTTAGATAAGGAGACCAAAACTGTGCACAGTACTCCAGGTGTGGTCTCACCAAGGCCCTGTACAATTGTAGCAAGACTTCCTTACTCTTATACTCCAACCCCCTTGCAATAAAGGCCAACATGCGATTTGCCTTCCTTATTGCTTGCTGTACCTGCATGCTAGCTTTCTGTGTTTCTTGCACGAGAACACCCAAATCTCTCTGAACACCAACATTTGAAAGTTTCTCACCATTTAAAAAATATTCTGTTTTTCTATTCTTCCTACCAAATAACCTCACATTTCCCGACATTATACTCCATCTGCCACCTTACTGCCCACTCACTTAGTCTATCTATATCCCTTTGCAGACTCTGTGTTCTCCTCACAGGTTACTATCCCACCTAGCTTGGTATCATCAGCAAACTTGGATATACTACACACGGTCCCTTCATCTAGGTCATTAATAGAGATTGTAATAGCTGAAGCCCCAACACTGATCCTTGCAGCACCACTCTAGTTACAGCCTGCCAACCTGAAAAAGATCTGTTTATCCCTACTCTCTGTTTGATGACGTAATAATATCTCCTATTCACAACATAGTCATGGCAAAATATTTAATTGGTTGTAAAGCGCTTTAGGATATCCTGAAGTTATCATAGAATCATTAGAATCATAGAATCATACAGCATAGAAGGAGGCCATTTGGCCCATCGTGCCTGTGCCGGCTCTTTGGTAGAGCGATCCAAATACAGGAAACTCTTTCGTATCCGGCACCTACGGGACCGGGATGGTGCCGGTTGATTAAAAATTCCGGATAACGGAGAAGGGACATGGAGTGACAATGGCCCAAGGTACGAGAGCCCCGTAACACAACCAGAAGTGCTGGAGCCCCGATCACACAGCCACAAGTGCTGGAGCCCTGATCACACAGCCACAAGTGCTGGAGCCCTGATCACACAGCCACAAGTGCTGGAGCCCTGATCACACAGCCACAAGTGCTGGAGCCCCGTAACACAGCCAGAAGTGCAGGAGCCCCGATCACACAGCCACAGGTACAGGAGCCATGGTTACACGGCAAAAGGTACGAGAACCCCGGTTACACAGCCACAAATATACAGTATACGGAAGCCTCAAAACCTACTCCTGAATTTTGCCGGTTATTGGAGAATTCCGGATAATTAGGTGCCGTTTAAACGAGAGTTTCCTGTAGTCTCACTCCCCTCCTTTTTTCCCATAGCCCTGTAATTTTTTCCCCTTCAAGTATTTATCCAATTCCCTTTTGAAGGTTACTATTGAATCTGCTTCCACCACCCTTTTAGGTAGCGCGTTCCAGATCACAACAACTCGCTTGCGTAAAAAAATGTTTCCTCATGTCACCTCTGGTTATTTTGTTAATCACCTTAAATCTGTGTCCTCTGCTTACTGACTGGAAACAGTTTCTCTTTATTTATTCGATCAAAACCGTTCCTGATTTGGAACACCTCTATCAAATTTCCTCGGAACCATCTCTGCTCTAAGGAGAACAACCCCAGCTTCTCCAGTCTCTCCACAGAACTGAAGTCCCTTTTCCCTGGTACCAGTCTAGTAAATCTCCTCTGCGGCCTCTCCAAGGTCTTGACATCCTTCCTAAAGTGTGGTGCCCAGAATTGAACACAATACTCCAGCTGAGGCCTAACCAGTGATTTATAAAGGTTTAACATAACTTCCTTGCTTTTCTACTCTATGCCTCTATTAATAAAGCCAAGGATTCCATGTGCTTTTTTTTAACAGCCTTCTCAACTTGTCCTGCCACCTTCAAAGATTTCTGTACATGCACCCCACAGGTCTCTGCACTCCCTTTAAAATTGTACCATTTCGTTCATATTGTCTCTCCTCATTCTTCCTACCAAAATATATCAATTCACACTTCTCTGCATTAAATTTCATCTGCCATGTGTCTGCCCATTTTACCAGTCTGCCTATGTCCCCCTGAAGCCTGTTATTATCCTCCTCATTGCTTACTACATTTCCGAGTTTTGTATCATCTGCAAACTTTGAAGTGATGCCCAAGTCCAGGTCATTAATATATATCAAAAACAGCAGTGGTCCCGACACTGAACTCTGAGGGACACCACTTCACACATCCCTCCTGTGTGAAAAACAACCGTTCAACACTACTCCCTGGTTCTGTCCCTTAGCCAGTTTTGTATCCATGCTCCCATGTTGTGAAAGGTGCTGCATAAATGCAAGTATTTCTTGTTTTTTCTGCTTCACAAACAGTGACTCGACTCCAGCACTGTATCTGAGAACTGCTTCAATCCAGTTGTGCACTTAAGAAAGAATTGCATTTATATAGCACCTTTCATGACCACCGGACGTCTCAAAGCACTTTACAGCCAATTAAGTACTTTTGGAGTGTAGTCACTGTTGTAATGTAGGAAACATGGCAGCCAATTTACACACAGCAAGCTCCCACAAACAGCAATGTGATAATGACCAGATAATCGTTTTTTTTTTGTTACGTTGATTGAAGGATAAATATTGGTCCCAGGACACCAGGGATAACTCCCCTGCTCTTCTTCGAAATAGTGCCATGGGATCTTTTACGTCCACCTGAGAGAGCAGACGGGGCCTCGGTTTAACATCTCATCCAAAAGACGGCACCACCGACAGTGCAGCACTCCCCTGGAGTGTCAGCCTAGCTGTATATGCACAAGTCCCTGGAATGGGACATGAACCCACAACCTTCTGACTCAAAGGCGAGTGTGCTACACACTGAGCCACAGCTGACACTTAGCTGATATAAATGGTGAATTCTTAGGGGGGGGAAATTGGGTGGTACCCCTTTCGGGGCACTAATGTCGCCGGGGTGCTAATTTTAGCGCCCTGGAAAAGTTAGCAACCCTCTGCCGTGAATGCAGTAGTAGCGCCCCAAGCAGAAGGTGGGGCGCTACTGGAAGCGCTCCACCTCCTTCTTGGGGCGCTACTACTGAAGTTCACGGTGCTACGTGCAACAGCGGCACGTAGCGCCGCCTCATTGCAGGCATCCTTCCCTGATTAAAGGGGAGGGGCCTAGTGCTGCGCTGAGGAGTGCCGGGCTGAGCGATCACGGCTAGCACCCCGCATGCAAAAGCGAAAGGGGACAGATGCTGGCCAAAATTTAAATGGCCGCCCGACACCTGCCCTTTAACTTGTGTCACCGCCGCCGCTGCTGCCAAACCGCCCCCTGATCCTGTCGCACATATCGTACGGCGATAGGTCAGGGGGCGCAAGGGAAATTTGCGGCCGGGGCGCAAGCGGGGTGCTGCGCACGGCGATGACATCATCACCTGCGGCGCAGGGCGCTACTGGCTACGGCCGCCGCTAACCTCCCGCTCAATTTCACGGGAGGCGTGAGTGGTGCCACGCCCATGCACTAGGGGATTTGCGCCCCTCGTTAGTGCCCCATGGGGGCGCTAACGAGAGGCGCAAACCAACCCAATTTTGCCCCCTTAGTATTACAGGAGAGAGCAACCATCCAGTAGCTCCCCCTAGAGGAAGCCTGGAGAGTGAGCCCATCAATTGTCTGGGCATAACAACCAAGATCGGCTCTCTCCCCACGAAATATCTACCCAAGCACAGCAGAGAGGAGCAGGAATCCTGGCTGATATTCTCCCTTGCCATCAGAATGTTGAAGGCAGTTGAAGCACTGAGCTACCCAGTCCGGGATTGCATTTGGGACCTTAGTTATCTAGCAACATAGGAACATAGCAACATGAGTAGGCCATTCAGCCCCTCGAGTCTTTTCTGTCATTCAATGAGATCATGGCTGATCTGCGACCTAACTCCATATACCAGCCTTTGGCCCATATCCCTTAATACCTTTAGTTAACTAAAAGCTAGCAATCTCTGATTTAAAATTAATAATTGATCTAGCATCAATTGCCTTTTGCGGAAGAGAGTTCCAAACTTCTACCACCCTTTGTGTGTAGAAGTGTTTCCTAACTTCACTCCTGAAAGGTCTGGCTCTAATTTTTAGACTATGCCCCCTAGTCCTAGAATCCCCAACCAGCGGAAATAATTTTTCTCTATTTACCCTATCTGTTCCCCTTAATATCTTGAAAACTTTGATCAGATCACCCCTTAACTTTCTAAATTCTAGGGAATACAACCATAATTTGTTTAATCTCTCCTCGCAACTTAACCCTTGAAGTCCAGGTATCATTCTGGTAAACCTACGCTGCACTCTCTCCAAGGCCAATATATCCTTCCTAAGGTGTGGTGCTCAGAACTGCTCACAGAACTCCAGGTGTGGTCTAACCAGGGTTTTGTATAGCTGCAGCATAACTTCTACCCCCTTGTACTCTAGTCCTCTAGATATAAAGGCCAACATTCCATTAGCCTTTTTGATTATTTTCTGTACCTGTTCATGGCATTTTAATAATCTATGTACCTGGACCCCCAAGCCTCTTTGGACCTCCACTGTTTTTAGCTTTCCACCATTTAGAAAGTACCCTGTTCTCTCCTTTTTAGGTCCAAAGTGGATGACCTCGCTTTTGCCTACATTGAAATACATTTGCCACAGTTTTGCCCATTCACTTAATCTGTCGATATCCCTTTGTAATTTTATGCTTTCATCTACACTGCCTACAATTCCACCTATCTTTGTGTCATCAGCAAATTTGGATATATGACTTTCTATGCCATCATCTAAGTCGTTAATAAATATTGTGAATAGTTGAGGCCCCAACACAGATCCCTGTGGGACACCACTAGTCACATCCTGCCAATTTGAGTACCTACCCATTATCCCTACTCTCTGTCTCCTGCCGCTCAGCCAATTTCCTAACCAGGTCAATAATTTGCCCTCAATTTTGTGGGCTTCTACCTTAAATAACAGTCTCTTATGTGGGACTTTATCAAATGTCTTCTGGAAATCCATATAAATAACATCCATAGACATTCTCCTGTCCATTACTTTAGTCACCTCCTCAAAACATTCAATCAGGTTTGTCAGGCATGACCTACCTTTCACAAATCCATGCTGGCTCTCTCTGATCAACTGAAAATTTTCAAGGTGTTCAGTCACCCTATCCTTAATTACAGACTCTAGCAATTTCCCAACAACAGATGTTAGGCTAACTGGTCTATAATTCCCTGGCTTCCCTGTTGCGCATTCTTAAAAAGCGGAGTGACATGTGCAATTTTCCAATCTTAAGGGACGGTTCCTGAATCAAGAGAACTTTGGAAGATTATAGTTAGGGCATCTGCAATGTGCTTCCTTTAAAACCCTAGGATGGAAACCATCTGGTCCTGGGGATTTGCCACTCTTTAGTGCCATTATTTTCTTCATTACTGTTATTTTACTTACGATAATTTTATTGAGTCCCTGTCCCTGATTTAGTTCCCTTGGGATTTCTGGCATGCTATCCTCTTCCTCTACTGTAAATACTGATGCAAAGTAATTATACATGTCTGCCATTTCCCCATTGTAATTGACAATATCAAAGCTTTCAGTTTTTAAGGGGCTAACGTTACACCTGACTACCCTCTTTTTCCCAATATAATTCAAAAAATTCTTTGTGTTGATTTTGATATCCCTTGCAAGTTTCTTTTCATACTCCCTTTTTGTAGCTCTTATTATCTGTATTGTGACCCTTTACTGTTCTTTGTATCTTTCCCAATCGCCAGGATCTGAGCTATATTTTGTATTTTTGTATGCTTTTTCTTTTGGTTTTATGCTGTCTCTTACCTCTTTAGTTGTCCATGGCTTTTTTTTGGCAAGTAGAGCCCTTGCCCCTCAGGGGTATAAACTGGTTCTGTATCACGTAAAATTCTTTTTTGAACATCTCCCACTGATCTGCTGTCATTTTACCCATTCCGCTAAGGTCCCGGCAGACTGGAAAACTGCTAATGTAACACCCTTATTTAAAAAGGGCAGTAGACAGAAGGCTGGTAACTATAGACCGGTTAGCCTAACATCTGTGGTAGGTAAAATTTTGGAGTCCATTATTAAGGAAACAGTAACAGGACATTTGGATAATCATAATTTAATAGGACAAAGTCAGCATGGTTTTACGAAGGGGAAGTCATGTTTGACAAATTTGCTGGAGTTCTTTGAGGAAGTAACATATAGAGTGGATAAAGGGGAACCAGTGGACGTAGTGTATTTAGACTTCCAAAAGGCATTTGACAAGGTGCCACACAAAAGATTATTGCTTAAGGTAAAAAATCACGGGATTGGGGGTAATATTCTGGCATGGATAGAGGATTGGCTATCTAACAGAAAGCAAAGAGTTGGGATAAATGGTTCATTCTCAGACTGGCAATCAGTAACTAGTGGTGTTCCACAGGGGTCAGTGCTGGGTCCCCAACTCTTTACAATCTATATTAACGATTTGGAGGAAGGGACCAAGTGTAACATATCAAAATTTGCAGATGATACAAAGATGGGAGGGAAAGTAGTGAGTGAGGAGGACATAAAAAACCTGCAAGGGGACATAGACAGGCTAAGTAAGTGGGCAGAGATTTGGCAGATGGAATACAACACTGGAAAGTGTGAGGTGATGCACTTTGGCAGGATAAATCCTAGAGCAATTTATTATCTTAATGGCAAGAAACTGGAGAGTACTGAAGTGCAAAGGGATCTGGGGGTCCTGGTGCACGAAACTCAAAAGGTTAGTATGCAGGTGCAGCAAGTGATTAAGAAGGCAAATGGAATGTTGGCTTTCATTGCTAGGGGGATAGAATATAAAAATAGGGAGGTATTGCTTCAGTTGTACAAGGTATTGGTGAGACCGCACCTGGAATACTGCATACAGTTTTGGTGTCCTTACTTAAGGAAAGACATCCTTGCTCTCGAGGCAGTGCAAAAAAGGTTCACTCGGTTAATCCCGGGGATGAGGGGGTGGTCATATGAGGAGAGGTTGGGTAGATTGGGACTCTACTCATTGGAGTTCAGAAGAATGAGAGGCGATCTTATTGAAACATATAAGATTGTGAAGGGGTTGGATCGGGTGGATGCGGGGAGGATGTTCCCGATGACGGGTGAGACTAGAACTAGGGGACATAGTCTTAGAATAAGGGGCTGCTCTTTCAAAACTGAGATGAGGAGGAACTACTTCACTCAGAGGGTGGTAGGTCCATGGAATATGCTGCCACAAAAAGCTGTAGAAGCTACATCATTAAATAAATTTAAAACAGAAATAGACAGTTTCCTAGAAGTAAAGGGCATTAAGGGTTACGGGGAGCGGGCAGGAATTTGGACATGAGTCTAGGTTCGGATCGGTCATGGCCCTGTGGGTAGTGGAGCGGGCCCAGGGACCGTGTAGCCTGATTCTGCTCCTATTTCGTGTGTGCAATTCTGTTAGATGCAGGAGATGGTTCTGTGATAGATAGTAGATTGGCGGTTAGGATCAGATCAGCCATGATCTTATTGAATGGCGGAGCAGGCTCGAGGGGCCGATTGGCCTACTCCTGCTCCTATTTCTTATGTTCTTATGTTCTTATGTAACAGATTTGCCCAATTTAGTCTCTCTCTCATCCCGTTGAGGTCGGCCTTACCCAAATCTAGAATCTTAGCAGCTGTTTTGCGTTTCTCCCTTTCAAATAGAGGTTTATAAGATGATGAGGGGGATAGATAGAGTGGATGTTCAGAGACTATTTCCTCGGGTAGAGGCAGCTGTTACAAGGGGGCATAGCTATAAGGTGCATGGGGGGAGATATAGAAGGGATGTCCGAGGTAGATTCTTTACTCAGAGAGTGGTTGGGGTGTGGAATGGACTGCCTGCTGTGATAGTGGAGTCGGACACTTTAGGAACTTTCAAGCGGTTATTGGATAAGCACATGGAGCACACCAGAGTGACAGGGAGTGTGATAGCTTGATCTTGGTCTCGGACAATGCTCGGCACAACATCGAGGGCCGAAGGGCCTGTACTGTGCTGTACTGTTCTATGTTCTATGTTCTATGTTCTAAATGCTACGTTGAACTCGATCATGTTATGATCGCTATTGAATAAATGTTCAGGCATAGTTAGGCTTTTAACTAAATGTAGCTCTGTATGCATTGATGGAATGCACCGTGCGACATGAATCTTGTCATTCATGTGGAAATGACTTACGAAATATTACTGGGCGGCCTGCTGGTGGCGCTGTCCAGGGAGAGTATAAATACTCGGGCATGGGCCCAGCTTGCTCAGGACATTCTTTGACAGGAACTAGTGAAGGACAACTAGACCTCCATGTTGAAAAACAGTTGATTAAAGCTTTGTTTAACGCTTAGACCAAGTGCCTAGTAGTTTTCTTACGTCATCGTGTATTTGCCCTAAGCAGCCCAGAAAGCTATACAGCTGCAATAAAACCTTAACCGCCTCATGGTTATAAACCATTGGAACCTTGTTCTTATGGTTTGACACCTTCTACATTTCTTGACTGCATCACTATTCCCAGTCACTCCCGGGTAGCAGTTAATTTTGTATGACTATACCGCATTTCTTTAATCCAGGCTATGGTCCCAATGTGAATATTAGCTGCTCAAGGCCATAACTCTGATCTTCCAGGGACTGGATAGCACGGTGGGTCAAATCACGGTTACGTATCCTCTGGGGCCAGGGTTTGAATTGATCCCAGGCTTTCTCTAATGCCTGTAAATCAGTCAAGTGAAATGTAGCATTTATGGGCTAGGACACCACAAAGGAACTCAGCACTAACATCTAACATGTGTGGTGTTTCCTAAACCCAAATATCCCCCCGTTGCTTTCTGTAACTGCCTGCTCTGCAACAACTAAACAGTTTTACTCATTCTTCATGGAATATAAAGAGGCAGAGGCTCATTTAAATGGAAGTATAGTGCACTCCTTTTAACTCGTGACTCCCAAACAAACTAGCAACCCGATGAGGGAGATTTGAACCTAACCCATCTGTCGGCAAACTGACGGGATCGGAAGCAACGCTGGTTTTACTCCTCGCCCGATTTTACGCTCCTGTGGGTTTCCTGACTGGTGAGGTAGGATAACATGACCCCCAGTGAGTTCAATTCCCACCGTGACAAATTGGAGACTAAATTTCAGTAAATCTGGTCATTTGTAGACTAGCACCTGACAAAGTGACCGTGAAAGCTTATTGTAAAAACCCAACTAGTTCGCCAATGTCCTTCAGGGAAGGGAACCTGCTCCACCCATCCCGGCATGGCCTAAATGGGAGTCCAGTACCACATGATGTGGTTGACTCTTAAATGACTTCAGGTTAGCTAAGGATGGGCAATAAATGCTGCCTTGCTTGTGTCACCCATATCTCAAGAACAAATATAACTCGTCTAACCCAAAGATAAATGGGTGGGTGCGTTTCTTCCAAGGTCCTGATTATTTTCCTGAAGTTGATAAGTGCCACACCATTCAACAGCAGCACAACATCCTTTTCAGGTGTAAACACTTGTTGGAAAACTGCTGAACCAAATCATTGTCACCACCCAATGTCTGTGTGTAAAAAGCCCTACAATTATATTTTCAGTGGAAATTCTTGAACATAAATAGTAATTAGTATCCTTGGTTTCACATCATTTATTAAATAGTTAGGGCTCAAAATGGAGGCTGCTCCCTTGTTAATTACAAAATGGCAGACTGGAGGCACTACGGCCTAGGATTTCTGTTCCGACCCTTAAAAAAAGACACATCTCTGTTGGAGCAGGACTTCTGCCCACCCAGAAATGCCCTCCTGTTCCCTTGTGCGCAGTTTAGTACTTGCCTATGTTTTACAAATCATTTTTCGATGTAAGTTCAGTAGTTTAGTCTATACAAAGTGGCCTTGCTTTGCAGTAATTTGACAGGAGATACTCTGGATATCCGACATGTTCACTCGTAAGCAAGTTAACGTGACTGGGGGTTAATAGACTGGGCTAAGAGAATAAGGATTCAGGTTACAGTTCACAAGAGACATGGTTCAAATCCCAAAGCTATTGTCCTTCACTCAAGAAAAAGTTGTTGGGGAAACTCAATCAATAACAACCTGATCAGGAACTGGTTCAGAGTTTATCATATAAGACTGAACAAATAATACAAGCCATGAATAGAAATCTGATAAACTTTATTACAAATCGTTCTTATCCATTTCAAAAGAGGAATGCGGGAATATCAAAATAACAAGGACACCGCATCCTTCAAAGTTCACACAGGATGAGTCCAGTCAGGCTTGTCTTAAAGCTTTTCCGTTAAGTACGAATATCTACAAAAAAAACTATTGATAAAAATATGAATAAAATTTGTCAAACTCATTGCACGCAGCGATATGTAAAATCCATCCTTATCATACGTAACGCAGTCCAACATGTAGCAGTATAAGCAGAGTGCAACAGGCGTCAAACAGTGCTGTATGCTCGGCCTCAGGCTAACGGTATCATCCATGTAGAAGTGCAGGAGTTCCTCAGTGTCGGAGCAATGGGTCACTCTTTCTTTCCTATCTCACCACACCTCATGAATTTTCCTGCATATTTCTGAGTTTTTAAAATATATAGATTTCCTTTTTTGGCCATTTTTTTTTAATAGGACACATGAAGCTGTGCCTTCTGCTGCCTAGGACGTAAACTCTGGAGTTCCCTCCCTAAACCTCTGCTCCTCTCTCTCCTCCTTTAAGAATCTTCTTAAAACCTACCTCTTCCTGTCCTAATATCTTCCTATGTGCCTCAGTGTCAAATTTTGTCTGATAACATTCCCGTGAAGCGCCTTTGGACGTTATACTATGTTAAAGGCACTATATAAATGCAAGTTGTTGTTGTTGAAATAAAAATGATCCTCGTTTGTCGGGTTCCAAGGTTGTTTCTTTTGCTCAGATACTGCTCCAGGATGTGCTAATGGGTGCTCGCTCTTTGGCAACTCACAGTTTGATCTGTACATATCATACAAATGTAGTCAGCCTACATGCTCTACAAATAACTAGAAGATATTAAAAAGTATAACCACTTTTATAAGTCTGGTCAGTAAAGATAAATATTTCCCCAGCATCTCAAAACTGTGGAACTCCTCTCCCTTGCTTCCTAGTTTTCCTACAACTTTCGGGCTTTCAAAGCTTGGCATAATTTAACATCAATTTACCTCACCTCTTTTCAACTTGTCCTGCAATGCAGGCCTTGACCTCTAACTTTGGCTTTCAATTAAAATTCCAGTAAAGATTTAAATTAATCCACAAGGAACACTCTCTGGTAAGAATAATATAATTAGATCCAATCAGGTGTATTCTTTTGATGCACACAAAAAAACAAATAAACTGTAACTTAAAACATTAAAGGAAACTTAATAAATTAAATTAGAATTTGGTTGCCGGGGGTGATGATGCACTCCAGTCCCTGCGGTGCCCACCGGTCACGGAAGGCCTCGAGCGTGCCGGCGGACACCGCGTGCTCCATCTCCAGGGCCACCCGGGCGCGAACGTGGCCGCGGAAGAGAGGCAGGCAGTCGGGCCGAACGACCCCCTCGACCGCCCACTGCCTGGACCAGTTAATGGCTACTTTGGCCAGGCCCAGGAGCAGTCCTACGAGGAGGTCCCCCGTGGGTTTAGGATACACGTTATATTAGAGTAGTGAGATAAGACCCTGGTCTTGTAGCACTAATTGACCCCAATCAACATCACAACTTCCAAGTAAGAAGCACAGTGAAGTACAACTGAACAGACACTGAATTAACACTGGTTGGTGGTATCTGAGATAGTCCTTTTCTAGGAATTTAGGAATATCCATCATCTATTTGCAGGTAACAATTCTTCTCTGGTTCTACTAACCAGAGCATCTAGATAGAGATCACTGATTCAACAAAGGAAGTTCTAGCATTACTTTCTCTTGACTATTTGTACCCAGTCCTTACAGACACTTATGGATTAAGAAGGGATGGGACAGAATAGTTAGAAACAAACTGTTTCCAGTGGTTGAGGGGTCAAGAATGAGGTAGCATAGCTTGAAGAGATTTAGGATAGAGAGCAGGAGAAACATTTTTTTTTTTACACAGAGTTGCGAGATAGTGGAATGCAATTAACGGTGGAGTTAGTGATTAAAACAGAGACCATGTCAACCTTTAATAGATTGTGTAGGTGGTTGAATGAAAAGAGAATAAAGGGATGTGGGAACATGGGATTAGGACTATGGCTCATGTGGAGGAGAAACACCAACCAGGACTGGTTGGGCCGAAAGATCTGTTTCTGTGTTGCAATTTCTATGTAAAGGCACCAACATGTCGCTACCAATGCACTTAATCATGGAATTGCACCCCCCCCCCCCCGCCCCCCACGCACCAACCCCTGATTTTTCATCCTTTAATTTCAATGGGCAGGAAATCACAGGCTGGGGATTGAAGCAAAAAATATAACTATGATTTTTTTACACTTCTACTTGAAGATATTTTTTTAAGTTCGAGGAATTGGTTCTTGCTTTCATTGATTCATAGGAACAGTCACAGTAAGGGCCTTTATGTCATTTAGCCCCTCGAGCCTGTTCCGCCATTCAATGAGATCGTGGCTGATCTGTGATCTAACTCCATATACCTGCCTTTGGCCCATATCCCTTAATACCTTTGGTTAACAAAAATCTATCAATCTCAGATTTAAAATTAACACTTGGCCCAGCATCAATTGTCGTTTGCGAAAAGAGTTCCAAACTTCTACCACCTTGTAGAAGTGTTTCCTAACTTCACTCCTGAAAGGTCTGGCTCTAATTTTTAGACCATGTCCCTGAGTCCTAGACTCCCCAAGCAGCTTGAGAATATTCGCCATTAGCTAGCTGTAGAAAAAAAAATTTCAGATCATCTGTGGAAATATTCAGTTCTCAAAATTTTCATTAGTCTTTTCCAGTCACAGTAAGGGCCTTTATGTATACAGTACAGTGTAGACTCAGCCTCCCTCCCCTCCCACACCAGCAGTCAACCTTACTATGGACTGCACAACAGAACTCCTTCCACTCCCATCACACACTATCAATGTGAGCTTGCCCTCTCTTCCTCTCTAATGTACTTATCAGTGTATGCTGAGGTGTTAACCATTTATGGGAGTCATCAGTGCCAAATCTAGAGTTTGGAGTGGGCAGTAGCTAGGGACATAATTCATGCCTAAAAGATTCCCCATCTTCTCTCCCATTGGATTTACTTATGAGTGTTGTCAGTTCTAGGTCTCTCAAGCTTCAAACCTTTGAAATGAGCCTAATCCATTTTGGATTAAAAACATCACTCTTAAAAATAACCACAGCTCCAAGTTTGAATGGCTTTCAATGTGTTTCACCCTTCATCATAAAATCACACTCCTGACACTTCCCTAATGCTGCAGCCGTGTCGTTTCCCCCTCCTGCACTCTCTTTCTCCCACATGGAAATTATCAAAGGAAACTAGACCCATTCTCTGACACAGAGTCATACTCACATAGTCAGTACAGAGGCACAAACTCACATTCCATCAATGCTGAGCCCCATCTGTCTCTGTCTCACAGTTACACACTAGGGTTGACAATTCTGGTTGGACGTATTCCTGGAGGTTCCATCACTCGGCCTCCCACCTCCAATTGCCCCACCCCGTCAAACAGCCTAGTTATAATTAACAAACAGAAATGTTCAACCTAAATGAAAATAAAAACACAATTGTTTTCAATGGCCCTTGGAGTTTTCTCCTGGGTTTCCCGCAGTGGTGTCCTGGAGATTAATCTTCAATTCCTGGAGACTCCAGGAAAATCCTGGAAGGTTGGCATCCCTATTACGCACACAGATTCAACACAGGCTACATCCTCACACTGTTAGTGGCGGCTGCTTCAGCTTCCCATGTTCCTCATCAAGATGCGCACGTGCACACCCCATTGTAAGGACCTTCTTTTGTGCAAAAGATTGCCGTTTGACTTTAGAGGATGTTTGAAGTGTTGGCATTAGTGTTGATGACTGCTTGACGGAAAATCCAAGTGATTAAGTGGGGCTGATTATATGATGGTAGGCAACAAGATGTTTTGGGCACAGAGGCCCATACCAAGCCAAATGCCCTTAGCGCACCAGAAGGTGGCAAGCCAGTGTGCAGTGCGCCGGAAGTATATGCACAAACTGTGCGTAAGGCTCAAAAAACATGCAAATGAGGGGCCTCTGCATATTGCAACTGGAGTGCCCGAACAATGCTCCAAACGCCGAGCTGTACCACGGTTGCCAAGTGCCCGAGCAACGTGCCAGTCACTGGGCAGCTGAGCAGTGCCCTGGTTGCCAAGTTCCAGCTGACTGCCCATCAAACACTGGCAGTCGGGGAGGTCTATGGGAATGTCAAATAATTTGTGACCCTGGTCGGCCCTTCCTCGACATTGGGCTACCCAAACCTGTTCCCCCGTTTCTATTCTGGCTTTCGCCAGCCCAATTCCACAACTGGCCTCGATTCCCCAGTGGCTGCAGTGCAAGGAACCAACGCGTGGACAATGAATCGGTGGCCCTTCCATTGCTGCTGGTGCCTGATATCCTAGACCCTGACCCCCGTGACCCCCTACTGCATCATGCGTTACACATTGGGGGGGCACGGTCAAATGATGTTAAGGAGCTGCCCGTGCATTAGATTGCAAGGTCAGCCCATTTGGGTGCTATCAGGCCAGCATTGGCAGTGCAGCAATCCCAGTGTTTCATACAAGTTGGCTTCAATGCCTTTGGGCTACGGGAAGGAGAAACTATACTTCTGGAAAGTGCACATCCACGAGGACAGGGTAGATCCCCAGGGTTGAATAGCTTGGCGACACTCACTGCCTGTATGTACATTTGAAGATTGGTCACATTGGTGCGGTTTTAGTATACAGTCGATGTCGATAACACCATACAACAGCAAGAGTTAGTGCCTTCAACAGAAATGGAGAGAGATTTGGTTTCCAAGGGGAAGAAAGAAGCCCTGCCCTCACCCACTCACACTCTCCTTCACAGAAAGTAAAGCAAGCCAGGACAATGAATTTGCTAAGTATGAATCACATTTGGGGTCACGTATAGTAAGCACCCTTAAGCTTGGATAATCTTCACCTGTTTATACTTATATAGGCCATTAACCTTCTGTTATCTACCCTGCAAGAGTTATTTTGGTCAAATGCCAAATCTTGCATTTATTGAGTTATTTGGCCGGCTTCCTAGATCGCTCCTCCCACAAGGCAAAACAACGCACAAAATGGAACACAATATTTTCTTTAAAATAAAGCAGAATCCGCTAACCCAAACACAGCCTTTTCTTGAAGACAGCGCACAGATTTCTTCAGGTTGGGTCGCTGCCTGCTCGGTTTGTGAAGCGTGGAAATTTCTAAAATTTAAACCAAAATAATTGTGTGTGCTTTTTTTTTCTCACTCATGTCTTAACAAGTGAAGGAATTTAGTTATTTAGGTTTTCAATGAATTTTCATCATCGGGAAGGAAAACACCCAAGAACACATTTTATAAATGTGCGTTCCAGGTGCATATCTTCGTTGAGAATCTCGTGTGTCAATCCTTGATCTGCAATTCTAAAAGCTATAAGGGGTAGGTTGCAGGGTAAAGCCGGAATTCGAGAGACTCCTGTCATACTGCCCTAAAGCTTGACTGCTTTAGAGGATCAAAGGGGAATGTCCGACAGTTTTTTTCCTAAATTGGCCATATGTCTTTTGCCTATCGCAGGAGATGGCATGACTTGGGGAGGTGGATCAATGGTGCACAGTTACGTGGAGAGACTGGAAAAGCTGGGATTGTTCTCCTTGGAGCAGAGAAGGGTAAGGGGAGATTTAATAGAGGTGTTCAAAATCATGAAGGATTTTGATAGAGTAATAAGGAGAAACTGTTTCCACTGGCAGAAGGGTCGGTAACCAGATTTACGGTAATTGGCAAAAGAACCAGGTGGCGATGAGGAGAATTTTTTTTACACAGAAAGTTAAGATGATCTGGATTGCATAGCCTGAAAGGGTGGAGGAAGCATATTCAATAGTAACTTTCAAAAGGGAGTTGGATAAATTCTTGAACCAGAGAAATTTGCAGGGCTATTTTGAAAGAGCTGGGAAGTGGGACTAATTGGAGAGCTCGTTCAAAGAGCCGGCACAGGCACGATGGGCCGAATGGCCTGCTTCTGTGCTGTAAGATTCTATGATTCTATGTCTGGATGGGGCAGGTTTGATGGAGCAGATGGTCTTTACCCATCCTTGTTTTTCAAATACTGTGTCAGCCAAGGTTCCACTCCAGAAAAATGTACACTCAGAACTCAAGTTAAGATGCACTCTGCCTAACCCAATGTAGTCTTAAGTGTAGCATTTCTTAAATAGGCATCAAAATCATTAGTCACCCTTGACGGCCACACTCGAATCTTCCGTACCACCCCTGATTTTGTCATGTTGGATTCCAAAAGTTTGTTCTGTGACCACTCAAAGTTCAGTCTCTCGAGCTAGAACTATCTGAGCAGTCACCTTTAACTGTTCTCAAATTGCGTCACGTCACATTTCACAAAAAAATATAGAAATGCAAAGCACAAAGCAAACAGTTCAATTTCCTGTGCCTCTCCACCATGATGCTCTGTCAGTCATCACAACTGCACCCAGGGACCAATAAACCCGAAGTCAACAATAAAAGAGATCATGTCTTCTTTCAGAGGGGGGAGCTTGACCGCTGCCAGTGCATAAAGGAAATTCGGGTGCACACTGCCCACAAATTTCCAAACATTAATATTAATTTGCGCCCCAATTTCCAAGATGTGCTGCCGAGAAAGGGGGTGGGGTAAAATAATCGCTGAAATATGGTAGGGGTCAGGGTACCATCAAGATCTTGGGCAATGTGGAAAGATTCTGAGTTACTTCAGACGGGCTAATGAATTAATATCATTTAACATACCCTGTATTAATAATTGTTGGTAGGGGAATTCATTCCAACCGTCCTTCCACCTCCCCCCCCCCACCCCCCCACGTTCCAAATAGAGAAACATTTTATAAGGCTGAAGACTCAGCTAAGAGCTGAAGGCTTGAGGTGTAGCTAAATTTGAAGATGGCGGAATGCTTTAGGATCCCAGAGCTTTGGGTTGTCCTGACCCTTCATTTATCCAAAGTATACTAGTAAACAAGTAATGAGTGTCCAGGTGAATTCTCACCGGTACGCTTTTATCGACACCAACACCTTGGCTGCCCGTGTTTGCAAACATCGCACCACCACACCTACGCCGCGAACGTGCAGTCTCCAGAGAATACAACCGCTACACCAGCAAAGACATGCCGATCCAGGCTGACTTGAACAACCTCCCACCAAACCGTCTCAAATCTAGAAGGCCATTTTGAACCATCGCCGAAGCCCTTCAGCGATCTCCCCTCAGCCTTGATGACCGATGGCGAAATGCTTGGAAGAACTGCGACATACGGAATGGATTCCTTATAGAGGACCCCACAGTACAACCTGAAGGACCAAACCTTCCTCGCAAACAGTGGACAGCCATCAACCGCCTCAGAACCGGTCATGGTAGATGCTGCCACCTTCTCCATAGATGGAAGATTAAAGCGTCCCCATCATGCGACCGTGGAGCTCCTAATCAGACTCTGGATCACATCATTGAGCACTGCCCTCAGAGGAAATTCGCAGGCAGCCGACAAGATATCCACGCTGTTACACTTTGGCCTGGATATCCGACTTAGATATTGACATTTAATTTGCTTTGCTACTACCAAACGAAAGAAGAAGAAGTGTATTAGAAACTATAGGTGATAATTCAGAAAGTAGTGTCACGATAGAAAGGGTGAGCTTAAAGGTTTACGTATCCCCCCTTTTCAAAAAAACCTGACAATTAGGCTCCTGCCCTCCTCTGGATACTTATAAAGGAGCCTTAAATGCTCCGTTTTCAGAAGCTGATATACCGGCCACACTTTATGTTGCTATAACTCGCTCGCAGCCTGTTAAACGGTCACCACACAAGAGTGTGTTGTTTCCAAACCAAACGGCCATCTGGGAGTTCTGACTAACTGAAAAACAGCTGATGTGATTGTTTGCTAAACGTTAGCTTCCGACAGAACCCGTGACTTCAATACAATATTTCTTGTTTTTAAAAAAAGTAGAATTTGAAAAGATTACAAAAAAAAATCTAAAAAGCCCTAACATGCTCCAACGACAAAGGGATAGATTTTACCTTTCACCGCCAGGCAGAAAAGAAATTTAATTTTTTAATTTAATTGCATAGAATGCATGTTTGCATTTCTATAGAGCCTTTCCTGATCTCAGGATCTCCCAAAGCGCCTTGCAGTCAATGAAGTGTAGTCACTGTTGTAATATAGGAAAAGTGGCAGCCAATTTATGCACAGCAAGCTCCCACAAACAGCAATGTGATAATGACCAGGTCATCCGTTTTTAGTGACGTTGATTGAGAGATAAATATTGTCCAGGACACTGGATAAATTCCTCTGCCCTTCTTCAAAAATAGTAGCCATGGGATCTTTTACATCCAACTGGGAGGGCAGACGGGGCCTCGGTTTAATATCTCATCCTGGCAATCGTGGATCGGCTTAAACCCTTTCCACTGACTTCAATGTTTTCCACCCAGCAAGTGAAAATTACAATCTATGCCAAAGTAAGCATGCTCGCTTAACTTTCCTTCACTGCAACACTGCGGGATAGTTTGGAAAGAGACTAGGAGGCTATAACCTGGGTCCCTTGGGGAAATCAGAACATCCATTTTGAGGCAGGCCAAAAAAATACCTTTTCAAAGACACCACAGATACTCTGTAAAACACAATTGTAAGAGGCTTTCTGTAACATAAACACAATTTTCAGATGTAAACGTACAATCATTTCATGCTGAGGTTATTTGTTTAGCTAGGGCACAAATCCTTATTGATGAGGAGAGCCATTAGGATTCAAGGCGTTTCATAAAAGCAACTAAAATGGAAAAAGCGCTCTATATACTGGAAGATCAGGGGTGGTGCATCAATGTGGCAATATTCCCGGTAACGTCAAGTCCTTCTCTCGTGGAAGTCTTCCTGAAGGAAGGGCAGCAGGATCAGTGGTGTTTCCGAGACCTTCACTGCTTTCTCCGATAACGGCAAGGGCTGCAACAGGTTGTAGGTCTGGAAGCTTCCGTAGGGTTGGTAGCTTTGGGCATCAGCTGCCGCATGTTCATGGTCAGTTCTGACCGAGGAGCAGCCACGTTAACCCAATAACAACATCCTTCCTCTCAAAATCACACACTTCCTGGTGGGTCACCTCTGACTATTTATTCAGAAATGGCTTACCTCGCTTTGGGCTTAAATGTCAGATTCCTCTGCTAGCCTTCTCTAGCTACGAATTAACTTGTCAGAGGCCGGTTGGGGTTTGGGTGAAAGGGTTGTCAAAATTTGAGGGCCTGATTTGAATATGCAAATTTAAACAAATAAATTAATCAACTGGCTAAAACCAAAATGTCTGATTGGATAGCTCCAGTATAACAAGAGTAGCACTCTGTTGGCAGATTAAGCTGTTGTATGGGCGGTTTAATTGTTTATCGCTCCCAAACAGTATCCCCATCAGATACGCCCTTCCTAGAATCTGTCACTATGAACTGTCCACTTCAAAGGAGGAAAAGCAAAGTAGCTCGACAGCAGAAACCGATAGCACCATTTGTACAAGGCTTTGCCAGGATCTTCCCTGCGGCTGCATAAAGTATTCCTTTACACAAAGGGTGATCAACAGGCAGAACATGTTGCGAGGGCAGGAAACTGAACTCAGTTAAGAAACAGCTGAAAGCCAGAGTGATGGAAAGACAGTCGGGTCGATGTTCTGAAAGGATGAGATCAAATGGGCTGAAGATCCATCATCATCTCAGCCTAGCTTGTGCTCTCACATCCTGCATATCTTTTGGCACCTCTTTTTGGATGAGAATATGTTTGGGGAGTGTCTCTTACAGGACATGAAGGAAGAGCTCACAATTTATAAGGCATCTTTTCCCTTAATTTAGAAGAAACGGTCTCTGGATATATGTATTTGCGAGTAACCTCTGCACTGGTTTTTCTTTCACTTACTGAAACGCTGTTACTATGACACTAGCATCAGGCTGTGGTGAAGTTAGCTTTAAGTTTTTTAACTCTATGTACATACTGTAGATTCTTATAAGGCTATCATTATCCACTATATAAGAAAGAAAGAAGAAGAACGAAAGACTTGCACTTATATAGCACCTTTCACGACCACCGAACGTCTCAAAGCGCTTTACAGCCAATGAAGTACTTTTTGAAGTGCAGGGGGCGATTTTCTCAGCCCCGAGGAGGCAGGGTATGGAGACGGGACTGCTGGGAAAGTGGCAGCATTTGGGGGAGGATGGCAAACCCGTCCCCAACCTGCCTCCATGCCCTCTTGCCTGGAGGTGGGAAGCCGTCCCGCCCCGGGTCCCGTCTCCTTGGAGGCAGGAAGGGATTAAAGCCTATTAACAGAAAATAGGATTATCCCCATTTTTCATCCCGATGTGCGGGCTTCCCGTCCTGGGGTAACCCCGCCAGGGTGTAGGAGGCGAGCAGTGGGTCTGCGGGGGTCAGAGGGGTCTGACAGTGCAATGTAGAGGTGAGTGATGGGTGCAAGTGTGGAGTGGTAAGTATGTGAGGTGAGTGTAAAGTGTGAGAAAATGTTAACTTACCTTTGTTTCTACCTACAGCCTTCAGCCGCTATGGAGCTGAAGTGCCCAACATCTCCATTGTAGAGATCAGAGATTGGCTATTTCATCCTCCGATCCAACAGCCAGCTGATTTCTGCAAAATAGAAAGGTTTGATGAGTCCTGAACGCAAAGTCTCATCAAACTACACAGAATGTCAGTGTTTGATAGCGTCACAGAGCTGTCAAACGATGACATTTCTTCTTTCAAAAGTTCTTGACAGATGACACGTCATACGTTGACGTGCTCTGCAACTGCCTTCACCCTAATTGGCCTGCTGAGCCCGCCAGGCGGGCTTAACAAGGTCAATCAGGGGAAAATCCCGTTGGTTGGCCAGAAGCTGATGGAGGCGGGACTGAAACCCGACAAGTGGGAGTCCCACCTCCAAAAGCTTCCCATTCAGAAATCACCCCTCATGTCACTGTTGTAATGTCGGAAATGCGGCAGCCAACTTGCGCACAGCAAGGTTCCACAAACAGCAATGTGATAATGACCAGATAATCTGTTTTTGTTATGTTGGTTGAGGGACAAATATTGGCTAGGACACAGGCCAATATGTAACTATAAATACGTGTTATAGTTAACAAGTGCGTTTTGCGAGTGCTACAACTTTGAACACCCTCCCAGCTATTTTTAGTTTCTTCTCTCTATTTTAAGAAAGTCATTGTGGGGTATTCCAGATAGAGTTTTACTCATGGAAGTTCCTTTCTTTCATTGCTTCATTGCTTTCTTACCCGCAGTGCCGGGAGGTATTACTGCCATAAAGGTTTACTGCAAGACTTCATATAATGTTACAAAAAGGTAAAAGACAAACAAGAAGGAGGGGGAAGAAATGCTATGGTCAGTATGTGTAGCAACATGGTAAATGTGTTCAAAAAGAACTAAAAAGCAGAAACAGTGGCAAGAGGAAAGTAGCGAGCCAAGACAGAAGCGGCTACAGACCAGAAACGTTAACCCTACTTTCCTCTCTCCACAGATGCAGCCTGACCTGCCGAGTGTTTCCAGCATTTTCTGTTTTTATTTCAGATTTACAGCATCTGCGGTATTTCGCTTTGTGTTCAAAAAGAACAGGCCAGAACTTACTGCAGCAGGACATCTAATGGCGTCTGCCGTTAGTTAGACCTGCTCCCCTGCATCCTTCAGCTCAAATCAGTTGCTGAAAGTGTGAGCTGATAACGTCGCAGCGAGGGAAAACTGGGCATCTGGGGCCTGAGTGAACAGGGCAACCAACTGTGTATATCTCCTTAACCAATCAGATTGAAGGATTGAGAAATAAACCATGCAAGGACTGAGAAGGAAGTGTAAATTAGAGGGGGTGAATTCAATGTCAAATCAGGTACAGAAAGAGAAATAAAGAGAGGGAAAGAAAGATTGCATTAAGAGACAGGTAGGAAAAGTAAGATTTTTTTTTTAAATTTGACATTTTAAAAATCTCCCCGAAAAAATCAAAACCTGAAGAAATGAGACTCCACATTTGTAATAGTTAATTTTCAGTGCCAGAGAGGTTGATTGGCAGTAATTAACAATGATCACGTACCCAAGCTTGAAATGACAAATTTCACTTTCTGCGGCGGGGTTAGTTCGTATCTCCCGCGCAAATACAGCGACTTCACTTCACGCCATTCAATGCATTTCAATGGGGAGTCAGGCAGCGAGATGCCATTTTAGCAAAGCTAACGGCATCTCGGACAGCAACGTTTGGTTATCTGTGTTTAACCGGGTATCTGCTTCTCGCCTGAAGTTGCAGTACTATTTACGCATAAATAATTTTGAGCGCCATTAGCCTCACCATTATTTTGACAGCAAATTCTGGACCAACATGTTTACAGCGTCGTTACATGTAGCAACCAGAGCAGTTTGTCCCCTGCAATTATAGTGTTAGACACTGATAATACTGTCAGTCATTAAGTTTCAATGGCAACTGATACACTGTCTTACAGATATAATGGGTCGGATTTTGCTGTGAACAGCAAGCGAATGGACTTGCTCATAGACTTTCCATAGGGTTTTGCACGGCATGTTGCTGTCAGCGAGACGTCCAAACAGTGCAGCGGCCTCTACAGGGCATCAACAAGGGCAAGCAACTGCGTATCTCCTTAACCAATCAGATTGAAGAATCGTTAATGAGCAGCACAGAGTCAGAACCAAAAAGTGTAAGTTAGAATAGTGAATTCAATGTCAAATCAGGTACAGAAAGCGAAATAAAGAGAGGGAAAGAAAGATTAGATTAAGAGAGAGAGATGAGACAGAAAAAAAGTTTTTAAAAAAATTAAAAATTGTTTTTTTAATCTCCAACAATAATTAAAATCTAAAGGACTGAGACTCCACACTTGTTAAAGTTAATTTTCAGTGCCAGAGAGGTTGTTTGGCAGTAATTAAGACTTACCATGCCGTCAAAAGGGTATTTAGACTGAAATGACAACTTTTTGTGGCGAGTTTAGTGCGTATCTATGACATCAATACAGGAAATTCACATCATTCAAATACATTTGAATGGGGGAGCCAGACGGTGAGATGCTGCTTTCGCGCAGTTTACAGAGGAGCGGCACATCTCGGACAGCAACTTCTGGATTTCCACGTTTATCTGCGCATATGCGCTCACCAGAAGTTGCTGTCCGATTTGCACATAAATAATGGGGAGTGCTGTTAGCCTCACCGTTACTTTCACAGCAAAATCCAGGCCAAGAAATATAGGCCCTCCAAATTCTATGTGGAATACTAGGACGAACGTTTAACATGTGGATCTGAATTTTTGTCTCTATATTAACTGCAACGTCAGCCAGTTTTATTTTAAATAGGTTAGTGCCTCCCCTTAAATACCAGAGAGGGATTTCAGATAAATGTAACAAACGTTCAGCGGCTAACATCCAAGGTGGAACCTCTAAACTATGATTTTTGTGGCTTATTAAACTGAAGGACATTTTACTTGGTATTTGGCTTAATAAATTAACAATGGAGCATGGTTATTCATGGAATACAATCTGCTATTCCAAAGATCTCAGAACGGTTTGTCATGGTGGGTGAATTGGGTATTTGCATGTTCCCCAGAGTGCACTCTGCTTATACCAGACACTATGGGTTGGATTTTACCAGCCCTGAGGAGGCAGGACTGCTGGGAAAATCTCCAAAAATGGGAGTGGGTCCCAAACCCACTCCCAATCCGCCTCCAACCAATCTTCCTGGGAGTCGGGTCCTCGATTTGCGCAGGGACCCGACTCCTAGCCGCGGGAAGAGGATTATAGCCACTTAACAGGTAGTTAACAGGCAGTTAAGAGGCTTTTACCCGTTTTTTCGACTGCTGCTGCAGGCTTCCCGACGTCGGGGAACCCCACCAGGGTAAGTGAGGCGTGCTGTGGGTCTGTTGTTATGTTGGTGTTTGGATGACAGCTGCAGAAGTGGTGTGAAGGATGCAATGGGACACTGGTTAGTATCAGAGGTAAGGAAATGTTGTGAAAGTAATTTTTAATGTGGTTAGATGTTTCTGCAGATGACAAGATGTGAAGTGTTTATGTAGCCTCATCTCATCAGGAGAAGTGACAGATGGCTTCTGCAATCTCAGCTGCAGCTGCCATCTGTTTTATCCTAAGGAGAGAGTAATTGGAGCGCCTGGGTGCAAGGGCTCACCTTTGGACAGTGAATGTCAGTGTTTGACAGCACCTCAATGCTGTCAAACACTGTCAAATCATCTGTCAAACAAGTGTGGTGCATATGCCTTTAGGAAAACCAGCAGATGAATCGTCATCAACTGACGTCATCTGACACCGGCTTTCCCTTAATTGGCCGGCAAGCCCACAGGGTAGGCTTAACAAGGTCAATCAGGGCAAAATAGCGTCTGTTCATTAGACGTCGCTGGGGGTGGGACTAGAACCCGAAATCCAGTAGTCCCACCTCGAACTCGGACTAGAAGGTAAGATTCCGCCCTATATCTCCACCATAGATTGCGGGGAAACTGAATAATCAAGTTCATGAAAATGTAATTGAAACAAAATGGCAGATACAGGCTACAAATTACAGTCATAATATAACTGGGGAGTAAGCAATTATCCACCATTCTGAGAGGCTCTCAAGGTCTCCCACACTGGTTGTCTGAAGCCCATGTCTGTCATGTCCCACACAATAAGTTCCCAACCTCATATTTGCCTCTGTTGGCAGCCACTGCAGTCCAGGCAGGCTGCTCACCACAAATAGATGGAGAACTGTCACACATAGGAACAGGAGGAGGCCATTCAGCCCCTCGAGTTTGCTCCACCATTCAATCAGATCATGGCTGGTCTGTACCTCAACCCCAGTTTACCCACCTGCGCTCCCTAGCCCTTGATAACCTTACCTAACAAAAATCTACTGATCTCAGTCTTGAAAGCTCCAATTGTCCCAGTATCCACAGCCTTTTGGGGGAGAGAGTTCCAGATTTCTACTACTCTTTGTGTGGAAAAAGTGCTTCCTGATTTCGCTCCTGAATGGCCTGACTCTAATGTTAAGATTATATCCCCTGGATCTTGATTCCCTCATCAAAGGAAATAGTTTCTGTTTATCTACCTTATTGAATCCTTTCAACATTTTATAGCACCTCGATCAGATCACCCCTCAATCTTCTATACTCAAGGGAATACAAGCCAAAGGGGGCCATCTCCCAGGTTGGCTTCTTGCACCACCCAAAAGCTGAAGTGGCACTGATAAGAGGTGGTGGAGCTGGTCGCCTGGCTGTTGTCTCATTGGGGAATGTTGTATGACTCAGAGAAAGACCATCACAAGGGAGAAAATGATAACTAACTAGAAGAAAAAGATACATTGCCACCTGTAATATAAATCAGTAGTCACATCTCTCCTGGGTTAAACCAGTCTGGATTTCTCTTCATTGGGGACTGATGAAGGCAACAAACCACTACCTTGTATGGGCATAGCTAAAACTGCAGATTAATTTTCTTCAAAACATGCCTTATTTTGAAGAGAGAGGCTATTGGGATAGAAACACAGAGCTAGGATAAGATGGGAATAGTTAGAACCACAGCTGATTCTATAAAGGATTCAGTCTCGAGCAACTGTGATGTCTGAGGTACAAGTGGGATGCCAGGTTAGAAATGGCCATCTACTCGTCAGTCCAGCAGTTGGGCCAAATTTCTCATTTCAGGCTTTCTAGTTGAAAAAGTTTCAAGAAGTGGTTGCAGGACTTCAGGGCATAGTTTACACCCAATGTTGCACTCGTAATGTTTCACCATAAATGGTTCTCGTCTGAAGCCCTATTCTTTGGTCATCAATACTGCAGGATTTCCATGGTTACTGCCGAGTTGCTCCTACACCAGTGATCCTGCTTGGCTCTGGGCTGGCACCATGACTGGCACAGCCCCCATTCTGGCAAGGTTTGATGGGGTCATCGAGGATAATGGGGGCGCCTGCCTAGGTGCCTGTGGCCGAGCTCCATTCTGCCACTTAGGGGAAGGACCAGAGGAGTGAGTGTTAATTATCGATGCGTAAGGAGGTGCTGACTGGCCGGGTGAGCTTCTCGTCGGGGTGTTGCCCTCCGATCTTTGGGCATTGTTCGGGCGCTTGTAACTTCCAGTGCTGTTGACACCCATTGCAGTGATGGTCGAAGCAGTCTCTGACGACGGCTTGGTGGGATACGGTTTGTACACATGCATGGTGCTGTTCACTGATGACAGTGTGCCATTTTTTGAGATTATATCAGAGCTCCCGTTCTTAGCCCACGTGTTTCCTGTTGGAGCTTGTGCATCCTCCCTGTGACCAAAAAAAAGTGTTATTTTATAATCAGAGAATTTTGTTTGTAACAGTCCAAGTAGTCCAAAAATGTGCGGGTTAGGTTGATTTGGCTATGATAAATTGACCCTTAGTGTTAGGGGGGTATTAATTATGTGGGGTTATGGGGATAGGATGGGATATGTTAGGGGGAATTAAATACGTGGGGTTACGGGGGTAGGGTGGGATATGTGTACTGTGGGGATTAAAGCAGGGACAGGGTACTGGATTTGGATGATCAGCCATGATCGTATTGAATGGTGGAGCAGGCTTGATGGGCCGAATGGCCTACTCCTGCTCCTAGATTCTATGTTTCTATGTTTCTATGTAGACACTCCCTCCACAGATATGACCATTCGCCTCGATTAATTTGTTCTCTTCATGACCCTAATACACTCCATATATATACTTTTTTTATTCATTTATGGGATGTGGGTGTCGCTGGCAAGGCCAGCATTAATTGCCCATCCCTAATTGCCCTTGATCAGGTGATGGTGAGCCGCCTTCTTGAACTGCTGCAGTCCATGCGGTGAAGGTACTCCCACAGTGCTGTTAGGTAGGGAGTTCCAGGATTTTGACCCAGCAACGATGAAGGATCGGCGATATACTTCTAAGTCAGGATGGTGTGTGACTTGGAGGGGAACTACATAGAATCATAGAAAGTTACAGCACGGAAGGAGGCCATTTCGGCCCATCGTGTCCATGCCGGCCAACAAAGAGCTATCCAGCCTAATCCCACTTCCCAGCTCTTGGTCCATAGCCCTGCAGGTTACAGCATCCCAAGTGCACATCCAAATACTTTTTAAATGTGGTTAGAGTTTCTGCCTCTACCACCCTTTCAGGCAGTGAGTTCCAGACCTCCACAACCCTCTGGGTGAAGAAATTTCCCCTCAAAACCTTCCACCAATTACTTTAAATCTGTGCCCCCTGGTTTTTGACCCCTCTGCTAAGGGAAATAGGTCCTTTCTATCCAATTTATCTGTGCCCCTCATAATTTTATACACCTTAATAAGGTCTCCCCTCAGCCTCCTCTGTTCCAAGGAAAACAAACCTAGCCTATCCAGTCTTTCCTCATAGCTAAGATTCTCTACTCCCAGCAACATCCTTGTAAATCTCCTCTTACCCTCTCTAGTGCAATCACATCTTTCCTGTAATGTGGTGACCAGAACTGCACGCAGTACTTTAGCTGAAGCCTAACTAGTGTTTTATACAGTTGAAGCATAACCCCCCTGTTCTTGTATTCTTTGCCACGGCTAATAAAGGCAAGTATTCCGTATGCCTTCTTAACCACCTTATCTACCTGGCCTGCTACCTTCAGGGATCTGTGGACATGCACTCCAAGGTCCCTTTCTTCCTCTACGCTACTCAGTGTCCTACCATTTAATGTGTATTCCCTAGGATGGATTGGGGACGTTACTTAAAGGGTTGACGGTGGATAGGCAATGGCAAACATTTAAAGATCGCATGGATGAACTGCAGAATTTGTTCATCCCTGTCTGGCATAAAAATAAAACAAAAAAGGTGACTCAACCGTGGCTAACAAGGGAAATTAGGGATAGCATAAGATCCAAGGAGAGGACATATAAATTGGCCAGAAAAAGCAGCAAACCAGAGGATTGGATTCAGCAAAGGAGGACAAAGGGATTAATTGAGAGGGGGGAAATAGAGTATGAGAGTAAGTTTTCAGAGAACATAAAAACTGACTGTAAAAGCTTCTATAGATATGTGAAGAGAAAAAGATTGGTGAAGTCAAGCGTAGGTCCCTTGCAGTCAGAATCAGGGGAATTTATAATGGGGAACAAAGAAATAGCAGACCAATTAAATACATACTTTGGTTCTGTCTTCACAAAGGAGGACACAAATAACCTCCCAGAGATGTCGGGGAACATAGGGTCTGATGAGAGGGAGGAACTGAATGAAATCAGTATTTGTAGGGAAATGGTCTCAGGGAAATTGAAGGGATTGAAGGCTGATAAATCCCCAGGGCCTGATAATCTACATCCCAGGGTACTTAAGGAAGTGGCCCTAGAAATAGTAGATGCATTGCTGGTCATCTTCCAAAATTCTATAGACTCTGGAACAGTTCCCATGGATTGGAGGGTAGCTAATGTAACCCCACTATTTAAAAAAGGTGGTAGAGAGAAAACAGGGAATTATAGACCGGTAAGCCTGACATCGGTAGTGGGGAAAATGCTAGAGTCCATTATAAAAGATGTACTAGCAGAGCACTTGGAAAACAGTGACAGAATCGGACAAGGTCAATGTGGTAACACAATACAGCTTCCTGTGACTCGAACTTTATTGCATCACTTCCTGTGATTAGTCCAGGATAAATACTGGACTGAGCAGTTGGATCCTGGAGAGGCATAGAGTAAGACCTCTTTTGTATGTAGCACCTTTTTAGTTGATTAAAGCTTACTTTAAGTTCACCACGCGTAAGGCTCATTCTTACGACAATTTAATCAACTTTGAAAAACTTCGCACTCAAACTTTTTGGACGAACTCGGAACTAAGGATCCAGGGAATCACCCATCATGGAAAACATCCTTAAACCATCGCGTCTTGACTTGGACCCAAACACCCCAGCAGTCGGTAAGGTGTGGAAACACTGGTATCGCACGTTTGACAATTTTCTCGAATATTGCAAGGCTGATGATGACACAAAGTTGCGGATACTCATCAACTGTGTCACTCCGAATGTATTTCAGTATGTTGAGGAATGGGGCAGTTACGAGGAGGCAATTCGGACGCTTAAAAGACTATATACTAAGACACCGAATGAGGTCTATGCCAGACATCTACTAGCTACAGCCCAACAAGGGCCGGAGGAATCCATTGATAAATTCCTCCAAGAGCTTCGCAGACTTAGTATGGACTGTAACTTTCAGGCGGCCTCAGCTGAGCTGTACCGTGAAGAAATGATCCGTGATGCTTTCATCTGCGGGCTTGCCTCCCCATTTATACGCCAGCGTCTACTGGAAAGTAAGACACTTGAGCTTCAGAGAGCTTATGATATGGCTTGCTCTCTAGATCTGGCAAAAAGAAATGCAGACCTTTATACAGTGCCCAGACCTCGGTCTGCTGCCTTAACTGCAGTCAGGCAATTTAAGAGGCCACAGGTGAACTCTATTAGGGAGGACTTTATCCCTGACGATCAATCTGATGACTTCACTGATGAAGAGGATGATGACCCCACTGTGGCAGCCTCTTGGCAATCTAAGAAATGCTTCTTTTGTGGTGATGAGTTTCACCCTCGGAAATTCTGCCCTGCTCGCAATGCGTTTTGCAGTCATTGCAACAAAAAGGGTCATTTTGCAAAGGTTTGCCTATCAAGAGCCTCTACGAGGGCTTATCAAGCTAAGTCCTACCGAACTGCCCCGGTAAGGGCCTATCAAGATGTTCCGGCTAAAATCTATCGTGCTTCCTCTCGGGTTTTCTCTCGAAGAAACACACCTAGAGTTTCAGCCACTCTTTGTGCAACGACACCAATTACAGCTGCTTGTCCTCAGAACCTATTCCATGCAGCTACAAAAGCATCAATTAATGGACATACTTTAGATGCCTTAATTGACTCAGGTAGCACTGATAGTTTCATTAGGGAACAGATTGTTGCAGAGTTAAAGCTACATGTTTTCCCATCGGACCAGGCAATTGCGATGGCTCAGTCATCACTTAATACCAGAATTTCTGGCTTTTGTATGGTTGAAATAACACTTAATGGTCACAGGTATCCCTCCACCCGGCTTTCGGTGCTCAAGGACTTATGTAGTGATCTTATCTTAGGGCTGGATTTTCAAAAGCAGCATAAGAAGCTCACCATTGAGTTCGGCGGATCCAAACCTGAACTCACTATTTCTAATATACGACCTCGATTACCGTTCTGTGCATTGTCAGCAGCTTCACTGGATGAACCCTCACTGTTTACCAGTATCCCTCCTCGATGCAAACCGATTATAACAAAGTCACGACGTTTCAGTCAGGAAGACCAGTCTTTTATTGCGGCTGAGATTTCTCGGCTTTTAGCAGAGGATATCATCGAGCCTTGTTCGTCGCCATGGCGCGCCCAGGTCGTTATTGTTAAGAACCCTCTACAACCTCACAAGAAACGGCTGTGCATTGACTATTCACAGACCATCAATCAATATACGACTTGGACGCATACCCATTGCCGCGCATCGATGATATGGTTAATAAACTGGCTGAGTACACGGTGTTCTCAACATGATCTGAAAAGTGCCTATCATCAGGTACCCTTGAAGGTCTCAGACAAGCAGTATACGGCCTTTGAAGCCAATGGACGGCTGTATCAATTTCGTCGCCTCCCCTTTGGGGTCACTAATGGAGTGGCTGTCTTCCAGCGAGCAATGGATGACCTGGTCAAACAGGAAGACTTGAAGGATACGTTTCCTTATCTGGACAATATTACTGTCGCAGGTCGCAATCAGCGGGAACATGACGCCAATCTCCAACGATTTTGGGATGCACTCCAGCACCGTAATTTGACATTAAATGCGGCTAAATCCATTGAGTCACAACCAACCATCAACATCCTTGGCTATTGTGTGGGCAATGGCATCATTAAACCTGACCCTGAAAGGCTTCGCCCACTCCAAGAGCTCCCGCCACCTAAGAATCCGGCCTCCTTGCGCCGGGCCCTCGGCCTGTTTGCATACTATGCTAAATGGATTCCTAACTTCTCGGACCGAATCCAACCTCTACTGAAGGCCAGCACATTCCCACTAGACACAGCGGCTGTTGCAGCCTTTAACCTCCTGAAAAAACAGTTGGAGAAAGCGGCTCTTCACTCCATCGATGAGAGTCTTCCTTTTGTTGTCGAGTGTGATGCCTCGGAGGTGGCGATCTCGGCCACTCTGAATCAGGAAGGTCGTCCGGTGGCATTTTTGTCCAGGACTTTTCAAGGGGCTGAGCTACATTATCCTCCAGTCGAGAAAGAAGCTACAGCCATCATAGAGGCAGTACGGAAGTGGACTCATCTCCAAGCTCGCCAGCACTTTACCTTAATCACGGACCAGCGATCGGTCGCCTTCATGCTCGATAATCGAAAACGGACCAAAATTAAAAATAATAAAATCCAGCTTTGGCGGCTGGAATTGGCCTCTTTTGGTTACACCATCCACTATCGACCTGGCAAGGAGAATGTGGCTCCGGATACCCTCACACGAGCATTCTGCTCCGCCATGGCACCCTCTACGCTCGTAGACATCCATGATGGGTTGTGTCATCCCGGGCGTTACTCGCATGCTACACTTCGTGCGGTCCCGAAATCTCCCATTCTCTACCGGGGATGTAAAGAAGATGTGCTCGGACTGCAGAGTCTGTGCGGAATTGAAACCTCAGTTTTTCCGCCCCTCGGGTGGTATACTCATACATGCGACCCAGCCAATGCAACGGCTTAGCATCGATTTTAAGGGGCCGTTGCCCTCTTCAACTCGCAACACTTATCTATTGACCATGGTCGATGAGTATTCCCGTTTTCCGTTTGCCTTTCCCTGCCCCAATATGCTGACGACCACGGTTATCAGCTGCCTTGAGCAGGTATTTGCTTTCTGTGGCATGGCATCCTATGTTCATTCGGATCGGGGCCCTTCTTTTATGTCAGGAGAACTCAAGGCCTATCTCTCGGAACGGGGTATTGCTGCCAGCAGAACGACGCCTTATCATCCGGTCGGGAATGGGCAAGTCGAGCGTTTTAACGCTATCATCTGGAATGCGGTACGTCTGGCTTTGAGATCTCGGGGCCTACCCAACCAGCAATGGGAAGCAGTACTTCCAGACGCATTACACTCCACACGGTCCCTCCTTTCGACCGCCACAAATACGACGCCTCATGAACGGTTCTTCCGATTTCAGCGTCGCTCATCCTATGGGATATCTCTCCCATCGTGGCTGACTGCACCGGGACCAGTGCTACTCCGAAGATATGTCCGGGCGTCTAAGAATGACCCCCTGGTAGATGAGGTTGAGCTCACTGACGTCAACCCTACCTACGCCTATATTCGGTATCCTGACGGTCGGGAATCTACCGTGTCATTGCGGGATCTGGCTCCCTGCCCGCCGAAACATAGAGGGACACCAGGGGATGATATTGTACCAGGCACATCTCTGGGCTCACCAGGTGCCTCTCATCACGATCTGGATCTGACGCCGGCTGGTACCTCACTCCAGCGTGCCGACCTGGGGCAGACTGACTATGAGCCCGTCGGGGCTCGCACGCGCAGCCACGATCCACCCCGTACCATACGCTCGGAAACGGATCTGCCACAGCCCTGCCCGACACCCGTTCGGGCACCAGTACACAGTCAGGATCGTCCTGACCCCTCACAGAGCGGGCTGGATCACTCGGACTCTGGTCCACGGCCCGCGGCGGGTAAACGGGCTAGGGGCCCTCTACCGCTACGAGAACCCAAACGGGTGCGGCTCTCCCTCGTCCGGCGGCTACGAAATGGAGGGAGCATCCCGGCCTCCTAATCTTTTGGGGGGGGAGAATGTGGTAACACAATACAGCTTCCTGTGACTCGAACTTTATTGCATCACTTCCTGTGATTAGTCCAGGATAAATACTGGACTGAGCAGTTGGATCCTGGAGAGGCATAGAGTAAGACCTCTTTTGTATGTAGCACCTTTTTAGTTGATTAAAGCTTACTTTAAGTTCACCACGCGTAAGGCTCATTCTTACGACAGTCAACATGGATTTACAAAAGTTAATCATGCTTGACTAATCTACTGGAATTTTTTGAGGATGTAACTGGTAGAATAGATAAGGGAGAACCAGTGGATGTGGTGTATTTGGACTTTCAGAAGGCTTTCGATAAGGTCCCGCATAAGAGATTAGCATGCAAAGTTAAAGCACATGGGATTGGGGGTAAGGTACTGACTTGGATAGAGAACTGGTTGGCAGACAGGAAGCGAAGAGTTGGAATAAACGGGTCTTTTTCCGAGTGGCAGGCAGTGACTAGTGGGGTACCGCAGGGATCGGTGCTAGGACCCCAGCTATTCACAATATATATTAATGATCTAGACGATGGAACTAGATGTAATATCTCCAAGTTTGCAGATGACACAAAGCTGGGTGGGCGTGTGTGCTGTGAGGAGGATGCAGAGAAACTCCAGTATGATTTGGACAGGTTGGGTGATTGGGCAGATGCATGGCAGATGCAGTATAATGTGGATAAATGCGAGGTTATCCACTTTGGTGGCAAAAACAGGAAGACAGATTATTATCTGAATGGCATTAGATTGGGAAAAGGGGAAGTGCAACGAGACCTGAGTGTCCTTGTGCACCAGTCGCTGAAGGTAAGCATGCAGGTGCAGCAGGCGGTTAAGAAGGCAAATGGTATGTTGGCCTTCATAGCGAGAGGATTCGAGTACAGGAGCAAGGATGTCTTGCTGCAGTTGTACAGGGCCTTGGTGAGACCACACCTTGAGTATTGTGTGCAGTTTTGGTCGCCTTATCTGAGGAAGGATGTTCTTGCCATGGAGGGAGTGCAGCAAAGATTCACCAGACTGATACCTGGGGTGGCAGGAATGACTTATGAGGAGAGATTGGGTCGATTAGGCTTGTATTCGCTAGAGCTTAGAAGAATGAGAGGGGATCTCATTGAAACTTATAAAATTCTAACAGGACTAGACAGACTAGATGCAGGAAGAATGTTCCCGATGGCGGGGGAGTCCAGAACCAGGGGTCACAGTCTAAGGATAAGGGGTAAGCCATTTAGGACTGAGATGAGGAGGAATTTCTTCATCCCGAGAGTGGTGAACCTGTGGAATTCTCTACCACAGAAGGCAGTTGAGGCCAATTCATTAAATATATTCAAGAAGGAGTTAGATATATTTCTTAAGGCTAAAGGGATCAAGGGATATGGAGAGAAAGCAGGGACAGGGTACTGAATTTGGATGATCAGCCATGATCTCATTAAATGGTGGAACAGGCTCGAGAGGCCGAATGGCCTACTCCTGCTCCTATCTTCTATGTTTCCTTGTTAGCCCTCCCCAAATGCATTACCTCACACTTCTCCGGATTGAATTCCATTTGCCACTGTTCTGCCCATATCATGCTCTGCTTACATAGCCAAAATAAACAATCTGACAAGTGACTGGGTGGTGTAGTGAGTTGGCGAACTGCCCTTTGATCTCTGGTCCTTGGGTTCTACGTCTGCCCAATGTGATATGGTGAAGGCTTTCTTCCTCTGCTGACTCTAAAATTGACCCTCATGAAATGACTTCTGCCAGTTTTAATCCAGCCCACATGTGGGCTTACACCATAAAACGGACTCAAATTTGACAATTCCACTCCCAAGGGGCTACAACAATGGCTGGTGTGGGAAATGACAATGTCATACTGCTACAGTTGGAGGCATTCTTCTGTGATTCGAGCTAAAACACATTGTTATAATGATGTGGAGATGCCGGCATTGGACTGGGGTGGACAAAAATGAGAAGTCGCACAACACCAGGTTGTAGTCCAACAGATTTATTTAAAATTACAAGCTTTCGGAGCTATCCTGCCCCTTCTTCAGGTAGAGTTACTGTGAGACATTGTTATAAAGCAGAGTAGAGAAGTTTACTCTGCATCTAATCCTGCTCTGCTTGACCTGGGAGTGCTTGAAGCCGGGCTGCCTAAAATTGGAAAGTGTTTCATTGCTCAGCCTTTCACTTTGATGAACACACACAAAATCAACAATAAGCTACGCCAAAATCTTTTTAAAAAATCAATAATTGTGTTTGGCGGGGCACTGGGCACCAATTCACTGAGCCCAGGAGCAGTGGGATGCTGATTCCCATGCTGTTCTGTGGCCCTATCAGATGTAGGCCAGGTGCTTTCTACAGGCTATTAAGGTGCGAGAGGAGTGAGGGAAGAGTAACAGTTAACAAGTCCCCAGGCCACTCTTCTCTTCTTAGGCAGTTCCTCGGAACCGAGGATGACTTGCTTCCACACTAGAAATGAGTTCTCAGGTGACTGATGAGTCCAATGCGGGACCTACAGTCTCTGCCACAGGTGGGGCAGACGGTGGTTGAAGGGGCGGGTGGGTGGGGTTCTTGGGTTGACGTGCGCTCCCTCCGCTGTTTGCGCTTGGCTTCCGCTTGCTCCTGGCGAAGATACTCGAGGTGTTCGGCGCCTCCCCGATGCTTCTCCTCCACTTTGTGTGGTCTTGGGCCAGGGATTCCCAGGTGTCAGTGGGATGTTGCACTTTTTCATGGAGGCTTTGAGGGTGTCCTTGAAGCGCCTCCTCTGCCCACCTGGGGCTCTCTTGCCGTGTCGGAGCTCCGAGTAGAGCGCTTGCTTTGGGAGTCTCATATCGGGCATGCGGACGATGTGGCCCATCCATCGGAGCTGATCGAGCGTGGTCAAAGCTTCAATGCTGGGGATGTTGGCCGCAGAATCATAGAATGGTTACAGCACGGAAGAAGGCCATTTGGCCCGTCGAGCCCATGCCTGTCTCTGCAAGAGCACTTCAGCTAGTCCCACTCCCCCGAGCTTTCCCCGTAGCCCTGCAAATTTCTTTCCTTCAGCTACTTATCGAACTCCCTTTTGAAAGCCGTGATTGAATCTGCCTCCATCACCCTTTCAGGCAGTGCATTCCAGATCCTAACCACTCGCTGCGTAAAAAAGTTTTTTCTTACATCGCCTTTGGTTCTTTTGCCAATCACCTTAAATCTGTGTCCTCTGGTTCTCGACCCTTCTGCCAATGGGAACAGTTTCCCTCTATCTACTCTGTCTAGACCCTCATGATTTTGAACACCTCTATCAAATCTCCTCTCACTCTTCTCTGCTCCAAGGAGAACAACCCCAGCTTCTCCAGTCTATCAACGTAACTGAAGTCCCTCATTACTGGAATCATTCTCGTAAATCTTTTCTGCACCCTCTCTAAGGCCTCCACATCCTTCCTAAAGTGTGGTGCCCAGAATTGGACACAATACTCCAGTTGGGGCCGAACCAGTGTTTTATAAAGGTTCATCATAATTTCCACACTTTTGTACTCTATACCTCTGTTTATGAAGCCCAGGATCCCGTAAGCTTTTTTAACTGCTTTCTCAACCTGCCCTGCCACCTTCAACAATTTGTGCACATATACCTCCAGGTCTCTCTGTTCGTGCACCCTCTTCAGGATTGTACCATTTAGTTTATGGACATGAAATTTGGTAGCGCCCCATTTCGGGGCGGTAATGCTGGCAAGGCAGGATATCTTGCGCCCAGCGAGGAAGTCCCGGCCCGGCCGCAAAATTCGCCTTACCGCCTCGACCAGGGCACTCCACTTGGTGGGGCAGTAACCGAGGCGATGTCGGGGCACGATCGGCAGCGCTCTGCAGAGTCTCCGTGGGGCACTGCCACGTTCCAACACCCTCCCCTTCAGTTAAAGGGGAGGGCGCTGCGCACTCTGCGGGGCCTCTGATGGCCCCAACTAGGCCACCAGGGCAGCGTAGTGCCATGGCAGCAGCCCGGTGCTGAGACGCAGTGCCGGGCTGCATGATGGTGACCAGGACCACGCCACGGCCCACCACGGAGGGGCGACCTGGAGGTTGGCCAAAAAAATTAAATGGCGGTGCGGGGCGCAGCTACACCTCCCCTTTAACTACTGCCCCGCAAGTGGAGGTCGGCCCGGCTCGCAACATGTGAGGCTGGCGCTGACACTGCCCACGGCAGCCTCGTGGGGCGCAGCCGAATTTCTGCCGCTGGCCGGTAAGGGGATGCGGCGGGACGCTAAGGGATCGCCGCTCACGGCAATGACGTCATCGCCAGAGGCGTGGCGGCCCAGGGCACTACTGGTGGGGGCACGGCGCTATCGGGTAGCGCCTCAGCAACACCCCGCTGAATTTCACGGGAGGCGCTTTTTTTGCCCCCCCCCACCACCACCGGGCGATAACCCCTTTGCGCCCCATTAGCGCCCCCCGGAAACTCTAACAGCAGGTGCAAAGGAGTCGAATTTCACCCCCTATCTGTCCTCTCCTCATTCTCTCTACCAAAATGTATCACTTCACACTTTTCTGCGTTAAATTTCATCTGCTACGTGTCCGCCCATTTCACCAGCCTGTCTATGTCTTCCTGAAGTCTATCACTCTCCTCCTCACTGTTCACTATACTTACAAGTTTTGTGTCATCTGCAAATTTTGAAATTGTGCCCTGTACACCCACGTCCAAGTCATTAATATATATCAAGAAAAGCAGTGGTCCTAGAACTGACCCCTGGGGAACACCACTGTATACCTTCCTCCAGTCCGAAAAACAACCGTTCACCACTACTCTCTGTTTCCTATCACTTAGCCAATTCCGTATCCATGTTGCCACTGTCCCTTTTATTCCATGGGCTTCAACTTTGCTGGCAAGCCTATTACGTGACACTTTGTCGAACGCCTTTTGGAAATCCATGTACACTACCTCAACTGCATTACCCCGATCAACCCTCTCAGTTATCTCATCAAAGAACTCAATCAAGTTAATTAAACACAATTTGCTTTCAACAAATCCGTGCTGGCTTTCCTTAATTAATCCACACTTGTCCAAGTGACTGTTAATTTTGTCCCCGATTATTGTATCTAAAAGCTTCCCCACTACCGAGGTCAAACTGGCTGGCCTGTAGTTGCTGGGTTTATCTTTACACCCTTTTTCAAACTTTCTTTTCTCTGCTTGCTAACAGCAGTTCTCATATTTCAGAAATGAAACTTCCATTTGGCATATTTATATAATCAACTAAAGGGCAGTGTTGCCAACACTCTCAATTCCTTGACTCTTCCCATGATTTTCAGGTGTGGATTCTTATGACTCATGCAAGAAATTGAATAAGAATTGCAATATTCTTAACTTCTTGCATGACTCACAAACTGTAAAATAAAAAATCCACTACCACAAACCTCGGGACTAATAAGCGAGTCAAAATGTGAATATAGACAAGCAAAGGAGTCGGACTCGCAACAGTACAGCTTCGACACAAATCAGCTTGTGACTCACTGGCTGATAGGACACAGTTTCACATTCAGGTGTTAGACTGGAGCTGACACAATTTTCTTCACTGCCAGACAACCACCTTGGGCGATTGTTGGTAGAAGTTGATGCAGCCAAAGTGGAGTGAGAGTCAGAGGCTCCACAGGACAGGGGTTTTTGCCAGAGCTAGAATCCTGTTTTTTTTTTGCAGAATGTGGTCTAAATCTTTTGTGAACGTTCTACTGTAACCAGGACACTAATAGCAACAAATCATTGAGTGAGGTTAAAGGTGCCTACAATCTCACAGTAAAATACTCTGGTGTGTATGAATGAATGGGATAGTCCATGACTACTGGGGGGCAACAGATGTATCCACGGGGCTGCAATGTGGATACGTATGCAGAGATCCCCAGTGCAAGACTATACATTGAAACTGCAATTCTCAACAATCGAGATTTTAGTATCTAAACATTTTTACCATCTGTTTTCCTTTTATTGCCCACGTCAAATTGCTGACTCTCGTGAGGCCCTTTGCATGTTTCCCCCAACTAATGGAGGAAGTCGGATTGTTTCTTTGTCCGAGGCCCCAAAAAGCCTCTTGGAGACTCACGACTACTTACTTTATCTCATTAGCTATATCTTCCTCCTTTTCTGCTTTTCTCTTCTTTCGGTACATGCAGAAGCAAACGACGATGGCGATAATCAAACACATCCCTAGGAGCACTCCGATAATGGCTCCGGCAATGATCCCAGCATTACTTGCTGCGGAAAGAAGAGACATTTTAAAGATGAATTATTCTTTTTTTGACAGTATTCAAATCACAAAAAGAACAAGAGAAATAGTCAGGAGCTTGTTGCAAATCCAATAATGGGTTCCCACAATTTAAAATTAAATGGTGAACTCTTCGAGAGACAGAAGCCTGGAAATGCCTACCTGCGATGGTATTGTATGAATGCTTAGCATCTTCGTAATCCCCATCATGCATGACATCCGATGTTGCCAGGTATTGTGTTTCCGATCCCTACACTACTACCACCCAACCTGGGGGGTTGGGGGGGGGGGAGGGGGGGAGGGGGGAGATGGTGGGGGGGATGGTAGGTGAGGGGACATCACCTGACAACCCCAGCAGTCCCTGCACAGTCACTCTTTCCCTCACGTGATGGATAGCAATCTACTCCAATGACCTCGCAATCCTTTTCTTCACACTAACTAGTCTGTCTTTGAAAGGCACCATATACTGAGGGGAGATTACTTTTTGGGGGGGGACCAAAATTTATTAAGACATTGTTAGGTTATAAAAATGACACTTTCATGCATCTGGATGGACAGAGCACCAATACTACTCAATAGTCTTGGATCAACTAAATTCACCAATTTTCCCGGTATTCATAAAGAGACAACCCCTTCCAATACAGTACTTACTGATCATCACATCCATCTGTATTGAGCATGATGCATTCCCTGCCAAATTTACAGATTTGCAACTGTATAATCCAGACATCTCCTTGCTGAGGTTGGTCAATGTCAGTGTTCCCATTCTGCGGTCTATAAAACAAACACATCATTAAGAAATTCATAAAGCAACATAAACCCCAACTGTGTGATTGATTCAAGTCTACATTCCAATGGGTTAAGTCACTTATATAGAACCCGAGTGGACCAAATCCCTGCCTATTCATTCCCACTACAATTACATAAGACTATGGATGAGAAACAATCCTTCTGTTCTATTTAGCTGCTTCCTCTTTAGAGTCCATCACATGAATTTCCTGGCCTGAAGTGCCCAGGAGAATATCTTTTATTGATCATTAACCTGACCCAGCTCCCTCTGACGTAAGAAAACTACTAGGCACTTGGTCTAAGTGTTAAACAAAGCTTTAATCAACTGTTTTCCAACATGGAGATCTAGTTGTGTCCTTCACTAGTTCCTGTTAAGGAATGTCCTGAGCAAGCTGGGCCCATGCCTGAGTATTTATACTCTCCCTGGACAGTGCCACCAGCAGGCCGCCCAGTATTATTTCATAAGTCATTTCCACATGAATGACAAGATTCATGTCACCCTCCCCATGCCAGCCCACTCCCCTGGTATGGTAAAAGGGCTAGGAAATCCTGAGATCAGGGCCTTATGGCCACTTATGGAGGTCCTCACAGGCCTCGAGGTGCCCAGCAAGCAGAGTCCCAGGAACACCACTTCCTGCCTCATTTGCAAGACTGCAATAAGCTTGCAACTATTGCGGCTGTAGGCCCAGCTCTACCCCTGCAACCTGGAAAGCCATGGAAATCCTGGGGAAACAAAAGGGAGGTGTAGAAATCCACCCCATTTACCCCCAGGGAAGTAGATGTTCCCCAGAGGCAAAAGGTCAAGTAAATTGACACCCATAATCTGTGTTAGAGACACATCTTTCTATTACTAGCTCACCAGGAACCAAGTATACACCCATCTAATACTTCATATTGTACAGAATTCCAATAGGCCAGCTCATACCATTTTCTCCCATTATGTTCAACTCTAGATAAACCTATTCTGGATCCATCCAAAATTCTTTACCAAGCAGGGAATTCCAAAACACTTATCAAATTGCTCCAAATTACAGAATTCCTGATCCAAGCATAAAATGATCCCCAATTTTTACAAAGTTCTTCTACTGCTGGGTGTGACCGTTAACCCACCAAAGTGAGATCCCTATATCTGCGCTACAGCCCAATTTATAGCCTAGCTCCAAATCGACAGTTATCGTGAGCTTGCAGCTTAATTGTTCAGCAGAATCTTGTTTAAACAGCTGGAGGTTAATTACTCTCATTGCATGTCACAGTAAATGCTCCCACACCTTGGTACTGGCACAGATCTGGACTAGGAAGTTGGAGACTTCAGCTTGATATCAAAACAGCCTGATCCAAAATTCCAATAAACTAACCAAGAACAAATTTCAATATATGCATTGAATGCCAATGGTCTGTCATTAAAAGCTTCCTTCAGAACTGCAGGATTAGCATTGTTTCCTGATTTCCCCATGCTGAGCATTGGGGAAAAATAGATGCATTTTATTAGCTGGTCATTATCCTATTACGGTTTGTGGGAGCTTGTGTGCAATTTGGCTACCGCATTTCCTACATTACAACAATGACTACATTTCAAAAAGTACTTAATTGGCTGGAAAGTGCTTTAGGACATCCTGAGGTAATGAAAGGCAAGTATTTATTTTCTTTCATGGTCAGTTACTGGATCACGAAGGAACAGGTCTAAAATATAAACCAAAGAGAGATCACTTGTCATCAACATTCATTAAAAATTCTAATAGTTAACCTGAAGAACGCCCTCGGGGATTTTTCTGTAGGTACTTTTTGAAATATACCTGAAGAGCAACTGATGGGCTCATTAGAAGGGCTTCCTGGGAGGAGACGCTGTGAGGGAGCTGCATTAACAACAGAAGTCATTAATCATGAATACATCAGCATCAATTGTGAAAATTGATGCAGCTCCCTCACACTGACAGGCCCTGAGCCAGCATCAGCAATGCTTAAAAAAATCTGATAATGTAGACAAAGAAAAGGAAATATTCATAAGTCTGCACTAGGTTTTAATTAAAACACGATACCGATGGAGAGACTCCATGTTTAATAGAGGGGCTCTGTACATCTGAATCATTGTACTAAAACACAACACATAAGCAGTTGGCAGCGTTGTACAGAACCTGTCGAGAAGTGTTAAGCAGGTATTGGCTTGGGAGCCAACCTGATTTTGACATTTAATCTTTACAATCCTTCCTCGACCATCATTACCAGAAGCAGATTAAGTTGTCAGATCTTGCTGTGTGCAAAATGGCCAGCACCTTTGCCTACTTATGAAGTCACTACACTTCAAAGTTACGCATTGCATGTGAAACACTCAGATATTTTGAAGAGATGTGATAAGGCACTATATAAATGCAAGTCTTCTTTTTACCTTACCACAGTGACAACACATTTTTCTTTGCTTAAAGTCCTCCAGCTGGTTTAACCCATCTGGCCAAGCAGTATGCAGAAGACAATATTGCAGAGCAAAGCCTTGTTACAGATGGCACAGAATTACACAGTCACGAACATCAATCTCTTCCTATCTAACATAAATTATCATAGTCCAAGAAAGACTAAATTCAGTTTATGATATTTGTACTAGATTTGTCTTTAATGCTGTGCGTAGGGCTTGGTGTCACCATATCTGTAAAACCAAACTATGAGGACTCAGTTATCTGCAATTTCTGTTATCCACCAAGCGATCCCCTTCATTTTGATACAAAAGCAAAATACTGCGGATGCTGGAAATCTGAAATAAAAACTGAAAATGCTGGAAATACTCAGCAGGTCAGGCAGCATCTGTGGAGAGAGAAACAGAGTTAACGGTTCAGGTCGATGAACTGGAAAAAGTTGGAGATGGAACAGGTTTTTAAGCCCCTATACCTGTTCCATCGCCAACTTTTTCCAGTTCTGACGAAGGGTCATCGACCTGAAACGTTAACTCTGTTAGCATAGTTACACATAAACCTCCATCTACTGGGCCCCAACTTTAAAAAAAGCACCATTTATTGCACCAGTGTGGCTTTTTTTTCCAATTCATCTTAGAAACATAGAAAAATAGGAGCAGGAGTAGGCCATTCGGCCCTTCAAGCCTGCTCTGCCATTCAATATGATCATGGCTGATCCTCTATCTCAAGACCATATTCCCGTTCTCTCCCCATACCCCTGCTCTCTCCCCATACCCCTTGATGCCTTTTGTGTCTAGAAATCTATCTATCTCCTTCTTAAATATATTCAGTGACTTGGCCTCCACAGCCTTCTGTGGTAAAGAATTCCACAGGTTCACCACCCCTGAGTGAAGAAATTTCTCCTCCTCTCAGTCCTAAATGTCCTACCCCGTATCCTGCGACTGTGACCCCTCGTTCAGATCCCCCCAGCCAGGGGACACATCCTCCCTGCATCCAGTCTGTCTAGCCCTGTCAGAATTTTATATGTTTCAATGAGATCCCCTCTCATTCTTCTAAACTCAGAGTGAGAATACTAATTTAGTTCCAAATTAGAGCCAATTTTGCTTTGTGGGATGTCGCCTACTCGGAGCTGGGTTCAGCCTGGCCAAAATAATTTCACCTCGACCCCTTTCTGCCAGAAGGCAGACAAGACTTTCACTCCATCTGTCTGGACGGCTGAATTCAAAGCCCGGTCTCAGAGGTGAAAGGCCAAAGGTGAAAGGCCAGAGTCTAGCTCCCAGCTTCACCATTCCCCTAAAATGAAAGAATTTCATGATCCCACGCTAACATATTAGTGAAATGGATCCGGTTTGATAGAATTTTCGCAACATTCTTTAAATCTTGAGGATGGAGACAACACCTTAATGTTTCTTTTTGACCAAAATTAGCCAATGAAAGGCTTGAGAGCTTTCAACTGTAAAGCAAAAATGCGACACAAACAGAAGGAAAGGCCAATAATGGCATAATACATACTACTGTCCCTTAAAGAAAAAGAAGACAGTCTCCCTTCCCCCACCTATTAGCCCTAGAAAGATTGGAGGCTGTGGGCAAGACTTACAGGCTATGGAGATGGAGAAGTACGAGACTGCAAAGACAAAGGCCCGTATTTTCCGATACTACAGGTGTGTACGAGCTGTGTACACACCCGTAGGGACCCCGCAAATGCCGGTTTCAGGTATGCGAAGCGCATGCGCTGAAAACCGGCACTTCCGATCTGTCAAGAATCCTCTTGACAGATCGGACGCCTGCCCTGGAGAAGGGCCTCTGCGGGCGGAGAGTTCCGCTTTCTGCAGAACCTCCGCCCGCTGAAAACCCTTAGAAATCTTACGCCTGGTAAAAGCAGCGTAAGGCCTGCTTTTACCAGCATAAGAGTTTTAAAAAAGTTTTAAAATAACATTTTATTCATTTATAATTTTAAAATACTTTTAAAAAAGGTAAGTTTATTTTTAGCCTCGTAAAAAACTTTAATTATTTCTTTCAAAAAATTAAATTTTTGTTTAAAATATTTAATTTAATATAATTTTAACTCATTTCAAAAATGTGATGGTTTTTTAAATTTATTTAATGTTTTGATGTCTTTTTTCAGGTCGATCTGTCAAAAGTATGAAGGGGGATTCCCTTCTCCCATTGGCTCGCCTGGCCCACATGATCCCAGGGACGCTTGCGAACCGCATGCGCCCCTGGGATACGTGGGCCCTGCGCATTTCGACTGAGCAGAGGCCCAGGATCGGAAATGGCCGGAGCTCAGGAGCCCTCAGGTAAGGCCGTAGATTTTTTCCCTGATAGGCGGCCTCCGCACGCAGGAAGCCTCCCATCGGAAATTAAGGGCCAAAGAATGCACAGGAACCACACTGTAAAGAATTGTAACCCTACCTATCGGGCTGCAGATTTACATTTTGATGAGATTGACTGGGTTTGCAGAGAATCAATGTGCAAGTCTGAGCCCCATGACTGTTCTTCCTTTCCATACTTTTACCCAAAGCAGCATGTTACCATGGGAGGTTTACCTCCTTCTATAAAATAGCAAAGTCTTGGAGATGCTCTGCCCTTCAATACGGAACACAGTGCTGCAATGCTCCTTAAATACTCCTATGGGTCAGTACGTTAATGATCTATTATAGTGAATCGTAAGAATCTGCAAATCATTTCAACCAATGTCCCATTGATTCTCTGCAAACCCAGTCAATCTCATCAAAATGTCCCAGATTCCTCCATCACCATCCCTGGGTATGTCCTGTCCTACCGGCAGGACAGACCCACCGGAGGTGGCGGCACAGTGGTATACAGTCGGGAAGGAGTGGCCCTTGGAGGCCGGACCTCATGAAGTCGCATGGCTTCAGGTCAAGCATGGGCAAGGAAACCTCCTGCTGATTACCAGCTATCGCCCTCCCTCAGCTGATGAATCAGTACTCCTCCACGTTGAACACCACTTGGAAGAAGCAGTGAGGGTAGCAAGGGCACAGAATGTACTCTGGGTGGGGGACTTCAATGTCCATCACCAAGAGTGGCTCGGCAGCACCAGTACTGACTGAGCTGGCCGAGTCCTGAAGGACATAGCTGCCAGACTAGGACTGCAGCAGGTGGTGAGAGAACCAACATGAGGGAAAAACCTATCGTCCTCACCAATCTACCTGTCGCAGATGCATCTGTCCATGACTGCATTGGTAACAGTGACCACTGCACAGTCATTGTGAAAACTAAATCCCATCTTCACACTGAGGACACCCTCCATCGTGTTGTGAGTCACTATCACCGTGCTAAATGGGATAGATTCAGAACAAATCTAGCAGCTCAAAACTGGGCATCCATGAGGCGCTGTGGGCCATCAGCAGCAGTAGAATTGTATTCCACCACAATCTGTAACCTCATGGCCCGGCACATCCCTCACTCTACCATTACCATCAAGCCAGGGGACCAACCCTGGTTCAATAAGGAGTGTAGAAGAGCATGCCAGGAGCAGCACCAGGCATACCTAAAAATGAGGTGCCAACCTGGGGAAGCTACAACACAGGACTACATGCATGCTAAACAGCGGGAGCAGCATGCTATAGACAGAGCTAAGACAATCAACGGCTCAGATCAAAGCTCTGCAGTCCAGCCACATCCAGTTGTGAATGGTGGTGGACCATTAAACAACTAACGGGAGGAGGAGGCTCCATGAATATCCCTATCCTCAATGATGGTAGAGCCCAGCACGCGAATGCAAAAGACAAGGCTGAAGCGTTTGCAACCATCTTCAGCCAGAAGTGCCGAGTGGATGATCCATATTGGCCTCCTCCTGAGGTCCCCATCATCACAGAAGCCAGTCTTCAGCCAATTCGATTCACTCCACATGATATCAAGAAATGGCTGAGCGCACTGGATACAGCAAAGGCTATGGGCCCTGACAACATCCCAGCTATCATGCTGAAGACTTTCACTCCAGAACTAGCCGTGCCTTTAGCCAAGCTGTTCCAGTACAGCTACAACACTGGCAACTACCCGACAATGAGGAAAACTGCCCAGGTATGCCCTGTCCACAAAGCAGGCCAAATCCAATCTGGCCAATTACCGCCCCATCAGTCTACTCTCAATCATCAGCAAAGTGATGGAAGGTGTCGTTGACAGTGCGATCAAGTTGCACTTACTCACAAATAACCTGCTCACCGATGCTCAGTTTGGGTTCCCCCAAGACCACTCGGCTCCCGACCTCATTACAGCCTGGGTCCAAACATGGACAAAAGAGCTGAATTCCAGAGGTGAGGTGAGAGTGACTGCCCTTGACATCAAGGCAGAATTTGACTGAGTTTGGCATCAAGGAACCCAAGTAAAACTGAAGTCAATGGGAATCAGGGGGAAAACTCTCCACTGGCTGGAGTCATACCTAGCACAAAGGAAGATGGTTGTGGTGGTTGAAGGTCAATTATCTCAGCCCCAGGACATAGCTGCAGGATTCCTCAGGGCAGTGTCCTAGGCCCAACCATCTTCAGCTGCTTCATCAATGGCCTTCCCTCCATCAAAAGGTCAGAAGTGGGGATGTTCGCTGATGATTGCACAGTGTTCAGTTCCATTCGCAACTCCTCAGATAATGAAGCAGTCCATGCCCAAATGCAGCAAAACCTGGACGACATTCAGGTTTGGGCTAAGTGGCAGGTAACATTCGCGCCACACAAATGCCAGGCAATGACTATCTCCAACAAGCGAGAGTCTAACCACCGCCCCTTGACATCAACGGCATTTCCATTGCTGAATCCCCTACCATCAATATCCTGGGGGTCATTGACCAGAAACTTAACTGGACCAGCCACATATATACTGTGGCTACAAGAGCAGGTCAGAGGCTGGGTATTCTGCGGCGAGTGTCTCACCTCCTGACTCCCCAAAGCCTTTCCACTGAAGGGATAATTACAGATAATTACAGATCAGGCGTATTCCCCAGACGTTCCCCTTCAACTAAAGTTAGAGATAGCCGAATCCTATAAGACGCTTAATTGGGTCTAAAGGTCAGACTATCTCTCCCTAAAGGAAAGAAATGACCTGAAGATGTTACCATCCTCCGGATAGCACATTTAACAAGTTTAACTGGACTGTAACCTTCCGGATATTATGAGGGTCCGGAAAACCCCCCAGAATTTTGCAACTCCTTACAAAAGAGTGTACAGAAATTGAGTTTGCGAGTTTGATACAGAAATACTCTGAGACAATTTAAAAAATATATAGACTTATTAAAGAACCGACATGTAGTTAATAGCTGTTGATTTCAATCGCAACTTTAACAGTCCAAAATACAAATAGCTTACATTTCTTATCAGAGATCCTTATTCTCAAATCTTAACTTCGTTACATTTCCACACTTCTACTTATTTCTTAATCCAGAATATCCACCAAAATCAAATACCTTGATTACCCGAGACTCAAGAGTTGTAGGCCTATAGAGTGTTTCTGAAGGCGAGAATCGCTTGCCTTTCCAGCGACTTCTGACTTTCTATCTGAAAAGCTCTGTTTTTATACCTTTTTTTAGTGGTTTATCCTTTGAAGTTTTCTGCTGATGAAAGCTAATTATCTTTTGCCATACCTCTGTTGACTTCTTTCTATTCTTACTGTTAATTCAGCTGTTAGCTTTCAGAATCCTGTCTGCTGTATAGGTGTTTCAAAACTTATCATAAAATATGGTTTAACAGATTTATCTATTTGATGCCATTCCTTCGAAGGTCTTCAATTGATTTCTTAATATTGGCTTAACTGCTTGTATTTCAGACTTCTCGTCTCCTTGTGTTCCAAGTTCAACACATAAACAATGTGATTGCTTGGTACATCTATTGATGTAATATTTTCAAAGTGTTCTGTTGTGTACCTTTTACAATATGTAAATCAAAACCACTTCAACCAGGGTGTTTGTTTTCCTCGCCATCTTAGTTGGTTATATTTATAATCGTGTTTCCTGTTTCATTTGATGTTACTTTTACAAAGGCACATGGTTTTTTAATGTTCTGTGCTTCTGTTCGACGTGTTAGCTTTTAACACTTTACTTGGACATTGCTATTGTGTTGGTTCCAAACTACAGACTCCTTGGAACCAACTCTTTGCTTCTTCAATAGGCCATTGTCTCAGTGTCAATAACCAATCTTTATCTCAAAAGCCTGTATGGTGTTTACAGCTTTGTGACGTTGAGGCTTTTAGATTTTTAACGCCAGTTTGTCATGTTTTAATAAAATCAGAATTCTGTTCATAGGATGGTGTATTTTTCTAGGTTTGGCTCATTCCTTTACACCACCATCTACAAGGCACAAGTCAGGAGTGTGATGGAATACTCTCCACTTGCCTGGATGAATGCAGCTCCAACAACACTCAAGAAGCTCGACATACACCACCTTAAACTTTCACTCCCTGCACCATCGGTGTACCATGGCTGCAGTGTGTACCATCTACAAGATGCACTGCAGCAACTCGCCAAGGCTTCTTCGGCAGCAGCTCCCAAACCCGCGACCTCTTCCACCTAGAAGGACAAGGGCAGCAGGCACATGGGAACACCACCACCTGCAAGTTCCCCTCCAAGTTACACTCCATCCTGACTTGGAAATATATCGCCGTTCCTTCATCGTCGCTGGGTCAAAATCCTGGAACTAACAGCACTATTGGAGTACCTTCACCACACGGACTGCAGCGGTTCAAGGCGGCGGCTCACCAGCACCTTCTCAAGGGCAGTTAGGGATGGGCAATAAATGCTGGCCTTGCCAGCGACGCCCACATCCCAGGAAGGAATAAGAAAAAAATTTGCAGAAGTGTAACTGCTGAGGATGTTAAAAAGGATTCTGTATGTTACCATTTTGTAACCTTTATCCCAATTTATAACACGGAAACCACTCTAATGTCAAGAGGTGATTTTGCATGCTCCAACTGAAGGCAAGGTGCTGCTGGCGCAAATATAAATGGCTGGCGCGGGACTGCAGGTCGTAGGTGCCATTTTGTTCTGGCGGTGGGTAGGCTGAGTAGTCCATCTACCCGTGAAGACCACCAATGCACTTTTCACATTGCAGGCTTTTACAGACCATCCCCTGGCCTTGGGGCAGATCCTGTGGCCAGAAACAAAAGTCACAAATATGACTCTTGAGCATGTGCACAGGTTGCTTTGATGTTGTTTCCAATGGTCTGTTTAAGTTGTGGGTAGATTCAGAGCACCTCGCAGGCTCGGAACATTGCAGAGCTGTGTCCGCTGGATGTGGCGCTGTAATATAAGGGGGGCTTTCAACGTGGTGTTGAAAGTTGCTGTTGCAAATTGACCAATCTTCAACGAGAACAGCTTCTGACAGAAATGTCAGTTTGTGGAGAGACTGGAGAAGCTGGGATTGTCCTTGGAGCAGAGAAGGCTAAGGAGAGATTTAATAGAGGTGTTCATAAATTATATGGGGTTTTGATAGTGTAGATAGGGAGAAACTGTTTCCACTGGCAGGAGGGTCAGTAACCAGAAGACACAGATTTAAGGTAAGTGGCAAAAGAACCAGATGGGAAATTGTTTTACACAGCGAGTTGTTGTGATCTGGAATGCACTGCCTGAAAGGGTGGTGGAAGCAGATTCAACAGTAACTTTCAAAAGGGAATTGGCTAAATAATTGAAGGGGATAAAAATTTCAGGGCTATGAGGAAAGAGCAAGGGAATGGGACTAATTGGATAGCTCTTTCAAAGAGCCGACACAGATACAATGGGCTGAATGGCCTCCTTCTGTGCTGTATGATTCTATGATTCAATGAACTGTCCTGTTCAGGAGGAAGTGATTAAAGCAGGACATCATTCCAATGGAAGTGCTGATTTGGGAATTTACACAATAAATCGACACAGTAGTGGTATAGAACCCAAGCACAACAGGACCCTCTTCCAGCACACAAGTATACCCACATCCTCTAAGAAAGAAAGACTTGCATTTATATAGCGCCTTTCATGACCTCAGGATGTCCCAAAGCACTTTACAGCAAATAAAGTACTTTTTGAAGTGTCAGCACTGTTGTAAGGTTTTGGTTTTAGGAGCCTTCTAGTTTACCCATGAGAATTCAGCTGGAGATGAATGAAACTAGCCAATTCTACATCACGCATGGAATAAAAGCACTTCAGTTTTTCATACTCACTGTGGGCTAGGAAAGAAAAGGACTGTGGCTTGGGAGTAATCCGTTGCCATGTGTAGGTGGGGACTGGTCTGCCATTCGCTGAGCGACAGGTTAGGGTCACATTGTTGCCAACATGTCGGCTTCCATTAATGCTACACCTCGGAGTGGAGGGTGGAACTGAATAAGACACATGAAGGGAAAATGAATACAAATTAGGTGAGATGGCTGTTCAAAAGCTAGAATATAATCTTTGTAATACTTCTTTAAAGGACTAATTTGTTTACAATAAAAGCTGTATAATGATTTCCAAAATATTGCTATTGCTACAGTACTCAGAGTGGACTCTCCGATCTCTCATAGGAACATAGGAATTGATAAACAAAAAAAGACCAAAGTCCCTTTCGTTCGCCTTCTACCATCCTGGTAGTGGCATAATACAGCAATAATGGAGTTGTTGACTAATCATAGCAATCAATCTCTGTCAATTAGTCTACAACAGACCCAGACACGAGGCGAGGAATACCCTGATGGTGGAGAGCTTTGGGAACCATAGGCCCAAAGTCAACTGTTCCTCCCAAGCACACTGCACTTACCACACGTGATGTCTCAAATTACTCACATATTGTATCCCAAAATATTATTTTCGGAAATAAATCTATCTAATTTGCATTTGAATTCATCATTACTAACTGCTTCCACCGGACATTTTCGACCATAGTGTTGCTTAATGTGGGACTCCAAGTATGACAGTCTATAGAAGACAATCTACCAAAGGGAGGCAAGTGTCACCTCTTGTTAACTTCTAAATTTTGTCCTAATTTGCTCTCTCCTGTCATCACCCATTCTCAAGCTGAGAGAAGAGGACAGTCTGCATTATGTTCTGTGGGATTGACCGCCATCGAGGGAGGGGAGCTTGAGGAAAGGAGAGGACAACATAATAGCTAATGTGAGCATTCAGCTTCCCTGTAGCACTGCAAAAATAGTAACCTAGCCGAGGACGGCAGAGGCTGATTCGAGAGTGGCAAGCAGTCAGGGTGCTTCAACCCACGGTCCTCCGACCATGAGTGGATGAACTGCTTCAGGATGCAGCATTTAATGGTAATCGAGCCCACTGAAGAGTAAATCATGTTGTTCATTTTAAAGAGGCTACTTGTGGAAAACCACATCTGTCACTCTTTCTACGGTCAGAAATGCTAACAACTGAAATGTGAATTGGAAGCAAAAAGGTTTAAGTTCGACAAGAGTGGAACTAGCACATTACTGTGCAATGGCCTTCTGTACACTTCTTGAGCCCAACATCACAGGGCTCATTTCACTCATTATCCTCAGAAACAGCAAATTATTTTGCCTGGACTGAATTCAAATCCAGGATTCAGAGAAGAAAGTAGGGCTCTCAGCGATGGTTCTGATCAAGCCCAGAACTCCAATATGTGGAAACAGTTATTATACGAGTCTAATCTAAGCAAATAAAACGTTTCATAGACGCTATTGACGTCTTCAGTTCCCCAATTTCTCCCCTGCTCTCCTAAAGATGCTGAGCCTGAAATTCTGGGGTGGGGGGGTGAGCAGAAATTTGGGATGGGACTCAGGTCTGCCGGGTGGCAACCTCATGTTCCCACCATCAGAAATTCCGATGGGGTTGGCGGGAGACTCTTCCACCCACACCTTCCTACGACCCAGTAGCAATTTGAAAGCACATCTGCAGACATTCTTGGACTATCCCATGAATCCCACCCACCACGTCACTCTTAGACCCAGCAGTTCCCACCCCCACTGAAAGCAGGTGCGGGTTTTGTACTGGGTCCTCCATTGGCCCGAAAGATGTCCCTGGGGCCTACTTTTTAGGCGGTTGCCTAAAACAGGTGTTAGGCGTTAACCTATTAACTCCTTTTCAAAATTAGTTCCCGATGACCGATGGCAGGCCTCCTCAGGGGTAGGGATGGAAAAGCCCCCTGCTGCAGGCCTTGGACACCTTCAGTATGGAGTCTGGCCTGCTGTCTTCAGGGCAGCTCAAGAGAAGGGCAGGAAGCTTAAAATAATAATGTAAAAGTCCAGGCCCAGGAGTGTAAATCAACCATCCTGCACTCGATTGGGAGGAGCATTTAAATTTAAAAAACCCCAATAGCAACACAGTAAGCCAGGAACGTACTGGGATTCCAAGCATTGCTATAGTGACGGAAAATGCATTGGGGGAGAAATTCAACTCATGATTGCCAGCTCTACCCTGAAAAAATGGGCAGCCAGCAGTTAAAACTCAGGGTAGTGGGGGCACCTCAGGTGCCCCTTAGAAGCCCAGGGCCCGCCTGATGGTGTATTCAGGCAGGCCTGTAAATGGGCGAGCAGCGCGCCCACCTCAAACAACCATAAGGCTGCTTAAATATGCTTCGCGAGCTCTTACGCAGACTACAGGACTAAAGGAACTGCTGGAGGCCGCTCCAAAAATGGCCCAGGAAAATGTGAGTACATTTAGAACAAACTTTTATCCACACAAAAGATCAGGCATATTTACTGAAGGGGCTTAATGAGGCCCTTGGCCCTGCAATTGGTGCTTAATCATCAACATCAAAGTTATAAATAATTCACTAAGCCTGATCACTGGGCTTTTAATGAAGGACTGCATCGTAATACATACTCAGCACGGACAGGTTGGTTCCTCCAGCGATCATTAACCCGGGACCCGAAGTGACTACTGTGCAAGTGTAGTGACCTGAATCAGCCAAACTGGTGTCGTTGATGTATATGGAGACATCACTGCCCGGCATCGAATGCATGAAACCGATACGGTTTTTGAACAGATCTCCTGTAACCACTTTCTTATTGACATACATCTTGGGGAGAAAAAGCAAAATTCATCTTTGAAAAGGAAAGTTAGCAGCATGGCATAGACTAGATAAAATACACTCAAACCAAGTCAATACATTCCTTAACCCTGATATTAAATGAATGAGAACTTGATGTTAATCTGGGATTGATCATTGTTTCTTTGGGCTACTGATGAAGGATTGGTGCTGATTTCCAAGTATTTAGCCCAGCTACTTAAGAAAAAGTTTGAGGAGCCAATTCTCCTGACCTTTGGCCCCAGGAATGCCCAATCTCCAGGTGCAAAGGTCAGGGAAAAGTGGGCACAGATCCAGTTCACCGGGTCTCTGCACTCTTTATGCGGCCCCTGAATTCTGTGGGCTTCACCCCAGGGTAGAGCGATGCTGCACCTGTAATCGGCTCAGCCCCAGCAAATCAGGCAGGAGGGAGTGAACCCAGCCTCCAGCCTCACCTTCCTGTCATTGTGACACAAGGGATCACAAAGAGGCTGGTGGTGGGCATGCACAGGGAGAACCCCCGCCCCCAGACTGGACGTTCTGAGGGGGCCGAGCAGCCAGAAATCCTCGAGGCTGGCAGCCAGCAACTATGGTCCTTCATCCTGCCCAGTTTTTCTATATTAGATCCAGTAGGGACAGGGCTACATTGCACGTGACCCAAGAGATTTTTTTTTTTTTATTCGTTCCTGGGATGTGAGCGTCGCTGGCAAGGCCAGCATTTATTGCCCATCCCTAGCTGCCCTTGAGAAGATGGTGGTGAGCCACCTTCTTGAACCACTGCAGTCCGTGTGGTGAAGGTACTCCCACAGTGCTGTTAGGGAGGAACTTCCAGGACTTTGACCCAGTGATGATGAAGGGACGACGATATACTTATGGTTTTGCCAACTATCAGTTGATGAATAAGGTTTTTTTTTTATGTACACAAGATGGTCGTGGAATTGCACATGCTAATGGCATGAGATAAAAATAATTCTGGTTCACCTGGGCCTAGAAAGGTGCAGCACACTTCAGCTGCTCTGGTCCTGTCCAGTGGCACAACAGAAGCAAGCTAGAAAAATTGCCTCCCAAGTCTATTGACCAGTTTGTTGTTTCTCTTGGGGCCATCTTGATTATATTTTAAAATAGTTTTCTCTTTTGTTATTTTAATAATTTTTTTATTTTGAATGTTTTCATTCAATTTTCTTTCAGGCAATATTTGTTAATCTTGAACATAATCAACATCTTAATACAGTCTACTCCTCTTAATTTGAAATTACTTCATTTGAATTATCTGTTAATTGGCATCTTTTAAAGAATAAATCATCACCTGTGTTGTTTTATTTAAATGGTATATTTTGAGTTAATGATGAAGAGTTTTTTTCCCTGTAATAAATGACTTCACAATTAACAGGGGTAGGCTGTATATATTTTGTCCAGCTATATTGTAAACTGCAATGTCAATATATTCCATTCAATTTTCTTATGTCAACTGTCACAATGTAGTTGCAAGCTCTAGCCACTAGATGACACTGTAGAACTAGTTCCTGAAATCTCTTGTGCAAGTCCATGATCATCTTGTGTACACAAAAAAACGAATTCATCAACTGGTGGTGGGTATATATACAGACATATGGGCATAAACACATATATACATGATTGGGCTGTAATTTGCGGCCCCTACAGATGCGTACGTGCCTGTAAGGGCCGCGCAAGTTCCGGGTTTAGGCATGCGAAGCGTATGCGCGGAAACCAGGAACTTGCGATCTGTCAAGAATCTTCTTGACAGATTATCCGCATTCCCGGGAAAAGGGCATCCGCGGGTGGAGAGTTGGGCTGACCCGCGAATAGCCGCGTAAGGCCTGCTTTTACCAGCGTAAGAGTTTAAAAAAAGATTTAAAATAAAATTATCAATAACTTATACATTAAAAAACCTGTGCAATAGAGTAAGTTTATTTTTAGCCCCTTTAAAACAAGTAAATTTATTTTTCAAAAAATTAATTTTTTGTTTTAAATATTTAATTAAATGCCATTTTAATTAACTTTAAACGTGATTTTTTTTTTTAATTATTAGATATGTGTAGATGTATTTTTGGAGGTCAGAGTTATACAGCACAGAAAGAGGCCCTTTGGCCCATCGTGTCCGCACCAACCATCAAGCCCTGTCTATTCTAATTCCATTTTCCAGCACTTGGTCCGTAGCCTTGTATGCTATGGCGTTTCAAGTGCTCATCTAAATGCTGCTTGAATGTTGTGAGGGTTCCTGCCTCTACCACCCTTTCAGGCAGTGAGTTCCAGATTCCAACCACCCTCTGGGTGAAAAAGTTTTTCCTCAAATCCCCTCTAAACCTCCTGCCCCATACCTTGAAACTATGCCCCCTGGTTATTGACCCCTCTACTAAGGGGAAAAGTTCCTTTCTATCTACCCTATCTATGCCCCTCATAATTTTGTACACCTCAATCAGGTCCCCCCTCAGCCTTCTCTGCTCGAAGGAAAACAACCCCAGCCTGTCCAGTCTCTCTTCATAGCTGAAGCGCTCCAGCCCAGGTAACATCCTGGTGAATCTCCTCTGCACCCTCTCCAATGCAATCACAGGTGTTGCCATTCATACTTATGGGGATTCTGTACATACGGAATCCCAATAAGTATGAATGGGGATTCCCTTCTTTCATTGGTTGGGCTGACCCACATGATCCCAGGGGCGCTTGCGAACCTCCTGCGCCCCTGGAGTACGTGGGTCTCAACTCGCGGGTACCCGGAGAGGCCCAGGACCGCGGATCTCCGTACTACCAGGTATGTGGGCATTTTATTTGCGGATCGGAGGCATTTCCCCGCGGGAAGCCTCCAACATTGAAACGTATAAAATTCTGACAGAGCTAGACAGACTGGATGCAGGGAGGATGTTTCCCCTGGCTGAGGGGGTCTAGAACGAGGGGTCACAGTCTCAGGATACGGGGTAGGACATTTAGGACTGAGATGAGGAGAAATTTCTTCACTCAGAGGGTGGTGAACCTGTGGAATTCTCTACCACAGAAGGCTGTGGAGGCCAAGTCACTGAATATATTTAAGAAGGAGATAGATAGATTTCTAGACACAAAGGCATCAAGGGGTATGGGGAGAGAGCGGGAATATGTTATTGAGATAGAGGATCAGCCATGATCATATTGAATGGCGGAGCAGGCTCGAAGGGCCGAATGGCCTACTCCTGCTCCTATTTTTCTATGTTCTATGTAACATCAAATTCAGGGCCGTTATATACAAGGTGCTAATGGAGTTGGGAGAGAAACGTCAAAAACTCTGCAGGGCCACTTATATATTTATAACTGCATATATATGTATATATAAAACAATTTTTAAAAGTCTTGCAAATATCATGCACCATCAGACATTTATTTTAACACTTTTGTGTAACAATTCCTGTAAGGCTTGTTTGTCACTCTTCGGGATATGCCGAGTGGATAGCCCTGGTACAGCAGGAAAAGTGGATGAAGGCTCATCCAAACTGCTGTTAATGGACAGTTAGGGTTAGGGTTAGAGACGTCACTGTCAGAGACGCAAAAGCAGCCAGAGAAATCTGTGGCATGAGAAGACTGCTGGGGAGGGAGTTGAATCAGAGTGAATGATAGGCTGAACCTCAGTTTGCCCATCTTCTAGCCCTTCATACCATTTAGATCTCTCCCTCCAAACCCCCACTCCACGGGCAAATTTTGAAACTAAATCGAATTGGTGCATTCACTTCATGGCCCCAGACGTCACCTGCTGAGTTGCACGATGGCAGAAATCTCGTGACATGCCAAGGTGAATCACTGCAGAAAGTCTGAATGCCCGCGGCACTGCCATCGGCGGAACAGGATTGGACTGAGGCTGATCAGAATTGTCACTTTATGAGATGTGCACACAGAGAGATGTCATGCAGCAGGGGTGACTGTAAAACGCCTTTATTTGGAAGGCCCATAATTCTGGAGGGCTAATTGTAAAATATTTAAACAGTGTTGGTCGCCCCTTTAATTAAAAATGTAGCTGGCTGTAACAGTGCGCTTTTTTATTGCGTTATCAGGGGTTAAGATGCAAAGCCACAGATGCCCGACAGCTGGCGAATCCTGCACCACTTTTGATTGAATTATCAAACTTTGGACAAGTTTATCAGAAACTCATTCTGCTCAGCTCTGAGAACAAAAGTAGAGAAGTTATGCTGAAACTTTATAAAGCGTTGGTTAGGCCACAACTGGAATATTGCGTCCAGTTCTGGTCACCACACTTTAGGAAGGATGTGAAGGCCCTCGAGAGGGTGCAGAGGAGATTTACCAGAATGGTTCCGGGGATGGGGGATCTTAGCTACAAGGTCAGGTTGGACAAGCTGGATTTGTTTTCATTATAGCAAAGGAGGTTGAGATGTGATTTGATAGAGGTGTACAAGATTATGACGGGTTTGGATAGGCTAGACGGGGAAAGGCTGTTCCCACTAGTTGATGGTACAAGGACTAGGGGACACAGAATTAAGATTTTGGGCAAGAGATACAGGGGGGATGTGAGGGAAAAACTTTTTTACGCAGTGAGTGGTGATGACCCGGAACTCGCTGCCGACGGAAGTGGTGGAAGCGGAGACACTCAATGTTTTCAAGGGGAGACTGGATAGGCACTTGAGGGAAATAAACTTGCAGGGCTACAGGGATAGAGCGGGGGAATGGGATTGACTGGATTGCTCTACAGAGAGCCGGCACGGACTCGATGGGCCAAATGGCCGCCTTCTGTGCCGTTATGACTCTATGACTCTTTCTGAATGGCAGATGGCAGATGGCAGATTTTGAAGGCAGCTATTCAAGTAGAAAAGATTACCGCAGGGTTCCTCAATCAAAGATGCGTATCTCAGGGACATAACAGCAGCAAAGGCAGAGCCAACATAGTAATATCCGCAACAGGATTTCCTTGTACTGCACATGCAGTTTTGTAAAACATCACCAGTGGAATTCCTGAGGCTTTGCTCACGATAAGTCAGATGTTACACCTAGCGATAATTTAATAAAAAGGAGTATTGTGTCTCTTAAAGAAGTTATAAATAGGTCAACTGCTGGTGAGACAAGCTTGCAAATTGACAGGTGCTTGTAAATTTCTGGTTCCAGATCTGAAGAAAACAGTATAGAGAGACTCATTTTCTTTCTCTTTTTATATGTGTGGCATTTTGAAGTTTGACATCTGAAGTGTAATGGAAAACCACTACACAAGACATATATGCGGGATGTGACATGTGGTGTTCCCCAGTGGATTGGTTCTGGCGCCTCAACTTTTCACCATATTTATTAATGACTTGGATGAAGGAAGAGAGAGTTGTATATCCAGGTTTGTGGATAATACGAAGTTAGGAGGGACAGGAAGTAGTTCAGATGGGAGCAGAAAGTTGCAAAGGGGCAAAGACAGATTAAGTGAGTGGGCAAAACTACAGCAGATGGAGGTCAATGTGGGCAGCTGTGAGGTCATTCACTTTGAACTCAAGAAAGTTAAATCCGAGTATTTTCTAAATAGGGAAACTAGGGACTGTAGAAGAGCAAAGAGATTTGGGAGTCCAAGTACACAAATAATTAAAAGCCAATAGATACAAAAAGCAATCAAAAAGGCTAATGGAATGTTGATCTTTATCTCGAGGGGGCTGGATTACAACGGGGAAGAAGTTATGCTTCAGTTGTATAGAGCCTGGGTCTGGAGCAGTGCATTCAGCTTTGTGCACCTCACCTCAGGAAGGATATATTGGCCTTGGAGGGGGTGCAGCGCAGATTCACCAGAATGATACCAGGGCTTAGAGGGTTAAATTATGAGGACAGGTTGCACAAACTTGGCTTGTATTCCCTTGAGTTCAAGAAATTGAGGGACGATCTGATCGAGATGTTAAAAGGATTTGATCAGGTAGATATGCAGAAACTATTTTGTCTGGTGGGGGAAATCAAGATTAGGGGGACGTAAACTTAAAATTAGAGTTAGACCATTCAGAAGTGAAATCAGGAAGCATCTTTTCACAAAAAGGGTAGTAGTTCAAGAAATGGCAGCTAGCATAGAAATAGTTATTTACAGGAAAAGCTTGATTGTCTTTGACTTAACATGAAAATTATTAGAACCCATTCTTTACATGCTCCCTTCCAAAGATAGCTTTCAGATCTGCTTTCTTGCTTCCAATAGATAATTATTTTGCAACTGTTTCTCCATGAAATGGAGTCTTGTGGTGCAATATTCGTCTCTTGCACCACATGATTGAAGTGAAATGTGCAACTTCTTGTAGTACTCAATGGTCTTCCTTCTATCATGTTTCCACGACATGCTTCTCTACCCAACTTAGAGCACAGGTCGGCAACCTGCTTACAGATCTCAGCTATTGCCATTCTGAAATGGCCCACAAGGTGGTGTGTGAGCAGTTTGGTGAGACGCATCCTCAAATTTGCCAACCCATTCTGTCAGAATGCCCTTTAGTCTCCACTTAGTCATAGAGTCATAGGCTTAAAAAAATTAGGGCGCTAACGGGAGGCGCAAAGCAACTAGCGCAAAATTCGCGATCTTCGGGAGCGCCCCCTGACTTACCTGTCGGATGCTATGTCCGACGGGGTCAGGGGGGCCTACCTGCGGCCGGGGAGGCACAATTTAAAGGCGAGGTGCGGGGCGGCCATTTATGTTGCTGGCCGCCTGCCAGCACCTGCCTGCGCTCCCGTCCCCGGCCTCCTGAACGCCCCCCGCCGCCCCCCCCCCGCAGAGTGCCGGCTGCGCTCCAAGAGCCCGGCACTTCTCTTGAGGGGAGGAAGGCCTGCAATACCGTGGTGCGACATGCCGCAGTGCGTGGCGCTGCGGCACATAGCGGCGCGATATTGACTCGCAGCGCCCCAAGAGGGATGCGGGGCGCATCCAGTAGTGGCCCGCTTCCCTCTTGGGGCGCAACCATTCAATTTCCGGCGCAGGGGTGCTAATTTTTCCGGGGCGCTACTCAATTTTTAGCCCATAGAGTCACAATGGCAAGAAAGAGGCCATTTGGCCCATCGAGTCCGTGCCAGCTCTCTGCAGAGCAATCCAGTCAGTCCCATTCCCCCACTCTATCCCCGTAGTGTCACCCTCTGATAGTAAAACCAAGTAAAACCAAGATTAGAAACTTGAATCAACTTCCTCTAACTGTGTGGCCCAGCAAATTGGGCACTGTGCTGTTCAATAATGTCAAACTGAAACAAATTCAAAATGCAATTAAGTCCCTTCAATGTAAACACTAAATTCTTGTTGCGGTGCTGCTCGGGCATCCATTAACTTACCAACCCTACGACGTTCTCTTTGTTCCACACCACAGAGATGGGAGGTATGTCTGCCAGGTTTGAGGGAACTCGACTGGTCACGACAACTGAGTTGCCGACGGAGACCCACTGTTCTTTCTGCATCTCCAGCTGTAATCCAGCTGACCCTACACCTGCAACAGATAACAGAAGCTGATTAAAATATGAACAGAACGGCTCGGTTAGTATGCAACCGAGGTATGGACACCAAAGGCTGGTCTATGCTGATCCCAGCCAAGGCACGACAATTGGGCTCGGTAGCTTTGGGCCATTGAGGAGAAAAGAAGTCTGCCAAGGTTCCGGCTCCTGATTGCCAACCAATTGGCATTGCTGGAAAACACACGCGCGTGGAGAATGGGCGAGGACGGGATAGGGCTCAGCCATCACACACTCCAGAGGTGAAATAACCTACCAATTACCGCTGTCAAGCCCGCACATGGAGAATGGCCACTTGGGCAAGATTCCAGTGAGTGACCATGGCCTGTAGATCTGTAATACAGCGTTACAACAGAGGGAGAGAACACAGGCAAAAAACAAAATCCAAAGATGCAGAAAGGTGAGATCAAGCTTACCGGCCAATTAAGGGAAAGCCGGTGAGAGATGACGTCAGCGTATGACGCTTCATCTGTCGAAAATTTTTGACAGATGAATTGTCAGCGTTTGACAGCTTTGAGAAGCTGTCAAACACTGACAATCTCTGTTCTAAGGTGAGCCCTTGCACATAGGCTCACCAAGGCCTCTCTCCTCAGCAGAAAGCAGATGGCTGCTGCATCTGAGAATGCAGCAGCCATTCTGTCATCTCTGCCGTTGAGATGAGGCACCTCCGGATCCTCAACGGTTGAAGCCTGCAGAAAGAAGCAAAGGTAAGGAAACTTTTTCCAACACTTTACACTCGCCTCTCATAATTACCTGTCCACACTTGCGCCCATCACTCACCTCTACAGCTGACATTTCGACCCCTCTCACCCCTGCAGACCCACTGCTTGCCTCGCTGACCCTGGCGAGGTTCGCAGCCGTCGGGAAGCCCGCAATTGCAGGGGTAAAATGGGGAAAAGCCTCAAAACTGCCTGTTAACAGGCAGTTAATTGGCTCTAATCCCCTTCCCGCCTCGAGGAGACAGGTCCCTGTGCGACTCGGTGACCCGCCTCCCGGGAAGATGGCACGGAGGCGGGTTGGGAGCGGGGTCAGTACCTACTCCCAGTTTCTGCCATTTTCCCGGCAATCCCGCCTCCATACCCATCTCCCCAGGGCTGGGAAAATTCCCCCCATAATTTCAGTGGGCGAGTGGTCAATCTAGGGAACCAGCTCCCTAGGGAGATGGTGGAAGCAGTTAGTAGCAGTTGATTCAATCAAGAGCAAATCAAGAGATAGATTTCTTTTAGAAAATAATATTTTGGGATACAGTATATAAGTGTCAGCTGTGGCTCAGTTGGTAGCACACTCGCCTCTGAGTTAGAAGGTTGTGGGTTCAAGTCCCACTCCAGGGACTTGAGCACATAAAGCTAGGCTGACACTCCAGTGCAGTGCTGAGGGAGTGCTGCACTGTCGGAGGTGCCGTCTTTTGGATGAGATGTTAAACCGAGGCCCTGTCTGCTCTCTCAGGTGGATGTAAAAGTTCTCATGGCACTATTTCGAAGAAGAGCAGGGGAGTTATCCCCGGTGCCCTGGCCAATATTTATCCCTCAACCAACATAACAAAAACAGATTATCTGGTCATTATCACATTGCTGTTTGTGGGAGCTTGCTGTGTGCAAATTGGCTGCCGTGTTTCCTACATTACAACAGTGACTCCACTTCAAATAGTACTTCATTGGCTGTAAAGCACTTTGAGATGTCCGGTGGTCGTGAAAGGCTCCTATATAAATGCAAGTCTTTCTTTCTTTCTAATTTCAGACATGACGTGTGGTAAGTGTAGCATATTGGGAGCAACAGGTGACTTTGGACCCATTGTTCCCAAATCTCTCCACCATTGGAGGTTTTCCTCACCTGATTTCTGGGTCTGTTGTAGACTAATTAATAGAGATTGATTGCTATGATTAGTCAACAACTCCATTAGCATTGTATCATGTGACTACCAGGATGGTAGAAGGCGAACTAGACTGGGTCTTTTCCCATGTAGCAACTCCTACGTACCTGTGACAGATACTTTTACTGGGCCTGGTTGTATAGATTCAGCCATTTGTTATAAGAGCTGTAATTAATGCGCATTTGGTGGAATTTGAGCACAGCGTTGTTCAGAATTCATTATGATAGACATTAAACTGTCAATATCACTGAAGAGAAGCCATCACGATAGTTGGGCTGGGAAATGAAAAGGTTAGATTACCACATTAGGGGTGTTGTTCCATGGGTGGTGGCAGGGGTTTGAGGTACATTATTGGAAGAAGTGGAAGAAGATTTATTCTGTACCTAACCCATGATACAGCTGACCTTCAAGTGCGTCATTTGAGTGTGTAACGGGAGCTCTACTCTGTACCTTAGCCAAGCTGCTCCTGACCTGAAAGTCTTTGATGGGGCAGTGCAGCGGGAGCATTACTCTGCATCTAAATCATGCTGTAGCTGACATAGGAATGCTTGATGATGATGGTAGGTGCTAAAAGTAGAGAGTGTTTTATTTCCGTGACTGACCCCCCTCAATCACTCACCTTGATGAACACAAAAATGAGACATTGGAGATTGTTACACATAATAAATTATTAAAAATGTAGGATCAAAACACAACCCTACTTGGAGAGCAAGGGGGCAGCCTAAACAGAACAGCTCATGAAGAAGAAAGAAAAAATACAGCGGAAGCTGCTTTATAGCTACTTACTGCTGAAATACTTTCTATTTGTGCCAGGACAGCTCCACTTAATTGCATAATGCTCCTATTGGCAAACACTTTGCTATAAAGTACCGTTAATTAGGCAGCCTCCACTGAAATGAGTAGGGTCGCTCCTATATCATTATCCCCGTATAGAATTAGTACAGTTTATTTATTCAGGCGGTGATCATGAACAGCGCAATGAATTACCAAACTGCATTATTTATTTTATAAACAGAAGTTGTCAGCTTTCATCTTGAATTCCAGAGGCCAGTCTCAGGCTGGTTCAATATGCTGTGCAGTACAGGGCAGTTTGCAACCTCTTTTTGCTCCATCACAACCTTTCTTCTGTCTCTATTTTATCAATGCGACTGCGGTCATCATTGCTCCGAATTTCCCTCTCATTCTTTTGTCCTATGCGTTATCCTTCTGCCTGCATCCTCTGTGTGTTGAACTCAAGAGGAGCAAGGGAGTTCTCCCCTAGTGTCCTGGCCGATATTTAATCCCTCAAACAACACCTGAAAACAAATGATCTGGTCATCATTATATTGCTGTTTGTGGGAGCTTGCTGTGTGCAAATTGGCTGGCACCTTTCCTACATTACAACAGTGACTGCACTTCAAAAGTACTTCATTGGTTGTAAAGCGCTTTGGGATGTCCTGAGGTTGTGAAAGACGCTATATAAATGCAAGTCTTTCTTTTTCAAGGACTGAATTCTACAGGCTTTTAAATCCCAAGCTTTCGCCTAATCATTACTTCCCGATTTACCTCAGCTTCACCTGGGCTTTTTTTTTAAAGTGCTTTTTTGATGGTTCAGTGTGGTGTATAATACAGGCCGCACTGCAACAAAGTGATTAGTAGAAGCTAGATCCAGACATCAAATGGTACTAGTCTCAGGGCATAGTCTCAGGATAAGGGTTCGGCCATTTAGGACTGAGATGAGGAGGAATTTCTTCACTCAGAGGGTTGTGAATCTTTGGAATTCTCTGCCCCAAAGGGCTGTGGATGAGGCGTCTATCAGTATATTCAAGGCTGAGATCGATAGATTTTTGGACTCTCGGCGAATCAAGGGATATGGAGATCGGGTGGGAAAGCGTAGTTGAGGTCGAAGATCAGCCATGATCTTATTGAGTGGCGGAGCAGGCTCGAGGGGCCTGCTCCTGCTCCTATTTCTTATGTTCTTATGTTCTATACTATGCAAATAATTAGACAGGAAACAATCTCATTAATTAAGTGCATTAGACAGGTTTACAAAATAAATGATGGAACACAAATCAATACTTTATAGAGTCCTACTTGGTTTGAGTTTGGGGAATGAGAACCCAATTCATACTGGACACAAATCTACAGCATCAAACTGCCTCTGCTGCTTCTATCCTCCATCCTCCACACTCAATAAACCTCAGCTCATTCAGAACTCTGCTGACCATATCCTAATATGCACCGAGTCCCAGTCGCCTTTCATCCCTGTCCTTGCAGACCTACACTGGCTCCTGGTCACCCATCGTCTCAAGTTTAAAATTCTCATCTTTATGTTGAAGCTCCTCCATGGCCTTACCCCCTTCCTATCTCTGTAACCTCCTCCAGCCTTACAATCCACCCCCCCCAACTCTTACTCCCTCTGACTCCAGCCTCTTGTGCATCTCCCCCACCTTTCGCCCCATCACTGACAGCTGAGCCACCTGCCACCTAGGCCTCGGTCTCTGGAATTTCCTCTCTAAATCCCTCCCTGTCTTCCTTTAAGACCCCTCTTAAAACCCATCTCTTTGACTCAGCTTTTGGTTACCCTTCCTAATATCTCCTTCATTGACTCAGAATTCATTGCTTCCCCCCTTCCCTTCCTACCCCCACCCCCCCCCCCCCCCCCCCCCCTCCTTCCATTTCTGTGGAGTGCCTTGGGAAGTTCTTCTACATTTAAGGGTGCTATATCAATGCAAGTTGCTGCTTTTGTCCCCAATTCTGCAATGCATCATCCATGTTTCTTGAAAAGGCCGTATGGATGGGCTGGGATAGAAAATGGAGAATGGTGAATTTGGAGGTGGTTTCCTGAGGGGCTGGAAATGGCACATTTTGCCCGTGTCGGATTCATGTTCGAGTTTATTTGGGGATGGTTAATGCTGATGCTAGGTGCAAAAAGAAAATTTATCACGGAGATTTCCCATTTAATACCTGTGGGAAATCCCGGTTTCCTCCCACAGTCCAAAAATGTGCGGGTTAGGTTGATTTGGCTATGATAAATTGACCCTTAGTGTTAGGGGGGGATTAAATATGTGGGGTTATGGGGATAGGATGGGATATGTTAGGGGGGATTAAATATGTGGGGTTATGGGGATAGGATGGGATATGTTAGGGGGAATTAAATACGTGGGGTTACGGGGGTAGGGTGGGATATGTGTACTGTGGGGATTAAAGCAGGGACAGGGTACTGGACTTGGATGATCAGCCATGATCGTATTGAATGGTGGAGCAGGCTCGACGGGCCGAATGGCCTACTCCTGCTCCTAGATTCTATGTTTCTATGTTTCTATATTAATACAGGAGGAATTGAATTCTTGACAGGAAGAGGTTACCAGATGTGAATTCCATTCATATTGGCAAAAACCCATAAAAATCACAGCAGGTCCTGTATCTCCTCAGAGTAAGAGAGGTGAGGAAACAATTCCCATTTGTTCAGTCAGGAAGGATTAAAAAGCAGCACAAATATCACTGTCATTGAGGGATGGAAGATATGTTCTTACTTTGATTGGTGCTTGGATTAGAAAAGATTATTCTGATGTAAAGGAACTGAATCCTTATTGTTTGGGATACTTGAGCTCTAATTCTTTCCAATAAAAACTACAAGAACATTTTAATAATCTAGCCTCCCCACGCGCTTTAATGTTGTTTCCGACAGCACAAGTTTACGTGCGGCTGTGGCAATTTCAACAGTTGGTGCTTGGGTTTAGCAGGTCCAATAACTTTATTTAAAACTTCCATATAAAGCTTTTGAGAGCGTCGGTTACACTCAGGATGTATCGCTTCTTAATGTCATAAGGGTTTTTAAAAAACTAGCATGCTGGGTTTTTTTTCTGACCAGTGCCAGAAAATTAAAAAACAATCTATAAGCTCTCCTTGCCATACAGCAATTCAATTCTGGATGACCACTGGACCTATTTAGACCACTTCCCCTTCTGGGAGTACGCAGGTAGTGGACTTAGAAAGGGGCAGGTCTGCTTTGCAGTTAAACTGCAAAATTTCTGCAGACAGTATATTATACTGATCACAACAACAACAACACTTGTAGTTATAGAATGCCTTTAACGCAGCGAAACGTCCCAAGGCGCTTCACAGGAGTGTTATCAAACAAAATTTGACACCGAGCCACATAAGGAGATATTAGGGCAGAGCTTGGTCATAGAGGTAGGTTTTAAGGAGCGTCTTAAAGGAGGAAAGAGAGGTAGAGAGGTTTAGGCAGGGAATTCCACAGCTTAGGGCCTTGGCAACAGAAGGCACGGCCACCAATGGCAGAGCGATTAAAATTGGGGATTCTCAAGAGGCCAGAATTGGAGGAGCGCAGATATCTCAATTAAGATGGAATCTAAGCAGTGATACAGCTGTTGGCTTCACTAACCCTTGACCCTTAGTCCTGATCACATTACTGTTTTTAATGCTCAATTGAATCCGTTAATCCATTTCTTCATTAAATTGACCAGTTCTACGCATGCAATTAAAACAGAAAGCAATGATTTGTGTTCACTGGACAGCAAACATGCAGCTGTCGTTCGACTGTCATTGGTGTACACTAGTCAGTTTCTTAGTAAACATTTGTTGATATGAAAAATCTTCTAAAACGTGCCAACTAGGGCCTGTGCGCCTAAGAAAACAAGCGCAATTTGAAGAGCCTTCCTGAACCGCGCAATCGGCAGAATCTCGGCATTTTGACCGGGGGGGGGCGTGGCCAGTTTGTGGGCGGGGCCTGATCCGGGCAAATTGAATCTTGAACCAGCGTCAAAGATCGTGTGCGCTGGTTTTGCCAATTGCGCCGATATAACTAGCGGAAACGAGTGGAAATTCTACCCCAATATTTCTTACACAGAGAAGCAGCTGAATAGATGTGTTTCCTCACCTCCAATCCCAACTATCTTAAAGGTGCCCAATGAACTCTAGGAGGGAGGTCTGGCCACTACAATTAATTCAATCGATCTTCTGGAGGTTAATGTCACTGGGGAGGGAGATCAGAGCTGTTAATACAATTTATATTAGCCTAGAAACACTATCGCCCAAGGCCTAGTACATTCCTATGACATTCTTGCTTGTGCTATTTTAGTGCAGGCGTTAAACCATTTATTTTAAGTGGGTTAACACCTCCACTAAAGTAATGCACAGAGCAACAAAATATGAATATATTAAATGTTCATCCATTAATATCAAACCTGAAAAGCTCCTCCCTTTTCCTGGAATACTGAATACAATTTTATTTTCACCATCAAAAAATGCAATTTATCACTGTAGCCAGAATGTCCTGTAGTTATTATCCATATTTATCATAACAAATAATAAAACTCGTTGTTGGAAATGTTAAAGTAAGATTGAATAAAAATATAATTCAGGAGTTTTGGGATTCAAATCTATACAACAGTTTATGGTGGGATTCTTTGAATTCTAAATTACAGATATCACTAAGCACATTCTGCCTATATGTGGCTTACAGACATTAAACATCGTCTGAAAGGGATTAATCTACAAAAATAGAAAAATACTTCAGTTTAAATTAAATCTCCCATTTTGTTTTACCAGATCAGTTTCTTTGATTGCATCCTTAAACAGAATGTCATTTTAAGCTCTTAAATATGAAGCAGAAGTATTTTTTTATTGATTTAGAATGGTTTCAGCTCTTGGTGAAGTGAGGCTCTGCACAAAGCACTGCTACCCCACTCTTCTAATCTCTATTATTATACAGGTTGCTGTCTGGGATTCACACCAAGCCCTGCTCTTGATGCTTTGCTCTGTTCGGACAATCACTTTGACCAAGATGCTCTTTTGTACACGATCTCCATTTAGTAAGAATTGGAAGAAATCGTAACTTTTTCCTCTTCATTTCAAAGCTATTGGGGTAGAAATTGGACCTCGATGAGCCCGTTTTAGAGGCATAAAATGTGCCCAACAAAGGCCAAATTCAGGGACCAATGCCTGAAAGATGTCACACTCGATAGTGGGTCAGACCCAAAACAGGCCTTCTAATTTCCTTACATCTTAAATTGTTGATTGGAACAGAACTTGGTGTCCTGATTTACAATTCAATCGCCAATGAGGCAGTAGCACCAAGAACAGCCCTTGCCAAACCCTAAGGCCTACAAAATTTAAACAGGACAAACCAGCAAGGAAGAAGTACAGGCATAAGAGGGACTGAGGCCTGGGCTTTTTGGGCTGGATTAGAAGGCTCTTGTGCCATGGTTTGGACAAACTGGTCTAGACTGATAAAACCTTTTTAATAGAACGGATAAATCTTTGAACCCATAACTACCCAAGATAAGAACAAAAGAAATAGGAGCAGGAGTAGGCCATTCGGCCCCTCGAGTCTGCTCCACTATTCAATAAGATCATGGCTGATCTTCTACCTCAACTGCACGTTCCTACACTATCCCTTGATTCCCTTAATATCCAAAAATCTATCGATCTCAGTCTTGAAGATACTCATCGACTGAGCCTCCACAACCCTCTGTGGTAGAGAATTCCAAAGATTCACCACCCTCTGAGTGAAGAAATTTCTCCTCATCTCAGTCCTAAATGGCCGACGCCTTATCCTGTGACTATGACCCCTGGTTCTAGACTCTCCAGCCTACATAAAAGTGCAGCCCCTGAGGCTTCATACACCATAGCACAGTCTGCCGTCAGTGCTCACAGCCTCAGCAATAGAATATTTGTTTGACAAAATTTTAAAAAACTCTTCTCCGCATCTCACTCCCCATCCGTGTTACACCAAACCCTGTTGGACATTTTGATTACCAGCGACAGTACAGGTGACTGAAACTCTTATGAACAGTAATGTCCAGAGGCACTCAGCTAGATCATCCTCAACCTAGAGTGGCACACCAGGGGGCAGCATTGCACAGGCTCCTTGCAAAGAGCACTTTGATCGTCAGCACATTTCTGTTCAAAGATGGGGATAATTTCCCTTCAAGGATGCAAGTCCGCATCTCACATCCCTTCTGCTAATTTCTGCATTGTTCTTTGCTGTATTCAAATCCAGTCTGTGAGATCATCCTCCAAACTTAGATTATGAGGGGTTTTGATAGAGTAAATAAGAAGAAACTGTTTCCACTAACAGGAAGGTCAGTGACCAGAGGACACAAACTTAAGATAATTGGCAAAGAACCTGGGGGACGATTAGGAGAATTTTTTTTACGCAGCGAGTTGTTATGATCTGGAATGCCCTGCCTGAAAGGAAGCAGATTCAATAGTAACTTTCAAAAGGGAATTGATATATAGTTGAAAAGGAAAAAATTTGCAGGACTACGGGGAAAGAGCAGGTAAGTGGGACTAAGTGGAGAGCTCTTTCAGAGAGCCAGCACAGGCACGAAGGGCTGAGTGGGCTCCTTCGATGCTGTGCGATTCTACGAAAGCCACACGTCTTCATAAAAAGCCCACTGGGTGAAAAATTACAAAGGCTCTTTATTAAATGATCACATTCTGTAGGAGAGGATATTTGGACCCTTCCTCCTCAAAATATACAGACCTTTTTTTTTTGTTCTTTAGCCAAGACTACCCAGCACAACAGGCCAGCAGACTTCCTGTGACTATCGGGGCAAAGGGCCCGCTTCCAGCTTTTTGTGGATATACTCTGAGCTGCGGCTGGCAGGTGTAAAAGATTATTTTGTTTATTTTCTCTCCCTCTCTGTTCGTCAGCTCCCACGGTGACATGACCGAGATAGGGAATTCAGCGCGTGGAGGAACCACAGACGGGAACTCACTGTGACAAATAGGGAGCTTCAGTCTCGATTCTGGACTACATCCGTACAGGAAGCTGGAAGACTTTAGTTACTGCCACAGTCAGTATTCAGCTTGAAACACATAAGCTATTGCAGGCAAGATCCATGGTTTTCATATTCAATTGAACAAACAGGACACTCTTCCTATAATAAATATATTTTATCTGCAAAGCTCATTAAGAGATGTTTTACAACTGAGAACCATTTGGCACGTTGGCTTACCCTGCCCTATTTTTCTGTCCGTTGAAGTTGAAAATTCTGCCCGTTGTAATCTACCGCACGGTCTCAGCGACTGGTTATTATTGGACAACCTGCACCATTGTTTCGAACCTGAAGTCACGGTCTGAGAGAATCGTTATTGCACCGCTTTGAGGTCAATGGGAAAGGACGTCATGACAGGGGTCATGAGATATGCAGTCAGCTAAATACAGTAACAAAGGTTGCAGTTCAACCCCCCTGGGTTCGCATTACCAGATCTTGCTTGCATAAAGGAACGTGGTTCGTGGAGAGCATGGGCTCGCTTATGGGAGCAAGTCTTTGATGCTGTGTATGAGAGAAACATTTGAGTAGAAATCATAAGCAAAGCACTGTGTCACGTTGCGTCATGGCACAGAACTCCACATTATGTCAACAAGCTGCCCATTCCTCCAGCCATAGACAGGGAACTGCATCACGTGTCTAAACTCTGACATTTGTAAAATAGATTTGTTTCAGGATACCACATAAAGAAGTCACATTTCCATGACAATAAATCCATGGCATCAAGTACAGAGTCTGACCCTGCTACTTAAACAAGCCTCGTTACATCGGTGGCCCGTTTCCAGGACGAGTTGAGTTTAGAACACCCTGCTCTGGTAAAACCATTTTGCTTTACCAATCTTCTTCCAGGTCACTGGATAGTGATCAGTGGCGGGGCCCCAGAGCTAATCGTCCCCCTTTCTAAACCAGGGGCCAACTGTAGCACCCCTGGTTCTGCGCCAGCTGAGATCAGCCAACTCGACAGAGACCAGAGACCAAACCGGGGACCTTCTTGGCCTGTGTGGCTCATAACTCATCATTTACCACTGCGCCATCGGGAGTTAGATGATTTCTAGCACTTGGTTTTGTTACTGGGCCTTCAAAAGGTCCTTGGGGGCTTGATGGGCTACAGTGCAGTGGGAAATCTTCGCCCATTTCTTTTGCCTTTTCTCCCTTCATTTGGATCTCTCTATTATTGAAATTGTTCTTTCACCAATAAGCAGGGAAGTAACCTGCCCCATCGTGTAGCTCTGTAACAAGCCACTGGTTCTACATGAAAGTGTGACTTGCCCCTTCTATTGTCTTCCCTCCCTCTTAAAGAGGAAGCCTGTAGCCATCAGGTGAAATCTCAGCTTTGATCCAACATCCTACCTCCGCACGGTAAATTGCAATTGGTACATATATGTACGTGTGCCATTTTAGAAGGTTGCACCAGTTTCAGTCTCTTTGCAACTTAACTTCCTATCACACAAAGAGAAGCATGCATCGACCCATCCTCCACCCCACCAGTCACAGCAATGGAACAGGCATCTACCCACCAGTCATCATTTTCATTAAGGTTCTAGGACATCAAAACAAGATGACATCAACTTACGAGGAACATTTGCAAGTGTTTTTATAAAATGCAAATGAGCCAGCGCAATGGCCTGTCGACAGGACTGTCGTTGTCAAAATCCAAATTCTGAGCGAGCGTGGGGGAGGAAAGGAAATAGGATCGGGGATCATGACTTTGAGTTCTGATGCTGGCATTGCTGATTAAAAGTCACTGAAAAGCGCAAGAATGCTACGAACCACCATGTCGTAAAACACAGAAGTGGGGAACAAGTGGACCGCTTTTGTAAAAAAACTGGACTAGCCATTTTATATTTTAGAAATTTCCAGGCCACCTACTCAAAAATCTGAAAGGTGCAACATGTGCCTGAAGATCACAGGTAGGCAACAGAATGCGAGGTTCGCTGGGGGTAATTGGTGAGCACAGGAGGGGCAGTAAGATGGCAGCCAGTCTGCCAGAAGTAGGCTGCCAAACATGCTGGTCAGCTCAGACAACAAGTGCTACAGAATAGCCAGGCTCAGAAAGATTATGCCATTCCTCTTCTATTTTCTCTATTCAGATGCTGCAGCAGCTGCTTGTATGACGTAGAGATTGTCCCTGCAGGACAATGTCAGGATATGGGGCCATTGATTGGGCCTAGCATGTGTTGATTATTTCCCACGCCACAAACACAGGCCGCGACCTTAAGCTCAAAGACGCAAAAACAAAACCTTCTGGGAAAACTTCTCCCAGCTGAAAGGACCCAGTTTCCTGTTTAAGCCTCTGAGATTCTCCAGTAGCTAATTTACATCAGCTTGTCCATTTGCCTCAAATTCCATTAATACAAAGACAAATGTTGTGAAGCACGTTCGGAGGAACAAAGATATTTGTTCAAAAATGCTTTTATGTTTGGCACAGCTCCTTCCTCTTTGTACTATACTCCTATTACTTTTAACACTGAAAATTGTGTTTAAACGCCATCATCTCAACATTCTGGATAACATCAACTGGGCCGCACAAAGCAAGGCATGGTTTAACTTGGCACGCGTACGTTTATAGACCAATATCAAGGCGGGCCAGCAATAAACAAATGCTCAATTATATTGTTGGGCACAAGTGAGAAAATGTCATGCCAAAACTTTCCGTTGGGTCAGACCACGCCTAGATGTACGAACTATGACCAAAAGGAAAAGACCCTTTGGTCCGGTCAGCCTGCCCCACACAACCTAAATGCCTTGTAGTGTCAGCCGTGGCTCAGTTGGTAGCACCTTCGCCTCTGGGTCAGAAGATTGTGGGTTCACAGTCCCAACCCAGAGACTTGAGCACATTATCTAGGCTGACACTCCAATGCAGTGTTGCACTGTTGGAGGTGCCGTCTTTCAGATGAGACGTTAAACCTAGGCCCCGTCTGCCCTCTCAGGTGGATGTAAAAGATCCCACGGCACTACTTCGAAGAAGAGCAGGGGAGTTCTCCCCGGTGTCCTGGCCAATATTTATCCCTCAATCAACATCACTAAAAACAGATTATCTGATCATTATCACATTGCTGTTTGTGGGAGCTTGTTTTGCGCAAATTGGCTGCTGCGTTTCCTACATTACAACAGTGACTACACTTCAAAAAGTACTTCATTGGCTGTAAAGCGCTTTGGGACGTTGGGTGATCGTGAAAGGCGCTATATAAATGCACGTCTTTCTTTCTTGTCCATCTAGACTCTGCACCCCACCTGAAAGGCAGAAGGGAAACATTGAACTGAGCCTAATCGTCCCTTCATCTCACATGCACATTTGCAAGGTATTGCTGGAGAGCAGTAAACCAGGCTTGTTTCTCTGCACACCCCTCTCCCACTAGCCCCATTACACTGAGGCCAATTGTAGCACTCCCCTCCCCCACCCCCTCACAACTAAGTTAGCAGAGACTAGGGATTGAATCTGGGCCTTCCAAATCAACATGACAAATTGGGTTTATACTCGCTGGAATATAGAAGAATGAGAGAGGATCTCATCGAAACATATAAAATTCTGACAGGTCTGGACAAACTAGATGCAGGAAGAATGTTCCCGATGGTCAGAGAGTCCAGAACCAGGGGTCATAATCTAAGGATAAGGGGTAAGCCATTTAGGACAGAAATGAGGAAGAATTTCTTCACCCAGAGAGTGGGGAACCTGTGGAATTCTCTACCACAGAAGGTAGTTGAGGCCAAGTCATTAAATATATTCAAGAATGAGTTAGATATATTTCTTAAAGCTAAAGGTATCAAGGGATATGGGGAGAAGGCAGGTACAGGGTACTGAGTTTGGATGATCAGCCATGATCTCATCGAATGGCGGAGCAGGCTCGAGGGGCCGAATGGCCTACTCCTGCTCCTATCTTCTATGTTTCTATATTATGCACCGAGTCAGAACTGAGCTTAGAGTAGCTACTTTTTTATAAATGTATTTCTTCTTTCTGTCTATTGTAGATTTTTGTAAAAACAGCTTACTAAATTTTAAACTTCAAATTTCTTTCCAATTCGTTCTCAGGGGGTGGCCATCTTTGGTAAGGTCGGCAGTTATTGCCCATCCCTGCTGATACAACCGAGTGTCTTGCTAGGCCACTCATGAGGGCAGTTACGAGTCAACCACTTTGGTGTTAGACTGGAGTCACATATAGGCCAGATCGGGTAAGGACGGCAGGTTTCCAGCCCTAAAGGACATTAGTGATCCAGTTGGGTTGAAACGCCAGTCTGACAGCTTCATGGTCACTTTTACTGACACCAGCTTTTCAATTTCCAGATCAGCCCACACCCCACTGGCCACTGGAAAGGTTGTGCTCTGGCAGACATAATACCTGTCGTTTTACAGAAAAGCACCACAAAGTGTTAATTATAAGACAATGATTAATCGGCACTCATTCAGGGAGGCCACAGGATGTGAGAAACATCACACTCGTGCAGTAGGAGGTGCAGTTCTTGCGTTGGGACGGAGCACATTGTTGAGAGCTTTAATCTTTGGTCATTTATCTCATTGCTGCTTGCGGGACCTTGCTGTATGCAAATTAGCTGCTGTGTTTTCCTACATTACAAACACTGGCTACGCCTCAGGAGCACTTCATTGGCTGTAAAGCGCTTCGGGACGTCCTGAGGTCATGAAGGCGCTATATAAATGCAAGTTCTTTCTTTTTTCTTTCCCTTTGTAACATTTAGGATTACATGACAATTCAGTACAATATATATTCCCCCTTTACGTATAATGCTGGCTGCAAATACAGACAGCTGGGGGGAATAGCAATGGGAACCAATCATTTTCAACTTATATAAGGTCTGCTTGCTCCCACTTAAATTTGTTTACTTAGATGAAGAGCCCAATTAAAGCGATAAATGTTGATTAACGACACTTGAGGGGGGAATTTTCCCAGCCCTGGGGAGGTGGGACTGCCGGGAAAATGGCAGAAACTGGGAGCAGGTATCGACCCCACTCCCAACCCGCCTCCGTGCCATCTTCCCGCGAGGCGGGTCCCCGAGTCACACAGGAAGGGGATTAGAGCCAATTAATTGCCTGTTAACAGGTAGTTAACAGGCAGTTTTGAGGCTTATCCCCATTTTACGCCTGCAATTGCGGGCTTCCCGACGGCTGCGAACCTCGCCAGGGTCAGCGAGGTGAGCAGTGGGTCTGCGGGGGTGAGAGGGGTCGAAATGTCAGCTGTAGAGGTGAGTGATGGGTGCAAGTGTGGACAGGTAAGTATGAGAGGTGAGTGTAAATTGTTGGAAAAAGTTTCCTTACCTTTGCTTCTTTCCTGCAGGCTTCAACCCTTGAGGATCCGGAGGTGCCTCATCTCAACGGCAGAGATGACAGAATGGCTGCTGCATTCTCAGATGTCAGTGGTTGACCGCTTCTCAAAGCTGTCAAACGCTGACAATTCATCTGTCAAAAAATTTCGACAGATGAAGCGTCATACGCTGACGTCATCCGTCACCGGCTTTCCCTTAATTGGCCGGTAAGCCCGCAGGGCAGGCTTAACAAGGACATTCAAGGGAAAATAGCGTGGGTTGGTCAGACGTCGCTGGGGGCGGGACTGAAACCCGAAAACCAGAAGTCCCGCCTCCAGCACGTCTCCATTGAGAAAATCCAGCCCTTGATCTCTGAGCTACGCACATACTCTGGGGAGACTTGGGCGTTTCCTGTACTGGGCGATTAGTGGTGGTGACTTTGGGACATCCTGAGGACATGAACGGTGCTATATAAATGTAACTTCCTTCTTCCTCTCTATCCAACATACCCCATCTGGGTGTGCTTGTTGCGGACACTGGGTGCCTGAAATGGGGGAGTGTTTCATTCTCCAGTTTAATGAGCATAGAATTCAGTAAACAAAAGTTTAAACAAAAATACACAAGAACTTTGCAAGTCTGGCAAAATGACATGTAATCACTGCAACGATGGCCCTTAAAATTTCACCACATCTTGCATAAAACACAACAACATATCTGCACACATGGCTCAGAAGTACCTGATGAAAAGGCTGATCTTTCAACAATTTCCTTATAAACTGCACCTGTAGAATGTGACTGTTCACTACAGATAGAACCTGCTGTTGCACTGGAGACCCAGGTGTGCAATGTGCTGAGTTTAAGTCCCACACACCCATCACTCCTGTGCTCATTGACCTACACTAGTTCCCGATCCCCTAAACACCTAATTCTCATCCTTCTGTTTAAATCTCTTCATGGCATCGCCCCCTCCCCATCTCTGTAACCTCCTCCTGCCCTACAAACCCCTACCCCAATTCAGCTCTCCAATTCTCTGACTGGCCTCTTGTGCATAACCCTCCTGCCTCCGCCCCAGCATTGAGGGCCATGCCTTCCGCTATCTAGGCCCAATGCTCTCAAATTCCCTCCCTAAAGCCTTCCGCCTCTCCACCACCCACTGCTGCTTTAAGATCCTCCTTAAAACCCACCTCTTTGAGCAAGCTTTTCACCCCTAAGATCTCCTTCTTTTCTCAACGCCTCCATGAAACGCCTTGTGATGTTTTTCAACGCAAGTTGTGGTCATTTCTACTCCGACAAGCTACTCTCGTTTTAAAACTAATATTCCCTGCATACACGCACAGCCCGTTTATCTTAGTTCAGATTATCTCTCGCCTTATAAAGTTATTTTCGGGCTAAACACACCACTGGTGGCCGAGAGGACAGGAAGGCTGTCCTGCTCCCTGGTGATGTTACTCTTGATACGGCCACTAGGTGGCGGCCAAATGCATGTTGCTGATGACCGGCCCACCTTACAGCACCACCCTGAGATCAGTAAGGGTTATGGACAAAAGGCACAGAACCACATTTCACCGTGTGGAAAGTTGTGGCGATATTTTGACATTTTAGTGCCAGAAAGCTGCTTTGCTGAACATTCCTGGTCTCTGGAGCAGTGGGAACAACGTTCTCTTTGCTCAATATTCCCAATTAAACATTAACTCTGCAAATCTATTGCCAAACACTTGTATGAGAAGAAGGTCGACACGTTAGCGACTGGCGCCTCAGTTAACTGCGCGTTAACACTGTAGTGCAAGGCTAGATCCAGCAGCACTTTCAGCAGGATGCTAGTATGATAGGTATTTCAGAAGGTTCTGCTACTCAGTAAATTCATTCCCTATTTACACCAGACCCATCTAAAAATGTCTGTTAATGAATTTGCAGCTAAATTCTACTGTTCAGTGGACATATCACAATAGTTAGCTCAGTGCTCAGTGGAGAATGAGTTGCCCAAGTGTGAGGCAGGAGATTTGGATTGGGTTGGTATAAACTAGATCATTATGCCCTTTAGAAAGTGCAGCAAAGGAAATTAGGCCACCCACTCTCCTGGGCTCCCCAGTACCCATAATGATCCACGGCGCCAGTGTTGAGCTCCTGTTACCATTCTGTCCTCAATGCTTGACCCTCCTGTCTGAACATGCTGTGATTTTCAGGTAGCCATGAGAGCGCGACATTGCTCTTAAATAAAACAAAACCATTTATGTATCACCGCTCCTCCCCCCATCACGCACCGCATCAGGTGTTGCCAAACATCATTGTTGTTGTAAGGGCCAAAATCGCAATCAATGTGGGGGAGGGAGGGGCTACTTATACCCCAGCCCTCGGGGTGGGGTGGGGGGGGGAGGGGGTGTGCTCTCAAATGTCTGCAAATATCACTTTGTAACTGACCATTACAACTGACCTAGACTGGGGTGGACCAAGGTAAAGGGGGGGAAGCAAATTTAGTATGCAATGATTGGGCTCAACTGGAAATCCCACACCTGATTGGTTCTCTGCTTCTGGGAAGGAGGGAAATCCAGTATAGCTGCAGCAGCTTAAAGGGCCAAAAGCAAAACTTTTTGATTGTGGGGGGGGGGGAAGAGAAAGAGGGAAAGAGGGTAAAAAAGGGCAAAAGATGAAAGAAAGAAGGAGAAGGATAGAGCAAAAGAGGGGAAAAAAAGAGATAAAGCAAGAGAGAAAGAAAGGGATAAAGGAAGAAAGAAAGAAAGAGAGAAAGAAAGGGAGAAAGCGGGAAAGAGCTAGTGCTGGAGCTCGTTATAATTCTAATGGGCAGAGGGGGGAGCATCTGCAATGGCCAAAGCCTCAAGATTTTCTGAGGCTACAATGGAGGTCATGTGGACAGATAAGGGCAGAAACAGAAAGGCCCTTTGGCTACAGGAAAGGAAGCCGCAGGAAAGGAAGGTTCAGGCAGTCTGGAGGAAGGTGGCTCGGTCAGTGCCACCTCAACCAGCCCACAAATGGCAATTCAGTGCGTCAAACACTTTAATGACCTCACCAGGTTGGCCAAGGTAAGTGAAGGTACAAATGCCCATGCAGATGCTGAAATAATGCTGGAAACATGACTCACCACTACACTATGCGGGATAACGCAGTGTAAAAAGACAGAAATTAGATAATTATTAAGCGCAAGATACCATCACTGCCACCCACCCACCACCCACTCCCCAGACATGCATCGCTCTCCTGCCATTCCACTGTCCCATATCACACTTCCTGCAGTGTTTGAGTGATAAGTAGAGAGATTGGTACATTATCTGCACATGAAAGAATTATCACAGTGGAAGGGTGAAAGAAAATTGTGAATTAATCTGTAGCTTGTCTAAATGTCTTCTTTACAAAGAAGAAACATGTGCACACCCAAAGGGAAAGGATGACTACGGATAGAGGAATGGCAGCCTGAGCAGAGAGGAGGAGGAAGCTTTACCTTGATCCCAACTTGCATCTGGGGGAAGAATTGATTTCTCTCTCTCTCTCTCTCTCTCACACACACTCTGTTTTGCTGGGTCCATAGGGAAGTTAATAAACTCAGAGGCATGCCAGCACAGGTCATCAGTCACCTGCGTAATGCACCAATACACTGCTGAATGACTGGTGTGACTAATGTCATCGGAGGTCACTGGGAATATTTGGATGTATCATAATGTTGTCACCTTCACAACCACTGATAAGGCTGTACCCCTGATGGAAAGAGGCTGCAGGTCTGGTTTCAACAGCTGGTTTATCTCACTTACTGCATTCAGAGGGGAACTGCAGTCTTCTCGGACACCGCCAATTAGAAAAATCCAGCAATAGAACCTCCTTAGTCTGAAGACCCTGTGGTGTAGATACCTACATTTCCAGTGTTGCCTGCATGCATGATGAATACTCTCCTGGCTTCCATCCTCTCCTCTTCCATTTCCTCATCCTCCACTCCTCAAAGCACAAGAACAATGGACTCCCAAGAAGGAAATCCATTTATTATGGGAATATTTGTCACTGTATTCAGTAGATGGTATTTGTTAATATGCATGAGATGGCATTTGTTAATATTTAGAGAGTATTTGTTAGCAGTAACCATCAGCATATGATTGGAGAAGATTGGTGAGATAAGATGTAGCAAGACTATGGAGGGATCTGAGCACTAGGATAAGGACCTTGCAAATTGATATGCTGAGGGATGGAGAACCAGAGGTTCGAAGTGTGATAGCACTGGATGTGCAAAAATAATAAATGGAATGCAATAAATAGTAGAAACGATTAGGAGGGGAAAAACCCCATGAACAAAATGCACCTCTAGACAAGCAAGGAAACAAATATGAAGGATTAAAAAGATTGGGAAACAAACCAATGTCTGGTTAGTTATTCTGAGCTTGGTCATCAAAGCTGGACATTGAGCACAGGATGGGCGGCGAGTGGACGTTTCTGGTTTGAAGATGGAACGATTACTCTCTTTAGTCAGGCCTGCCAACTGGAATCTACGTTGGGAGGTATAATCGTTCAACAGACTCCCATCCCTTGATCCCTCCCCATACTCTGACCTCAGCTCCTAAACAAAACGCAGGATGCATCTGCCGCACACATGAACTGATCATTTGAAAGCCAGTGAAAAGTCAAGTATGGTCATAAATAATATATTTAGAAACATTACTCTCCTCCATAACAAAGAGAGAGAGCACACTGCCATATATTATTAATATATCTAAAATTGTTCTTCTAAGTTGCGGCGTTTTGTGCAATGTTAAATGTCGGGTCTTGCTCCACTCTCCATCAGCCAGAGTTGCCACTTTTGATCACGGTCCAGCAACTGCTGGAAATCTGTATGTGTGGATGCTAAGTGTAGGAGGACAGGATCTGGCAAGCCTGTTGCCCCACAGTCAATAGCTACTGACACTGTTTAGCCTCACATGGAGAAAGAAGAAAAATTGCATTTATACAGCACCGCATAATATCGCTCAAAAATTTCAAAGCTCTTCCCATGCAATTAATGACCTTCAGGTACAATGACTGCTATATTGGCTAATCATTTTGCACACAGCAAGGTCCCACAAAGGGCAATGCAATGAATAACCAGTGTAAAAGATCCCAAGGCACTATTCGAAGAAGAGTAGGTGCCCTGGCCAACATTTATCCTTCAACCAACATCATTAAAAAACAGATTATCACATTGCTGTTTGTGGGACCTTGCTGTGCGCAAATTGGCTGCTGCGTTTCCTACGTTACAACAGTGACCACACTTCAAAAATATTCATTGGTTGTAAAGCACTTTGGGGCATCCTGAGGTTGTGAAAGGCGCTATATAAAGGCAAGTTCTTTCTTGATGGCATTGGTTGAGAGGCATGATGACCAGGGCACTAGGAAAGGTTCCTGCCATTCTTCAAATATCACCACAGGGGGTTTTTTTTAAATCCGCCTGAGCCACTGGAACAAGCAGTCAGGGCCTCGGTTTGCTGTCTCATCAGAATAGCCCTGAGAGAGAAATACCAGAGGCCTGCTAACAACCTGAGAAACTGTACGACAGCATAAGTCATCACAAAGGATGGGGTGGGGTGGGGGGGGGGGGGGTGTAAATTGAAGGAAATAATGAAATCCTACTATACTGCAATATGATTCAATGCAGAGGGGAAATAAATTGATTATGAAACAAAAATGATTACTGTACACATTCTTAGTTTAGGGTGCAAATGCCATCTGGGTGAAATGGGTTTTAGTCTGAATCCTCAGCCATCAATACAGTGGGAATAGAATAGAAAAACAGTCGGTCTGATTTTTAAATGAAAATCTTTTAAGTCACAGATCACCAGAATCAACAGGCACTCAGAACCCAGCAACGCAAGGACAAGCAACAGCAAACTGCTCGAGCTCTTGGCACCAGCCACTCGCTATTCACTGAGTATTTGCATTGCGTGAAGTGGAGGGATCACAGTTCAAGTAAACTATTTGCACATTAAATAAACACTGAGCAGCAAGCTAGCAAGCCAGGCTCTGCCACAGAATCTCTGCGTTATGGACAGGTCCTGAGACCTGCCTGCTCTGGTGCTGGTCTTCGAGCTGAGGGAGACGGGGGGGTCAGTGCAGACTGGTGCTACACAGTGCATTCCAACTGCTTTCAGCTTCCCAGATAACGTTCCAAGACCTGAACCACCCTATCTGTGGTCTGATGGTATTCAACCTGATGTAAAACGAAAGGGATTTCCTGAGCAATAATGGGTAATAAATATTTGCTCTTTAGTGACAGGATGTTGGAAAGATTCAATTGCTATAATGAGGGATGTGCCCCCAGGAATTAGAGTTAAGCAGAGATGTAACGAGGAGTGGGAAATAATAATTGCAGGAAACTCATTCACTGTCCACTTATAGTCTATTTAAGGTTATTAAATTTATCCTGAACGACCCTGCTCTTTTCTCAAGCTCTGTGTTTCATAAAATGGTTCAGGAGTTGAACAAAACAATAGACTGGCATGTCGGGGCACCCGTGTGCTGTGGCAAAGAGCGCTAGGGTACAAGTCCATACCATAGATGCCCACACAATAAGTTACAACCTCTAGTGGCCCAACAGAGGGAGTAGAATCCTGGAGGTGATTGATATACATCTGAACCTTGACGGTTTCGTTGAATCAAAAGAGGGAGGTACAACAAATAATGTTGGATGCCGCTGTGTGCTTCCTGGTAGTCATTTCTGGTGTCCTGGCCAATATTTATCCCTCAATCAACATCACTAAAACAGATGACCTGGTCATTATCACATTGCTGTTCGTGGGATTTTGCTGTGCGCAAATTGTGTGCTTTGCTGCGCTGCCGTGTTTCCCACATTATAACAGTGGCTACACTTCATAAGTACTTCATTGGCTGTAAAATGCTTCGGGACGTCCTGAGGTTGTGAAAAGCGCTATATAAATGCATGCAACGTTCCCTATAAGGTGCGCGGCCGGTCCCGTGCAGCCCAGGACCGGCTTTCTGAATGTAAAGTTTCACGCAAAACTGTGAATGGGCCACGAAACCCCTTAAAGGGGCCGCGCACCCAAAAGAAATAAGAGGGAACATTGAATGCAGGTCTTTCTCTTTTTTTTTTCCAGGGTGTCACAGACAGAAGCCTGGGAACAGTTTACACAGGTGCCCACTTGGGCATGAAAAAGGGGACACTATGCACATGAAAAGGAAACCCTTTTAATAAAATAACTTAAATTAGGTGCCGACTTGCGTAATGGGTCGGTTGATAAAGGTGTTGCTCAACCTGCAATGGAGCTAGACAGACGAGAAAGACCCAGGTACCAAGTTAACTGCCCATGGCTGTGATGATGGTGGAGATGGCCTCCACACCAGTCGGCTGGAGAGAAGAGATAGGAGTCGGAGTTCCTATTCCCAATTACAATCCAGTGGACTGAGGAAGTGTACGTGAATGAACTCGGGTGTGGTGCAGTCTTTCCAGCCCATGGGTGGAGAGCTGGTGACGCGGTCAGGCTCACAGAGGAGGCATGGCCACTGGGCTACACCTAAAGAACTGCACCCCGGACCGGAGAAAATTGAGTCAAAACTATAAATGAACGTTGAGTGAATGTCGCAGAAACTTGTAAAAAAAACACTGGGATTGGGATTAGTCCAATATTTCCTGTCATTGTTTTTAGAGTGCGAGATTACTATAACCACACTTGCCCACAGCTCCTATGCGCAATGCATTGCAGGGAAAAGGCTAAAAAATGTAGATCTATTGGTGAGATAGATAGGCTTCCATCAGGTCACCAGTTCCTACAGTATTTAGAGATACTAAGAGGGTTATTTTGGTGAAAGGGTGAAAACAGGCACTAAATGGGCGCTGTGTTAATAAAACACGCCTGTTTGAAAGTCTTGTTTTAGCACAATTTTGGTCCTAATTGCTGATTACCACAATTTGAACTTGCCCGGAGATGCTAAAACAGAGACACCTGCCGGTTTAGCACTCAAGCACTAATTAGACGCAATTTTCGTGGAGCAGTATATGTGGAGTCCACGCACCCGCTTCCACTGAAGGTGTGGAGTGCGCTGGCTAACACACAGCGGCAGGTTTCAGGGTGGCTCAGGGACCGAGGGAGAGGGTTCACAGGTTCTCGGACGCGGCACTGGAGGTCCTGGTGGAGGAGGTCCAGAGGAGGAGGGAGGTCCTGTACCCGCAGGGGGGGAAGGAGCCACCTCACCCTCCTCGCTCTCCTGTCCATCTCTCCTGCAGCAGCTGGTGCTGCTCTGCCTGGCCTCATGTCCTCCTCTCATTCCTCCTCCAGTCCAAGGGAGACCCCTAGCAAGATGCCCATGACCAAGCACTCCCTTTCTCCCGGTGACTCCTATAAGGTACCCAATAAGGTGGAGTAGCACAGCGCCCACTCCTTTTAGGTGAAGTCTTCAGAGAATTTCCGGAATAAATGCTGATAGAGTGTTGGTGAAGTTTTGACAAAGTGCCCCAGAAAGTCTCCCGATGTGTTTCAAACGTCCTCTTCAAACCTCCAGCAGCAAGTGAACAGTAAAGGGTGATATACCTGTAAGCAGCGCTCGAAATCCTCTGCAGCGACTTGTTTACTGACAATCAGCTGGTCACTGTTAGGAGAGGGCGTTAGGTCAAGCGCTATCCACCAAAATGGCATGCAGCCTCCTTAATGAGCGCTAGCAGGCAATTTAAGTGGCAATCAGCCCCCTAATGATCCTCCGGGCGGCCGTTCCGAGCGCAGGCTTCAACTCCTTTACCAAGGTGGCGTCTTGCGCTAAACGCAGGCTAAACCGACGTTTCAGCTCAAGACCCCCATCTTGGCCACTTCGGAGGCTCTTCAGCGCCTGAAGGAGCCGTTGAAAATCGCCCCCTAAAATACGAAGAATTTTTAAAGCCTACAATCAGTAAGATTGGAAAATCAGCTGACCGAGCCAGTAAATAACAACAGCTTGCATTTATAGAGCACCTTTAACTTAAATAAATGTCCCAAAGCACTTCACAGAGACCAGTCAAAGGTAGAGAAATTAGGAGGGGTGACCAAATACTTGGTCAAAGAGGTGGGTCTTAAAGCAGAGGAGGGAAGTGGAGAAGAAAAAGGAGTTTAGGGATGGCCTTGCAGAAAGTGGGGCCTGCACAGCTGAAAGCACAGCCACCAATGGCGGGGCGAAAGGAAGGGTGATGTACAAGAGGCCTGAGCAATCAGTTGGCCAGCACAACCTTCAATTAGGTTTCAAATTTGATTTTGAAGGGCATAGAGAGTCATAGAGTTATACAGCACAGAAAGAGGCCCTTCGGCCCATCGTGTCTGCGCTGGCCATCAAGCCCTATCTATTCTGTCTATGGGCAACACGGGTGGCATAGTGGTTAGCACTGTTGCCTCACAGCGCCAGGGACCCGGGTTCAAATCCGGCCTCAGATGACTGTCTGTGTGGCGTTTGCACATTCTCCACGTGTCTGCGTGGGTTTCCTCCGGGTGCTCCGGTTTCCTCCCACAGTCCAAAGATGTGCGGGTTAGGTTGATTTGGCTATGATAAATTGACCCTTAGTGTTAGGGGGATTAAATATGTGGGGTTACGGGGATAGGGTGGGATATGTGTCGGTGCAGGCTCGATGGGCCGAAATGGCCTCTATCTGCACTGTGGGGATTCTGTGATTCTGTGATATTCTAACCCCATTTTCCAGCACTTGGTCCATAGCCTTGTATGCTATGGCGTTTCAAGTGCTCAACTAAATGCTTCTTGAATGTTGTGAGGGTTCCTGCCTTTACCACCCTTTCAGGCATATAATGACATATAATCATATTAATTACGTGCCAATCTGGGCAATGCCAGATAATCCATAACCGATCCAGATAGAAAATTACAACAGGCGAAACCCCTTCTGTGCTATTGTACATACTAGACAGATATTGAATGAGGGTAGGACTGAGCTCGGCAGTGATCTGACTACGTGAATGAATAACCTGAATTAATTCAGTGTCTAGGCTCGCACGTTTGGAAATGACCACTTGGGTGATGGACCAGATCACCACTGTTCCCATAAAATCACGGCCAAACTTGAGCCAGTGGCTTGCGGTGGTGGTGGGGACAAGGAATCAGAAAACGCAAGCAAATAATTAAAAGGAAATATCGTCCACTGACGTGTTGCGTAACTCCAAATGTTACCAGGGGTCAGACAATAGCCTGGGAGCAGACATCTCGTGTAGAAATCCCCCAATATGAGATGATAAAGTTCCTTTCCACTGACATCATGAGCAGGAAATACTGCCCAGAGCCCACTCACGTAATCTGTGTCACAATTAGAGCTGAACATTAAGATATTCCAAGGGGAGCTACACTCAAACAACTTACAGCAACTTCCCACCACCCCGCCCCCCACCCTCTTCCTTAAATAAAAATGTTTATTTTTTTCCCCAGAGTTTCACACTTGCGAGCACGGTGCTATGCACCTTGCCTACACGGTACTCACAGGAGGATACATTAACTCAATACATGTATTAGTGTAGCTGTGCATCCTGCTACAGCATTGAGACATAGTCAGGATGCTTTATTGACCCTTGCCCAAGAGATAGAGCACAGTGCACAGGTGCCACCCTACTTTGTTTGGGATGCTGATAGGTTGCATCACTATTCTTGTGGTACAACAACAACTTGCATTTATATAGCAGCTTTAACATAGTAAAATGTCCCAAAACAAAATTTGGCAACAAGCCACAGAAGGAGATAGAGGGAGGTTTAAAGGAGTGCCATAAAGGAGAAGAGAGAGGTAGAGAGGCAGAGTGGCTTAAGGAGGGAATTCCAGAGCCTCGGGACCAGGCAACTGAAGACACGGCCGCCAACTGTGGAGTGATTAAATTCAGGGATTCGTGAGAGACCAGAATTGGAGGAGCGCGGAGAATCTCAGAGGGTTGTAGGGCTGGAGCAGATTACAGAGATAGGGAAGGGCAAGGCCATGGAGATATCATCACCTTTGCTCATGCATCAACCTAACCCTCCCTCTGTGGGGTTGTGCTGAGAGAATTCTTATTTTACACACAGATCACAGCTTTAAAGAATAGCAACAAGTGGTGACAGAGACTCTGGTGTTCAGACATCTCCCTTGAGCACGTAATCTAGGCTGACACTCCAGAGCAGTACGGAGGCCCCGGCTGCCCTCTCATAGAAACATAGAAACATAGAAGATAGGAGCAGGAGTAGGCCATTTGGCCCCTCGAGCCTGTTCCGCCATTTAATGAGATCATGGCTGATCATCCCAATTCAGTACCCTGTCCCTGCTTTCTCCCCATATCCCTTGATCCCTTTAGCCTTAAGAAATATATCTAACTCCTTCTTGAATATATTTAATGAATTGGCCTCAACTGCCTTGTGTGGTAGAGAATTCCACAGGTTCACCACTCTCTGGGTGAAGAAATTCCTCCTCATCTCAGTTCTAAATGGCTTACCCCTTATCCTTAGACTGGTTCTGGACTCCCCCGCCATTGGGAACATCCTTCCTGCATCTAGTCTGTCTAGTCCTGTTAGAATGTTATAAGTTTCAATGAGATCCCCTCTCATTCTTCTAAACTCTAGCGAATATAAGCCTAATCGACCCAATCTCTCCTCATATGTCATTCCTGCCATCCCAGGTATCAGTCTGGTGAATCTTCGCTGCACTCTCTCCATGGCAAGAACATCCTTCCTCAGATAAGGCGACCAAAACAGCACACAATACTCAAGATGTGGTCTCACCAAGGCCCTGTACAACTGCAGCAAGACCTCCTTGCTCCTGTACTCGAATCCTCTCGCTATGAAGGCCAACAGACCATTTGCCTCAACCTAACAGCATCTCGAGTGGATGCAAAAGATACCATGGCACTATTTCGAAGAAGAGAAGGGTAGTTCTCCCCAGTGTCTTGGCCAATATTTATCCCTCACGTACCATCACTAAAATAGATTATCTGGTCATTACCACAGTGTTGTTTGTGTGATCTTGCTATGAGCAAATTAGAATCCACGTTACCTACATTACAACAGTGACTACACTTCAAAAGAACTTTTGTTGGCTGTAAAGTGCTTTGGGACGTCCTGAGGTCATGAAAGGCGCTATATAAATGCAAGTTCTTTCTTTTTTCTTTCCCTTTGTAACATTTAGGATTATATGACAATTCAATACAATATATACTCCCCCTTTACGTTTAATGCTGGCTGCAGATACAGACAGCAGGGGGCAAAAGCAATGGGAACCAATCATTTTCAACTTACGTTAGGTCTACTTGCTCCCACTTTAAACTTGTTTACTTAGATGAAGAGCCCAATTAAAGCGATAAAGGTTTGTTTAACGACACTTTATCTCCGAGCTACACACATGCTCAGGGGAGACTTGGGCGTTTGCTGCACTGGGGCGATTAGTGGTGTTGAACTAGACTTCTCCTTGGAGCTCTAACAGACTGTTTACACAAAGCAGTTGACGGAAGGCAATCCTCATCATTTGCAGAGCTAGAAATAATTTACACAATCATCCCGAGATTGGTCTCATTTTTAATCTCAGGAAGCAGATATTTTTTGTCTCATTCCAGACAGATGTCTCATGAATTTTCTTTCAATGTTCTCCCCTCTTGTCAAAGGTGCAGCTTTTCCCAGATATACATTCCTCCTCAATCCAACGCCACCAAAAACTAATTTAACTGCTTAATTATTTGCTGTTTCTGTGACCGTGCAGTATTCAAATTGGCTGCTGTATCTGCCTACATACCATTGGCCACACTTCAATTCATTTTTTCTGGAGCACTTAAGAAAACCATTAGGACTTGATGAAGAAAACTCCAAGTTCTTTTCTTTCCTAAAGCTCCACAGCCTCTGAAACCTTGCCGAAGTGGCCATTCGACAACAACTTGTATTTATATAGCGCCTTTAACATAGTAAAATGTCCCAAGGTGCTTTACAGGAGTGTTAGCAAACAAAATTTGACACCAAGCCACATAAGGAGTTATTAGGTTTTAAAATGCATCTTAAAGGAGGAAAGAGGGGTAGAGAGGCGGCGAGGGAATTCCAGAGCTTAAGGTCTAGGCAGCTGAAGGCACAGCTGCCAATGCTGGAGCGATGAAAATCAGGGATGTGCAAGAGGCCAGAGTTGGAGGAGCGCAGAAATTTTGGAGGGTTGTAGGGCTGAGGAAGGTTACAGCGATCGGGAGGGGCGAGGCCATGCAGGGATTTGAAAACATGGATGAGAATTTTAAAATCAAGGTGTTGCAGGACCGGGAGCCAATGTAGGTCAGAAAACATGGGACTTGGTGCGAGTTAGGATGTGGGCAGCAGAGTTTTGGATGAGCTCAAGTTTATGTAGGTTGCAAATTGGAGGCCGTCCAGAAGAGCATTGGAATAGTCAAGTCTAGAGGTGACAAAGGCATGGATGAGGATTTCAGCAACATTCTTCATGCATGAGCCAAGGCAGTGATTGATGGCTGCTATTGAACCATGATCGTTGATTCCGATCCTTTGCTCACTGGGGCCTGGATTTGTCTCTTCGATGAGATCGTTGACCAAAGTGTGGCCAGGCCAAATTTCCACCCGTTTAACTGACCCAGCCAAATCTTCCAGGGTCTGCCTTTTTGAAAGCATGATTGCAAATCTTTGCAGAGTACTTGAGCTGTCTGCTGTTTCAGGATACCCCAAGTTTTCAGAGGCTGCAGTGGAAGTGCTGCCGGCCCACTTAAGGCACAGGAGGGAGGTCCAGTTTGGGACTGTGTGGAACTGGTTCTCAAATAGTACTGCACAGGCACAGTAGAAGGAGGTGGCCAGTGCAGTCAGTGCCAACGCCAGGTGTGGCAACTCAAGGATCTTTAATGACCTTACCAGGTCAGGCAAAGTAAGGGAGCTAGTCAACTCATGCACTCAGGTAACAACTAGGAGGAGTACTATAATATGGTCATACATCACACACTTGCACCAGGGAGAAGCAAGAAACACTAGGCAGACACACTATGAACTTTTAGTAAAATTACGGTTGCACTAATGTTGAGGTGCATGCAGATGTTGGTTATGGCAAGGTTTGGAAATGTTTTTGATGAGCTGCATCAAAGAGAGGCATAAATACTATGGCTACAAGAGCAAGTCAGAGGCTGGGTATTGTGCGGCGAGTGACTCACCTCCTGACCCATGCCTCCCTCTAAGCTGCGCGCATGCATGGCCACGTAGTAATCTGCAAAGTCCCGCGTAAGCTTTTACATTGAAAATCCTGCGCATGCGCAGAAATTTAAAAGGACCGCGCATTGAAAGAAACAGGCCGCGCAGAACATAGTGCAGCCAACAGAGAACATTGCTCCTGACTCCAGAAAGCCTTTCCAGCATCTACAAGGCACAAGTCAGGAGTGTGATGGAATACTCTCCACTTGCCTGGATGAGTGCAGCTCCAACAACACTCAAGAAGCTCGACATCATCCAGGACAAAGCAGCCTGCTTGATTGGCACCCCATCCACCACCTTAAACATTCACTCCTTCCACCAGCGGTGTACTGTGTCTGCAGTGTGTACCATCTACAAGATGCACTGCAGCAACTCATCAAGGCTTCTTCAACAGCAGCTCCCAAACCCACGACCTCCACCATCTAGAAGGACAAGGGCAGCAGGCGCATGGGAACACCATCACCTGCAAGTTCCCTTCCAAGTTACACACCATCCTGACTTAGAAATGTATCACCGTTCCATCATCATCGCTGGGTCAAAATCCTAGAACTCCCTCCCTAACAGCACTGTGGGAGTACCTTCACCACACGGACTGCAGTGGTTCAAGAAGGTGGCTCACCACCACCTTCTCAAGGGCAATTAGGGATGGGCAATAAATGCTGGCCTTGCCAGCAACGCCCACATGCCGTGAATGAATAAAAAAAGGTGGAGTATTACAATAGTTATATCCCACAGTACATCTTCTTAAAAAAAAACAGCTGATATATTGTGCATGACCTGTTCACTGTACCATCTACCTCAGCCATGTGCTTCAAGCCTACACCACCCACGAACACATCTTGTCACAATCTGCCAAGCAGACTCTATCAACTGTAAAATGGGGAATGGTGGCATGACAGTGTTCATTGTGCAGATGTCAAAATGTGCACAATAGAAGGCACATTGTGTATTGGTTTCAATGCACCAACAACAACACTGTATGAATACAGCCAGAGGAAACATTTCCATCTGTCATTTTGCTCTATGAAGGTTGACACAAAATAATAATTAATGTACTTTATGGCCCAGAGCATATTCTGAACAATATCGCCTCATGAAATATTAAGAGTTTCCAAACATGTAAACTAATGTACAAATAACTTTATGATGTTCGCATGACAGTACAGACCTTCAGGTTAAATATGACTGAATAAACAGGACAGTAAACCTCGTGTAAATCACAACACACTGGTTTCACTAGAGTTGCTTCTTCCAGTCATGCAAGACCACCCATCGTTTATGCCCAGTAAAATCTTCTCTTAATGTTGTGTGGTGCGACACCAACATCTTGTGCATTCACTTGCTCACTGCATATTACCGCATGTGGGAAGATTTTATTTCTCTCATCCAAGTTGCTCCCCTTCTCTCCTGAAGACACTGACTCATGTTGGGATACAGCTCCATGGGCCCCTTGGCGATCCTCAAGTTACTTCACCCAAGACAGCAAGCGTCACTGGATAGGGATCAGCAGCACGAACGCTGACTGAGATTTTCTTTCCTTAGACCGAGCCTATTTGTAACATCACCCCCCAACCCCCCCACACGCCCCCCAACCCACTACTGCCAGCTGGACTCAGGTCAGTTAACACGACTCCGGCCAAGCACCAAACCTGGGAGCTTCCAGGTAGGTTTGGCTCAGGACTACTCGGGATCGTCCATTTACCAACTAAGCTACTAGAGCAGCATCTATGGAGTTAAAAAAAAAATCCGCTTTCTTTCTTAATCTTTTTTCAGAGTCACAGGAAGAACAACTCCTGTGAAAATAAGTGAGCTGGATGGAGCAGCAAGGGCAGGAAATAGGCCGAATCTAAGTTTACTTTGTTACCATAAATTGATCGACGGAACCCATTAGCGTTTATTGCAGCAAGAAAGTAACTATAGAAAGATTGGCACAAATCAAAAGCCACCAGAAAGTTATACCATGTTTACTCAGACTGTTCTGAATTCCTTGCATTTTTAGGGACAAACAGGAGCCAAAGGGCTGAATTTTGTCAGGGTGGGCGGGCTGGGGCGTGTCAGGTGGAAATCGTGTCAGGACCCCGACTCCGAAGTGATGTGTTGAAAAAGTGGGATTTTCCCCTAATTGGGCAATTGATTTCCTGCGTATGGGAACCACTGGCCCAATGAGTCTTTTCATACAGAAAGTCGCCTCCGATGACGTCATCAATGCGGTTGGATTTAAGGCCTGCAAGCAGCCTGATTCTCTGGAGACTGCAAAGGCTCTGCAATTTATATGACGGAGTTGAATTGTGGAAAATGTCAATGATCAAGCAAAAGTGTGCTCCTCGATTTGATGAGCCCTCCCTCCAAGTTCTGGTGCACGGAGCCAGCTGTAATAAGGAGGTGCTGTTCCCTTCCTCAGGGAGAAAAAAACCACCCGAGTAGGCGAAAGCTGTGTGGCTACAAGTGGCCCAGGAGGTCAACTCCATTTCGCTGAGCCGCAGAACCTGGCTGCAATGCAGGAAGAGCTTTCGTGACCTTCTCCGCACAGGAAAAGTGAGTATGACTTTGCCATCACCCTCAATCTGATCCCCATCGCCTCTCCTCACCAGCACTCTGCTTTGCCAACCTCTTCCTCCACATGCCACTTGACACTTGCATGCCTGCACCCTTACCCATTCCCTCTCTCTCTATGGTCACATTCACTTAACTATTCACCATGCAGCCCTCACACTCCCTATCACTGTGATGCCATGACAACAACAACTTTCAACACACAGGGAGGGTCCTTTGTATACTTCTAAGCATCTATGCGATGGATTCTCTACACTCACTCCTTCATTCTCACTCAAACTCCACTTGTGTCACTCATTGCAGGAAAAGAGAGCCCACAATAAGAGGGAAAGTGCCATGACAGGAGGAGGGCCACCCTCAGTAGCCCAGCTCACCGCCTGGGAGGAGGCGGCCCTGGAAATTGCTGGGATCGAGGAGGATACCCAAGTGGGGGACGGACAGACGGGCGCATCACAGCAAGCTAGTGACAGAATAGTTTGGAATCTCTCTCATTGATATAGCATGAGTCACTGATAATGATTCTGATGCTCTAACAGATTGACTTATGACCATCTGCAATATTCAATGTGCATGTAACCTTGGCCTCACATCTCTAACTCTTTCCTTTACTCCCCCAAAGGACCATCGAAAGCCCCCGTCCCCACTATCCAGGAGGAACAGCCTGAGCCTCCAGGCACCTCAGAGGAAGCTGCAACCTCTGAGGGCGCAGCGTCAGCAGAATTCAGCGCACCCAGCACCAGCGCAGACACTCACACCTTGGTGGGACATTCGCGAAATAGAGTAGTGTTGTCACCTGGTGTATCACAGCTCACAAGTGAGCATCAGCAGATGGTGGAGACAGGGACAGCAGTGGAGAGTCCTCGTCGGAGGGCGCAGGACTCTGCCAGCTCGGCTCAGCTGCATGTCGACCCTGTGCATCCGGGTCCATCCAGAAGGAGAGCAGGTGCTGGAACTCCAGGAACAGGTGCAGGAGTCTCTGGTAGGTTTTGTCTCCAGGGTCGCTGCAAGTGTGGAGCAAATGGAGGAGTCCATCGCAAACATGAGCAGAGCCTTTGTGTAGGCATTGGCGCATGAACGCATCACCGCGGAAAGGAATGGCAACCTACATGGAAAGGATAGCTACCTCCATGGTAAGGCTGGCTACCGTAGAGGAGAGGATGGCTACGGTAGAGGAGAGGATGGCTATGTCCATGGAGGAGCTTAGTCGCCAGGATATTGAAAACATGGTCATTGTTCAGAATAGAATGACATCTCTTGAGGAGCGATGGTCGGCTATTGAGCAAACAAACCAGACCTTCATGCAGGTCCTCTGGAATAGGACTTCCAGTGCAGAAACGGGTCCTTATGGCCCCCCTGCAGTGCAACAAGGTGCTGTCAAGCCACTTGCTAGCTCTGAAGTGGGGCTGACCCATGAGAGGGATGTTGGTGGCAGACAACAAGGAAGTGGGGCTCCTCTCCAAGCGCTCACACGACCATGCCACAGCAAAGCCCTCGGTCAGAGCCCCACCAGAGTCCTCACCCAACTGAGATGGGCGTCTCAGCCCCTGCACAGCTGCAGGAGCAGCAGACTGTTAGCGAGCCCGCACAGGTTCGCCACCCCAGAGGACGCCTGCCAAAGGCAGGCGAGACAGGAGCAGCAAGAGAGTGAGCAAGGGGCCTCCACATCTGCTGAAGCCACAGAGGAAGCACCATGTAGGAGCACGCTTAAGAGGAAGATAAAGCACAAGTAGTCACAAGGGTAGTCACTTGGGTGCTGTGTTGTTTTGTTTTTGGACCAGCCATCATTGTGATTGTATTATAAAGTGTTTTGATGGCAAACTGTTGAAGTTGTGGCCTGTGTCATTTCGCAAATGGGACTTTCACATTGAGGGCTTAGGGCGCCTTGCGATTGTCAGAATGGTGGTCAGAGTGATAGGATTCCATAGGTTCTTGTCCATTGTCGATGCTCTGGTAAGAAGGAGTGAGACTAAAGTGTTTGATTGTGCAGGCTAAGCAAATCTGGCCAGGATGAGTGCGTCCCTTGCATCCCGGGCAGCAATGTCGTCGCGCGCTGGTGCCTTCTGGCCTGTGCATCTTCAGGTAGGTGACTAGCAGCTTGGCGCTCCTGCTGCTGATGTTGTTCAGGGTTCTGCTGCTGCTGCGGCTGCTCTGCGTCCGAATCTGATGTCCAGGAGAAAAGGAATTAAATGGTCACCATGTTTCTGGTATATGCCTCAGTTGAGGAAGCGCTTAGTCAAGGTGGGGAGAGGAGTTTCCCAGGAGGTCACACTGCAGATGGGTGTCAGGCTCCAAACTTCCACAACACTGAGTATGCCTGCTAAAAGTTCCCCTAGACCTGAAACAACAAAGTTCTGCCACCTGCAAATGATCATCGGTGAAAAACTCCACTTGTGAGGCCGCCAGCATTACCTGGCGTGTTCCAGAGGAGGCGTGTAGGATGGGGGAATGTCTGAAAATCAGAAAGGCCTCTCAAAATGGGATTATAGAGGCAATTAAGTGGTTGTTAAGGGCCTCTTGGAGGCGGGATGGAAAGGGGGGTCAGAAAACATGCATTTGGGAAAATTGCTCGGAGGCGGGATGGAGGCAGGATCGGGCCCGCCCGCCATTTTTGGCGATTTTAACAACTCACACGCCTCCAATCCCGCCTCCTCGGGCCTGGCAAAATCGAGCCCAAAGTGTCCAATAATATTTTGTCACTTTGGCTCCTGTTTGCGAGAGGTTGGCTGAGACTAATGTCTCACTCTCAGCAAACGAGATCCTGATTTGACGTACATGTCACCTCATCTGATCAGCAGCTCCACTGCACCAAGTGCATTTGGTACAAAGTGCGAATTTTTAAAGTCAAGGTCTAAAACGTTTTGTCGTGTGGGCTCCCCAAGCAAGCATGGTTCCGTCACCTTATTCCTTTTCCCAGTGTCTGCTATCAGCATATGACCCTGCAAATACTGCGCGAATACCGAGGTCGGTGTGATCCCAGCAGTTACACCGGGACTGCGTGTGGTGCTGCCCTCCAGCACCTAGCCCACTGGAGTTTCCGGGGTCTGTGGGAGGGAAACTAAATTTGCACAGAGCGGGCAAGTACAAGCACCACTACGGGTGCAGCTCCGTTGCCCACCTGTCCCATAGAATATTGTGGCAGAATTCTACACTCAAAAGTAGGCTGCAGATGCAGGCCCAGCAGCCTGTTGGTTGGAGCCCCTAAACCCCAATCTATGTAAAGTGGCTTCTTTCTGTCTTGTTCTGCATTTTGAAATTGTCTGGGCCTGAATTTCCAGGTTCGCGGACTAGTACACTTTCTCTCACCTGGTGTGCTGGCCGGCTGGAGGATCAGAAGTGGAGCCAAAGACGTTCCTGGACTATGAGCCTCGAACAACTCCCCCACCCCCACCTGGGCCATGCCCTCTCTAATGCAGAGGACCATGTTTGGGATTGCTTTCGAAACTGGGCCCCGTGGAAAGGGACAGGTGGAAAGCGACCCGCCATATCTTGGTTCCAGACCAATTTATGGGCCTCGCATTCTCGCCTGACTCATAGCAGGAGTGCACCGGAAGACCTGCAGAAGCTCAGACCAAGAGCAACTTTAACCTAGTGAAACATCCCAAGGCGCTTCACAGGAACAATGATCAACAAAATTTGACACCGAACCACAGAAAGAGATAGGACAGGTGACCAAAAGCTTGATGAAAGAAGTAGGTTTTAAGAAGCGTCTGAAAGCACGAGAGAGAGGTAGAGAGGCGGAGAGATTTAGGGAGGAAATTACAGAGCTTAGAGCCTAGGGAGCTGAAGGTACGGCCATCAATAGTGGAGCAAAGAAAATCGGGGATGCGCAAGAGGCCAGAATTGGAGGAATGCAGAGATCTCGGAGTGTTCTAGGGCAGGAGGAGGTTACAGAGATAGGGGTATTAAGAATTGTTTTATTGTTCCTTTTTCCTTCCCCCCTTTTCCTTCACCTTCTAAAAGATGATAAAAACAGATCTGGTAACATAAACATGGATAGCACCTTATATGCTGGAAGATATTGCCTGATGGTCTGATTCTGTTGGTCGGTCCTTGTGATGGTTCAGATGAGGACTCTAAAGGGTTACATTATGTACGGTGTAGTTTGAATGGAGCTTCTGTCGCACCAGAACAAAAGCAAGCTCTTCCTTGCTCTGTGCTTTGTATTTGCTGCAGTGACTGTCCCTCAGAGCTCCAGTGTTGCACTCTAGTTGCTGTGGGGTCCTCAGAGAAAGCGATGACTCCTGTTTGCCTGCCCTTGGGGTTTGAAGGCTGTTGACCTTCACATTCATCACTAGCATCTCCACCCCTAATGTGTTTCCGAAATCAATCCATTACTGTTGTCCCCTCAGGTCCCCCTCCCTCCCCGGGGCCATTTCTTTTCAATGTGCTTTGATGGATTAACTTCCCAGTGATAACCGAGGAACTCCCACAAAGTTACATTAATAATTGAACTTACAGCAGAATCAAACTCATTTATAGATAAGCATTTTTACTGAAACACCACCTTATTTAACCCTCACTGCTGTGCACCAGAAAAAGAGACAGGCACTTCATAAACTATAGCGACACAAGGCCACACAGGATAATACCGATCAGCTATTTACCAAGTTACATATATACATAGAGTTACATAGCATTTACAGCACATAAACAGGCCATTCGGCCCAACTGGTCTGTGCCGGTGTTTATGCTCCACAAGAGCTTCCTCCCAACTTACTTCATCTAACCTTATTAGCATATCCTTATATTCCTTTCTCCCTCCTGTAACTATCAAGATTCCTTTTAAAGGCATCTACGCTATTCACCTCAACCACTGCATGTGGTAGCGAGTTCCACATTCTTTGCACTCTCTGGGTAAAGAAGTTTCTCCTGAATTCCTTATTGGATTTATCAGTGACCATCTTATATTTATGACCCCTAGTTTCGGACTCCCCCACAAGTGGAAACATCTTCTCTACGTCTACCCTATCAATCCCCTTCATAATTTTAAAGACCTCTATCAGGTCACCCCTCAGTCTTTTCTAGAGAAAAGAGCCCCACCCTGTTCAGTCTTTTCTGATAGTAATAACTTGTCAGTTCTGGTATCATTTTTGTAAATCTTTTTTGCACCTTCTCCAGTGCCTCTATATCCTTTTTATAAATTGAAGACCAGAACTGTGCACAGTGCTCCGTGTTATCAAGTCTTAATTCATACATCTAGAGATCCCACCACAGCATCCAATTGACTTTTGAATGATTCCAAGACTGTTGCCTCCCCTATAAGTCCACTGCAAGTCTTGATCCCCTCTCTGGTGCCTCTATACTGGGAGTGTCACTTTTTTCCTTTCCAATTCTATCACAAATAAATACTTGTTTCCAGGTCAGCTGTGTCTTGGATTTAATTCATCCATTAGCTATCACCATTCCCCCACCCCCTCCCTATTCAAGAAGTACAATGCCCAGCCTCTCCTTTATCACATTTCAGAACCAACCCTTGTGTTTAAGGTCACAGTAATAAGGTGGAAAGCAATATTGAGCATCCAATCATAAATTGGCAGCTAGTGATTTAAAGATTTATTTTAAGGAATTCTCTCTCCCTCACCACCCCCTCACCCTCCACTCCTCAAGACGCCAGCTTTTGTTGAGTACAATTCCACAGGCACCCGTGCAGTATCTCACCCAAGTGGGTTCTCTACATATGTGAACAGCGACCACGACACCACACAACCCTGCCACGGCAACCTCTGCAAGACATGCCAGATCATGAACACAGATACCGTCATCACACGTGAGGACACTACCCACATGCATCCATGTGACTCGGCCAACGTTGTCTACCTGATACGTTGCAGGAAAGGATGCCCCAGAGCATGGTACATCGGCGAGACCATGCAGACACTGAGACAACGTATGAACGGACACCGTGCAACAATCGCCAGGCAGGATGGTTGCCTCCCAGTCGGGGAACACTTCAGCAGTCAAGGGCATTCAGCCTCGGATCTGCGGGTTAGCGTTCTCCAAGGCGGCCTTCGAGACACACGACAACGCAAAATCATCGAGCAGAAACTGATAGCCAAGTTCCGCACTCATGAGGACGGCCTCAATAGGGATATCGGGTTCATGTCACGCTACAGAACGTGACTTGACATCGTTGTCTGTCTTTCCAGTTTTTAAAAAACAAACACAAAAAAACAAACCCAAAATACAAACCCAAAAAGGACGGAGAGAGAGGAAGGGACATGGAGAGGATATGCAGACAGCAGGATTTGACACGTTGGACCCCCTGGGACACATCTCATTGTCTTGGCTGTGCTCTTGGTGTGTCTTTGATGTAAGGAAAGATTGTATCTCTGCATTTTCTGTGTTTAAATTCTGTGAACTTTTGTAGATTCACTCATAGTAACTTTACCTGAAGAAGGGGCGATCGATAGCTCCGAAAGCTTGTAATTTTAAATAAATCTGTTGGACTATAACCTGGTGTTGTACGACTTCTCATTTATGTGAACCTAGACAGAGAGGGTCAGCAGACTGTTTGGCCATGGGGGCATCACAGGCAGATCCTATCCCAGATATCCACGCGCAATAGAGCTCGCTGGATAGTGATCAGGAGCAGCAACTCTAGATAATGTTACACAGGGACGCTGAGGCCAACTGTAGTTACCATTGCCTCAACTGAGAATGTACTGGCAATCGAACATGGGCCTCCCTGGCCTGCATTCTTCACAGTCACACTGGCCATTGCTTTAGCCAACTGATCCATCGAGGAGCTACATGCTTTAAGGATTAGCAACAGTCCTGAATTACAATGTGTGGCTTTTCAAGCTTATAATGGACATGAAACCAGAAGTCCAGCATTGCTAAAAAAATCTCCTTAGCTGTGATGTTTAGAGGAAAAGTGTCCGCAACACATCAACTTTCCTCTTTAAATAAATAAAATTCAAATGCATTCAAAAGTGGCCGGTTAGTAAAAGAGGAATTCAGTTCTTGTCAGAGTAAATTACTGACAGAAACACTTCTGTTTAAAATGGGTGATGACAGCTCCAAATGCCACTGCATCCAGCAGCTCCTTTTCACCCTCAGTTTCCCTTTGTGTCATCAGGAAACAGCTGGATCCTTTAAGCTCCGATACGTGGCTAAAACTGTATTTTCCTGTACTGTGACTCCCAGCAACACCAGGAAGGGCTGCTGATGGGAGATAAAGAGATCTAAAAGGTCAGACCAACTGAGGCCCAAACAAACAATGATTAAACAAACACTGCCGATTCAGCACAGCAGGCAGTACAGTGATCTCTGCAGGAAGCTTTATAGAGGGGAGGACGAGGGGGGGGGGGAAGGAAGAAGTGGGTTTGAAATCTTTGGTTTTCGTTCCAGTCTCCCCAGTTACACACACCTAGTGGTGCCCACCTGATCCTTGGTCCCGACCAGTACCACTCTGAGCCAATCACTGGAAAGTGTGGAAGAGTTGGATGGGGAGGAACTCCTTTGTTTTCTTTCCCCCTTCATCTTAATGGGGAGGTACCTGTCTGGGAAGGTTGGTTAACAGGCCACAACTCTTCCTCTCAGTGGGTAGCACTCTGGCCTCGAAGTCAGAAGGTTGTGGGTTCAAGCCCCACTCCAGAGACTTGAGTGCATAATCTAGGCTGACACTCCAGTGCAGTGCTGCGGGAGTAGACGTCAACCGAGGCCCCGTCTGCCTTCTCAGATGGACCTAAAAGATCCCACGACACTATTTCGAAGGAGACCAAGGGCGTTCTCCTTGGCGTCCGGACCAATATTTATCCCTCAACTAACATCACCCAAACAGATTATCTGGTCATTGTCACATTGCTGTTTGTGGGAGCTTGCTGTGTGTAAATTGGCTGCCGCGTTTCATGCATTGCAACAGTGACTACACTTCAAACGTACTTTATTGGCTGTAAAGCACTTTGGGACATCTTGGAGTGGTGAAAGGCGCTATATAAATGCAAGTCCCTCTTTCTTTCACTACAGGTCAGTTTCCCGGACAATGCCTGAGTACAGCATGAACAGCCTGGAATAAGCAAGGAAGAAAATGTTAACTTTATGAATAGCGTGGGGGGGGGGGGAAACACGGGGAATGTGCAACAATACCAACACAGGCAACGGTCCCAGGGGAAAGATAAGTGATGGAAAGAAAAAACTGCCATCGGGGAAAACAATTCTCAGCATCATAGGCGAACTTCCACATCCACCATCAAGTTGAAATATCAATCTTCACTAAACCCCCCCATACATTTCAAATGGAAAACTGTTGAAAAGAGTATGTGCCCTCCCATAATAGGGATTGTTTTTCTTGCCATGTCATCTGTGGGCCTTGTTTTTTTTATTCATTCACAGGTAGTGGGCATCGCTGGCAAGGCCAGCATTTATTCCCCATCCCTAATTGGCCTCGAGAAGGTTTACTCACCAAGAAAAGAGTTAATTGGACTTTGGTCATATCTAGCACCATCCGCAACCAGATAGACACAAACACAAACCACCCCTGACAATTGTTTTGTTAAATCTTTATCTGAGAGTGGCATTGCCACCTTTTTGAGTCATTTGCCTACACACCAGCCACTGTACTTAAAACATGATTCATTGCGTCAAGTACTGAAATGTTTCACGTTGACAAGACACTACCGGCACTGTCTATGGAGAGCTGAGTTGTCACTCGGCTGACGTTTCAGCCAGTAGTAGAATTTTCTTCCAAACCACTTTGCCTTGGTACCTCTGCTTTCAAAAACCTCCTGAACTGAAGCTTTGGTCTTGCCCCCCAGTTTCATCTCCTCCTGCTCGGTATCTACTCCTCTCCCTTGTAAAGGACTCTGATGATTGCCCACTTGAGCACTGTATTGGCCAAGGAGATAGTCTGCAGCATGTGCAACATCTCCAAGTTTAAACTCTGTGATGCACTTTTCACACAGTTGATTTGATTATCTTATAAAAATATCTGAACACAAATTGCAATTGTTTTAATGTAGATATAGCCAGTGATAATGGATCAATTGTGTCATGGATCAATTCATTCGGTGGCTCCATTTGCAGGCAGAGTGTAAAATCACATCCCTTTTTGTTCTATCAAACACATATATCACCTCTCAATAGTATTAATTAAAAGGGCACAGTCTTCATTAAAAAGCACGTGGTTAAAAAATTGCTGACCATTTGGAATGGTGAGAGAATTTGCAATACTTTGTCTCACTCGCATGTGAAGTGGCCAAAATGATGAACAGTTGATCCAACTCTTCTCCCTCCCCAGTGCCTCCACAAACACAAGTTTTACACCACAGAAACAGGCCATTCGGCCCAACGCCCTATGCTGGTGCTTATGCTCCATTCTAGCCTCCTCCCACTCTATTTACTTCATCTCACCCTGTCGACATATCCTTCTATTCCTTTCTCTCTAAGCTGACTTACATCAGAATAGCTGGATAGGAATAAGGTTTGAACCACATATCGGGGTTTGCGGGAGATATTCTTCATATCTCTATGGTCGAATGGCATATCATTTATTTAAAAAATGGTATTTAAAATATATTTAAACTACGTCCTAAGCACATGTTCATGATAAATATTCCGGGTTGCGAGGTCAAACATGACTGGAACACAACTCTTTAGGGCAACCTCACTTGTGATATTTATCATTGATTTCCAAATGAATTGTTAACTTTCATTCCCCTTTGAAAGGCGTGGTGGACCGGAGGGTTCTGGACCAGGTTCAGCTCCTGTAATGCACAGGAGCAGACTACTCTGAACAAACTCTCACTACAGCCCCACCACTTTGGATGGCAGGGAAAGATCGCACTGCGTCAATTACAAAGAGGCCTCCGAGCCACTCTGTCACTCTCCGCCAGGAGACCCGCACTTGAGATTAGAATCTCTTGCCTTAGGATTGCGATCTCACACGTGCATCGACTTTGCCAGTAACTGCCACGTTTTCTTTTGCTTCAAGAGAGGCAAAGCAAGAGAATGCAATGGAGGTTGTGCTCTCCCAGCATTCACAGCACTCGTGAAAGCCATCTATTAAAAGCAAAGTTTTAATCTAGTTAGAGAAAGCAAAATGAAACAACACAAATCCCTTCTGCAAGAAAGAAAAAAAGAAATTAAAAAAGAAAGCGGATGATAGACAGAATGAGTGAAGAAGTCTATGTTCTGAGTACTGCGCTCAATGTGACAGTCCAGCTCACTATTTCTAGTCATGTATTTGTGTTTGGCAGCAGTATATATCTTAGCCACCTGGCTTGTGACTGAAAGTCCCTCACCTAGGATTGGTACAATGTGATGATGTTTGCTAGGCCAGCTTCTGCAACATGGCTTCTTAGGCTCCCCCCATCTTATCCTCTTTTGTCTTTGTGTCTCCTCGCTTTATTTTAAATGATGTGATCGGTGCTTAGCTAGTGCTCCTTGATCACAGACAGCCCTCCACTACCTCACCCACATGGTCCTTCTTCATGCCTGAGCCCAGATAATGTCAGCAGGTTATTTTACGAGTGGCATCATAACCTCACCCGATGCTGTCCTCTCGCAGAAGTATATTTTATTCTTTACGAGTGAACAACCATTATTTTGCAGAAATGATTCAAAAATCAAGATATATTTTGCTTCTGAACTTTGTGTAATCTAAATCTGTTGACGTTAGCTCAGTGGTAGCACCCTTGCCTTCTGAGCCAGGAGGCCAGGGTTCAAATCCCAATCCATAAAACTTAAGCACGTTATCTAGACTAACACTTCAGTGCAGCACTGACGGAATGGTGTGCTGTCAAGGGGTGCCGTCTTTCTAATGAGATCTTAAACTGAGGCCCCATCTGCTCTCTCAAGCGGGCATAAAGATCCCATGGCACTATTTGAAGAACGGCAGGGGAACTCTCCCAGTATCCTGGCCAATATTCATCACTCAACAAACATCACCAAAACTGATTATCTGGTCATTAATTTCATTGCTGCTTGTGGGACCTTGTGTGCAAAATTGCTGCCGCATTTCCCAAAATTGCAACGATAATTACATTTCAAAAAGTACTTAATTGGCTGTAAAGTGCTTTGGGACGCCGAGCTGAAGAAAGGCGTTAAATAATGCAAGCTCTTTCTTTCTATTAATACACCTTCACACTTCTTAAGCATCCAAATTGGCATGTAACTGTGAAACCTGACAGAAATTTATTTAATCCAGCTGAGGAATGTGCAAAGCATTGTCAAAATGGACCCAACAGCGATCTTGCAAACCCCAACCCAATTACCAGCAGCAGCCTCAACCCCAACACACGTCACCGTCGGCCAACTCCAACATGACTGGATCCCCTTCTGTGGCTCACGCAAATCAATGAACTCTGCCACACTCAACATGGAAAGGACTGATATATATGGGCAATTAAGTTATAAAATCTGAATTAAATAAATAAAATTAATACCCAAGTGAACTTGTGACCAATTCGCATTGATTTTAATGGCTGTGCTGAACTAAAATTGTAATGTATTTATTTAAAGCTCCATTTTTTTTCACTATCTGCTCTCCCACAACCATTCTCTCTCTCAGGTTAAAAACTAATTTAAACTTGATTTTTTTTTAGTTATCTTAGAACTTTCTCAATCAAACTGACCATAGATCAGGATTAAAAGATAAAACTACCCATCTTGCAACTGTAATAGCTCACCTGTCGCACTTATTAATAATGGAACCTGCCCCAATTTTGGGGTATTTTTTTTTTCATACACCACGGTCTGGATTTTCTCAATGGAGACGAGTTGAAGGCGGGACTGCTGCTTGTCGGGTCAATGTCTCACCTCCATCATCTTCTGGCCAACCAGCGTGATTTTCCACTGATTGACCTTGTTAAGCCTGCCATGCGGGCTCAGCAGGCCAATTAGGGGGGAAGTCACTGACAGAGCACGTCAACGTCTGATGTGCTATCTGTCAAGACTTCTTGAAAGAAGAAATGTCAGCATTTGACAGCTCTGTGAAGCTGTCAAACACTGACATTCTCCGTAGTTTAATGATTCCTTGTGTTCAGGACTCATCAAACCTTTCAACTTTGTAGATTTCAGATGGCTGTTGGGTCGGAGGATCCAACAGCCAGTCTGTGAAATCGACAAGGAAGATGTCGGGTCCCCGATCCAGGGTGGTTGAAGGCTGTAGGCAGAAGACAAGGTAAGTGAACATTTTTTAACCCTCAACACTCACCACACTTGCACCCATCACTCACCTCTACATCTTACTTTCAGGTGCCTCCGACCGCTGCAGACCTCCGTGATGTCTTCTCCAACCTGACGGTGTTCTCCGAGGTCGGGAAGCCTTCACCTGAGAAGGTAAAATGGCACTAATCCTTTTTTTCTGCCTATTAACTACCTGTCACCTGTTAACAGGCAGTTAAAAGGATTTAATCTCTTTCCCGCCTCCAGGAGACGGGACCCGAAGCAACACATCTTCCCGCCTCCTGGCAAAAGGGCACTGGAGGCGGGATGGGGGCGGGTTTGCCATCCGCCCCCACTTCCTGCTACTTTACCAGCAGTCCCGCCTCCATGCCCGCCTCCTCGTGGCTGAGAAAATCCAGCCCCACGTCTCCCCATTGGGTTTCCTTCATATAAACCTCCCATTACCAAATCAGACCTCTTTAAGAGCATAAGAAATAGGAGCAGGAGTTAGCCATTTAGCCCTTCAAGCCTGCTCCGCCATTCAATAAGATCATGGCTGATCTTCTACCTCATCTTCACTTTCCTGCACTATCCCAATATCCCTTGATTCCCTTAATATTCAAAAATCTATCGATCTCTGTTGGGTTAGGGTTAGGGTTAGAGGGGGGCAGAGAGAGAGAGGGGGCAGAGAGAGAGAGGGGCAGAGAGAGAGGGGGCAGAGAGAGAGAGAGGGAGGGGCAGAGAGAGAGAGGGAGGGGCAGAGAGAGGGGCAGAGAGAGAGGGGCGGAGAGAGAGAGAGGGAGGGGCAGAGAGAGAGAGAGAGGGGCAGAGAGAGAGAGGGAGGGGCAGAGAGGGGGGCAGAGAGAGAGGCAGAGAGGGGGGCAGAGAGAGAGAGGGGGCAGAGAGGGGGGCAGAGAGAGAGGGGGCAGAGAGAGTGTGGGGGCAGAGAGAGAGAGCCTTCTGGGGTAGAGAATTCCAAAGATTCACCACCTTCTGAGTGAAGAAATTTTTCCTCATCTCAGTCCTAAATGGCCGATCTCTTATTCTGAGACTGTGATCCCTGCTTCTAGACTCCCCAGCCAGGGGAAACATCCTCCCTGCATCTACCCTGTCAAGCCCTGTAAGAATTTTGTATGTTTCAATGAGATCACCTCTCATTCTTCAAAACTCTAGAGAATATAGGCCTAGTCTACTCAATCTCTCCTCATAGGACAATCCCCCCATCCCACGAACCAGTCTGGTGAACCTTTGTTGCACTCCGAACAAACCCCAACATTCCAAGTACAACACATCACAGTGGAAGCTCCTGTGATCCGAGATAAATGTGCAGAAACTAGGCCCCGATTTTTAACTCCAGGTGGATTCCCCACTCAGGCCCGAGTTAAAATTACAGTCAGGGTCTCAATGATGTCATCAGGCCGCAACATGCATATGCAAAGAAGGACCCTGTTGGCTTTGGGTCAGGAGAGCAGGTTAAAATTGCAGATGTTGCGACCATGGTGGCTTTCGGACAGCTAAGAGCCAGGGTGATTTTAACTGCCCACCCGCCAGGTTTCTGCTGAGCGAGTAGGGTTAAAAGCATCCCCGTTTCAGACAGGGTGTCAGCCACTTGAAATAAAAGGGAGGAGTGTAAATCAGGGGGATTTTTCCCCTCCATTTTCTTCCTGCAGCCTGGGAAGTTATTTGATATTGTTCCTGTGACCCGTATCCGAGTTCCCCATGAGAAGGCATGGTGTAAACCCTCAAAGAATGGAAGGATTCCAAGCTAAATATTAGCACTTTGTGTCTCATGAAATCAGTTCAAAAGGGCAGGCTGGAAGGAGTAAAAGAACGATAGAACGCCAGGTCCCACCATTACACTGTCTGTTTCTAGAAGGCGGGGGGGGGGGGGGGGGGGGGGACAATAAGTAGCTGATCGGAAAGAACAAATATATCATTTATTCAGAGAAAGCCGTAAGTTACTTTTTTGTTAAGCTCCTATTGAGTTGAACACAAATTGATTTCCAAATTTCTCAGGAATTTACTGTGGTCAGTTTTAATATCTTAATTGTCAATCAAGTAACAATAGCCCTTCATGCTGGCAAATAGTTGATTTATCCTGCAGTTTGTCAAACTCACTGTAATGCCCAACATATTGGTAATGTTGTTTTAATAATGTTCTGGGACCACTGCATCCCGTAGAGCAGTCAGAGTGGTAATCTTCTCACTTTACTTAAATTCATAACCAGAGAACAGATTAAACCAGTTATTGTGGGGGGGGGGGGGGGGGCGGCTAGTGTAAAAAGGTGGACAGTTAAAAAGTTCCATCTGCCACAACTTACAAACATAGGGACAGGAGGAGGCCATTCAGCCTCTCGAGCCTGTTTCATCATTCAGTTAGATCATGGCTGATCTGTATCTTAACGCCATTTGCCCACTTTCGTTCTGTATCCCTTAATACCCTTGCCTAACCAAAATAATTTTCTATCTTTGCTAATACGTTGAGCTGTCATTGCATTGCATATGCATTTTCTTTTTTAAAGTGTCACTTTTCCTCTGTGTCTCTACTCATTTGTCATTCTTTAATTCTTGTGTTGTGCTGGTTATTTTATTTGTTTTTAATTCTGTCTGCCTCCCTCTCTTTCATTCTCTTGATGCCACTCACATTTGGTAATGAATACAGAGACGACAACAAGACATTCTCTCTCTATTCTCCCTTTGTAGAAATCTCTCTATCTGTTTCTTCTCATCTGTATGTCTTATTCTCTCTGTATACTTCCCATACTCTCTCTTTCTCTCTTTCCCTGCAGTGATCTCCATGGCAACTGTTTCTTATGGTCAAAGTCAAAGAAACCATCAAGGAGGGGAGGAGGAAGCCTGGTCAGGTCAGCCACTAGACATAAGGACAAGAGGGAAGTTGACAGGAGAAAGGTCAGTCAGAAGAGGGTATTGGGAAGCTAGCTCCCTGCTTGACCCTACCTGACCCTTAATGCAGCCAGTTTCCCTGGTCCCAGCCAACGATGAAGGTGGAGAGTAAATACTGGGCAACCTGAAGTTGGACTGAAAGAAAAGTATTGCTTATTTCTATCTATTACATGGTTTGGCTGGGCAGGGCAGGTTAGAGGTGGGAGGTCATGTGATGAAATCTCCAGGAATACGTCCAACCAGAGTTGGCAACCCTTCACTGGCGATGGGCAAGAGTCGGTGCTGGTTACTCCTGAAAATTCCCCCATTATTAGCAGTGGATACCCAGGTTATTCCACATCCAGGAAGTCACTTAATGCTCTCATAGATTTGAGATCCATGGGCTTTTACGTCCTTCTTTGTTTTTAAACAAAAATGCCGTTCCTCACTGCATAACCTCTATATAGGAATGATGCTGCACAGACAATATCGGTCAATCACGGGCGTTACACAGAAGAAAATGGTCTGACACAAGGCCAATGCACAGAAGGCTATAGTTAGGCTCAAGTGTCTAATAAGGTTGCAACATGCTGAAAGGGTTTGAATATATAAACCATGATGTTAATTTTAGAACAGTGCAGATTTTAAAGCATTTTTGTTCAGAGAATATATTGTTTCTAGGCAAGTCATATTTGTAATAATTAATTAGCAGCATTCAATTTGAAGAGAAACTGTCACCATATTAATGAATATTGCTGCGGTCAATTTGTTTGCCTTTACCCCTTCATTTCACAGGCTCGCAAGGATCGGTAACTATTAGTCTTTCAATTGGAATGTGCAAGTAGTAAATAACGCAGTAAATCTGAGGTCATGTCAATCATGGGTGTATGGGCGAAGTAATTTACAAAGACTAGCTTGTGTGTGTTGGTACACAGTGAATGTTTAGATAGTAACAGATGGTCCCGTTTGTTAGAAAAGAGAACAATACATTTTCCTTAGGAAGTGAAAAAGGAAGTGTGTACTGCTTGGAAGAGGTTTCTGAAACTGCTGGTTGAATTAATCAATCTGAATTTGGCCACAGAGTGTGATTTGCAAGTTGAAACTTGGAACTTTCCACACAAGTGTTTGATAGGTGTTTGAGGTCATGTCTACTGACATTCTCCAGTCTCAACTGGACACAGCCACTCAACTGAACTCTAATCAGCCACTCTGAAGTATAGAGGATCGAAGGCATATGGGGAGGGGCTGGGGATGGATATATTATTAGCCACATCATCTTAAACCTAGCATTAAAATCCCACGGGGGAGAAATTCGGTATCGCCCCGTTTGGGGCGCAATTATCAGCGGGCGCAAAGTTTAGCGCCTGCTGCTAATTATCACCTCCGACTGCAAACTTGGTTTCTATCGCCCCTGGAGGTGATTGGAGCGCTAGATCAGGCGCTACACACCTCTCTTAAGGCGCTAACGCCGAGGAGCGAGGCGCTTCCTCAGAGCGCTGGCGAAGCTCATGTGATGTCAGTCAGCAATGGAACACAGACACACTGGCGCCGGCCAGTTCTTAAAGGGGTCGATCTTGTTCTCCATCCACACCCTGCTCATTGCAGCCTTGAATCTCGGCCTGGAGAGACCTGTACATCAATTCTGCTGGAAAGAGTATTGAAGAGGCCCAGGGAAAGAGCTCAGAGTGCAGCCCCCATAGTCTCTTCTAAATCGATGCAAGGTCAAATCAAAATGAACCTGCAAAGTGCTGCTCAGTACCCAAAACTCCTTCACACAGCCTTGAATCTCTCCAGAAGTCAGTCTGTCTCTCTCTCTCTCAGAATGTGTGGTGCAAAAATGTCGCCGACAAAAAAAGGCAGGAAGCGGTCGCCTTAAAGTAGCATTCCCCCAGTCCCTTCCCGACTGCAAAGCGTTCCCCTCAACCTGTCATTGCTAGCGGCAGGCGGAAAGGCAGGGGGCACCACTCAATATCCGGTCCGGGGTGCTACCAGGGTGTTGCACGCTCAACTGACGTCACGATCTGCGGGTGCAGGAGATCGTGGCGGTAGTGTTTAGCGCCGCCGCAAAATGTCTGGTCAATTTCGCGAGCGGCACAAACATCACTGCGCCCGGGCGCTAGTTGCTTTGCGCCCCATTAGCACCCTCTTAGGGCACTAACAGGGAGGTGCAAAGCAACCGAATTCTTTCCCCCCCAAGAAAATAAACACAAAGATGGTTGAGGGTTGAACAGTGAACATTTTTCTAAATTTCATTAATCCCTGTATAATTAAAATTTGAAAATGGGATATTCCAGAGTCGGATCAATCCATCTTTTAAACATATCAATGATACAGAAAAGATAACCAACGGTTTGTCGTGAAATGACACCGAGCCAAATAAATACCCAAAGGAAGACTTAGACACTGTCCATCGTTGCCCAATGATCATTCACTTTTCCCTTTCCCCTCCATCCAGCACCTCTCTAGAGAGGGTCAGTTGCGTAATTCAGTAAGTAGCAGATAATCGCAGGGGGTTCCTTATCTTCTCGTCTTATGTTCCTGCTTCAACTCCGTACAGCCCCACCTCGCTGCCATGATAGCTCTCAGTAGGCCTTGTTCTAACGACCAGTAGCAAAGCTGAACTTCCAAATGAAGTAAAGTTGTAACTGGTTAGAGGAACATAGTACACCTGAAAAAGTAACGAGTACAGATGTGCACACACAATTCATCACAATGACTCCTTGATCACTGCTTAAGCCGTTCAGGCAAAGCATCAAACCGAAGTGAGGCGTTTCCCCACAGAAGTGGATGGGAAAATATGTTTGTGTGTGTCGGAGAGGTGGTTTCACTCTGGGTCAATCTCAGTGACTGGTTCAAGGCCAGCATAGCAGAGGCCTGGTTAAAGATACTCGATCCTCTCAGGTAGACAATGGTTCAAGAAACCATAAAGAGGGGGAAATTTACAAAACTCCAGGAATAAACAGAAGTCGCCATTTACAGACATTTTGCAGAACCAAATAGCTGTGATTTCTCATTAATCTGGGTGGCAGAAAGTTAAGCCTGTGGACCACAATAAGGGTTGGATAACTCTGGGCTCTTTTGAACGTTTATGCTTTTCTTTCAAAGAATAAGATCATAAATTCTTTATTTTCTTAATAACCTGCGCGCATTTCTCTCGGGAGGATAGCCCAAGAAGTGTTTGCGATCGCTTCCCAATTTCACGTGAATTTTGAACAGCTGATACCAAGCCCAGCTTGACTCACTCACTCGCTGCAGTGCCGGGATGCATCTGCCGAAGGATGGCCATTTGGGAGGATCAATCTGGAATGTGGGATTTTCCATCATTTCCTGCTATTGGCCATGAGAACAAAACCGTCTGTTCCAAATTTCAAATCATTTCCCTGACACATTCCGACTCCACTGTCATACAAAGAACTAAACTCAGCTAAGATCCAGCCTTATTCAAAAACTTACTGGATTAAACTACACATGGCCCAAGTAGCAGTGGCTGAGGACTACTGGGCTGTCTCTGTCCCCAGGTCAATGGCCAAATCAATACGAAGGCACCCTGTGAAGCTACAATGTCCATAACTTTCAGATTGAAGCAACTTTGAAACTATAGGAACATAAACATTGCTGGACGAAAAAAGACCAAGGTCTCTATCGTTCACCTTCGACCACCCTGGTAGTCACATTATACACCGATAATGGAGTTGTTGACTAATCATAGCAATCAATCGCTATCAATTTCAGCTCAATATCTAACAAGAAAAAAATATATAGGATTTCAAGTTAATTGACAGGAAGAATTTCACAACAGCAACGTGCATTTATGTAGCGCCTTTCACATGGGAAAGTCCTTCCTCTGCTGTCGTTAGTCCATCAAACAGCGGGCAGCAGAGCTTGGCGGGATCATCCTGGCAAATCACAATCACACGGCCCAAAGTTTTTTGGCCGCTGGACTGATGATCACAAGCTCTGTGCCCAAGTTCCCTGTGAGAGCCGCTCCTCACCGAGTGCCAGGTTACAGAATAACGTCACTAACCTCACCCCTCTCAGAAATAAGCTCTGGCACTCCGTTCCCACTGAGAATACAAGAGAACACTTCATCTTAGAATTAGACCAGACCAGTCTCCGGCGACACTTAAAAGATGCAGTTACCCTGTACAAAATGTGCAGTGAACATGCTGAAGCATTTACACGAACTTCCTCTGTCCACAGTTTTAACAAAGGCATTACACCGTTCAACATAGCCATTAAATTACAGACCAAAAAAAAAATTGAATATATGCTGGTTATTAATATTGTACCGTGCATTTCAACCCACTAGCGTGATATGCAAATCTGGCCGACATCAAACCAGCTTCGGAGACCAGGGTTTAATTCCAAAAAAAGCTCAACCCTTCTCAAGAATTACTGATAGGGTTTAGGGTTACAGATTGAAAGTAATTGGCAAAAGTACCAGAGCGGCCAGGAGGAGAATTTGTTTTACGCAGCAAGTTGTGATGATCTGGAAAGCACTGCCTGAAAGTGTGGTGGAAGCAGATATAACAGTAACTTCCAAAAGGGAATTGGATAAATAGTTGAAAGGGAGAAAAAAAAATGACGGGGTTATTTGGGGAAAGAGAAGGGGGGAGTGGGACTAATTGGACAGCTCCTCAAAGAGCTGGCACAGGCATGATGGGCCGAATGGCCTCCTTCTGTGCTGTATGATTCTATGACTGCACAATCCCCAAGACAGAAAACTTCATTAGGTGACTTTGTTCCCAGTCAGCGATGCATTTATGACATGAAAAAAAAATCACACAAATTTAATTTTGTGTTCAGTGAGGAGAGATGTTAGGACAGGGAAACGGAACACTTTTTTTTTGCTTTTGCACTTGGTGAGAATCTAGTATATGTAGGTAAGGTATCGCAGAGATGGATGCAGAGCAAAGCTCTCTCCTTGCTCTCCCTAGACAAAGTACATTTACCCTTTCTCCATACATCATTCTACTCCAATCAGTCAGTATAAACACTGTTCCCACGTCAGCCACCCTTGTGACCCAAGCATCAGGCTGCCAAAATATCACTGAAATCCCTCGTGTATTATAGACGCAGCACACACTCCCAGGCATCAATTATTGTCCGGGCAGGGAGATCGATTTCATTTTATTTACATCCTTGCTCCCAAATGTGGATAGCTTCAAGCCATATAAAAGCATAGAATTTATTTCTACAAATCTCAAATGAAAACTTTCCAATATTCAATACGTGCCAAGCAGAGATTACTGTGGCCACACTGAGGGCTAACAGTGTCAAAAGTCATTAGAGGAGCGTACAAACTGCACCAAATAAAGCAGCCAAGACTCGCAAACAGTGTACGCTGCGAGCATTCTGTCCTTTTTTTGGCAACTTCATCTCATTTGATCATTATCGCAAAATCCCTGAATTCTGGGAACGCTTGCACTGTTACGAAGCAGTCGGAGTTATTACACTGGATATTTTTAACTTCCTGGGAAAAAAAAGGCGTGTGGATTTCACAGGCATTAAAGGGGCCAAGCACTCAGCTGGAAAACCGAAACAGTTTACTTCACTTGGCAGCTGCTGGTTAGTTATTGACAAGGATGGGAGGGTGTGGTGACTCGGTTCCACTTCTGAGCCGCTGCAAATTTGTTTCCACACTGTAGCAGCACAAGACGTTACAGTGGCAACTCCAGAATCAGGTCCCAGTCCGAGCTGGAGTGCGACCCCCCACCCCGCCCTGCTTGGGCCTGGCACCACAGGATGTATAACTCCAGCACGGTATTGAAGCCAAGCGTGGTAAGTGCTCGGGGAATCTGCTGGAGCTCTACTGCATTCGTGAGCTTAAGGAGAGTATTTTTTTTAATTGTTTTGAGAAAAATGGACACTCCTTCTCGGCCTCTCTCAACACTTAAAGTTCACTTTTTTTTAATTCATGGGATGTGGGCGTCACTGGCAAGGCCAGCATTTATTGCCCATCCCCAAGTGCCCTTGAGAAGGTGGTGGTGAGCTGCCTTCTTGACCCACAGAGGGCAGTTAAGAGTCAACCACATTGCTGTGGGTCTGGAGTCAGACTGGGTAAGGACAGCAGATTTCCTTCCTCAAAGGGCATTAGTTAACCAGATGGGTTTTTACAACAATCCAGTAGTTTTATGGTCCTCATTACTGATACTAGGTTTTAATTCCAGATTTATTTAATTGAATTTAAATTCCCAAGCTGCTTGTGAGGGGATTTGAACTCCCGTCTCTGGATCATTAGTCCAGGATTACTGAATTACTAGCCCAGTGACATTACCACTATGCTACTGTACCCACAGAACAGATCTCTGCAGGTTAGCGTGGACACACTTGAGCAGAGTTCTCTCATGGTGGGAGTGCAATTCGCAGCCTGCAGTATAACAGGGGTGCTGCCAGCCATGTACCAGTGGCAGATCGTTAGCGCAGTGTAACTGCAGCCCAAAACTGATATGCTCTCAGCACAAAAGAGAATCACAGAATCGTACAGCACAGAAAGAGGCCATTCGGCCCATTGTGCCTGTGCCAGCTCTTCAAAAAGCCAGCTAAATAGTCCCACTCCTCTGCTCTTTCCCCGAAGCCCTGCACATTTTTCTTATTCAAGTATATATCCTATTCCCTTTTGAAAGTTACTATTTAATCTGCTTCCACCATCCTTTCAGGCACTGCACTTTTTTTAAGTTACAATTTTTCTCAAGACCGATGGCTCTCCTGTGGCATTGCTCATAAGTTAGAGGATATTCTATTTACCAATGGTGGAAGCACTTTGTACAATAAAACTATTAAACCTGCTTCCACCACCCTTTCAGGTACTGCATTCCAGATCACAACGACTTGCTGTGTACAACATTTCTCATCTCGCCATCTGGGTCTTTCACCAAATATCTTAAATCTGTGCCCTTTGGTTACTGACCCTCCTGCCCGTGGAAACAGTTTCTCATTACTCACTCTATCAAAACCCCTCATAATTTTGAACACCACTATTAAATCTTCCCTTAACGTTTCTTGTTCTAAGGATAACAATCCCAGCTTCTCCAGACTCTCCACATAACTGAAACAGAGGAAAAGAAAAGAAATTGGCGATTTTGCTTTAAAACGAGGAGGTTGCGGTGTACGGATGGGGGAGGGGGACTATTTATTTTAACAGTCGAGGAAAGAACCACACCCCATTGTGGAGTGTCCTTGGTGGTGGCTGCAGTTTCAGCCACACCCAATCCGTTCCCCACCAGAGAAGGAAGTGTTGCGACAATTAGTGGGACACAGGATTAAGAGATCTTAAAAAGCAAAAGAAAGTAACTGGTCTTAATGGAGGACAACTGAAATCAATCATGACCGAGACAGACACACACAGTTCAATACCTTACAATGGCTTTTAAACAAAGATTTTGTAGTTTACATGTGAATTTCAGTCAGGCTCCGGGTGCTACAAATAAATCAAACTTCTTTCATAAGCAACAAACAACAAGCTGAATTAAGCTGATATCAGCCCATAGAAGAGCATTGTGTTAATAAAGCGCTTTACAGCGCAAATCCTATTAAGATACAGGGTGGCCATTGAGGACGGTTAGAAGGATTAAGTGCGATCAGGAGATTAATTCAGTGCTGCCTCGCCGACTGATTCTATCCATGTCTGTCTGCCATGAAGTTCGACCATTGCAGCCAGCTCAGGCGCTGGTGGCTGACTGTGAAGATACTTGCATCGATACAAAGAACATTTCAGAATTCTCCTCCAATGGAGGCTCAAGAAAGGTGTCAGCCTTGGCTCAGTGGTAGCACTCTCACCTCTGAGGCAAAAGGTTGTGGGTTCAAGCCCCAGTCCAGAAGCTTTAGCACATAATCTAGGCTGACCCACTGAGGGAGTGCTGCACTGTCGGAGGTGCCGTCTTTCGGATGAGATGTTAAATCAAGGCTCTGTTTGTCTTTTCAGGTGATCGTGAAAGAATCTGTGGCACTATTTGAAGAGCAGCAGGGGAGGTCTCCTGGTGTCCTGGCCAAGATTTATCCCTCAATCAATATCACTAACAGAAAGAGCAGATTATGTGGTCACTTATCTCATTGCTCTTTGTGGGACCTTGCTGTGCGCAGATTGGCTGGCCCATTTCCCTGTACTACAACAGTGACTACACTTCAAAAGTACTACAATGGCTGTAAAGCACTTTGAGTCATCCTGAAGTTATGAAAGATGTTAGAAGATGCATAGTATTTTTACAGCACAGGAACAGACCATTCGGCCTAACATGTCCGTGCCGGTGTTTATGCTCCACACGAGCCTCCTCCCACCCTTCTTCATCTCACCCCATCAACATATCCTGCTATTCTTTTCACCCTCATGTAATTATCTAGCATCCCCTTAAATGGATCCATGCTAGCTACATCAACTACTCCTTGTGATAGCGAGTTCCACTTTCTAACCACTCTCTGGGTAAAGAATTTTCTCCTGAATTCCCTATTGGATTTATTAGTGACAATCTTATATTTATAGCGCCTAGTTTTGGTCTCCACCGCAAGTGGAACCATCTTCTCTACGTCTACCTTTTCAAATCATTTCAATAATCTTGATCACCTCTATCAAGTCACCCCTCAGTCTTTTTTCTAGAGAAAAGAGCCCCAGCCTGTCCAATCTTTCCTGACGGGTATAACCTTGCAGTTCTGGTATCATCCGTGTAAATCTTTTTTGCACCTTCTCCAGTGCCTCTGTATCCTTTTTATAATATGGAGACCAGAACGGTTCACAGTACTCCAAGTGTGGTCCAGCCAAGGTTCGATACAAGTTTAACATATCTTCCCTGCTTTTCAATTCTATCCCTCTAGAAATGAACCCCAGTGCTTTGTTTTTTTTTTAATAGCCTTATTAACATGTGTCACTACTTTTAGTGATTTGTGTATCTGTACCCCTAGATCCCTCTGCTCCTCTACCCCATTTAGGCACTTATTTTCCAAGGACTATGTGGCCTCCTTATTTTTCCTCCCAAAATGTACCACCTCACACTTATCGATATTGAAGTTCATTTGCCATTTGCCATATCCCATTCGGCAAGTTTATTAATGTCTTCCTGTATTTTGTCGCAATCCTCTCTATTAACTCTACCCCCCAATTTGGTGTTGTCTGCAAATTTTGCAACTGTACTTCTGATTCCCGAGTCCAAATCGTTTATGTAAATGGTGAACAACAGTGATCTCAGCACCGATCCCTGTGGAACATCACTTCCCACCTTTTGCCAGTCTGAGTAATTACCTTTAACCCCTAATCTCTGTTTACTGTTTGTGTAGCCAGCTTGTTATCCATTCTGCTACCTGTCCCCTGACTCCACATGTTCTGACCTTAGCATGAGTCTACTACCTTATCGAAGGCCTTTTGAAAATCCAGATATATTACATCTGCTCTATTACCCTTGTCTAGCCTTTATTACTTCTTCAAAGAATTCAATAAGATTGTTGAAGCATATAAATGCAACTTCTTTCTTTTAATAATACAAGGGTAAGTTTTCCGCCTATGCTGTCTACCTTCAATGAAGCACAAGCTTAAGAAAATCCAATGTCACCTTATTCTGGTAGCACCAAAAGCTGCTGTCCTGATGTTCGCCTTCCACTTTCCAATTAGGAATGGTTTAGGCTAGAATTAGCCTTGGATGACCATGCTTAGCTCATACCTTCATCTCCACCCCAGGCTGTCACATGTCTCTATCGTAAGTGGGCCAATATGGCTCTCGTGCGCATCTCATGCGTCAGAGACCTTACTACAGCCCTGTATCATCAGGAGTTCTTACTTGAAGGAAGCAACTGATGTTGGGAAAGGCTGCTGCACACTGAACCTCAATTACTGCAGTATATTTAGACACATTCCACTCCATGTTTCGTGACAGATGCAATTAGCGGGGAGATTGGCATGGGATGAGTTCAGAGAATGTGTAAGCTTGGGCCATGTGACTGAATAGCATGTACAATATGCCGTTTCGTACAGAAGGGCCCTTTTCTCACCTCAGCTATTTACAAGGGGATGTGCAGCAAATACAGCACCTGTCAGGACTGCTGTGATGGTGGAAGAGTATTGGACAGTGCCTCCATGGAGGACTGCTTCAGCATTGCCGAAAACGTGTGCACCCTGTGATTTGCAGAAGATTTTCTTTGAAATGCTCAGGGATCATGTGAGAAAGTTAGAAGGTGGAGAAAGCCAAATTTAATTCAAGGCCGCATGAATTGCGATCAGCCAAAAAATATTCTGCAAATCCCAAGGTTCCTGAGTGAACCAGGAGTGTTGACAGCGTTACCACATTGACCATAGGTCCTGTTTCCAGTATGGTTGAAGATAAATTACTTGGGCAATAATGGGCATGTGGGAGATTTCCTAAAGCAACATATAGCTATTTATAAAAAAAGGTTTCAAAGCATCTATCATACATCAAAAATGTCAAAAGTATATCTATATATACTTATATAAATAAAAGAGAAATGTAAAGATAGGCAGCAAATTACATAATCCAATCTCCAGCCATCTGCAGCTAAACTCTGATTAACTTCAACGACTGGAATTAGGCTTTTGGGCCTTGAAAGGAGAAGCCCTCTTAGACACAGAGCCACCTTGGCAGCAGAATAGTATGTTGTGCGTTACGTAACACTTGTATCACTGTAAAACAGCATATTACCCAACTCACTGTGAACAATGCCACACAAAAAAATACACTTCTGTATTTTAAAGAGATTCCGATTTTAAATGAACCACAAAGTTGATCCGTAACTTGCAGTCTGAACTGGAGCAGAGATCTCTACACATAATAGGATGTACCTGTGTTATTTTGAAACTGCAAAAGTCATGTTTGTGATGCTGAATCATGCCAACTTGGAAGGTGCCTTGCGCTATCATCCCTTTTGTCATTTAATCTCTCCTGCCTTCCACCCGATCACAGACCTTCCCTTTTCTTCTTTCCTCCCCTCCCACTTTCCCTGCCCCGACACTTGCTTAAAACCTGTTACATCTCCAACTTTTTCCAGTTCTGACGAAAGGTCGTCGACCTGAAACGTTAACTCTGTTTCTCTCTCCACAGATGCTGCCTGACCTGCTGAGTGTTTCCAGCATTTTCTGTTTTTATTTCAGATTTCCAGCATCCGCAGTATTTTGCTTTTCTTTTGGAAGGTGCGAGGTTTGATCCCTGATCTGTGTTGCTGATCTCAGCCAGTGCAGTGGTAGATGTGTTAAATTTGAATTTATCGCCTCTGACCAGAGACTAGAAAAATCAACCAAGCGTCCTCGCCCCTAATCACCATCCATGGACCCCCCTGTCCCTGTGACAATTGTGTCTATGTGGATGTCTGCTGAATCGCCAGGCAGGATTGTTACCTCCCAGTCGGGGAACACTTCAGCAGTCAAGGACATTCAGCCTCGGATCTGCGGGTAAGCGTTCTCCAAGGCGGCCTTCGAGACACACGACAACGCAAAATCATCGAGCAGAAACTGATAGCCAAGTTCCGCACCCATGAGGACGGCCTCAACCGGGATCTTGGGTTCATGTCACACTACATGACGTAGAGTCATCCAGACTCGAGTCGTCGTTGGCTTGTTCACAGATGTGATTTCCAGTAAAAAAAAAGTAAAAAGTTTAAAGTTTATGGTTTTCCATACAGACTGCATTTGACACATTAGACCCCCTGTGACCCCACCTCATTGTCTTAGTTGTATCTTGCTATGTCTTTGATATAATGCCTTCCTGACCTGATTGTTTCTCTGCCGAGGTGTGATAAAAGGCAGTCAGAAAGATTAACTGTAGTCGTCTGACATTGTATGCTAAACAGGCATTGTTCTCTGTCTATATATGCTTTGCCGATTCGTATTCCTTCACTTCACCTGACAAAGGGGCAGCAGCTCCGAAAGCTTGTGATTTCAAATAAAACTGTTGGACTATAACCTGGTGTTGTGCGACTTCTCACTGATGTCTGGTGAGGAGAGGATCAAGCTCATCGGTGAATCCCCAAGGGTCAAATAGCCCGTGGACACTCCTTGCACATAAAGAATAGCCACCTCAATACTGGACTGTGCGTTGGAAATTAGCCTCTCAATCAAGTCAGGGGCTGGAATAAACCTAAAATGTCTGGGCAGGAAAGAGTTAATGGCTATAATTCAAGGGCTTTGAATATCGTATACATTAAAAGATTGAATCGGAGTTCTAAGCCCTTCTGCATATGGAGATAATTTTTGAAATATAAATATTTTACAAATCATTCAGTTACGGCTGACCTACGAGAGCTTGCGAGATTGTCAGCTGTTAAACCTTAATATCATCAGACATCCCCAGCAGAGCATAATCACCTGTGGAGATGAGGGCAAAATCATGTAGGCATGAGGCTTAACGGAAGGGTATAATCATGTTGTATTTTGCAGTGGATTAGCAAGGCATTAACTCCGCAGTATATATTACGCAGCACTAACTGCAGGCTGCTCAAGTGTATTTTCTCTTTCCCCCCTCCCACCCCCCTTCCCAACAGATTTAAAAGTCACACACAGCGACGTACTGAAAGAAAACTGGAGTTGGCCAGCACCAACTGGTCTTGCAATGTCTCACCGAGGATGCTTGCCAAGAAAATCCTGTGGTCGGGACTATGTCTGTCAGGACCAGCTCCAATTATAATAATAGTGCATTGCCAAATGTATTCTCCCCCATTTCAATAAGTGTTTCATTTTAATCTGTTAAGTATTTTTTTTTTAATTATTTTTTTTTTTTAAAAGGGTCCATGAGGCAGAGTGATGTTTTTGCAATCTCTGCCTCATCCCTAGAATTGTTACTTTTGCCAAGGTCAAACACGGGTGGTGAGATAGGAATGGGACAGAGGGTGGGATCAGGGCTCGTGTTCTGGGATTTGCTTCGTCAATGAAGAAAATGTATTGAAAACCTCAATACTTAATGCTACAAGATCACAAGATGCAAAGACAAGTGTGGAACCAATAATTGTGTCTGCTTTATATTTGTGGAATATTCAAAAACCAGACTATTGGTACCGGACTGAACAGTTGTAGCCCCGTACTCCGTATTCGGGAATTTCGCAGGAACTTGCCGTGTTAAATCAGCAGAAATATTTCACAACCGATCGTGGAAAGCAAAGGAATAAAATTGTTCTGGCGAACTAGATTTAGAATGAGTCTCACAAAAAATAAATCCCGACACAGTAGATAGAGTGAATGAACAAAGAGATTTTGATTCATATAGCATCTTTCACAGCCTCACAATATCCCAGAAGAAATTTATAAGGAATGGATTACTTTTGAAGTGTTGTCGCTGCTGTTATATGGGCAAACGCAGGAGCCAAATTGTGCAATTTGTCCCACAGGCAGTAATGAGATAGCATCAGTTTGTTTTAGTGGTGATGGACAAGGGATGAAGGTTGGCCGGGATACTAGGAGAAGCCCCTGCTCTTCTTTGAATAGTGCTGTGGGATCTGTTGATTTTTACCACCATGTTTTTGTTTAAACAGGGAATGATAGTGACTAGCAGGAGAGATAGAAAGAAAAAAGTGCAATTGAAAAAGGCAGAAAATGCTGGAAATAGACAGCGTCTGAAAGAGAAAAGACAGATTAGTGACTTGGATGGAAATCCTTCGTCAGAACTGGCTTTGCACGAGTTGTGACAAATGATCTGTACCTGAAAATATTAACCTGCCTTTTCCCTTTTCAGATCAACCACTTGTTCCCTTCCCCACTTCCGCTCCAGTGCCTCGCTGTGATCTACATTAAGATACTCTGAGCCCAGTAATCAGTAAATGTGATCCCACCACCAAACGCATCTTCCCCTCACCTCCCCTTTCAGCATTCCGAAGGGACCGCTCCCTCCGCTACACCCTGGTCCACTCCTCAATCACCCCCAACAGCCCCTCCCCTCCCCACGGCACCTTCCCGTGCAAGCACAGGAGATGCAACACCTGCCCTTTTACCTCCTCCCTTCCCACTGTCCAGGGTCCCAAACACCCCTTCCAGGTGAAACAGCGATTTACTTGTACTTCTTGCAATTTAGTATACTGTATTTGCTGCTCACGATGCGATCTCCTCTACATTGGGGAGACCAAACGCAGATTGGGTGACCACTTTGCGGAACACCTCCGTTCAGTCTGTAAGGGTGACCCCCAAGCTTCCGGTCGCTTGTCACTTTAATTCTCCCCTCCACTCCCACTCTGACCTCTCTGTCCTCGGCCTCTTACACTGTTCCAAAGTAAGCTCGAGGAACAGCACCTCATCTTTCGATTAGGTACTTTACAGCCCTCTGGACTCAACATTGAGTTCAACAATTTCAGACTATAATCCCCCCCCCCCATTTTTTCAGGTGGCAGCTGTTGATGATTCTGCCATCCCCATTTGCAACATTTTATCTCTCCTGAGTTCAATTCTAGCACAGACTGTGCCTTTAATTCCTTCCTCGTGCCCCCCCCACCCCGCCTCTGCACCTGCTTAAAACATTTCCCAGTTCTGACGAAGGGTCATTGACCTGAAACGTTAACTCTGTTTCTCTCTCCATGGATGCTGCCTGGCCTGCCGAGTGTTTCCAGCATTTTCTGTTGTTATTCCAGTAATCAGCGGTCTGGTACCACCTCTTCCTCCTCCCAGCCCTGCTGAACTACACACCTGACAATGTCACAGAAAATAGGGAGAAATTTAGCTTTTTAAAAAGAAAAGTGTGCACATTTAAGTCACAATGCAAGTGGTTCATTCTTAAGAGGGAATGTTCAACTTTTTTCCAAGAGTTCACACAGTGTGCAGTGGGGGGTGGGGTTCAGCTTCCTGGACAGCAGTTGGCCGCAGCATTCCTGGGTTAAGTGGAGGGAAGAGGTGAAACAGCCCACGTTCCCAATCCTGATCTCCAGCCAGTAACTCCCTGCTGGAAGGTGCGTAGGTGGACATCAGGTTGCAGCAGGGCCAGACTCATCTGCGATGCTCCCTGTAGCCAAATAGCCTGCTGACACGGAAAAGTTGAAAAACGGCCACTTCCATGAGGACTGTCAGTGTCTAACTTTATGCGACGACCCCAGGGCAGAACGCCAATATTTTGTTCCCCATTATGCAGCACACAATCCTCCGATTCCTAAGCCTTGTTCCTCACAATTTTGCCTCTATTCGCCAACCTATTCACTGTTTAAGCAACTATGATTTTTTTTTATTTGTTTTTTTTTTAAATGGGAAGTGGACGTCGCTGGCAAAGCCAGCATTTATTGCCCATCCCTAGTTGCCCTTGAGAAGGTGGTGGTGAGCCGCCTTCTTGAACCACTGCAGTCCGTGTGGTGAAGGTACTCCCACAATGCTGTTAGGTAGGGAGTTCTAGGATTTTGACCCAGTGACGATGAAGGATCGGCGATATACTTCTCAGTCAGGATGGCGTGTGACTTGGAGGGGAACTTGGATAACCAACTAACTCACCGCACTGAAGATAAATAGACCTCCATCTCAGCACAACTGCAGTCAGTGTCTCTGCCCATTCCTTTCCCCCTGCACCATCATTTACCCCCATAAAAATAGGCTTGGAATCCACTGAGCCCATGTCAGCAGGTATGGCTCATCCTCTGAACAGTGCCAACTTGCATTTATATAACATAGTACAAGACACTTCACAGATGAGAACACAACTTAGATGGAGCATCTGCATGACACTTGGCGTGTGGGCCCACCAACTCAATCTGGAACTGAATGTCATATGCAGTTTTATGTGAGGTCCACCCAAGTAAATTTGCCTATCGACTGCTTCCCACATCTTAGTTTTTATGTATCGTGAGTGAGGTACAAATGTGCAGCATAGGCTTGCAAACATCTGTCAATCTTCCAGGGTATACAACTTTCTCTATCCACTATTTAATGAGTTCACAACCGCATGAAAATAGAATAGTACTTTTAACACAAACAGTCAGAGAGCCTGTTGAGCAAGACTGGACAGAATCCATTTAGTTTAAATGGGGGTTAACAGCTGTTGTACAATAGCGTAGATCAGTTAACATGTTTGTGTTAAACTCCAATGTACAAGATATCGTGCACTGTGGAAATTAAACCCTCGGAGGATTGCTGTTTGCACCTCTTAAAAATACTGAGCAATTTTGAACAATCCCCAACAAAGAATTCCAAGTTATTAATTGACTAAAGATAGTTAAATAGCTGTAACTAAGCCAATTACTTGGTTAACAATTAAACAGGAGGCAGTGGTGGTTGTTAATACTGACTTCAATGACTGCTGATAGGATCACATCAGTGGCCAGTGTCAAAAGAAGGTTAAAAACCCCAGTCATAAAATGGTTCATTATCGGGCCTACTTTCCCTGATCATTAATTCAAATTAATTACCAGCTTAAACCTGCATCAGAAACACTTTGCTCAATTCAATCCTGTTTAAATCAATCCCTTTTAAGGCCTTTTACTGAATTACAAAACAATTTACCAAACCCAGTGACTCGCCACAAGCTGCACTTGGGGGGAAAGTTTTGATAGATGTCGTCGGGAACAGCTGTCTGATTGACAGCAAGAATAGTCTCATCAATCATTACATCATCATGAGGGGGGGTTAATAGAATTTTAATTGGGGCAGAGGGCAAGGTGACCAGTTTAACTGTGAAGTGTTATTTTTTTTCTCTGAGGCCTTGGCAGGAAGGGCAGAGGAAGAGATGGAGAGAAAGAAGCAAGCAACTCCTTCAAACTCCTTCAATTATTATTATTATTACTATGACGCACTCAGAGATGGAGTTCATGCTTACTAGTCATAAAAAGCTTTTATCACATAAGGTAAACTGAGCGAGCTAACTATCTATACATCAAAAAAACACTTGCAGACTTCTTCACCTCCTCTCCAATCGGTGCTGGCTCGGGCTGGGTTATGGTTCCCCAGCAGCCAGGAGCCATTCTTTGTCCAAACCAAGGTAGTGGGTGTCCAGCAGGGGATCAGGGCATCTGAGCTGAGCCTAAACCTGTCCGCACCTTATCCGCAACACATTTACTTTCCAGCAGAGCTGACTGAAGTGGAACTTTCTTGGTTTGAATAGTTCTGTACCGCAGGATGCACTTAACCTCCTAAACCAGTTGTGAGCATGCAATGTTCACGTTCTAATAATCTAACTTCAGCACACTAGCCCCGATGGTCCAGTTTATGGTGAGTGCAAGGACAACTACAGACAATCCTCACCAGGCAATCTCATTCATACTTCCTATCTGAAGATCTGGCTAGGCTCAACGTCCCATTTAGGCCTCCAATCCCAAACTCTAGCAACAGCTCTGCAATATAGCTCCTTTTTTCCTGCCATGCTGTGTTTAGCAGATGAAGCCTGTTACTATGGTGATCTCTGTGACGTGGGTGAAGAGCGTTCAAACCTTACTGGCCTCACAGGGCTACCATACTTACTAAATGGAGGCTACTTCCTGCGGAGTCATTATATACAGCTTCCAGTCGATATTTTTTGAGGTGAAGAGCGACTCAGCCACAAGGGTCCATCTACTGCTTTGCCAACAGCTGGTTAGTACCTGGCTAAAGCAGCAGCTGGTGTCAATGGGATGATTGCGCCGCTGGCTCTCCCAGCATGGATCTCACTCAGCTGACAGCAACCTCACTGCAAACGTGCCGGATTCATTAAATCTGGGAAGAAATGCTAGCCTGGAGGGTTCCTGTCCCTCACCGTTAGCTGGCAGTCTTCTGCCAGGCGGGGCACATCCGTGAGCGCTGGACAAGGACAGGATCACATTTTGTCCGTGGCGCAACGACCCCGGTCTAGCAGCCTGCCAATATTCGCTGTCTGGGTTCATAAATGAAAGATGGCTCCTTGGGTAAGGTAGCGCAACTTCACAAAAGAAAGGGCAAGAAATTGGAAAAACACTGGGGGTAATTTTCAACTTAGCGCTGGAGTGTACAACTGGCTTTGGAGGCTGGGAGCCCATTACAGAAACCGCCCGATTTTCCTTTTCATCGATTTCAGCCGCAACGTCAATTTTACACTCCAGCGCTAAGTTGAAACTATCAGCTGCAACTATAAGAAGATAAGAAATAGGAGCGGGAGTAGGCCATACGGCCCCTCAAGCCAACTCCGCCATTCAATAAGATCATGGCTGATCTATATCAATACTTTCCTGCCCTATCTCCATATCCCTTAATTCCCTTCATTCCCAAAAATATATCGACCTCTGTCTTGAATAAACTCAACGACTGAGCCTCCACAGTCCTTTGGGGTAGAGAATTCCAAAGATTCACAACCCTCTGAATGAAGAAATTTCTCCTCATCCTAGTCCTAAATTGCTGACCCCTTATCCTAAGACTATGCCCCCTAGTTCTAGACTCTCCAGCCAGGGGAAACAGCCTCTCAGCATCTACCCTGTCAATCCCCCTGAGAATCTTATATGTTTCAATGAGATCACCTCTCATTCTTCTAAATTCCAGAGAGTATGGGCCCATTCTACTCAATCTCTCCTCATTGGACAACTCTGTCATCCCAGAAATCAATCTAGTGAGCCTTCGTTGCACCGAAACTGGTGAGGAGACCAAAACTGCGCACAGTACTCCAGGTGTGGTCTCACCAAAGCCCTATATAATTGCAGCAAGACTTCCTTATTCTTATACTCCAACCCCCTTGCAATAAAGGCGAACATACCATTTGCCTTCCCAATTGCTTGTTGTACATATCTATAAATATAAACAAACTGTCGCTCGCTGTTCCGTGAGTGGTGGAGTCCCACGATTCCCTTGGTCTCATGAGCTGTCGGTGGGTTTCGTGTCCAAAAGTAAAGCAGCAGAATTTTTTTTTAATGCTTTCACGGGATGTGGGCATTGCTGGCAAGGCCGGCATTTATTGCCCATCCCTAATTGCTCTTGCCGTCTTCTTGAACTGCAGAGGGCAGTTAAAAGTCAACCACACTGCTGTGGGTCTGGAGTCACATATAGGCCAGACCGGGTAAGGCCGGCAGATTTCCTTTCCTAAAGGACATTAATGAACCAGATGGGTTTTTACAACAATCCGGTAGTTTCATGGTCACCATTACTGATGCTAGCTTTTTATTCCAGATTTATTTAATTAACTGAATTTAAATTCCCCAGCTGCCGTGGTGGGATTTGAACTCACGTCTCTGGATCATTAGTCCAGGCCTCTGGATTACTAGCCCAGTAACATAATCACAATACTACCGTTACCCCATTCTCTCACTTTTAACAGGAATCACGGATTTCCAGCTTCCAACAGGTCTTCATGAGGAATGGTGGCATCAGCTTAGAGCGAGAGGCCACAGAAAGGTTGCAAGTCTCCGTTTGAGTGCTTTCACCACCCACACCACCCCACCCCCGCCACAGAAATCACCATATAGAAGTTCCATTCCAACAGTGTGTCATAGAGTCATAGTCATAGAGTTATACAGCACAGAAAGAGGCCCTTCGGCCCGTCGGCCCATCGTGTCCGCGCCGGCCATCAAGCCCTGTCTATTGTAATCCCATTTTCCAGCACTTGGTCTGTAGCCTTGTATGCTATGGCAGTTCAAGTGCTCATCTAAATGCTGCTTGAATGTTGTGAGGGTTCCTGCCTCTATCACCCTTTCAGGCAGTGAGTTCCAGATTCCAACCACCCTCTGGGTGAAAAAGTTTTTCCTCAAATCCCCTCTAAACCTCCTGCCCCTTACCTTGAAACTATGCCCCCTGGTTATTGACCCCTCTACTAAGGGGAAAAGTTCCTTTCTATCTACCCTATCTATGCCCCTCATAATTTTGTACACCTCAATCAGGTCCCCCCTCAGCCTTCTCTGCTCGAAGGAAAACAACCCCAGCCTGTCCAGTCTCTCTTCATAGCTGAAGCGCTGCAGCCCAGGTAACATCCTGGTGAATCTCCTCTGCACCCTCTCCAATGCAATCACATCCTTCCTATAGTGTGGCGACCAGAACTGCACACAGTATTCCAGCTGTGGCCTAACTAGCGTTTTGTATAGCTCCATCATAAACTCCCTGCTCTTATATTCTATGCCTCGGCTAATGAAGGCAAGTATCCCATATGCCTTTTTAACCACCTTATCTACCTGTCCTGCTGCCTTCAGGGATCTATGTACATGCACACCAAGGTCCCTCTGATCCTCTGTCCTTCCTAGGGTCCTACCATTCATTATGTATTCCCTTGCCTTGTTAGTCCTCCCAAAATGCATCACCTCACACTTTTCAGGGTTAAATTCCATTTGCCACTGTTCTGCCCATCTAACCAACCCGTCTATATCGTCCTGTAGCCTGAGGCTTCCCTCCTCGCTATTTACCACCCCACCAATTTTCGTGTCATCTGCAAACTTACTGATCATACCTCCTACATTCATATCTAAATCATTAATGTACACTACAAACAGCAAAGGACCCAACACCGATCCCTGCGGTACACCACTGGACACAGGCTTCCAGTCACAAAAACAACCTTCGACCATCACCCTCTGCCTCCTGCCACTAAGCCAATTTTGGCATTTACAGTCAGCTTTTAGCGCCTCTATTGGCCTTTCTCCTACTCCACAACCCTTTCCCACCCTCAAATTAACACACATTTTAATACTATAAACACTTCTATAAAGCGCATACTAAAGGCCACAGAGTGAATGAGGCTGTAATTCAATCTTTCAGATTTTCCTGGCTCCCTTACACTACTCCGGTTTCACTCCCGTGGCTTTGTGATTCCACGAGTAAGTACTGCCAGTATATCAGTTATCTTTCAGTGCTGCACCATTTCCAGTCTTGGCAGCACATGTTGTTCATCTTTCTTTTTCCTGGGAAGTCCTTTCCCTGGGACGATGAAGCGTCCAATTCCTCTCCGCTCCCCCCTCCACATTAGATTGGGCAGGATCAAGAAAACGTAGAGCCAACTAGATCGGAGCATATAAATAAAATGTAATGGACAATCCAATTGAGTCCCAATTCCCTGTGTCATTTATGTGCTTGAATATAAAGCAAACAGCAATGAGAGCCACTTGTGCAAACAAATCTCATTCTTAAGGGGTGAGTGAAAGTCTAGAGGGGGCATTTTATATTGAAATTACTCCCCCCCCCCCCCACCCCATCTCTACATGAAAATAGGATTTATTACTTGTATGGAAACAATGCTGATTTGTTACTTTTCAGAGACTTATAATTTTAAGCTCTGGGTTGGCCAGTTACAGGGAGAGGGGGTTGTCTGCATCTCAGAGCAGAGTCATGGAGGCCCAAAGTTTGGACCATTCTCTCAGCTGATGCAGACTGGAAACTGCTGCACGATCAAAGGAGAAACATAGAAACATAGAAAAATAGGAGCAGGAGTAGGCCATTCGGCCCTTCGAGCCTGCTCCGCCATTCAATATGATCATGGCTGATCCTCTATCTCAATACCATATTCCCGATCTCTCCCCATACCCCTTGATGCCTTTTGCGTCTAGAAATCTATCTATCTCCTTCTTAAATATATTCAGTGACTTGACCTCCACAGCCTTCTGTGGTAGAGAATTCCACAGGTTCACCACCCTCTGAGCGAAGAAATTTCTCCTCATCTCAGTCCTAAATGTCCTACCCCATATCCTGAGACTGTGACCCCTCGTTCTGGACCCCCCCAGCCAGGGGAAACATCCTCCCTGCATCCAGCCTGTCTAGCCCTGTCAGAATTTTATACGTTAGAATTTTATACGTTTCAATGAGATGAAACGTATAAAATTCCGGGAGAGCACTCCAAGGGTAGGTGGTTCTGTTTTAGGATCCCAGACCAGTCCCGAGTGCCGGCTCCCATTGAAAGGAATAGACCCTGTCTGGTGTACACGTTGTCCCTAACCAGAACTAATATTTTTGAAGCAACTCTGGAGGGAAGATGATAAAAAATCACATTGTTTCCATTTTCCCCATAATTTTTGGGGATAGAGATGGGAGTATTTTGAACTTTCCCTTTAACGATCTCACAAACTTAGTTCTCCTGAATCTGGTAACAAGAGATGTCAGAGCCCAGGCATAATGCAATGCGACATGCCCAGAAAATCGTTGCTCCGTTTTTAAAAAAAAGTGAAGGACGAGCTGATTAAATGCACTTAACTCATCGACATAACCACATTGAAGGACAGACAGGAATTTCGCCCCCTTCAGAACTACTCTGAGTAGTGGAATAGAAAGGGTCAGAGATTACCCAATCCTTTCCACTGCTCAAGAAATCAGCACAGGACAAATCCCAGCTCCTCCCAATCCCAGCTCCTCCCAATCCCAGCCAACACCAGCTCCTCCCAATCCCAGCTCCTCCCAACACCAGCTCCTCCCAATCCCAGCTCCTCCCAATCCCAGCCAACACCAGCTCCTCCCAATCCCAGCTCCTCCCAATCCCAGCCAACACCAGTTCCTCCCAATCCCAGCTCCTCCCAATCCCAGCCAACACCAGTTCCTCCCAATCCTAGCTCCTCCCAATCCCAGCTCCTCCTAATCCCAGCTCCTCCCAATCCCAGCTAACACCAGCTCCTCCCAATCCCAGCTCCTCCCAATCCCAGCTCCTCCCAATCCCAGTATCCTCCCAATCCCAGCTAACACCAGCTCCTCCCAATCCCAGCATCCTCCCAATCCCAGCCAACACCAGCTCCTCCCAATCCCAACCAACACCAGCTCCTCTCAATCCCAGCTCCTCCCAATCCCAACATCCTTCCAATCCCAGCCAACACCAGCTCCTCCCAATCCCAGCATGCTCCCAATCCCAGCCAACACCAGCTCCTCCCAATCCCAACATCCTCCCAGTCCCAGCCAACACCAGCTCCTCCCAATCCCAGCCAACACCAGCTCCTCTCAATCCCAGCATCCTCCCAATCCCAGCCAACACCAGCTCCTCCCAATCCCAGCCAACACCAGCTCCTCTCAATCCCAGCTCCTCCCAACACCAGCTCCTCCCAATCTCAGCTAACACCAGCTCCTCCCAATCCCAGCATCCTCCCAATCCCAGCCAACACCAGCTCCTCCCAATCCCAGCATCCTCCCAATCCCAGCCAACACCAGCTCCTCCCAATCCCAACATCCTCCCAATCCCAGCCAACACCAGCTCCTCCCAATCCCAGCATCCTCCCAATCCCAGCCAACACCAGCTCCTCCCAATTCCAGCCAGCACCAGCTTCTCCCAATCCCAGCATCCTCCCAATCCCAGCCAACACCATCATACGAGCTATCATTCCCCTCCCCCAATCCCAGCAGGTGTGGTTCCATCCCACAGGACCATACACACAGTATTAAATTCCCAGTAGACCCTATTGTACATCACAGCACTCCCCTGAAGGAGGCAAATCGCTACTTCTCACCTTTATTTATAACTGTGTTATAGTATATAGCACAAACATTAAACTCCATGTCATGTAACACTGTCATTGAATGCTGTTCCCAATCATACACTGACACAATCCTTTGAGAGCTCAAGGCATTTTTCCCTGCTTTCTCAGGACAACTTTATTAAAAATACAATGAATTTTTTCTCCCCTCCTCCCCGGACACATGCTTGGGTCCGATTCCACAGGAGTCCTCCAGTACCCCACCCATGTGACCATTCTTCATGTGGGCCTAGATATTGGTCATGAGCAAAAGCCCAAATAAGTCTTGGGACGTTTTACTACGTTAAAGGCGCTATATAAATACAAGTTGTTGTTGTTGTAGTCACCCAAAATCCACACACGCATTTTTCAACAGGAGTCACTATATAGCAGTGAGGAGTGAGAACATTGGCTAAGTGTTCCTATCCCCACTTATAGGGTCAATGGGGCCAACTAGTCCGCAGCTGAGATGAGCTAACTCAGCCATTCAATCAGTGATTGAACCCAGGGCCTTCCTACTCTGTATGCCTCAGTACCACATTATAAGGTGCAACAAGCAATCAAAAAGGATAATGGAATGTTGTCCTTTATCTCAAGGGGGTTGGAATGCAAAAGTGAGGAAGTCATGCTTCAGTTGTACAGGGCCTTGTCCGGGTCCTGTCTGGAGTCTTGTGTTTAGTTTTGGGAGCTGCACCTCAGGTAGGATATATTGGCCTTGGAAGGAGTGCAGCACAGATTCACCAGAATCATACCGGGTTAAATTATGAGGACAAGTTGCTGGTATTCCCTCAAGTTTAGAAGGTTGAAAGGAGTGACCTAATCGAGGTGTTTAAAATGGTTAAGGGATTTGATAGATTGATACAGAGAAACAATTTCCTCTGGAGGAGAAATCCAGAACAAGGGAGCATAATCTTAAAATTACAGCTAGGCCATTTAGGAGTGAAATCAGGAGGCATTTTGTCACACAAAGGGAAGCGGAAATCTGAGACTGTCACCCCACCCCCCCCACCCCGCCCCCCCAAAAGACTGTGAATGTTGTGTGAATTTAAATTTTCAAGACTGAGACCGATAGATTTTTGTTGGGTAAGGGTATCGAGGATTATAGAGCAAAGGTGGGGTTGAGCTACAGATCAGCTATGATCTAATAGAATGGAGGAACAGGCTTGAGGGGCTGAATGACCTAATCCTGTTCCTATTTATCAAGTGAGGAGTCTTTAACTTTGGTGGAAATATAATTGGTTCAGGTTCAGTTTCCAGTAACCAACTAGTGTGAAAATCAATCTTGTTTTCTAGGTATTTTGCCAGGTTGATATCACTATGAGAAGAACGGAGTAACCCCGACCCTATCCCACCAGCACCCCCCACCCCCACCCCCACCCCCCCCCCCCCCCCACACCCCTCATTCCTGCCAAAATTCCATTCCATTATAGGTTGAGCACTGAAACAACAGCTCATTCTGGTATATTCTGATCTCATTTCAATTTATTGGCTTCCTCCACTCCCCCGATAGCTCCACTCACCTTGGAAATGTATTTCGTGACCTCCTTCACACAGCAATTGTCCGATCTCAACCAGGAAGTCTGAGGAGGTGTCTACCCACGAGGAGGGAAGGGGCAAAAAAGTATTACGGGAATCCCTTAGGAACTGGCTTGAAGTTGCAATGATCAGAGGGCTGGGAGTAGATTCTGTGATGTCTCAGAGAAGGGAATTCCAAAAGAGGTGAAAGGAACCAAAACTCAGAACAAAAAGATATACTTTTTTTTATTCATTCACGAGATATGGGCATCGCTGGCAAGGCCAGTATTTATTGCCCATCCCTAATTGCCCTTGAGAAGGCGGTGGTGAGCTTTTATCCATCAGACTGATTATATCATTTAGTGGCTTCACTGAAAAACTTTGTTTAAAAATTGTGGTTGAAGGATAAGAGACAATTATCACTTATTCATATATTTTAAGACAAAGGTTCAACTATGATGGTTCCCCTGCCCAACTGCTGAACAGCCTACCAACACTCACTGGGCTCATACATGAAGAATGCCCAATGAGACAAGGTATTACTTTACATCTCCTTTAAAATCTATCTGTGATCCTGTAGTCTAGCTGATTAACTAGTCTAAGAATGTATAAATCTCCCTTCTGGCAACATAGTTTGTTATCATCAACAGATTTTAGAATGGTACAAAAGGTAACCTTCTCATATTATTTATGAATAATGGGACAAAAGGGAGTCAGAACAGACCCGTGTAGGCTGATATCAGACAGTTAACGATCAATCAGAAAGGAGGAAACCTATATCTTGGCCCTGGTTACTCTCTTGTGGGTTCAAGACCCACTCCAGAGACTTGAGCACAAAATCTAGGCTGACACTTCAGTGCAGCACTGAGGGAGTGCTGCACGGTCAGCGATGCCGCCTTTCGGATGAGACGTTAAACCGAGGTCCCAGCTGCCCTCTCAGGTGGATATAAAAGATTCCATGTCACTATTTCAAAGAAGAGCAGGTGAATTCGCCCCGGTGTCCTGGCCAGTATTTATCCCTCAGTCTACATAACTGGAAAAAAAGATTAACTGGTCATTACCACATTGCTGTTTGTGGGAGCTTGCTGTGCACAAATTGGCTGTCGCGTTTCCTACATTACAATAGACTTCAAAAGTACTTTGGGACGTCCTGAGGTTGTGAAAGGCGCTATATAAATGCAAGTCTTTCTTTCTTTGTGTACAGTTCCGACAGTTTCTGGAATTCTGTCCATCAAGTGGTGCTCTTTCATCCTCTGGGTCCTGGTTTCATTAATATATTCCTGTAGAAGGTGGCCTGGCTTGTGCCAGCTAAAACTAAGTTTTTCAACTCCTGACAAAAATATTAATGTTACAAACTTTTTTTTCCAGTGTCTTTCAGAATCACGCAGTTATCCAATATTGTAGCCTCACCATATTGTTGTACAAACTCTCGACATGCTCACATCAAATCCCTCTGTCCACTTTGAAAGGCATCTATCCATTTACTTGAAACAGTTCAACACCTCCATTAAAATGGCAGAGAAAATAATAGGATATGAATGTGCTAAGTGCTCAAATGATTATATTAAACAATGTAATTTTAAAATTTATGTTCTTAAAATTAGAGTCAAGAATTTATTTGGTTAGGAATGGAACTGAAAGCTAGAATGGAACTGTTTGTACTTATACAGTACCTTATCACATCATCAATACATGTCAAAACACTTCAAACAATTAATTACTCTGAGTGCAGTGACTGTCATAATTTAAGCACACATAGTTAAACCGAGGCTCCATCTGCCTGTTCCAGTGGTTCAGGTGAATGCCGAAGATCCCATGGTACCATTCAGAGGACAGCAGGGGGTCCTCTGTGACTATGAGAATGGTACATTACCCCTTAAAGATGTTGGATAAATGCAAGTTATTGTTGGCGTTAGTGTTGATGTGTTGTCCAATATTTCTCCCTTAGCCAACACTACCAAAAAAAATTAACTGTTCATCTACATTAACTGTTTCTGCCACAGAATGGTTGCTATGGTTGCCTGTGTAACAATAACTGCATTCAAAAAAATAATTTATTGTGTAAAAATGCCTTTGAGATGTTTCAACAATGTGATAAGCTGCTATATAAGTTAAAGTGTTTTTTATTTTATCAAATATTTAGGGAATACAATGATCCTGGGCTACTGGGCCATGGCATTTTTGAACTACGCATTCTGAGAGAGAGAGGGAGAGACTTCTGGAGAGATTCAACGTTGTGTGAAGGAGTTTTGGGTACTGAGCAGCACTTTGCAGGTTCATTTTGATTTGCCATTCCTTGTATCGATTCAGCAGAGACCGTGGGAGCTGCACTCTGAGCTCTTTGCCTGGTGCTCTCCATTGTTCTTTCCAGCACATTTGATGTGCAAGTCTCTCCAGGCCGAGATTCAAGGCAGCAATGAACAGGATGTGGATGGAAAGCAAGATTAACCATCCCCTTTAAGAACTGGCCCGTGCCATTGTGTGTGTGTTCCATTGCTGACTGACATTACATGAGCTTCGCCAGCGCTCCGAGTTAGCGCCTCACTGCTCGGCCTTTGCGCCTTAAGAGAGGTGTGCAGCGCCTGCTTTAGCGCTCCACTCACCTCCCGGGGCGGTAAAAGTGAAGTTTCCTGTCAGTGCCGATAATTAGCGCCAGGCGCTAATATTTGCGTCCGGACGATATTTGCGCCCCAAATGGGGCGCGACCTAATTTCTACCCCTTTGGCTTTGTGGAACGTTCCTTCATAAGGCAGAGTTGTCTTTGTGGACTACATGCTATGGAGCCTGAGGGGTCGAGATATGAAGTTTAAATCCATGTTCGCATTGCTTTGCACATATCTCAATTGCTGATGCTAACAGATCTTGGTGTTCTGAGGCAACAGCACCAAGAAGAGTCCTTTCTAACCCTCAACATTCAAACAGAACAAACTAGGCGACAAGAAATATAGGCACAAATAGAGTATGGTTGACTGGGGTTTGGGAGTCGGATTGTGAGGGCTCAGGGCTACATGTAGCCCATTCCTTGTATAAGGAGTAGTCTAGACAGAGTACATATTGAGTTGAATGCTTATTGTTTAGTTTCCTCAGTATGCATTCACTGGTAACGTCACTTTTCTAATTATGTTACGGATTGTCGTTTTCGTCTGAACTTTTGGACCTGAACTGCCTGAATTTAAACTTCCCCCCCCCCCCCTCATTAGTCAGGCTCCAACTGTCTGGGATATTTCCTAAGAAAAGATCTAAACTTCCTGACATTGTAAGGAGTAAAAGGGTTAAAAGCTTCAGAGTTGAAAGGAGTCACCATGATCTCATTAACTTGATGAGATCACATTGTTGGCCAACATCCTTCATGTTCTGGCCATCAAAGGCAGCTGTGTTTAACCTTCACCTTCACCGGTGAAGTGTTACATATTGTTGAGAGTGAGCACATGGGCCTGCTCCATTGTTTCAGATCAGGACCTCGTCATCTGCCAAATTGTTGGTCCCCGTTCAGACTGGAGTCTATTGGAGAAGGAATGATTGGAGGCACAGCTCCAGGATGTGACGGGATCACCTCTGTCGGTGGAATATCGTGTTGTTTTCGCTCATTCCAAGACATGCCAACACAAAGGGCAAAGGGCACAGTGCTCCCACAGCATCCACACGGGGAGACCCTAGTCAGCTAATCAGTTGTGGGGAAACAGAGAGGGAAAAAAGCACACAAGAGGAATTGTCAGTCAAGACAGTCTACCCAGAGATCTTAAGTTGGCAAAGAGTACAAGGCAGGTGAATAGGAATAGGGAGAAAGAAGCTAAAACAGGAAGACATTATTTATTAAAGATGAATATTGAAAAATACATAAAAAGGGTATAATGCTGCAACCTAGATCAGATCTTTAAGAGGGTTCAAATACATCAATGTTATGATGGACCAGCTCCCCTGTGGCTCACTTGGTAATTTAATGTGGAACTGAACCACACAGATCAGGACAATCCCATGTTAAACATCCTATCTGTGGGGAGTTACCTGATCTTAATGGAGACAGCAGAGGGAGGTGTTAGTATTCATTTCAATATCTCTGGGCAAGGGAGGGGAAATCAAGCCAGGGTCTGTGGTACTCATCATTATCCAGTGACTGCTGTTGGAAAATGTACGTGTGCAGACACTAGATAAGGGCAGGGTTTAAGATTGACTATGATAACACTCCCTCTGCTCCCCCTCCCTCCACACTACCATCCAGCCAAAGGGCCTGCCAGCACTCACTGTCCAGCCGCATAGATGAAGAACGGACCCTTGGGTGAGATACCAGAGAAAGGTCAGAACCTGTGGGACCAGCAAGAGTCAGAGTTGAAAGGAAGAATATTGGAGAGAAACAATGTTCTTCTCTTCCCCATCGTTCTTCCCTCCACTACAAACATACCAAATGCTTTTAAAATCCGATTCACTCTATGAAGCTTCAACCATGCATGATACAGTCCATTTAAGTTAAATCTCTTTCATTGCTTTGTCCTATGCCCTGACAGAGCAGCACAAAAACAAAATTAAAACAAAAAATATAGTCAAGCACTTGAATCAGCTCCAAAGCCTCTATAAACAAGTTTGGGCTTCCACAGGGAATCTGTTTGGGTTAACTTTTTAAAATTTTCAACAATTGGGACTGTTGAGCTAGCGAAGGAGTCACCGGCAATAGCAGAATAATTCAGTGAATACAACATCTTTCTACTTGGCAGGCAGGCAGGCAATGCTTCCATGTCACTGAGAAACTCTACCTGGGTCAGATGCAGTTCAACGATTGCCAAACATGCACAATCTAACACACAGGGCAATCTAAGAGCAAGAGGAGGGGCTACTTTCTCAGGCAACACTCAGGTCAGTGTGTATGTTGTTCAAAACCTTTGTACTCTACCCTGAATTTGAATTTTGTGAAGTTAGCACACCTTCACCTGTCTGGGACGAGATTTCTTTTCCAAGTATTTACTAGATCTCTTTTCTTTCTCCATCCCCACATTTTTCTCCCTTTCATTCCTTAGGGCACTGACTCCTGATGGGGTCCATGGGCCCCAGGCTCTATTACCTCATTCAAGTGGCTACTCTTCATATGTAACATTGGACAGTGGGTGCAAGCAAATATTTTGACCTTAAAGGTCAAGTTTTTGCTCAACATTCACACACATGCACTTTACAGCAGGGGGTCACTAGATGGTGATCAGGAGCAGGACTCCTGGTTGATTTGTTCCCTCCTGCCCCCCCCCTCCTCCCACCACTCACTGTTGTCAAGGTACATGCAGACCAATTCTAGCCCAAGTGGAGACCAGTTAACTCAGCACAAAGCAGGGATCAAACCTGGAGTCCTGTGGTCTGTATGGCTCAATACTACACTGGTCAGTGTCTTTACCCACTGAGCCATCAAGAGAGCTTACCTGTTTGCAGTATTAGTGTACGGTCAGTTATCATGTTCAGATGACATTCCTTTGCCCACCATTTTAATAGAAATACTAATTGTTGTATCCTAATATTGCAAACAGTAATTTCTAGGCTTATAAAAGGACTAGTCTAGGGAAGGATCATAAAAAATCATATTTGTAGGCCTCATCTTGCTGGAGAGCTTCATGTAACAGAAGGACCAGCAATGGAGGCAGTCAATTTTTAATATAAAAATATAGAAATTCATTTGTTACCGCAGGCCTAATTGCTCTGCTTGGGGAACAGCTTCTAGAGAGATGGGGGAGCTGGGTTTAGTCCTTTTGGTCTCATCTGACAAAGTGGAAGGTTCACTAAGGACTTGAATGTTCGGGTGATGATTTGGATCCAAGGTTTGTATGTTTTTTTAATAAATAAATATATAAGATCACATTTGCATTTCATTGCCTTAAGCGCGACAGTCCTGGGGCTGCATTAGTGGTAGAGCCTGGATTGCCGGTTGGGAGTAGAGGGTCTAGATCAGAAAACATCTATGATCATCACACTGTTCATAGCACCACACATTTGCACTGAGTCTCTCCATGTTGACTACGAGAAGAGAATTAAGTTCCCTTCTAGCTGGTGTGCTGGCTTTGCTCGTGTACTGGGAACAGAGGCTTTGTGCTGCTGTGCAGGGTGTGGATTCACTTTTCCAGTCTATTTTGGGCTACTGCAGTCTCCTTTTCTTTTGCGATGCAAAAGACTTTTGTGTCTCCTCAGAGCACTGCTCTGGCACTTTTCCCAGAGTAGGATAGGAATTACCTCGGCAGATTTATTATACTGTACTCCAGGAAGGACTCAGGTTCAAACCACACTCTAGGCTGAGTTAGCAGAGGTGCTACTGTTGGCCTCAGTGCCTCTAAACTGTGTGAGATGGAGTGAGGGAGGTGTGGGGGTGGGGGGGGGGGGGGGGAAGAATCATCCAGAATTTCCACCCCTAACCTGTGCAGCAAAGTGCATTGTGTGGTCAGGAATGTATTCACCTGTGATGCCCCTCATGACAGAATAGCCTGTCAACACTCACTGTCTAAGCTCGTATGTTAAGAATGACTATTTGGGCAAAAGTATCAGAAGGCTGCCGTTGCCTGTGGATTCAGTCCATTGGGAGACAGCTCTTCAGGAGAGAAGGAAAAAAATAAGTACTTTAAAACAAAATCCAGTCTGCTCCTCTTGATCCCACATTGCTCAATTCAAATTATCTGAGAAATAATTATTTTGGGAACACTAAAAGCCCGCGTTGCTCTGTTATTTCTGTTTAATTCAAAAATTTGTCATAAAAAATGACAGAATTATCAGGAATTGACTAATTCAGTAATTTTTCTAAATCTCACAGAGCACCATTCAGTTTTGGCAAGTACTTTAAGCATATAATTTTAGAGCAGAGTAAAGATTGCAGCTTTAAATTGCAACAACATGGTACGATCCTCGCCCCTGGCTTTGTGATGTAAACACTGGTCCTTGGAGGGTTAATGGAGGGGGCAGGCACTCCTCCTAATGTCACTTTTATGTACAGTAACATTATTTTTTTGCTTCCTTTCTCTTGAGTAAAATGCTGCCCCCTGCCCCGGGGTCGTGAGAAAAACAGTGGGTAAGTTTCTCAACAGTCACACAGCTCATGTCCGTACAAAAAGCAAACATACCAGTGGCAAGCAGAAACTTTCCACAATCTGTCACAAGTATGTACTGGAGACACACACAAGCTCAGCTGTCCCTAACTCCAGCCATCCCAGAGGCTGATACCCTGGCTGAGGAACATGAGGATTTTCTACAAGAGCAGTCAAGCAGTACATTAGAGGAAAACTCCAGCATATAAACATATAAACAGTAATAGGATAGCAAAAGGAAAGAGGGGGCCGATTAGGGACCAAAAAGGAGATCTTCTTATGGAGGCAGAGGGCCTGGCGGAAGTACTGAATGAGCACTTAATGTTGGTCTTCACTAGAGAGGAGGGTGCTGCCAATGTAGCAGTAAAGGCGGAGGTAGTGGCGATACTGGATAGGATAAAGAGGAGGTTCTGAAAACGTTGGCAGTCCTCAAAGTAGTAAAGTCACCTGGTCCGGATGGGATGCATCCTAGGTTACTGAGGAAAGTAAGGGTTGAAATTGTGGAGGATCCGGCCACAATCTTCCAATCCTCCTTAGATATCGAGGTGGTGCCAAAGGACTGGAGGATTGCAAATATTAAAAAAGTGGGGGGGGGGATAAACCCGGCAACTACAGGTCAATCAGCTTAACGTCGATTGTGGAAAAACTTTTAGAGACAATAATCTGGGGCAAAATGAATTGGTATTTGCAAAAGCATGGGCTAATAAATTAAAGTCAGCACAGATTTGTTAAAGGCAGACTGTGTTTGACTAACTTGATTGAGTTCTTTGATGAAGTAATGGAGAAGATTGATGAGGGTAGTGTGGTTAATGTTGTGCATATAGATTTGGGAGTGTATATGCACAAATCTTTAAAGGTGGCAGGACAAGTTGAGAAGGCTGTTAAAAAAGCATACGGGATCCTTGGCTTTTTAATAGAGGCATAGGGCTGGATTTTCTGAATGGAGACGTGTTGGAGGCAGGACTGCTGCTTGCCGGGTCTCAGTCCCGCCTCTATCATCTTCTGGCCACACCAGCGGGATTTTCCCCTGATTGATCTTGTTAAGCCCACCCTGCGGGCTCAGCAGACCAATTAGGGGGAAGTCACTGACAGAGCACGTCAACGTCTGATGTGCCATCTGTCAAGATTTCTTGAAAGAAGAAATGTCAGCGTTTTACAGCTCTGGGAAGTAGTCAAACACTGACATTCTGTGTAGTTTGATGAGCCCTTGCGTTCAGGACTCATCAAACCTTTCTACTTTGTAGAAATCAGATGACTGTTGGTTTGGAGGATCCAACAGCCAGTCTGTGAAATCTACAATGAAGATGTCGGGACTCCGGATCCAGAGCGGCTGAAGGCTGTAGGCAGAAACAAAGGTAAGTGAACAGTTTATAACACTTTACACTCACCTCATATACTTACCACTCCACACTTGCACCCATCACTCACCTCTACATTGCACTTTCAGACCCCTCCGACCCCCGCAGACCTCCTACTCGACTCCTCCAACCCGGCGGGTTCTCTGAGGTCGGGAAGCCTGCACTTGAAAAGGTAAAATGGGACTAATCCTTTTTTCTGCCTGTTAACTACCTGTTAACAGGCAATTAAAAGGATTTAATCCCTTTCCTGCCTCGAGGAGACGGGACCCAGGGCAGGACGGCATCCCGCCTCCTGGCAAAAGGGCATGGAGGTGGGATGGAGGCGGGTTTGCCAGCCACCCCCACATTCTGCAACTTTACCGGCAGTCCCGCCTCCATACCCGCCTCCTCGGGGCTGGCAAAATCCAGCCCATAGAGTACAAAAGCAATTAAGTTATGTTAAACCTTTATAAATCACTGGTTAGGCCTCAGCTGGAGTATTGTGCTCAATTATGGGCACCACACTTCAGGAAGGATGTCAAGGCTGCAGAGAGGGTGCAGAAGAGAGTTAATGGTACCAGGGATGAGGGACATCAGTTATTTGGAGAGACTGGAGAACAGGGGTTGTTCTCCTTAGAGCAGAGAAAGTTAAGGGGAGATTTGATAGAGGTGTTCAAAATCATGAATGGTAAATAAGGAGAAACTGTTTCCGTTGGCAGAAGAGTCGGTAACCAGAAGACGCAGATTTAAGGTGATTGGCAAAAGAACCAGAGGCGACATGAGGAAACACTTTCTTACACGGTGAGATGCTGTGATCTGGAATGCACTGCCTGAAAGGGTGGTGGAAGCAGATTCAATAGTGAAACGGAATTGGATAGATACTTGAAGGGGGAAATAATTACAGGGCTATGGGGAAAGAGCAGGGTAGTGAGACTAGTTGGAGAGCTCTACCAAAGAGCCGGCACAGGCACGATGGGCTGAATGGCCTCCTTCTGTGCTGTATCATTCTATGATTCTATGATAAGAGCTTACAATAGCTTTATCCTCAAGGATTCTTTATTAACATATATATCCCTGTCTTTTTTTCAATGTGCAATATATAGGTCATAAGGAAATTAAGTACCTCAGGGTGGGACCCCTCGGAAGGAAAGAAAGAAGGAAGGATAAATAAATAAAGACTTAGCATTTATATCGCGCCTTTCATGACCTCAGGACGTCCCAAAGCACTTCACAACCAATGAAGTACTTTTGAAATTGGGGGCGATTTTGCCAGCCCTGGGGAGGCAGGTTTGGAGGCGGGACTGCCGGGAAAGTGGCAGAATCTGGGGGCGGGTACCCATCCCGCCCCAAACCCGCCTCTGTGCCATCTTCCCAGGAAGTGGGTACCCAACCCGCATCGGGTCCCGTCTCCTGGAGGCGGGAAGGGGATTACAGCCATTTAACAGCCTGTTAACAGGTAGTTAACAGGCAGTTAAGAGGATTATCCCCATTTTTCCAACAGGGGTGTGGGCTTCCCGACGTCGGGAAACCCCGCCAGGGTCACCAAGGCGAGCAGTTGGTCTGCGGGGGTCGGAGGGGTCCAAAAGTGCGCTGTGGAGGTGAGTGATGGGTGCAAGTGTGGAGAGGTAAGTATGTGAGGTGAGTGAAAGGTGTTAGAAAAAGTTTACTTCCCTTTGTTTCTTCCTGCAGGCTTCAATCGTTGGAGATCCGGAGGCTCCGGCATCTCACCGGCAGAGATGACAGAATAGCTGCTGCATTCTCCGATGCAACAGCCATCTGCTTTCTGCTCAGGAAATAGGTTTGGTGAGCCTTGAGTACAAGAACTCACCAAACAACAGAGAATGTCAGTGTTTGACAGCTTCTCAAAGCTGTCAAACGATGACAATTCATCTGTCAAAATTTTTTGACAGATGAAACGTCGTACGCTGACGTTCTCTGTCACCGGCTTCCCCTTAATTGGCCTGCTAAGCCCGCTGAGCAGGCTTAACAAGGTCAATCAATGGAAAATAACGTGGGTTGGCCACAAGTCGATGGAAGCGGGACTAAAACCCGACAAGCAGCAGTCCCGCCTCCAACGCGCCCCCATTGGCAAAATCACCGTCACTATTGTAATGTAGGGAAACAGCAGCCAATTTGAGCATAGCAAGGTCAAACAAACAGCAAGATAAATGACTGCATAATCTGTTTTAGTGGTAACATTGGCCAGGACACTGGAAGAACTCCTCTGCTCTTCTTCGAATATTGGTTATGTTATTTTTATGTTCACCTGAGAGAGCAGATGGGATCTCAGGGTATCGTCTTAACCAAGAGGGGGCACTCTCTCAAGTGATGCACTGGAGTGTCAGCCTAGATTATATGTTCAAGTCTCTGGAGTGGGACTTGACCCCATGACCTTCTGACTCAGATGAGAGTACCACCACGGAGCAAAGGGTGGCAGCTTGGAAGCAGATAGAGGTGAGGCAGGGCTGAGATAAGGCCGCAAATTCTGATGTTTGCTTAGCTGTTGATGAAATTTCAGTGAAAACCTCAACAGTCAATGCTTTCACATCATAAAGGTAAATGGAAGGGAAAAAATGGACTTGTATTTTGGAAAGCAGATTGTCTTCATTTTCTGAATACATTCTCCAGGCAAGGGCCCTTTGATATCAGGAAGTGTTGAGCACGCTCCCCATAATTTTCAGTCAATTATAATTAGTGGGCTGAAAATCTTGAGGGCGCACCCAGAGTTTTCCGATATGAGCTCCCAGTGGGCATGGCTCCATTCCAGGAGCGTGCATCTGGAAACAGGAGTTCAGCGCCTGGTTTATATTATGTGTACCCCACTCAGAAACCAGGCTGACTAGTCCAAATCAAGATGGGTGCTAACCAATGTTCCCGTTAAGCTGCGGGGCCACGATCTGGAGGTCCCATACAGGCAGCTTGCCGGCTTTACAAATGAAATAACTGCGCATGCGTGAGAAATTGAATGGGCCATTGGTGATAGCCTTAATCTCTTAGCAACAGAAATGTTTAGGCAAATGCATCTTTTGATGTTCGTTTTCTAATGTTGGAAACGAAAGAACAATATGATGGCTGGAACCACTGCGAGCGAAAGCACTGGGTATTGTGACATGGAAGCGCACAGACCAGAAAGGTCCCAAGTTAAGCCCTTGAGTTGTGCTGAGTTAGCTGATCTCAGTGGATTAGCACTACAATTGGCTTTAGTGTCGCCAAGCTTGGGAGCGGAGAGAAATGTCAGCAAGGATTCTTGTTCCTGATCACTGTCAAGTGTGCTTGGCTGTTAGTGTGTGTATATTGGGCTGCACTGTTCTTGCTGGTAGATCCAGTTCCAAAATGGTAGTGCTGTCCAAAATATTATTGCATATGGGGGGGGCTGGTGGTAGTGCCACAGAGAAAGGGGGATTGATTGAAACAAGAGCTAATGGTATCAAAAAGCTGTAGGGCATTGCTATCAATGCGAGACTTATCATTCTTATGTCATGACTGTAAATAGTACATTTCAATACCATAAGATATAATCCCTCAGATATAAACTTATGTAAATGCTTGGTTATTTCCCCACCCCCCAACTCAAAACAAAAAAAGAGCCACAAAATTCAAGTATGTCTTTCATTCCAGTAATGCCATATATCTGATGGGTCACTGCATAGAGTGCATTTCCAAACAAACAAAAGAAATTGCCAAACACATTTTCTCATGAAATCGGTGCCCCTTTAAAAGGTACAAACTGATCATATAATACTCCAAGTGAGGATACCAATAGCACACAATCAGCATGGCTGATATTAAAGGGACACCCATGTGACCGTCTTCCACTTTCTTCAGCTGTCTTCCTAATAAAGTAATGCTCAGTGGATTTCACTAAACTGGGTAATATTCATCATTTTATAGGATTCCTTTTGGTCTATGTCACTTCTGTGCAATGATGTTTACGCTGAAGAATTACCATTTAGACATTTTATCCAAATTTTTTTGAGATACCAGCGATTCGTTGGCCAGTATATATTAATGATTTACACTTCATTTCCCATCTTTTCTGGAATACATGCACATTTTAAAAATACTGAATAAATAGACATGGAGTCATTCTGATCTTAGTGCTGGGATAATCTTCCCACAGCAAGAGCCTGTTGTAGCCCGAGACAAAGCACCATCCAGCATTCTTCCTACTGTGTCAGCTGGTCAGATATTCTAGTTATATCTTGATAGCTAAGGTTAGAGGAACTGGTGAGAAATCAGAGTTCAAAACATTTGGACAGTGGTGAAGCATCACCTTAAAGCAACACCACCCAATAAGTCACTTCATGTCTTGAAACCTCCTCCAGCCCAACAACCCTCCGAGAACTTTGCATTCTTCCAACTCTAGCCTCTTGTGCGCCCCCCATTTCCTTCGCCCCACCACTGCCTTCAGCAATCTAGGCCCTAAGCTCTGGAATTCCCTCCCCAAACTTCTCCACCTCTCTCTCCTCCTTTTAAGACGCTGCTTAAAACCAACCTCTTTGACCAAGCATTTAGTCACCTGTCTTAAAGTTCTTTGGCTCGGAGTCAATTTTTGTCTGATTACGCTCCTGTGAAGCGCCTTGGAATGTTTTACTACCTTAAAGGCGCTATATAAATGCAAGTTGTTGTTAGGGGAAGTGTTAAACAGTCACTCGCTGAAAATTGTACTTTCGAAATTGACATTTCAATCTCTCTCTTGCATCAGTGCCACAGAATACACAGAAAACTTAGCTATAAGTTGCACCAATGCTAATCCTCTGCTGCTAGCTCCCTCCTTTCACACAGCTAATAAAATCCATCCCAATGCAAATCGGAAACACCACATGCGTCCTAATGTAAATCTCTCTCCGCAACAGACTGAAGTATCTTCATAAAACATACGAGATCTAGTTTAATGTTGGACTTTGTCGAGAAGGTCAATTACACCCAGGTCCAAGAGATAAAAAGGAGAGATCATTTGCAAATGTCAAACTCTAATAGATATCAGAAACTCAATGGGTGTGGCATAGGTACTTATTTATGTTGCTGATCAGCCAAGAGAAACTGTAGTAGTGTCCCCACATCACAAGGCATGCCTTTGATGACCTCAGGGCATCCCAAAATGTTTGAAGTACTATTAAAGGATAGTTACTGTTGTAATGTAGGAAATGCAGCAGCCAGTTTGCGCACAGTAAGGTCCCACAAACAGCAATGAGATAAATGACCAGATGTTCTGGTTTTTTACTGATGTTGGTTGAGGGATAAATATTGGCCAGGGAAAACGCCACTGCTCTTCTTCAAATAGTGCCATGGGATCTTTTACAACCACCTGAGGGGGCAGACGGGGCCTCGGTTTAACCTCTCATCCAAAAGACTGCACCTCAGACAGTGCAGCACCCCCCTTAATACTTCATTGAAGTGTCAGTCTAGATTGTATTCTGATGAAAGATCACCGACCTGAAACGTTAACTCTGTTTCTCTCCCCACGGATGCTGCCTGGCCTGCTGAGTATTTCCAGCATTTTCTGTTTTTATTAGTCTAGATTATATATTCAGGTCTCTGGTGTGGGACTTGAACCCACCAACCTCTGACTCAGAGGTGAGCATGCTACCACTGAACCATGCCTGACATTAGATTGTCACCTTGCTTGTTTGAAACAATGCAATCCTTGACAGCAAATATTTTTCACGTTACAATGAAGTTTGCATTAGATGGACTGTCATGGCCTTAAAAATAGAATATGAAAAGGTTCAGTAAACTTATGACCAGGAGATATTGTCAGAACAGGTACTGACAAGAAGAGTGGGATGAGTCATTGCTCACTGAACAGTGTACAGACACACAATACATGTTTACAGTCCAGTTGCCTCTAAACTGAAAATTCAAAACTTACATTATGAGTACTTGCGGAGCTGACAGACTATTAAGGTCAGTGCACTCATTTCTTCTTTAAAGGGACCAGATCCCGTACTATGGTCCCTGCACCCCACTACAGTCTCTTAACCATACGTTCCCTGAATATCAGGGTTGCCTTGTGGATCACTGCAGCTTTGTGTCAGCCGTGGCTCAGTTGGTGGCACTCTTGCCTCTGAGGCAGAAGGTTACATAGATACATAGATACATAGAAGATAGGAGCAGGAGTAGGCCATCCGGCCCTTCGAGCCTGCTCCGCCATTTAATGAGATCATGGCTGATCCTCCAATTCAGTATCCCGTCCCCGCCTTCTCTCCGTAACCCTTAACCCCTTTTGCCTGTAGAAATATATCTAATTCCCTCTTAAATATATTTAATGAGCTGGCGTACACTGCCCTCTGTGGCAATGAGTTCCACAGGTTCACCACCCTCTGAGTGAAGAAATTCCCCCTCATTTCTGTCCTAAATGGTTTAGCCCTTATCCTTAAATTATGTCCTCTAGTTCTGTTCTCACCCGCCAAGGGAAACATTCCTTCTGCATCTAGTCTGTCTAGACCTGTCAGAATTTTATACACTTCTATGAGGTCCCCTCTCAATCTTCTAAACACCAGTGTGTACATCCCTAAACTACATAGTCTCTCCTCATAGGTCAATCCTGCCATTCCTGGTATCAGCCTGGTGAATCGCCGCTGCACCCCCTCCATGGCAAGAACATCTTTCCTCAGATGAGGCGACCAAAACTGTACACAGTACTCGAGGTGTGGTCTCACCAGTGCCCTGTACAGCTGCAGCAAGGTATCCCTGTTCCTGTATTCCAACCCTTTTGCTATGAAGGCCAGCATACCGTTTGCCTTCTTGACCGCCTGTTGCACCTGCATGCTCGCCTTCAGTGACTGGTGTACAAGAACACCCAGGTCTCTCTGTACTTCCCCCTCTCCCAATTTATTGCCATTTAAATAATAATTTGCCCTCCCGTTCCTGCACCCAAGGTGGATAACTTCGCACTTGTCCACATTATAGTGCATCTGCCATTTAACCGCCCAATCACCCAGTCTGTCCAAATCGCTCTGGAGCTTCCTGGTCTCCTCCTCTGAGCCCACCCCCCCTCCTAGTTTAGTGTCGTCTGCAAATTTGGAAATGCTGCATCCGACTCCCTGATCCAGGTCATTAATGTAAATTGTGAACAGCTGGGGACCCAGGACAGATCCCTGTGGTACCCCACTTGTTACTGCCTGCCATTCAGAGTAACTCCAGAGACTTGAGCACAAAATCTAGGCTGACACTCCAGTGCAGTACTGAGGGAGTGCTGCACTGTCAGAGGTGCCGTCTTTCAGATGAGATGTTAAATTGAGGCCTCATTTGCCCTCTCGTGTATGTAAAATAACCCATGGCACAACTTGAAGAAAAGCAGGGGAGTTCCTCCTGGTGTCCTGGCCAATATTTATCCTTCAAACAACATCACGAAAACAGATTATCTGGTCAGTATCACATTGCTGTTTGTGGGAGTTTGCTGTGCGCAAATTGGCTGCCGCGTTTCCGACATTACAACAGTAACTAGACTTCAAAAAGTAGTTAATTGGCTATAAAACGCTTTGGAACATCCTGAGGTCGTGAAAGGCGCTTTATTAGTGCAAGCCTTTCTTTTTTCTCCAGGAAGCTCATCATATTTACACAAAAGTCAGGACAAGTTAAGACCTACAGATTATCCCAAAGGGTCTTATAAAATACAATACAATATGGTGAAAACCCCTTAAGATTCACAACCTAACTGATACAGTGGTTAAAAGGTCCACTGCTCGTTCAATATTCAAGAGCTACTTTTATTCCCAGCAAACAGGAGCTCTCCTGTGCCTAGAATAATGCCAGCCAGTGGGATCAGTTAAGAAGCTCACTAACTGTTTTCCAAGAGCAGAAGTCAACTAACCAGAACAGTCCAGTCCAGAAGCTGCTTGAGTGGAGGACCCAAAGCATTGTATTGCAGGATATTCTAAGATCAAAAATCTGTAAGGGGTTGTTCTTAACACTGGAGGGACCTTTTAAATATCCATGCTTCCATTTCTGATATAATTTATTATATATATATATTTATATATAGATATATAGATAGATAGATAAGCTTATTGTATATACGTTTGAAAAAAGTGTTTTTTTTTAGTCTCAGCATCATCCCCAGTATCTCAATGCAAAATCAAAACCGTTATGTTGGTTTTTTTTTTAATATATCTTTGCTAAATTTCGTTCCCCCATACAAGTTTTTAATAACCCATTTCCTACTGTTCTAATAAATGAAAGATACATTTTTAACAAAAGACTAACAGTGAGCATTGGGGGAGTTCACGGCTCATTGAAACCAGCGGCAGGTTGGTGGAATCTCACCTCCAAGGGAAAATCCTTCTGTGTGTCCCCGTGTTGTGGGGGGATTAAGCTGTTTGGAAGTTTATGTCACTTTTTGGTGTGGGGAGGGACTGCGAAAACATCTCCCGTTCTCTAGTGGAAAAGGAGTTGGTCTATGGTCAAGGTGTCAATTGTTTTACAATGGACGGAGTGGGTGAGATAGACAGGGACGATTGATTCTCGTCGATTTCACCTGCAGCATTCCTTTTCCCAAAGTTTTCCCATCGCCAATGCAAACCTAAAATCCAAGGATTCTTTTTTTGGTAGGCAAATACCTCCGGGAGTCCACTGGTTTGTTTTACTTTGTCAAATATTCCAAAAAAAGTTATTTGGAGAAGGAATTCGACTGCAGCATTAGCAGAAATGATTGTGGTTCATGTGCTCTGTTAATTGTACGTTATATCTGAGTTGTAACTGTAACGCTCAGATAATCTGTAAATTGAGATGCTGAAAGTAAAAGGCGTGCCCTGTAATTATAGATACAAATAATATGTTTAAACTTGCTTAGCACAAATAAAACAAGTTTCGATAAATAAAACACCCACCTCCTGCCAATAATGAAATAAACCCATTCTTACCGTTAAATACAGTCGGTGTTACCAGTAATGAAACCCAAAGTGTCAATTTCACTGCATCCATGGTGATTTCCCCCCTGCTTAATATCCAAATGTATCGGTGGAAGAAGGAAGCAGCTCCGGATTAGTTTCCCTAGAAAGTAATCTCTTGGACAAGAAGCTTGCGAACAGCCGACTTGTATTAATTCAGGACATCGACCTGCTGCACTGATGCGATTGTTTAATCTACGCTGCTCGGCGGAGGCTGAGAGCAACGATCCGGAACATCAGCGCTGTCTTATCTGGCATTGGTGCCCTGGAGCACGAGCAGCAATCTCCGATCCCCCGGGAGCCGCCTGTCAATCAAACCCCTACCTGTCTGACAGCAGGCACCGCCCAGCCAAACACCTGTCAATCAGCGCCTGTGCTTTGCCCGGAGCAGTTTGATTGGCTGCGCGGCGGGTTCACGGCCTGTCAATCAAACTGCACCTGCCGCACGTCATCTCCAAATTTACAAGCTTTGAACAAGATGTCCCCGCCCTCCCAATTTGTTAACGAGACAAAGGTTTGTATTTACACAGTGTTTTATCACGGCTCTCAGAGAAAGTGTTTCCCATGCAATGAATCACTTCCAATTGCAGGGACACTTATATAGAAACTTGAAACACCATAAAGAATGACCAATAAACTTTACAACTCTGCCTGGCCCAACCCCAGGTACATGAATTGATTGTCCAAATCATTTAAAGTACATGGTGACAAACTATTGCTTAATATTAAGGATTCTGGTTCATAGGTTACAAACATTATTTTATCATTTAATTAGGTGATCTTTTGGCAACCTCCCATATCAAGGTATCCTAGCCAACATTTATCCCTCAACTAACATCACTAAAACAGATTATCTGGTCATTATTAGAACATAAGAACATAAGAAATAGGAGCCATTCGGCCCCTCGAGCCTGCTCCGCCATTCAATAAGATCATGGCTGATTTTCTACCTCAACTCCACTTTCCTGCACTATCCCCATATCCCTTGATATACAAAAATTTATCGATCTCTGTCTTGAATATACTCAACGACTGAGCCTCCACAGCCCTCTGGGGTAGAGAATTCTAAAGATTCACCACCCTCTGAGTGAAGAAATTTCTCCTCATCTCAGTCCCAAATGGCCGACCCCTTATTCTGAGACTGTGACCCCTGATTCTAGACTCCCCAGCCAGGGGAAACATCCTCCCTGCATCTACCCTGTCAAGCCCTGCAAGAAATTTGTATGTTTCAATGAGATCACCTCTCATTCTTCTAAACTCTGGAGAATATAGGCCTAGTCTACTCAATCTCTCCTCATAGGACAATCCCCCCCGTCCCAGGAATCAGTCTGGGGAACCTTTGTTGCACTCCCTCCATGGCAAGTATACCCTTCCTTAGGTAAGGAGACCAAAACTGTACACAATACTCCAGGTGTGGTCTCACCAGGGCCCTATATAATTGCAGTCTTTACTCTTATACTCAAATCCTCTTGTAATAAAGGCCAACATACCATTTGCTTTCCTAATTGCTTGCTGTACCTGCATGTTAACTTTCAGTGATTTGCCCACTCACTTAGCCTGTTATATCCCCTTGAAGCCACTTTGCATCCTCCTCACAACTTACATTCCCACCTAGCTTTGTATCATCAGCAAACTTGGATATATTACATTTGGTCCCCTCATCTAAATCATAGATATAGATTGTGAATAGCTGAGGCCCAAGCACTGATCCTTGCGGTAGCCCACTAGTTACAGCCTGCCAACCCGAAAATGGCCCGTTTATTCCTACTCTGTTTTCTGTCTGTTAACCAATCCTCAGTCCATGCTAATATATTACCCCCAACCCCATGAACCCTAATTTTGTTTAATAACCTTTTGTGTGGCACCTTATCGAATGCCTTCTGAAAATCCAAATAAACCACATCCACTAATTCCCCTTCATCTATTCTGCTAGTCACAACCTGAAAAAACTCTAACAGATTTGTCAAACACAATTTCCCTTTCATAAATCTGTGTCGACTCTGCCCAATCCTATTATTATTTTCTAAGTGCCCTGTTACCATGTCCTTAATAATAGATTCTAGCATTTTCCCTACTACTGATGTCAGGCTAACTGGTCTGTAGTTGCCCGTTTTCTCTCTCCCTCCTTTCTTAAATAGTGGGGTTGCATTTGCTACCTTCCAATCCATGGGAACCATTCTAGAATCTGTGGAATTTTGGAAGATGAGAACCAATGCATTCACTATCTCTATAGCCACCTATTTTAAAACCCTAGGATGTAGGCAATCAGGTCCAGGGGATTTATTGGCTTTCAGTCCCATTAATTTCTCCAGTACTTTTTTTTTACTAATACTATTTTCTTTCACTTCCTCATTCTCGCTAGACCCTTGGTTCTCCACTATTTCCGGGAGGTTTTTTACATCTTCCTCCGTGAAGACAGACACAAAATATTTGTTTAATTTCTCTGCCATTTCCTTATTCCCCATTAATAATTTCTCCTGTGTCAGCCTGTAAGGGACCCATGTTTACTTTTGTTAATCTTTTCCTTTTTACATACCTATAGAAGCTTTTACAGTCTGTTTTTATGTCTTTCGCTAGTTTACTCTCATTCTATTTTCCCTTTCTTTATCAATTTCTTGGTCCTCCTTTGCTGAATTCTAAAATCCTCCCAATCCTCAGGCTTACTACTCGTTTTGGCAACATTATGCCTCTTCCTTTAATCTAATACTCTCTTTAATTTCTCTTGTTAGCCACGGTTGGACCATTTTTCCCGTGGTATTTTTATTCCTTAAGGGAATGTATATTCATTGCAAATTATGAATTATTTCTTTAAATGTTTGCCATTGTTTTTTGACTGTTATATCTTTTAATCTAGTTTCCCAACCTACCTTAGCCAAGGTGCCTCTCATACCTACGTAGTTTGCTTTGCTCAGGTTTAGGACCCTAGTTTTAGACTTAACTAAGTCACTCTCAAACTCAACATAAAATTCTTTCATATTATGATCACTGCTCCCCAGAGGCTCCTTTACTACAAGGTTATTAATTAACCCTGTCTCATTGCACAGTACTGGATCTAAAATAGCCAATTCCCTCGTAGGTTCCTTAACATACTGATCTAGAAAACTATCTTGAATGTGTTCCTCTGCACTATTTCTGCAAATTTGGTTTGCCCAGTCTATATGAAAGTTAAAGTCCCCCATGATTACCGTATTACCCTTGTTACATGCATCTCTAATTTCCTGATTTATCCTCTGCTCGACACTACAAGGGGGCCGATAGACTACTCCCACTAGTGTTTTCTGCCCCTTGTTGTTTCTTAGCTCCACCCAAACTGATTCTACATTTTGTTTTTCCAAGCCAAAATCCTTTCTCTCTACTGTCTTTATTCCCTCCTTTATTATCAAGGCTACCCCTCCTCCTCCTTTTCCATTCTGCCTGTCTTTTCTAAAAGTCAAATAGTCTGGAATATTTAGTTCCTGACCTTGGTCACTCTGCAACCAAATCTCTGGAATGGCTATTAAATCAAACCCATTTATTTCTATCTGCGCTATTAATTCATCTATTTTGTTGCGAATGCTTTGTGCATTCAGATAAAGTACCTTTAGCTTTCACTTTTTTCGATTTTTCCCTGATGTCACTTTAGTCACTAATGCCCTATTACCTTTGTTAATCTTTCTGTCCTTTCCTGACCCACTCTGCTTATCTTTACCCAGATCACTACTCTGCTCTACAGCCTTGACATTTCTCTTACTGCTTTTGAATTTACCCTTTCCTGAATCCTCCCACCCCCCCTTCATTAGTTTAAAGCCCTATCTACCGCCCTAGTTATTCGATTTGCCAGGACATTGGTCCCAGCACGGTTTAAGTGGAGCCCGTCCCCACAGAACAGCTCCCTCTTTCCCCAGTACTGGTGCCAGTGCGCCATGAATTGAAATCCCTGCCTCCCACACCACTCTTTGAGCCACGCATTTAACCTTCTAATCTGTTTGTCCCTATGACAATTTGCGCGTGATTCAGGTAACAATCCAGAAATTATTACCTGTGAGGTTCTGTGTTTTAATTTCAACCCTAGCTCCTCAAACTCTCTCAGCAGAACCTCATTCCTAGTTATACCTATGTTGTTGGTTCCTACGTGGACCACGACAACTGGATCCTCCCCCTCCCACTCCAAGTTCTTCTCCAGCCGCGAGGAGACATCCTTTACCCTGGCACCAGGCAGGCAACACAACCTTCGGAACTTCTGATCACGGCTGCAGAGAACAGTATCTATCCCCCTGACTATACTGTCCCCTACCACTACCAGATTCCTTTTCACTCCCCCCACTTGAATAGTCTCCAGCACCATGGTGCCATGGTCAGTTTGCTCATCCACCTACAGTTCTTGTTTTCAAACCCACAGGTAGCAAGTATCTCATAGCTGTTGGTCAAAGTCAAGGGACGAGGCTCCTCCATCACTACATCCTGAGTCCCCATACCTCCAGACTCACGGTCACACCCTCCTGTTCCTGACCATTGACGAACTCTAAAGTACTACTAAACCTTAGGGGTGTGACTGCCTCCTGGAACAAAGTGTCCAGGTAACGCTCCCCCTCCCTGATACCCCACAATGTCTGCACCTCGTACTCCAGCTCAACAACTCTGAGCCGAAGTTCCTCGAGCTGCAGACACTTACCACAGATGTGGTTACTCGGGATCTTGCTGGTCTCCACAAACTCCCACATGCTGCAGTTATGGCACACCACCTGCCCTGCCATGTCTATCTCTCAGAATAAGGGGTCGGCCATTTAGGACTGAGATGAGGGGAAATTTCTTCACTCAGAGTGACATGAATCTGTCATTCATGACTTATGAAATAATACTGAGTGGCCTGCGGGTGGCGCTGTCCAGGGAGAGTATAAATACTCGGGCACGGGCCCAGCTTGCGCAGGGCATTCTTAACAGGAACTAGTGAAGGACACAACTAGACCTCCATGTTGTAAAACAATTGATTAAAGCTTTGTTTAACGCTTAGACCAAGTGCCTAGTAGTTTTCTTACATCACAGAGGGTGGTGAATCTTTGGCATTTCTACCCCATAGGGCTGTGAGGGCTCAGTCGTTTAGTATATTCAAGACAGAGATCGATAAATTTTTGGATATTAAGGGAATCAAGGGATATGGGGATAGTGCAGGAAAGTGGAGTTGAGGTAGAAGATCAGCCATGATCTTATTGAATGGCAGAGCAGGCTCGAAGGGCCAAATGGCCTACTCCTGCTCTTATGTTCTTAACCTTCTTTATTTATTTGATTAGTTAATTATTATTATTTTAGTTTTATTAATTCAATGGTTTATCTAGTTTAAGTTACTAATTCAGTAAAGTAAAGTAATAGTAAGTTACAGTTTCCTAACTCTGAGTTTAACCCACTTCCCTAGCTTAGAGGCTAAAAAAAACCTGTAATACTCACCAACCAATCACCTACCTGCTGCCCTGTGATGTCACTCCGTGATTTTTTTTTTTCCTGCTTAGAAGGTTCCTCGCGCTGCCTCCCTCTTTATAGCACCGCCACCACCGCTGCTCTCGCTGTTTTATCCCAGGTCCGCTCCTCTCGCCGCCATTGCTGTTTGTGGGACCTTGCTTTGCGCAAATTGGCTGCGGTGTTTCCTGCATTCCAACAGTGACTTCACTTCAAAGGTACTTTACTGGTTGTAAAGGCCGTCCTGAGGTTGTGAAAGGCGCTATATAAATGTATTTATTTATTTATTTCCTGCCTTTCCTCCTTCCTTCCTTTCATCCTAACATCTCCACTAACAACTTAAGCCTGAGGACAGGACAACCAGTCTTTCTCCGCAGATGCTGACAGACCTGTAAGAGGGCATTTTCTAGCTTTGTGCTTCCAGGAGAGCTTCACTGGCCAGTGAATATTAGACATTGAGGGACATCCGCACACCATTTCCCTGCTATTTAAATAGCCTGAGAATCATGTATGCCCCAAATTCCAATATACACTCCAAGGGGTGAGGGGTAATGTCCCATCAGAAGCACAAAGTTTTAAAAAAAACTGCCCTCATATGTATTTCTAGCATTTTCTGCTTTTATTTCACATTTCCAGCATTTTTAATTTTAATTTAATTGTAGCCTTCTACTCCAGACAACATTGCCGCTCCCAGTTGATAATTTGAATCTGTATATATCCCAATAGTAATCGATCCCCACCAGATATTTATCCAGCTCCTTCATAAATGAGTTAATCATCTCAATCCCAACTGTTTTTCCTGGGAGTCTGTTGCACATATCTACCTCTATTTGGGAGGAGGGGGTTCTACTCCTGCAGTCCTGTGCTAACAGTCTATATCCAATAGCCTTTTTGTTTCTCTGCCTTTAGTATCAGCATTTTGAAAACCCTAAATATATTCTTCTGTCTGCAATGAACCAAGTTCAGTACCCTGAGTTTCCCCCGCGCCCCCTCATAATTTAGAGTCTTAAGTCCTGTAGTCTCTGTCTCAGTCTTTGAATGCTCACCAATGCATTAATGCTTCAAGGTATGGTGCTGAAAATTGCATTAAAAAAGCCTTGCATTCATATTTAATGACATCCCAAAGCACTTTACAGCCAATGAAGTACTGTCACTGTTGTAATGTAGGAAACACAGCAGCCAATTTGCACACAGCAAGCTCCCACAAACAGCAATATGATAATCACCAGATCAGCTGTTTTTCAATGATACTGCTTGAGGGATAAATATTGGCCAGGACACCGGGGATAACTCCCCTGCTCTTCTTTGAAATAGTGCCACGGGATGTTTTAATGTCCACTTGAGAGGATATAGGGTGCCTCTGTTTAGTGTCTCGTCCAATAGCACAGCACTCCTTCAGTACTGCACTGGAGTGTCAGCCTAGATTTTGTGCTCTAGTCTCTGGAGCAGGATTTAAACCCACAACCTTCTGACTCAGAGGCAAGAGTGCTACTCACTGAGCCACGGGTGACATAGCCAAGAGGGATAATTCAGCCAAGAGGGATAATTCAGCCAAGCTGCACCACACAGGCCCAGGATCAGAGAATCAGAACTAAAAGCCGGGATGTGTGGTGTTGCCGCCAGAAGTGTGGCAGGGCAGGACATTCTGCTAACCTTGGAGGAATTCCATGGGAGAGTCTCATTTAAATATTCCCTGAAGGCTTCCCATTAGTGCTTGGGAGCTCGTCGGGTGTGGGGCGGGGTGGGAGAGAGATGGAAAAAATTGTTGCTGCAGGAATCGGGCCCCTGCTGCAATATAAAGGGAGCAGCTGCTACCGAGGCAGAACGGAGTGTGGGACTTATGAGCACACTGGTAAGGGAGAGTGCATCGATTGCCCTGCAATTGGGTGGGCCATTTAATTTTTAAACCACAAATGTTAAACCTTTATACATAGAATCATGGAATAGAATCATAGAATGGTTACAGCACAGAAGGAGGCCATTCAGCCCATCGAGCCCGTGCCGACTCTCTGCAAGAGCACTTGCGTTAGTCCCACTCCCCTGCCCTTTCCCCATAGCCCTGCAAAATTTTTCCTTTTATTCCATGGGTTTCAACTTTACTGGCAAGCCTATTGTATGGCACTTTATCAAATGCCTTTTAGAAGTCCATGTACACGACATCAACCACATTGCCCTCATCAACCATCACTAGTTAGTCCTTAAGATTGTGCTCAGTTTTAGCCACCACACTTTAGGAAGGATGTCAAGGTCTTGGAGAGGGTGCAGATGAGATTTGCCAGAATTATACCAGCGATGAGGGACTTCAGTTATGTGTTGAGACTAGAGAACCTGGGATTGTCCTCCTTAGAGCAGAGAAGGTTAAGTGGAGATTTAATAGAAGTGTTCAAAATTATGAGGTGTTTTGATAGAGTAAAGAAGGAGAAACTGTTTCCACTGGCGGGTGGGTTGGTAACCAGAGGACACAGATTTAAGACAACTGGCAAAAAAACTTGCACCCACACACACTTTATCGCAGACCTTGATCCAAATCTGTGGATGCTGGAAATCATGATAAGGTATATAGCTGGAGAATGAGTGTTATCTGATCTACTGTTAAAGGCAGATAAGAAATTATTGGCAGATGTACCCGTGGGCTTTTCAGTACCATCCACTGATCTAACCTGCTGCTATCGGAATGGCGTGATGCTACAGGCAAATAACGAAACAAAAAGAAGCCATGATGTTGGGGATGTTTCCAATGGAGAAAATACAGTTTAACAGATATCATCTCCAGGGCCATTGGATTATGGGGATTATGGGGACTGAGTAAATCTAATTCCATTTCTATGTCATGAGGGTTTCCCCATACTTTCACTGATGTTTTCAGTGATTCTGTCCATTTTTCTATGGAAACAGTCAGCGGCCTTGATCATTTCCCTCTACATTCCAAACTGCAGGGGGAAGTGGAACAGGACATAGAGGGTGAGATTGCAAACCCCTCAATTTTAAAATACCATTGTCCTGCCCCTTCCCCAATTGTTTTGTTTTGAATAAGTATTTGGAATCTTCTGACAGTGGTTGTAATGGTAGGAAGGGTCATTGACATCCGATCATTCGCAAAAGAAATGTTTGAACTTAGTTAATGAGTTCCCCGTACAGGTTAACCTGTTCCCCTTGTTGGACTTTGGCCTCTGCATGTTATTTTTGCTTTTTTGGTTAATCATTTCCCCCTTTTTACTTCAATTTTCTCCATGGTTTGCCAGTCTCTATCCTGCCAACGGGGAGTTAAGCTCATCCCCGGAAGGAGAACAAGAAGTTGACATTACCCTCAGTACTCTTGCAAACTTCCTTTGACTTCTGACTCTGTCTATTGGCAAAACTCCTTCACCCACCTTCTGAGCAACGAGGTGGGTGTTGGCACTGGGTAGAACCAAAAAAGGAGGAGGAAAGAATACACGGTACTCAAAATAGAGCTCCCCTAATGGTGTCAGCTGTGGCTCAGTTGGTAGCACCCTCCTCTGAGTTAGAGGTTTGTGGGTACAAATCCCACTCCAGAGACATAGACAAAATCTCACTATCAGAATTGCCATCTTTCGGATGAGACATTAAACCGAGGCCCCGTCTGCCCTTTCAGGTGGATGTAAGAGATCACATGGCACTATTTCAAAGAAGAGCAGGAGTGTTTCCCCAGTGTCATGGCCATTTATCTCTCAATCAACATCACTAAAACAGATTATCTGATCATTATTACATTGCTGTTTGTGGGTCCTTTCTGTGAGCAGATTGGCTGCTGTGTTTCCTACATTACAACAGTGATTGCACTTCAAAAGTACTTAATTGGCTGTAAAGTGCTTTACGATGTCCTGAGATTGTGAAAGGCGCTACATAAATGCATGTCTTTTTTTATGTGACTGAAAAACATTTTGGGGGGAAAATTGGGTTGCTTTGCGCCTCCCTTTACCACCCGAGGGGGGTGTTAATGGGGCACAGAGCACCTAGTGCACGGGCGCGGCACCGCTAACGCCTCCCGCGAAATTCAGCGGGAGGTTAGCGACGACGGTAATGCCCCGTGGCGCTGCGCCTCCGCCGATTACGTCATTGCCATGCGCAGCGCCCTGCTCATAGAAACATAGAAACATAGAAACATAGAATCTAGGAGCAGGAGTAGGCCATTCGGCCCGTCGAGCCTGCTCCGCCATTCAATACGATCATGGCTGATCATCCAAATCCAGTACCCTGTCCCTGCTTTAATCCCCACAGTACACATATCCCACCCTACCCCCGTAACCCCACGTATTTAATTCCCCCTAACATATCCCATCCTATCCCCATAACCCCACATATTTAATCCCCCCTAACACTAAGGGTCAATTTATCATAGCCAAATCAACCTAACCCACACATTTTTGGACTGTGGGAGGAAACCGGAGCACCCGGAGGAAACCCACGCAGACACGGGGAGAATGTGCAAACTCCACACAGACAGTCACCCGAGGTCAGATTCGAACCCGGGTCTCTGGCGCTGTGAGGCACCAGTGCTAACCACTATGCCACCGTGTTGCTCCGGCCGCAAACTTCGCTAGCGCCCCCTGATCTACCGCCGGACGCTATGGCCGACAGGGTCAGGGTGCCGGGCGGCAATTTTTTTGGGGCTGCCTGCCAGCACCTGCCCCCTTTCGCCTCCTCCTGCGGGGTGCTGGCCGCGATCGGTCAGTCCAGCAGGGTCCCGGTGTGCGCTGCGCTAGGCCCCTCCCCTTTAATCAGGGGAGGGAGGCTTGTAGTACCACGGTGTTACGTGCCGATACGCATGGCGCTGTTGCATGTAGCGCCACGATATTGAATGGTAGCGCCCCAAGAGGGAGGGGGAGCACTTCCAGTAGCGCCCCGCCTCCTGCTTGGGGCGCTACCATTCAATATCTGGTGTGGGGGCTCTAACTTTTCGGGGCGCGGCGAAGTTAGCACCCCAAAGAGGGCGCAACCCAATTTTTCCCCCTTTCTTTTATGTGAATGGACCAGAAAGGTGCCAGGTTCAATCCTTGATTTGTGCTGTTAGCAGATGTGAGCCAGGGCATGTCAAGGGTGCAAAACTTGCATTAGTGCCATGGAGGGGAAAATCAGCCAAGGATCCTGTTCCTAACCAAAGACTACGCTGCTAAAAAAAGTGCACATACGTGGACTTCAGTCGGCTGTGACACCACCACTTCGTCGATGCACAGCCTTCTGATTATTGGTCTCCAGGAGCACATATGAAGAATGGCGAATTGGGCGTGGTAATGTAAAGTGCCCAGCACCGAAGAAGACCTTGCTCCTGCATGAGCCAATGTCATCAGGAGAGGAGAGGAGAAAATTGGAGGTGGGGCAGAATGAAGGGAAAATTCAAAAATAATGAAATCTATTCTGATCCCATTAAGAAAAAAGTTCTTGATTTTTATATAGCATCTTATCACACCTCAGAGTAATGTCTCAGTGATTATTGTTAGATAAGCCTATCATGACAATTTTAACCCAACAAGATCCCACAAACAGCAATGAGATGAATGACCAGTTAATCTGTTTTTTTGATGGTGTTGGTTGAGTGAAGGAATTTGGCAAGGACACTTCTAAAAGTGCCTTGGGATATTTTTCGTCCACCTGAACAAACAGATGGGACCTTGGTTTAATGTCGTATTCAAAGGACAACACCTCTGACAATGTAGCACTTCCTCAGGTGGAGGTGAATGAAGATATCTGGCCAGATTATAGGTTCACTACGTTAAAGGCGCCCTAGAAATGTATGTTGTTGCTTTTGTTCAAGGTCTAGAGTGGGCTTAAACCCGCGACCTTCTGACTCAGAGGCTAGTAGTATCCTGATCTGTGAAGCTACAAACAAACTACTCTGCTCGGAACATCAGTGCCTTCCTCTCTCTAACTGATGTTCTCCTCCCCTCCACCACTCCCCTTCGTACAACAGCTGCCTCCGTGGTTCCAAGTCTGCAGCCTGGAGACTAGAGCACACATGGTGTATGACTGGCCCGGCTTATCTCCACCATGACCATTTCAAGCAATTTCGTCTCTTCCTCCCTGTGGCCAAAGCCTCCTATTAGTCCAGAGTCAAGGGCCCTGGAGGGCAAGGGCAAGGACAACCCAATAGACCTGTTTGCCACCATCAACAGCCTCCTCCTACCGCCATCTGCCACACCTTCCATTGTCACCTCTGATTCGAGACTCAAGAGTTCACAGACTTCTTTCGTTCAAACCCAAGGCTATCTGCTAGGCTGCCTCTACTTTCCCCACTCCCATGTCACTCCCTCACTCTAACTTCTCCCCTTTCCCCACTCCTGATAACTCCTTGTCCATTTATTTCTAATTACGTCTCTGTGTCGCGGTTTTCTACGTGAAAGCGCTGTATAACTGCAAGTTGCTGTTGTCGACGTCATCAACCTGGCTTCTCACAGGTCCGTGATACCAAGACCCCCCCGGTCAAAGTCATCAATGACATCTCATGTGACTGCCACCACAGCTAAATGCCTCCCCACAAGCCTTCCCGCCATGTTTGAAACAAGAGGGGGAAGGAGCGCGAGGGAAGGCCACAAATGGCATTGGCTGGGAGCAGTCTTTGGGAGGGGCAGAGAAACATCAAGAGGAAGGGGGAGCGAGAGTAAAGCACTGGGAATGAGGAAGCTCCAGAGTGACATTGAAAAGGTGGGAAAAATAGGATGAACCAGACTAGAGTAGTAGCAGCATGAATGGAGGGTGCGAGAGGGATAAGGCTGCTGGTATAATCTGGTAGGGTTGGAGAGAGAGAGAGTGCCTCTGTGAACTTGGGGGAGAGGTGGAGCGAAGAGTGTCTCTGAAGTGGGGAGGGTTGTTGGATTGGGAACATTTTTAAAAGTAACCACATTGCACCATTTTGAAATCACAAGCTTTCGGAGCTATCGATTGCCCCTTCCTCAGGTGAAGCTACTTCACCTGAGGAAGGGGCAATCGATAGCTCCGAAAGCTTGTGATTTCAAATAAAACTGTTGGACTATAACCTGGTGTTGTGCGACCTCTCAATTTTGTCCACCCCAGTCCAACACCGGCATCTCCGCATCATGCAAAAAAGAAACCAGCAGTTAGTGTCTGGGGAGAGGAGAAGGAGCAGTGCTTGAAAAGATCTGTACAATGGTACATTTTCTGCTTACAAACCAGACTGTAATCAGTAAGACCAGGTTTAATCCCTCTATGTGCTGTTAGACAGTTCTTTGATAAAACAAAATTACGTAAATTTTTTTACTTCTAGTAAAATATTGGCCGGGATTTTATGGTCCATGGCAAAGTGACGGTGCTCGCCGCTGACCTCAAAGAACGCTGCCCACAAAGATCTGGCAATCTCCGTGGCGTTGATTTCACCTCTCCCGAAGTTAATTTGAATCTGACGCCAAGTCTTGGTGATCTCCACCATCCAGCAACAGTGATGTCATTAAGCTGGCGAAGCAGCTAATCACATTGAAAAACTTTCACAGGTATCAAACCAGGAAGTAAAATGCACTGATTTTCCTTCACTTTTTAATCATTTTACTGAGAATTAAATACAGATTGGGACATACACATTGGATTAACGTAGAAGCTGAAATATCATAAACAAACCTATTAAAACATTTTTATCATAATGGAAAAACTTGACATTCTATAATCATAATATTAATTTTTCAGGGCTAGAACGGTTGTTCAGCAATAATTATGACTCAGTACACCGCTAAAAACCCAGTTACACCTCATTCAACATGGCTTAACTTTTTATGGGGTTTTTAACAGCAATGTTAGAGCGTAAAAGCGGAAGTTCTTGTCAATTCAGTGATTTCATTTGATTGACAGAGCCTGTGGAGGAGCAGGGAATGACTGACAGCAACATCTGGATTTCTGTGTTTAACTGCGCTTGTGCATACTCCAGAAGTTGCTGTCCGATTCACAGCTGCAATGACGGTGAACACTGACAGTTTCAACATCATTACAGCTGCAAATTCCGGACCATCTGCTGTTACCAAGAGAAAATAAGTTTTAAAGTAAAAGTAAAAATCATGAATTCCCACATGGTAGCATGTTATCACCAGACCACTGGGTACCAACAAATGTCAGCTGTGGCTCAGTGGTACCATTCTCGCCTCTGTGTCAGAAGGTCGTGTGGTTCTAATTCTCACTCCAACGATTTGAGCACAAACTCTAGGCTGACACTTCAGCTGGAGTGCTGCTCTATCGGAGGTGCCGTCTTTCAGATGAGACGTTAAACCGAGGCCCCGTCTGCTCTCTCAGTGTAGGATGTAAAAGATCCCAATGACATTATTTGAAGAAGAGCAGGAGAGTTCTCCCCTGGTCCTGGCCAACATTTATCCCTCAACCAACACCTAAAACAGATGATCTGGTCATTTATTTCATTGCTGTTTGTGGGAGCTTGCTGTATGTAAGTTTGCTGCTACACTTCCCACATTAAAACAGTGACTACACTTGGAAAAAAAAATCTTTGGATTCCTTCCTCCCTCTTTTCCTATGGCTATAACGACTAAGACATTTTTGATCTACCAATATTGATCAGGCTACAGCAAACACTGAGGCAGGGCACTTCTACTTAGATCGGAACACCTGAATAAGGAGGAGGAGGCTCCAAGAATATCCTCATCCTCAATGATGGCGGAGCCCAGCACGTGAGTGCAAAAGACAAGGCTGAAGCGTTTGCAACCAACTTCAGCCAGAAGTGGCGAGTGGATGATCTACATCGGCCTATTCCCGAGGTCCCCACCATCACATAAGCCATTCTTCAGCCAATTCGATTCACTCCACGTAATATCAAGAAACAGCTGAGCGCACTGGATACAGCAAAGGCTATGGGCCCCGACAACATCCCGGCTATCGTGCTGAAGCCTTTTGCTCCAGAACTAGCCACGCCTCTAGCCAAGCTGTTCCAGTACAGCTACAACACTGGCATCTATCCGACAATGTGGAAAACTGCCCAGGTATGTCCTATCCACAAAAGGCAGGATAAATCCAACCCGGCCAATTACCGCCCCATCAGTCTACTCTCAATCATCAGCAAAGTGATGGAAGGTGTCATCGACAGTGCTATCAAGCAGCACTTACTCACCAATAACCTGCTCACTGATGCCCAGTTTGGGTTCCGCCAAGACCACTCGGCTCCCGACCTCATTACAGCCTTGGTCCAAACATGGACAAAGAAGCTGAATTCCAGAGGTGAGGTGAGAGTGACTGCCCTTGACATCAAGGCAGCATTTGACCGAGTGTGGCATCAAGGAGCCCTAGTAAAATTGAAGTCAATGGGAATCAGGGGGAAAACTGGCTGGAGTCATACCTAGCACAAAGGAAGATGGTTGTGGTGGTTGAAGGTCAATCATCACAGCCCCAGGGCATCGCTGCAGGAGTTCCTCAGGGCAGTGTCCTAGGCCCAACCATCTTCAGCTGCTTCATCAATGACCTTCCCTCCAACATAAGGTCAGAAATGGGGATGTTCGCTGATGACTGCACAGTGTTCAGCGCCATTCGCAACTCCACAGATAATGAAGCAGTCCATGTCCGCATGCAACAAGACCTGGACGACGTTCAGGCTTGGGCTGATAAGTGGCAGGTAACATTCGCACCACAGAAGTGCCAGGCAATGACTATCTCCAACAAGCAAGAGTCTAACCACCGCCCCTTGACATTCAATGGCATTCATCGCCGAATCCCCCACTATCAACATCCTGGGGGTCACCATTAACTAGAAACTTAACTGGACCAGCCACATAAATACTGTGGCAACAAGAGCAGGTCAGAGGCTAGGTATTCTGCGGTGAGTGTCTCACCTCCTGACTCCCCAAAGCCTTTCCACCATCTACAAGGCACAAGTAAGGAGTGTGATGGAATACTCTCCACTTGCCTGGATGAGTGTAGCTCCAACAACACTCAAGAAGCTCGACACCATCCAGGACAAAGCAGCCCGCTTGATTGGCACCCCATCCACCACCTTAAACATTCACTCCCTCCACCTAGGCGTACCGTGGCTGCAGTGTGTACCATCTACAAGATGCACTGCAGCAACTCACCAAGGCTTCTTCGGCAGCACCTCCCAAACCTGCGACCTCTTCCACCTAGAAGGACAAGGGCAGCAGGCGCATGGGAACACCACCACCTCCTAGTTCCCCTCCAAGTCACACACCATCCTGTGGGAGTACCTTCACCACACGGACTGCAGCGGTTCAAGAAGGCGGCTCACCACCACCTTCTCAAGGGCAACTAGGGATGGGCAATAAATGCTGGCATTGCCAGCGACGCCCAGATCCCATAAACAAATTTAAAAAAATAATTGCAAGACTGTAACAAATAAGGATCAGGCAGTTGCTGTATTAACAAAACGTGTTTTACATTTGTCTTAAAGATCTGCAAATAAAGCCATTGAAAGGAACTCATCTAGCTAGTTTGTATGTCTAACTCTTTAACAGACTGGCTCGAAGTTGCTGTGTTATTTGATGACTTCAACATCTGGCGGCTGCTGTTTATTTCTGTGAATGACTCTACCAATTAATAAATCTGCTCGTTAGTTTCGTATATTACAAAAGTGTCTGGTGCGATTGACATCAGTCATTCTCTGAAATGATATGGGTGCACAAGTGGAAATCCTGCACGAAATCCAGCGACAGTAAAAAGGTCAACTGTTATCATGCTATCCCAGGTTACTTTGTGCTCAAGGTCGCCCTTCAGTTCATAGGAGGTGTGTCTTGCCTATGGGACCTTTTATGTTGGGCGTGAACAAAATAATCTGGAGAAGTCCGAATCATCGTACTCTGCTCCTGTCCACACGTGGGTTGAATGCCATGCTCCTGTACGGTGGGACAATGGCAGCAACTATCCCAAGCAATGACACCTCCCACAATAACAAAAAACTTGGGCGCAGATCCCTTGTGCTTCAAAAGCGACGGTTAATTCCGTGCACGTGGAGCTACCAAAGTCATAGTCAACAAACAAGCTGGATCTAAAGTAGACCAGATCTGATCCTTGAAGGGATTAATTTGTAGATTTTGTGACCATGTAGAAATAAATATCCACCCAGTTCAACAAACTGAAATCCAGATCGAAACCACTCAAAGAATTTCCCAACTGATGACCAGCTCCTCCGAGGTTTTGCCAGTAGTGTTCTAGAAACTAGCTCTGAGGCCCCTGAAGGGGAAACTCATCCCCTCCCTTTCCTTCATGCTTCTCATCTTTAAAGAGATGGGAAAAACATCTGGAAGCTTCGAAAACAAATCATCGATTCCAGGAGAGCTGGCTGGTACAAGTGGAGCCTTTCTGTTTTTAGACTTTTGCCTCTGATAGTTTCCTCATGGTCAATTTTAACCTTAAAAAAACAGGTGAGTTGGGGGCGTGGTGGTAGTTAAATTGTTAAAAATGTAAATCCCGACCTAAACCCGCCTCCAACCCGCCCATTTCCGGTTTTAACGGAGGCGGGGCAGGGGTTGGGCAGCCAATCCACTGTCAGGAGACTGGCCGTCTATTTAAATATTATAATGAGGCTGGAAGCCTCTTCTTTAACCACCATTTTGTACTTAACTTTAGCTGGTTGGGTTTTGCACACTTCGTGAAACCTGCCAGCTAATGGAAGGCGAGGACTACTAGATTACACTTACCTCCTGAATCCAGGGTCCCTGCCTCATTCACCCCCCCGCGATTGGAGATACCCCTCCAACGAGGCCTCCGATCACCCCTCCAGGCCTCCTCCCCACCCCCCACAGCCTCCGAATCCCTCATGAGGCCGGCCCTCACCTCCTCCGGCACCCCCCGTGCTGCTCCTGGCCCCCAATCCTCACCCCACCCGCCCCCCACCATGCTGCTTCTCCGGCCCCTTCAGACCTCCCCACCTCCCCCCCCCCCCCCACCTGGCTCCTACAGCTGGCCCATGAGGTTCTGGAGACCTCCCCCCCGTGCTGGTCCTGGCCCGCGATCGCGAATCCACCCCACCCCACCGCTCCTCCAGCCGCCCCCGATCGTTTCAGATCACCGGCCGACCAAAGCCCCCCGCACAATCCCTCCCTCTCTCCTCTGTGCGGCCTCGGGCTGCGGGTTAGAAACAGAAGCTTCCCATTCAAATCAGCTCCTGCCTTTAAATTTGGCCGGGCCTGCGGAAAACCCGTTCTCGCGGGTCTCCCGACCACCTCAGAGCAACCCCACCCTCCCCCCCACCCCCGTCCCACCTCTAACCCGCCTTCCCCATTAACATTCAGCCCCATGTTTTTGCTACATTGAAACTTACAGTTAAACTGGACCTGAAACAAGGGCCGGTATTTTCCGGGGTGGTAGCGGGCGAGATCGGTGGTGGGTCAGGTGGGAAAGTTGTTATTTTTTTACAGCGAGTCGGGAACCCGCCGTCGTCCCGCCCCCACGCGCCTTTCTCCCAGGCACGTCTGTCATCGCGGAGCCGACCCGACCGGCAGCGGCGGGCGACCCAATTTAAACAATTATTGCCTTGTTGTCAGACCCTTAAGAGTGTTTTTAAACTTACCTTTAAAATTTCATTGGATTCCCACGGGGACCACGCTGCTCGGGAACCACGTCTGTAAACCTGAGGCAGGAGTTCAATGGCTATTGCTCCAGCTGATTAGTTGACAAGATGAAATGTACTATAAAAGCTCCCACCTAGCAGCTGATCACCTAATGCTGCACAGAATACAGGGCATCAGCACCCGAGCACATTGCTGCCAGTGAGGCCAGGGATGGCCTCATCATGGCTAGATTTAGTTAACCTTACACTGTACACCCATATATCTGTCACATGATGCGTCAAGTGGGCACCACCCCACACCAACACCATAAAGCATCCCTACAATGCCCAAGCCATTCCTTTCACACTCATCACCATTGTGGGGGGTACCGTTATGTCTCACCATTTACTGCAACTCAGTAAACCACTTCCAAAGCTGCACACAAATCTGTCCAGGACCAGAAAGTGTTGAAAATAAAGATTTCTATGTTTGACACTGCATTAACAGAAACTTCACATAAACATTGGATGAGACACTAAAGTGGCTACCCTTGTGTGTTGTTAGTTGGTATGCTTGCACTAGGATGAGGGTGAGTGTGAGGGGTGGTGAGTGAAATGGGGAAGTGATAATGTAGATAGAGAGGGATGGGTGGAGGTGCAAGGTAAGTTGGTGTGAGTAAGGATGTGCAGGAGTAGGGTAGGGAAGGCAGAGTGATGGAGATGTGATGAGAGGCACAGCAGGATGAGGTTGAGTGTGGCTTTGTACTAACGTTTCCTGATCTAATGAGATCATTGAAATGTTTGCGGCACTGCACCCAGGTCCTCCTGACCACATCCCTGCTTGTGACCTCTGCAACCTGCAACCAGGCTGTTTTGGTCTCCTGAGGCGGTCGGTCTCTTCCTCCCATGGGAAGGGAAGAGGACCTCCCTGGCGTGCTCTGACTCCCTCCATAAGCATAAGAAGGGAGTCACCGGAGAACCTGAGTGCAGCCCTCTGCCTCTGTGCAGTCATTGTCAGTGTTTGCAGCACTCCAATGCTGCAGTGCACTGACAGCACTGTGTTAGATTAAACTTCAAATGTAATGTGACCATGGCCCCTTTAAAGATCCTGGCTGAAAACGGGTCATGAATGACGTCACCAGACCCGCTCCATCTCTTTGGGCCGGGTACCGCGCTGGATGGGCTTAATAGGCCCCATTATGGTGAGTTCATTTTCAGCAGCAGGATGGATCCAGCAGCGGGGTCGCGACCCGCCACGGACACCGCCCGCACCGGACCCGCCCAGATAGGCAAAATTCCAGCCAAGGTCTCTGACTTTAGGTGGCAGTTCACTATTAACCTTTCGCGGAACCTCTTGTCTCTCTCTCTCCCTCTGTCTCTATCTCTCTCTGTCTCTCTGTTACTCACGCTGTCTCTCTCTGTCGCTCTGTCACACTCTCTCTCTCTCTGTTTCTCTGTGTGTCTCTCTCTCTCTCTGTCTCCCTCTCTCTGTCTGATGGCATTAATACTGCTGAAGTGGGACAAGTCTGCTTGAGACATACTTCTCGACTCCTTTGAAGTTCAACCGGGAACAAAGGAAATCAAATATGTTTCTCTCATTGTTGCATTAAACTGAGAAAAACATTCTTTGGATATCAAAGCTGAATAGTGCCGAGCTTCCAGAAACTATCCCCAAGTGATAACTCAGGAAATTACCCAAATGTATTAGTTAGTATGTGAACTGAGAACTGGTATTTTAAGCCCATACATACTATAACAAGAAGCAAATTGTATAATGCACTGCAAAAATACTGCTTCATTTTTGTCACAGAATCCGTGATCCAATGATGACTTGCTGACTCCTATCAATGTCAGTATTGGTGCTGGTGGCAAACTGGGTGGTGAAGGAATTGAACAGCAGTAACCAATTGACCGATTGCTGGCAGAGACTTGGGATTGCTGATCCCGTCTACCTTCCTTTCGGAAATCCCAAGGAGAAGGTTCTTCTATCAATAGGCTGCTGATGTATTGGCAGAGGTTGACCAATGCAGAGATTCACTCATTCAACCAATGCCTCTTGTTGTGTGTCGTAATCAGCGCCAACCAGGTTCAGATCCACAGTTGGTGCCCACCCAGAAGCAACTGTTTTGAACAATGTCAAAGTCCATTTTAGCAGTGACACTACCACAGTACCTTTGATCATAAGAACATAAGAACATAAGAAACAGGAGCAGGAGTAGGCCAATCGGCCTCTCAAGCCTGCTCCGCCATTCAATAAGATCATGGCTGATCCAATCTTGTCCTCAACACCACTTTCCCGCTCTCGCCCCATACCCCTTGACTCCCTTGTAGTTCAAAATGTCTGTCAATCTCCACCTTGAATATATTCAATGACTCCGCCTCCACAGCTCTCTGGGGTAGAGAATTCCAAAGATTCACGACCCTCTGAGAGAAGAAATTCCTAAATGGGCGACCCCTTATTCTGAAACTATGCCCCCTAGTTCTAGATTCCCCCACTAGGGGAAACATCCTCTCAGCATCTACCCTGTCAATCCCCCAATCATTCAGCTTCATGTCTAGGACCTGTGTCAGCTGACCCCTGGATGAGCATTAAATCACAGAGGGAACAGGTTAATGACTGATGCTGCAGTAGTTTAAATCCCTGAAAGCCCCAATTCCTTCTCTCCAAACCTCCAAGGAGATAGGTAAGATCATTAGGCGGACTGTACACAACAGTGCACTCCAAGACTTCAAGAGTAAACTCCTGCAGGACTAAGCCTCAAGGGGCCCGATATTCCTGTCTCTGCCCCCAACCGCCTGGACACCAGACAACCACAGCGCATCCAAAGTGCGCTCCTCTGACATAGCCTAACACCGAGGAGTTAACCATGGCTCAGTGGCACCACTCTTGCCTCTGAGTCAGATGGTTTTGGGTTCAAGTCCCACTCCAGTGACCTGAGCACAAAATCTAGGCTGACATTCCCGTTCAATACTGAGGGAGTTGGAGGTGTCGTCTTTCGGATGAAACGTCAAACCTCTCAGGTAGATGAAAAAGATTCCATGACACCATTTCGAAGAAGAGCAGGGGAGTTCTCCCAGGTGTCCTGGCCAATAGTTATCCCTCAACCAACATCACTAAAAGAAACAGATTCTCTGGTCATTATCACATTGCGGTTTGTGGGACCTTGCTGTGCACAAATTGGCTGCTGCGTTTCCTACATTACAACAGTGACTACACTTCAAAACAACTTGCATTTGTATAATACTTTTAACGTAGTAAAATGTCCCAAGACACTTCACAGGAGAGTAATCAGACAAAAGAATTGACTCCAAGCCAAAGGAAGAGACATTTGGACTTGCTCAAAGAGGTAGGCTTTAAGCAGCATCTTACGGGAGGGGAGAGGCAGAAAGGTTTAGGGAGGGAATTACAGAGCTTAGGGCTTAGTCAGCTGGTATGATTTAATAGAAACATTTTCGATCATTTTAAATTTACAGCTGGACTGTGACGTGTGAACACTTTCCTGTTTCAGCTTGTAATCTGTTCGCGTTCTTGAAATAAAATGTTGAAGTGCAGCAGAAATGGTTGATGACATTGGTGATTAAATGACTCAGGAGTCATCCTGGGTCTCCCCAGCCCCCCGCCCATCCCGCTGAAGGGAGACTACCGGAACCCCAGGGGAAAACAACATGAACGGCTGAAAACGAGGTTATAGTGGGAGGCCGGGTGGGGGGGTTTGGGGTAGGGGGTGCAGCCATAGTATTCAAAGTCACTCTTTAACATCTGAAATGCAGTCTGGTTATACCAAAGTGCAAGACGGTTCTTATCTGTTTACCTCCTACTGGTTTGAGTGCAAAGGGGTTGGTACTGAGGCCTATTCAACACTTGATCTGCTCCACTTTCCATCATGTGCGCCAAATTCACAGGGCCCCTGTTTCTATGGAGCGAAGCCTGAAACCCAGTCGGGCAGCTGGAGCACCTGAGTGAGGCACGGGTGCTCGTCGGTGCACCCTTCGTGCTATGTGACCTTCCTTCCTTGCCTGGCCCCTTATCTTTTTGGTCTTCAACAAGCCAAAGGGAGCTAAGTTCCCACCATCGTTGTGCAACATGAAATGGCAGCACTGTATGGGCAGCTCGCAGCCCTTCACAGGCTGAGTTGAACTCAATATTATTATGAACATACAAAGAATGACAGATAGAAAAAGACCCGCTGGTCCATCCTGCCTGTCCCACACAACTGCGATGCCTTGTGCATCGTAATATACACACTCGCCACCCCACCTGAAAAACCATGTAACCTGGGGGGGAGGCAAAAAAAACGAATTTAAAAAAACAGGCCAATTTGGGAAAGAAAATCTGGGAAATTCCTCTCCAATCCTTTAGGTGTGTTTTGAAGGCTTTATTTTTTACTGTGATGGATGAATGTAATGGATTTACTATGTAATGGATTTACTATGTAATTGATGAGTTGTATAAGTATTATTGTATTTGAATTTTTAAAAATCCTTTAGGTAACTGAAAGTAGTCCAGGAGATCACTCTGGCCCTGATTAATGTTATACATTCCGACCCTTAACATGTGCTACTCCAGAGTGTCACGCACTATGTGCCAGGAGCACTGCAAAAATATATAAGTGACCTGATCTCTTGCCGTGCAAGGTCAACTGGGCACAGGCAAACGCATTGCTTCAGGAGTTCTGGGACCACAGACTGTGCAGTTACAAATGGTACATGTTGCAGTCTGGATCAATCCTGCCCTCTTGTGTCCTGGCATTGAGTTACGGCACAGATTTCCAGATCGACAGGATTCTTATCGTTCGACGCCAAGACAACAGCTGGGAGTTAAAAACTGAAGCTGCACAAAAAACAAACAGCCCCCAGCAAAGCAAAGGGTCTTTACCCTTTGAGGACAGCAGCAGCCTTTCTGCTGAAAAAACCGAAAGCTATAACAAGGTTGAAACTTTGCAAATAACATTTCAAGAACTTAAGAGAATGGAGATAAAAGAGAAAGTAACACAAATCTCTCATAAATTTAGTGGCTGCATTTTAAAGAATAATTTTGATCAATGCAATATATATATATATATATATATATGACTAAAAATAATGGACGGCCAATATAATGGTTAGAATCTGTATCTCCCAAGTTTTTTAAAAGTATATTCTCCGACTGTACAAGGGCGAATTATAACATTTAATGGGGTCCACTCGGCCAAGAGTGTACAAGTGAGAGACTGTCAGGGACAGTGCAACGTTATAATGACATCAAACTAGTGCTGAACATCTGTAGGATCACATTACAAAGTGTTCCTACATTTGGAGACTGTGCAAGTGTACCAGTAATCACAAAGGGAGAGATAATCTATCTGTTGCTGGTATTAAGTGTTTATTTAACAGTGTGAATAATATGGCCTTGCTTTCCGCTCCTCCCCCCCCACCCCCACCCCCCCACTCTGTGGGACTTCCACCTACCAAGTAGATGGCCCCTGGACTCAGCCGACTTTCTATCCTTGGGCTCCCCAAACCAGCGGCATAAGTTGGGGGGGGGGGGGTCGGTGTGTTCAACCACCCCACAAACTTTATATCATTTTTCAATAGTGTTTGCTGAAATGAAGTTGTGGGGTCAAAAGTGGAAAAATACAGCAGTGAAACCAGAGTCTGAGCTTTCGGCACTTGCCTGCTGTGATCCATCGCTTTACCCAAAGTTGCACAAGCTTCTGCAAACCTCACTTACTTGACCAGTTTCAACCGCACGCCCAGAAAGATCTTCTGGCAATCAAAGCCTTGCCTTCGCTATTCGACCAGCGAAAACCCATCCATTAGTTGGTGTATTGTGGTGAAGTTATTGATAGACCAGCGACACATGCCCAACACTTGGACTCCACGCTTTCGAACTTTTGGCCAACAAGACTTCTTTTCTTTTCATTTGCTTTATTTGAATTTTTAGATTCATGGAAGTAATAATGTTTCTGTTTGAACCTTATTGTGAAATTCCTATTTGTAAAATAAGCCTTTGGTAGTAGTTTTGATTGGCCTGGCATTTTCATATCCAAACACCACCCTGAAAAACAATTTACCCACGCCACTGCCTGGGAGTTCCTGCTGAAGATAGGGTCGTGCCCTGACACAGAGGCCTTGGGGGCCTGCCACACCATGGCGATGCGGGCAGCCTCTGCATTGCCTGTAAAATGGGACTTTTTTAAAGAAAGTTTTGCCCCCCCCCTCCTCTTCAGCCTGTGAAAGATCACACTCCGTGAGGGCTGGCACAGGGCCTGGCTACCAGGGAAATATTTTCTCCCTCTTCCTCCGTCATATCGAATGCTGGATGCCGGGGCCACACGGGCGGCCATTGTCTCCAGTGTTCAAACAGGATAAATGGCAGGCAGGCAGGCAGCACGACAGAGGCCACAGTTGCACACAGCCGCAAGGTGGGTGGTGGGCGGGCGGAGTGGTCTCTGCGCTAGCCCTGAGAAATGGGTGGGTGGTGGTGCCTGGTAGAACAAACCATTTTTACTCAGTTCTGCAAACAGCCAGGACTTGATACCGTTTAGTGTTGTATACTCATGTGTTTGTACTCTGCAACCAAGAAATGAAGCGACACAAGGACTTGCAAAGCAAGTTACCTTAACCTCCCAGTAAGATAAACTCTATTTAACAAACAATTGCTTTTAACAGCGAGAACAGAAGTCCCCAGGGATAGCTTTTGGAATCAATGTCATTCCTGTTATAGCCTCTTCTAATTGTTTTCACATTGGCAGGATGTGCTTGCCACAGATCACAGTTTCCCAGATGCTTGAGGTTACACATGCACAGCAGCTGCGAAACCGGGGGAAACAGTAGCTGTTGTTAAGCGGCCACACGGCCTTATTAAAGGAACTCTGCACTCCTCCAATTCTGGCCTCTTGTGCATCCCCAGTTTCCATCACTCCACCGTTGGCAGCTGTGCCTTCGGCTGCCTAGGCCCGAAGCTCCAGAATTCCCTCCCTAAACCTCTCTACCTTTAAGAGGCTCCTTAAAACCTACCTCTTGGAACAAGCTTTTTGGTCACTTGTCCTAATATCTCCTGATGTGGATCGATGTCAAATGTTGTCTGATTACGCTCCTGTGAAGCACCTTGGGACGTTTTGCTACATTAAAGGCGCTATATTAAAAAAAAAATCATTCCTGGGATGTGGGCATTGCTGGCAAGGCCAGCATTTATTGTCCATCCCTAACTGCCCTCGAGAAGTTGGTGGTGAGCCACCTTCTTGAACGGCTGCAGTCCACATGGTGAAGGTAATCCCACAGTGCTGTTAGGGAGGGAGTTCCAGGATTTTGGCCCAACGACTATGAAGGAACAGCGATATATTTCCAAGTCAGGATGGTGTGTGACTTGGAGGGGAACTTGGAGGTGGTGGTGTTCCCATGCGCCTGCTGCCCTTGTACTTCTAGGTGGTAGAGGTCGCGGGTTTGGGAGGTGCTACCGAAGAAGCCTTGGCGAGTTGAGTTGCTGCAGTGCATCTTGTAGATGGTACACACTGCAGCCACGGTGCACCAGTGGTGGAGGGAGTGAATGTTTAGGGTGGTGGATGGGGTGCCAATCAAGCGGGCTGCTTTGTCCTGGATGGTGTCGAGTTTCTTCAGTGTTGTTGGGGGCTGCACTCATTCAGGTAAGTGGAGAGCATTCCATTACACTCCTGCTTTGTGCCTTGTAGATGGTGGAAAGGCTTTGGGGAGTCAGGAGGTGAGACACTCGCCGCAGAATACCAAGCCTCTAACCTGCTCTTGTAGTTACAGTATTTATGTGGCTGGTCCAGTTAAGTTTCTGGTCAATGGTGACCCCCCAGGATGTTAATGTTGGGGGATTTGGCGATGGTAATGCCGTTAAGTGTCAAGGGGCGGTGGTTAGACAGTCTCTTGTTGGAGATAGTCATTGTCTGGCACTTGTGTTGCGCGAATGTTACTTGCAACTTATGAGCCCAAGCCTGAATGTCGTCCAGGTCTTGCTGCATGCGAGCATGGACTGCTTCATTATCTGAGGATGCAGGTTGTTGTTGAATGAGCTCAGACCGATACTAACTGAAACCCTGATGCGAACCATTAAGTCTTCAAGGCAGTGAGCAGCTGAACCCTACAGACCAGGAAGGTCCTGACTTCAATACTTGCTCTGCGCTTAGTCAGCTGATCTCAGCCAAGGTGGTGGCAGAGATGCTGCAGTTAGCCGCCATGCCACCGGGCTAGAGAGGGGATTATTGGCCAGGGTTCCTGCTCCAAAATGCTTTCTAGTGACCTTTGCTGGGACTGCTCCTCTGTTGTTGCTGGGTGAGGATAAGAGCAGGCTTGGTAGTGATGCCCTTGTAGTTGAATAGCCAGCCAATGTTCACCATCAACATTAAGAAAGAAGGGGTAAAAGGAAAGATCGGTGGGATAGGAGGACATAAAAAATTAAGAACATAAGAACATAAGAAATAGGAGCAGGAGTCGGCCATTTGGCCCTTCGAGCCTGCTCCACCATCCAACAAGATCATGGCTGATCTTCCACCTCAACTCCACCTTCCCACACTATCCCCATATCCCTTCATTCCCCAAAATTTATCGATCTCTGTCTTGAATATACTCAACGACTGAGCATCCACAGCTCTCCGGGGTAGAGAATTCCAAAGATTCACAACCCTTTGAGTGAAGAAATGTCTCCTCATCTCAGTCCTAAATGGCCGACCCCTTATTCTGAGACTATGACCCCGTGTTCTAGATTCCCCGGCCAGGGGAAACATTTTCCCAGCATTAACCCTGTCAAGCCCCTTAAGAATTTTATGTTTCAATTAGATCACCTCTCATTCTTCTAAACTCTAGGGAATATAGGCCTAGTCTACTCAATCTCTCCTCGTAGGGCAATCCCCTCATCCCAGGAACCAGTCTAGTGAACCTTCGTTGCGCTCCCTCCAAGGCAAGTATGTCTTTCCTTAGGTAAGGAGACCAGAACTGTACACAGTACTCCAGGTGTGGCCTCACTAATGCCCTGTATAATTGTAGTAAGACTTCTTCACTCTTATACTCTCATCCCTTTGTAACTAAAGCTAACATACCATTTGCTTTCCTAATTGCTTGCTGTACCTGCATGTTAACTTTCTGTGATTCATGTACAAGGACACCCAGGTCCCTCTGAATACAAACATTTCCCAGTCTCTCGCCATTCAAAAAATATTCTGCTTTTTTTCCCCTACCAAAGTGGATAACTTCACACTTCCCCACATTGTATTCCATTTGCCATGTTCTTGCCCACTCAGTCAACCTGTCTATATCTCTCTGCAGCCTCTTTGCGTCCTCCTCGCAGCTTACTTTCCACCTAACTTTGCATCATCAGCAAACTTGGATACGTCACTCAGTCCCTTCATCTAAGTAATTAATATAGGTTGAAAATAGCTGAGGCCTGAGCACTGATCCTTGTGGTACCCCGCTATTTACAGCCTGCCAACCTGAAAAAGGCCCGTTTATTCCTACTCTCTGTTTTCTGTCCATTAACCAATCTTCAATCCATGCCAATATATTACCCCAATCCCATGAGTCCTAATTTTGTGTAATAACCTCTTGTGTAGCACCTTATCGAATGCTTTTTGAAAATCTAAATACATGACATCCACTGGTTCCCCCTTATCCATCCTACTATTAACATCTTCAAAAAACTCTAACAGATTTGTCAAACACGATTTCCCTTTCATAAAACCATGTTGACTCTGCCTAATCATATTACGATTTTCTAAGTGCCCTGTTACCACGTCCCTAATAATAGATTCTAACATTTTGCCTACTACTGATGTCAGGCTAACTGGCCTATAGTTCCCCATTTTTACCTCTTCCTCCTTTCTTAAATAGCGGGGTTATGTTTGCTACCTTCCAATCCTTGGGGACTGTTCTAGAATCTAGGGAATTCTGGAAGATTAATACCAGTGCCTCCACTATCTCTGCAGCTACCTCTTTTAAAACCCTAGGATGCAGGTCATCAGGTCCAGGGGATTTGTCACCACTTAGTCTCATTAATTTCTTGAGTACTATGTCTTTACTTATACTGATTTCTTTAAGTTCCTCATTCTCTCTAGACCCTTGGTTCCCCATTATTTCTGGAATGTTTTTTGTGTCTTCTACCGTAAAGACAGATACAAAGTATTTGTTTAATGTCTCTGCCATTTCCTTATTGTCCATTATAATTTCTCTTGTCTCTGCCTCTATTTTGTTGCGAATGCTTTGCGCATTCAGATACAGTGCCTTTAACTTTTTTTCTATTTTTCCCTGATGCCACCTTAGTCACTGATGCCCTATTACCTTTTTTACTCTCTCTGTCCCTTCCTGACCCACTCTGCTTATTTTTACCCAAAACTCTGCTCTGCTCTAGAGCCTTGACATTTCCCTTTCTGCTTTTAAATTTACTTTTTCCTGAATCCTCCCCCCCACCCTTCATTAGTTTAAAGCCCTGTCTACTGCCCTAGTTATTCGATTCGCCAAGACACTGGTTCCAGCCCGGTTTAAGTGGAGCCCGTCCCAATGGAACAGCTCCCTCTTTCCCCAGTACTGGTGCCAGAGGCCCATGAAGCAAAACCCCTGCCTCCCACACCACTCTTTCAGCGATGCATTTAATCTTGTAATCTGCTTATCCCTATTACCTTTGAGGTTCTGCTTTTTAATTTGGACCCCAACTCCTCAAACTCTCTTAGCAGAACCTCATTCCTAGTTCTACCTATGTCGTTGGTTCCTACGTGGACCACGACAACTGGATCCTCCCCGTCCCACTCCAAGTTATTCTCCAGCCGTGAGGAGATATCTTTAACCCTGGCACTGGGCACACAACACAGCCTTCGGGACTCCCTGTCGCAGCTGTAGAGAACAGTATCTAACAGCATTAAGCCAGTTACCACGGGTCTACTTCGTGATCACTGAAAGCTTCAGTTAATTTATTGGATCTATCTATATTAGATCTGTAAGAAGGAATGATGTAAAAGGTCCTACTGACTCTGATCGTGTCAGCCGTGGCTCAGTGTGTAGCACTCTCACCTCTGAATCAGAAGGTTGTGGGTTCAAGTCCCACTCCAGAGACTCCAGTGCAGTACTGAGGGAGTGCTGCACTGTTGGAGGTGTCGTCTTTTGGATGAGATGTTAAACAGAGTCTGCTTTCGCAGGTAGATGTAAAAGATCCCATGGCACTGTTTTGAAGGGGAGTTATCCCCGGTGTGCTGGCCAATATTTGTCCCTCAATCAACATAACAAAAACAGATTATCTGGTCATCATTGCTGTTTGTGGGAGCTTGCTGTGCGCAAATTGGCTGCCGCGTTTTCTACATTACAACAGTGACTACACTCCAAAAGTACTTAATTGGCTGTAAAGCTCTTTGGGACGTCCGGTGGTCGTGAAAGGCGCTATATAAATGCAAGTTTGTCTTTCTTTCTGATTGGCCGGTGCTAACTATGTAGCGTTATTAGTCCTGTTATTAGCAGAGACCAGATTACAAAACCAGAAACACTGCATTTACCAGCTTTGATAGGACGAAGGGGAAGAGACAAAAATCAAAAGATGTAAAAGTTAATAAAAACAATTGAACGCATGGAAGTTCCTTTCTGGTGGGTCCGCGAGGGTGGTCTTCACATAGGATTGTGGCCTTTGAGAAGACTGTAGTGAGTAACCCCGACACAAACCTTATAGCAGTGAAGATGTGTAGGAAGAAAGGGAATAAACAAAGCTGTTAACATACTTAAAGGGTTTGAATGACTCGATAAACCACACATTTTAGCCACCCCCAAATTCTTTTTTTTTTTAAGTTTGCCTTTAATTATATCTCCCCAGTTTAATATTCTTTTGGAGTGTTGTTTAACTTCCATTTATCAGTGATCATATCTTTTGTGACAGGCCACAAATTGCTGCCATTTTGTCAGTGTAGCTCCATGACAAGAGGGGAGGGGTTAAAATATTATGGTTACATTGGGGTCAGCTGACAGGAGGAGAATGGGAACAGGAATAGGCCATTCAGCCCCTCGAGCCTGCTCCTCCATTCAATTAATTAATGGCTGATCTGTATCTTAACTCCATTTACCTGCCTTGGTTCCATATACCCTTACCTATCAAAAACCAATTGACCTAGCCTCAGCAGGTTTTTTTGGGGAGAGAGTTCCAGATTTCCACTACCCTTTGTGTGAAGAGGTGGTTCCTGACATCACATCTGAACGGCCTAGCTCTAATTTTAAGATTATGGCCCCTTGTTCTGGACTCCCCCCCACCAGAGGAAATAGTTTCTCTCTATCTATCCTATCACCTCCTTTAATCATCTTAAACACCTCAATTCGATCACCCCTTAATCTTCTATACTTAAGCGAATACAAGCCTAGTCTATGTAACCGTTCCTCATAATTTAACCTCTTTAGCCTCTGTATCATTCTGGTCAATCTGTGTGGCTTTCCTTCCAAGGCCAATATATCCTTCCCACAGCACGGTGCCCAGAACTAAACGCAGTACTCCAGATGCGATCGCATGAAAAAAGGAATTTTTACAACAACTGTGTCTTACGAGTTCTTTTATATATTTAGTTCTGATCTAATTTGAACAGAAGCCACAATGCACAGTAATTAATCTTCACCACGCCTCAAACAGAATATATAACAGGAAGACGAGGAATGTGGAATGGTGGCTCTCGCAAACTCCAGACGATGCCTAACTTGGTCAGTACACAGCCAAGATAATGTTAACGCAAACAGTGAGGTCAACAGTTTGGTTTGGCAAACTCCAGCACTGAGCGTCCTTGCCAGAAAGCAGATTCAGTCATTACAGAGCAGATTCCTTAAACATCATTCTTTACGATTTTCTCCCCTCAGCTGATGACTGTTGCAGTGATGCGGATCAGTCAGCAGCCATCTGGAATCTGACCCAACTGGCTACTCCTATGCGTCGGCCTACAGAGTGAATGTAGGAAGGCTATTCGACTGTGGGAGCTGCCCCAAGTCCAGTTCTGTCCTTGCCCGACACCCACACAGCGCACACTTCAGCATGAAGCACCGGAGTTAATCAAAGAACATTATTCTAATGGAACTGTTGGGCTGAATGGCCTGTTTCTGTGCTGTAAATACTATGTAAACTAATCTCACCAATTTATATCAATCTCAGACATTTATGTCAACTGTAAATTTATAATCATAACAGAAGAACAAAGGAATTCGGAGCAAGAATAGGCCCTTCAAGCCTGCTCTGCCATTCAATATCATGGCTGATCTTAGACCTCAACTCCACTTTCTCGCCCGATCCCCATATCCTTTGATTCCCCTAGAGTCCAAAAATCTATCTCAGCCTTGAATATACTCAACGACTCAACATCCGCAGGCCTTTGAGGTAGAGAATTCTGAAGATTCACAACCCTCCGAGTGAAGAAATTTCTCCTCACCTCAGTCTTAAATGGCTGACCCCTTATCCTGAGACTATGTCCCCTAGTTCTAGACTCACCAGCCAGGGTAAACAACCTCTCAGCATTTCAGATAGGGTAGATAGAGAGAAACTATTTCCGCTGGTTGGGAATTCTAGGGCTAGGGGGCATAGTCTAAAAATTAGAGCCAGACCTTTCAGGAGTGAAATTAGGAAACGCTTCTACACACAAAGGGTGATAGAAGTTTGGAACTCTCTTCCGCAAACGATGCTAAATCAATTGCTAATTTTAAATTTGAGACTGATAGTGTTTTGTTAACCAAAGGCATTAAGGGATATGGACCAAAGGCGGGTATATGGAGTTAGATCGCAGATCAGCCATGATCTCACTGAATGGCCTACTCCTGTTCCTGTGTCCCTATCTACCCTGTCAATCCCCCTCAGAATCTTGTGTGTTCAATGAGATCTCCTCTCATTCTATACTCCAGAGTATAGACCCAATCTACTCAATCTCTGCTTAAAGGACAACCCTCTCATCCCAGGGATCAATCTAGTGAACAGCAAGCAGTTACTGCTAATTACTGTGACAACACTAAACTTCCTTTGAAACCTATTATTTTGGCAAGTACCTCTATCTACAATTATTTGTATACTCACTACTTAAGTTTCAGTGTTGCTAACTATGCATTGAAAGGTTAATAAACAATTGTTAATTCTTGACTTTGATGTCTGATTTTTTGGGATAATTGGCAAGGCTTAATTCATTCACTTGGTGGCTTGTGTAGATGCTGCTGGGAGGTCAGTAGTGGAAATGCTAATAATATACTCATTGATGTAAGGTAGTTCAGTGAGCCTAGTTTACGCATCATTAATCTCAGGCATAGACTGGATGGGTAAACCCTAGACAGTTCCTTGACCTGGAGTGTTGGTGAAGAGTTAAGGGGTCTTTATATCTCTCGCTGTCGACAGGATTGTCACCATTCTTTGCATTTGTGTAAGCCCGATTAATTTTATACCATCTCTCACCTCTTGTTGACTAAGGTTGTTCAATTACACAAGTAGAACTCTAGCCCATTAGGAGTATGCACGTGTGAGGATGTTGAGTGAGGACAGACTCAGCTCCATGCCCCCTGTGGCTCATTTGGTCCCCTTAATAAATATTCGTCAGGATATCAATGCCAGTATTCTTACGCTTAATAGCTTCAGAAGTACGCTCCATTACATCACTGCAATTTTTTTCCTCATTTAAAGGAGCATTGGTGGGTTTTTACACTGGTGTGACCTTTCCTGATATTCCATTGGATTGCTTCCCTGGAGATGCCCCTTCCATTGTTTGCTCACATTCTTTGAAGGATTGTCATCTCAAAAGGCACTTGCCCATAAACACTTCACAATCCTTGGCTAACAGGAATCGTCCTTGTTGAGCTGCAGAGTGCTTTATATCAGCTTGTTCCCTGCCTGAGATATGCTTCAATTAACCCCAACCCAACCCCACCCCACCCCACCCTCATCTTACTTCATGCGAACACAACTCCCTGGAGTACTCAATTTTGGATCTTTTCCCGCTCCCTGCTCCCCCTCCCCCAACCAATTTTTTCCTTCCTATCCTGAAGGTGCTGACTCTTGCTGCTGTAGTTATGTGAGTGCTAACAGCCCTCCAGTGACCAATTTTCATGAGCACATAGACAATGAGTGTTGCCAGACTATTACAGCACATGGGCCATTAGAGCTGAGCCTGTCCTCGCTGTCGGAGGTGCTGTCTCTCGGATGAGACGTTAAAATGAGGCCCCATCTGCCCTCTCGGGTGGATGTAAAAGATCTCATGACCATATAATCGAAGAAGAGCGGGGTGGGGGTTACCCCAGTGTCCTAGCCAATATTTGTCCCTCAACCAACATCATTATCTGGTCATTATCCCGTTGCTGTTTGGGGTACTTTGCTGTGCACAAATCGCATGTTTCCTACATTACAACAGTGACTACACTTTAAAAGTACTTCATTGGCTGTAACGTGCTTTGCGACACCCTGAAGTTGTGAATGGTGCTATATAAATGCAAGTCTTTCTTTTCTTTTTACCTCATTGACCCTTGATGGTCATTGTCAGCACACTGATCAACTGTAGATAGATCAGAGTCAAGCACAATCTTATCTTCACTCAATGCTCACACACACAGACACTGATCAACAGCAGGAACCCAGACCAATTTGTTTCATTAAGTAATGAGACAGAATTAGTAGGCAAGCCATACCAGATTTAGTGTTGAGTAACGAGCCAGAATTAGTCAACAATCTAGTGGTAAGGGAACACCTTGCTAACAGTGAGGGAGAAGGGCAAGTCACAAACTATGGTTTTAAATTTAGGTTCAGTTGACTTTGAAGGGATGAGACAGAAATTGTCCACAGTAAGCTGGGTGGAACTGTTAACATAAAAAATACAGATGAACAGTGTGAGGTGTTGAAAGAAGTATTTGCTATAAGACCTGTACATACCCCTAAAGGGTAAGCGCTCTACTTGTTTAAACAACCTTGGTCAACAAGATGTGAAAGACAGTCTAAAATTAAACAAGCTTACACAAATGCAAAGAATAGTGAAAACCTTGTAGACAGCAAGGGATATAAAGAACAGCAGAGGGATACAAAGAAAGTAGTAAGAGTTGCAAAAAGGGAATACAAGAAAAAACTTGAGGTATATCAAGGATAACACAAAGTTTTTACAGGTAAATTAAGACAGAGGGTGGAAAAGGGTAATGTGGACCCTGTAAAGACAGAAGCATGTGATATTGTAATTGAAAATAAGGAAATGGCAGACTTGCTAAATAATTACTTTGTAACAGTCTTCATAGTGGAGGAAGAGGATAAAGTACCAGAGATACAAGGACAACTAAAAATAAATCAAGGGGAAGAACATACTAGATTTAATACAAGTAAAAAAAGGTAATGGAGAAAATGAGACTGAAGATTGACAAATTTCCAGGACCAGATGGTTTCCACACCAGGGTATTAAAAGTAGGTGAAAAAATTACAAATGCTTTAGGCATGATCTTTCACAACTCTCTTGATTCAGGAATTGTCCCCTTGAATTGGAAAATTGCCAATGCCACTCCATTATTTATTATGGGTGGAATAGAGAAACCAGGAAATTATAGACCTGTTAGTCTAAAGTCTGATGTGGGTAAGTTTTAGAATCTGTTATCAGGGACAGAGTGACTGAGCACTTAGACAAATATAAACTGCTCAGAGAGTCAGCATGGATCTGTAAAGGGCAAGTCATGTCTAACAAACCAAGTTGAAGTTTCTGAGGTTACAAACGTGGTAAAGAAGGCAGTGTCTATGGGTGTTATTTATATGGACTTCCAGAAGGCATTTGATAAGGCTCCACAGAGGAGACGGTTAGCAAAAATGATAGCACATGGAATTGGAGGCAACCTATTGACAGAGGTAAGGAATTTATAGAATCATAGTGGTACAACACAGGAGACCATTCAGCCCATCGTGCCTGTGTCGACTTTGAGTTATCCAACTAGTCTCATTCCTCTGCTCTTTCCCCATAGCTCAGCAAAATTTTCCTTTTCAAGTATTTATCCAATTCCCTTTTGAAAGTCTCTTTCAGGCAGTACATTCCAGATCATAACTCACTGTGTAACAAAATAATTCATGTCCCCTCTAGTTCTTTTGTCAATTACCTTAAATCTGCATCCTCTTGTTACCGGTCCTTCTGCCACTGGAAAGTTTCTCCTTATGTACTCCAGACCCTTCCAGACTTTGAACACCTTGATCAAATCTCCTCTTAACCTTCTCTGCTCTAAGGAGAACAACCCCAGTTTCTCTAGTCTCTTCACATAACTGAATTAGTTCATCTCTGGTACCATTCTAGCAAATCCCCTCTGGACTCTCTCTAAGACCTTGACATCCTTCTTAAAGTGTGGTGGCCAGAATTTGTTAGGAGGTAGGAATAATGATTATGGTACTTCAGCTGGCAGGATGTGACTCGTGATGTCCCTCAGAAACCTGTACTGGGGCCTCAGGTTTTCACAATATTGGTGAATGACTTAGATGAAGGAATAGAGCGGTATATCCAAGTTTGCTGACACCACTAAGTTAGGTGGCACAGTAAGTAGGGTAGATGGGAGCAGAAAGTTGCAAAGGGACATGGATAGATTAAGTGAGTGGGCAAAACTTAGTATGTTTCAATGAGATCGTCTCTCATTCTTCTAAACTCCAGAGAGTATAGGTCCATTCTACTCAACAAAAGGATAGAACAGAGTACTTTCTTAATGGTGAAATGCTCAAAACAGTGGAGGTCCAGAGATTTGTGGGCCCATGTACATAGATCAAAATGTCATGGCCAGGTACAGAAAATTTAAAAAGGCGAATGGAATGCTGGCCTTATATATAGACTAGAATACAAGGGCTACAGATATACAAAGCCCTCAATCATTTTTATTTATTGGTAATCCAGCACCAGATTGTACTGCAACTTAATAGTCTCGTCTTTGTACACTTCAGATTCTGAAAACATGCCAGTTATGTTTATTGTGCATAGGTGTCCCCTTTCTCCTCTGAAGGAGCTGCCTCAATCAGATTAAGTTGCTGACTAGTCCTCCAGTATCTTATCCAAACGGCAATAAATCTCGGCCTGGCGGTTTGATTGTATCAGAGCTCAAATCTAATCTCAGCAGGTAGTCACACCCAGGTACTTTCCATCAGCTGTCACAGGATAACAACTAGGGGTTCTTAAAACTTTTCACTTCCAGAGCCAGGGAATGCCGAGGTTAACCCTAGCATTGCTTCACAAGGTTGCAATTAGTTAACACAGAAGACGTCAACCTGGGTCATTGGTTTGACTCAGTACTGCACCAGGTAGAGCATTTATCTACTAAACCATTAAAGGTGCTTTTATTGTCGTTTTAATTCTTAACTTCCCATTGGGCCAATCTGTAATGTGTGATATCATCTCTTAAAAGCAACATATGTCGAAGTCTTCTCAAGATTTGATGGGACACAACAAAAAAAAAGTCCCAGAAAGCTGTAAAACATACCTCTCTGACCATCACTTTAGTCATCTCCATTAGCTCTTCTCACAACGCCTCATGACATTCTGCTGTGTTCAAGGTGTTATAGAAGTGTACACTGTTGTAATTTAATGAACCCTTATAGCTTCTAAAGGGTAAAATCTAAGCAGTTTTTTTTAAATAAAAAGGATCTTAACAATTCTAGATTTATTGTTCCTCGCTTTTAACACTTCTCACTTGGATAAGCACTTCTACATTGTCACATCTTTGTTCAGCGCTGGGACACCTCCAGGGCCCAGGACACACAATGCACTTAGTGTGGGACCTTGCTGAATAACATGTTAATTGTCTTCCCAAGTAGTGGTTTGCTCTGCTTCCATAAAGTGCTCCACCTAATGTTTCAGTAGACAGGAAGTATAATTCTGCCTCTTTGGGAGACTGGTTGATTCGGTGGTACCTCACTTCACTGACTCAGGCATGGTAGTGACACCGTAACACTTATCTGCCTCTGAAAAAGGTTGTTAAAGCTACACTGCAGTATCACCAATCAGCCTTTCAGCTAATCTTGATTCCAATTACATTTGACTGTTTGGGTGCCAATAGAAATTTGCAATGCCAATTGTAGACAGTGCAATAGCATTGAGCTCCGTGCCACAGAACAGGTTTGGGGTGACATCAAGTGGAGGGTATGCCATTTCCCAGAGGAGGAAAAATATCAGTGGGCAGTCATAGGGGTGGGGGAGTGGTCCCACATCCTATCTTTGCCCAGTTGCAAGAACACTGACCAGGGAGCAACCACCTTTTCTTGCCAATAGCAAGTCATAACACCAGACAAATTAAGATATGGCACACAAATACAAAACAAAAATATTCTGAAAAAAAATCCATCAGAAAAAAAGGAGAAAATAGCAAATCCTGCAGTTAAAAGCAGTGTGTCTCTTAACCTCATCAGTGATTGAGGCTTCAGCCACCACTCCCTTGCGCTGGAATTCCCTTCCTGAATCCCTCTGGCTGGCTACCTGTCTCCCCACTTTCAAAAGCTGTAAAACATACCTCTCTGACCATCACTTTGGTCATCTCCAGTAGCTCTTCTCCCAACTCCTGCTCAGCGTTGATGCGCCCCGTGACATTCTGCTGTGTTCAAGGTGTCATGGAAGTGTACACTGCTGTAATGTAATGAACCCTTATAGCTTCTAAAAGGTCAAATCCAAGAGGTACGGTTTCACTATTCCAGGTATCCACACACAAACCAGAAGAATAAAGTCATAATGGTCTTTAATATCTAATAATTTATAGCTTAATGCTGCATCAAGAGAAGAATACAAGACATAGCTCACCAAAACAGCCCAAAGCCGCTGGGAGTTCCCATTGAAAATAATGGAAAATCCCTAACATTCTTAAGTAGGGGCAGTGAGTGAGGATTATATTCCCCGATTTTGTAAATCAAAAGATCGTATGTCTCTCTCACTTGGAACCAACATTCTAATCCATCTTTATTTTTAGTCACAAGCATTTGCTAGTCAGCAGAGATGCCTTTTTCCTTCTTAAAGGATAATTTCATAAAGTATTACAATATAATCAATAACAGCAGGGATAAATACCACATAATATTTCAGTTAAGAAAAATGGAAAAAACATGTTCATGTTTTTCTTTGCCATTCTGTGTTTTTTGTTGTTGTCGTAAATTCGAAGTTAGGTTTTAATTCCACCACAAAACGTGGCGACTTGGACATCAGTGCAATCATCAGCCGACTGCTGATGAAACATTTTCACACCTTGTCCTGATCTGGCCATCATACTGTCCGTGTGCATCATTGGTCAGCTATACAAGAGGAATGGCTGCCCTGTTTAAAATTAAAGCTTTAGACAGCTTAATTACCAGCGGGCAAAAGAAACATCTGAAATAAAACTTTTTGGGGAAAAAAAAAATCAAAAAACACAAAAATGTAAAAAATACAATTTTTTGTTTAAAGTTACCTCTAACTATATCTTCATCTTTATATGATCAACAGTGTCTATACTAAGAACGGTACAGTTCAGCCTGCCTGGTTGGTCACCAACAGTGGCTTGCTCTGGGGATTTTCTCCAGTGATTTGGGTTTTGTTTTGCTGACTGTTTCATTTGGTCTTCATTTATATGAGAACTCCAGTAGTCCTATGTAAATTAGAGAGTACTTAAAACTCCCACCTTCGAATGGCTGCACAGTGTGAGAACTTAATGTTGCACCTAGGCAAGTTTCAACACAGTGTGCACTCCGGTGACCCATGAGAGCAAAGTGAGATGTACACTATTATTGTAGGTCCAGGGTCCCAAGCATTAGTGCCTTTATTGGCCGATATACTATGTACAGAGCAGTCCTGCGCTTTTTGTGGCGGGATTGGAATGTTTCCAGACTGTCCAAATTGTAGGCTAGTGAAACTTCTCACCAGCAGTTTGTGATTAGGTTGTGGGTGCACACTTACTGAACTGCATTTCTAAACAGAGGAGCCACAGACCTAAATTAATAAAGTTAACTGGATAGCTGCTGAAAACAGCAGAATTAAGAGTTTAATAGTTTCCAAAGGAATGAGACTGGACATGTCTTCTAGAGTGGTTCGAAATATAAAGTTGGAAGCTTCCCCCAATGCTCTTGTGGCTAAGGACACCATTAGGTACATAGCTAAACTATACACACCACAAGGTTCCAGATCTGTATTTCATTATCTGATATCCTGGGCAACACCAGTCTCTGTAATTCGTTTCACTACCGTAGACTAATGACATTCGGGGGGGGAGGGGGGACCAAGAATAAAATGAGGAAATGTTCTTGATCAGGATCAAGTTACACTACTGGAAAGTGAACACAATTGGGAGAGATCAAGATTGGGCTCAACGGTCATGCCCTCCAGTTATAACCTGCCAGTGTTTCGCTGGTTAGGTTCGCAAACCAAGAATGGCTGAGATACCGGAGGGCCACTGGCACCAAAAGAACGACACCCCAACAAGAGTCAACACCTTCAGGACACGGGAGCAATTGGATAAAGAAACTATACTGCTTTTAGCTAGATTAAATCAAATCTATATAACGAAGCTGCTTCTGAAAGGGAGATGGATAGTTTTGTTTTGGATTTGATTTGGATGCACTTGACTCCTGTTAGTTATAAAGGTGCGTTTCGCTTGGGATCAAATCTGAATTGGAATCTGAAATCGGAGTACCTTCACCACACGTACTGCAGCGGTTCAAGGCGGCGGCTCACCGCCACCTTCTCAAGGGCAATTAGGGATAGGCAATAAATGCTGGCTTTGCCAGCAACGCCCACATCCCATGAATTAAAATTTTTTTTTTAAGTGAAAAGATCCATGTGAATGCCCTACTTCGTTTGAGCAAGGTCGTTTGCATAGTTTTCTAGAACTGGGTTCATACATTGATCCAGATTAAGCCTCTTCTCAGCTGTCTAGCTCAGTTATACATAATGTACTCTCAAGGTCAGTTTCAATTCGATAACAACATTGTTATCTTCTTTATAGTTAATTTCCCATGACAATTTCTAGCGCTACTGAATATAGAGAAACTCTAGTTTCGGGCAACATAAAGTGGCATAAATAATTTCAAAGCTTACAGTGTCCAGTGTAGAAAAATCAACTCAGTTATCCAGGATCAGGTATTGAAATAAGGCCCCCAAGTTCTGCCTCTTATCACTGAAGCATGGTCACACTACAGATAGCTAGCAACATACCGGAACTGTCTCAGTCCCAAAAAGCGCAGGCCAGGAAGTTTTAGAAGCGCACCTTGTGTTTTCACTTTTTTGTTTTTCCATATTAAAACAGCCAGCAGCTTTGTTAAAGTTAAATATTTAAAACAGTAATCTAATGTGCTGGGAGCAGGGTTCGCCCTTTAAGGTTGAATGGTGTAATGTCGCTCATATACCCGCAGCGGAGAGGCTGCCCCTTTAATGTTTCTGCAAAACTGTTTTCCCAACACTCAGTGCTTCTACTGACTGAAAGACAATTACTTCAGTTACAGAATTTGAGAGACTGCTTCACAAGATTGCAACAGGAATTTAAGAATGTTCTATAAGTTTTCAGGTGAAATGAGGAAGTTAAGTCGTTGCCCTGAGTTCTGCTACTTAATGCAAGTGTAATTGTGTGCGCGAGGCAAGATCACCTAAGCAGATCAGATTCTTATCTCTTGGCGACAGAAGATTAGACCGCCTAGCAGAATAGCCAAGAAAGTTACTGAAAGTTCAGAGGGTAGTTATTGTGGCTCGTCAATGTCACTGTGCTCAACTCCCTGCGGTACCAGCCCGTCGTGCACACACCCCTCACCAAGGAGGACCTTCTGACTAACTGGCACTGCTGCAGTATTTTCAACAGGACGTTTCACTGTTTAAAAACATACGAGTGTTCAACACTTATCAATGTCACCTTCTGTAGAGTAACAGAATACAAAATCTGGGCTGCATCATTACTTGTTGGTGTTCTTGAAAATTAGGTTTTCAACTTCAAGTGCCACGTCTTTTTGTCCCACTGCAGTAAGGAGATTCCACAGAATAGCACGTAGGTTAGGGCTGCTCCATGCCAGCTGGAAACTTCTAACCAACACTGTATGGTCTTGGGTTCTCACTCAATGGCTCAAACTGGGTGATAGTCCTGGGGAAAACTTCCTGAGTACCCCACTGTACTGCAGTCACAAATACATTACATGCCCTTTCTAGGTCTCTCTCATGAAACTTGGAGCCCACTACATCTCACCAACGCGTCCGATATTGTGCCTGGTTCTCATTAGCAGAGAAGCCATATTAAAATCTGCACCATGCCCTTGCTTTAATACTTATCTCTATGGCTGCAAGACATGTGTTTATTAAGTGCTTCAGTAAATCTTAAAACACAGTCTTGGGTAAATGCAAGGGTTGTGATGAAACTTTGCTAAAGTATCACTGCATCAACGCTTTTTGCAGGTTTGCTGGATAATGATGCAGAACACAAATGATTGTATTTCCATCAATTACCAAGCATAATCCTGCCCATCATCCTCTCTCCGTGTCAACTTCAATGGGGCTGACCGCTCCGGTGATTTCCTGAAAGCACAGGTGTAGACTTTTTATTTTGATTTCTTTGGGTTCAGTGAGATTAGGGGCTCGTTTACTCTGAACAACTGATTGCGTCAGAGATTCAGAGGGGGCTTGGTGTTTTTCATTAAGCTTTAATGCTCCTGCCTTCAGTGTAACTGCACAATCCTTCACAGGGCACGTCGCAAATTAAAATGGTTGCATTTTGCCTACAACATGGCACTGCTTCTCCATAAAGTACCACACTAAGGAAAGTTAAGGGTCATATGTGTGGGGTAAAAGGAATGGAAGAACAGATAACATGGTGCAATGGCGTTGTACTTGACTCCAGATCGGAAAGGAATGAAAGATGCACTTCAGACTCCTTGAAGAGGAACTTCAGTGTGGGGAGTACCAGGAATGATTTCTTTCTATTTTGCTTTATATAATCTTGGTTTCAGCTGTTCCCACGCATAACCTTGCACCCTCAAAACTTCAATGTCCCCGACACGACTTCCCAGACCAAGGATTTTCCAAAATTCTTCAGCTTTTTGCTATGCCCTCACTTCTCTCCTCCTCGCTTGAAGGCGTCAACTTGAAGTACAGTTCGCTGCAAGCTATTTGACCACAGGATGGGCGTGAGGGGAGGAGGGAATAAGGTTGACGTAATACCTAGCCAGATCTAGTTACTGCAGCCTATCCAATGACTTGTGCTATCAATTGTCAGTGAGGACATGACTGGATACCCACATACTTTTCAGTAGCAAACAGGAACAGAAGCCCATGTGATTTTTTCCTCTACCTGGTATCGGGCCCAACTGTGATGCTCCTACCGTCTCTCCATCTAGAATCAGCACAGACTGGGGATCTAACCTGGGATTTTCCTCATCTATTTGGTTATGTTCCATAGTTTGCAGAAGAGTAACCCCACTAAGCGAACAGTGAAGCCTACACTTTGATCTTAAAAACTTCATACTATCAAGATGAAAGCACATTATTTTTAAACCTGGGAAATAAAACGTTGTGACTGCTGCAGTTCCGCCCATGGCCTGCAAGGAACTGCGAGACGAATATTTTGAGTTGACAGAACTGCTCTTTTATTGGACCTGTTTTTTTTAACGTTAACATTTTTTCCATTTAGGCTCATGTCTGCTACGGTCTATCTGCAGAAAACAGTACACTTCTGAATTTTAAGGTAACTATAGTGCTATCTATTAAATAATCCATTTGAAGCCTCCCATGGGATTTCAGCATAAGGTTATAGATTCCCAATGTTTTCAAACTGGGGGCAATGTATTTGACAAGCTACGGTTAGATTCGGAGACATTTCTGGGATCAGTGCTCTCTCTAGTAAAAAAATAACTGGCCCAAAGGGAGCAGAGTGTTAAACAGTCTCTTGGTTCCTCACAGAATCTCAAACTCTGAAACCGCAACACTAAAGATGCCTCAGCGCATTGAGTACTAACAGTAATTTTAAAAACCGATGTGGGCACTGCAATTTTTTTTTAAATGGGAAAACTTAACATAAAAAAATGGAAATGGCCATTATTTCAAATATTTTGGAATTTTAACTTGAAAACATAAAGGTTCCACTGGAACCGCTTTGCATAGGGAAAACCTTGGCAGTTAATTTATATTGAAGTCTACATTGAAAGTGCTCCCACATAACTCAAATGTCACTCAATCGCAGTAGGTTTAATCTATTAGTGCACAGCAACAGAGAAAGCACCAACCACCCTCCTGTCCCCCGTCACCTCGGTGACGTGTGCACTGCACCGTGGGTAAAATGCACCCACAATGCACCGATGGATTTCACTCTCGTGCACACAGCCAGAAACTCTGTCAGAACAGCGGCTTGTCCGATTTAACTGGTTGCAGCGGACCACTGAGGCTGTAACCTTCCTCAAACTATTTGGTCCTAACACAGCATTTTACTTCCGATTGTCTAGTGGTAGCACTCGTTTTACAATGAATAAATACAAGCTGATTAGAAAAGAAAATTGTAAAAAAAAGTGATCAGTTTAGGGTTGTTTTAAAAGAAGAAAAATCACTGACGGTACAAATCATTCTGGGAAGCTTTGCCTTGAATCTTATTCCAGGGTGCTGCTTATACTCGAGTGTAAAGTTGGTAAATTGTATCAGGTGGAGTGCACTACAGATTTTAAAATACTCCAGGTAGGAATGGCCAATGCCATTACTTAATCTGGTTACTTTAGTCATCTTTTATCATTAAAGTTAGGGAGCCCAGCAGAGTAGTTTGCACCAGGGCTCTCTTTATTAAGGGTTCAGCTCCCCTCCTGGCGCTACTCTTTCACACACATTTTCTTTCCAGCCATCTAGTTCCATTGCATTCCCCCCGCGCCCCCCCTACCCCCACCCCCGTTGTTCAGTGCGTGCTGGAACCAAACCCCAGGATATTTTCAAGGCACTGCGCACATCAGTAAGTGCCAGAACAATCGCAGCTGTGCAGGTTGGAGCTGGGTCAGGATCCAATATAAAATGAGGTTCACGGGACTGTGTTTCTGACAACGGGAAGGTTAATAATAGCTTGTCATAGCAAGGAGGTTTGATTGACACTTTGGCCCTCCGAGGCTACTCCAGAGCAGCCTCCTGAACAACAGAAAAGCATCCACAGACTTTCTCCCACCAGTTCAATGCTAAGTTCAGTAGAAGAGGCATGCTTGCAGCAGACTGAGGCCCCGTTTCAATTCCAGCTTTCCCATCCGCCTTTTTAAGCCCACAACCCCCAATCAAAATGCACATTTGCCACTCAGCTCTTTAGTTAGTAGCTTGGCCCCCAACTCAATGAAATCACCACAAGAACAGCTGGTGGATTTGAGTGCTGGGAAGCGCCAAGACCGCAGAATACGAGTGAAGCGTGCGTCCCAATATACTACCAGACCAGTGTAACATGTAGGTGCTCTTACAGCTTGTATTCTTGTCCTAGACTGTAAACTGGTTGGACTGTATAGTACACTGTATATCAATAGGACTGTAACCAAAACGTCAGACCGTTAAAGCCTTGTTAAGATACCAAGGCTCCAACGTTCACTTTCCAGGGTCGAACCTTCTTTCCATCAAACCGAGTAACTGCAACCTCTTTCTCCATGATTTCAGCTCCTGTCTTGTGCTTCCAATCCATTCCACCCACAGTCTTGACCCTGGTGGCTCAATTTTGCTCCCCCCAACCCCCTCCCTCAGCCACTACTGCCTCGAAATCCTTAGTACAGCGAGTGTGGGAAGCGTCAAAATCAAAACCCGGACATTATTACAGCTCTAAGTGTGACCAGGCAGAACTCTTTGCACATCACAATTGAATACGTGCGCTACGGTTGGGATTTACTTTGTGAATCGTAAAGAATACCCCATGGCTTTTTCCAAACACTCAAGCACGCAGCCTGCAGAGAGATACTCCTTTTCTACTTCTATAAATTTGATGTAAATCGATCTGGAGATGGCTCCCGCCCGACAGTTTTCAGAGAGGAAGTTGTTGATGGTACATGTCTCCATGCCCAGCATCTTGACAGGTGGTTGAAAGTGTTGCAGTATGCACTGGCGAATGGTCTTCTCCTCCGCCCCGCCCAGGTAGCAGTAGCGGATTTTCGACTTCAGCTCGCCGCCGTCGGCAAGTTCGTCTTCCAAAAGCGACGGCCCCGCGGTGGTGCCGCCGGAATCCCGCCGCAGCGAGACCCTCGGCAGCACCCGCACCCCGTAATCTCGCCGCGGGGAAAAAACCTCGCCCTCCGCCTCCTCGCAGCCAATCACGTAGAGCCCGTTGGTGTCCGGGATCCCGCCCGGAAGCAAATACTGTACAGTGTTGTCGCCGGCTGCTCGGGAAAGTGCGATGGGTATCCATTCGAAAGCAAAGTGCAGCTCGAGACAGCGCGCCTCGCTTTTAGTGATCTCAAAAAGCTTGTAATAGACTTTCTTCCAGTTCATTTTTTGACGTTTGATAGCAATCACTTTGCCCTCCGGCTTGTCCGGGTTTAAATATTCCTTCAGTCTCTTTCCAACCGGCACCTGGGAGCTGATTTCGGCATAATGGTACCGGATGTCCTCGACCCACCTCGTATTGTAACCAATGGCGAAGATTCCAAGTTTATTTGTGAAGTGTGTACTGCCGAGGTCGTCGTAACTTTGGATCTCCTGCCAGCTCGGCTGGACGGATTCCAACAGTGCCGTGAGGGCCTGCAGAATCTCCGGCTTCCTTGAAAAGAGGAAAAAGTAAAAAAAGTAAGAAAACTGTATAAACAGCACACATATTGTAACACTTACATAGAATCATAGAGCACAGAGGAGGCCATTTGGCCCATCGTGTCTGCTCTTTGAAGGAGCTAACCAATTCGTCCCATCCCCCTGCTCTTTAATCATAGCCTTTCAATTTTTTCTTTTTAAAGTACATCTCAATTCCCTTTTGAAAGTTACTACTGAATCTGCTTCCACCACCCTTTCAGGCAGTGCATTCCAGATCATCATAACTCGCTGCATTAAAAAAAAAATATCCTCATCTCTCACTTGGCTTTTTTGCAAATTATCATAAATCTGTGTCCTCTGGTTACCCACCCTCCCACTAGTGTAGTGGAAACAGTTTCTCCCTATTCAAATTATTACATGTACCATAAAATCAGGTTAGAAAGTTGGATTGCAGTCTGACAAGAGGGTCTATTCCAGCAGTCAAGGCGCCCACTGGGCTCTGGTGATGTGGAAGTGAGACTTTTGCACACCTGGACATTGCTTCCCCAAACAGAGCTAATAGAAGTAGTTGAGCATCATTCTCCCAACCACCAGGCTACCCATTATTCCAACAGTTGTGGCAATTCTTCCTCACTAGATGGAGCACTGCACTAAGCTGGAGATAGAAACATAGAAACATAGAAACTAGGAGCAGGAGTAGGCCATTCGGCCCGTCGAGCCTGCTCCACCATTCAATACGATCATGGCTGATCATCCAAATCCAGCACCCTGTCCCTGCTTTCTCACACAGAATCCCCATCGAGCCTGCACCGACACATATCCCCCCCCCCCTATCCCCGTAACCCCACGTATTTAATTCCCCCTAACATATCCCTTCCTATCCTTTCCCCGTAACCCCACATATTTAATCCCCCCCTAACACTAAGGGTCAATTTATCTTAGCCAAATTAACCTAACCCGCACATTTTTGGAGATGTGCTGCTGTGGGAGGGATGCTTCTTGGATACTAATGAGTGCAGTTAAATATTAATCAAGCATGGTCACATTAGTCAGTGAGTGGCTCCTCCGCACAGGGGGAAGTGGCAAAATACTGATTATGGAATAATTATTATAAAAAGCACATTTATTAAGATATTTAGTTTGGATAAGGCCAATCAGAATTAATGTTTCAATTAATACCCAGGAGGGGGTGAGGAATGAATTGGAGTACGACGAGTTTTTATGGGGGGGGGGGGGGGTAAACGGTGCATTGACCAGACAGCATATTACCACTTGCCAGCATAGGATCCTTCAAGTCGAGCGCCAAGCTTTTTGTCTTTGTGACCGCTTAGTGCGTAGCATGAAACCTTGGGTGCCACGTAGAATCCAGGTTTTCATTCATTTGTATAGATCTCAAAGTTGCTATGAACAAACCTTGGGGTTAGCATTTAGGATTTATCCACCAATGAGGTATAAATACCAAAAGTAGCCTGGTCCAAACCTACAGGCCCACAGAATTTAAACTGGACAAACCGGCAAATAAGGAATACAAGTGCAAATAGGATCGAGCAGCCAGGGCTTCGGGGCTGACAGACGAGCTTTGGCCTACAGGTTGTAATGTGGATACCCCGATCCAGCAAGATTGGCATACAGTTTAGTAACTGATCTAAAAGGTGGTTCACTGTTAAGAGGCAGTGCGCATTCACTGAACCTTTCGCCATCAATTTTAATTACTCTCACAACTCGGTTTCATCGGAGTTGGTTGGTGCTACTGTCAGGTGTGCTATTTTAAATACAGAGCTGCATTAGTTTCAGTCCCGTACAGCGGTGAAATTGGATTGCTTAAACAAAAAGAGAGAACATAATGAGAGTCTCAATGCCAACTGAAACACAAACCGCAACGAGAGATCGGACACTGCACGGGATATCTGGCTCTGCTGCCTTCCCAAATCTCCCCTCCTTCAGTCTGGAAGTTGCTACATTGCAGAATCAGAACTGTGCGAAGGCAAACTCATGCTTAATCAACGAAACATCTTCAGACTAACATTCCTCACCTTAAGTGAGATCCTCTCCACACTGGGTTCCAGTGTTGGGAAGAGGTACCGACCTGTGCTGTTCCTCGGACACCAGCGCTCCTCCGGCAGCTAGACAGCGAGTGTCAGCAGACTATGCTACTGTGAATGGCATCACAGCTGCACCTTATTTACTCTGGCAGACACAGACACTCGCTATCCAGCAGCAAACTGTGGCTGGTTATTTCACTTCCTAGACCAAAGGCAATAGTAACGCCCAGCAACACAGACCAGGGATCGAAGCTGGCATTTTATACCAAATGCACCATCTGGGGAGCAGGAAAATGAATTCTATATTCTTGCACTGGCTACGTGTTTTCAAATCCACCGCACCTTCCAATAACCTGCAAGAGTTTTGCATTCAAAATTGTGGTGGGCGACTTACTGCATATTTTCTGTAGAATCGCGCCGTGCTGGTGGCTTCTTCTTCACAAAACTCATTTCTTCTAGGGGGAAAAAAAAAGAGGGACGGTGATTAAAAATAGAGGCGGCTAAGTTGACAACTTTAGTTTGACAAGCGAGGAATTTAACTACTGTCGGAGAACGATACATGTGCGTTCCAGTGTTCTCGGTGGTATTTAATGTGTTTGCACTGCTATTTTGAAGGAAACACTGCATGTAAGTCAATACACTTCAATGTTATGCAATATGCTTTCGGTGTGATTCTCTTAATTCATTCCCTCAAATTCTTTGTGACACCAAGAACGGACCTGCACTTCACCTACATACAGCTCAAAATGCTCTCTCCAGACAACCCAAGTTTGAAATCTGTAACTGCTGCTTTTCACGGGTCAAGTGGACATTGTACAGTAATTTCGCACACCCACCATTACACTTTACTGTTGTTGCTAGGATTTCAGTAAAGTGTTAGGGCGAGTGTGTGAAATTTCTGTACTACATCATAAGCACAGGTTAGGAGTCAGGAAAAAAGACAATAAAGAGTTAGCGACTGTTGGGCAAAGCCTTGCCACACTGGCTCAACACCTCAGCACCAGCAAAATAGAACACAGGAACTATTATTTAAGTGAGCAGGACGTTAAAGACTGAATGCAGAGATTCAAATTCATAAAATATTATATTAAAGTCAGACAATGGTAGTATCACATAGCTGCATCATTTGTTGCTATTAAATTCCTCCATTAGTGTACCGTACAAATTATGTAGCATCTATAAATTTACCACGGTTACTGGAAAATAACTCAATGAGTCATAAGGAAGCATATAACCCAGACAACACTTCTCATTTAACAGGCAGCAGTACCTCGTTAACAACGTGTCCCGATATTCCCATTCTGGTTTTATACGATTCTGATTTCATTATCCTAGCTTAAGGCGACCACTTAAAATCAGTAACTCAGAATAATACAATCATGTGCTGAAATGCAGCGGAACTTTATACTGTAATCACACTATCAGATGCCCAATCTTACATGCACTAAATGGAAACAGCTATTCCAAGCCAGTCAAGGCAAAGCAGCAAAAATGAGTATGGAGGTCATGAAAAGAGAGACGCTGATTGAATTTCACCATATGAAAAAAAAGCTAGTGAACTTCAAGTATTTAATCAATGGACAATCGTTAAAAAAGAGAGCAGGAAGCACCTGTTCATTCATACATACTCGGGACTAAATAGATGGTCTTACTCAAAGGAAATAGAACAGATATAGTAGAGGTTCTCAGATAGACCATGGCTCTCTTCCCCACCTGTTCCCGCCTAGGAACTTTGCCTGAAGGGCCCTACTTGCCATTCTGTTAAAACTGAAACTGGAGGCCTGCGGAGAGCTCCAGACAACTGGAAAGTCAAAACAGGCCACGAGCAGATAAAGAAGCAGCCTTCTCTGGAGACAGAGGTCAGTGGGCTCTTTCCCAAGGAGCTTGAAGCCGTATGTGACAACATGGCGGTCAGGAAGACTCCCTAAAGCCCCAACAATGGGCCCTAACTCTGCTGGGCTCCTTAACTTTAAATGATAAAAGATGACTAAAGTAACCAGATGCCCTGCATTGGCCATTCCTACCTGGAGTATTTTAAAATCTGTAGTGCACTCCACTTGGACAAGTAACTGATACAATTTACCAACTTTACACTCGAGTATAAGCAGCACCCTGGAATAAGATTCAAGGCAAAGCTTCCCAGAATGATTTGTACCTTCAGTGATTTTTCTTCTTTTAAAACAACCCTAAACTGATCACTTTTTTTTTTACAATTTACTTTTCTAATCAGCTTGTATTTATTCATTGTAAAACGAGTGCTACCACTAGACAATCGGAAGTAAAATGCTGTTCGGACCAAATAGGTTGAGGAAGGTTACAGCCTCAGTGGTCCGTTGCAACTAGTTAAATCGGACAAGCCGCTGTTCTGACAGAGTTTCTGGCTGTGTGCATGAGAGTGAAATCCATCGGTGCATTGTGGGTGCATTGGTGGCGGGGGACAGGAGGGTGGTTGGTGCTTTCTATGTGTTGCTGTGCACTAATGGATTAAACCTGCTGCGATTGAGTGACATTTGTACGCAGCAGAAGTGTCTGGTTGGAAAACTATAACATAACTGGAAGCCAGAAAGTGAGCGTCTTTGCTAGGATTTTGGGCTGGCCAGTTGCCAGCAGAGACATAGCCCCAGAGGCCTCGGCCTAAGTCAAGCCAACTACCAGGCAGATACAGCAGAGATGGTTGTAATACAATGTTTCTACCTCAGATTTCTGTTAATTAAAAACTATCTAGCTCACTACTGTGATCTAGCAAATGTATCACTGGATGAGCAGGGATACGAGGATTTCCATCTCTAGAATTGTGTGTTACAATCCAATACCGTCAAACAATGATCCCTCAACCAAAACCATCAAAACAGATTAAGTGGTCATTCATCTCATTGCTGTTTATGGGACCTTTCTGTGCGCAAAATTGTTGTCACTAACAGAATGACACGGTAGTTACTATATAAACCATTGGGGACTTTCAGGGACATGCATGAGTGCTATACAGAATGAAAGAACGCACCTTTTATGTCCCCAGCTTTTTAAATGCTATTGTCACTATTGTTTTGCTGGCAAACCCAGCAGCCAATTTGTGCACAGCAAGGTCCCACGAGCAGCATCAAGAAGAATGACCAGCTAATCTGTTTTAGGGATGTTGGTTGAGGGATAAATGTTGGCCAGGACACCAAGGAGAACTCCCTGTTCTTCAAAAAAGTGCCACAGGATCTTTTATGTCCACCTGAATAGCCCTTGCTTTAATGTTTCACCTGGGAGATGGGACATCCAACGATGAAGTACGCCCTCAGTACTGGTGTTCAAGTCCTGGAGTGGGGTTTGAACCCATGACCTTTTGACTCAGTTCTTTCTTTAATATGAGACATGAAAAATGTCTCACTGATGCAGTATCGGGTGCGCTTCTGAGATTGGGGTTAAAGAATTTAATTGAGGCAGAGTAGTGGAAGCTTTACACAGCACCTAACTTAAGCAATACTTAAATCTGCTTGTGCTTGATGGCGGCACCACATGACTGAAATAGAAAAATGTTCTATTTCCCCCAAGCACTCACCTCGCTGAGCCCAAAAACTGGCAGAGATGGGGTGAGGACACAATGGGCTGTTGTGTAATGGAATATAGTAGACCTGCAGTGCGGCAGCTCACACCCACAATCCTCAATACAGCAAGTAACTTATTTTAGCCAAGTCTCTGCAACAGTGATAGATTAAAAAAAAAATTAAGAGTCACTGCCCAAGTCACCATGGGCTGCCTAATCTTGTACAACTCCAGTCAGGTTCATGGCATCAATAAGAGGCCCAGGAGCTGGTGGGCTCCATTCTCCTCCTGTAAGAAGAAATGAGTGTAGAGCTATAAGTGGAGAAAATAACTTGCACATTTTACGAGCCGTATCACTGGGTTAATCATTTCTGAACTTGCATTTATATAGCGCCTTTCACGACCTCAGAACATCCCAAAGCGCTTTACAACCAATTAATTCCTGTTGTAATGTAGAAAACGCAGCAGCCAATTTGTGCACAGCAAGGTCCCACAAACAGCAATGCGATAATCACCAGATATGCTGTTTCTATTAGCGATGTTGGTTGACGGATGAATATTGGCCAGGACACCGGGGAGAACTCCCCTGGTCTTCTTCGAAACAGTGCCCTGGGATTTTTACGTCCACCTGAGAAGGCAGACGTGGCCTTGGTTTAAAGTCTCACCTGAAAGGTTAAAGTGGCACCCTCATCGCATCAATAAAATTAGAAACGATTTCTCCTAATGTTGATAAACCCAATGTTTTTCAGACTCTTACCCTCCCCAAATGGTCACGGTGCCCCATAAGACCATGTTTTGCATATGAGAGAGAGCAAGAGAGAAAAACAGATGTGTATGTGGTCCAACATACTTCAGTAAAGAGGAAGTGTATTCACTTGAATGGTCATGTAATTCACGATATAAAGGGAGATATCTGTGGCTTTACTAGTTACTCTCCGGGTTTACCCTTGTGCTTTCTTTAAAATGGCCGTCTGCATCAGTCTGGGGACCAGAGATTTTGTGTAGATCCCCATCTTAGTGCCACCACTAATGGGAAACAAAGCAGCCTCAAGAGGGGATAAAACACAAAATGGCTGTTTCCAGTCAAATAATGAGTAGCAGTTCAAATAGAAGACTGATTGCGCAGTTATGCTGCTTGATTTGAGCCAAAATGGCCGAGCTCCAATAAAAAGAGTGCAGAATAATAGCCTAACTTTACACCTGCAATCCAGAACCAAACAGGAAAAAACAACACAACTAAGTTTTGTACCTGCTTCATGAGGATCTTTGTACAATCAGAAGCAGGGACGGAGGCAGCAAATTTCAAATTGTACACATTCCTTCCAAATGCTGCTCTCTCCCTGTGGAAATGGCACAATGGTGATCTGGACTTAATCCCTCCTCCTCTCATGTCAAAAAAGTTGATATTATAAACCGTACATTCTGTTTAATGTTAAATCAATTCCAGCCGTTGATGCATTTTTAATCTAAATTGTTATAACTGGAGGGGTTGGTCACAATATCTTGGATTCAGGATGTTCAGAGACGGGCAAGGACAGAGGACACTTCGGCACAATTGATATTAAATTAAAATCTAAGTTTAATGCAAATTTTCTTGAATAAATGAGTCGAATAATGCTGGCTTCTGTGCTTGAATTTACCAGGACAATCTTATAAACTTATTTCTGCTTCATCGCTGGACTGTAAAGAAATGACATTCTCCTCCTACATTTGGTTTCCAGCACCTGTTGCTTTGGGGGGGGAAAAACCCATAAACTGCAACATCTAGCTCACACTCAGTTTAATAACACACATTGAATTTCACCGTTCTTTAAACATATGATTTTCATCCAAATGCTTTATCCCTGGTGCCACTAATATCAAGTAGGGTAAACTACATTTTTAAAGGGGGCACAGGAACAGAGGGACCTGAGGGTGTACGTACACAATCTTTGATGGTGGCAGGACAAGTTGAGAGGGTTGTTCAAAAAAGCATACGAAATCCCTGACTTTATTAATAGAGGAATAGAGTACAAAAGCAAGGAAGTTATGCTAAACCTTTACAAACGACTGGTTAGGCCCCAGGTAGAGTATTGTGTCCAATTCTGGGCACCACACTTTAGGAAGAGGCCTCAGAGAGGGTGCAGAAGAGATTTACTAGAATGGTAGCAGGGATGCAGAACTTCAGTTGCGTGGAGACCTGTGCTCGTTGACTTACATTGGCTCCTGGCCCAGCAACCCCATCATTTTAAAATCCCTCCCCATCTCTGTAACCTCCTCCAACCCTATAATCAATGTTCCCTGTAAGCTGCACGGCTGCGGGGACCCCCGCGCAGCCAGCTTTCAATGAGAAAAAACGCACATGCGCAGTATTTCGAATGGCCTGCGCAGCCCCTTAAAGGGGCCGCACGACATCAAACAAAATTACAGATTGCCTATAACCCTCCGATCTCAGCGCACCTCCAATTCTGGCCTCTTGCCCATCCCCGATTGTAATCGCTCCACCATTGGCGGCTGAGCCTGCAGCTGCCTAGGCCCTAAGCTTTGGAATTCCCTCACTAAACACCTCTGCCTCGTTCTCCTCCTTTAAGACGTTCCTTAAATGCTACCTCTTTGACTAAGCTTTTTGGTCATCTGTCCTAATATCTCATGTGGCACAGTGTCAAACTTTGTTTGATAATCGCTCTTGTGAAACATCTTGAAACGTTTTACTACGTTAACGGCGCTTTATAATTGCAAGTTGTTGTTGTGAGACTAGAGAAGCTGGAGTTGTTCTCTTTAGAGCAGAGAAGGTTAAGGGGGGATTTAATAGAGGTGTTCAAAATCATGGTTTTGATAGAGTACATAAGGGGAAACTGATTACTTACCCTTCTGCCACTGGAAACAGAGGATAGATTTAAGGTAATTGGCAAAAGAACCAGAGGCGACATGTGGAGAAATGTGTTTACGCAGTGAGTTATGATCTGGAATGCACTGCCTGAAAGGGTGGTGGAAGCAGATTCAATAATAAGTTTTGAAAGAGAATTGGATAAATACTGAAGGGGAAAAATTTGCAGGGCTGTGGGGAAAGGGATGGGGAATGGGACTTATTGGAGAGCTTTCAAAGAGCCGGCACAGGCATGATGATGAATAGCCTCCTTCTGTGCTGCATCAGACTATGATTTTGACTACAGGAAATTAAGCCTTCCTTTCACGTGCCTTGGATAAAAATCTCAACTCCTAAGAATGGTTGAACGTACTAACAACCAGATTGCCTGATATAGAACCCAGATATGTTGCTGGGGTTTCTGTGAATTGGTGCTATATGGTGGCATGTAGAACATGAGAATATTTAGTACTAATCCAGCCTTTTAAGTGCCATTGTACCTCAGCTGACCTTTTGAGAATTGCCACATATCACTCTCTGGGATCCACTGAATCAATAAAAGTTAATACATAATCTCTGGCTTATGCTCCTGCCTGTAGATCTGCTCACTAGCTCTGCAATGGGGTTAGGCTCTCCAGTGTCACTGGGGGAGAGATTTCCAACATCTCACTCTTGCTCTGAAGGTCCATCTTCTTTCTCCCCCCTCCCATTTGTCTGACTTTGGGGATCTCCCCGACTCTGTATTTTTAAACTTTCCTGCACTCCAGCTTCACTTCCAGTATTTCTGTTCTTTTCCTCTCCCTGCACAAACCAGCCGTGCTCCCCTGCCGGCAAGTGCCCCACTTCCTCATTCCCGCGCCTGCCCTACACTTCTGGGGTATTCGCACGCCAGCTTTACACCTTATCCTCAAAAAAGATTTGTGGCAGCTGCTTTCTGAGCCGGCTGCACTGGGCTCGGCCGTTAGAAAACAAGAGAGAAAAATCACCGACTGGGACAGGAGATAACTTTGGTCAGGAAATTGCTAACTATCCTGCTCACACTGCCCCGAGGGGCAGAAATGCATGTATTTACGCACGTATATGCTGATAATCATAGAAAGATCTTTCAGTCTCAAAAACTGCATATCATAATTCAAAGTTGCTTAATTTGAATCACCTGTTAATTCAAAAAAAGTTTCAAGCATAAACTATCTCCCGTACTATTTTATTTAAATTGCTTAATTTGAACAACTGGATAATTTGAATTTTTCTCAAGCAAAAATGATTTTGTATTAATAGAATGAAAGAAAATTGCACGCTAGCCAAATACAGTTCTTCCGAGATAGTTTTAATTCACCCTTTCAAACTGCTCCCCAGACCAATGACAGATCTAGCTAGTACTTCACCCTCCTTTTACACAGCTCAAAGTGTATGCTCCAGACAAAGCCAGATCTGGTACTGCTACGGGTTTTACTTCAAAAGTTCCACAGCCATTACCCTTTTATTGAAATGCAAGAAACAACAGTGCACACAGTCCATTAAATTTTTAAATGCACCCGGCTAGCTAAATGCAAATTCGGCTTTTGGTGCAGCCCAAACAGAACCATCAAGTCAGTATAACCGGGGCATGAGAAATACGCGGAGTACAACATGGAGGACCCTGTAGCTATCTAGATGAATGTACTTAAGTGGAAAAGAACAGCGTCTGCTGTTAATGAAGCAGTCTGTGCCCGCACGCAGCAAGACCTGGACGACATTTAGGCTTCGGCTGATAAGTGGCAGGTAACATTCACGCCACACAAGTGTCAGGCAATGACTATCTCCAACAAGCAAGCGACTAACCACCGCCCCTTGCCATTCAACGGCATTACCATCGCTGAATCCCCCACCATCAATATCCTGGGGGGGGGGGGTCACCATTGACCAGAAACTTAACTGGACCAGCCACATAAATACTGTGGCTATAAGAGCAGGTCAGAGGCTGAGTATTCAGCAGCAAGTGTCTCACCTCCTGACTCCCCAAAGCCTTTCCACCTTCTACAAGGCACAAATCAGGAGTGTGATGGAATACTTTCCACTTGCCTGGATGAGTGCAACTCCAACACTCAAGAAGCTCGACACCATCCAAGAAAAGCAGCCCGCTTGATTGGAACCCCATCCACCACCTTAAACATTCACTCCCTCCACCGCCGGCGTACCGTGGCTGCAGTGTGTACCATCTACAAGATGCACTGCAGCATCTAGCCAAGGCTTCTTTGGCAGCACCTCCCAAACCCACGACCTCTACCACCTAGAAGTACAAGGACAGCAGGCGCATGGGCAAACCACCACCTCCAAGTCATACACCATCCTGACTTGGAAGTACATCGCCGTTCCTTCATTGTTGCTGGGTCAAAATCCTGGAACTCCTTCCCTAACAGCATTGTGGAAGTACATTCACAAGGACTGCAGCAGTTCAAGAAGACAGCTCACCACCACCTTCTCAAGGGCAACTAAGGATGGGCAATAAACGTTGGCCTTGCCAGCGACGCCCACATCCCATGAATGAATTAAAAAAAAGTAGATTATTAGGAGCGTCTTAAAGGAGGACGGAGAGGTAAAGCCAATGATATGCCTGTATCCATTAGTGACTTTATTAAAACAAACCAGATCAATGCTAAGCCCAGGGCTAGTAATAAAACTATAGGTTCTGCCAATACTAAGTTAGCAATTGCAATATCCACTATGGAACTGGGCCACACAGAAAAGAAAGGTCCCAGCTTACCTGTGTTCAGTTAATCTCCGCCAGGGTGGCAGTAAGGGCACTATGATTAGCCTGTGTGCCCTTGACAAAAACACTTAGCCAGGGATCTTGCTTCTCCTGCTGGAAAATGCAATATGATCTGCTTCAGCTGCGATTCCCTCACAGTTGAATAGCTGGTTGACACTCACTGTTTAAGTTCAAGAAGACTGGCCGGTGCCTCTGTAACCCCAATTTGTGTCAGTGCCTCCAGAAGAGTGGAGAAAACAAACAGAAAAATTACATTTCTTAACACTTAAGGATGTGTAAAGAAAAACAATGCGCAAATAGAAAAAGTGTGGAAATTAAAGACTAGTCAGATGCCTGAAACCCTCTCAATACCTTTGCCGGCTCAGATCTCGGACCCAGGTTTTCCTTTGCATGCCTACCATGTAAACAAGTCAAGGGCTTTGCAATTACAAATCGCCAACTCGAGATTTTTAACTGTCAGCACAAACTTGTTAACAGCTGCCCAGGTCACCGGCAATGGAGCAGCAAATCTGTGCAGTTCCACCAGGAGAATCCTTCGGTTCAGAATCCTGGAGATACAGATCCACGTTCACTTACCTCTTTGGCAACGCTTGCAAACTGCAACGGTGAAACTCGAAAGGTCCTTTTCCCCCCGTGAAAATGCTGCATAGGCTAGTTATCAATGTAATTACAGATTTCAATGGGATACGCTACATAAAATCCAACGGCTCTTGCAGGGTTTGGGAGAAGCTTTTCTTACGGAGGAGGTTAATCATTAACTAGATTACAAAGTAATTGTTGAATTAGTCAAGATACAAATCTTTAGCACACAAACAGCACCCAAGGTTCCTAAGGAGACAATCGACCAACTGTTACAGCACACTACTTATGGCGAGTTCACACAATCTACTTTTCCTGGGGGAAATCGGTTCTCTTTCCATGCTGTTGGGGAATAGCAAAACCTGCAACATGCAAGACTCTCCTGCAACTTTTAAAACAGCTAGCTGGATCTGCAGAATCATTTTCTTTAAAAACCTTATTTTTGTCCCATTTTTCAAGCTAGGTGGCTGGTACCATGACACCAACTGATAAGCAAACCGCTGAAGCCAGGATATGACTGTACAAAATGAGTCCGACTGGTACAGCAGATTGACAGCAACCCGTGTCAAACATCTAGAGTACACAGAACAACTGAAGCTGTGCCCCTAGATTCTGCTTCACCAGTGCTGCAACTCTTTTTGCCTCTGTTTCTACCCAGGTTAGGTTATGGAGCCACCGCCAATGGGAGCAGTCTGCAATATGAGCCAGCTCCCTCATTTCTGAATTCATCCCGTTTATACTGCGTGCCAGATTCAACCTGTGCTCACGGTCAGATTGTCACCCATCGTTCTGGCCACAGACTCTCCCTGAAGTCGAGCGAGAAAAAGTTCTGCAGACCAACAATTGAGAAACGGTACCACTGAGACACGCAGGCAAACTGAATAAATAAAACCATTGCATCCCAGCCACTGCAGCACTTTTTAAAACTGTTTCAAAAGTTCCACACGGGGAACATTGCAAATATTCACTCTCCCAATGACAACCGTCAGGGAGTGAAAGATTAAACATTGTAAAGAGTCACTCTCATCTCCCTTCAAAAGCAATATTTAGAGAATGCTGACATGATTTGAGGTCATTAGTAGGGAATGAAATAAGGGCGACAGAGTAAGGGAGGTGAAATAAGGGCAACAGAGTAAGGGAGGTGAAATAAGGGCAACAGAGTAAGGGAGGTGAAATAAGGGCGACAGAGTAAGGGAGGTGAAATAAGGGCGACAGAGTAAGGGAGGTGAAACAATATCAGGAGAGTAATTAAGGCAGGCGTGCTACAACAGCTGGCTGTTAACCTATCTCCCTCACACAGCCAAGCTCATTAGCTCCTCCACAGCTTCCCCTCACATCATCAACTTATATAAAACTATAACTAACTAATTTCTACTGATTTAAAAACTTTTTTGTTTAGACAAAACCTGAGCAAAAGAATATTAATGGGGAAGTGTAGTCTACTGAACATTATCCCAATATCATAAAGGAGCATACCAGCACCCATCAGTCCTCCATGGCCCTGCAGTCTGACACTTTCAAACTGCTGGGCAAAGGAGGCAAACGCTCAACAACCTATTTGTGCAGAAGCTTCCCGTGTATCTGCCACTATTCTCAAACCCAGCTCATTATCACTGCACAGAAGCCCCATCTAGTCAACGAAGAGGGACTCGATACAAAATGTCTACTCCCAGGCTGCCTCTAACCCGCATTCTTCTGCTTCCAAACTAGGGAGAAACTGAGGGGCAGCAGTTATTGTTCAGATATCGTCTGTTATAGCAATTAGGATTAAGCAGCAACTCAAAAGGTTACACTTCCCCTTTAATTAGAATCCGCTGCCATTGTTCGACTGTAGAAAGGAACAAGTGATGTACCCTTTCCTGCAAATTGATACAGCAGCTTTAGCCAAGTTGTTTAAAATTTTTCCATGCTTTTCACGCTCCACTTATAGGCCGTAATTCTTCTCTCTTAGCTGGCGAGGAGCAAGTGCTGTTGGAAGGAACTCTGTCTGCCGATGCAACAATCCAGGGTCTGCTATATAAAGATTTCAATAAGGAAGTACTTGTGCACATAACCTTCGCTTCAAAGAAACAAACATAAAACATCTCCCAAATGAGGTGCAATTGCGTGAGAGAGACAGGTCTCAACAAATACATGGTAGTGCAGTGTCAGAAATATGACCCACTGGTACCCTCATCAGCGTCATGGGGGTTGCATGTGATGCAGATGCACAGCTTCCCCTGCATCACAAAGTGTATACACACACACACAAAGCTGGCATGCCCTACTGCACCAGCAAGAATTTTTCCATTTCCCAATAATTACTGACCTCAGTCAGCAAAATGGATGGATTTAGACGCAGTGCTATCAATATGAGCAGTTTTTGCACTTTTAACCAGTAACATCCTTTGCTTGGAGCAAGGGAGGGGAAGGAGAGGACACACATACACAACAAGGCAGAGGTAGTGACGGCCATCCCAAAATCTGAGCAAATAAAACCTAGGACCATTGAGTACATTATTAACTAATCCACAGTCTCTACATTAACTAGCTAGAGGGGGTAATTTCCATATATTAAAAAAACAGTAAAAAGCACAGTTGTAGCCAAATGGTGCAGGGCAGTCACTGGGAATATTTAGCACCGTTATGTCAATGGTTTATAGGGCAAAAATCTAACGCAAGCCAGCGTTCTTTAACGTTGTGTTATACACTCCATGTGTGATCCTCTCAAACTGCCACGAGCACCAGTGACAGACCTGTCACCATCACAATTTCACCCACAAGTCAAAATGCTCTCAGACAAAGCCAAGTTCAGAAGCGCAGATTCTATAATTGTACTTACTGCCGAATGTTTCCCACATACCAGCAGGTCTCCTGCCTGGCTATACTCACTACAGCTATTGGTGCCATCAAGAGGTGCAATTTAGAACCACACTTACACAGAGGATAGTCTGGATTTTCCATTCAGCATTATTTTAACACCAACAGAAATCAGTTTAAAATAAATGGGTTACTGTTAGCATTAAAATAAAGCCTTTTGGAAAATCCATACGGGCTGGGAGTGAGATCATTAAAAAAAATGAGGGTCACTGGACAACTCTCAGACTGGCCATGTCCAGCCTCAAGAGTGAAGACTTTTATATCCACTGTGCTGGCCATATTATTTTATTACACTGCGCAGCGTAAATTATTAAAATACACGTGTTTCCACCGGGGAAATGGAAGGAAAAGCCTTAAATGCCAGATTATCCAAAATTAATACAAGAAAATGCACGGCAAGGTCAGTCAACAAATCAAAATGTTGACCTTTGTGCGAGATATGATTCCACAACTTGTTCATTTCCAGCATTTAGTTCCGCAGTTTTTTAGTCCAAAATGCAGAGGGCACTGCTGATGCCAGAAGATCTGCTGGTTTCATTTCAGATTTCCACCATTCAGTTTTTATTTTTATCACTTCTGTGGAAACACACACTTGCGTTTTAATTTGAGGTGATGAATTAAGAGCACCGCACACACACACACATATACACACACACACACAAGAAATGTATTACACAACACTAAAGAGTGTTGGCCCATGTCTCTAAAAAGAGTCATTACTGGCAATCCATTTGCCAGGCAAATAAAGCTTGCAATATTTTCGCACTAGTCATGTGAAGTTGTAGGTTGGTGTTAAAGCCAATGAAAGGCACAATTTCTGCCAGTGATGCGACCTGGTCAATCTCCAACAAATAAACTAGCCTGCGGCACTGTAAGAGACAATATTGAAACGTTTTCTTTGATTAAAGGTGCGCTTCTAAGCTTCCATGTGTGTGGATCAGTGTGGGAAACAGTTTAAAATCAAGCTTCTGTCTTAAAGGCTCGTTTCGGAAACTCACCTCACAGTAGGTTACGCAAAGTAACATTTTGCTGTTGGTTTTGGCGGCTCTTGAATATTTCTGACAGACAAAATAAAAAGTGTCAATTTCTGCAACCTTGTACTGCAGCAGCGTTGGGAGCAGCAGCTGACGTAACATCACAACACTGGCACCAGCACGTTTGCATTGGTGACCTGCCTCAGCGACCCCAGACTGCAACAGTCATAGGTGAAAAATAGACAACTGGGCCCACAGAGACAGGCTTCACTGGGGTTGACAAGTTTGGTTTAAGCAGGGCTGACATCTCATTTGAGACACCTACCTTTGTTTTATTTTAATTTGCACGCATTCTTACCCGCACTCCATAGTGGAAGTGAAGCCACGACTTTGCTGAGTGTTCTCACCTATTTTAAGAAATATGGGTAAGCTGTTGCCAATTTGACTTGTGCATCACATTCTCCTCAGAGAAAGTGCAATTTTATGCATAGAAAAACTAGAGCGTGGGGAAGAGAAAGGTTGTCAAAAGAATTGTGTCAAGTGTAGGATCCTTTTTAAGCTATTTTTTTTTTTTAGTGAGGTATTTAGGTAGGTGTCCCCTTTTTATTATACTTTTAATCTCCTGACTTGATGCCAGCAACCGAAAAAGGGCACTCTCCCCTCAGATCATCCTTACTCCCACTAATGTCTTCACGGGATTAATCTGTGGTCTGTGCGGAGTTCAAGGACCTGAAGGAGTACTAGAAGTGTCCTCAACGATGCAGGGCAATGAATCGGGGCAGGGAGGGGGAGTGGGGGAAGAAATCAGCCAGGGTTCTTGCTCTTGAGCACTCTGCTGCAAAGTGTGTTTGTGTGGCTATCAAGTTCGGTACTGGTGCCTCCCATAGTCAAGCAGGGTGCTGCCGTTCACTACCTAGGATTTTTTTTTTTATTCATTCCTGGGATGTGGGCGTCGCTGGCAAGGCCAGCATTTATTGCCCATCCCCAATTGCCCTCGAGAAGGTGGCGGTAAGCCGCCTTCTTGAACCGCTGCAGTCCTTGCGGTGAAGGTATTCTCACAGTGCTGTTAGAGAGGGAGTTCCAGGATTTTGACCCAGCGACGATGAATGAACAGCGATATATTTCCAAGTCAGGATGGGGTGTGACTTGGAGGGGAACTTGCAGGTGGTGGTATGATCATATAAGAAGAAAGGATGAAGTACTGGAGGACAATTGACACAAAGGTACTTCTGCATGAACCAGCACCTTCAGGACCAGGAGGCCACAAATGAATGGAAAAGAAGAGCTGCAGGATGGGTTCCGCAGGGAAGTGAAAACTTTACCCATGTTGGACACACAGGCCTCCAGTACCCGACACCCAAACTTCTAGCCATATATTCAACAGCTTCCTCAGCAAGGCTGGTGGATGAAGCCCCTGAAGCGAAGGATTTTTTTTAGAATTAAGGGAAAGGAATGTTGAAACTATTGATGCTCCCACACACACACACAGACACAATCCTTTAGAATATCTGTTTTTCCACAAGAGAAGATCAGGGAAGACTCCAGTTTGGTTAAAGTGCAGAGCTCCAGACTCCCCTCTCTGCGGCTCAACAAGTTTAGTGAGTAACTTAAACAGGAAGCATCTCAGGTTCAATCCCTGGTCTGTGCTGAGTTAGTTGATCTCAATCAGAGAAGCAAGCACTACAATTAGCCTTAGCAACACCCTTGGATTAGGGAGGGTGTTACTGACAGACCTACTCAGTGCTACAGGTGGCCAGAGACTATTACTGACAATCCTATTCATGGCCGTGGTTAATTATTGCCCCATCTTGAAGGTAGTGATGTGCGATTGTGTAATGTCTCCACTCCGAAGACAAAACTGTGACTTCCTGATCTTCATGGTTCGGTATCGTACAAAGGCAATAAATCAACCCACGGAGACATTGGGGAAGCTTGACCACACCTAAAGCGACGACAGACAGGCCCTTTCAAATGCCAGAGATCCCATGGCCACTATAAACCTCTGGTTATACTACAAGAATGAAGCAAACAGGTTGCTCACCCACGTCCTCATCTGCGTCCTGGTAGACCGAGAGATCCTGCTTCTGGTAGACCTGCAGCTCTTGATTCTGGTTCATAAGCAGCTCCTGCTTGATGAGCAAATCTGGCTTCTGGATCCCCCAGTCTTCCAACTCAGTCGGCTGCACCTCCCGGCTTTCGTCCAGGTTAATAGTGTGCGACTTTGTGTCCTGGTAGAGTCCGCTGCTGTCGATAAGGACAGGCTGATAGGTGTGCGGTTCCCACACGACAGGCACGCGCCCGAAGACCTGCTCCAGTTGCTGAAACGTGTAGTTACAGGTTCTCTTCCCGCGACCTCGTTCCTTTACCCGACTATAGCACCTCTTTAGAGTCTGTGTGGGAGTGAAAAGAAGTCAGGCCTTAAAGACAGTTTTTAAAATACCTGCACTGAAATCAAAACTCACTGTGACAACTCATTCTTTCTCAGGACCCCAGAACTGCGGAACTCCTTACCTCCCTCGGTCTTCCTTTCCTCCCACCAGGCACAGATTCGGAAACCCAAATTTTGTAGCTCCTAATCACTCATTCTTGTTCGACTTGGCCTTCTCTCCTGCGCTTGGTGCTGTCCTATATTACAGGCCTTAGTTTTCCCTTAGATTTATTTTGAAAAGACTTGATTCACTCAAAATTATCCTTGCTCACCCAACACATGCCAAGATAAATCAGGAAAGACAGAAAAGGTGACCGCTCTCCTGTGCAATATCAAATTTATCACACCGTGTTACACCACGGTGACAGAAACAACTCTTCCCACAATAGTGACAGAAGAAAGCCAAGCAATTTGCTTCATCGCCACCGCACTTACCACCTTCTGTATGGAAAGACCAACAGCAAATTACAGCAACATACTCTGCATCCTTATTCCCCTTCGTAGAGAGTCCGGAACTAAATATTTACACCAGGACTATGGCGCACTGGCGAAGGTGCGGGCACCCATGATTAAACGGCCCTACATTTTTAGAGCAGAGGCCCCCTTTGAGACAGCACACAGTTGTGTCTGGAGAGAAGTGAAGCTCACATAAGATAATGGAAATCATAGAAGCTCCCTGCTTATTTGGAGCAGTTAAAACAAAATTCGCCCAAAAATATCAACTTTTGTTTTTATTCGTTCATGGGTTGTGGGCGTCGCTGACAAGGCCAGCATTTATTGCCCATCCCTAATTGCCCTTGAGAAGGTGGTGGTGAGCCTCCTTCTTGAACCGCTGCATTCCGTGTGGTGAAGGTACTCCCACAGTGCTGTTATACTTCTTTGTAGCGTGCCATTTCAGAGGGAAGTTAAGAGTCAACCACATTGCTGTGGGTCTGGAGTCACATATAGGCCAGACCGGGTAAGGTTTCCCTAAAGGTTTTTTTTACGATAACCCGGTAGTTTCACCATTACTGACACTAGCTTTTTATTCCAGATTTATTTAATTAATTGAATTTAAATTCTCCAGCTGCCGTGGTGGGATTTGAACTAACGTCACCGTCATTAGTCCAGGCCTCTGGATTACTAGTCCAGTAACATAACCACTGTGCTACTGTGCCCAATTGGAATCTAGGGGATGTGGGCAACACTGGCAAGGCTGCTTTTTTTGGCCCATCCCCAAGTGGCCCGAGAAGGTTGTTATGGGCCTTTTTGAACCACTGTGGTACCTGTGCTCCCATCATGGGGCTAGGTAGTGAATTCCAGGATTTTCACCCAGCAACGATGAAGTAATGGCGGCTTGGGTCCAAGTCAGGGTGGGGTGCAACTTGGAGGGCCACTTTGAAGAGCATTATGTGCAGTCATTAAGCGGAACAAGGTACTGCATATAGAGCTGTTCAACACAATGGCCATTCCGTGTACAAATAAAAAAAAAACAGAAAATGCTGGAGATACATACCAGGTCCATCAGCAATTCTGAAGAGAAACGGTCAGGTAATGTTTCAGGTACAGAGGTCTACACCTGAAACATTCACGTCATGAAGGGTCTATACACAAAACATTAACCCGTCATCTCTCTTTAGAGATGCTGAATAATCTGCTGCGTCTTTCCAGTATATTCTATTATTTCATTTGACATACATAGGAGACCAAACAGTTAGTGATTTATACTGGTCGCCTTCACAAGTGGAGTAAATGGCACTCAACAGTGTCATCTGCAGTAGTTTATTTACACAACAGAAGTGCAGAGCTTATATTTAAAAATAATTTACCTTCTAGTAGTGGAATGCTGGTCTAACGTGACATTGTGGTATCTAATAATGCTTAAAGCAACTGTCACTGTAGTGTTAACATTGCAATCAAATGGTTCGTATGATGTAGACCTTCTGCAGACTGTTACAAAAGTCAGTATTAGGAAAGGAAATTAAAATCAAGAGATATGCCAAATCTTATGTATCCTCTAGTTATACTGTAAGTGGGAGTATAATGAGATCGATTTTTTAATATCTCAACTGTTTGGATGCATTCTGAAAGATGCAACACATTAAATTTGAAATTGTAGGTGCTGCAACAACTAATGATGATTCCACCAAAGTCTGTTATGTATATTTTTTTTTTAATATGCTGATTATTTCACAGGCAGTAGCACCTCTGCTCCATTTTCAGAGTTGCTAGTTTGCATGCGGTTGCACAGAACACTCTGTTCCTGTCCACCAAAAAAACAGGATCTAAATTCCCAGGCAACACATACTACGGATGAGAAATATGACATACATCGCTTCATATATCCCAAAGGCTAGGAGAGATTGGCCGGGGGGTGGGGGGGGGGGGGGGGGGAGGGGACTGATTCCCTCAACACGTAAAAATAGTTTGATTTAGTACCGAGTAGAAATGTGGACAAAAATTTACTTTAAAAAAAATACAAGTGGAATTCAACAACGCTCCTTTCTCAGCATCTATAGGTCTCTGTTTTTGAGCCCTGATCTTCTGTCCCCTAACCCACAGCATAAAAACAGCTCAAAACCAATTGTAATGTCCCAACTCCCATTCTGCCCAAGATCGCCTCAGCACAAGGTAGGGTCCAACCCTGGGACTTTCAGCTTGTATGGCTCTGTACCCCACTTCACAGTGCACATTACCCCTGAATCATTGGGGAGACTCTTACCACGTCCTCATTTTACTATCACCACTTGCACTGATTAGAGTTGATGAGATACAGTATTATTCTTTTATAATATTTGTTCTCTTCTGTTTGAAAGTTCAAGACTCCCTCATCTTGCTTTAAAAAAAAAAGGATTTCCTTTCATAACCCAGTGACTTGAAATCTAAACCACACAAAGGGAAGGTTCTGAATCTAAAAGCAACTAACTAAACGGTGGCTGCAGCTTCCTTTCAAATGCCTCACACCACAGCAAACCATTCCCTGACTGGACAAGAGGGAGCGAACAATGTTAAATGCATTCAAGTTGATTTTGCCACTCTGATAGGAGTTGAGAGATACACAGTATGCATGTATGGCGCTGGTACAGGTGGTACGGCCCAGGCTGGCGAGGTGCAGGCTATTACTTATTGGTTTATATGCAGAAAACTAGTTACTGGTTAGGGTATGGTACGTCTGGCCTGGTTTAGGTGGTTGAGGCACAGGGTACTAGTTGATGGTTTAATTGTTAACTTGGTTCAGTTGGCGGCACTCTTGTCTCGGAGTCAGAAGGTTGCAGGTTCAAGCCTCATTACAGCTGACACCTCAGAGTGCTGAGGGAGAACTGCATTATCGGAGGTGCCATCTTTCAGTTGAGACATTAAAGCGAGACCCCATCTAACTACTCAAGTGGACGTAAAAGATCTCACCGCACTACAAGAGGAGCAGGGAGTTTTGGAGCCAACACCAAACAGATTATTTTCTCATTCATTCACATAACAACAGTGACTGCACGCCAAAAATGTAGTCCATTATTTGTAAAGTGCTTTTGGGTGTGACAAGGTACTATATAAATACAAGTTACTATAGAAATACAAGTTTATTCTTCTTTAAGTGAAGGGTTACAGTGGTTCAAGCCACTGGGTTGGGAACAGTAAGCTACTTACTAGTCACTGTCTTTTATTTTATTGTTTTCCTATTTTAGGTGATGAGATAGTGATGTGCAGGGTACTAGTTGCCAGTTTAGGTGGAGGGCAAGTGAGATACAGGGTATTAGTTACTAGATCAGCAAGGTGCAAGATACGAGCTGCTCCTTGCAGGTTCTTAGCTATTGATTTCATTTTTAATCGAAGAAGCAAAATGCTTTTTTGTACCCAGATCAGTGTTCATGGATTTAAATTACTGTTTGTTGCATGAATATAAAATGCAGAAGTTAGCTGTAATTTGCACCAGCTAATTATGTGTCCATTACACCTCTCCCAACATACACCTTTGTCTGGAAATTTGAAAACCTTTGAGCACGAAAATGCACGTTCTGTTACACTGATGAGAATCTAGTTGAGATCCACACTTGTACTAATATATAGATCCAGATATTTGTGTGTGTAGAATTTCAATTATATTTGTGAATGTAACATTGTTAAATTTGGCACAAAACCTAACTTCAAAAGAATTAAGGGGTTGAAAGCAGATCCCCAAAACATTAACTGTTCATTCTCTTTACAGATGCTGACTAACCTGCGGTGTGTTTCCACTGTCTGTTTTTATTTCTCCTGAACAGTACTCAAGTTCTTGCTTTCTCTGATAACAAACAAGACAAAAGGCTGTTTTTTAAAGACCTCCTTGAGACGTTTCAATATACGTTACACTGATACCAGAATATGAAACTTAAAGAAATCGCCTCACCATTAACTAGACTTTGTTAATCAAAACTAAAAGGGGCTATTATATTTCTTCAGAAGTCCTTACAGTGGCTAATTGACCCATTACGGACTATTCTTAATGTATGTTTAATGATAGTACTGATATTTGCCAAACTTTTGCGCCTCACCTTTATTCAATTTAACTAAATATATTGATTATCTGTGAAATTTGATCAGAGATTAATATCAGCCAAACTAAAATTAATTACTTGAAAGAACTAACTTGTATTTATGATCTTGTATTTATCATCTTTCACGATCTCAGTACGTCCCAAAGTGCTTTAGAATCAATGAAGTACCATTGAAATGTAGTCACTGTTGTAATGCAGATTTGCACACAGCAAGGTCCCACAAACACCAATGAAACAGATCCGAGCAGATAATCTGTTTTAGTGGTGTTGGCTAGGGGATAAATGTTGGCCAGACCACTGGCACCAATTCAGAACAGTGCCATGGGACATCTTAGGTCCACCTGAGGGCAGACAGAGCCTTGGTTTAACGTCTCATTTAAAAGATGACACCTCCGACTGTATAGCACTCCTTTACTACTGCACTGGTGTCTGCCTGGATTATGTGCTTAAGTTTCTGGAGTGGGCCTTTTTTTAATTAACCAATAGGTGTGACACTAAGTTGCCCCAGTGTCACCAAAGATAAACTCAAATTCCTTGTGGCAAGTGTCCTAGGGCACCACTTATAGAACAAAAAATCCAATTACACAATATGCTTAATAAAGCAACAGATAAAATATAACGGGTGTCTATAATACTCTATACCCTGCAGTGCCCACTGGTCGTGGAAGTTATTTTCTTCTTCAACCCACAACCCTCGATTCAGAAATGCAATGCAAACTGCTTAAAGTTGCAGATGATAAAATAAGGGCGGCTGACTCTGAAGCATAAGCTCAGGAACTGCAAAAAGAATTAAGACAAAATATAGAAGTGGACAGAAGAACAGGAGATGAAATTTAAGATGGACATATTTAGAAAAAACAGGTAACATAAATATCACACATGAATGGTATTGTAATAACTACGGGTGAAGCTGAAAGAAATGTCACCATGCCCAACCACAGCAGAGCAGTAATCAAAGAAAATAGCATGTTAACCACATAGGTAAAACAGTAGAGTACAACTTGGAAGAAGTCATTCTCAAGCCGCACAATACTCTAGTCAGACCACACCTTGAATACTGCAGTCAGTTCTGTATATCGAGACACGTGAAAATCATTCAAGCCCTGGATACAATCCAGAAAAGAGGCATGAGGCTGATGTCTAGTGTCGAATGAATTAAAACTCAAGAAACCTAGCCTTTCTAGCCTAAGGAGGCGGCAACGGAGACATGACCTTCTGCAAGTATACGAGCGAGAAAAGGTAGATCTGAAAAATTACACCAAACTAAAATGTGGGAGCCAGACAAAGGGTCACTGGTTCAAATTTAGGTGCGATATCAGAAAATGCTTCACACAAGAGTGATCAACATATGGAGTGGACTTGAAGGTAGAGGAAAAAGCTCAAATCATTTAAGGGGTAATTGGATGGTGAAGGAACTGCAGGATATTTTTGGGATGGATAGACCATAATACTTTCCACATTTGTATTAAATTTGTGTGTGTGGTAGCACAGATCAAGACTCCATTTAGCCAGGAAACATTACTGCAAGTACAGTCTTTATTAATCCTCTGGTCCAGCATCTCTACTCGGTACCGCTTCCAGGTCAAAGGGAGCATGAACCATTTGTAGGAACTGTTCAATTTATTTTTCTAGAGAAATGGTTCTGCAAAATTCCCAAACTGGATCAATTAATAATGAGGTTTACGGTATTCGTTGCATTAGTTATAAATTAGTTGCAGGATGCTAGTTACTGACTGTGAACAGTAAACTACATTTAATTCCTAAATTACAGCAGTGACTACACTTCAAAAGTACTTCATTGGCTCTAAAGTGCTTTGGGACATCATGAGGTCATGAAAGGCGCTATATAAATGCAAGTTTTTCTTTCATTAGTTAGATGCAGGTGCTAGTTACTAGTTACAAGGTAGTAAGTTGCAACGTGGGGTGTCTGATTACTAGTTACTAACTAGAACGTTAGTTAGCTGTATGTGCTAGTTACAGGGTAGTAAGTGGGGTCTCTGAAGACTCGTTACTAACTGTAGAACATTAGCTAGTTGCAGGTGCTAGTTATAGGGTACTAAGTTGCAACGTCTGATTACTAGTTAGTGCGCACAGAGCGCTAGTTACAAGGTATTAAATACTGGCTGCAAGGCGCTGGTTGCTAGATACTGCCTCCAGTGTGCTAGTTACTAGTTAGTTTACTAGGTAGAGTCTCTCGGGTACCTTGATCCTCTCCTTGCACTGGTTGGCGCTTCGCTCGTAGCCCATTTCCCGCAGGGCCTGCGAGATCCTGTCGAAGATGTGCGAGTTGCGCAGGTTGCCCTCCAGCACGTCCTGGAGCCGCTCGTCGCCCCAGACGGCGATCAGCGCGTTGGTCTCGGCCGGGGTCCAGGAGATGCCGCGGCAGGCGGCCGGCCGGCTCGGGCTGGGCGCCGGGTTCTCCAGCAGCGCCCCGGCCGTCCAGCTGGGGGCCGGCGGCTCGGCGGGGTTGCCGGCCGCCACCTCCGGCCAGGCGGGAGCCGCGATCTCGGGCGGGGCTGCGGCCGCCGCGCTCGGCCAGCTCGGGCTCGGGGAGTCCGCTGCGCTGGGCGCCGCCATCGTCCACCGTCCACATCCGGGCACCCGCCCGGGCATTGTGGGACACAGCGGGGCAAGCCGCCCGCCACACAGACAGCGCAAATGGCACCCACCAGCGGGCCGTCATTACACGCCGTGCAAACAATTCACTCACACAAACCGGCACAGGGGGTCACTTTCATCACTTCACACACACGGATGAGCGTTAACTGAGAAACACAAACCTGCAGATCGCACGAGGAAAGCGCTTGCCCCGCACAAAGATGGCGGGCGTGCTGCCGCCTGGAGAATTGTGGGGCGACATGCAGCCGGCGCCCCGCTCCAAAATGGCGGCTTCACCTGACCATTTAATTATAATTCTGCTGCAAAGCCAGTCACACACAGCAACTGACCGGAAAGTATGTCAAAGAGTACTATCCCGTCGTCAGGCAAGGTTTGCCGTGATGTAAAACGCCACCACCATTCGGTAGGTTACCCCCTTGGCCGAGCACATGGGAGGCGAGACTTTCAAGGCCCCGCTCAAAAATGGCGTCCTTTTCAATGCACTTTTATTTAGTTCCGTTGTACACCGTTCATCCGCACCAACCGAGGCGCAAGTACTTTAAGCGATAGGTATAACACTGGAAGAGTGTGATCTGATTCGGAAGCGGGTAATCTGCAGGTTGTGAGGATCTGGGGGGCGAGCGGCTAGTGCCCCCCACAAAGATGGATTCTGTAAAACCCAAAGTGATTCCACCCAATTCGAAGTGATTAGATGGTTTCTGATGGTCTAGCACCTATTCTTAAAATAGACCCTTGCGAAAATAGATTATTTTAAAACAATCACGTTACCCGAGCACATTCAGAACTGTATGTAATTTGAAAACACAAGCGTACGTACTTTAGATTACATGATAGCAGGTCAGAGGGGAAGCGAGGCTCGTGCCCCCTTCAAAGATGGCGCCCGTGACTGCCGCCCGGTGAATTGTGGGGCAAGAGGCACAACATGGCGTCCCTGCCCCTTTCAAAGATGGCGCCGAAAGCAAGTACTTTCCTCGCCCATAGCTGGAGATAAGAATACAGATGATAATTTTACGTCAGAACAATCAGTTTAGAACATTTTTTTTAAATGTGCGGTCGGTGAGGTTGTAACATTGTGGTGTCGATTAGGCTTATTTGCAGACGAGCTGTGGCATGAAGGCTCGTGCCCCGCTCAAAGATGGCCCCCAGTAAATGCCCCTGGTGAATCATGGGACAAAGAGGGACTTTTATCTCCTGGTAAAGCATAACTTCTTTAGAATCATTGAAAGAGGAGCCTGCCCCAATAATGTAATAAATGTACTAGGCCCAGATAAATTATAAACCTGGCTTATTTTTTTTAATATATTAAGATTAACTCAGTTGAAGTAACCTTGCCATCTCTTTGATGATATTGGTTGACCTAAATACATATATTAGAAGTGTACTGTATTCTTCTGTTTCAGTAATGCCAACCTCATCGTCTCATAAATCAGGAGACAAACTCTTAAAAATCATGAGGTTTGGTAAGAAATCATGAGTTGCTATTTTTTTCAAACATAAACCAATATAGATTGACAGTTTGTTTATAAACCTCATTAATCTCTACCAGGTCACAACTCTTTACAAAAACAGTATTACTGCATCTGAAAATGCTTTACAAAAAACTTTTTAAAATTCCTGTCACCACACTGCCATGCATCTCAATATAAGTAAACGATGACAAATAAAATTAGTTACGGAGTGATTATTCGCACTAACATTCTGCATGGCTTTCTGCGCATGCGCGCAGTAGCCCGGAGAGGGAGAAGAGAAAGGAAGGAAGGTGAGAGCGAGAGCGAGGGGAGGGGAGAAGAGGGGGGGGTGGGTGGGAGGGGAGGGGAGAAGAGGGGTGGAAGGGAGACCGAAGAGGAGTGGAAGAGGACGGATGAGAGAGGGGGGGGTGAGAGAGGGAGAGGAGGGGTGGGTGAGAGAGGGAGAGGAAGGGTGGGTGAGAGAGGGAGAGGAAGGGTGGGTGAGAGAGGGAGAGGAGGGGTGGGTGAGAGAGGGAGAGGAGGGGTGGGTGAGAGAGGGAGAGGAGGGGTGGGTGAGAGAGGGAGAGGAGGGGTGGGTGAGAGAGGGAGAGGAGGGGTGGGTGAGAGAGGGAGAGGAGGGGTGGGTGAGAGAGGGAGAGGAGGGGTGGGTGAGAGAGGGAGAGGAGGGGTGGGTGAGAGAGGGAGAGGAGGGGTGGGTGAGAGAGGGAGAGGAGGGGTGGGTGAGAGAGGGAGAGGAGGGGTGGGTGAGAGAGGGAGAGGAGGGGTGGGTGAGAGAGGGAGAGGAGGGGTGGGTGAGAGAGGGAGAGGAGGGGTGGGTGAGAGAGGGAGAGGAGGGGTGGGTGAGAGAGGGAGAGGAGGGGTGGGTGAGAGAGGGAGAGGAGGGGTGGGTGAGAGAGGGAGAGGAGGGGTGGGTGAGAGAGGGAGGGGAAGGGTGGGTGAGAGAGGGAGAGGAAGGGTGGGTGAGAGAGGAGGGGTGGGAGAGAGGGAGGGGAGAAGAGGAGGGGTGGGAGGGAGAGGAGTGGTGGAAGAATGAAAGGAGGGGGGAGAAGGAGAGCAGGGGGTCGAGAGAGGGAGAGGAGGGGCACGAGAGAGGGGGAGAGGAGGGGGCGAGAGACGGAGAGGAGGGAGAGGAGGGAGGGGAGAAGGGAGAGGAGGGGGGAGCGAGGGAGAGGAGGAGCGAGATTCAGATATTGGGGAGAGGAGGGGGAGAAGAGGGGGGAGAAGGAGAGGAGGGGGCGAGAGAGGAGGGGCGCGAGAGGGGGAGAGGAGGGAGGTCGAGAGAGGGGGAGCGGAGGGGGAGAGAGGTAGAGGAGGGGGGAAGAGGGAGAGGAGGAGGGAGGGAGATTCAGGGAGTGGGGAGAGAGGGAGAGGAGGGGGGAGTAGGAGTGGAGGGGAATAAGGAGAGGAGGGGGCGAGAGACGGAGAGGAGGGGGGAGACAGAGGGAGAGGAGGGGGGAAGAGAGGGAGAGGAGGGGAGGGAGGGAGGGAGATTCAGGGAGGGGGGAGAGGAGGGGGGAAGAGAGGGAGGAGGGGAGGGAGATTCAGGGAGGGGGGAGAGGAGGGGGCGAGAGAGGGAAAGGAGAGGAGTAGAGGGGGGAGAGAGAGGGAGAGGAGGGGGAGAGAGAGGGAGAGAAGTGGAGGAGAGAGGGAGGGGGAAGGGAAAGGAGGGGGAGGGAGAGGAGTGGAGGAGAGAGAGAGGAGGGGGAGCGAGAGGGAGAGGAGGGGGAGGGGGGAAGGAGAGGAGGGGGGAGAGAGGGAGAGGAGGAGGAGGGAGAGAGAGGGAGAGGAGGGGTGAGAGGGAGGAGAGGTGGAGAGAGAGGGAGAGGAGGAGGGGAAGAGAGGAAGATGGGGAGAGAGGAGGAGGGGGAAGAGAGGAGGAGGGGGCAGAGAGGGAGAGGAGGGGCAGAGAGAGGGAGAGGAGGGGAGGGGAGGTGAAGAGGGGGAAGAGGGATAGGAGGGGGGAGGGAGAGGAGGAGAGAGGGAGCGGAGGGAGGAGGGGGTGGAAGGGGGTGCGAGAGAGAGGGGGAGGAGGGGGGAGAGGGAGAGAGTGGGAGGGGAAGAGAGGGCGAGGAGGGGAGAATGGGAGAGGGGGGGAGCAAGGAAGTGAAGGGGAGAGGAGAGGAGGGGAAGAGAGAGGGAGGGAGAGGAGGTGGAGGAAGTGGGAGAGGCGGGGAGAGAGAGGGAGGGGGATGAGAGAGGGAAGGGGTGAGAGGCAGGAGGGGGAGATGAGGAAGGAGAGGAGGAGACAGAATCAGAAGGGGGAGAGAGGGAATCAGAGAGGGGAGAGGGAAGAAGAGGAGTGGGGGAGGGTATACGGGGGAGAGAAAGGGAGAGGAGGGGGGAGTGAGGGGGGAGAGAGTGGGCGGGAGACAGAGAAGGGGAGAGGGTGGGGAGGGAGAGTATGGAGACGGAGGGGAGGGAGAGGATAGGGGAGAGAGAGGGAGAGAAGGGGAGAGGAGTGGGCAGAGAGAGGGGGAGAGGGACGAGAGGAGGGGGCGAGAGGGAATCGGAGGGAGGAGAGAGGGGGAATCGGAGGGGGGAGAGGGATTTGGGGGGTGGAGAGAGCGATAGGGTCGGAGGGGAGGAGAGTGAGGGTTTCGGGGGTGGAGAGAGGGGGGAGAGGGAGTGAATAGGAGGGGGAGAGGAGGGGAAAGAGGGAGAGGAGGGGGAGAGGGAATCGGAAGGGGAGAGTTATTTGGAGCAGGGAGTGAGAGGGAATTGGGGGAGAGAGGGGGAATCGGAGGGGAGAGGGAGAGGGGGAATCGGGGGAGAGAGAGGATCTGAGGGGAGAGAGAGGGATAGGAGGGTGGAGAGAAAGGGAGAGGATGCGGGAGGGAAAGAAGGGGGGAGAGGCGGGGAGAGAGAGGGAGAGGAGGGGGAAAGAGGGAGAGGAAGAGGGTGGGGAGGGAGAGGAGGGAGGATGGGGAGAGAGGAGGGGGAGGGGAGAGGAGTGGGGGAGAGAGGGGAGGGGGAGAGTGAGACAGGAGGAGGGGACGAGAGAGGGAATTGGAGGGAGGAGAGAGGGTTTTGGGGGTGGAGAGAGATAGGTTCGGAGGGGAGGAGAGGGAATCGGAGGGGGGAGAGAGAGGGACTTGGAGGGGGGAGAAAGGGAATCGGGGGGGAGAGGGAATCGGAGGAGGGAGAGGGAGTGAATTGAAGGGGGAGAGGAGGGGAGAGAGAGGGAGAGGAGGGGGAGAGTGGAAGAGGAGGGAGTCAACGGGGAGGGGGGAGAGAGGGAATCGGAGGGGGAGAGAGGGAATTGGAGAGGGGAGAGGAGGGGAGAGAGGAAGAGGAGGGAGGTGAAGGAGGGGAGCGGAGGGGGAGAGAGGGAGGGGGGAGAGAGGAAATCGGAAGACGAGAGGGATTCGGAGGGGGAGAGAGGGAATCGGTGGGGGAGAGAGTGGATCGGAGGGGGAGAGAGAGGAGGGGATTGGAGGAGGGGAGAGAGCGAATCAGAGGGGGAGAGAGAAAGCGAGGGAATCGGAGACGGGAGAGCGGGGATCGAAGTGGGGAGAGAGAAGGGGGACTTGGAGGGGAGAGAGAGGAGGGGGAATCGGGGGGGAGAGAGAGGATCTGAGGGGAGAGAGGGAGGATTGGAGGGGAGAGAGAGGAGAATTGGAGCGTGGAGAGAGAGGAGGTGGGAGAGAGAATCGGAGGGGGATAGAGAGAGGGAATCGGAGGGGGAGGGAATCGAAAGGGAAGAGAGAGAGAGGAGGAGGTCAGGACTCGGTGGAGGGAGCGGGGGTGGGTGGGTAAAGAGCACGGAGAGCACAGTGGGGATGGGAGAAGAACGTGACCCAGGTCTAAAGTGGGGGGGGGTGGGAGGGGAATGAGAGCGAGAACATGATCCAGATGGTGCATGTGTGGCAAGTGACATCATTGGACTGGACGAAATTCGGAAGTCATGACACTGTCACTATTCACCTAATACCTAATAAACCTGTTAGCAATCTGTGACCCACACACAATGCCCCATCTATTGGAGGGGGGCGGGGGCGGGGACGGTCAGGAACTTGTTTGGGGAATGGAGGGGGGCGGGGACGGTCAGGAACTTGTTTGGGGAACGGGAAGTCAGGAACTTGGGCAAGGGGAGAAGGTCAGGAACTTGGGCAAGGGGAGAAGGTCAGGAACTTGGGCAAGGGGAGAAGGTCAGGTACTTGGGCAAGGGGAGAAGGTCAGGAACTTGGGCAGGCGGAGGAGGTCAGGAACTCAGGCAGGAGGAGGTCAGGAACTTGGGCAGGCAGGGGAAGTCAGGAACTTGGGCAGGCGGGTGAGGTCAGGAACTTGGGCAGTCGGGAGGAGGTCAGGAACTTGGGCAGTCGGAAGGATGTCAGGAACTTGGTCAGGGGTGGGGAGGAGGTCAGGAACTTGGGCGAGGGGGAGGATGTCAGGAACTTGGTCAGGGGTGGGGAGGATGTCAGGAACTTGGGCAGGGGGGACAAAAACTTGTTTGGGGGGTGGGTGGAAGTCTTAACCTGCAAGGGTGAGCCCTGTCTGTTCTGTCTGGAGTAGGCAGTCAGAATGGCTCAAATTACACTTTGAAAAGTACAGTAAACTCTTGTTTAAACGGCACTTCATCATCCGGAATTCTTTAATAACCGGCAAAATAGATAAACGTCAGTGGTTTTTATTTTTTTTGTGTTAAAAATTGCCTGCCTCTCTTGTTATCCGGAATTTTTCATCAACCGGCACCATCCCGGTCCCGTAGGTGCCAGATACGAAAGAGTTTACTGTAATTGATTACGTAGGCAGGGAGGATCTAATTACACGTTCCAGAGAAACTGTTGCGTGTGTCTTGTCCTCCAAGGGGACCAATCAGCAATCAGGTCTTGTCAACCAAGGGGACCAATTAGAACTTTGGTGTTGTAAATAGACATGTCCAATTAGTTATTTTTTTTAATTCGTTTTTATGGGATGTGGGTGGTGTTGGCAAGGCCAGCATTTATTGCCCATACCTAATTGCCCTTGAGAAGGTGGTGGTGAGCAGCCTTCTTGAACCTCTGCAGTCCGTGTGGTGTTAGGGAGGGAGTTCCAGGATTTTGACCCAGTGACGATGAATGATCGGCAATATACTTCTAAGTCAGGATGGTGTGTGACTTGGCGGAGAACTTGGAGGCGGTGGTGTTCCCATGCCCCTGCTGCCCTTGTCCTTCTAGGTGGAAGAGGTCACGGGTTTGGGAGGTGTCGCTGAAGAAGCCTTGGGGAGTTGCTGCAGTGCATCTTGTAGGTGGTACACTGCAGCCACGGTACGCCGGTGGTGGAGGGAGTGAATGTTTAAGGTGGTGGATGGGGTGCCAATCAAGCGGGCTGCTTTGTCCTGGATGGTGTCGAGCTTCTTGAGTGTTGTTCGAGCTGCACTCATCCAGGCAAGTGGAGAGTATTCCATCACACTCCTTACTTGTGCCTTGTAGATGGGAGTCAGGAGGTGAGACACACGCCGCAGAATACCTAGCCTCTGACCTGCTCTTGTTGCCACAGTATTTATGTGGCTGGTCCAGTTAAGTTTCTTGTCAATGGTGACCCCCAGGATGTTGATGGTGGGGGATTCGGCGATGGTAATGTCAAGCGGAGGTGGTTAGACTCTCGCTTAACAACAGAAAACGCTGGAAAAACTCAGCAGGCCAGGCAGCATCCGTGGAGAGAGAAAGAGAGTTAACGTTTCAGGTCGATGACCTTTCATCAGAACTCACTTCTGTGAGGTGGTTAGACTCTCGCTTGTTGGAGATAGTCATTACCTAGCACTTCTGTGGCGCGAATGTTACCTGCCACTTATCAGCCCAAGCCTGAACGTCATCCAGGTCTTGATGCATGCGGGCATGGACTGCTTCATTATCTGAGGAGTTGTGAATGGTGCTGAACACTGTGCATATCATCAGCGAACATCCCCATTTCTGACCTTATGTTGGAGGGAAGGTCATTGATGAAGCATCTGAAGATGGTTGGGCCCAGGACACTGCCCTGAGGAACTCCTGCAGCGATCTCCTGGGGCTGTGACGATTGACCTTCAACCACCACAACCATCTTCCTTTGTGCTAGGTATGACTCCAGCCAGTAGAGTGTTTTCCCCCTGATTCCCATTGACTTCAGTTTTACTAGGGCTCCTTGATGCCACACTCGGTCAAATACTGCCTTGATGTCAAGGGCAGTCACTCTCACCTCACCTCTGGAATTCAGCTCCTTTGTCCATGTTTGGACCAAGGCTGTAATGAGGTTGGGAGCCGAGTGGTCTTGGCGGAACCCAAACTGGGCATCAGTGAGCAGGTTATTGGTGAGTAAGTGCCGCTTGATAGCACTGTCGTTGACACCTTCCATCACTTTGCTGATGATTGAGAGTAGACTGATGGGGCGGTAATTGGCCCGGCTGGATTTGTCCTGCTTTTTGTGTGCAGGACATACCTGGGCAGTTTTCCACATTGTCGGATAGATGCCAGTGTTGTAGCTGTACTGGAACAGCTTGGCTAGAGGCGCGGCTAGTTCTGGAGCAAAAGTCTTCAGCACGATAGCCGGAATGTTGTCACGGCCCATAGCCTTTGCTGTATCCAGTGCGCTCAGCCGTTTCTTGATATCACGTGGAGTGAATCGAATTGGCTGAAGACTGGCTTCTGTGATGGTGGGGACCTCAGAAGAAGGCTGATAGTGATCACCCACTCAGCACTTCTGGCTGAAGACGGTTGCAAACACTTCAGCCTTGTCTTTTGCACTCATGTGCTGGGCTCCACCATCATTGAGGATGGGGATATTCATGGAGCCTCCTTCTCCCGTTAGTTGTTTAATGGTCCGCCGCCATTCACGACTGGATGTGGCAGGACTATAGAGCTTTGATCTGATCCGTTGATTGTGGGATCACTTAGCCCTGTCTTTAGCATGCTGCTTCCGCTTTTTAGCATGCATGTAGTCCTGTGTTGCAGCTTCCCCAGGTTGGCACCTCATTTTTAGGTACGCCTGGTGCTGCTCTTGGCATGCTCTTCTACACTCCTTATTGAACCAGGGTTGGTCCCCTGGCTTGATGGTAATGGTAGAGTGAGGGATATGCCGGGCCATGAGGTTACAGATTGTGGTGGAATACAATTCTGCTGCTGCCCCACAGCGCCTCATGGATGTCCAGTTTTGAGCTGCTAGATCTGTTCTGAATCTATCCCATTTAGCACGGTGGTAGTGACACACAACACGATGGAGGGTGTCCTCAGTGTGAAGTCGGGACTTCGTCTCCACAATGACTGTACGGTGGTCACTGCTACCAATACTGTCATGGACAGATGCATCTGCGACAGGTAGATTGGTGAGGACGAGGTCAAGTAGGTTTTTCTCTCGTGTTGGTTCTCTCACCACCTGTCGCAGGCCCAGACTGGCAGTTATGTCCTTCAGGACTCGGCCAGTAGTGGTGCTACCTAGCCACTCTTGGTGATGGACATTGAAGTCCCCCACCCAGAATACATTCTGTGCCCTTGCTACTCTCAGTGCTTCTTCCAAGTGGTGTTCAACATGGAGGAGTACTGATTCATCAGCTGAGGGAGGGCAGTAGGTGGTAATCAGCAGGAGGTTTCCTTGCCCATGCTTGACCTGAAGCCATGAGACTTCATGGGGTCCAGAGTCAATGTTGAGCACTCCCAGGGCCACTCCTTCCTGACTGTATACCACTGTGCCACCACCCCTGGTGGGTCTGTCCTGCCGGTGGGATACCCAGGGATGGTGATGGAGGAGTCTGGGAAATTGGCTGAAAGGTATGATTCTGTGAGTATGACTGTGTCAGGCTGTTGCTTGACTAGTCTGTGGGACAGCTCTCCCAATTTTGGCACAAGTCCCCAGATGTTGGTGAGGAGGACCTTGCAGGGTTGATTGGGCTGGGTGTGCCGTTGCCGTGTCCATAGTCGGTGCCGAGGTCGATGCCGGGTGGTCTGTCCGGTTTTAATCTTATTATTGTGTTTCGTAACGGTTTGTTACAACTGAGTGACTTGCTAGGCTATTTCAGAGGCATTTAAGAGTCAACCACATTGCTGTGGGTCTGGAGTTACATATAGGCTGGACCAGGTAAGGACGGCAGATTTCCTTCCCTAAAGGACATTAGTGAACCAGATGGGTTTTTACGACAATCCGATAGTTTTATGGTCACCATTATTGATGCTAGTAATTATTCCAGATTTATTTAATTAACAGCTGCCGTGGCGGGATTTGAACTTACGTTTCTGGATCATTAGTCCAGGCCTCTGGATTACTAGCATTACCACTACGCTACCGTTCCCTTTTACAGTTAAACATATATATTTATGGCTTGGGCCACCTGCCAGCAGGAAGAGGCAAGCATTCTGCATGCAGCTCGCCTGTTTGATGCCTGATATTATACATGCTGTGTCTGAGATAGTCCAGAAGTAACAATATGTTTTATCGTTGTTGGCCACCACCATAAACTCTGCTCCTTGTCACTGACTCAATCCTCCTCCCCAGACACTCATTCAGGCTGAACCAGACAGGGCGAGACCTTGACCTCTGTCTGATCCAGAGCCGAGTTCCAAACACCACATCCTACCCATCACCACAACTTCCTCTTTCCATCTCTGCAACACTACCCGTTTCTGCTCCCACCTCAACTCCTGCACTACTGAAACCTTTTATTCATGCTTTTGTCGTTGACAGAATATTTTTCTCCAATGCCCCCTTTCTGGCTCTGACTCTCCAACCCCCAGAATATCTGACTTCTCCAACACTCAGCCACTCTTATTCTTTTCTGCACTCAGTCCTGTTCACTCATTATCCCCATTTTTACAAACTAACTTTGGCTGCGTGTCCCCCAACACTTTTTAAATTTAGAATCTTTGTCGGTATCTTAAATCCCTTCATGACCTCAACTCAACTTTCTGCAACCTCCTCCGGTTTTATACCCCCTCCTGCATCCTTTAGCCTTTGGACTCCGGGCTTTTGTGCGTTTCCAGTCCCTTCGCCTCACCATTGGTGGCAGAACCTTTAGCTGCATCATGTCTTTCTCTGGAACTCTCTCTCTAAACCCCTCCACCACTTGCTTCTCTCCAAACCTTGAGAAACCAGCTCAATATACTCTGTGCAATTTCAGCCAAAATAAAGTGAAGACAATTTAAGAAAATTAATGTCTGATGCCTTTGAACTGACAGATTCCACATTAGAATTTTTCAAAAGCTGCCGTCCGAAAAAATGGAGGCAGAGGTTATGATCTGAAATTGTTGAACTCTAAGTTGAGTCCAGAAGGCTGCAAAGTGCCGAATAGAAAGATGAGATGCTGTTCCTCGAGCTTACGTTGAGATTCATTGGAACAGTGTAGAAGGCCGAGGTCAGAGTGGGAGTGGAGCGGAGAATTAAAGTGACAGGCCACCGGAAGCTCGGGGTCACACTTGCAGACTGAACGGAGGTGTTCCGCAAAGCGGTCACACAATATGCATTTGGTTTCCCCCCTGGAGAGGAGACTACATTGTGAGCAGCGAATACAGTATACTAAATTGAAAGAAGTACAAGTAAATTGCTGTTTCACCTGGAAGGAGTGTTTGGAGCCCTGGACGGTGGGAAGGGAGGAGGTAAAAGGGCAGGTGTTGCATCTCCTGCGCTTGCACGGGAAAGTGCCGTGGGAAGGGGAGGGGGGTGTTCGGGGTGATTGAGAAGTGGACCAAGGTGTCACAGAGGGAATGGTCCCTTCGGAATGTTGAAAGGGGAGGGGAAGATATATTTGGTGGTGGGATCACGCTGGAAGTGGCGGAAATGCTGGAGGATGATCTGGAGGCTGGTGGGGTGGAAGGTGAGGACAAGGGGAACCTTATCATGGTTCTGGGAGGGAGGGAAAGGCGTGAGAGCAGAAGTGCGGGAAATGGAACAGACACGGTCGACGGCCCTGTCAACCATAATGGAGGGGAATCCTCAGTTGAGGAAAAAGGAAGACATATCGGAAGCACTGGTATGGAAGCTGGCATCGTCAGAACAGATGCGACGGAGACGGAGAAAGTGGGAGAATGGAATAGAGTTCTTACAGGAAGCGGGGTGGGAGGAAGTGTAGTCAAGGTAGCTGTGGAAGTCAGTGGGCTTATAGTGGATATTAGTCGAGAGCCTATCCCCAGAAATGGAGACAGAAGTCGAGGAAGGGAAGAGAAGAGTCGGAGGTGGTCCATGTGAAGGCGAGGGAAGGGTGGAAATTGGAAGCAAAGTTGATGACATTTTCTAATTCAGGGATAGAGCAGCAAACAGCACCGATACAGTCATCAAAGAGGTGAGGGAGGGGGCCTGAGTAGGACTGGAACAAAGAATGTTCCACGTATCGCATGAAAAGGCAGGCATAGCTAGGACCCATGCAGGTTCCCATAGCAACACCTTTTATTTGGAGGAAGTGAGGAGTCAAAGGAGAAGTTGTTCAATGTGAGAACAAGTTCAGCCAGGCGGAGGAGGGTGGTGGAGGATGGGGACTGGTTGGGCCTCTGTACAAGGAAGAAGTGGAGCGCCCTCAGGCTGTCCTGGTGGGGGATGGAGGTGTAGAGGGATTGGACGTCCATGGTGAAAAGGAGATGGTTGGGACCAGGAAACTGGTAAAGTGGCGGAGGGCGTCGAAGTGTCGCGGATGTAGGTGGGAAGAGACTGGACAAGGGAAGAAAAAATAATCGAGAAGGGAAGAAATCAGTTCCGTGGGGCAAGAACAGGCTGAAATGATGTGTCTACCAGGGCAGTCCTGTTTGTGGATCTTGGGAAGAAGGTAGAAGCGGGCTGTGCGGGGTTAGGGGACTATGAGGTTGGAGGCCGTGGAGGAAAGATCTCCAGAGGAGATGAGGTCAGTGACATTATAGTTTGATGTTCGGTAGTGGGGGCGTGGTCCAGGGGGAGGTAGGAGGAGCTGTCAGAGAGTTGCCGTTCAGCCTCCGCAAGGTAGAGGTTGGTTCGCCAAACAACAACAGCACCATCCTTGTCAGCAGGTTTAATGATAATGTTAGGGTTGGATCTGTGAGATGGAGTGCTGCAAGTTCAGAGGGAGGTAGGTTGGCATGAGTGAGCAGAGTAGAAAAATTGAGACGGCTGATGTCACGCCAGCAGTTCCCAATAAAAAGATGTAGAGAAGGCAAGAGGCCAGTCGGTGGGGTCCAGGTGGAACGAGACGCCCATGGAATAAAAGGGACAGTGGCAGCATGGATACGAAATTGGCGAACTGACAGGAAACAGAAAGTAGTGGTGAACTGTTGCTTTTCAATCTGGAGGAAGGTATACAGTGGTGTTCCCCAGGGGTCGGTACTAGGACCACTGCTTTTCTTGATATATATTAATGGCTTGGACTTGGGAGTACAGGGCACAATTTCAAAATTTGCAGATGACACAAAACTTGGAAGTATAGTGAACAGTGAGGAGAATAATGATAGACTTCAAGAGGACATAGACAGGCTGGTGGAATGGGCGGACACGTAGCAGATGAAATTTAACGCAGAAAAGTGCGAAGTGATACATTTTGATAGGAAGAACGAGGAGAGGCAATATAAATTAAAGGGTACAAATCTAAAGGGGGGTGCATGAACAGAGAGACCGGGAATCTATAAACAGTCAAGGCGTAAAACTGGAATTTATACACAGTCGGGATGTAACACTTGGCTTTACAGATAGTCAAAGTGTAACACTGTTAAATAAAGACAGTCAGGATGTAACACAAGGATTTAGAGACGGGGTAGAAATTGGGCTTTATAGTGTCTGTTTTCTAGTCGTTAAGTGGCCTCCTAATGCTTGAAAATGATGTCCCAAGAAACGCGCGCACGCTTCCAACGGGAAGTGCGCCAGATGCCATCTTGTTAAAGGGGTTTGTGTGCGTGCACCTAACGAACACTGGCAGCATGCAGAGCAGGCAGATTATGACATTAATCAGTGTGCAACGCTAATTTGACGCCAGCGCTGCCATTTTCGAATGCCATGCTCCAGCCTACGCCCTCTGTTAAACTCGCACAGCTGAACACGACGTTAAACGGCATGAAGGACACCCCATCAGCGCTACTTAAAGGGATCATGAACTACAGGTGGAATACTCTCCACTTGCCTGGATGAGTGCAGCTGCAACAACACTCAAGAAGCTCGACACCATTCAGGACAAAGCCGCCCGCTTGATTGGCATCACATCCACCACCTTACACATTCACTCCCTCCACCACCGGCATACCGTGGCTGCAGTATGTACTTCTTCAGCAGCATCTCCCAAACCCACGACCTCTACCACCTAGAAGGACAAGGGCAGCAGGCGCATGGGAACACCACCACCTGCAAGTTCCCCTCCAAGTTACACACCATCCTGACTTGGAAATATATCGCCGTTTCTTCATCGTCGCTGGGTCAAAATCCTGTAACTCCCTCCCTGACAGCACTGTGGGAGTACCTTCACCACAAGGACTGCAGCAGTTCAAGAAGGCAGCTCACCACCACCTTCTCAAGGGCAATTAGGGATGGGCAATAAATGCTGCCCTTGCCAGTGACGCCCAGATCCCAGGAACGAATTTAAAAAAACTTAGAGGTTAGTTGCTGGATTATTTCTGTGGTGCAATTCTACACGTTTTTGGAGCTTTCTTGTACTTCCCTAAAGTTTCAGTCATTTTCAGGGAGTGGTCTGGCTGGTGCTGAAGTACTTTTTTGTTGATTTAAAAGCTTGTGCTGAAACAAGTTGCTTCCAGACATGGGTGACCTGGTAGGCCTTCCTCTTGTAATTGAGCATGACTGGGAGAATGAAGAGAGGCCATGCAAAGCAGGACAAGCTGCTAGAAGAGAAGGAGGGGGAGAAGGGCTCTCAGCTGGAGGCCATATCCGCCGAGAGTCTTTTGGGAGCAATTCTCATACCTCAGCGTCAGCGACGACCAATGCTTGAGATGTCTTCGCTTCACTAAAGAGGTCGTAACTGAAATCTGCCAATTGCTGCAGCCACAACTGCAACCTCAAAGCAGGGCAAGGGCAGCATTGCCTGTGTCTGTCAAGGTATCGTGGTTCTTAACCTTTATGCGTCTGGCTCCTTCCAAACTGCTGCTGGAGATATAATCAACATCTCGCAGTTTGCAGTACACTGCTGCAGAAGGGAGGTCACTGAGGCTCTCTACACAGCTCAAGAGCTTCATCTTATTCCCTCTTGGAGACAAGCAGGCGGAGCGAGCATGAGGGTTTGCATGGATTGTAGGCTTCCCCATGGTGTAGGGTGCCATTGACTGCACGCACATTGCCTTGCGTGCACCTCATGTGAACTTTCATTTTCATGAACCAAAAGCGATACCACTCCCTCAATATGCAGTTGGTGTGCAACCACAGGCAGCGCATCATGCAGGTCAATGCCCGGTATCCTGGCAGCCGTCTTGTTTCCTTTATTCTGCGGCCGTCCTCTATGCCAGTCAAGTCAAAGGCTGGCTACTGGGTGACAAGGGTTATCCACTCATGACATGGCTCATGACTCCGGTGTAGAACCCACGCACACATACACAGCAGGCATACAATGAGAACCCTGCTGCCACAAGGAACATTATAGAGCACACCATCGGTGACCTCAAGCAATGCTTCCGCTGCCTGGACTCCTCTGGAGGGGCCTTGCAGTACTCAGCTGTGTGCATATCAAGATTTGTGGTAGCATGCTACACAAAAATAAAAAAACACAAGAAAATGCACTTTCCAATCCAAATTTATGAATTCAATCATGACATAATGCAGACAAAAATAAACTAATCACCTTTGTGCATTCCCTTAGTGCCTGTCTTCCATGTGCTTTTGCCTCTCCAAGTGCTCCTACAATTAGCTTCCCCAGTGGCTGCAGCATGGGTGGTGGAAGGCAGCTGACCTTCAATTGAGGAGACTGCAGCTGGCCTCGGAGGATGACCTCGAGCAGCTCTGGCTTCAGACTGCACCATCTCGGCCTGGGCTGCAGCAGTCTGGGCTGGCTGATAAGCGCACAGGTGGAGTGGCAGGGGTGGAAACAGGAATGCTGTCATCCAAGAGAGGACAGCAGGTTCGTGCTCCATGGAGCCAGTGCCACTCTCCCAGAGCAATGCCTCAGCAATCACACTGATCTGTTGGAGAACAGATTGCTGGAGTGCTATGAGGGCCTGGAAGCCCCATTGAACAGTGGTATCTGGAGCAATGATGGCAACAATCTGAGCTTCTACTGCAGCACTCAGACCTTTGATGGAAGCTGTTTGTGCTGCAATGGAAATTGTGACATCGGTCATCAGACGCTGCATCATGGAGGGTTTCACAGTTGTGCTGATGGAGGTGCTTACCCGTTCCATGTTGGAAAGGATGGACTCCAAGCTCTGCACAAAACCCTGTACTAAGTTGATGCTGGACTCCTCTATGCTCCTTGACATTGAGCGCAGGGTTTCTGGCAGGCTTACCAGTGTGCCAAGCATTTGGGTATGGACACTCAATAGCCTTCTTCTGTGGCTTGGCCCATCGAAGTCCTCATCTGAGTCCTCTGCAGCAGAACTGGTGTGTGGCCTCGCCCTCCGGCGAGCTGGCACCTGCGCTATCCTTCCGCCCCCACCCTGACTCCTGCGGACTTGTGCCCGATGTCTTACCACATGCAGATGCCTCCTCTATCCTAGCCTCTAAAATACGCGCAGTGTCAGTATCTGAGCTGGTGGCTGCAACTGTAAGATTGAGTGAAGGTGAGAGAAGGCTCCAGTTTTTGGGTATCTGAAATGAAAAAGGGGAGAGGAGAAAATAAGAAATATGTGCATACACCATCTGCAGCTTCTAATTCAGAAGAGATTGCGGGAGAAATGAGAAGACAGACGGAGGATAAGGTATGCAGATACCGTCATCATCAATCGCTTCAGCCCCACCAGTGGCCAAAGTCTCAGTGATGCCCCTTCCCGTGATGGCCAGCACTGTCTCCTCCATGGGGGTTAAAAGATGCAGACGCGCTTGTTCTCCCGTTCTTTGCTGCTGCCTGCTGTTATATGCCACCTTCTCCTGCAAGAAAGAGGGAAGTGTGTCAGTGAGTGTCCTGCAATATGTTTGGGTGATGTGGCTGTCGTGGTTGAATAGCTGCCAGTGTGTGCGAGCTGGGAGTTGCGAGTGTGAGGCTTGCAACAGTGCTAAGTGTGTGAGGGTGAGGCAAAGCACAGCAATTTTAGGATTGAGTACCAATTGATAGAGATTGTTGGGAGATGGGTGATGGGGGTATTGTGAATTGAGCAGTGGACCAGGCTAGTGGTGCAGTTAGTAGGATATGCCAATTGAACATGAACTCACTCACCTTGACAACTCGTGTGAGATCGTTAGACTTCTCCCTGCACTGCATCCAAATTCTTGGAGCAACACTCATGGCATTGACCTCCGCTGCTAATTGTTCCCAATGCCTCCTGAGCATCTGTCTGGAGGGCCTCCTGCCCCCCTGTGGATACAGGCCATCTCTGCTTCTCTCCACCACTTCCACCAAGACCTCCAATGCAGTGTCTGAAAACCTTGGTGCACGCTCTCTCGCATGTTCAGCCATTGCTCAAAATATCAGAGCACAGATTCAGTTTTGAAAAAAGTCCCACTACTTCTTGCAGCCACAATGCACCTCCCCTTTAAGAGGTGCAGGCTGCCTTTAAGTAGCGCGAACCACTCGCGACATCGGGCCCCCTGCTGATGCGTGCAGCCGATGAAGAGTGCGGGTAGTGCTGGCTGCACGCAGCAATCATTTAAAAGAGCAGACAACACTAATTTAATGTGCTGCCTGTAACATAATGAATGGGCGCAGGTTAATCATGTACCGCGATCCCCACGCCCGTCTTCGGGGGTTGGGATTTCCAGACAGTTAGCGTGTAACACTTGGGTCTATAGACAGGCAAGCTGTAACACTGGGAGTTATAGACAGTTCAGGGGTAATTTAAACCCCCAAAAACGGGTGGGTTGAGGTCGATTGAGACGTAAAAAATTTTTTAAATCTCAAACCCGACCCCAACCTGCCCACTTCTGGGTTTAATGGAGGCGGGACAGGGGGCAGGCAGTCAACCCAAGCTTACCTTCTTCCCTGCCATCGGAACCCCCCCCCCCCGTCCCCCACCCAAAGACCCCTGCGCCCCCACTGGAATCGGACTCCCCCCCCCACCCCCGCATCCCCCTCCCCACCCGGGATCGGGGATCAGACACCCACCCTCACCCACGCTCCCACTTCCTACCTGCAGCCTCCTCCGGAGCATTCCCCGCCCGACAGGGAGCCAAGCCTGTCAATCAGGCTGACTTCCGGGCGGGGATCCTGTAGAAAAAGAAAGACGCACGCTGTGGAGCTAAAACTCTTCCCCTGCTTACGAAACCGGCCCCAGTCAATATCGGTGCCTTAGGGTGCAATACTGGGATTTACAGACAGTGAGGGTGTAATGTGTTTTTCAGATGCTGGAGGACAAATCATGAGCAATATGGCACCAAAGTTACTCGAGATAAATTTTGTAGTGCAGTAATAAAAATATTTAGAATAGATTCATCTTTGATTGTATGATGACATATAAATAGTCTAGAATCTTTATCCTTGAACAGAGTGCTTGAATATGCTCTGGAAAATGGGGAGATTCTCTCTCGTCTGTGGATACTCAAATCATACCCACTTTTTGCTTCACCTTTCTCCTATTTTATTCCCATTGCACAGTAGAGCGGTGAAACAGGAGGAGAACACTGGGTGGCAGTATTGGTGCTGAGTTGGCCCAGTCTTGCCTGCAGTAAGACAGCTTCAGACTAAGCTCTGATAATTCCAACTTCTGATCTCCAAGCTTTCTTTTCCTCCTGGATTCTGTCCAAATATTTGAGTGAAATCAGCTCCGAGCAAACCCGTGCTTTTACAGGCCAAGAACAAAATCGAATGTTCCTTTAGGGGTTTAATCAACAGAAGAATTTTGGAAGGAAAAAATAGAATACTTTAAGAGTGATAAACACAACTGTAGAAATAAAAATATTTAATAATAGATTTATCTTTAATTGTAAGGGAATTTCCCCAGTTACCAGCTCATATTCAAGCACTCTGTTCAATGAAACAGATTCTAGACTATTTATATGTTGTCTTACAATTAAAGTTAAATCTAATATTAAAGATTGAGATTGACAGGTTTTTATCAGGTAAGCGTATCAAGGGATTGGGATCAAAGGCAGGTAAATGGAGTTGAGGTATCCACGGTCCAATTGAATGGTGGGATAGGCTTGAGGGGCTGAATGGCCTCCTCCTGTTCCTATGTTCACAAAGTGTGGCTGTGAAGGATTTGATGTGTGTCATTAGCTGTATCCTCAGTGCCTCTTTCCCCTCGGAACTTTGTCCAGCTGTCTGTGTGATACAGGTGACTGAAGGCTGCCCTTTGCTTCGGTATTCCTAGGCATACAGTAAAAAAATAAATGTTCCTTGTGCCAAGCAGAGAGAGTGCCTGTGTGCATCACACCAGAATTGCAGATGCCGATACTGACATGCATGGATTTTATTTGGTCAGACCCATTGCAGAGTTTGTCTTTCAGTGTAATTATTCAGAGTCAGCATTACTTATTGAGAGATAAAAACCGAAAATGCTGGAGACACTCAGCAGGTCAGGCAGCATCTGTGGAGAGAGAAACAGAGTTTCTATAAGCACATCAGAAAGCCATCATAAGTTGAGGATCAGTTTGACTTAATATAACAAGCTCCTCTTTTAAGCTGCAAAGCTAGACCAGCACAGAAAAGAAAGGCGTGCATTTCTATAGCGCCTTGCATGACCGCCGGACTTCAAAAAGCGCTTTACTGCCAATAAAATACTTTTTGAAGTGTAGTCACTGTTGTAATGTAAGAAATGCGGCAGCCAATTTGCACACAGCAAGCTCCCACAAACAGCAATGTGATAATGGCCAGATAATCTGTTTTTGTGATGTTGGTTGAGGAATAAATATTGGCCAGGACAATGGGGAGACCTCCCCTGCTCTTCAGTGCCATGGGATCTTTTAATTCTATCTGAGAGGGCAGACGGGGCCTCGGTTTAATGTCTCATCCAAAAGATGGCACCTCCGACAGTGCAGCACTCCCTCACTACTGCATCAGCCTAGATTTTTGTGCTCAAATATCTGGAGAGGGACTTGAACCCACAACCTCCTAACTCTAGAGGTGAAGGTATTACCCACTGAACCACAGGGCTGGAATACAGAACTTGTCAACAATCCACGCAGCCTGGTGATGCAGATAGTACTGCAGTTTGGTGTGACTAGCTTCAGCTGTGCTTTTCTAGCGTGCCATTGTGCTGTCAGTGGGAGTGTACAGGGCTGAATAGAACAGAGCTTCTTTCTAGTGACAAACAGGCCATTGTTTCACGAAAGAAAAACAACCAGAATTGGGTAAGCCAGGACCCGTATCCTGTGCCACAACAACTTCAATTTATTCTTTTGTTTTTCCCTGTCTTATTTATCACTTTGTTTCTCAGGACATTGTTCTTTTGGAAAAGATAAAAAAAGAAATTCTTGCATTTATATAGCGCCTTTCACAAACTCAGGACGTCTCGAAGTGCTTTACAGCCAGTGAAGTACTTTTGAAGTGTAGTCATTGTTGTAATGTAGGAAATACGGCAGCCAATTTACACACAGCAAGCTCCCACAAACAGCAATGTGATAAATGACCAGATAATCTTTTTTTAGGTGTTGGTTGAGGGATAAATATTGGCCAGGACACCTGGGAGAACTCCCCTGCTCTTCTTCGGATAGTGCCACCGGATCTTTTACATCCACCTGAGAGGGCAGACGAGGCCTCTGTTCAATGTCTCATCTGACAGGCAGCACCTCTGACAGTGCAGCTCTCCCTCAGTACAGCACTGGAGTGTCAGCCTGGATTTTGTGCTCAGGTTTCTGAACCCACAATCTTCTGACTGAGGGGCAAGAGTGCTACCGACTGAGCCATGGCTGACACACACACTGCCTTATTGCTATGGCACTGTGCGTTGGTGCTCTTCCACCTTTGATTTTTTTCTCTGTTCCTTGCTTGAAGGTGCTGTCTCTTACTGTGGCACAGTTTCATGGGTACCATTGTTTATCTGCTACCTGGCCCAAGCGACCATTTTTCACCTGTGAGTATCGGCAGGCTTTTCGATTGCAGAGGGGATCACATCCACATCTCATGTGCAAACCTTCCAGCTAGTTTTTCTTGCCAAATGCTAACAAGCTGACACGTCAAGTGGAGACAAGGTAGTTCCTAGCACAGAGGCAAGAGAAAAGGAAATGAGTCTAAAGCGAAGTCATCTGACTGCACTGAACACCAGCATCAAACACTTTTCCACCTACTCTTTCACCTCAGAGATCCACAGGTCTTACCCTAGGTTCCTTCATCGTCGCTGGGTCAAAATCCTGGAACTCCCTCCCTAACAGCACTGTGGGAGTACCTTCACCACACAGACTGCAGCGGTTCAAGAAGGCGGCTCACCACCATCTTCTCGAGGGCATTTAGGGATGGGCAATAAATGCTGGCCTTGCCAGCGACGCCCACATCCTGTGAATGAATAAAAAAAACAGTCAGGCAGGTAACTTGCTACCAAGCTCAGCCAACGATGCTGAGTGACTAGACACTAAGAGATGAGTGAGAATGGTCTTCGGAGATCTTCTCCTTCAGAGAGGTACCAAGGCTCTGCTTTACCTAGGTGGAAGCAGATTCAATAATAACTTTTAAAAGGGAATTGGATATACACAAGAAAAGGAAAATTCTGCAGGGCTATGGGAAAAGAGCAGGGGAGTGTGACTAATTGGATATCTCTTTCAAAGAGCTGGTACAGGCACGATGGGCCAAATGGCCTCCTTCTGTGCTATAAGATTTGCAGAATTGCAGGCAAATTGCAGAAAGATGGAAGAGCTTTAGAGAAATAATAAAGGAGGACTTAATTCTCCTAATATAGACTGGGAAAATAACAGTGTAAAGGGCAAAGAGGGGGAGGAATTCCTGAAATGTGTACAAGAGAGCTTTCCTGATCAGTATGTTCCCAACTCAATGAGGAAGGAAGCAGAAATAACAACAGAAAGCGCTGGAAAAACTCAGCAGGCCAGGCAACATCCGTGGAGAGAGAAACAGAGTTAACGTTTCAGGTTGAAGACCCTTTGTCAGAACTGAGAAAAAAGCAGGAAATGAAACAGATGAAAAAGCAAGTTTGGAGGCTGGGGGAGGGAATAAAAGAACAAAAGGGGAGGTCTGTGAGAAGTGAAGAGACATTAAGAGATACTCAAGGCGAGACGAGATGGTAATAGGACAGGTTAAGAAACAAAAGATGGCTCTAGAAGTGTGAAATGCGCTGGCAGAATGAAAGACAGCTGCCATGTGGGAGGGAGAAAAAAAGGGGGGGGAAAGAGGAAGGAAGCAGCGCTGGATCTAATTCTGGGAATAAAGTGGGGCAAGTAGAGCATGTTTCAGTGGGGGAGCATTTAGGAAACAGTGATCACAATATTAGGTTTAGAATAGTTATGGGAAAGGACAAGGAACAATCAATAGTGAAAATACTCAACTGGATGAGGGTTAATTTTTACAGGAGGATCACTCAGATGATAGAGGTGTTCAAAATCTTGAAGGGTTTTGATAGAGTAAATAAGGAGAAACTGTTTCCAGTGCCAGAAGGGACAGTAACGAGGACACAGATCTGAGGTAAATGGCAAAAGAACCAGAGGCGACATGAATTTTTTTTTTAGACAGCGAGTTGTTATGATTTGGAATGCACTGCCTGAAAGGCTGGTGGAAGCAGATTCAATAATAACTTTCAAAAGGGAATTGGATAAATTCTTGAAGGGGAAAAATTTGCAGGGCTCTGGGGAAAGAGCAGGGGAGTGGGAATAATTGGAGAGCTCTTTCAAAGAGCTGGCACAGGCATGATGGGCCAAATGGCCTCCTTCTGTGCTGTATCATTCTGTTATTCTGTTACATCTCTTTTGGCTATGATTTTTTTTCTTAATAACGGATAAGTTGGTTAATAGCATGTGAAAATAATGTTATATTAAAAAAGATTTGTTGTTTCAAAGGATCTTTCATCAAAGTTTATTGTCAATTAGGAACACCTTTTTCAAATATATCTCCCCTTATCTCCTGAAGACACTGACATAATCCAGGGTTCCTAACCCAATTTTGCATTCACTGGAGATCCTTAAGCCTTGGCTCCTGCCATTCTGCAGCTAAATTCTCTGAGCTTAAGGGCTGTGTCACATCAGGAAGAACGTATCTCCTCCACATCATTCAAATGGTGATCAGGTGTTAGTCGTGGCTCAGTGGTAGCACTCTTGCCTTTGAGTCAGAAGGTTGTGGGTTCAAGTCCCACTCTTGAGATTCGAGCACAAATCCAGACTGACACTCCAATGCAGTACTGAGGGAGTGCGACACTGCCAGAGGTGCCATCTTTCAGATGAGGTGTTAAACTGAGGCTGTCTACTCTCAGGTGGATGCAAAGATCTCCGCAGTGTCATGGCCAATATTTATCCCTGAACCAACATCATTAAAAAAAAAGATAATTTGGTCATTAGTACATAAATAGGAGCTGGAGTAGGCCATTTGGCCCTTCGAGCCTACTCTGCCGTTCAACACGACTCATGGCTGATCTTCCACCTCCCACACTATCCCCATATCCCTTAGTTCCCAAAATTTATCAACCTCTGTCTTGAATATACTCAACGACTGAGTATCCACAGCTCTCTGGGGTAGAGAATTCCAAATATTCACAACCCTTTGAGTGAAGAAATTTCTCCTCATCTCAGTCCTAAATGGTCGACCCCTCATTCTGAGACTGTGACCCCGTGTTCTAAACTCCCCAGTCAGGGGAAACATTTTCTCAGCATTAACCCTGTCAAACCCCTTAAGAATTTTATGTTTCAATTAGATCATTCTTCTAAACTCTAGGGAATATAGGCCTAGTCTACTCAATCTCTCCTCCTAGGGCAATCCCCTCATCCCAGGAACCAGTCTAGTGAACCTTCGTTGCACTCCCTCTAAGGCAAGTATGTCTTTCCTTAGGTAAGGAGACCAGAACTGTACACAGTACTCCAGGTGTGGCCTCACCAATGCCCTGTATAATTGTAGTAAGACTTCTTTACTCTTATACTCTCATCCCTTTGTAACAAAAGCTAACATACCATTTGCTTTCCTAATTGCTTGCTGTACCTACATGTTAACTTTCTGTGATTCATGTACAAGGACATCCCTCTGAATGCAAACATTTCCCAGTCTCACCATTCAAAAATGTTCTGCTTTTTTGTTTTTCCTACCAAAGTGGATAACTTCACACTTCCCCACATTGTATTCCATTTGCCATGTTCTTGCCCACTCAGTCAACCTATCTCTCTGCAGCCTCTTTGCGTCCTCCTCACAGCTTACTTTCCCACCTAACTTTGTATCATCAGCAAACTTGGATACGTTACTCTCAGTCCCTTCATCTAAGTCATTAATATAGATTGTAAATAGCTGAGGCCCAAGCACTGATCCTAGCGGTACCCCGCTTGTTACAGCCCGCCAACCCGAAAAAGTTCTGTTTATTCCTAATCTCTGTTTTCTGTCCGTTAACCAATGCTCAATCCATGCTAATACATTACCCCCAATCCCATGAGTCCTAATTTTGTGAAATAACCTCTTGTGTAGCACCTTATCGAATGTTTTTTTAAAATCCAAATACACTACATTCATTGGTTCCCCCTATATAAAGGCGCTATATAAATGCAATCTTTCCTTTCCTTTCCTCCCTTTTTTTCCTTCCTTTCCTTCCTTCCTTTCTTTCCTTCCTTCCGCTCCTTCCCTATGTGCATTTCTCAGTAGTTTTTTTGGAGACTCTTAAGCATAGTGTTCGGAGTCTATTCTCCCATGGTGGGGAAGGAATCACAGGAGATTCTGACCCTGCCCTCACCTGGCATTCACCCCTGTGCACTTTCCAGCAACACTCACTGGATAGTGACCAGGAACTGAAATCCTAATTGATTTTACTCATCGTTAGCCCAGGGCCACCGAGGCCAAATGTGGCACTCCAACCAACAGGCCATCTCCGGTTTGAGAGATTGTGATTCATGTACAATTCCTGCCTCTGATTAAAAAGATGTTATGGCATTTTGCAGAGAGCAGCGGTAATATGGAGAGAAGGAAGATAAGGAATCAGATCAGGCAAGTTATCTGACTTCGAAAAGAAAATGGAGCTTGGCAGGTAAGCGATAGATTAGATTAATTCCACAAATAAAATTACCAACTGCAAACTTTCTACCTCCCTGACAGGTAATGGATCACTTATTAAAACTGTCAGTATTAAAAGTTTAAAATCCAGAAAATATATTGTCATGTTTAATTCACAGCTTCCTGCACTAATGTGGTTGCTGTCACACATGGTCCTTACATTATCTGATGCAAATCATATTATTCTGTGGAATAGTTCATATGAAAAGGGAGGTGGTTCATTTTAATATTAAAATTGAAAGAACAGATACAGGTTTTTAAGTTTTTATGCATAAATAGATGAGCAGAATATTAAAAGTTTTCCTCACCCACTCCCTCATTCCAATTTTCTTCCTTCCTGTACTAAAGGCACTGGATACAGTTCCATGGGTGCTATTCACCTTCCTGTATTTCACCCATAGGGTTCTTCCGTGTCAGCGTAGACAGTGAGTCTCAACGGGTTCTTCACCCATGAAGAGCATCACAGCCAAGCCCATTTCTGTCCTTGCGCAATGTACACATTTGCACTCACTCACACTCACTCACACTCACTCTCACTCTCCCTCTTACTCTCAGTCACTCTCGCACTCTCACTCACTCTCTCACTCTTGCACACTCTCACTCATGCACTCTCTCACTCACTCATACACTCTCACTCAGTCACTCACTCACTAGCTCTCATTCTTTCTCTCACTCTCACTCATGCTCTCTCTTTCCAGCAAGGATCACTCACTCACAATCCGGAGCAGGAGCCTTGGCTAATTTTGAGCCCCCCCCCCCCATTGTTTAGGGTGTTGACCCTGATTACCCCAGCTGGCTGACTAAACACAGACCAAAGTTCACATATCTGTCCTGTATGGCTCAGTACCATACTAGGCAGTGCACTGACACATCAGGGAAGCTAGATTTTTTTTTAAATAGAAGAAAATTCAAATAATGTTACATTTTAGGGAGGCTTTGGCACGGATAGGAACAAATCTACTGTTGATGTGCGTGTTATGAGATCACAGAGTGGCAACCTATACACACTGAATGGAAATGATTCATTTTGGTCTAGAAATTTTCTTCCTCCATTCATTGTTGGGAAACTATCTTGCTTCAAATAGGCAATAAACCATATACAATGCTAAACCACATAACAGGCATGATCAAATTGTTTTTCTGGCAATAAAAAAAGTGTTTATTTTCATGCAAAATATATAGGAGAAACAATGGGGAGTCTGCAAAGTGATGATGGAATACTCGATTTTAAAATTCTCATCCTTGTGTTCAAATCCGTCCATAGCCTCGCCCCTCCTTATCTCTATAACCTCCCCCAGCCCTACAATCCTCCGAGATTGCTGCGTTCCTCCTCTTGCGCATCTACCATTGACGGCTGTGCCTTCAGCTGCCTGGACCCTAAGCTCTGGAATGCCCTCCCTAAACCGCTCCGCTTCTCCACCTCTCTCCTGCTTTAAGATGTTCCTTAAAATCTAACTTTAACAAAGCTTTCGGTCACCTGTCCAAATAGCTCCTTATGTGGCTGTGTCACATTTTGTTTAATAATGCTCCTGTGAAGCACCTTGGGACATTTTACTACGTTAAAGGCGCTGTATAAATGCAAGTTGTTGTTGGTCATGTGGATTGCTTTTCATTGGATCTGATGTGTGTAACACTCCACCTGTGTTGCTTTGCAGCTCTCTTGATATCAGAGAGCGAGGTATACAAAAACAGATAGCTTCTTTCATGCACCCATGTAGTAAGGAATTTTCTCCCTCAGTCTCTTCTGTCCCAGTTGTTGAGATGATCAAGTGCTCCATGATTCTATGTACAGGACTTCCAGTGTGAAGAAGCAAGCTGAGACTGTCCTTGTAAGCCATTATCACTGGCAGGAGGTGATCGTGCATGCAGGAACATAGGAACAGCAGTAGGCCATTCAGCGCCTTGAGCCTGCTCCACCATTCAATGAGATCATGGCTGATCTGCGACCTAATTCCATATTTTGCCTTTGCCCCATATCCCTGAATACCTTTCGTTAACAGAAAGCTATCAATCTCCGATTTATAATTAACAATTTATCTAGCATCAATTACCATTTGCGGAAGAATGTTCCAAACTTCTACCACCCTTTGTGTGTAGAAGTGTTTCCTAATTTCACTCCTGAAAGGTCTGGCTCTAATTTTTAGACTATGCCCCCTAGTCCTAGAATCCCCAACCAGTGGAAATAGTTTCTCTCTATCTACCCTATCTGATCCCCTTAATAACTTGAAAACTTAACCTTCTAAATTCCAGGGAATACAACCGTAATTTGTGCAATCGCTCCTCGTAACTTAACCCTTGAAGTCCAGCTATCATTCTGGTAAACCTACGCTGCACTCTCTCCAAGGCCAATAAATATCCTTCCTAAGGTGTGGTGCCCAGAACTACTCACAGTGCTCCAGGTGTGGTCTAACCAGGGTTTTGTATAGCTGCAGCATAACTTACATAAGAACATAAGAAATAGGAGCAGGAGTAGACCAATCGGCCCCTCGAGCCTGCTCCACCATTCAATGAGATCATGGCTGATCTGATCCAACCTCAACTCTAAAGAACACAAGTAGGAGCAGGACCAGGCCACTCGGCCCCTGGGCCCGCTCCACCACCCACAGGGCCTTGACCGATCCGAACTCAAACTCATGTCCAATTTCCAGCCCGCTCCCCGTAACCCCGGATTCCCTTTACTTCTAGGAAACGGTCTATTTCTGTTTTAAATTTATTTAATGAAGTAGCTTCCACAGCTTCCTGGGGTAGCAAATTCCACAGACCCACTACCCTCTGAGTGAAAAAGTTTCTCCTCATCTCAGTTTTGAAAGAGCAGCACCTTATTCTAAGATTATGTCCCCTAGTTCTAGTTTCACCCATCATTGGGAACATCCTCACCGCGTCCACCCGATCAAGCCCCTTCACAATCTTATATGTTTCAATAAGATCGCCTCTCATTCTTCTGAACTCCAATGAGTAGAGTCCCAATCTACTCAACCTCTCCTCGTATGTCCATCCCCTCATCCCCGGAATTAACCGAGTGAACCTTCTTTGTACTGCCTCGAGAGCAAGTATGTATTTTCTTAAGTATGGACACCAAAACTGTATGCAGTACTCCAGGTGCGGTCTCACCAATACCCTATACAACTGCAGCAATACCTCCCTGTTTTTATATTCTATCCCCCTAGCAATAAAAGCCAACATTCCATTGGCTTTCTTGATCACCTGCTGCACCTGCATACTAACTTTTTGATTTTCTTGCACCAAGACCCCCAGATCCCTTTGTACTGCAGTACTTTCCAGTTTCTCGCCATTAAGATAATAACTTGCTCTCTGATTTTTCCTGCCAAAGTGCATAACCTCACATTTTCCAATATTGTATTGCATCTGCCAAATCTCTGCCCACTCACCCAGCCTGTCTATATCCCCTTGTAGGTTTTTTATGTCCTCCTCACTCTCTACTTTCCCTCCCATCTTTGTATCATCTGCAAACTTTGATATGTTACACTCGGTCCCCTCCTCCAAATCGTTAATATAGATTGTCAAGAGTTGGGGACCCAGCACCGACCCCTGCGGAACACCACTGGCTACTGGTTGCCAGTCCGAGAATGAACCATTTATCCCAACTCTCTGCTTCCTGTTAGATAACCAATCCTCCACCCATGCCAGAATATTACCCCCAATCCAGTGATTTTTTATCTTGAGTAATAATCTTTTATGTGGCACCTTGTCGAATGCCTTCTGGAAGTCTAAATACACTACATCCACTGGTTCCCCTTTATCCACCCTGTACGTTATGTCCTCAAAGAACTCGAACAAATTTGTCAGACATGACTTCCCCTTCATAAAGCCATGCTGACTTTGTCCTATTAAATTATGTTTATCTAAATGTTCCGTTACTGTCTCTTTAATAATAGACTCCAAAATTTTACCCACCACAGATGTTAGGCTAACTGGTCTATAATTTCCAGCCTTCTGCCTACAACCCTTTTTAAATAAGGGTGTTACATTTGCAGTTTTCCAATCTGCCGGGACCTTTGCTGAGTTCAGGGAGTTTTGGAAAATTATTACCAAAGCATCCACAATTCCTACTGCCACTTCCCTCAAGACCCTAGGATGTAAGCCATCAGGTCCAGGGGATTTATCCGCCTTGAGTCCCATTATTTTACTGAGTACCAATACCAAGTGATTTTAATCGTATTTAGCTCCTCCCCCACTAGAGCCCCCTGTTTGTCCAGTGTTGGGATATTCTTAGTGTCCTCTACCGTAAAGACTGAAACAAAATATTTGTTCAGCATTTTTGCCATCTCCATGTTTCCCACCATTAATTTCCCGGTCTCATCCTCTAAGGGACCTACGTTTGCCTTAACCACCCTTTTTCTTTTTATGTAACTATAGAAACTCTTGCTATCTGTTTTTATATTTTTTGCTAATTTATTTTCATAGTCTATTTTCCCTTTCTTAATCAATCCTTTAGTTACTTTTTGTTGTCTTTTGAAGACTTCCCAATCTTCTATCCTCCCACTAACTTTGGCTACCTTATATGTCCTTGTTTTTAGTTGGATACTTTCTTTAATTTCTTTACTTAGCCATGGATGGCTGTCATTTCTTTTACACCCTTTTTTCCTCAGTGGAATATATTTATTTTGAAAGTTGTAAAATAACTCCTTGAATGAACACCACTGCTCATGTACCGTCTTACCCTTTAATCTATTTTCCCAGTCCACTTTAATCAATTCTGCTCTCATGCCATCATAGTCTCCTTTATTCAAGCTCAGTATGCTTGTTTGAGAACCAACCTTCTCACCCTCTAATTGGATATGGAATTCAACCATGTTATGGTCACTCATTCCAAGGGGATCCTTAACTAGGACATTATTAATTAATCCAGACTCATTACACAGTACCAGGTCCAAGGTTGCTTGCCCCCTTGTAGGATCAGTTACATACTGCTCAAGAAATCCATCCCTAAGACACTCAATAAACTCTTCCTCAAGGCTGCCCTGCCCAATTTGATTTGTCCAGTTAATATGATAGTTAAAATCCCCCATAATTATAGCTGTTCCCTTATTACATGCCCCAACTATTTCCTGATTAATACTTCTTCCAACAGAGTTGCAACTATTAGGAGGCCTATATACTACGCCCACCAGTGTTTTTTTCCCCTTATTATTCCTTATCTCTACCCAAACTGTTTCATTATCCTGATCTTTTGACCCAATATCATTTCTCTGTATTACAGTGATTCCTTCCTTTATTAACATAGCCACCCCCCCTCCCTTTCCTTCCTGCCTGTCCTTCCTGATTGTTAAATACCCTGGCATATTTAATTCCCAGACGTTGTCACCCTGCAGCCATGTTTCTGTAATGGCCACAAGATCATACCCATACATAGTTATTTGTGCCGTTAACTCATCAATTTTGTTACGAATGCTATGTGCATTCAGATAAAGAACTTTCAAATGTGTTTTGCGACACTTACTTCCTGCTTTTTCCTAATTTAACACTTCACCTTTTACTCCATACCTTCTGTCCCTTCCTGACATGCTTTCCTCTGTCTCCCTGCTCAGGTTCCCAACCCCCTGCCACATTAGTTTAAATCCTCCCCAACAGCACTAGCAAACACTCCCCCTAGGACAGCGGTCCCGGCCCTGCCCAGGTGCAGACCGTCCGGTTTGTACTGGTCCCACCTCCCCCAGAACCGGTTCCAATGTCCCAGGAATTTGAATCCCTCCCCCTTGCACCATTCCTCTAGCCACGTATTCATTTGAAATATCCTCCTATTTCTACTCTGACTAGCACGTGGCACTGGTAGCAATCCTGAGATTACTACCTTTGAGGTCCTATTTTTTAATTTACCTCCTAACTCCCTATATTCTGCTTTTAGGACCTCATCCCCTTTTTTACTTATATCGTTGGTGCCTATGTGCACCACGACAGCTGGCTGTTCGCCCTCCCCCTCCAAAATGTTCTGTAGCCGCTCCGAGACGTCCTTTACCCTTGCACCAGGGAGGCAACACACCATCCTGGAGTCTCGGTTGCGGCCGCAGAAACGCCTATCTATTCCCCTTACAATTGAGTCCCCTATCACTATAGCTCTTCCACTCTTTTTCCTCCCAGCCTGTGCAGCAGAGCAGCCCATGGTGCCAGGAAGTTGGCTGCTGCTGCCTTCCCCTAAGTCATTCCCCCCAACAGTATCCAAAGCGGTATATCTGTTTGAGAGGGTGATGGCCACAGGGGACCCCTGCACTACCTGCCTGCACCTCCTACTCTGCCTGGTGGTCACCCATTCCCTTCCTGCCTGTACACCCTTCACCTGCGGTGTGACCAACTCACTAAACGTGCTATCCACGAGGTTCTCAGCATCGCGAATGCTCCAATATGCATCCAGCCGCAGCTCCAGCGCCTCAATGCGGGCTGTCAGTAGCTGCAGCTGGATACACTTCCCGCACACATGGTCGTCAGGGACACCAGAAGGGTCCCTGATTTCCCACATAGAGCAGGAGGAGCACAACACGGGGCTGGGCTGTCCTGCCATGACTTACCCTTTAATTAATTGAACTTTAATTAAATCAAATCAATACCACCAATTTCACTCAATTAAATGAATTACTCAAGGGCCCTTGGTTACTAGCACTAGAAATTATCACAAAATTAAGATCTTCGAAACTTTATAAACTATGAACCTTAACTATCAAACTATAAAGTAGTATAAATACTAACCTGCCGTACTCACCCAATCAGCCGCTCCCTCCTGCCCACATCACGTTTTGAATCGTAACGTGGCTCTGGAACGCCGCCGCCGGTCTGAGATTGGTAAACCTCTGCAAACAAAAGCCCGCGAAAGTGAGTTTAGATACTCACCAGGCCTCGGCTCTCTCCGCTCCCGACACCAGCCTCTGTAAACAAAAGCCCGCGAAAGTGAGTTTAGATACTCACTGGGCCTCGGCTCTCTCCGCTTCCGACACCAGCCTCTGTAAACAAAAGCCCGCGAAAGTGAGTTTAGATACTCACCGGGCCTCGGCTCTCTCTGCTCCCGACAGCAGCCTCTGCAAACAAAAGCCCGCGAAAGTGAGTTTGGATACTCACCGGGCCTCGGCTCTCTCCGCTCCCGACCAGCCTCTGCAAACAAACAAACAAAAGCCCGCGAAAGTGAGTTTAGATACTCACCGGGCCTCGGCTCTCTCTGCTCCCGACAGCAGCCTCTGCAAACAAAAGCCTGCAAAAGTGAGTTTAGATACTCACCGGGCCTCGGCTCTCTCCGCTCCCGACCAGCCTCTGCAAACAAACAAACAAAAGCCCGCGAAAGTGAGTTTAGATACTCAATGGGCCTCGGCTCTCTCCGCTCCCGACCAGCCTCTGCAAACAAAAGCCCGCGAAAGTGAGTTGAGATACTCACCGGGCCTCCTGATATACACTCACCCCCTTTAGGTTAGAGGAGGTGGAAGGGTGGGGGACACTACAAGTGTAGTGTCTCGGGTTTAGAAAACGCCAACTTATATACAGGTAAAAAAAAACTTACCCAGCAACCACTGCGACCCGCAGTATTAAAGCAATCACCCTGTATAGCTTTTTAGCCTCGCTGCTCCACTCACTTCTCGCCCAGGTCCGCCGCTGTAAAAGAGGGGCCTACCTGGATACCGCAGGCTTTTATAGCCTCGCTGCTCCACTCACTTCTCGCCCAGGTCCGCCGCTGTAAAAGAGGGGCCTACCTGGATACCGCAGGCTTTTATAGCCTCGCTGCTCCACTCACTTCTCGCTCTTGTATTCTAGTCCTCTAGATAAAAAGGCCAGCATCCCATTAGCCTTTTTGATTATTTTCTGTACCTGTTCATGATATTTTAATGATCTATGTACCTGGACCTCCAAGTCTCTTTCGATCTCCACTGTTTTTAGCCTTTCCCCATTTAGAAAGTACCCTATCCGTTTTAGGTCCAAAGTGGGTGACCTCATATTTGCCTACATTGAAATCCATTTGCCACAGCTTTGCCCATTCACTTAATCTGTCGATATCCCTTTGTAATTTTATGCTTCCATCTACACTGCCTACAATTCCACCTATCTTTGTGTCATCGGCAAATTTGGATATGTGACTTTCTATGCCATCATCTAAGTCATTAATACCGTGAATAGTTGAGCCCCCAACACAGATCCCTGCGGGACACCACTAGTCACATCCTGCCAATTTGAGTACCTACCCATTAACCCTACTATCTGTCTCCTGCCGCTCAGCCAATTTTCTAACCAGGCCAATAATTTGCCCTCAATTCCGTGGGCTTCTACCTTAGTTAACAGTATTATGAGGGACTTTATCAAATGCCTTCTGGAAGTCCATATAAATAACATCCATAGACATTCCCCTGTCCACTACTTTAGTCACCGCTTCAAAAAATTCAATCAGGTTTGTCAGACACGACCTACCTTTCACAAATCCATGCTGGCTGTCTCTGATCAACTGAAAATTTTCGAGGTGTTCAGTCACCCTATCCTTAATTATAGACTCCAGCAATTTCCCGACAACAGATGTTAGGCTAACTGGTCTATAATTCCCTGGTTTCCCTCTCTCACCATTTTTAAATAGCGGAGTGACATGCGCAATTTTCCAATCTAAAGGAACGGTTCCTGAATCGAGAGAACTTTGGAATATTATAGTTAGGGTATCTGCAATGTAATCACCTACTTCCTTTAAAACCCTGGGATGGAAACCATCTGGTCCTGGGGATTTGTCGCTCTTTAGTGTCATTGTTTTTTTCATTACTGTTATTTTACTTACATTAATTTTTATTGAGTCCCTGTCCCTAATTTAGTTCCCTTGGGATTTCTGGCATGCTATTCTTTTCCTCTACTGTAAATACTGATGCAAAGTGATTATTCAACATGTCCGCCATTTCCTTATCATTGATAATATCACCGCTTTCAGTTTTTAAGGGGCCAACATTGCTCCTGACTACCCTCTTTTTCCCAATATAATTGTAAAAAAAATGTTGTGTTGATTTTGATATCCCTTGCAAGTTTCCTTTCATACTCCCTTTTTGTAGCTCTTGCTATCTGTTTTGTGACCATTGCTTTTTTGTATCTTTTCCATTTGCCAGGATCTGTGCTTTTTTTTGTATTTTTGTATGCTTTTTCTTTTAGATTTATGCTGTCCCTTAGTCATCTATGGCTTTTTTTTGGGCAAGTAGAGCTCTTGCCCCTCGGATATAAACTTGTCCTGTATCACCTTAAATTCTTTTTTGAACATCTCCCACTGATCTTCTGTTGTTTTACCCATTAACAGATTTGCCCAGTTTACTGTGGACTGTCTCTGTCTCATCCCTTTGAATCATAGAATGGTTACAGCATAACAGGAGGCCATTCAGCCCGTCGAGCCCGTGCTGGATCTCTGCAAGAGCACTTCAGCTCGTCCCACTCCCCCTTTCCCCGTAGCCCTGCAAATTTTTTTCCTTCAGGTACTTATCCAACTCCCTTTTGAAAGCCACGATTGAATCTGCCTCCACCATGCTTTCAGGCAGTGCATTCCAGGTCCGAACCACTCGCTGCGTAAAAAAGTTTTTCCTCATGTCGCCTTTAGTTCTTCTGTCAATCACCTGGAATCTTTGTCCGCTGGTTCTCGACCCTTCCGCCAATGGGAACAGTTTCTCTCTATCTACTCTGTCTAGACCCCTCATGCTTTTGAATACCTCTATCAAATCTCCTCTCAACCTTCTCTGCTCTAAGGATGTGCGGGTTAGGTTGATTTGGCTATGATAAATTGACCCTTAGTGTTAGGGGGGGATTAAATATGTGGGGTTATGGGGATAGGATGGGATATGTTAGGGGGAATTAAATACGTGGGGTTACGGGGGTAGGGTGGGATATGTGTACTGTGGGGATTAAAGCAGGGACAGGGTACTGGACTTGGATGATCAGCCATGATCGTATTGAATGGTGGAGCAGGCTCGACGGGCCGAATGGCCTACTCCTGTTCCTAGATTCTATGTTTCTATGTTTCTAGAACAACCTCAGCTTCTATCCACGTAACTAAAGTCCCTCATCCCTGGAATCATTCTCGTAAATCTTTTCTACACCCTCTCTAAGGCATTCACATCTTTCCTAAAGTGCGGTGCCCAGAATTGGACACACTACTCCAGTTGAGGCCGAACCAGTGTTTTATAAAGGTTCATCATAACTTCCCTGCTTTTGTACTCTATGCCTCTCTTTATGAAGCCCAGTATCCCGTAAGCTTTTTTTAACCACTTTCTCAACCTGCCCTGCCACTTTCAACGATTTGTGGACAAATACCTCCAGGTCTCTCTGTTCATGCACCCCTTTTACGATTGTACCCTTTAGTTTATATTGCCTCTCCTTGTTCTTCCTACCAAAATGTATCACTTCGCACTTTTCTGCGTTAAATTTCATCTGCCACGTGTCCGCCCATTTCACCAGCCTGTCTATGTCTTCTTAAAGTATATCACTATCCTCCTCACTGTTCACCATACTTCCAAGTTTAATGTCATCTGCAAATTTTGAAATTGTGCCCTGTACACCCACATCCACATCATTAATATATATCAAGAAAAGCAGTGGTCCTAGAACTGACCCCTGGAGAATACCACTGTATACCTTCCTCCAGTTCAAAAAACAACTGTTCACCACTACTCTGTTTCCTGTCACTCAGCCAATTTCGGATCCATGCTGCCACTGTCCCTTTTATTCCATGGGCTTCAACTTTGCTGGCAAGCCTATTATGTGGTACTTTATCAAACGCCTTTTGGAAATCCACATACACCACATCAACCGCATTGCCCTCATCGACCCTCTCTGTTACCTCATCAAAAAACTCGATCAAGTTAGTTAAACACGATTTGCCTTTAACAAATCCATGCTGGCTTTCCTTAATTAATCCACACTTGTCCAAGTGACTGTTAACTTTGTCCCTGATTATCATTTCTAAAAGCTTCCCCACAACCGAGGTTAAACTGGCTGGCCTGTAGTTGCTGGGTTTATTCTTACACCCTTTTTTGAACAAGGGTGTAACATTTGTAAATTTCTCTGACATCACCCCCTCCTCTTTCACTATGACTTTGGCAGCATCTTCTTCCTTGGTGAAGACAGATGCAAAGTACTCATTTAGTACCTCAGCTATGCCCTCAGCCTCCATGCATAGGTCTCCTTTTTGGTCCCTAATTGGCCCCAGCCCTCCTCTTACTACCCGTTTATTATTTATGTGCCTATAGAAGACTTTTGAATTCCCTCTTATGTCAGCTGCCAATCTATTCTCATACTTTCTCTTTGCCCCTCTTATTTTCTTTTTCACTTCCCCTCTGAGCTTTCTATATTCAGCCTGATTCTCACTTGTATTCTCAACCTGACATCTGTCATACGTGCTCTTTTTCTGCTTCCTCTTACTCTCTATCTCTTTCATCATCCAGGGAGCTCTGGCTTTAGTTGCCCTACCTTTCCCCTTTGTGGGAATGTACCTCGACTGTACCCGAACCATCTCCTCTTGAAGGCAGCTCATTTTTCAATTACAGTTTTGCCTGCCAATCTTTCATTCCAATTTACCCGGGCCAGATCCGTTCTCAACCCACTGAAATTTGCCTTCCTCCAATTAAGTAGTTTTTACTCTAGATTGCTCCCTGTCCTTTTCCATAGCTAATCTAAACCTTATGATACTATGATCACTGTTCCCTAAATGTTCCCCTACTGGCACTTGCTCCACTTAAAACCTAATCCTGCCCTTTTTTGAGCCAGGTCTCCGTTATCGTCACTTCACAGCTGCGACTACGGGGTCTATACACAACTCCTACTACAGTCTTAAATCCTTTCCTGTTTCTTAATTCTACCCATATAGTCTCCACTGCCTGCTTACCATACTCGCTATATCCTCTCTTATCAATTCTGCACAAGGGCAGATTTGGAACATAGGAACAGGAGAAGGCCATTCAGCCTCTCGAACCTGTTCCACCATTCAATTAGATCATGGCTGATCTGCATCTTAACTCCATCCACCTGCCTCGGCTCCATATCCTTTTATACTCTTGTCTCGCAAAAATCTATCCCTCTTATATTTAAAATTAATCGTTAAGCTAGCATCTACTGCTTTTTGTGGGAGAGAGTTCCACACATCTACCACCCTTTGCGTGAATAAGTGTTTCCTAACTTCTCTCCTGAATGGCCTGGCTCTGATTTTAAGGTTATGTCCCCTTGTCCTAGACTCCGCCATCAGCGGAAAAAAAATCTCTATCTACCGTATCAATGGGCTTGGCTGTGATGCCCTTCACGGGTGAAGAACCCATTGAGAGTCACTGGCCTGGATATTAACGGGGCAGGTTACATACGCGGGGAGGTGGTGTTTCAGACGGAAACCCGGAAGTCCAGGTTTCCCCGCGTGCTGTGGAGTTTTATATGTGTCTTTTGTCCTTGACAGGTTCCCCGCCCGGAAGTCAGCCTGATTGACAGGCTTGGCTTCCAGTCGAACGGGGAGCACCCTGGAGCAGGCTAGGTCCAATCCACAACCCCGGGAGTGGGTCCAATCCCCGATGCTGGCAAGGGTCCAAGCTCGGTGTGGTCCGATCTCCGACACTGGGGATCTTTGTATGGCGGAGGATTATGATGGGGGGAGCTTGGGGGGCCGGGGTGAAGCACTCTGCGCCTCCTGGCCCACAAGCAGGCAGTTCCTCCTGGACAGTGGGGAGGGGGGCTGTCGATGGTCCTGTGGGGGAGTAAAGGAAAGAGTTAGACATGTGAGATAAACGTTGCATGCACATAGAATTGTGCAAATCATCATAAGTCAATCTGTTAGAGCATCAGAATCAATATCAGTCACTCATGCAATGTAAATGAGAGAGATGCAAACTATTCTGTCACAAGCTTGCTCTGATGCACCGGTCTGTCCATCCCCCACTTGCGCATCCTCCTCAGCTCCCACGATCTCGAGGGCCGCTTGCTCTGCGCTGGTGAGCTGGGCTATTGAGGGTGGCCCTTCTCCTGTCTTCGCCCTTTCCCTCTTATTTTGGGCTCTCTTTTCCTGCAATGAGGGACACAAGTGGAGTTTGAGTGAGAATGATGGAGTGAGTGTAGAGAATCCATAGCATAGATGCTTAGAAGGACACAAAGATGAAGTGAGGTCCCAAGACCAAGGGCCCTCCCTGTGTGTTGTAAGTTGTTGACATAGCATAACAGTGATAGGGAGTGTGAGGGCAGCATAGTCGAATAGTTCAGTGAATGTGTACATAGGGAGAGAGGGAATGGTTAAGGGTGCAAGGGATGTAAGGGTCAAGTGGGATGTGGAGGAGGAGGTTGACAATGCAGAGTGCTGGTGATGAGAGGTGATGGGGAGCAGATTGAGGGTCATGGTGATGTCTTATTCACTTTTCCTGTGCGGAGAAGGTCATTAAACCTCTTTCTGCACTGTTCTGCTGCACATTGATCTTGAACTGACCTCCTGGGCCACTTGCAGCCACACAGCTTTGGTCTGCTGGGGAGATTTTTTCCTCCCAGAGGAAGGAAACAACACCTCTTTCTGAGCTCTGGCTCCCTCCACCAGAGCATGGAGGGAGTCCTCATCAAAGCGGGGTGCAGCCTTGGACCTTGAGGTTGACATCACTGCACCACAAATCCCTCAGAACAATCCCACATAAAAGTTGTGAGGCAGAAAATGAACCAAGGCTGCTTGCAGGCCTTAAATGCAGCTGCATAAATGACGTCATCAAAGGCGAGCTTCAGGACCAAAGGTGGGAGCGGGAACCGCCGACCACCTGACCCGCCGCCAATGACAAAATCTAGCCCTTTGCGCGAGAAGGGCCGATTCCACGATGCTGGAAAAAACTGCCCTGGAATCAGGACACACTCGAGTGCACCCGTACAACTTGAGTGGAGAGCTGACCTTGCCAGATTCAGTGAGGTCAGTGAACTTTGATCATTTACATCTGCGCCCTGCGCAGGTGGAAGATTTGGGCCCAAGTATTTGCTCCTTTAAAAATAAAAATTCACCATTTTTAGGTTATTAGAATTTCTGAGGAGTTTTCATCATCAGTAAAACAAACCTCTCCGAACTAAAGCCGCGATCTCTCTCTTTCCCTGTCCTTATGCCACTCCTGTTTAACGTTACCGACTTGGTGAAAGGTGTTAAGCCGATTTCAAGTACTTGTGCTTTTGCAATCAAGTAACTAGAGCTCTCTGTCCCTAATATGCCAATCTCATAATTCTCAGGCCAGCCACTAGGTGCCACTCAGTAGAAAGTGACACTGCCAGTCTCACGCAGCGAGTAACATTGACAGCAGTGTTTATGGAAAAATCCACAGCCCCATCTGCCCTGCCCAGGGAGCCAAGAAGCCTTTGGAGAGAAATAAAAAGGACTGTAGCCCAGCAGTGCGGTGTCAGAAGCAGAGAGGAGCAGGCTTCCCCACCAGATGGTTACTAGTTCGGGTCTCAGTGCTGTCTCTCAAACCCAGCAGCCACAACTGGGATGAGTTCCATCAACTCTCAGCTGGTTAAACTGCCTTCTGGAACAGAAACATTCCATCTTGAGTTAGGAAGACATGAACATTTCTTGCTTAATTAGCTCAGCTTCCTATAGCCAGATGGCCCCAACAACCTGACCTAACCTGGGCCTTTCAGCTAGTTTAAAGTTGTGGGCGATTATACCCATTGCAGAGAGTGAATACAATGGTATGGATCTTTTCTTTTTAAAGGGATGTAAGATTGGTTACAGCACAGGTCTAGCGCTAACTCGCACTTTGGGGCAAGAGTCTCTTTTTGTTTGTTTTTGATGTCTATTATTATTTTGAATCATACAACTAAAAGCAGAGTGTGTCATGCGTGTGCCTGCTTTGTGTGTGTATATACTTTGTGCATTTGCATGCGGCATACAGGTGTACGCTTTGTGTCTGTGTATTCGACGTGCGTGTGCATGCGATGTGCGTCTGCATGCAGCCGTGCGTGTGCATGCTCAGTGTATGTTCATGCTTCGTGTGTGCATGCTTCATGTGTGTGCATACTGCGTGCATGTGTGTGCATGTTTTGTATGTATGTGCATGCAGCATGCGTACCTGTGCATGGGGCATGCATGTGCATGTTTCATGTATGTGCCATGTGTGTGCATGCTTCGTGTGTGTGCAAGCGGTGTGTGTGCATGCTTCCTGTGTGTGCATGCTTCCTGTGTGCATGCTTCCTGTGTGTGCATGCTTAGATTGTGTGCATGCTTCCTGTGTGTGCCTGCTTCGTGCGTGTATGCTTACTCGGAAACACAGGTGATTTGGAGGATCTGAAAGCTGTAAATTTTCTGGTGCAGAGGCTGTAGGACCAGACAGCTGCAGGTTTTGCACTCACATAAGTTAGGAATGGCTGATTCCACCAGATCTTCGGCCTAATTATAAATTCACGGAGAGCTGCCAGCCTGGACTTAGCCGGCTGCGGGGAGTTTACTGAATGGGGGCCGCAGGAGATGTGGTGCAGCCACAGCGCTTAAAGGGGCTGCTCTACCATCACAAGGGGAGCTCATTTTCCGGGCAGCAGGACAGTCAAAGGCAGCAAGTGGATCACGGGCAGTAAGTGTGTGCATCATTGCAGAGCAATGGCACAGCGCCCACGAGGAACGCAAGCATTCAACGATGCAACTGTGGAGCCGTGCCTTCAAGACCTGGGCCAAAGGAGGGTCGAACTGTTTGCCACTGAAAGGAGAGCTAACTTGCCCGACATGCAACCTGGCAGACGAGGAAGAGGAAGAGACCACGCGCCAATAGATGGACAATGAAAGTGTGCCACAGCATCCTCACAACCTGTTACACTTTGAAGCCGCCAGTAAAGCACTAAGGCAGCCTTACTGCTCTTCTCTAGACTGGCATAAATGCTCATAGAAAGAAATAACTTGCGCCTTTCACAACCTCAGGTCATCCCAAATCACTTCCTCGGAGCTGCTCCCACTCCACCGGCATTACTTCGCCAGGTGTGGCGGACACCGCGTTTCCGCTGCACTTCCACCGTTGTAATGCCAGCAGAGCGGGAGCAGCTTCGAGGAATTTCCTAGCCAAAGACTTTAAGGTTGTTTGCTGTATGTTGCCTTTGGTGGAAAATTTCCCAAATCTATATTTCAGTAGATCCATCCTGGTCAGTAATTAATGAAGGACTGTGTAAAGTCTGCTCAGCAGAAAGTGTGTGTGTATATATATATAATATATATAAATATGCATATACCCGTGTGTGATAGGAGGTGATAAAGAATTATTTCGGTGTCTGCTGCCTTTCTAGCACCTGATCATAGCACCTCTGGGGAGGCCAACTCAAGGTGAAGCACAGCCTCCTGAGATAGACCTCAGCTGGGCCTAAGCTAAATAAGAACCACAAAACCCAGATGTGGCATGACAGGCACCAAACCAGACATCTGCACTTCACAGTGGTATTGAACCTGGAGAAATCAGTGGTCAATAATTCTGAGATACGCTACCCCAAACCCAGAAAAGAGATGAAAAGCTGCTTTTCATTGCAGTCAGGAGCCCTGGGAAAGTGCTGCAAAATCCTGGAGCCTCCAGGATTAAATGACAAGTTGAAGATCAGCACATACTTGTGAGCAGTGGCCGTTTATACTTCATTGAAAAAAATTCCTCTGAAGCACTGACGATTCTCAAAGGCAGTCCTGAAGCAGCATCGAAGTAGGTGTCTTGAGGTAGCATCAAAATCCGAAGAATCCATCCACTTGCAGGGGAGGTAAAAGACTAACTAGATGCCAAGACATAAAAATAGAAAGTGCTCAAAGCACACTGCAGAAAAGGTGGGTTAATGTTTCAGGTGTTCATCTTTATCAGACCCTTCCTCAGAGAGGGCCTACAGTGTCTCCTTTTCTCCTCGCAGGTTTGCCAGTTTGCTGCGTACCTCGAACAATTTGTGCTTTTAGTTCAGATTTTCAGCATTCGTGATTTTTTTCCCCCTTTATATTTGTAAGAGGATGTGTTCTGCTTGGGATCAGGTTTTGTGTTTATCCAGAATCTGTGGTACCCAGGACAAACCTGCTGACAAGGGTGGCGCTGTTGTTGTTTGGCGCACCGACCTCTACCGAGTGGAGGCTGAACGTCAACTCTCCGACACCTCCTCCTACCTCCCCCTGGACCATGACCCCACTACCGAACATCAAGCCACCGTTTCCAAGACTGTCACTGACCTCATCTCCTCTGGAGATCTTCCCTCCACGGCCGGCAACCTCATAGTTCCCCAACCCTGCACAGCCCGCTTCTACCTCCTTCCCAAGATCCACAAACAGGACTGCCCTGGTAGACCCATCGTTTCAGCCTGTTCTTGCCCCACGGAACTTATCTCGACTCTATTTTTTCTCCCCTTGTCCAGTCCCTTCCCACCTACATCCGCGACTCTTCCGATGCCCTCCGCCACTTCAACAGTTTCCAGTTTCCTGGCCCCAACCGTCTCCTTTTCACTATGGATGTCCAATCCCTCTACACCTCCATCCCCCACATGGATGGCTTGAGGGCGCTCCGCTTCTTCCTTGAACAGAGACCCAACCAGTCTCCTTCCACCACCACTCTCCTCCGCCTGGCTGAACTTGTTCTCACATTGAACAACTTCTCCTTTGACTCCACTCACTTCCTCCAAATTAAAGGTGTTGCTATGGGAACCCACATGGGTCCTAGCTATGCCTGCCTTTTTGTGGGATATGTGGAACATTCTTTGTTCCAGTCCTACTCAGGTCCCCTCCCTCACTTCTTTTTCCGGTACATTGATGACTGTATCGGTGCTGTTTCCTGCTCTCGCCCTGAACTAGAAAATTTCATTCACTTTGCTTCCAATTTCCACCCTTCCCTCACCTTCACATGGTCCATCTCTGACTCTTCCCTTCCCTTCCTCGACTTCTCTGTCTCCATCTCTGGGGATAGGCTATTGACAAACATTCACTACAAGCCCACTGACTCCCACAGCTACCTGGACTACACTTCCTCCCACCCTGCTTCCTGTAAGGACTCTATTCCATTCTCCCAGTTTCTTCGTCTCCGCCGCATCTGCTCTGTTGATGCCACCTTCCATACTAGTGCTTCCGACATGTCTTCCTTTTTCCCCAACCGAGGATTCCCCTCTACTGTGGTTGACACGGCTCTTGACTGTGTCCATTCTATTTCCTGCACTTCTCCTCTCACCCCTTCCCCTCCCTCCTGGAACCATGACAGGGTTCCCCTTGTCCTCACCTTTCACCCCACCAGTCTTCACATTCAACAGATCATCCTCCACCATTTCCGCCACCTCCAGCGTGATCCCACCACCAAACATATCTTCCCCTCACCTCCCCTTTCAGCATTATAAAGGGACCGCTCCCTCCGTGACACCCTAGTCCACTCCTCTATCACCCCCAACACCCCTTCCCCTTCGCCCGGCACCTTCACGTGCAAGTGCAGGAGATGCAACACGTGTCCTTTTACCTCCTCCCTTCCCACTGTCCAGGGCCCCAAACACTCCTTCCAGGTGAAACAGCGATTTACTTGTACTTCTTGCAATTTTGTATACTGTATTCACTGCTCACGATGTGGTTTCCTCTACATTGGGGAGACCAAACGCAGATTGGGTAACCGCTTTGCGGAACACCTCCATTCAGTCCGTAAGGGTGACCCCGAGCTTCCTGTCGCCTGTCACTTTAATTCTCCGCTCCACTCCCACTCTGACCTCTCTGTCCTCGGCCTCTTACACTGTTCCAATGAAGCTCGAGGAACAGCACCTCATCTTTCGATTAGGCACTTTACAGCCTTCTGGACTCAACATCGAGTTCAACAATTTCAGACCATAACCTCTGCCCCTATCTTTTTTTTCCCTCTCTCACATGGCAGCTGTCTTTCATTCTGCCATTGTCATTTACACTTCATCTCGAGTCATCTTTTGTTTCTTAACTTGTCCCATTACCATCTCCTTTTACCTTGCACCAACATCCCTTTTGTCTCTTAGGGGGAAAAATTCAATTGCTTTGCGCCTCCCGTTAGCGCCCTCTTAGGGAACTAGCACCCGGGCGCGGCGCCGCCAACGCCTCCCGCGAAATTCAGCGGGAGGTTAGCGGTGGCAGTAACCGGTAGCGCCCCGCGGCACTGCACCACCAGCGATGACATCAACGCCATGCGCAGCGCCCCGCTCGCGCCCCGGCCGCGATCTTTGGGAGCGCCTCCTGACTTACCGCCGGACGCTATGTCGGACGGGGTCAGGGGGGCCTACCTGCGGCCGGGGAATCGCTATTTAAAGGCAAGGTGTAGGGCGGCAATTTTTGTTGCTGGCCGCCTGCCAGCACCTGCCTCCGTTCTCGTCCCCGGCCTCCTTACCCGCACCCCCTGCGGAGTGCCGGCTGCGCTCCATGAGCCCGGCACTTCTCTTGAGTGCCGGGCTCTTTTGCCGGCACTCCTGATCCCCGGGGGCCCAGCTGGCCCCCGGGTCGCGCTGCGCAAGGCCCCTCCCGTTTAAGAAGGGGAGGAAGGCCTGCAATACCGTGTGGCACTGCGGCACGTAGCGCCGCGATATTCCCTCGCAGCGCCCCAAGAGGGAAGCGGGGCGCTTCCAGTACTGACCCGCTTCCCTCTTGGGGCGCTACCACTTAATTTCCGTCGCAGGGGCACTAATTTTTCCGGGGCGCTAAAAGTAGCGCCCTGGCGAAGTTAGCGCTACTCAATTTTTAGCCCTTAATCTATCCTGCCTTACATCCTATCACAGACCTTCCCTTTTGTTCTTTCCTCCCCTTCCCTCTTTCCCTGCCCCTACACTTGCTTAAAAACCTGTTCCATCTCCAACTTTTTCCAGTTCTAACGAAGGGTCATTGACCTGAAACGTTAACTCTATTTCTCTCTCCACAGATGCTGCCTGACCTGCTGAGTATTTCCAGCATTTTCTGTTTTTATATCAAAGAAAAAAAAGGTTTGCTGAAGGAATATCTCACGATAGTTATCAAAAATCATAACTCAGGGTTTTAGGCTTGAAACTGATTCTGGTGCAGCACTGAGACTGGTACGGTTATCAACAGGTTGGAGACTGAATGCATTCAGACACCAATAAATGAGGTCTGTCACCTGGTGTGTGTGGAAGCAATGGCGATTAGAGCGAGCAGAAGCATCCGTTTGTTGTGCTGTTTTGTTAGAACAGCTGTCATTTTTCACACTTGGTGTGTGTGTGTGTCTATTTGTTTGTAGAGTGTTGGCAGTTGTCCTGATTTTCTGTGGCTGTGTTTCTTCTCCCTTGTTTATGCTGCTTCAGTTAGCGATGATGAGTAATCAGAGATAAGTATGAGCTGCTGGCAAGGAACCTAGTCCACCTTCACCACATAGTGGAGAATTGTGGGCAATGTGCCCACCTTCACCTTCGCACTCTCCAAACTCACTTCTTCCATGAGACCCACTTTGTGCTCCCTTCCTCACCAAATTCACTCAACTACCACTCTTGGTACCCATGCGAGCTGATATTGTAAATGGTTCTCTTTCTTCAGGCACTTTCCCTCTCCCCTTCCCAAACCATAATCATCAACCCTCTCTCCTATGGTCCTCAAGCATGTTGTCACCTCCCCGCTCCGAAACATCCCTGTTCAAATTCCTCGGGCTCGATTTTGCCAGTGTGGACGGGCTGGGGCGTATCAGGTGGCATTCGTGTCAGGACCCTGACTCCGAAGTGAAGTGGGGAAAAAGTGGGATTTTCCCCTAATTGGGCAATTGATTTCCAGCGTGTGGAAACCCCTGGCCCAATGAGTCTTTTCATACAGAGAGTCGCCTCCGATGATGTCATCAATGCTGCTGGATTTAAGGTCTGCAAGCAGCCTTGCTTCTTCTGGAGACTGCAAACTTTATGGTGATTGTAGTAAGGAATTTATTGATCGACTATGTCCACCAGCAGGCAAAAGTGTGCTCCACGCTTCGATGAGCTCTCCCTCCAAGCTCTAGTGGGAGCAAGATCGAATAAGGAGGTGCTACCTTCCCTTCCTCAGGGAGAAAAAAGCCACCCCAGCAGACTAAATCTGTGTGGCTGCAAGTGGCCCAGGAGGTCAACTCCATATCGATGAGCCACAGAACCTGGCTGCAACGCACTCCGCAATCTGATCCCCATTGCCTCTCCTCACCAGCACTCTGCTTTGCTAACCTCTTCCTCCACATCCCACTTGACATTTACATCCCTGCACCCTTACCCATTGCCTCTCTCTTTATGGTCACATTCACTTAACTATTCGACTATGTAGCCCTCACATTCCCTATCACTGTGATGCAACAACAACTTACAACACACAGGGAGGGCCCTTTGTCTCCTTCTAAGCATCTATGCTATGCATTCTCTACATTCACTCCTTCATTCTCACTCAAACTCCACTTGTGTCCCTCATTGCAGGAAAAGAGAGCCCACAATAAGAGGGAAAGAACCATGACAGGAGGAGGGCCACCCTCAGTAGCCCAGCTCACCGCCTGGGAGGAGGCGGCCCTGGAAATCAGCGGGATCGAGGAGGATTCCCAAGTGGGGGACGGACAGACGGGCGCATCACAGCAAGCTAGTGACAGAATAGTTTGGCATCTCTCTCATTGACATTGCATGAGTCACTGATAATGAATCTGATGCTCTAACATATTGACTTATGATCATCTGCACTATTCAATGTGCATCTAACCTTGACCTCACATCTCTTTCCTTTACTCCCCCACAGGACCATCGAAAGCCCCCGTCCCCACTGTCCAGGAGGAAGAGCCTGAGCTTCCAGACTCCTCAGAGAAACCAGAAACCTCTGAGGGCGCAGCGTCAGCAGAATTCAGCGCACCCAGCACCAGCGCAGACACTCACACCTCGGTGGGACCTTCACGAGATAGAGTAGTGTTGGCACCTGGTGTATCACAGTTCACAAGTGAGCATCAGCAGATGGTGGAGACAGGGACAGCAGTGGAGAGTCCTCGTTGGAGGGCGCAGGACTCTGCCAGCTCGGCTCCGCTGCATGTCGACCCTGTGCCTTCGGGTCCATCCAGAAGGAGAGTGGTGCTGGAACTCCAGGAACAGGTGCAGGAGTCTCTGGCAGGTTTTGTCTCCAGGGTTGCTGTGAGTTTGGAGCGAATGGAGGAGTCCATCGCGAACATGAGCAGAGCCTTTTTGGAGGCATTGGCGCATGAACACATCACCGCGGAAAGGATGGCAACCTCCGTGGAAAAGATGACTAACTCTGTGGTAAGGCTGGCTACCGTAGAGGAGAGGATGGCTACGGTAGAGGAGAGGATGGCTACGGTAGAGGAGAGGATGGCTACGGCCATGGAGGAGCTTAGTCGCCAGGGTCTTGAAAACATTGTCATTGTTCAGAACAGAATGACATCTCTTGAGGAGCGATGGTCAGCTATTGAGCATAGAAACCAGACCTTCATGGAAGTCCTCTGGAGTAGGACTTCCAGTGCGGAAACGGGTGCTCATGGCCCCCCTGAAGTGCAGCAAGGTGCTGTCAAGCCACTTGCTAGCTCTGAAGTGGGGCTGACCCATGAGAGGGATGTTGGTGGCAGACAACAAGGAAGTGGGGGCTCCTCTCCAAGCGCTCACACGACCATGCCACTGCAAAGCCCTCGGTCAGAGCCCCAGCAGAGTCCTCACCCAACTGAGATGGGCGTCTCATCCCCTGCACAGGAGCAGCAGACTGTTGCCGAGCCCTCACAGGTTCACAACCCCAGAGGACGCCCGCCAAAAGCATCGAGACAGGAGCAGCAAGAAAGTGAGCAAGGGGCCTCCACATCTGCTGAAGCCACAGGGGAAGCATCACGTAGGAGCACGCGTAAGAGGAAGATAATGCACAAGTAGTCACAAGGGTAGTCACTTGGGTGCTGTGATGTATTGTATTTGGACCAGCCATCCTTGTCATGGTATCATAAACAGATTTGATGGCAAACTGTTGAAGTTGTGGCCTGTGTCATTTCGCAAATGGGATTTTCACATTGAGGGCTTAGGGCGACTTGCAATTGTCAGTATGGTGGTCAGAGTGATAGGAATCCGCAGGTTCTTGTCCATTGTTGATGCTCTGGTAAGAAGGTGCGAGACAAAAGTGTTTGATTGTGCAGGCTAAGCAAATCTGGCCAACATGAGTGCGTCCCTTGTATCCTGGGCAGCAATGTGGTCGCGCTCTAGCGCCTTCTGGCCTGTGCAGTTTCAGGTGGGTGAGCAGCAGCTTGGCTCTCCTGTTGTTGCTCCTGCTGTTGGTGCTGATGTTGTTCAGGGTTCTGCATCTGCCATGGGTGGTCTTCGTCCGAATCTCATGTCCAAGAGGAAAGGAAATAAATGGTTCCCATGCTTCTGGTATATGCCTCAGTTGAGGAAGCGCTCAGTCAAGGTGGTGAGAGGGGTTTCCCAGGAGGTCACACTAGAGATGGGTCTCAGGCTCCAAACTTCCACAACAATGAGTAGGCCTGCTAAAAGTTCCCCCAGACCTGAGGCAACAAAGTTCTGCCACCTGCAAATGATGATTGCTGAAAATTCCTTTTTAATGGTGGCGCTGCAGCTGTTAGTAAGCAGTCCACTTGTGAGGCCGCCAGGATTACCTGGCGTGTTCCAGAGGAGGCGTGTAGGATGGGAGAAATGTCTAAAAATAAGAAAGGCCTCTCAAAATTGGATTATAGAGGTAATTAAGTGGTTGTTAAGGGCCTTAAGGGCCTATCCTGCCTCTTGGAGGCGGGATAGGAACGGGGTCTGAAACCCCGATTCTGGGAAAATTGCTCGGAGACGGGATGGAGGCGGGATCGGGCCCGCACGTCATTTTTTGCGATTTTAACACCTCACACGCCTCCAATCCCGCCTCCTCGGGCCTGGCAAAATCGAGCCCCTCCAGTCTGGCTCCTGCCCATGTCACAACACTGCGACTGCCACAGTCAAAATCACAAACAGCTGTGACTGTAAGTACGGTGCTTTATCCCGCCTTGCCCCACTTAATCTTTCCACAGCACTTAACACAGTTGATCATGCTGGTTTCCTCCACTGGTCTTCTCCTCCTCTGTTGCCCAGATCCCTGGGGCCGCCCTTACTTAGTTCCATTCCCACATAACCGGACATAGCCCATGCATTTCCAGCTTCTTTTCACTTCCCTTCACTTTCACCTCCACCTCCAGTGTTCCTCAAGGATCTATCCTTGTCCCTCTTTCCTCATCTAGATGCTGCCCCTCAGTGCCATCATCTAAGGACATGGGAGGACTTTCACAAGCATGTTAATGACATCCAGGTCTACCTCCCCACCACTTCTCTCGACTTCATGATCCCCTCTGTGCCATCGGACTGCCTGTTTGACATCAAGTCTCGGATGGGTTTGATCCTCGGAGCAGCTGCAGGCAGGTAGGAGCAGGAGTGTCAATGAGGGGTGAATTGGGGTAGACTGGCTCTGTGAACTGGGGAGAGGGAAGGAGGAAGCAGAGGAGGCCGAAGAGTACCAGCATAAACTGGGGAGGGGAAGATGAGTGCCGGCTGTAACTGGGCAGGAAAGGGAGAGAAGAATGCTGGGAGAGAGGAGGGGGGCAGAAGAATGAAAAGTCCACCAAATTTTTGCCACAACCTGGAATACGCTGCCTGAAAGGTTGGTGGAAACAGATTAAATAGTAACTTTTTAAAGGAAAAATTTGTAGGGCTATGAGGAAAGAACAGGGGAGTGGGACTAATTGGATAGCTCTTTCAAAGAGCTGGCACAGGCACGATGGGCCGAATGGCCTCCTGTGCTATAAGACTCTCCGAACCTTATGTTATTTTCTAGTGGCCTTGATAACGAGCGAGGTGGCTAGTTATTATTTTTTGCAGAAAAGGCAGGTGGAATCACAGAATGTGATCTTGAAAACACCCTGTAAAATTCCTGTAACCCCATGCAATAAAAACTGAATTTGACTTATTCAATCACCATAAACCAGCGACCCTGATAATGACCTCTCACATTTCACAGCAAGAGAGATGATCAAACTAATAATAAAGATAAAGTAAAAGATTTTACGATGCTGGTTAAGACTGCGGGACAATTTATTCCTCACTGTTATTCACACAGAGGCCTGATTCATAAAAAGTGTGAATTGAAGCATAACCATCAGCCTGTAGCAAGGACCCTTTGCCCAATGCCACACACAGTGGGTGCGCCGACTGCACTATTCCATATATTCCATATTCCCTGCTTGTGGCAGGCGAACTTCCTCACCACCGGAATGTAATCGGAAAAATGACTGCTAACTTGTATTAGTACATTTGTGCTGGATTAGGGCTCTTGTGTGGTTTTTAGTGCTTAGCAATTCCTCCCCATTCATTGTTGCTGGTTGTGTCAGGTACTAAAGCCTGACTAACAGCAGTTGCTTTGCACGGTCCAGTTGGACACTGCGGGGGAGGAGGTGAGATTCGCTATGGTTCGCTGTGTCGTGGTAGTCCCAACACAACAGGAAGATTCCCTGGATTCACTCGGGTAGATTGGGATTTCGTGCGATAGCGTAAAATGGCTGATAGTGAATTGACAGCCATCTTACATCTCTCCCTATTTTTAATTCCATGGGCGTCAATCGACTGCCGATTTGCTATCGCCCATTGTACGCTATTGCACAAAGTCGGGATCTACCCTGCTGTTTCTAGAGAAGCTGCGAATGCGGATAGAAGGCATTCCTTTGCGGGCGGATTTTCAGGGTTCACATTGCTGCTGGTGGAGCCTCGCCCACAAGCAGCACATGTTGGGAAACCAGCCATATGCTGCTCACAATTGTCCGTCCAGTGCAGCACAGCGAATTCTGAAAATCGGCCCCTCAATAATTCACTGGACTCATTGGAAAGAGAAAGAACTTGTATTTGTACAGATCCTTTCACCACCTCAGGACCTCCCAAAGCTCTTTACAACCAGTGAAGCACTTTTGACGTGTAGTCACTGTTGTAATGTAGGAAACAAGCAGCCAATTTTCGCACAGCACGATCCCACAAACAGTAACGTGATAATGACCAGATAATCTGTTTTAGTGATGTTGATTGAGGGATAAATATTGTCAGGAATAGCTCCCCTGCTCTTCTTCGAAATAGTGCCATAGGATCCTTTATATCCACCTGAGAGAGAAGACGAGGCCTCGGTTTTAATGCCTCATCTGAAAGTCGGTGCCTCCAACGCTGCAGCACTCCCTCAGTACTGCACTGTAGTTTCAGCCTAGATTTTTGTGCTCAAGACTCTGGCGTGGGACTTGAACCCACAACCTTCTGAACCCACTACCAACTGAGCCACGGCTGATCCAGAGAGAGCTGGACCTGCTTCTGGCTAGGGTGGAGATCACCTCGTACAAGAGGTAGGTAACCAGTAATATAAATTAGGGTCGATGTGGTCTCCAGGACTAGTTTTAAAAACCTAAAGGGGTCAGAGAGGAATTTTCCAGATTTCTTTCCCCTCTAATTGGCCTGGCTGTTTCGCCTCTCCCAGGAGACCACATGGCTTTCGGGTGGGTGGGGGAGTGTCTGTATCGCGATGCTCAAGGTATCACCACGGTATGGGACAGGCTAGATGGACCAGTGGGTCTTTGCCTACCCGTCATTTTCTGTACGTTCGTACGTATGTATGGCCGAATGCACTTTGCTGATGGTCCACACAGAGCGTGAACGCTCCAGGTGCGATCCTGGTCTGCTCTGAATTGGCTGACCTCAGCTGGGGGAAGCGATGGGGCAGGTACAACTGGAGCAAAGGAGAGGGAAGATCAGCTGAAGGACTAATCCTGGTCTCCGCTGTGATCTCTGTGGGCAGGATCTGGCCCGGCTGTGATTTCACTTGGCTGTGGGAACACCACCACCTCCAAGTTCCACTCCAAGTCACACACCACCCTGACTTGGAAGTATATCGCCGTTCCTTCATCGTCACTGGGTCAAAATCCTGGAACTCCCTCCCTAACAGCACATGGACTGCAGCGGTTCAAGAAGGCGGCTCACCACCACCTTCGCAAGGGCAATTAGGGATGGGCAATAAATGCTGGCCTTGCCAGCAACGCCCAGATCCCATGAATTAATTTTTAAAAACTCTTTCCTCCACCACCTGAACCGTACACTCCCCGTCAAGTTAGCCTGCTGATATTCCACCATGACTGCAGCATGATCCTCTGTATCAGAGAGGAAGAGAGAATCAAGGGGGGGGAACCACTTTTTCAACCCTCCAGCTGTGTGAGAATTAAATCATTTAGTGTTAAAAATCCTAATCTAATGTTTATTTAGTTACATTTCTGTCATTGTCACATTTCTAATCTGCAAGATCTAACTGGTTTTACAGGAGTGAGACTTTCTTTAATGTGTTGTTATTTTCCTGTGCCCGAATTCATTGCCTCTGATGAGAGCATTTTTAAACAGGTAACTTCTGTTCATTGTTTTGCAGTAATGGGGGGTGAAATTGGGTGCCTTTGCGCCTCCTGTTGGCGCCCCCAGGGGGCACTAACGGGACACAGATGGCTTTACGACCGGGCGCGGCGCTGGCATCGACTCCTGCCATATTCAGCGGGAGTTTTGCGGCAGCGCTACGGCATTGCACCCGATCTCCTTCACCCGGAGATCGTAACGTCATCGCCATGCGCATCGCCCCGGTAGCGCCCCGGTCCTGAAATCGACTTCCGCCCCTGCAGCAGCGCCAGTCGAAAACACCGACAGCTGCAGGAGGCGTGCATCAGGCGGCCAGCCGCTTCGGGGTCGCTGATTAAAGGCGAGGTGGCCGAGGTAAGTGGAAAAAAAACTTACCTTTCCTGTTCTCGTTTTTTTTCGCGGGTACCTGCCCGCGATCGATCAGCCCGGCACTCTGCTTGTGTGCCGGGCTGATCATGCTGGATCGCGGCTGTGTTGGTGGTCCAGGTAGGTACTTTTTAAATTGCAGAGCCTGCAGCGATGGCCCTTCCCTTTAAGGGAGGGAAGGAGCCTTTGAACACGGCAGCGCTGTCTTCTTCTTCTTCTTCTTCTTAGGCAGTCCCTCAGAACCGAGGATGACTTGCTTCCACATTAAAAATGAGTTCTCAGGTGACTGATGAGTCCAATGCGGGACCGACAGTCTCAGTCACAGGTGGGGCAGACGTTGGTTGAAGGAGCGGGTGGGTGGGGTTCTTGGGTTGACGTGCGCTCCTTCCGCTGTTTGCGCTTGGCTGCCGCTTGCTCCTGGCGAAGAGACTCGAGGTATTCAGCGCCTTCCCGGATGCATCTCCTCCACTTTGTACGGTCTTGGGCCAGGGATTCCCAGGTGTCGGTGGGGATGTTGCACTTTTTCAAGGAGGCTTTGAGGGTGTCCTTGAAGCGTTTCCTCTGCCCACCTGGGGCTCTCTTGCCGTGTCGCAGCTCCGAGTAGAGCGCTTGTTTTGGGAGACTCGTATCAGGCATGCGGACGATGTGGCCCATCCATCGGAGCTAATCGAGGCTGGTCAAATCTTCGATGCTGGGGATGTTGGCCTGAGCGAGAACACGTTGGTACGCCTATCCTGCCAATGGATTTGCAGGATCTTGCGGAGGCAGCGTTGGTGGTACCTCTCCAGTGCTTTAAGGTGCCTGCTGTATATGGTCCATGTCTCTGAGGCATACAGGAGGGCGGGTATTACTACTGCTCTGTAGACCATGAGCTTGGTGCCGGGTTTGAGGTCCTGGTCTTCAAACACTCTCTTCCTCAGACGACCGAAGGCTGCACTGGCACACTGAAGGCGGTGTTTGACTTCATCATCGACGTCTGCCCTTGTTGACAGTAGGCTCCCGAGGTATGGAAAGTGGTCCACGTTGTCCAAGGCCTTGTCACGGATTTTGATAATCGGGGGGCAGTACTGTGTGGCGGGGGCAGGTTGGTAGAGGACCTTTGTCTTACGGATGTTTAGTGTAAGGCCCATGCTCTCGTACGCTTCGGTGAAGGTGTTAACGATGGTTTGGAGTTCGACCTCCGAGTGTGCGCAAACGCAAGCGTCGTCTGCATACTGTAATTCGACGACAGAGGAAGGGACGACCTTGGATCTGGACTGGAGGCGACAGAGGTTGAACAGTTTCCCGTTTGTTCTGTAAATTAGCTTCACTCCAGCGGAGAGCTTACTGAGGGTGAGATGGAGCATTGCAGCCAGGAAGATCGAGAAGAGCGTTGGTGCGATGACACAGCCTTGCTTGACCCCGGTCCGTACATGAATTGGGTCTGTGGTGGAACCGTTGGTCAGGATCACGGCTTGCATGTCGTCGTGAAGCAGGCGGAGGATGATGACAAACTTTTGAGGGCAGCCGAATTTGAGGAGGACACTCCATAATCCCTCAGGGTTGACAGTGTCAAAGGCCTTTGTGAGGTCGGTGCTGTTCCCTGCATTGGCGTGCGGTGAAGATCAGCCCGGCACTCTGCTTGTGTGCCGGGCTGATCACGCAGGATCGCGGCAGCCTTGGTGGTCCAGGTAGGTACTTTTTAAATTGCAGAGCCTGCAACGATGGCCCTTCCCTTTAAGGGAGGGAAGGAGCCTTTGAACGCGGCAGCGCTGTACGGCCCAGTGTGCAGCGCTACAGAAGTCTCCGCCCGCTCTCCGTCGTTAGCGCCCTTAGAAGCAAGTGGAGCACTTGATTTAGCGCTCCATTTCCCTCTTGGGGCGCTAAAACTCAATTTCGCGGTCGTCGGTGCTAAAGTTAGCGCCCAGGCGATGATAGCGCCCCAAAATGGTCGATACCGAATTTTTCCCCTTATTGGAACTTTATTTGGTTGGATCTGCAATAACTTTTAACTGATAAATAAAAGTTTCTCTTTTGTTCTGTTGAAACCAGATTTTATGGCCCCAATATTAACAGGGAGGCGGGGGTGGGGGGGTGGGGGGAGGGGGTAGGGATGCGGGTAAGGCTGAAAACAGCTGAAGAACCCGGGCAAGAACGGCAGGACCTCATTAACATTTATTAGCTCCGTTTACCACCCACCCACCCACGATCGGGGCTGAGGGGAAGCACTCCTGCTCCTCCTGGCCCACAAGGAGTGCTGAAACAGCCACTTACCTTGCGGAGCCGACAACTCCCGGCTCCATTTCACTGCCGGGTTTCCCGACCCCTGGGAAATCCATGCAGCAGCAGCAAATTTCCAATCGGGCTCCCAGTTACACTGTGGAGTCCGATTTAAATATGTTAAGCGTCCCCCCCTCACCACGGCAGGACACTCAGTCGGCCTGATATCCACGGTTGTAAAAAAAAGGCGGACGCGTTCCCTGTATTTAACTCTTTAATCCCAATCCCTGACCCTCTCCCGCCCACCGTGGGGGGCGGGGGTTAATATCGAGGTCCATGTTTCAATTATTTTATTAGTTGTGCTCCTAAAACAAAGGGACATGTGCAAATGTGTTTCTCTGTTGACACTGGGGCAACCCTGTGTCACCCTTATGGATCAATTAAAAAGAGGAAACTAATTGAGTCTTCTCCTCTTAATTCAAAGTCATTCTTGCTCAATGAATTCAGTCATTTGAATTCAGCAATTTTAGTAAAAACAGCACAGGAAACATTTTATTGCTCAAAAACAATTGAGTTAACAGATACTTCGAATTATGCAACTTTGAATTACAGGGAGTAGACTGTACGCAGGGTTTCAATATGTTTCAGCACAGCGGCATTCATTTTCTCCTCATCTTATTTCCTTTGGTTAACTTAATCTTTGATTGAAATGCAAAATAATTTATTCTTGAGGCCAGCAGCTAGGTATCAACCCATCGGAAATATTTCATGATGTGCACGGAATAAATTTGACAGGAGACTATTGTACAGGACCTCCTCGTGGTAGAAGTGGTTTGAGAATCATGCGGGGTCATTTTCACCCTCTCCGACTGGGTGGTCACCTGGCGGAGTGGATTGCCTGCCCGTTGTTGGAACCCGCCTGGATCTTCATCCTGTTGGTTTCAGTCAGGCGGCTTCTGCAATGGGCAGGCGATCTGGAGCGGGGCTTGATCCACTCCCAGGTGAGTGGGGTGTTCAACCACCCCCCCGCACCCCACCCCTGAAATTTATACAATTTTTTTTAAATATCGGGCCACTCCCTCGTTTGAAACAACGTGCCTCAGATCACTTGACACAAGGGAAACAACGGACGTTCTTCCAGAGCTGGTCAGTTCCACTATTCGACCAGTGAAAACCCATTAGTCGCACTTGCTCTTCGAAGTGTTCACCGGCGTATTGCAGTGTAAGGTGGTGAAGCGATACATGCCCGACACTTGGACTCCACACTTTAGAGTTTTTGTCCTTCAGACTGCTTTTTTTAAATTTGCCTTATTTGAATGAATGGAAATAATAATGTTTCTATTTAAAGCTTATTGTGAAATTCCTATTTGAAAAATAGACTTTTTGAAGTAGTTTTGTTTGGTCTGGCAAACTCATATTCAAAGACCCCTCTACCCCCAAAAAATCCTCCCGCCATCACTGTCCATGCTCCTTTTAAAAGCTATTATGGATTCTGCTTCCACCACAGTCCTTGTAGGACATTCCATGTCATAGCAACCCTCTGAGTTAAAAATTAATCTAATCTTCCCACGATTCTTTTGGTGACCTTAAATTTAATCTCCCTTGTTGCCAAATCACTGACTGTTAGAAATAGTTCTTTTTCTTTATGAAAATCTCTGAGTTAGCCACTGGACCAAGAGGAAGTGTCAGAAAAGTCCTGTGTACTCAAGGCAAGCACTGTTTGCAGGGGCATTTTGTGTTAACACCACTGATCAATGGGGATTGACCCAGTGCTTAGAATGAAGCAAATAATCTGAGCTTGGAAAAAACTATTTGAATTGGAAGTTGTTTGGAACTCATTTAAGAGACAGTTTGATGCTATATTAGAGGAGACTGGGATGGGTCATATTCATATTTACCTTGTGATTTTATTTTTAATACAATTTGCTGAGAAAATAATCACCTTACAATAGGTTTTTTTTATCAACGTGTTTTTGGTTATTATTTTTTTTTCTTCGAGCGAGACAGATGTCCAAAGTCGCCACAGTTCTAATTGATATTTGTAATGTCAAAACACTTTTGTTTTACAATCATGCTGAACTTCAATGGACCAATAAAGAAAAACAAACTTCAAACGTAGTTTTGCAGCAGCTGGCATTGTGTGGTACAGACAAGCTGTTTAGTAAACACCGGGGACCGGTGAAGGGTTAAAAATCATCTGCTGGACTGTTCATCTTGAAAGAAGGAATGTTGAGATCCCAGCTAGGATCTCTGTTCTTTGCTTTTCCTTGTCCATAGAAATTCATGGAGTGTCTCATTCCTCCTGTCAGTGACAGCAGAGAGAATTTACACACACTTTCATCTTCATTGGCCTCAGTCCAAAACTATTACCCTCTCAGGAGCAGTTAGAAGCACTTCGATTGGGTAAACAGTGTCTCATTTACTCCCTAGAGGCAGACAATTCCCAGCCTGGAAACTCGAGCAATGACCACAGCGATTGGCTTTTTACAGCGATCCATCTATCAGGGAGATGTCTGCTGCCAGGCTCTCTCCGTGGGCCTCCTTACCAAGTTCAGGCCCAGCTGAGGCCCATCCCAGAAGGCTGCGCTGGACCTTGAGTCGGCTTCCCCAGAGTCGCCAATGATCAGGTGCTGGAAAGGCAGGAGACACTGGAGTAATTCTCTATCACCTCGTATCACACACACACACGTACACATAGACTGCTTAACAGACTTTACATTACACAGTCCCTCATTAGTGTGATGTGTAATGGGTGCATCTTAATGAGAGAATGTGTAATACCAAAACAGCTGATCTTTTACTAACGACTAACAGAATGGCTGTCAGTTCAAGGGTGAGAAAAAGATGTCACTATATCTGACCAACCTTCAACCCTCAAGTAGACTCGGAGACCTTAGTAATTTTTCTAGCTTGTCACCAAGTGTTGTGAGGTCATCATTTAAGCATATTTGTGAGGCCGACACAATACATTTAAAAAGAGAATGGGTAAATGATTGACATTTCTTTTTAAATGTATTTTATGTTTTATATATATATAAATGTTTTATTGTGGTAATATTTTGTAACAACAAACATAATAGATAAAGCACCAGTTTTTTTATTTACTAATTCTTCCCACTGTGCTGAAGGCACTGACCCGTACTGAAGTGCCCACAGCTTTGTACATAACTCACGTGGCTAGTCTTCATGTTGGAATCTAGACAATGAATGTCAGCGCCGAGTGTTAGCAGGCTACTTAACCATGGCAGGCATCATGGCCAACCCCAGTCCTGTCCACACCCAACATCCACACACACACCTTTTCCAGCAGGATCAGGGAGTGGGAATTCTTAGTCACTTTTATCAGTAAACCTGCTATCTCCCCGGTGTCCTGGTCAATAGTTAGCCCTCAACCAGCATCACTAAACCAGATGATCTGGTCATTATCACATTGCTGTTTGTGGGAGCTTGCTGTGCGCAAATTGGCTGCCATGTTTCCCACATTACAATGGTGACTACACTTCAAAAGCACTTCATTGCCTGCAAAGTGCTTTGGGGCATCCTGAGGTCACTATATGAATACAATTTCTTTCTTTCACAATTTCAAAATTTGCAGATGACACTAAACTTGGAAGTATAGTGAACAGTGAGGAGGATAGTGATAGACTTCAAGAGGACATAGACAGGCTGGTGGGATGGGCGGACACGTGGCAGATGAAATTCAACGCAAAAAAGTGCGAAGTGATACATTTTGGTGGGAAGAACGAGGAGAGGCAATATAAACTAAAGGGTACAATTCTAAAGGGGGTGCATGAACAGAGAGACCTGGGACTTTATATGCGCACAAATCGTTGAAAGTGGCAGGGCAGATTGAGAAAGCAGTTAAAAAAACATAGGTGATCCAGGGCTTCATGAATAGAGGCATAGAGTACAAAAGCAAGGAAGTTATGATGAACCTTTATAAAACACTGGTTCGGCCTCAACTGGAGTCTTGTGTCCAATTCTGGGCACCACACTTTTGGAAGGATGTGAAGGCCTTAGAGAGGGTGCAGAAAAGATTTACGAGAATGGTTCCAGGGATGAGGGACTTCAGTTACGTGGATAGACTAGAGAAGCTGGGGTTGTTCTCCTTCGAGCAGAGACGGTTGAGAGGAGATTTAATAGAGGTGTTCAAAATCATGAGGGGTCTGGACAGAGTAGATAGAGAGAAACTGTTCCCATTGGCGAAAGGATCGAGAACCAGAGGACACAGATTTAAGGTGATTGGCAAAAGAACCAAAGGCGACATGAGAAAAAAACTTTTTATGCAGAGTGTGGTTAGGATCTGGAATGCACTGCCTGAAAGGGTGGTGGAGGCAGATTCAATTGTGGCTTTCAAAAGGGAATTGGATAAGTACCTGAAGGAAAAAAAAATGCAGGACTACGGGGAAAGGGCGGGGGAGTGGGACTAGCTGAAGTGCTCTTGGGCTCGACAGGCCGAATGGCATCCTCTGTGCTGTAACCATTCTATCATTCTATGATTCCTTCCTTCCTCCCTCCCTCCTCAGGAGAGGAGGGTAAGAAAATTGAGGGGGAGAAAAAAATCATGAAGAAAAGGAACGATCTGGACATGTGGTCAGCGAAGACAGGCAGAGCATTTCATACTGGGTTTGGCTGATGAGAGCAGGATAAATGTCCAGAGAATGACTGCAAATTATTTAATAGTTGCAGAAATGGATATGCAATATCCATCGACATATTAATCCACCAAACCCAGTTCTCAACAGCTCCTGGCTAGTGCCCACTAAGAGGTTTGATTAGTTCTACATCAATCTTGTGGACAACGGCCGCTGATTATGAACGAAAACTTTAATTAGGATGAATGGCTTGATTGCTCTGACCTTGCGCAATTCTTTGTCACTTACGTCTTTGAGAGGCTATTCGCTGCCTTGTGGGCACTGCATTAAAAAGTTGTTTATTCTAATATACTCGACACGGGCTGCTTTGTGAACAGGGGCTGACCCCTCGCTAGGCAGCGTGAAACCCTCTGTACAAACCAGCCTCAGAGATTCATTTAAAGTGAAAGCATTCCCAATGTTGGACTGTTTCGGTTGCACTTCAAAAATAGTCACTCAAGCTTCCTAGATGACTCCGCGTGTGGATTCACCAAGTGCTCCTGAACCTTACAGACCAGAATGTCCTGGGCTCAATTCTCAATCAGTGCAGAGGTAGTTGAGCAGCACTTGGGGAGACTCTACATTCCCGGCTTAGGGACAGGGATCTTCAGCCAAGTGTTCTTGCTATTGAGGTGTCAAGTGAGGGCACAACTCGACTCGTCTGCGACGCCTTCCAGATTTGAATAGCTGAATGACTGGGAAAGTTGGCAGAGCAAAAGAAAAAACTATTTTGCAAAGCAGATTGAGGTGTTTAAAATGTTCAATAGATTCGATAGGGTAGATACAGAGTAACAATTTCCTGTGGTGGGGGAATCAAGGAAGAGGGGATATCATCTTAAAGTTTGAGCTAAGCCATTTAGGATGGAAATCAGGAAGCAATTTTCCACACAAAGGGTAGTAGAAATCTCGCATACTCTCCCTCAAAAGGCTGTGGATGCTGGCGGATAATTGGAGTTTTCAAGACTGAGATAAATTTTTCTTGGGTCATTTTTGTTTTGATAGAAAGACTTGCTTTTATATCATACCTTTCATGACCACCATACATTCCAAAGCGCTTTACAGCCAATGAAGTACTTTTTTTTTGAAGTGTAGTCACAGTTGTAATGTAGGAAATACAGCAGCCAATTTACGCACAGCAAGCTCCCACAAACAGCAATGTGATAATGACCAGATAATCTGTTTTCGTTATGTTGATTGAGGGTTAAATATTGGCAGGAATAACTCCCCTGCTCTTCTTCGAAATATTGCCATGGGATCTATTTACGTCCACCTGAGAGAGCAGACGGGGCCACAGTTTAACGTCTCATCTGAAAAACAGCACCTCCAACAGTGCAGTGCTCCCTCAGTACTGCACTGGAGTGTCAGCCTAGATTTTTGTGCTCTAGTCTCTGGAGTGGGACTTGAACCCACAACCTTCTGACTCAGATGGTGAGGGTGCTACCAGCTGAGCCACTGATATGGAGCTATGGTGGGTAAATGGAGTTGAGCTGCAGATCAGCCATGATCTAATTGAATGGCAGAGCAGGCTTAAGGGGCTGAATGGCCTACTACTAATGTTCCTACATCTGCACCTCTGTGAGCCTCTTATGTTGTTTTGTTACCCTTTCTGCCCTGGTAGCTGTTAAGACTACTTTATACGCTAAGAAGGTGATTTTAATGGAGAGAGCTGGAGTGGGCCACTGGCATTCAAAGAAAGAGAAAAGCTTCCTGAAACAGTTCTTTAGTCTATACTAATAGACTATGGTGATAGAAATATAACTGCACTGTATCTCAGTTTTATTCTGTACCCCGTCTCTCAATAGGTTGGCTCATACTGATAACGTCAGAGGTTGAACCTGGGTCATGCAATTTTTTTGATAGCTAATTTTCTCCCTGAATGGATTTGACTCCTTGCTGGGTTACAGTTTCATGGTTGGCAAGGAGTCCATCTATACCTCATCCATGTGCCCACTCTTCATATTTGAGTTTTGACAGTGGGTGTTGCGAGGCAGTTCAACATTAGGGACTAAACTTGAGCCTCACCCTCACTATCCATATATAGGTGTCAGCCGTAGCCCAGTGGTAGCACTCTCGCCTCTGAGTCAGAACAGTTGTAGGTTTCAAGCCCCACTCCAGAAACTTGTAACACATAATCCAGGCTGACACTCCAGTGCAGTACTGAGGGAGGGCTGCACTGTCGGAGGTGCCGTTTTTCAGATGAAACGTTAAACCGAGGCTCTGTCTGCCCTCTCAGGTGGGTGTAAAAGATCCCATGGCACTATTTTGAAGAAGAGCAACAAAGTTCTCCCTGGTGTCACGGCCAATATTTATCCCTCAACCAACATCACTAAAAAACAGATGATCTGGTCATTTATCGCATTACTGTTTGTGGGAGCTTGCTGTGCGCAAATTGGCTGCCAGGTTTCCTACATTACAACAGTGACTACACGTCAAAAAAGTACTTAATTGGCTGTAAAGCGCTTTGAGGTGTCCTGATGTTGTGAAAAGCGCTATAAAAATGCAAGTCTTTCTTTTTTCCAGCAGTGTTTACTAAATAGCAATCAAGGCACTAATATCCCTATCACTTATCAGACTGAGGTCAGCTAACTGAGCACAGAGAAGGGAATGAACCCAGAACATTCCTGATCCGTGTGGTTTAGTTCCTCACTGTCTAAATCCAAGCTCTCACTCATACTTACCAGTTCTCTGCATGACAGAACAGCTCATTATTGTTACAGTTTTGTGGATGGAACGGTTTCTTTTTCAATAGTTTCACCGTAATTCCTGTAAGTGGACCTTGTTTCCGATGATCCAGAAGCTGTATTTTTTCAGTGATCTGTTCTTGTAGAACTGAGTGACTCACGGGATTAACAATCGCCTGACCTGCAGTAATCTGCATATTGGACTAACCATAACCTTGCACTATGGTACTTCTTTTGCTCTGAGCCTACTCTCTTTAATTTAGTGGAATGTTAAACTCATATCAGAATTTGTACAGGCTAAAGTAACTAAAGTACTTACATAGTTAATAAAAGATTATATTAAATTTTAAATTAAATTTAAAAAAAAATTATACCTGCATAAATTTGCCAAAACTAAACAGTACAAAATAAAAATATGTAAACAGTGAGAAAGAGTCCAAGGTGGATTAGTTAACCCTTTCTAAGAAATGCCTTTGAAAAGTAATAGGAGGTCATTTTGTCTTTGTACGATCGTGTAAGGCAGGCGATATCGGATCAGCCGCCCGTTATACATCACTGCCCATTTCCACTTCCATTGACTTCAGATCAGGGAGATGTGAAACAGGCGGCTGAATCGATATTGCCTGTTTTACACTTATCGCCCCAAATCAAAATGACCCCGTTGAGTCTTTGGGCTGCCACATTCCAAGAGTCTTTGAATTCTTGTCCTCTTACAGTATTGCTATCGATTGCATGCTACAAAATTACAGGTCTGCTGATTCTGTCCAAATCTCAGAACCTCTGAAATCAAGGGAAGAATGTGCAGCAAGCAATTCTTATTCTTATTCACATTCACACAATTTCCTTTCGTGCCACATTTCCAACCAAACTTAAAATTCATTTACAAAAAGCTCCATTTGACAATTGACATAATTGGTATAAAGTTGTTAGCTCGATAGCACTCCTCATGATTCAATCAGCAGGAACACATGCTGTTCTCTGTGAAAAATTGTTCCCAGACAGCACCAATTGTTCGCTAGAGGGGGAATGAATTTCATGATAGAAAACGAAATCATTTTTGATAGAGTACAGGAAATCAAAGCAATTTATATTCAGGCAGCCATTAGCACTTTACAATCAGTGATCCCACCTGGTCTGCGAACAAAGGAAAGACCTCTTTGGTAACTGGACCTGCAGGCACCGATTGCTTCTTTGCCATGAAATACTTAAGAATTTGGGATACATACTTGAAGAGAAAATCAAAGCAATTTTGACAATAACATGTGATGTGTAGATTCAAAATATTGATCCTTGGAGCACTCAGATATAGCAGGTGTCAGAAATGTAAAAGGATTGTGCATTCTTAAAACTGAGCTACACTGCATTACGGTTGGAAATATACAACTTTCAGAATTGATTGCTTTTTGCATTTACTGGGTGGTTCAGTAGCGTTCTCACCTCTGAGTCAGAAGGTCGTGAGTTCAAGCCCCACTCTGGAGCACATAATCCAGGCTGACACACCAGTGCAGTACTGAGGGAGCGCTGCACTGTCGGAGGTGCCGTCTTTCGGATGAGACGTTAAACCGTGGCCCTATTTGCCCTCTCAGGTGGACATAAAAGAATCCCATGCTACTATTCGAAGAAGAGCAGGGGAGTGCTTCTGGTTTCCTGGCCAAAATTTATCTCTCAACAAATGTCACTAAAGCAGAGTCATCTCATTATTGTTCGTGGTTTCTTGATGTGTGTAAAATTGGCTACCGCATTTCTTATATTATAATAGTGACTACATTTGAAAAATATTTAGATTGCTGAGGCACTTTGGGATGTCCTGAGTTCGTGAAAGACGCTATATAAATGCAAGTCTTTCCTTTTTATCTGTTCCTTGTCCCTATTCAGTTATCAGTAGTGCCATCAAGCAACACCTACTCACCTGTAACCTGCTGAACAATGCTTTGTTTGGGTTATGCCAGAACCACTTGACTTCAGACCTCATCACAACTTTGATCCAGAAGCTTATCTGAACCAGTCATATGATCACCATAGCTACAAGAGCAGGACAGATGCTGGTAGTCTGCGATGAGTGGCTCACCTGCAGATACCACCATCTACAAGGCTCAAGTCAGGTGTGTGATGGCATATTTACCATCCACACGGATGAGTGCAGCCGCAACAACTCTCAAGAAGCTCAACACCATCCAGGTCAAGCAGTCTGCTTGATTGGCGACCCTACCACTGTACTCAACCTGATACATGCTACGATCTACAGGATGCACTGAAGCATCTCACCAAGGTTACTTTGACAGCACTTCCCTCCCCTGTGACCTTTCCCATCAAGAAGAACAAGAGCAGCAACGTTGTGGGAATATATTACCTCCAAGTTCCCTTCCCAAGTCACACAGCACCCTGACTTGGACATATGTCGCTGTTCCTTCATTGTTGTTGGGTCAAAATCCTGGAACTCCCTACCTCACATCATTATGGGAGCAGCATCACCACAAGGGCTACAGGAGTTGACCTTCTCAAAGCAACTAGGGATGGGCAATAAATACGGCCTTGCCAGTGTTGGTCGCATCTAAAGAACAAATTTGAAAAATACACAGTATGCCCTGCTGTAAAATTTACACAGGTAAGGACAAGGTTAAGCTCCATGTGTTGGATCCCATGAAAGATTAACAATCATTGCCTTGACCCCCACATGGAGAATGGTCACTTGGACAAGGTACCAGAGTATGGTCAGTGATCATGAAACTACGCCAACATCAGATGGTGCCTTCAGGAGAGGAGTGAAGAAAATTGGGCAGTGGTGGAGGACTGGAAATAGAAAAAAAGGATGGCATTTGGCATTCCATATTTATTACTGAGCGGAATCACAATATTAAATAATTGAAGAAATATGACTGGTAGAGAAATAGTTAAATACTTTCATCTGATCAAAAGGCACAAGAGGTAGTACGAGTGTCCAGTCTCACCTTGCAGTTCTTAATGAAGCCAGTGACATTTACCTCAGGCAGAATTTGCATGATGTCTATTGGAAATGGGTACTGACAAGAGCTGATCTAGTCTTTCCAGGCTGAAAGGGCAAAGCACGAGGTCACGAGGCTCACGGATCACCAGAGGAGGTCCAGTACCGGAGCTGCTGTCGATCGAACATAATCGTCTGCTTTATTAACCCTGTGTATTAAGCTGCTCTTATTTTAAATGCCGTGTTAGTACTGTCGCCTTAGCTTTGTCCAGGGTATTGAACTTCTTGAGTGTTGTGCCTGCACCCATCCAGGTGAGTAGTGAGTATTCCATCACACTCCTGACGGGAGCCTTGTAAAGAAAGAAAGGAAGAACTTGCATTTATATAGCACCTTTCACCTTTGAACATCCCAAAGCACTTCACAGCCAATAAAGTACTTATGAATTGTTATCAGTGTTGTAATGTAGGAAACACGACTGCCAATTTGTGCACAGAAAGCAGTTGTGATAAATGACCAGATCATTTGTTTTAGTGATGTTGGTCAATGGATAAATGTTGGCCAGGATACCAAGAGAATTACCCTGCTTCTCTTCAAATAGTGCCATGGAATCTTTTAAGTCCAGCTGAGAGGGCAGACGGGACCTCGGTTTAACGTTTCTTCCGAAAGATTGCTCCTCTGACAGTGCAGCAATCCCTCAGTACCTCACTGATGTGCCAGCCTAGATTATGTGTTCAAGTCTATGAAGTAGGGGGTTGAACCCATGACCCATGAGTCTAGAGGCGAGAGTGCTACCACTGAGCTAAGGTTGACACCTTGTTGATAGTGAAAAGACTTTGAATGATCAGGAGGTGAGATACTCATACAGAGTACCCAGTCTCTGCCCTGCTCTTGTAGCCACAGTGCTGATATGACTGGTCCAGATAAGCTTCTGATCAATGGTAACCCCCAAGATTCTGATGGTGGGGGAACTCAGTGATGCTGGCTCTGTTGAACATCAGGGGAGGTGGTTAGGCTTCTTCTTGGTTGAGATGGTCATCACCCACTTCTTGTGTAGTATAAATGTTACCTGCCACTTGTCAGCCCAAGCTTGGATGTTGTCCAGGAACCTGTAGGCTGGCATGGGCTGCATCATTTGAGGAGCTGTGAGTGGAGCTGAACATTAAGGAATCAATAGTGAATAAGCTTCACTTCTGACCTTATCACAGAAGGAAGATTACTGAGGAAGCATTTGAGCATAGTTGGGCCGAGGAAGCTTCCCAGCAGTGATACCCTGGGGCCGCAAAACTGGCCTCCGACAACCACAACCATTTTCCTTTGCGTCAGTTGAATGTTGCCTTGATGTTGAGAACGTCTACTCTCACTTCTCCTCATGCCGCAAAGTGTTTCTCTCAACCTGCTGATGTTTGACTGAGGCCAAGTACAAAGCACCTAGGCAACTTTTCAGCTCTTTCACATGTGCATGCATTACTGAAAGGCCAACTTTGTAGCTGGTACTGAAATATGCTACTATCATTGCAGTTACATCTTTACAGTTGTGCCCCCAAAGCAAGTTTCCAACCGACAGTAGGCACATGATGCATGTTGATTGATTCACACTCAATTTGGTGTGCAAGGTGGCCACTTGGGAGTCAATGTCTGTGCTCTTTCAAGCTTTCAACATCTCAACACTTTGTATCTGCTCGCATAACTAGTGAGCACCATAAATGTACTGGAGGAGCCGCAGGCCCTTAAAAAGATACAAAACCTCACTCTAAGTCCTGGTCTAGGACACCATAGAGGGAGTGCGACAGGGAGAGTTTGGAGCTTTTACCTAACAACAACTTGCATTTATGTAGCACCTTTAATGTAGTAAAACGTCCTAATACGCTTCACAAAATTTGACACCGACCCACACAAGGAGATATTAGGACAGGTGACCAAACGATTGGCCAAAGAGGTAGATTTTAAGGAGCAGCTTAAAGGAGGAGAGAGAGGTGGAGAGGTTTAGGGAGGGAATTCCAGAGCTTAGTGCTTAAGACGGCTGAAGGCACGGCTACCAATGGTGGAGCAATGAAAATCGGGGATGCACAAGAGGCCAGAATTAGAGGAACACAAAGATCTTGGAGGGTTGTAGGGCTGAAGGAGGTTACAGAGATAGGGAGGGGCGAGGCCATGGAGGGATTTGAAAGCAAGGGTGATAATTTTAAAATCAAGGCGCTGCTGGACCATGAGTCCTAGTACTCCCGGGAGACTGGGAAAGCTAGTCCAGTGCCATTCTTTGTTTAATCTTCCGCCCGCTCACTCATTGAGTAACATTCAGTAATATTAACGTGCTGGGCGCACTTACCTCTGTCCCCGAATTCTCCATATTTGATACCGTCCCAGGATACTCTGGGCAGGAGCACAAATGTGTAAAATCTAATTCAATACTACATGTTGTCATGATAAACTGAAGGAGTTTCTTGCTGTCATCATTTCCCAGCGTCCCGGCCAACATTCCTCTCTCAACCAACACCACCAAAAAACAGATTGTATGCGCAAGATGGAGCTCTGCATTGGCCCACTGAGAGCCAGGGTGCAATTTTAACCTAACCCGCCCAGCGGGAAACTGGCGGGATCGGTTTGCATGCCGTTTTGACAGCCCCCACCTCATTGTACTCTCCACTGAAGTCAATAGAGAGTAAAATGGGCGGACTATCAAACCGCCGTTCGACCCCGTCTCGTCAGTTTCCCGCCAGACGGGTTAGGTTAAAATGACCCCCCTTCCCCCTCCAGTTTTTTAAGTGTACAACTTGAACACTGTGCCCAGATTACAGCACTCAGTTTCAGTGTAAACAAGATAATAACTACGAATGGTCCATTATAGAGCCATTTGGAATGACTAGTGCCGTAAATGAGGAATTCCCTGTGCCAAGAACCTTAGCGTGTGCCAAAACTGGTCGTTCATCGGATTGCCGTTTGTGGGGCATTGCTGGCACACAGTGGCTGCTGTGTTTACCCACACAACAGTCAAGGCAATTCACTGTGTGAAGTGCTTTAAGACATTTTGACAGTGTGATATATTTTCAGTTCATATATTTCTATTTCTGCTTATTGTGTCATGAGAAAATGGAATTGGGATTCTCACTTTCTGTTCATTTAGATGCCATGCACATTCCAAAGATCAGTCTTCATTTTTGAAGTTTCTTTTTGATTTTAAAAAAGGTAATTTATACCCAATGCGACTCTATTGAAAAGCAGAAATTATTTTTTTGTATTAAAGGCAATATAGTGCATTCTGGCTCGTTCTAAATCATAGTACGTGCATATTAGCCATGGCAAAACCACATGGACTTGTCAACTGGGCTCTTAAAAAGGGCAGAAGATATCTCTATCACTTTGACCAGGTTATGACCTCAGGCCACTGAGGTCACATGATGAGTTGAAGACAATGAGCTGGCTGTGTGTGTGTTTGCTTTGGCTTCCCACTGAGAGTATAATTAAACCAGACGGAAAACAGAGGTGATAATGTGCTTTCTCTGAGGCTGGTTGCTGTAGTAGTTTGATTAATGATGCTGAGTAATACAGAGACACAGATGTACTTGCAGGGTAGACACCACAATGGCCCACAGAGACCAAACTAAGGGTTACAGCCTTGATCGATGGGCCTACCCCAGGGGATTGTGGGATCAGCTGGGCAGCCGTCCACTCTAAGCATTCGGCTGGCTCCTGCCACACTTCTGGCATTCTTTTCCGTTTGACTTTAACCTTATGAATGCCACTGTGCCTTTGCCATCTCATGCACAATGCCAAGGCTCTTGACAGGGTCAATGTCTCATTTACAAGCCATTCCAAATAGCTTTACAATGCATCATTTATAGTTATTACCCGCTTTATACCAAAACTGTGCCATAATGTGGGCACAGGGTCCAAATCAGTGCGGGTGGAACGAGTGAAGTTGTCACACTTAGCAACACTGACTCGCAATGGGCCAGTGTATGCATTTAGAACTCTTGCAAGCTTATACTTTGTAAATGCTCCCGTCAGATATTGTGGTAATAGTGTGGAAAAACAATTTTGTAAGAGTATTTTTCATAAAATCACATAGGTGCCAACTCCTGGCTCAGTGATAGCACTCTTGCCTCTTAGTCAGAAGGTCATTGGTTCAAGCCCCGTCCCAAAACTTGAGCACAAAATCCAGGCTGACACTTCAGTGCAGCACGGAGGGCAAGCTACATTTTCCAAGGTGGCGTCTTTTGGATGAGACATAAAACCGAGGCCCCGTCTGCCCTCTCAGGTGGGCATAAAAGATCCCACAGCACTATTAGAAGAAGCGCAGTGTCCTGACCGACATTTATTCCTCAACCAACACCAAAAACAGATGATGTGGTTATTTATTTATTCCATTGTTGTTTGTGGGATCTTGCTGTGTGCAATTGGCTGCCACATTTCCCTACCTTACAACAGTCATTATTCTTGAAATGTACTTCATTGGCTACAAAGTGCTTTGGGACATCCGGAGGCTGTGAAAGGCGCTATATCAATGCAAGTTTTTTTCTTTCACAGAAAGAATGGCTAGAGAAAAAAATAAAGTTGAGTGAGAAAAGGCCATTCACCCTGTCAAAGTTGACCCCTTTAATACATTATCACTGACATGTTTAATAACATTTATATTGTAACAATCGAGTAAAAGGTGTAGAAATTAGTGGAGAGAATCTTCAGCCCACTGTTGGTTAGTACTGTACTGGCAAGTGGCATGTTTAAGGTGATAGGCAGATATAGATTAAATTGTTCAGTGGGGAGCAATGTGTTTTAAGTAGTGAGAAGACCAAGCCAGTGTTTCTACTGGTAATATTTGAGTTTGCCACCTACTAGCATTCTGGTCCCTGCATGGATAGCATCAAGGTTGAAAAATCTAGGAGAGTGGTAATCAGGGGCGTACTGGCCGTCTGGGAAATCAGGAGATATCCCAAGTGACCCCCGTGAATGGTTCCAAAGCGCTGTGTTATAGGCGCCATATTTTACCGTGAGCATCCCAAAGAATCCCGTGCCCTTTCGGGGCAGCCAGTCTGCCTCTGGAAGTAGTGATTATATGATGCCAAGCCTTGGTTTTAAAGACTAGTGATGGCAATTAACAGGTGCATGCATGTGTCTGTTAGGCTGGGGAAAATCGGCAAGGGAAAAGGGTGGAATGCAGGAATCCGCTGAGTGTGAGCGAAATCAGCAGCTGCACGTAACTGAAAAGGGCAAGTGTGAATAAAAGATAGATTTTTTAAAAAACGTTTAGCAGCTTAAAATTGAACATACAAGTGGGAGGAGGGTTTTCCCAAACCTGGAACTAGGATTATCGAACAGTGTATACACTGATACAAGTGTAAGGATATCTGAGGTGCTGTGAGTGTAAACTATACGGTAGTATGATGAGAGCTTTGTCTGTAAGTGATGATCCAGACCCATTTGAGGACCACCTGCTGATAACATTATTGATTAGCACTGCGTAAGTCTTGACCAGTAGGTATTTGAGAATATTCACCCTACAGGGAGCAGAAACGGCCCTGGTTATATAAGCCTTTCATCACATTTAAAAAGTACTTGGATATGCACTTGAAGTGCCGTAACCTACAGGGCTACGGACCAAGAGCTGGAAAGTGGGATTAGCTCTTTTTCAGCCAGCACACGCGATGGGCTGAATGGACTTCTTCTGTCCCATAAATTTCTATGATTCTATGATATCTTTAAAGTGAGTGTGTAGCCCAATTAGGGGGTAAAGAAAACCCATCTCTAGATCATAGGGAAAATAAAGAAAACCTTGCATTTCTATAGTGCCTTTCATGACCTCATGACTTCCTAAAGTCCTTTACAGCCAATGAAGTAGTTTTTGAAGTATAGTCAATGTTGTAATGTCAGAATCATGGCAGTCAATTCGCGCACAGCAAGGTCCCACAAACAACAATGAGATAAATTACCAGTTCAACTCTTTTAGGTGTTGGTTAAGGGATAAATGTTGACCAGGACACTGGGAGAACTCTTCTTCAAATAGTACCTTGGGAATTTTTGCATCCACCTGAGAGGGCAGATGGGGCCTCGATTTAACGCCTCATCCGAAAGACGGCACCTCCAACAGTGCAGCACTCCCTCAGTACTGCAATGAAGTGTCAGCCTGGACTATGTGCTCAAGTGGTACTTGAATCCATAACCTTCTGACTCAAAGGCAAGAGTGCTATCACTATGCTACGGCTGACACCTTAGTCTCAGAATGACCCAAAGCCATGTAGTCTGGCAAAGGATGGTGTGCTGCTATAATCCCAGAGCACACCCTCTCCAACATTAGACAGATGTGGCAGGGCTGTCAATGCTTTACAAGACTGTATAACTGGAGCAGCACCACAGTCTCTGACTTCACGCCAGGGATACAAGAACCGCTTACAGCTGCACCGTCATGCTTCCTATCAATCTGAGACGCCAGCACAGAGTACCAGCAGCGAAGCTTCATGCATGGATTCTCCGTCAGACAACACAGCCACCTGGAACTCGAGTCCTTGGTCACAGGAGTTGCAATGTGAAATTAACTTGTCACTCGAACCAGAGTTTCTGGAGCTCTGCATTAACCCTGAGACCACTGCATCTGAAGGGTGTTCCAGAGTTACTGAGGCAACCAGTTTGTTGGCATTTTCAGCCTGTGCACTGAACTTAACCCTAACATTACATTAATGGGGATACTCAGATGCCAGGAGCAGATTCCTCATTATAGGTATTTATTTTAACAATACATACTGTCAATATTACAAAGAGTTTGAAATAAATCGAAGACGTCGTGAACACTTAAATTCTACCTTAATTGTCTTTCTTTCCTCATTCCTTCTTTATTCTGTCTCTTCCTATTTTAACTTCATGCTTACACCATTTCTGAATAATCAAATCTGTTGGTCAAATAGAATTCATCACCTTTTTCTTCATTTTTGAGTTTAAAAGATTTAAATCGATTCTTTTTTCCCAGGCCCACTTCAGTCCGACAGTTCACTCTAGAGGCAAGAACCATAATTCTCTCAAAATTGGCTTCTGATTGTCTGAAGACCAGCTCTAACAGACCCATTTCCCAGGCAATCAAGGGTGAAAGCATTAAAAATTGTCCAGGTCATGTCACTGGTTATTACCAGGTTGAGCTTTTGACATCTTTTTGAGCCTGGAATTGACCACTTCAGCTTCTCAGTGAGCTAGCTTGTCTGGAGTCTGGATGACTAGTCCCCACAGCAGCATCCTCGAGGTAATCCCACGGATAATCTGTCTGTTCGTACCCTTGTACAACGTACAATGTGTCCAAGTTCACCTGTGCCCACAGCAACACCAGGGTTAACTTTTGTTATCGCTGGCTACGCCACGAAGTCAACTGCCCACAGTATTTTAAAAGTCTTGCGCATGTGCACTCTTCTTTTGTCATACTTACTTCCTGCTTCACGGTTTTGTCATACCTGTGTTGTTCCTTTGCCACGCTTTCTCATGGCCTCACAACTGGTTAATGTCCAGAAATGCTTTTAAACTTTGTTTGTGACTTCAAGAAGGAGCTGGAACAGTTCTTGACTGGGGCAGAGGTCACATCGTATAGAAAGTAAGTGGTTTCACAGATGGTCAATGTGATCCCCTCGCCTGGATTTGATCACCTAAGGGGGCGCGAAGATCAATTTTGTGCAATATTTTTTCCCTTATTCGCCCTGGTTTTTCTCTGTTTTTTGCCACTCCCAGGAGATTACTGTAATAGAGCCACCTGGTGGACTACTGATGTATATAATAATAAAGCCATGTGCAGTACAGGAATCCCGCCCCAACCGCGGTTTTGCCATACGCGGATTTCAAGTATACACGGTTTCCTCTCTGCGACAAATTTTGCCAACCGCGGCAGTGAATTTTGCGTATACGCGGTTTTTAATTTTCAAGTTTCACGGGTCGCGCTTCCAAACACGAGACTCCATTCATCCGCGCCGCTCTTTTGAGCATATTTACTACCACGCGTGGTCTCGCTCCACTCATGGAAATACTGTGAATTACACCATCGCTGACTGCATCACCAACATAAAAGAATCGATGGATGAACTGAAGAAGACAACACTCAATGCCTGCTGGGGTAAACTTTGGAGGGAGGCAGTGAATGACTTCCGAGGCTTCCCTACAGTTGACGCTGAAGTTCAGCGCATTGTGAAGGCTGCGCGACGTTTGGGAGGCGAGGGGCTGGCCGACATACAGCCTGATGATGTCGAGGAGCTCCTTGAGTCGCACGGGCGAGGAGTTGACGGAGGAGGACCTTGATGAGCTGATACAGCATTCTAGTGAGGCAGAGGACGAGGACGAGGATATGGTGGAGAAGTCGAAGATGACAAGTGCCAACCTTAGCAAGGCAATGCTCCGTGCTACTAATCTCTCCGACCTCTTTATGGAGATTGACCCATTCTTGGAGCGTAGTTTAAAATTCAAGCGAGGTTTGGAGGATTTAATGAGACCATACAAGCAGGTCCAGAAAGATATTCAGAGAAAAATGAGTCAACCATCCATCGCAGAATTCTTTAAGAAACCGCCCAGTTGATGACCCAGTTGCATCAACCAGCCACGATGTCGCTTCTCCGCATTCACCCCCCTCGATTGATGATCTTTTTTATTGTGTTATTTAAAATAAAGCAACTTACTTAGGCTCTGACGAGTGTAAATGCGGCCGCGTTCCCCCTAACCCCATTTTTCCCATAGGTCTTAAATTTGCCAACTGCGGTTTTACCAACCACGGGGGTTTTCAGGGACGTTGGAGAGGGATTACTGTACAGTTCTTACCGGAAGCCATGTTGTGCTGTTGTATATATATGCTGTGTCCCAAGATATCACAGAATTGGCAATGAGGATGCGATTGCGGATTCCCGAGCTGAAATTTTTGTTGGAGGATAATCCTGCCAACCGATGGAGGGCCTGTTCTTCGTTTTGCAGAAAAACTTTAAAATCCGAGGTAAATTTCGAGCCCACGTGGCCCAACTGTCGACGTTGCCAGAGTCCAGATGGCCATGCCTATGGGAATAATAGGGCGCTTGGGTGAGTTCCATCATGACCGAGAGACTTTTGGAGCGTATGTGGAGCGGCTAGAAATGTTTTTCACCACAAATAGTATTGTCGAAGTCTCCGATGATGTAAACTGTAACCGGGCGGTTTTCGAAATGAAACAGGCTATTTTTTTTGACTGAAGCAGGCCCCGAGGTGTATGAAAACCTGAAAAATGTGCTTGTTCCCGACAAGCCAAAGGACACGTCACTGAAGGAGATCCGAACCAAGTTAAAACAGCACTACAGTCCTGAGCCCCTGGAAATTGCTGAAAGTTATTGTTTTGGAACACGTGATCAATTAAATGACGAGGGCATCAGTGAGTACAATGTAGCTTTAAAAAAAGCTATCCATTCACTTAGTTTGTCAGACAGCTAGGTCGATGGATATGGCCGAACAATACTCCCGAGAGTTCCGCGCCATTTCCAGTCGTCAGACAACCGAGGTGAATCGGCTATAAGTAAAAGGCAGTTGGGCCCCAAGGCCTCAGCAACTGGCCAAGGTAACAGTGCATTGAAGTCGTGCTATCGGTGCCTGGGACAACACATCACTCAAAGCTGTCCATATGTGATGGCAGAGTGTTTCTACTGCAAGAAAACTGGGCATCTTGCGAAGGCGTGCCGACAGAAGAGTAAACCGACTGGCAATGCTAGAAGTAGAAATCGGCAGACACTACATACCATTGAAGAGAAGCAGCAGGACGAGGAGTTTCTGGAGATTCTCGTCATCAGGAGCACGAAGGTATCTAACAGCGATTTGCGAGGTATCGCCATCCAAGTAGATGTCACAGGAACCAGGATACCCATGGAAATCGACACTGGTGCATCCATGAGCGTAGTACTGGAATCACTATATCGCGACAAGTTGCGTGATTATCGACTGGAGAAATCGAAGGTAGAGGCTACTCAGGATCTACATCCTGAGTAACCTCTACATCCTAGGGTACTTAAGGAAGTGGCCCTAGAAATAGTAGATGCATTGCTGGTCATCTTCCAAAATTCTATAGGCTCTGGAACAGCACCCATGGATTGGAGGGTAGTTAATGTAACCCCACTATTCAAAAAAGGTGGTAGAGAGAAAACGGGGAATTATAGACCAGTAAGCCTGACATCGGTAGTGGGGAAAATGCTAGAGTACATTATAAAAGATGTAATAGCAGAGCACTTGGAAAACAGTGACAGGATCGGACAAAGTCAACATGGATTTACAAAAGGTAAATCGTGCTTGACTAATCTACTGGAATTTTTTGAGGATGTAACTGGTAAAATAGATAAGGGAGAACCAGTGGATGTGGTGTATTTGGACTTTCAGAAGGCTTTCGATAAGGTCCCGCATAAGAGATTAGCGTGTAAAGTTAAGGCACATGGGATTGGGGGCAAGGTATTGACTTGGATAGAGAACTGGTTGGCAGACAGAAAGCAAAGAGTTGGAATAAATGGGTCTTTTTCCGAGTGGCAGGCAATGACTAGTGGGGTACTGCAGGGATCGGTCCTAGGACCCTAGCTATTCACAATATATATTAATGATCTAGACGAGGGAATTGGATGTAATATCTCCAAGTTTGCAGACGATACAAAGCAGGGTGGGAGTGTGTGCCGTGAGGAGGATGCCGAGAAACTCCAGTATGATTTGGACAGGTTGGGTGATTGGGCAGAAGCATGGCAGATGCAATATAATCTGGATAAATGCGAGGTTATCCACTTTGGTGTCAAAAACAGGAAGGCAGATTATTATCTGAATGGCAATAGATTAGGAGAAGGGGAAGTGCAACGAGACCTGGGTGTCCTTGTGCACCAGTCGCTGAAGGTAAGCATGCAGGTGCAGCAGGCGGTTAAGAAGGCAAATGGTATGTTGGCCTTCGTAGCGAAAGGGTTCGAGTACAGGAACAAGGATGTCTTGCTGCAGTTGTACAGGGCCTTGGTGAGACCACATCTTGAGTATTGTGTGCAGTTTTGGTCGCCTTATCTGAGGAAGGATGTTCTTGCCATGGAGGGAGTGCAGCAAAGATTCACCAGGCTGATACCTGGGATGGCAGGAATGACGTATGAGAAGAGATTGGGTCGATTGGGCTTATACTCGCTGGAGTTTAGAAGAATGAGAGGGGATCTCATTGAAACTTATAAAATTCTAACAGGACTAGACAGACTAGATGCAGGAACGATGTTCCCGATGGCCGGGGAGTCTAGAACCAGGGGTCACAGTCTAAGGATAAGGGGTAAGCCATTTAGGACTGAGATGAGGAGGAATTTCTTCACCCAGAGAATGGTGAACCTGTGGAATTCTCTACCACAGAAGGCAGTAGAGGCCAATTCATTAAATATATTCAAGAAGGAGTTAGATAGATTTCTTAAAGCTAAAGGGATCAGGGGATATGGGGAGAAAGCAGGGACAGGGTACTGAATTTGGATGATCAGCCATGATCTCATTGAATGGCGGAGCAGGCTCGAGGGGCTGAATGGCCTGCTCCTGCTCCTATCTTCTATGTTTCTATGTTTCTAGGCGAGCAAATCCCTGTAGTAGGAAGTCTCACCATACCAGTGAAATACAAGGATCAGTGTCAGAGCTTGCCTCTCATAGTAGTGGCAGGAGACAAGCCTGCCTCGATAGGTAGAAATTGGTTGGGATCACTGAAGCTGGATTGGAATGAGATTTTTCATGTGGAAGCAAAATTTGCATCGAATGATGATGTCATCAAGCAGTATCCAAAGGTGTTCAGCAAAACGGGCAGTCCGATCCAAGAATTCAAGGTGAGTGTCAGAGTGCAGAAGGACGCAAGAGCAGTTTACTGCAAGCCACGTCCCTTATCATATGCACAAGTGTGAGTTGTTTCAAAACTCAATGGAGTACTGAGGGCACAGAGTAGACAAAGATGGTTTGCATCCAACCAAGGGAAAGCTGGATGCAATCAGAAATGCACCCACTCCCAAGAGTGTCTCTGAACTTCAATCATTTTTGGGTCTTTTGAATTATTACAGAAAGTTCCCCCCAAACTTGGCTACATTGTTACATCCACTGAATGGGCTGTTGAGAAAACAGGTCCCTTGGAAGTGGTCAAAAGAATACGACACAGCATTCAAAGAGTGTAAAAGCCAGTTAGTAGGGAGTACCATGTTAGTTCACTATGATGTATCTAAGGAGATCAAGCTAGCGTGTGACACCTCTCCGTACGGAGTTGGAGCAGTGATCTCTCATGTACTAGATAGTGGGGAGGAGAGACCAATTGCTTTTCCTTCACGCACTCTCAGTGCCAGTGAGCGGAATTATGCGCAGATTGAAAGGGAAGTTTTGTCATTGATTTTTGGGGTCAAGAAGTTTTGCAAATACTTGTTTGGTCGTAATTTTACCATAGTTACTGACAATAAGCCCCTGACAGCAATCCTCCATCCAAAGTCCCCAGTTCCAACCTTAGCTGCAGCCCGAATGCAGAGATGAGCTTTGATTTTGTCAGCGTATATGTATGACATTGAGTACAGACGATCAGCTGATCACAGTAACGCTGATGCTATGTCCAGGTTGCCACCCCCATCACAAGTTACACCCAATAGGGAAGTAGTGTTCTATTTCTCATACATTGATGAGCTGCCAGTCACAGCTGAAGAGATTGGTAGGGCAACCAAACGTGACCCAATTATGTCAAAGGTATATGATTACATAGCAAATGGATGGTCAAACCAGGTATCAGAGGAAGATATCCATCCATACTTCGTTCGTAGGAATGAATTGTCAGTGGATAAAGATTGTATCATGTAGGGAGCAAGAGTGGTTATCCCAAATAGGTTCAGGTCTAAATTGTTAGGAGATCTTCATGACCAGCACCTGGGAATGTGCTTGACCAAGAGCTTTGCACGCAGTTACTTATGGTGGCCAGGTTTAGATAAAGAGATAGAGTGCATAGTCAGTCAGTGTACAACGTGTCAATCGGTGAGCAAGAAACCACCATCAGTACCATTACAGCCATGGAAATGGCCTCCCAGAGTGTGGCAAAGGTTACGTGTAGATTTTGCTGAGCTAGCAGCACAGCAATTGTTCATAGTGATAGATAGTCACTCGAAGTGGGTAGAGGTGTTTCCGATGCGGATAATAACAACAAGTAAAACACTGGACAATTTGCGAAGATTGTTTTCTTCATACGGTCTCCCAGAAGAAATTGTGTCTGATAATGGGCCGCAATTTTGTTCAGAAGAGTTCACACAGCAGAAATGGTGTGAAACATACCAAAGTTCCACCATACCACCCTACTTCAAATAGTGCAGCAAAGCGCACAGTACAAATTGTCATTAAGCAAATGTTGGATCCAAATCCAAAGAAACGTCATTTGTCGTTGGACCACAAACTGGCAAATTTTCTGATAACCTATCGGAATACTCCTCATACCACTACTGGTAGAAAACCAGCAGAGTTGTTTCTCAAACGACAGCCACGAACTAGGTTCTCGTTGTTAAAGCCAAACTTGGCACAGTCCGTAGAAGAGAAACAATCAAGGCAGAAGGAGAGTCATGATAAAGGTAGAGTTAGAGAGAGAAGTGTGAAGTTGAACCAGAAGGTTAGAGTGAAGAACCATCACCATAAATGGTTAAAGTGATTACCAGGAAGAGTAGTGAAGATATGTGGCCCTCGCACATATTTGGTCAAGATGTTTGATCATGGAAAGGTTAGGTTTGTTCACATTGATCATATCTTACCTACAGATGTGGAAGGAGTTGAAAGCTGGGATGATTCAATTTATTCTGATGAGTCAGATAGTCTTGTTACAAGTAGAGTACCAGAAGCAAATCCTACATCAGACGTACCAGAAACAAGTCCAAGACAAAGTCAGAATTTAAGTCTGAGCCCGAGTCAGGCAGACAAACAGTCTGAACGTGTAGAGAGTCCAAATGTAGATCAAGGTCAGCCCTTGGAGAAAAATTCTCCGCAGGCTCAGCCTAGAATGAGTCAAAGTCCTTCGACAAGATCTGAAAGTTCTGTTCAAGAAAGAAGGTATCCTCTTCGAAACAGAAAACCAGTGGTTAAGTTTAATCTGTAAATATGGAAAATAAGTTCATATCTTTTGTTTGTGCTACAGAATTCTATAGTAGAATTTGGAAAAATAAAATTGGTCCATTTGAGAAATGTATACCAAGAGTTGTGTATACCAAGCAAGTCATGTACAATGATTATTTGCTATGATTAACTTCTTCAATAAGGAGGGAGAAGTGTATTAGAGCCACCTGGTGGACGACTGATGTATATAATAAGTCATGTGCAGTACAGTTCTTACCGGAAGCCATGTTGTGCTGTTGTATATATATATGCTGTGCCCCAAGATATCACAATTACATTGAGGCTGGGGGTGGGGGGTGCGGGTAGGGAGTGTCTGGTCATGATTGATGCTCCAGCCATCATGCTTGGGGCAGGCTTGATGGACCAGCCGGGCTTTCCTGCCTGTCATTTTCGGATGCCCATATGTTTTCTATACTTAGAGGTCTCCGAATGCTAGGTGGTGCTACTGTTCCTTCAAGCTTCGTCTCCCAGCTCCATTTCTGCAGATGATGCTGCAGGTAAATTTAACTTTGTTTAATTGTTATTTTCCTTAAATTTAAGTTAGTTTAAGGCCTCGCTGGTCTAATTTTTAGTTGCTTTAACTTTCACTTACAATTTATTTACTTTGAGGCCACAGCTTCTGCACTTCTCCCATTGCTTGCCCCCCTCTGCACTGGCACCAGCATCGAATCTGGTCCTGCTCACCCTCCTACCAATCTAATTCCGCATGGCCCTGCTTAGGCATCGGGTATCCTTCCCACCAGCAATGCCTCACTTGGGACTCCTGCTATTCCATTGTGCCCCAACCGGCCTTGCATATTACGTCACCAGCTGCCTCCCGCTGGTGCTCGAAAAGTGCCTGGGAATCAGGTGAGGGCAAAATCAGGTGTGGCACTCCTCGCTGCAAGAGACATACAGAGAGAGTGCGAGAGATACAGTGGAGAGAAGGAAGACCGGGAAGAGGAGACTGACAGAAAGAGGCAGAGAAGGTGTGCGAGAACAAAAGAGACAGACCTAGAAATATAGAGGTGACAACATTAGAACATGCGTGAGAGGCATACAGAGAGTGGAAGACCTGGGTCAGAGAGATATACAATTAGAGAGCGGAACACAAGCAGACAGACAAGGAAGAGAGAGCGATACAATTTTTGAAATTTTGTTTGTGAGCAGTTCCATGGCATTGACGAACAACTCAGTGTGACAGTACCTCACATCTTCCTTTGCTGCTCTTTGACATGTTACTCACTGCCTCCACACAGCAGCATAGCAGAGTGTGTCATGTCAGCATGCTGTGCCAGTGCCACCAGACTAACCCCCAGTTAATGGCATCATGCAATTCAGAGCTTTGTTTTTTTTTAAATCCCATTAAAATCCATGAAGTTGGACTCAAATGGGAACAGATTGTGTCAGCCGTGGCTCAGTGGGCAGCACCCTCACCTCTGAGTCAGAAGACTGCAGGTACAAGTCCCACTCCAGAGACTTGAGCACAAAAATCCAGCCTGACACTCCAGTGCAGTGCTGAGGGAGTGCTGCACTGTCAGAGGTGCCGTCTTTCAGATGATACGTTAAACCGAGGCCCCGCCTGCTCTCTCAGGTGGACGTAAAAGATCCGATGGTCACTATTTCGAAGAAGAGCAGGGGAGTTATCCCCGGTGTCCCAGACAATCCATTACGAAGTTGGTACAGCTAGACTGTATATGTTGACTCAACCAAGACAAGACCAGAGATGAACCAGTGTCCCGGAAATTGGCAGTCTCACTCGGATTGTGAGTTGTGAGGAGGATGCAAAGAGGCTTCAATGCGATTTAGACAAGTTGAGTGAGTGGGCAAATACATGGCAGATGCAGTATAACGTGGATAAATGTGAAGTTATCCACTCCGGTAGGAAAAACAGAAAGGTAGAGTATTATTTAAATGGTGCTAGGTTGGGAAATGTTGATGTACAAAGGGACCTGGGTGTCCTTGTACACCAGTCACTGAAAGCAAACATGCAGGTGCTGCAAGCAGTTAGGAAGGCAAATGGTATATTGGCCTTCATTGCAAGAGGATTTGAGTACAGGAGCAAGGATATCTTAAAACAGTTGTATAGGGCCTTGGTGAGACCACACCTGGAGTACTGTGTGCAGTTTTGGTCTCCTTACCTAAGAAAGGATATACTTGCCATAGAGGGAGTGAAGCGAAGGTTCACCAGACTGATTCCTGGGATGGCAGGACTGTCGTATGAGGAGAGATTGGGTCGACTAGGTCTGTATTCACTAGAGTTTAGAAGAATGAGAGGGGATCTCATTGAAACGTATAAAATTTTGACAGGGCTAGACAGACTGGATGCAGGGAGGATGTTTCCCCTGGCTGTGGGGTCTAGAACAAGGGGGTCACAGTCTCAGGATACGGGGTAGGACATTTAGGACTGAGATGAGGAGAAATTTCTTCACTCAAAGGGTGGTGAACCTGTGGAATTCTCTACCACAGAAGGCTGTGGAGGCCAAGTCACTGAATATATTTAAGAAGGAGATAGATAGATTTCTAGACACAAAAGGCATCAAGGGGTATGGGGAGAGAGCGGGAATATGGTATTGAGATAGAGGATCAGCCATGATCATATTGAATGGCGGAGCAAGCTCGAAGGGCCGAATGGCCTACTCCTGCTCCTATTTTTCTATGTTTCTATGTTTCTATGGAAAGGCTGCAGGAATCTTGGTGTGGGAAATGGAAAAACATAATGCTGGTGCAGGAGGGGGTAGCCTTTGGAGGTTGGGCCCTGACCCTGGTGGTGGAGCCAAGTACAGGGAGCTGCACTCTCAGTCTAATTGAGCTGTACCCAGCCAAGGAGCACTTAATTCACGTGAAATGGTTCATTCCCCAACACTTGCACCACGATAAGCACAAAATTGATTAAATAAATAAAAACTTGACGCAATATTAGCACAAAATGCACAAAATAGGCATATCTCCCTAATGTGGTCCATTTTCTTCAGGATGATTGCAGGATGGGGTGAAGTGAAAAGTGTTTAAAATAAAATATTAAACTGTTTCAAAAAAAGAGACTCCCTTTTGCAGGGAATGCTGCAGAAACTTATCTGCGAAATCCCAGTCGATATGAAATGAATCAGAAATCTACTTGAACTGCGCCGTGACTAATTGCCACGTCCTCTTTCTAATCAGTATTCATTTCCATACAAAATAAAATCTTTGGACCCTTACCTCCTCCTTTAGTATCTCACAGAAGTGACATAGATGCAGCCAGCTACATTTGGAACCCAGTCTTAACTCTACATCAACGCTAATCTATTCGGTTGCCTGCAGCACTCTCAATTTGTAATGCCATGATCATGGTAATCCTTGTAATTAGAATTGTACAATTAGATATCTGATTGCTCTCTTTTTCATTCCTGTGATATGAAGAATTGTCAATGACATCTGGCCTTCTGCGCACTAAAGCTGCATTTCATTTTGTACCGTTACCCTTCAGGCTATAAGTAATTAAACTTTCATTGTACCAATAGTCAGCACAGTGTTGTCTCATGATCTGCCTGGTGTGTAAAGTAAAACGACTTCCCCTCTTTTCATCGTTTACCTGAATGTGTTTCTGCTTTTAAAAGAAAAGTAATTGAGCTCGGTCAGAATCTTGCGAATGGAATGATCTAATTTAAATTCCACGAGCGCGCTTTTGGCTCTGCTAAAATAAAGTCTTTTATTTTGGCGGTGGACACATCTATAAGGCTTCTTTTTTTTGGGCACCTGTCTTACTCTGAAGCGCAGTGGGAAAAACAAAATGTACTTTTGGCACAGAGTAACATTGGCCCGTAATTTCCGATAGGAGGCTTCCTGCGTGCGGATGCCTCCTAGCGGAAAAAATTCTACGCACTTACCTGAGAGCTCCCGAGGTCTGGACACTTCCGATCCTGGGCCTCTCCACAGTCGAAATGCGCAGGGCCCACGTATCCCAGGGGCTCAGGCGGTTCGCAAGGATCACGTGGGCCAGGCCAGCCAATGAAAGAAGGGAATCCCACTTCATACTTTTGACAGATAGAACTGTCAAAAGTATGAATGGGGATCACTGAAAAAAGACACTAAAACATTAAATAAATTTTTTTTAAACCATCACATTTTTAAAATGAGTTAAAATTACATTAAATTAAATATTTTAAACAAAAATTGAATTTTTTGAAAAAAATAATTAAAGTTTTTTACGGGGCTAAAAATAAATGTACCTTTTTTAAAAGTATTTTTAAATTATAAATGAGTGAAAAAAAAAATGTTTTAAACTTTTTTAAAACTCTTATGCTGGTAAAAGCAGGCCTTACGCTTTTATCAGGGTTTTCAGCGGGCGCAGGTTCTGCAGAAAGCGGAACTCTCCCCCCGCAGAGGCCCTTCTCCAGGGCAGGCGGAGGATCTGTCAAGAGCATTCTTGACAGATCGGAAGTGGCGGTTTTCAGCGCATGCCGACCCAGAACACTTAAAAAAACACCGATAAAGGCCCAATAAAGCTGACGATTTAACTAACAACCCAACGTCAAAAGAGCCTCACTTGTCGGTGTTTGACCAGGGACATGGCTTTAAAAAGTTTGAATTCTGTTTTATTACGTGAAATTGCAGGATTTTCATCAGTTTCTTGGGATTATGTTTCACAATTTGGATTTTCTCTTCAAAAAAAAGGAACCTGAAGGCTGTCTCTATCCCATGTAACATCAAATATTTAGGCTGTGAATGCAGAAGGAGTTGAGTTTATTGTAACCTAATTTGCCATTATACCGAAAAATGCAAACGTACGGAAAATGACGGACAGAAAAAGGCCCACTGGTCCATCCAGCCTGTCCCATAGAGTTGTGATGTCTTGTGCATCACAATACATACACTCCCCACCCCACCCGGGGTAGAAATTAGGTCGCGCCCCATTTGGGGCGCAAATATCGTCCGGACGCAAATATTAGCGCCTGGCGCTAATTATCGGCACTGACAGGAAACTTCACTTTTACCGCCCCGGGAGGTGAGTGGAGCGCTAAAGCAGGCGCTGCACACCTCTCTTAAGGCGCAAAGGCCGAGCAGTGAGGCGCTAACTCGGAGCGCTGGCGAAGCTCATGTAATGTCAGTCAGCAATGGAACACACACACAATGGCACGGGCCAGTTCTTAAAGGGGATGGTTAATCTTGCTTTCCATCCACATCCTGTTCATTGCTGCCTTGAATCTCGGCCTGGAGAGACTTGCACATCAAATGTGCTGGAAAGAACAATGGAAAGTACCAGGCAAAGAGCTCAGAGTGCAGCTCCCACAGTCTCTGCTAAATCGATACAAGGAATGGCAAATCAAAATGAACCTGCAAAGTGCTGCTCAGTACCCAAAACTCCTTCCCACAACGTTGAATCTGTCCAGAAGTCTCTCCCTCTCTCTCTCAGAATGTGTAGTTCAAAAATGCCACCAACAATAAAAGACAGGAAGAGGCCCCCTTTAAATAGCGCCCCCCCCAGCCCCACAGCGATTGATAGCGTTCCAGTCTTCTGGTCGTTGGAAGCGCCAGGCGGTAAGGCAGGGGGCGCCACTCAATTTCCGCTACGGGGCGCCACAAGGGCGTTGCACCATGGAATGACGTCACAATCTGCGCGCGCAGGTGGTCGCAGCGGTAAGTTTTAGCGCCGCCGCACAATCTCAAGTTAAGTTCTCGAGCGGCGCAAACATCGCTGCGCCCGGGCGTTAGCGGCTTTGCGCCCCATTAGCGCCCTCTTAAGGCGCTAACGGGAGGCGCAACCAAGTGAATTTTTACCCCTACTGGGAGAGGTGAAAAACCTCTAGGGATACAAAACCCTAAGGGAAAAAATCTGGAAAAATCCCCTCCAACCCCATTAGGCGATCGGAAGCTGGTCCAGGAGATCACCTCTGGCCCTGATTAACGTTACCTTTAGTAGGAAGTGATCTCCGCCCCCAGCCAGAAACAGGTCCAGCCCTCGCTTAAGGAATTCAGCGAATCAGCATTTACAACACGAGCCTGTTCCACAGGTCCACTATTCTCTGGGAAAAGAATAACCTCCTAACATCCAACCCGGTCACTGAAGTATGCAAAAATGTATTTTTCACAATGATGGATGTAGAAATTTGTGAACGAGGATGTGAACAATGTAAGGCTGTACCCCTGCTCTTAGAAAGTCCAAAATCTGCATGTCTTTTCTGTGCTTACAAGAGAAGGCTGCGCGTACCCTTCAGGAGAGAATCCGCACCGGGTATAGACAAACTGTCCATGGGTCATCTTCTTCGAGGAGACTTCCTTCCAAAGCTTTGGGCCAGAGGCCATAGAAGGAGTGTGAGGGGAGATGAACTTGGTGGCTTGTATGACAAAAATTAAGCATTTGTATCTGGGATGGATCATTTATTGGATTCTTTCTTGCTGGTTACAGCAGACACGTGGCCAGAAATTCCACGGGGGTCATCATAATCTCCCACCATAACTCCAGAACAGCAGAGACTTGGGCCACAACTAAAATTGCTTACTGTTAGCTATTTATAAGGCTGCAGAAAATACACATCCCAAACTGGCTGTGCTACGCACCTCAGAACAAGACCCTGATTTGCTTAGGTTGATTGCTGCCATTGTCCATGGATTGGGTCCTGTCTCACAGATCATTCATAGTGTTTGAAACTGAGCAAGGGATCAAGCCATTCCATTCAATTCAAGTATCCTATGTGATTGGCACCTTGGGATATTTACTGTATAACCGAATAGGTTTGATTCACAGCTGTATCTGTGTTGGAGTCTTGAGTCAGGTATGTGGGAGAATCTTTGTAGATCCTCTGATAGGATTATATTTGGCTGCCTGTGCTCAGTTCATTTGTTAATGTGAGTCTTTCAGGAGTACAATGCTAATCAGAGGGCTCCTTGGTAGTGTATGGCCACATAAGAAGCAGTGACTATGTTTCAAGGGTGAACTGTATGTTGCTATTTAGTGCAGGAGAAACATATTTATTGTTTGGGTTTGTTGAAAAGATTAGTAAAGTTTATAATTGCTGTACTGTTCGTTTACCTGTTTAATGTTACACAAATTTGTCTGTTTGTTTCTAACCTGAGCCAGGCTCTGACAGGGTGCATATTCCTCCATCTTCCCAAATTAAGGAGATCATTTGGCAGAATGCGATATCTTCCAGTAAGGCGAATGCGATGATAAGGCTTCTCTGTACGGCCTCTGGGTCTCGTTCAATTAACCTATGTATTGGGCAGGTAAAGGCACACTCTGGTTTGTAAGGGACATGAGGTCCACTTATGGGAGCAGTTAGTGACACTGAAACCAAGGAAGTAGCTCGTGTAAAGACCCAAGCATGTTACCACTGTTGGAAGTCACTCTTTGCTGGCCCCATTGTAACGTGCTCTTTTCCACTTTCATGTCCGCCATGGGGTTGTATGAGGGACCTGGATGGCCACAAGGGTGTGTCTACAATGCCTTGATGCCTTGTGACCCAATTAAAATGGTATGCTCTATGCAGCTGATGCTGCCATTCTACAGGGAAAGTGATGAACACAGTTGACCCTTGTATAAGAAAGACTTGCTTGATCCATTTGAAGACAGACTGATTTGACATGTTGCCACTAGTGGTTTGGTAACTAAATAGTGGTGTAAAAGTTTAATGGAGTGGTGCCTTCATGGCCAAAGGGAGAGCCATCCGTACGGTAGAAGTTGTCTTCAGTTCAGTCTTGAGGAGATGGCATAACTCTATGACAGCCTCTCTTGTGCACCAAAGACTGGTCTCCTTTGACCAAATTGAGAGGTCGCACAACACCAGGTTATAGTCCAACAGTTTTATTTGAAATCACAAGCTTTCGGAGCTATCGATCACCCCTTCCTCAGGTCACCTGAGGAAGGGGCGATCGATAGCTCCGAAAGCTTGTGATTTCAAATAAAACTGTTGGACTATAACCTGGTGTTGTGCGACCTCTCAATTTTGTCCACCCCAGTCCAACACCGGCGACTCCTTTGACCTGCCCAGGTTGGACTGTCTGGATCTGTAAATGTGCATCTCGGGGTAAGGCTTGAGGTGTAATCATACCTGACTCTCTTTTCTCCTCAGGAATCAACCTTTCTCCTCCAAATCTTGGAGCACTATTTGAACCCCCAAAGGGATTCCCATCACGCCCGTTTTGCAAGCTGAAAATGAAATAGGAGCTAGAAGGAAGGCTCCTATAAGAATCTTTTGCAAGTGTATATAACAACAGGAAGTAACGTACAAATAAAAATTCAGATAAAGCTCTTAATATAGTAAAGGAGGCAAACTCTCCAATTAACACTGAACAGTTCAACACAACAACAACAATGACTTGTATTTATATCATGCCTTTAATGTAGTAAAATGTCCCAAGGCGCTTCACAGGAGTGTTATAAGACAAAAAATTTGACACTGAGCCACATAAGGAGAAATTAGGGCAGGTGACCAAAAGCTTGGTCAAAGAGGTAGGTTTTAAGGAGCGCCTTAAAGGAGGAAAGAGAGGTAGAGAGGCGGCAAGGTTTAGGCAAGGAATTCCAGAGGGCAACAGAAGGCACGGCTACCGATGGTTAAGCGATTATAATCAGGGATGCTCAAGAGGGCAGAATTAGAGGAGCGCAGATATCTTGGAGGGTTATGGGGCTGAAGGAGATAACAGAGATAGGGAGAAGCCATGAAGGGATTTGAAAACAAGGTTGAGAATTTTAAAATCGAGGCGTTGCTTAACGGGAAGCCAATGTAGGTCAGCGAGCACAGGGGTGATGGGTGAACGGGACTTGGTGCGAGTTAGGATACGGGCAGCTGAGTTTTGGATCACCTCAAGTTTATGTAGGGTAGAATGTGGGAGGCCAGCCAGGAGTGCGTTGGAATAGTCAAGTCTAGAGGTACCAAAGGCATGGATGAGGGTTTCAGCAGCGGATGAGCTGAGGCAAGGGCGGAGACGGGCAATGTTACAGAGGTGGAAATAGGCGGTCTTAGTTATGCTGTGGATATGTGGTCGGAAGCTCATTTCAGGGTCAAATATGACACCAAGGTTGCGAACAGTGTGGTTCAGCCTCAGGCAGATGTTAGGGAGAGGGATGGAGTCAGTGGCTAGGGAACGGAGTTTGTGGCGGGGTCCGAAAACAACGGCTTCGGTCTTTCCAATATTTAATTGGAGAAAATTTCAGCTCATCCAGAACTGGATGTCAGACAAGCAGTCTGACAATTTAGAGACCATGGAGGGGTTGAGAGAAGTGGCAGTGAGGTAGAGCTGGGTGTCATCAGCGTACCTGACGCTGTGTTTTCGGATGATGTCACCAAGGGGCAACATGTAGATGAGGTGGCCAAGGATAAATCCTTGGGAGACATCAGAGGTAACGATGCGGGAGTGGGAAGAGAAGTCGTTGCAGGCGATTCTCTGGCTACGATTAGATAGATAAGAATGGAACCAGGCAAGTGCAGTCCCACCCAGCTGGACAACGGTGGAGAGGCGTTGGAGAAGGATGGAGTGGTCAACCATGTCAAAGGCTGCAGACAAGTCAAGAAGGACGAGGAGGGATAGTTTACCTTTGTCACAGTCACAAAGGATGTCATTTGTGACTTTGATGAGAGCCGTTTCAGCACTGTGGCAAGGGCCTGATTGGAGGGATTCAAACATGGAATTGCGGGAAAGATAGGCACGGATTTGGGAGGTGACAACACGTTCAAGGACTTTGGAGAGGAAAGGGAGGTTGGAGATGGGGCGGTAGTTTGCAAGGACGGAGAGGTCAGGGTTGGTTTTTTGAGGAAAGGGGTGATGACGGCAGATTTGAGGGAGAGGGGGAGCAGTACCTGAGGAGAGAGATCCGTTAACAATGTCAGCTAACATGGGAGCCAGAAAAGGAAGTTGGGTGGTCAACAGTTTGGTGGGAATAGGGTCGAGGAAGCAGGAAGAGGGTCTCATGGACAAGATGAGCGCGGAGAGGTCATGAGGGGAGATCGGAGAGAAACTGGAGAAAGATGTGAGTTCAGGGCTAGGGCAGGGGGGAACCTTAGAGGAAGTTTGGCCTCTGCGCCAGGGACCACAGCCTCACAAAAATAAACCCTTAAAACATTTAACGAGGCTGTGGATGGTTTACAAGATTAAATTCCAATTGTTCTTTGGACATCGCTTTTGAAAGTGGCACTGATCTATTGACAACTTTTACACTGGCAATGTGCCATTATCAAGCACATAACAATGCCGCATCTCATTGTTTTACAGATTCCGATAGCTGCCGTCGAAAGATGATGTCCACCATATTGGATCTGCGATGGACCCAATAGGGATCAGTGCCACACTGCAAACAACATCAGGGAGAGTGGTGCTCGTAGATTGTGGATCTCGGTTTCAGAGTACTAATCGCTTTATAAAATAATAACACCACTGTGACTTGTTAGATCGGCAAAAGTGGCAGCCATTCTGTGCTAGCCATGAGATGAAGCGCCACCAGTAAATTATTTTATATGGTGCTGGGTGAAGGAGGGATGTCGGCCAGGACACCAGGAGAACTCCCTTGCTCTTCTTTGAAATGTCAGCCTGAACCATCGGAGCAGGAGACAGGATGCTCAGTTTAACATTTCATTCGCAAGGAAAGAGATCCATCCAACTGTGAATAGAAGCTGCACCTTCGTGTTTATTGTTGGGTAATTCAGCACCAATTTAAGGAACAGCTCCGACTTAGAGGCCAGTTAGCACACTGTGCAATCTTAATAAAAACGGAAAATGTATTTTGCTTTTGTATTAGTGCAATCTTAGTTTTAAGTGGATTTACTCAGTGTCGACTTGGCACCTTCAATAATGTAACAGGATGCAATAATTTAATATGGTTCCCTTGGCTTAGGAGCACAGAAAGGCTGCATATTACTGCCACTAATCCTCAGTATTTACTGGAAAGCCCTGAGTGCCCTGCGCTGGCTGCTGTGAGAAATTCTTTGAAGTTCGCTTGAATTTGCCGCAGGATGGATTTGATAAATAATTCTGTTCATAGCTTTGTGGGAATTCTTCTGACACCAAGTCTTCTTTGTATATAAACTGCCACTGAAGAGCTATTGTATTGATTGGACAAACAGCTGAACCTTGCCCATTCATAGTGTGCTTTCTTCTGGCCCGGCCGAGGACTATGCTGCACGTATCACAGTGAATTCATTCGGTCACGACGCTACTGACCCCTTTTTTTTTTGGTAGCACCCACCTGTGTTCTGATAATGGTGAAGGAACATTGGAATAGGTAGAGTTGCTTTAGTTAATTAACCCTGCTACCTAGTATATGGTGTTAAATGGAAGAAATACTTGAACTGTATAGCACCCTTCACGGCCTCAGGGTGTCCTAAAGCACTTCACAGCCAATTAAATACTTTTGAAGTACAGATACTATTATTTTGTAGGTAACCGCAGCAGCCAATTTGTGCACAGCAAGATCCCACAAACAGCAAATTAGACACATGACCAGTTAATCCATTTTTTGTGGTGTTGTTTGAGGGATACATTTTTGACCAGGACACGGGGAAAATGTTTTGCTCTTCTTCGAATAGTATCACAGGATCTTTTCGGAACATAGGAAAAGAAGGAGGCCATTCAGCCCCTCCAGCCTGTTCCGCCATTCAATAAGATCATGGCAGATCTGTATCTTCACTCCATTGGTTCCATATCCCTTAATACCCTTGCCTAACAAAAATCTATCAATCTCAGTTTTGAAATTTTAATTGACCCCCAGCCACTACCCTTTGTGTGAAGAAGTGCTTCCTGACATCACCCCCGAATGGCCTAGCTCTAATTTTAAGGTTATGCCTCCTTGTACTGGAATCCTCCTTTCTTTAGTGTCATCGGTAAGATATGCCATGTCAATGCTTACCTCTGTACAACAGTATCGCTTCTCAAAGGGATCAGCGTTCCTGGGCTAAGGAGAGGAAACAGGTTCCTGCTCCTGATTGGAGTCCAGTGCCTGCGTGCAGACAGGATTGGATTTTGCTGTGATGCTGCATATGGTCAAATAGCCTTTCAACACTGTGTCCGGTCACACAGTTGGCTGAGGTACCAGCAGGCTCCTGGTGCCTGTGGAACCATAACCCAGCAAGAGTGGGCACTTCTAGGGGAGGAAATAGGGGAAAAGGATGGGATAACAGTGAGGACAGTAAAATTACTGCCACCGAATATCAGTCAATGGGGCAGTTGAAAACGACACCAGTTTCGGGAGGAACAGATTTGTCGAAATCCACTGTAAACTGGTTGGGGGTAATTTTGGCTTTGTGCGATAGTGTAAAACGGGGGATAGCGAATTAGCAGCCTGTTTTATATCTCATCCCATTGAAGTCCACGGAAATAAAAATGGGGCGACGCGTAACAAGGGCTGCTGACTCGGTATCACCTGCTTTACATGATTTCACAAAGTCAAAAATGACCCCCCCGTTGAGTCCGTGTTTTTATGCAACAAATAATATTTAAAAAAGGACAAAAATCACTCAAATAGAGCCATGGTTTCATCTCCAGACAAAATGCTGGGAGAGGATTAAACGTTAACTAAGCAGAAGACATCACGAACAGCTGGACTTACTTAAGGGATGAGCTTCATTAATGACAAAATACTCATTGGCAGATGTCCTGCATAATATTAAGTGATGGTAATGGAATAATTTTGAACTGGACTGGAATTCTGATCCAATTAATCAAACTGCAAACAAGCTATGTGCATATTCTCAGACAGTTGCCCCCCCCCCCCCCGGCCCACCCCACCCCACTATATGCACTGTGGGTCTACTGACTACATTGTACAGGGCAACGTATGCTGTGCATACACCTAGAGGTCGATATTACAAATGCACATTACTGGATGGGAGTCTTGCCCACCAGCCTCCCATTTGTAAAATCAGCCCTGCACTGTCCTCTGACTGCATCGGGTCTTCTGTGCCTATGCTGCAGAGCTGGCTCGGGGCAGGCCTCTAGCCCTCTTTTTATTATTGAGTGTTGAACGGAGGTGGATACAAGCGTAAGAGTTTTTAGGACGAAGAGAAGCTCTTTAGGCCTGCCGAGCGGTTTCCAGCTTGTCCGTCGGTGGGTTTAGCCAGTAGCTGAATCGCACAGGCCAGCAAGGTCCCTAATACGGTCTCTAATCTGCGCTAAATTGACTGATTTCAGCACTAGGGGGTGACGCAATTTGCCTGGGTATCCCTGGGTCAGAAAGGGGAAAAGTTAGCCAGGGTTCCTGCTCCTGATTGCTATCCAGCGACCCTCTTGCCGAAAGTGTGCAAGTATGGACATCGGGTGTGACAGGATTGTGCTTGGTTGTGATGCTTTCTACAGTTGAATAACCTGTCAAGACTCACACAATGAATAAGCAGTGGATGATCAATGCCCTGGAAACTGTACCCCGGCAAAGAGTCAACGGGGTAGAATTTCAACTTGCCTCCCAGGGCATAAAACTGGCAATAAAAATCGGGCAGTTTCTATAATGGGTTCTATAGCGGGCAGTGCCAGTTTTACATGCCGGGGGCAATTTGAAAATCTACCCCGACATCTTCAGGAAAGGAGGGCAGGGGAGAAAATTAGAGCAAGCAGGTAAGTAAAGAACACAAGCCCTTCGATTTGTTTACCCATCCCATCTGCCTTTTCGTCAAATCGCTCAGTACTTCCTCTCTGAAAAAAGGCATCCAATTGCCCCTTTATACGGTCTCCTTCAGGTGCACTCCCTAAACATGGAGTCTGTGTTAACCTTTTGACTCCTAACTTCCTAGTTCTGAACTGATGTCCCCAGTGTTTGAACAGAGCTGCCACACTGGACAAATCCATGGTGTGCGATATTCTGTGGAAAGCCTCACACACGGGGTGCCGCCTCCTGATGGAAGCACAGACATGCCCATGTTACAGGGGCGGCCTGTTCCTGCTTTAACTGTTACTAGTGACACTGCCGCTCCAAGTCACTGATTCCCTTCAGACACCCCTACAGGAAGTAGCGCTTTCATCCAAACGCCAATGAGAAATGGACAGGAGGAGGTGGTCCTGTGCCAGCAGAGAATGGGCATGGATTGCATTGTGGTGATTGTACTACTGTGATGAACCTTTCTAAAACACTGGTTGGGCCTCAACTGGAGTATTGTGTCCAATTCTGGGCACCGCACTTTAGGAAGGATGTGAAGGCCTTAGAGAGGGTGCAGAAAAGATTTAAAAGAATGGTTCCAGGGATGAGGGACTTTAGTTACGTGGCTAGACTGGAGAAGCTGGGGTTGTTCTCCTTGGAGCAGAGAAGGTTGAGAGGAGATTTGATCGAGGTGTTCAAAATCATGAGGGGTCGAGACAGCGTAGATCGACGGAAACTGTTCCCATTGGCAGAAGGGTTGAGAACCAGAGGACACAGATTTAAGGTGATTGGCAGAAGAACCAAAGGCGACATGAGTAAACACTTTTTTACACAGCGAGTGGTTGTGATCTGGAATGCACTGTCTGAAAGGGCGGTGAAGGCAGATTCAATCGTGGCTTTCAAAAGGGAATTTGATAAGTATCTGAAGGAAAAAAATTTGCAGGGCTACGGGGAAAGGGCAGGGGAGTGGGACTAGCTGAAGTGCTCTTGCAGAGAGCTGGCACAGGCTTGATGGGCCGAATGACCTCCTTCTGTGCTGTAACCATTCTATGATTCTATGATCCTATGAAATAAGCTGCTGTAGATCCAGACCAAACTGGTCCTCTTTTTGAAGCTAAAATCACACTCTGCTGGTCTGATGTACCACCCGTTCCCACTTTAAATTAAGGGACCTAACTATCCATTGGGCGGCCTCTATGGATAGATGTGCATCTGTATCTATGTGCATGGAGCTTTACCTGCTGCAAGTTCACACTCACCAGTGAAAATATGACTGTGAAGATAGAGCTCTCAGTGCATTGTTAAAGTTGAATCAACATGGGAACAGGAGTAGGCCATTCAGCCCCTCGAGCCTATTCCGCCATTCAATTAGATCAGGGCTGAACTGTACTCAACTTTATTTATTCCATTTTTAAATCATCTCCCCTTCTCTCTCATCTAAGTTACAGCAGGAGAGCGCTGGTAACCCCGTGGAATTTCAGGGCCATGGTGTCAGTCTTGGCTCAGTTGGTAGCACTCTCGCTTCTGAATCAGAAGGTTGTGGGTTCCAAGCCCCACTCTAGGGACTCGAGCACAAAATCTAGGCTGACACTTCACTGAGGGAGCGCTGCACTGTCGGAGGTGCCGTCTTTCAGATGAGACATTAAACTGAGGCCCCGTCTGCCCTGTCAGGTGGACGTAAAAGATCCCATGGCACTATTTCGAAGAAGAGCAGGGGAGTTCTGCCCAGTGTCCTGGCCAATATTTATCCCTCAACCAACAAGCTAGTCATTTACCTCATTGTTGTTTATGGGTCCTTGATGCGTGCAAATTGGTTGTGGTGTTACCCTACATTACAACACTTCAAAAGTATTTCATTTGCTTTAAAGTGCTTTGGGACGTCCTGCAGCTGTGAAAGGCACGGTAGAAATGCTGAGTGTTTTCAGAAACACTGTGCAGAAATGCTGGCCTGTGTGAGCAGCTGAGAGCTCGGCCCAGCCCAGCCCTTCAACACAATGGCAGCCAGCAGTGTCGGCCACCACCAGAGGCGCCCAGCTCTCTGTGCCTCTGCTCGTGCTTTAGCTCGCCCTCTGACGCAGCTTCCCGGGGCGTGGCCGCCGCCATGACCTCATCACCTCTGGTCCAACACGGTTGTCTTCCTCAAGTCTGGAGAAACAGGAGCGCGCTGATTTGAAACCCTTCCGGTTCTCTATCTCCAGACTTGAGGAAGACAACCACGTTGGACCAGAGGTGATGAGGTCATGGCGGCGGCCACGCCCCGGGAAGCTGTGTCAGAGGGCGAGCTAAACCACGCGAGGAAAAGCCACGATTCCGGAATGTGTTTGTGACATTCCCTATATGCTTAGATTCCTGTGTTAAGCCTCATGATGTATCACACTGTTTAACCCCGCTCACTCCAATCTGCATATAGATTAGAATTTGCATGTTGTATCCCCATTCCGGCGAGCTGGAATATCTGTGCTGTGTGCCTGGCTAAGTATAGCAGATGTCACCGGACACAATCTCATTAATCTTGTTGACATGCTCCCTTGTTTTGATAGACGAATCACTTTTCCACATCTGAAAGTGAAGAGACCGCGCCCTCCCTTCCCATTCTAAGTTCTCAATTATAAATTGATCTGCTAGACCCTGGCTCCCAATATTGACCAGGTTGTGTTTGATGCCAGTTCGTGGGACTGGCAGCCCTGTCCACACCTGGCTCTTACAAAGGCACCGAGGGTGTCGTCCGACAACTAACTTTAGGAGGTGTCACTGCAGTCGAGGTCAGGGGGCATAATTGTACTTTGGTGAGCTCCAATATGTCTCTGTTCATGTCGGGTTTGAAATCAATACTGAGTCCCTGTTGGTTCCACATATTGGAGTGTTGGTGCTTCCACCGAAGTGGACTAAGGTGAAACTAAATAAAAGGAGAAAAATGAATATGTCTGAAAAGGGTTAACGTTTCGAGTGAGACCCCTCCTCAGATCCCCTCAAACTATTTTTCTCTTTCACTTAATGTGTATCTCCAACACTATGTGGTGTGACTATTAGCTTACAAACATTAATATTTATTGTAAATGGGTTAACACCTCACATAAAACAGGAATTTTACTCAAACACATTAAAGTACAAATGGGATGACTGGCAGATCCTTGCTGAGCTCCTCTGCTCTGGAACTGTCTCTCCTAATCCTTGCCTTGCCTATGTAACCTCAGCTTCCCTGTGTGTCCATTCACGTGTGCATTTCGGCTGCTGCTCCAGACCTGAGCCTATTACATCCATCTCCCTTTTTCTTTCTCTTCTCTGTACCCCTTCTTGGGTCCTCCTCTCCTGTCTCTTCACCTTCCACTTCTTAAAGTCCACCTCTTTGATGAAGCTTTTGGTCGCGTGTCCTAATGTCTCCCTCTTACGTTAAAGATGCTATATGAATGCAAGTTATTGTTGTTGTTGGCCAAGAATTTCATGGGAACCTCCGTTAAGATGGCGCAGCTACGGTGTACGCCTTTAAACTAGGCTAGAATTTCCTGGAAATTATGGCTTACGTGAGTTACACCATTCATTATTGAAGCTCCCCAAACCCCGAAATGTCATTAGTATATAATTGCTCCGCCAACCAGTCAAGTTAATGGCGATCGTGAATTTCCTCGATTTACACCAATTTTCTCTGGAGCCACGTAGAATTTTACTTAATGGCACAGGATATTTCCAGCTCTGTTTCACAAAAGAAAATAAACAGCTGATCCGGACTGTTGTCAAAAATTATTTGCAGTTATTAATGATTTCATTGGCCGAGATTTCCAAATGAATTTACTTGCAATGGGCGGGGGTTACTGTAGCAATATTTTATATACTAATCTTAAATAGACACACCAAACAACGTTAGAAGGAAAAATGAATGCAATCCCCTTCATTAGGGTTAAAAGAGACTTAGCAGTTCAGTTCTGTATTTGACACTACAGCTGCCTAGACCCTAAACTCTGGAATTCCCTCCCTAAACCTCTTTGCATCTCCACCTCTGTTTTTCTCCTTTAAGACGCTCCTTAAAACTTACCTCTTTGACCAAGCGTTTGGTCACCTGTCCTAATGTCTCCTTCTTTGGCTCGGTGCTACACTCCTGTGAATCGCCTTGGGACGTTTTACTCCATTAAGGGCGCAGTATAAATGCAAGTTGTTGTTGTTGGTTCTACCTCCGCGCACAGTGATAGACGTGCCGTCGCTTACAATGGAAACTAAAGGCGACAAGTTAAATACACTTGCTGACTGACGAGCTCCAGTTTAATCCAAATGAGCCTTGGTCGGAGAACGGGATTGAGCTTTCTCAACATATGTAACAACTTTGCCAGTCCTTAACGTACTCCCTCAACTTTTAAGATGTCGGTTCCACCGCCTCAATTAATAAATACAAAGTTATTCCCTGCAAATATGTTGTTGGGAGGTCCCCTGGAATAGAATATGCATAAAATGAAAAAAAAACATATAAGTAAATGCACCAATCATTGAAGACAGATTTAACTTGCAAGTACTGAAGGCCAATAAACATTGGCGATCGTCTGTGCTGCTCCCGATCTGTCGCTGTGCTCACTGCAGCGTATTCTAATCAGCTTTCCAGCAAATTTGGCGTAAATTCACCATTGGACGCACAACAGTCGAACTCATCGGCAATATCACCATTGCAGGAAATTCCAGGCCACCGAGGGTCCGTACAACAATACTCCCACAGCGTCATTTCAAAGCCTCTATTGTTTTATTGAATATGAAAATGAACAGTGGAAGACCGAGACTAGAAATGTTTCACACATGCGTGTTGTGTAAATGATGCCACATCTCAATTCCCGCAGTTCCTGTGCAGCGTATTCAAATAGAAAGAAGAAAGAACGAACTCGCATCTATAAAGCCCCTTTCATGCTCTCAGGAAGTCCCGAAGGGCTTCATCGCCAATGAGGTACATTTTTTTTTTGAAGTGTAGACGCTGTGGTAATGTTGACACAATGGGGTTAATTTCTGTGGATAGCATTAATCGGGCGTTGGGGCGCCCAGTCCTCCCGCCTAAAGGATTCGGCGTGGGGTCTGCGTCATTTTTGTGGCCAAGCCCAATTTAAATTGAATTGGTGAGCTGTCACTGTAAAACACGCTCCTTCTAGGCAACTCGCTGATTGAGAAGCTGGGAAATCCTATGGAGCGGCCACTAGTTAAAGGGGAGGTGCATTTTTCGATTGTGGATAATTGACAGGGATATTGTACAGGATGACCCTGACCAGGGCCCCCAGATTCTTGGATGTGACAGTGGAGGTGCTCATAGATGAAGTGAGCAGCAGGAAGGAGGTTCTTTCCCCCTCCAATGGTTGACGCATGTCAAGACGAATTAGTCAGCAGGCAAAGGGAGAAGTGGCAGAGCATATAAATGCTACAAGCATTGTCCCTAGGACCTAGCTGCAGTGTAGGAAATAAATTAATGACCTGACCAGAACTGCCAAGGTAAGACTCAACTTAACATTTCTCATACTTACTGCTCAGCCCTGCAGGACCCTACTTTAGCCCCAAAACCATTAATCCTTCCCTCCCCCCACCCCCCGGCTTCCTATTGCTCTCCTAAAACTCACATGGAACACTACACTGCACCTCTTTTCTGCTTCCACTCACACCCTCAAGATCTGCTACTGCCCTCACAACTGCTTCCCCCTCTTGGCTGCAGTTTCTGCTTCTTCCATTCATCATGTACACTATGCGAAGCTGCCTCGGACTGATACTGATACCTGCCTTGTGGAAGAAGCCGGAGTCCCAAGTAGTTCAGGACTGGATTGTCCCTCACTGAAACAGGCAATGCAGTGCCAGCTGCGACGATTGGTTGCAGCTCGTGTTGCTATTTGCTCTCCCTGTAGCCGCTCCCCTGGTTGCTCCTTCTTCCTCCTGCTGCTGCTTCTCTTCCGCTTGCCAGAGTGGAATTACCAGAAGGACCTCATGACGAAAAAGCATCCAGAAACTCAGACACATTCCCTCTTTGACCTTCTTATCACAAGAGAAACAGGGAGCTTCAACATGGTGCCTAAACCCTAAGCTCTGGAATTCCCTCCTTAAACCTCTTCACCTCGCTACCTCCAATAAAACGCTCCTTAAAACCTACCTTTCCTAATATCTCCTTACATGGCTCGGTGTCAAAAGTTGTCCGATAACGCTCCTGTGAAGTGCCTTGGGATGTTTTATTACGTTAAAGGTGCTGTATAAATGCAAGTTGTTTTTGTTGCCTCATTCCTGTTGGGATCGGGAGAGGGATGGAGTCAGTCAGATGGTCAAGTGGAGATTGGAGTACCAGCACACCGCACTCTGGAACGGCAGGAGACACGGCTGGTTTCCGATTTCTACAAAGTCTGGCTTAGGGTCAGGTGTCGAACGTAGGGGAGGGACTTCCCCTAAGGGACAAAGACACACAGGAATCTTCAACTGATAATAAAAACCTAATAAAGTGATAGTAGAGAAGGAAACCACAAAAAAAACCTGGAAAGGAAGTTCCGTAGTTCCTGTGCGTTCTTTAGTAATATTTCACAGTAATCTCCCAGGCTGGAGTCAGTGGAGAGAAGGAGGTACGGTGGCGATTGAGGTGAGTGTGCAGACCCTCTCCCTCTTGACACTGTCCGAATCCATCCAGGCTGTGTTTTGTCCCTGGCTCAGGCTTTGGGTAACCGGAGACAGCAGTATCTGCTGCAATCTACAGCTAATCAGATTTGCGCACACAATGGATCTCTAATGAAGACCGTATATAATGGATATTGAATTACTAACAATCACTTCATCAATTTGGACACTTACTAGTTAGTGTCATTAATATTTAATTAGAGTAATGAATACCTACTTAATTCTCTCTAAATTACCAAAGAGTTATTAGATTTTAAACTTTAAGCAAGTTAAGTGCCCCCCCACTCTTGTGTGACAAAGCTTTGTTAGTCATCCAGCCTCCAGGGAGAGAGCTACACAATGGGCCTGTTCTGTACAGCCTGGAATTTATCCTCAATGAGTTGCTTCAGCACTAAGTAAGTAACCTGCTTGTCATAAAATGGCATTCAGTTGAATTCTACATTTCAGCCTTTCATTTCTGTGCCAATCCTAGATACTGGCAGCCATTAGATAGTTTCATTTTAGGCCAGAGGTGAATAATTCATTTTCTTAATTTATTCCCCCCCCCCCTTCCCCCCCTCCTCTCCTGACTATTATGGACATACTGTCCCAGGGATGCCAGCAGCCCTGCTCAACTTTGCCAACATGCACCATCTTAATGTGTGCATCTTGAAAATGGGTATTTAACCATGGAGTAACATCACAGCCCAAGCTGATCCTATCTTCCCCAGACATCACGCAAAAGGCACTTTCCATCAGGGCTCACAAGAGAGATCCGGAACATCGGTTGATTCTTTGCCCCTCCCTAACCCGGGGCTCTGAGGCCAATTTTAGTGCCCCAATTGCTTCGCTCAGCTAACTCAACACAGTCAATAGAACATTTATACCCACATCTTCCAAATTACATGCCCTAAGTCAATGGATTTTTCTAGCCTCTGTCAAGTTATAAATATCCACTAGACTGTCTTTCTTGAAAGGACTGGAATGACCGCTTTCATCCACCTCTTATTATTCCATTTAATGCCTGGATAGTCTGTAACCAGAGACGATTCCTTTCTCCACCTCCTCCAATTACACAGCCAGTCATACACACCAAGCGTGCCAGTGTTTGCTGATCAAAATGAGTGTCTTAGAAAGAAAGCACTTCCATTTATATTGCACCTTTCACAACCTCAGGAGATCCCGAAGCACTTCACAGCCAATGAAGTACTTTTTTGAAGTGCAGTAACTGTTGTAATGTAGGAAATCTCAGCAGTCAATTGGTGCACAGCAAGATCCCACAAACAGCAATGAGATAAATGACCAGACACTTTTTTTTTTGGTTATGTTGTTTGAGGGATAAATATTGGCCAGGACACCAAGATAACTCCCAGCTCTTCTTCAAATCTCACCCAGGGATCTAAGGATCTTTTACATCTACCTGAGAGGGCAGACTGTGCCTTGGTTTAACATCTCATTCGAAAGACGGCACCTCCGACATGCAATGCAGCACTCCCCTCAGTACTGGGTTGGAGTGTTGGCCTAAATTATTGTGCTCGAGTTTCTCGAGCGGGCCTTGACCCAAAACCTTCAGAGGCAAGAGTGCTACCACTGAGCCATGGCTGACACCTTTACAGCTTGTGGCATTTATTATTAAAGTCACCCCAAAATACCCAGAATGTTTCTTGGGTGCGTGCGCGGAGTCTAGTAAGTTTGTGAATCTGTGGAGGTCCATGCATGCACGGAGAGTGAAATTTGTGCTTTACCAGGTAACTAGTTTTCGTAAAGTAGATTAATTATTATCCAATCTTTCCCAAATCACACGAGCTGTTCCAAGATCACTGACGTTACAAAATTATGAAGTGTTTTGATAGAGTAAATAAGGAGAAACTGTTTCCAGTGGCAGGAGGGTCGATAATCAGAGGGCACAGATTTAAGATAATTGGCAAAAGAACCAGAGGGGAACTAAGGAGAATTGTTAGAACCTGGAATGCGTTGCCTGAAAGGCTGGTGGAAGCAGGTTCAATAGTAACTTTCAAAAGGGAATTGGATAAATACATGAGAAAGAAAATTTGCAGGGCTATGGGGAAAGAGTAGGGAGCTGGGACTAATTGGATAGCTCTTACAAAGAGCCGACCCTGGCACGATGGGCTGAATGGCCTCTTTCTGTGCTCTGTGATTCTATAATTCTATGACGAAGAAGGGACTAACATTTTCTTCAGTTTTGCATTTCCACGTTACGGCTAACCATTAGGTCGCTGGGTCTCAGCAGAATAATGGCCCAGATTTTGGTGGAACAGGGCATCTAATGACGTCTGCCGTTAGTGAGACTTGTTCGTGCACATTTAGGTTTTTGAAATGTTTGTGTTGCAAGTTGCTGAAAGTGCGAGCTGATAACGGCGCAACGAGAGAAACCGGGCATCTGGGACCTGAGTGAACAGGGCAAGCAACTGTGGATCTCCTTAACCAATCAGATTGAAGGATTGGGAAATAAACAGCAGAAGGAATAAGAAGGAAGTGTAAATTAGAGTGGGTGAAGTCAATGCCAAATCAGGTACAGAAAGAGAAATAAAGGAGAGGGAAAGAAAGATTGGATTAAGAAAGAGAAAAAAAGAAACAGAAAAGAAAAGTAAAATTAATATTAAAAATTTTAAATTTGACACTTTTTAAATCTCCAACAACAATTAATACCTGAAGGCATGAGACTCCACACTTGTACTAGTTAATTTTCAGTGCCAGAGGTTGATTGGCAGTAATTAATATCATATCGTTAAAAAGGTACTTATGCTTGAAATGACAAGACTGTGGTGAGTTTAGCTTGTATCTACCGAACAAATATAGCAACTACACAAGATTCAATGCATGTCGATGGTGAGGCAGATGGCGAGATGCCGTTTTCGTGAAGCTAACAGCAAAGTGGCACAACTCAGAAAGCAACTTTTGGATATTGGCATTTAACCGCGCATCTGCTCCTCGCCTGCAGTTGCTGTCCCATTAACGTCTAAATAACGGCGAGTGCCATTAGCCTCACCGTTATTTTGACAGAAAAATCGAGCCCATGAACACTTTCACACAACTTCCTCCCAGTTACAACCAACAGCAACCTAGCAGACCACCCTGTGCCCAGCAGCAGTGCGCACCTTCCGCGCGGCCCGGCCCGGTTATAGCGAGCAGCTGTATACTGGTTGTGCTACAGGCTAACTACTAAACAGCTTGTTCGCAGCATTTGGGATAACTGAATAGGGTTCATGCAAAGGTGAAGCCCTGCTTACAAGACAGAAACAACAGAGTGACTCTGACTCAGCCGGGACACCTTTTGTTCTCCCCTGTTCACATGACAAAGGGTTGGTTTGAGAGATGGCTTGATGGGTGGCACCGGGGTTTGATTTATCAAAGCATCGCAGGGGACAGGAGCTAGGCTCATGCCTGCGATTGCCCATGTGGTGAGCTCTGAATCCCAGTCAGGCCATTATGGGAAGGTATTGAACAGAGGTGAGCTGCCTTTGCACAGTGACAAGAGTGGTAAATGAGTTGTCCCAGACACTTAAGTGCATCGTTCACAGTCAGCGTTGGCAGAGGCCAAGGTGTACTTTGCCTGCCAGTAACTAGGTTCAGGCGGCCGCAATTAATTTCATGTAGGGCCGAGACATCCAGCAGAGAGAGGACACTTTCATCCTATCACCGAGGGCTGGATTCCAGCCTACATCATAGAGATGGAAGTCGAGACTGTTAACCCCTTGTACCACCCAGTCTACTTCAGAGGAACAGGAGTAGGCCATTCAGACAGACTCCCCACAAAGGCATAAACAAGTTGCCAAACATTTATTCCATCAGTAGAAATTTTGCAAGCCAGAGCCTGAGCTGGTTTAAAAGATGATGTCCATAGATAGGTTCCGGAGCTTTGCTTGTGTCACTTTGATGCGCTTTAAACAAGAGCTTCCTCCACAAAAGCTGGATATAATGCTCTAACATTGATTGGTGAGCGGGTGGCGGGTAAATTGTTTGTAACAAATAAGGCAACTGTTCCGGACATGGCCTGCGGGCTCATTTGTTTCTTCCTTCTTCTCCTTAAAATGCAAGCGGGACACAGACGCGACCTTCAGCCGCCTGCTGAGTTTAGCGCCAGAAAGAGCGCGTTACGCCACAAATTCTCCGCACCGCTGACGTAAGTTAGCAAAATATCGGTGCTGCCTGCGCTCTCTCTGCGGGCGGCTGTTAGCCTTGGCCGATGCTGTTACCAGCAGGTTTCCAGCCTACTCGAATTTCTAGGCTAATAGTCCAAAAGGCACGTGATATTCATTTTTTGATTTCAAAACAAAGGATTAACTGGTCGTTAATCTGATTATATATGAGATGTTATCGATGCAGAATGGCTGCTAGGTTTGCCTAAATAACAACACTCACTGCACTTCAAAGTAACTGAATGTGTGAAATGTGATGAGATGTTTTAATGATGTGATAAGGTGCTATATAAATGTGCGTATTTCTACTTATTGGGTGATTTGATGGTTGTAAAAATAATGCAATCCTGCCCTCTGTTAATGCAACATCTGAGCTACAATGGTAAAAATCCTTACCGCCACCAGTGGAAACACCAGCAATAGTGAAAGCACCACCGGCACCAGCAACATTAATGTAAAGATTAATATCACTGGTGCATCACTACCAGCACTAGTGCAAACATCATCACCAGTGCCCAGCCAGACTGGTGCAGAACTGGGCACAGAGATTGCTCCTTGCACGGGAACAGGTAGGCCTGAGGCCTGAGGCCCACCTGATATTGGGCCTCAGGCCTCATTCACATGAGAAGGCGAGGTGCAGACACCTGCTGGGCGCCCCCAGGCAGTTCACCGGCCAAGACCATTTGAATTCCGGGCCGCTGTGTTGCTGGCAGCAGCCCTCAGGTAGGTCTTGGGAGAGAGGTGAGCGACTGGGACTGGGAGTGGGAGCGACCGGGAGAGGGAGATGACTGGGAGGTGGTTCGAGACCGCGATCGGGATGCAGGGGTTGGGGGTGGCGAAAGCAATGGTCAGCAGTGGCCTGCGGTTTTAATGTGGAGCCAACATCACCAACACATGAATAATAATCTGACATGTAAGTTTGTGTAACCAGGGAAACAGATTAAATTAGCTAGGCCCATTTTGAGCGAGAGATATCACAAATAACTGCCTTGATGGTGCAGCAGCAAGTCTGTGTTAGCGACTTACAGCATTGTGGAAATCTCCGATTGGAGAATATTAACCTATAGATGGCTGCCCAACTTACACTTCTTTCTCCCTGGGCTGACCTCGTTTGTTTTCAACTCACATATTATGGCACTGAAAATAATGCTAATATTATAATAAATCTATTGAAACAACAGGAATAGTTTCATTACCGTAATAAAAATGGAAAATACCAGAGACAGCCAGCAGATCGAGCAGCATCTGTGGAGAAGTTGACGTTTCAGGCATAAACTCTTGCTCAGAACTGAAATGCCAGCGATATGCTGATAGGGTGAGATGAAGAGGGGTGGGAGGAGGCTCGTGTGGAGCATAAACACCGGCATAGGCCGAATGTCCTGTTTCTGTGCTGTAGGTTCTATGTAATTCTCTGTAAACGAAACACCTGGAACATAACCCACGCAAAAGTTAAAAAAGTAATTATATCACTTATATTCTCTTCCATATATTTTTTAATGTTGCTCTATCTCTAACTGATATACTCTGTTCAACCTATTTTCCTCTCTGCAATTTTATCCCTTTTTGTCCCCTCCTCTCCAGATGGTGCTGACCCTTGCTGGGGTGCTGGTCCACGGCCATTGCCATCTCTCCACAACAAGTCCCGTCCCACTCCAGAGACCTTTTTAAAAATTCATTTATGGTATGTGGGCGTCGCTGGCAAGGCCAGTATTTATTGCCTATCCCTAATTGCCCTGGAGAAGGTGGTGGTGAGCCACCTTCTTGAACCGCTGCAGTCCGTGTGGTGAAGGTACTCCCACAGTGCTGTTAGGGAGGGAGTTCCAGGATTTTGACCCAGTGACGATGAAGGATCGGCCGATATACTTCTAAGTCAGGATGGTGTGTGACTTGGAGGGGAACTTGGAGGTGGTGGTGTTCCCATGCGCCTGCTGCCCTTGTCCTTCTAGGTGGTAGAGGTCCCGGGTTTGGGAGGTGCTGCCGAAGAACATAACCCAGGCTGACACTTCAATGCAGTATTGAACGAATGCTAAAATATTGGAAATGCCGTCTTTTGGATGAGACGTTAAACTGAGGCCCCATCTCCCGCTCAGGTGGACATAAAAGATTCGATGATACTATTCAAAGAAGAGCAAGTGAGTTCTCCCTGGTGTCCTGGCCAATATTTATCCCTTAACCAACATCACTAAAACAGATTATCTGGTCATTATTACGTTGCTGCCGCATTTCCTACATAGCAACAGTGACTACACTTCAAAAGTAATTAATTGGCTGTGAAGCACTTTGAGATGTCCTGAGATCGTGAAAGGCGCTATAAAAATGCAAGTTCCTTCTTTTCTTTCAAGTGACCATCCCTCATATGTGGGGCCCAGACAGTGAGCATCAGCACACTATTTAATCATGGAGAGAATGGTTGGAACCTTCCTTCGCCCACATCCACAGACAGTCAGGGATCTTTGACGAGCAGGAATCCAGGCTGAATTTTTCTCTCCTAACCCAAGAAGTGCTGAGGCCGATTGTAGCACCTCTACCACAGCCCTAACTTAGCAGAGAACAGGGTTTAAACTTAGAATCTTCCTGGCCTGTATGCAGCCACCTTTTATTCGCAGGTAGATTGTCTATTGAGCAGATAATGTTAAACAGCAAAGGTGCAAGACTGCAAACTGATCTGACTGAGGCTCAGCTGGTCTCCTTCTGTGCTGCAAGATTCTAGGAGATTGTTTCAGAGTTGGGGTTAACTTTCAAGGCACTTTTGAGGGCAAGGCTGGAGAATGTTGGAGAATATGTCCTTTCAATATATTCTGCATACTGAAAGGAGCAGTATTAACGCCTGGAAAGGTAATTAAAATCACTCAATATTGACAACAGCTTGCGTTTACATAGCATCCTTAACATAGAAGGCGCTTTAAAAAATGGTGAGAAAAATAAAAATAAGAACAGACAAGGGAAGGGAAACTGAGCCATGACTGAAGAGTTCAGGAGGGGGGGTCACTGAAAATTTGGATGAAAGGATGGGTTTTGAGATGGTTTTCAAAGGTAGAGAGGGAAGAGGAAAAGCAGAGGAGTTTAGGTGAGGAGTTCCAGAAAGTAACAGGAGGTGACTGAAGGCCCTGCCCTCACCAATGGTGGGGGGGAGGGTGCACAGAGACTAGAGTCAGAGTACTGAGAGGTACAGGAGGGGATATAAGGCCAGAGGAGGCTGCAGAGATAGAGTAGGGTGAGATAAGGAGAAGGATTTTAAATTTAATGTGCTGGGAGAATGAGAGCCAATATAGGTCAGTGAGGACAGGGATGATGGGCAAGTGAAACTTAGGGGGGAATTTTTACTTTTAGACCCACTAGAAGCTGGGACGGGGGCGAGGGGGCGGCGCTGTAGCACGCCGGCCTGTACGCTGTGAAGTCCTAACTCCACAGCATGTGTGTGACGTCACTGACAGGGTCCCTGCCCGGAAGTCAGCCTGATTGACGGGCTTGGCTTCCAGTCGGGCAAGGAACGCTGAAGAAGAGGCCACAGCCCCAGGCAGGTCCGAGCCCCAAACCCAGGGGGGAGGGGTACAATCCTGAGCATGTCTGATCCCTGACCCCGGGTGGGGAGGGGGGGTCCGATCACTAACCCTGGGAGGGAGTCTGATCCCCGCCCCGGGGGATCCGATCCCGGTGGGGGGGGCGGTTTGTATGGGGGGTTCCGATGGTGAGGGAGCTTGGGGTCCGGTGGGGGGGGGGGGGAAGCACTCCTGCTCCTCCCCACCCACAAGGATTGCTCACCGAGGCTGTCCTCGCCTCGCTGCAAAGCAGGTTAAATCCGAGGCTTCCAGCCTCACTATCATATTTAAAGTGCCAACCCGTCTCCTGGGAGGAGGTTGGCTGCCCGCTGCCTCCGTCCCACCTCTGTTAAAACCGGAAGTGGGCGGGTTGGAGGCGGGTTGGGCTCGGGATTCAGATTTTTAACGCTTTAACCTCCCACCCGACCCCAAACCCGCCCCGTTTTTTGGGGGGTCAAAATTCGCCCCTTAATGTGGACTCAGTCCCAGAATCAAGTCTACATGAAAGGTCTCACAATAAAATAACGCAGGATTGCATTGCCAAATTTATGATACATGGCATTGTTCACAGGCTGTTGGGTTTCTACCATCCTGTCACACAACTTCAGGCTACCAAACACTAATTTTGAGGAATATTTCATTATAGAAATGAGATGCCTTTTTTGTTTACTTTAATGCTTCCCATTGAATGCACTCCAAGTGAAATGCAAAACACAAGGTTTTACTATTAAATTAGCACTCTGTTTTATTAAGTCCCCTCAAAGCTCGCCTTACATTTCTGCACTGGATAAGGAATAGTAGTGACACAGAATGAAACACTTTTTCCTACCCAGTGATGTGTGCAAATTGGTTGCCAGGTTTCCTTACATTACAACAGTGACTACACTTCAAAAAGTACTTCATTGGCCGTCAAGCGCTTTGGGACGTCCTGAGATCGTAAAAGGCGCTACATAAATGCAAGTTCTTTCTTTGATTGCACCCGAACTGTTGCGTAGCATTTGTAAGCCTTTTCGTTTTTATCAAAGCTGTGAAGTCCGCCTAGGATGACGTCAGCGCTTTGCCAATCGCCTCAGTGGGCTGATCTCCGCATATTAACGCAGTAAAGTGCAGTGCTCACCTGCAGAAATCTGCTGTCGGTGTTGCTGCAGAGCCCAGAAATCAGCCTGGTCATCGTTTAATTACCAGAGCTCACCGTCATGGGATGTGGAGAGCCCGTGTGTAGATAAGAATACATTTATAAAACTGCCCTGTTAGCTTTGCAGTCTGAAGCCTGTCGGGATGTTCAGTCACCCTTAGATTACAAAAGAAAGCCTTCACTCTCTCGCCATTACTCTCAGTGGCTAGCACTGGTATTTGTCCTTGTTTGTTGAATTGTTCGTTGTTAATATTTTACCAGCAGGGTCTAGTTTGAAGTAGTTCGGTTCCCATGGGGTGACAGCAGCTGATGCTTCCTCTCCCTGCCCCAACATGCCCTGTGGTATGGTCCCAGGTGCAGGACAGTGATCGATAGGCTACATGACAAACACTCTCTAATAAACTTGTCAGGGCTGGCCACACTCCTGTACTTTGTGCTTTTCTGTCTCTGTTTGCTATAAATCATCACTCGTACCTGACCTACTTCTGACATCTCAAAAAAATTCATACAGCGTCCAAACAAAACAGAGTCCGAATTCATGAAAACTTTTTGCTAATGCAATATGCGGCCTTTCCTTTTCTGCCTGAAGAATTGCATCAGTGAGCACCATTTTAAAATGAGTTTCAATCCCAGATTTCCCTCTTCGTTCTGCTTTCCCGGAGCCATTGACCCCTTGCTTCCAAGAATAGAACAGATTGCTCCAATTCAATCCCTGAGTACAGGATACACCCGGGCATGCAGGGATAGTACGGCAGATTCAGAATGAGAGCTGTTTCTTGACTTGATGGGTATCTGCCGTAGTTCAGAGGTAAAGCTGCCTTGTGACGCAGGCTTTATTTTCTGTGCCAGGTTTATTCCCTTCTATTCCCCCTTTTCCCCTTAAGGTGCTGACGCATGTTGGTGTACAGTTCCACAGACACCGGCAGTACCTGGATTAACAGGTAACACTTGGTCCATATGATCTCCAGGACTGGTTTCGATCACCTGAGGGAGTCAGAGAGGAATTCTCCAGAGTAATTTTCCCTCTATTGGCTCTGGGTTTTTCTGGGGTTTTTTTTTGCCTCTCCCAGGAGATAACATGACTGCGGGGAGAGGGTGGGAAGTGTCTGGTCATGATGCTCCAGCCATCATTGGTGTGTGGGTTAGGCTTGATGGGGCAGCTGGTCTTTTCCTGCTCGTCATTTTTTTTGTGTTCGGAATGTCTTCCATCAGCAAATTCAGGTGGCTCTTCTTCGTGTGTGAGTGCCAGCTGGTGAGTCAAACCTGGTGCGATCGAAGTCTTGGTTGATTTTACCTTCTCTTCGACCAAAGGCACTAACGACAACTGACTGCTCCAACAGCTGTCCCGAGTGAGATCAGTGAATTTAGCTCAAATCAGGATGTTCTGGTCTGTATGGAGGAGCAATTGGCTAACCCCCAAAAAGGAACATGGGGATCGCGGTGCGCGATAAACCCGTGCCCTTCCGTTGCGTTGCCGGCAGCACGTTAAATTGGTGCTGCTTTAAATGATTGCTGCGCGCAGCCAGCGCACCCCGCGCTGTTCATTGGCTGCACGCATCAGCAGGGGGCCCGATATCGCGAGTGGGTAGCACTACTTAAAGGCAGCCTGCACCTCTTAAGAGGAGGAGGAGGGTGTTCTGGTCTGTATGAACTTAGCACAAATTAGGGTGTTCTGCTGTATATGAGCATGGAAATCTAGGCTAATACTCCAGTGCAGTACTGAGGGAGTGCTGCACTGTCGGAGGTGCTATCTTCCAGATGAGATGTTAAGCCAAGGCCCCAAGGTGGATGTCAAAGATTTCACGGCACTATTTCAAAGAACAGGGGAATTTTCCCTGGTGTCCTGGCCAATATTTATCCCTCAATCAATAACACAAAAAAACCCAGATTATCTGGTCATCATCACATTGCTGTTTGTGGGAGCTTGCTGTGCGCAAATTGGCTGCTGCATTTCCTACATTACAACAGTAGCTACACTTCAAAAGTACTTCATTGGTTGTAAAGCGCTTTGGGACGTGCTGAGGTCGTGAAAGGTGCTATATAAATGCAAGTTCTTTATTTCTTTCTAAATGTTATAGATAAGGTGCCTCCTGAATATTACTTGAAGGTTATTCAATAAGTAGCTCAAACTCTATTCACTACCTTGCACTTCATGTGTACAGTGCACTTAGAAGACATATTTAAAGTTGGCACTGCAGCGATGACCGTGGTCAGCTTTATTTCACTGGCAACAGTGGACAACTGAATGACTGTGGAAGCAGCATGTTTTGGTGCAGGATACACTGGGTTATTAACCTACCATTTGGCTAAAGGGGGACCAGAAGCAACAGTAAAGGGCTGCACATGAATTAAAGCTTACCTCCAGGCCCCTCCAGTATTACATTCAGTAGGTGAACTACTATCTCGCCGCAACTTAAAGGAGCAATGCCTCAGGAGGGAGTAAAGTGAGAAGTCGCACAACACCAGGTTATAGTCCAACAGTTTTATTTGAAATCACAAGCTTTCGGAGCGGCTGCTCCTTCGTCAGGTGAAGTGAAGAAATACAAATGGGCACAGCATATATAGACAGAGAACAATGCCTGTGCAGAGAACAATGCCAGACGACTACAGTTAATCTTTCTGACTGCCCTTTATCACACCTCTCCACCGTTCAGTGGCGGTGAAAATCACAATTATCTTGAACTTCTAAGCTACAAAGGTCTTTCCAATCAAAGGTATCGGCCAGTTTGCTGCCACTGATATATCACTGCCGTTGAGCTTGAACCAACAGCATCAGTGGGATAGGGCAATCATTTTTACATCACGTTGCCTTCCCAAGCACAGCTGCACAGTACAACTATAACAACACTCGTATAAGCACAAGGACTGTCAATATGCACCTGACTGGCAGCCTGAAGCACTGAGATGGCATTACAGCACAACCTCCACAGAGTAATTGGTGTACGCTCCACAACTTTGAAGAGGCTTCACCCCAGAATATAATGGAAAATACAGGTGAGCTGCACCTCCTACGTGTTGGCTGCCAAAACAATAAGGCTCATTTTCACTCACACAGCTCTCACATGTTTTGTCACTAACTTGGTATATGGCTCCTAAAATTAACCTTTCGCGCTTGGTAGAATAAGCTGCTCTTGCTTTATCTCCTAAAGGCGCTCTTTGTTCTCTGTTCAAAGGAGACAACTGTGTGTAATCATCAGCACAGAACTCACTCTGGTGGGAGACCAGACAACCTGTGATGCCCCATCCATTTAGAGGAGCAGGCTCTTCAGCAAAGGACTAGGCAAGGCAGAACCAGCTTAGCAAGGTAACAGTTCTCTTATACTTCACCTTCTTGCTGCCATTTAAAAGTCACTGGCTAACAGGCAGCCACATCTGCCCTTCTGCTGCAAGGCACTATAGTGGCCTTCCTACTCTCTGCACAGCCATTGGCTGTATATCCTATGTTAACACATGTCACCTTTCTCCTTGAATCAGATAGGGGGAGCAACGAAGCACATGGGGTGGGGAGCAAGTGGAGGTGACAGTAGACGAGCCTCGCACAGAGGATGGGAAGTCTAGGGTCAGATAGCCAGCTCCTGTGGGACCCCCATATTTGTATCTTACAGGGGCTGCATACCGAGCTGCATTCATTGATTAGAAAGCAATGTCCTGGCCAATATTTATCCCTCAACCCAACATCACTAATAAAACAGATTATCTGGTCATTTTCTCATTGCTGTTTGTGGGAGCTTGCTGTGCGCTCACTAGCGGCCATGTTTCCTACAGTACAACAGTGACTACACTTCAAAAGTACTTAATTGGCTGTAAAGCGCTTTGGAACGTCCTGAGGTAGTGAAAAGCGTTATATAAATGCAAGTTTTTCTTCCTTCTTTCTTCTTTAATGCGGTCCTTTGGGAATCTTCAGAGCTCCCTGCATGGAACGGTGCAGAACATACAGCAGTGCTGCTCCAGTATCTGTGTGGGCATGCAAGAGGGTTTCAGGGACCTACAGAGCACCATGGAGTGAATGGCAATGCCAAGGCTTCCTGTGGAGGAGCCCCCAAGGACAGAAGGACCAACCACTGATGCCATTTTAGTTACTGACACTATATCAGCTCCTAGTGAAATCCTGGGCTCCGACTCACAAGTAGCTCTCACTTCTGCTCCACAGAGGCTAGGGGCTTGGTTTGAGAGCACCCAAGGGTCTGCTGCCACTCAGATCCCTGGCCATCCAGAAGAATGGGGAATAGCAGGAAGAGACAGATGACCACATGACTGGTCAGAATGATGGAGTACTGCGTACAGTTTTGGTCTCCTTATTTAAGGAAGGATATACTTGCATTGGAGGCAGTTCAGAGAAGGTTCACAAGGTTGATTCTGGAGATGAAGGGGTTGTCTTATGAAGAAAGGTTGAGTAGGTTGGACCTATACTCATTGGAGTTTAGAAGAATGAGAGGGGATCTTATTGAAACATATAAGATTCTGAAGGAGCTTGACAGGGTAGATGCAGAGAGGATGTTTCCACTCGTGGGGAATCTAGAACTAGGGGGCATAATTTCAGAATAAGGGGGCACCCTTTTAAATCGGAAATGAGGAGGAATTTCTTCTCTCAGAGGGTCGTGAATCTTTGGAATTCTCTTCCCCAGAGAGCTGTGGAGGCTGGGTCATTGAATATATTTAAGGTGGAGAGAGACAGATTTTTGAACGATAAGGGAGTCAAGGGTTATGGGGAGCGGGCAGGGAAGTGGAGTTGAGGCCAAGATTAGATCAGCCATGATCTTATTGAATGGCGGAGCAGGCTCGAGGGGCCAAATGACCTACTCCTGCTCCTACGTCTTATGTTCTTATGTTCTTATGAAGCATCTGCTGTTGTCAGCTAGCCCGCTCCAAGGACGGCTGAAGAGGCAGGTAAGAGAAATGAATGGCCAGCCAATGCAGACACCACGGTCCGAGCAGAAATAGAGCATTTGCTGTAGTCATGACGTCCCCATTGAGGAGCGGCTGTGTGTCACCACACTTGCTTCTTCCACTGCGGTGACACTGAGCAGGAGCAGGAGATTAGGAATCAGACAACACGCACCCTATGCTATGACTGAGAACAAGCAAATATTGACGCAGGGACACACATGGAAAAGTAAAATAAACTTGTTGCGTGTTCCTTGGTAGGTCTGGCTATGATTTGTTGAGCAGAAAAGGACACATGAATGTCAGTGTTGAGAGAGCGAACGTGTAGGAAATGCAGTGTAGCAGGGGACTTGGGTTCTGGCCCAGCATGTTGGTATTGGGTGAGGGGAGTACAGAGAGGACCATAGGACTGTTCAAGGGCAGCTTTTAGTTGAAGGTTTTGCCAATCACACCTTGGAACATCAGTCTGCCTGGCTGTGCGTCAGTCTCTGCCACGTCTCCGTCCCCCTCGTCCTTCCTCTTCTTCTTTCCCCTCTGTAATCCAAGCTGCAGGTTCGCATTCCAGATCTTCTGGCTGCATGGGTTCCTCTCTATGAATGGTGAATTGTGCCTGGGTCGTGTCGTGTAGTTCCTAGGCCCGCCTGCGGTGGCTGCCACCTGCCTGATCTGTCAGCACACCTGCCCCTTCTTCCCCTCTCTGCCTCCTCCAAGTCCAGGGCTGCCATTGACCCGGCCCGGTGGAATGTGCCTGCTGAGCGCTGTGCTAGCAGCCTCCAGGGGCAACTGGTGGCAGCATGAAAGGTGTGCAGCGAAGGAGTGCTGAACCGCGCAAACAACAGCAGCAAACAACTGGAAAAAAAAAATACACTGACTCTAATGCATGAAGTTCTGCTTCTAAAGTCAAAAGCAGAAGTCAAAATGCAACGCCCACAAATATACCAACCCGGCTTTAAGTGATGCAGTTCTGGAGTGAACAGCTTGCAGGTCATTTTATATTGGCGCTTAGCAAATCAGGAGCTGTGCTGCAGTAAAGCGCTGGAAATATATCGTAGGCAAGGTGGGCCGAATGGCCCTTCTGTGCTGTATGCTTCTATGAAATCTATGACAAATTTTGATATATTGGCATGTTTTTGCAGGCACTAATGAGGCTTCTAAAAGTGAAAGACATTGCCTCCTGAAAAATCGGTAGTAGTGCACTGAGGCCTAACTGCCTAATTCGTCATGCACTGCCTGTGAGGGGTGGCTCCTGAATTGCAACACTGGGGAATCAGCCCTTATACTAATGAGAGAAAGATAGACAGAGAGCAACATAGGAACAGGAGGAGGCCATTCAGCCCCTCGAGCCTATTCTGCCATTCAATTAGATCACGGCTGATCTGTACCTTAACTCCATCTACCTGCCTTGCTTCCATGCAGCTCCAGCAACACTCCAAGAAGCTCGACACCATCCAGGACAAAGCAGCCCGCTTGATTGGCACCCCATCCACCACCTTAAACATTCACTCCCTCCACCACCGGCGTACCGTGGCTGCAGTGTGTACCATCTACAAGATGCACTGCAGCAACTCGCCAAGGCTTCTTCGGCAGCACCTCCCAAATCGCAACCACCTAGAAGGACAAGGGCAGCAGGCGCATGGGAACACCACCACCTCCAAGTTCCCCTGCAAGTCACACACCATCCTGACTTGGAAGTATATCGCCGTTCCTTCATCATCACTGGGTCAAAATCCTGGAACTCCCTCCCAGGAACGGTAGCGTAGTGGTAATGTCACTGGGCTAGTAATCCGGGGGCCTGGACTAATGATCTCAGAGATGTGAGTTCAAATCCCACCACGGCAGCTGGGGAATTTAAATTCAGTTAATTAATTAAATCTGGAATAAAAAGCTAGTATCAGTAATGGTAACCATGAAACTATCGGATTGTCTTAAAAAACCCATCTGGTTCACTAATGTCCTTTAGTGAAGGAAATCTGCTGTCTTTACCTGGTCTGGCCTATATGTGACTCCAGACCCACAGCAATGTGGTTGACTCTTAACTGCCCTCTGAAATAGCCTAGCAAGTCACTTAGTTATAACTAACCGCTACGAAACAAAATAATAAGAATGAAACCGGATGGACAACCCGGCATCGACCTCGGCACCGGCTACGGACACGGCAATGGCACACCCAGCCCAGTCAACCCTGCAAAGTCCTCCGCACCAACATCTGGGGACTTGTGCCAAAATTGGGAGAGCTGTCCCACAGACTAGTCAAGCAACAGCTTGATATAGTCATATTCACAGAATCATACCTTTCAGCCAATGTCCCAGATTCCTCCATCACCATCCCTGGGTATGTCCTGTCCCACCAGCAGGACAGACCCACCAGGGGTGGTATACAGTCAGGAAGGAGTGGCCCTGGAGTCCTCAACATTGACTCCGGACCCCATGAAGTCTCATGGCTTCAGGTCAAGCATGGGCAAGGAAACCTCGTGCTGATTACCACCTACCGCCCTCCTTCAGCTGATGAATCAGTACTCCTCCATGTTGAACACCACTTGGAAGAAGCACTTAGAGTAGCAAGGGCACAGAATGTACTCTGAGTGCGGGACTTCAATGTCCATCACCAAGAGTGGCTCGGTAGCACCACAGCTGGCCGAGTCCCAAAGACATAACTGCCAGTCTGGGCCTGCGACGAGGGAAAAACCTACTTCACCTCGTCCTCACCAATCTACCTGTCGCAGATGCATCTGTCCATGACACCATTGGCAGCAGTGACCACCTCACAGTCATTGTGGAGACGAAGTCCCGTCTTCACACTGAGGACACCCTCCATCGTGTTGTGTGGCACTACCACCATGCTAAATGGGATAGAATCAGATCTAGCAACTCAAAACTGGGCATCCATGAGGCGCTGTGGGCCATCAGAAGCAGCAGAATTGTATTCCACCACAATCTGTAACCTTATGGCCCGGCATATCTCTCACTCTACAATTACCACCAACCCTGGTTCAACAACGAGTGTAGAGGAGCATGCCAGGAGCAGCACCAGGCGTACCTAAAAATGAGGTGCCAACCTGGGGAAGCTGCAACACAGGACTATATGCATGCTAAAAGGCGGAAGCAGCATGCTATAGACAGGGCTAAGCGATCCCACAATCAACAGATCAGATCAAAGTCCTGCCACATCCAGTTGTGAATGGTGTTGGACCATTAAACAACTAACGGGTGGAGGAGGCTCCATCAATATCCCCATCCTCAATGATGGTGGAGCCCAGCACATGAGTGCAAAAGACAAGGCTGAAGCGTTTGCAACCAACTTCGGCCAGAAGTGCCGAGTGGATGATCCATATCGGCCTACTCCTGAAGTCACCACCATCACAGAAGCCAGTCTTTAGCCAATTCGATTCACTCCACGTGATATCAAGAAACGGCTGAGCACACTGGATACAGCAAAGGCTATGGGCCCTGACAACATCCAGGCTATCATGCTGAAGACATGTGCTCCAGAACTAGCAGTGCCTCTAGCCAAGCTGTTCCAATACAGCTCCAACACTGGCATCTATGCGACAATGTGGAATACTGCCCAGGTATGTCCTGTCCACAAAAAGCAGGACAAATCCAACCCGGCCAATTACCGCCCCATCAGTCTACTCTCAATCATCAGCAAAGTGATGGAAGGTGTCATCGACAGTGCTATCAAGCAGCACTTACTCACCAATAGCCTGCTCACTGATGCCCAGTTTGGGTTCTGCCAAGACCACTCGGCTCCCAACCTCATTACAGCCTTGGTCCAAACATGGACAAAGGAGCTGAATTCCAGAGGTGAGGTGAGAGTGACTGCCCTTGACATCAAGGCAGCATTTGACCGAGTGTGGCATCAAGGAGCCCTAGTAAAACTGAAGTCAATGGGAATCAGGGGGAAAACGCTCCACTGGCTGGAGTCATACCTAGCACAAAGGAAGATGGTTGTGGTGGTTGAAGGTCAATCATCACAGCCCCAGGACATCGCTACAGGAGTTCCTCAGGGCAGTGTCCTAGGCCCAACCATCTTGAGATGCTTCATCAACGACCTTCCCTCCAATATAAGGTCAGAAATGGGGATGTTCGCTGATGACTGCACAGTATTCAGCACCATTCACAACTCCTCAGATAATGAAGCAGTCCATGCCCGCATGCAACAAGACCTGGATGACGTTCAGGCTTGGGCTGATAAGTGGCAGGTAACATTCGCACCACAGAAGTGCCAGGCAATGACTATCTCCAACAAGCGAGATTCTAACCACCTCCCCTTGACATTCAATGGCATTACCATCGCAAAAGCACCACTATCAACATCCTGGGGGTCACCATTAACCAGAAACTTAACTGGACCAGCCACATAAATACTGTGGCAACAAGAGCAGGTCAGAGACTAGGTATTCTGCGGCGAGTCTCTCACCTCCTGACTCCCCAAAGCCTTTCCACCATCTACAAGGCACAAGTAAGGAGTGTGATGGAATACCCTCCACTTGCCTGGATGAGTGCAGCTCCAACAACACTCAAGATGCTCGACACCATCCAGGACAAAGCAGCCCGCTTGATTGGCACCCCATCCACCACCTTAAACATTCACTCCCTCCACCACCGGCGTACTGTGGCTGCAGTGTGTACCATCTACAAGGCGCACTGCAGCAACTCGCCAAGGCTTCTTCAGCAGCACCACCCGCGACGTCTTCCACCTAGAAGGACAAGGGCAGCAGGCGCATGGGAACACCACCACCTCCAAGTTCCCCTCCAAGTCACACACCATCCTGACTTGGAAGTATATCGCCGATCCTTCATCGTCGCTGGGTCAAAATCCTGGAACTCCCTCCCTTACAGCACTGTGGGAGTACCTTCACCACACGGACTGCAGCGGTTCAAGAAGGCGGCTCACCACCACCTTCTCAAGGGCAACTAGGGATGGGCAATAAATGCTGGCCTTGCCAGCGACGCCCAGATCCCATAAACGAATAAAAAAAATACAAAAAACAGCACTGTGGGAATATCTTCACCACAAGGACTGCAGTGGTTCAAGAAGATGGCTCACCACCACCTTCTCCAGGGCAATTAGGGATGGGCAATAAATGCTGGCCTTGCCAGTGGCACCCACATCCTGTGAATTAATTTTTAAAAAAATCCTTAATACCCTTGTCTAATCACAGTCTATCTCAGTTCTGAAATTTTCAATTGACCACCAGCCTGAACAGCTTTTGGGGGAGACAGTTCCAGATTTTTACTACCCTTTGTGTGAAGAAGTGCTTCCCGACATCACCCTGAACGGCCTCGTTCTAATTTTAAGGTTATGCCCCCTTGTTCTGCACTTTCCCACCAAAGAGAGAAAGAAAGTATGATAGAGGCAGAATGAGGAGAGAGGGAAAGAATATACAGTTAAAAAGATGGGATATAATAGACAGAGAGTGAATTAGCTAGGAAGGGATTGAGAAAGAAAATAAGTAAATCAACAGAAAATAACAACTGCAGTTGTGGAGTGAGACTTAAGTATCAAATACTAAAGAAAGATGGACATCAAAATAGGTTAGCAGCAATCAGTGCTTGATATCTCACCCCTGTCTCTCATGAACAGGTGAAGGGGTTAAAGGACATGCATGTACTTTTTCACATGCATATTAATGGAGCCAGGTACACTGCCTCGCGCATACCGAGCAAACACAAAGGGCGACTTTGCATTATTCTCAGGTTTCACAGCTTCAAATTGCCTGCCTATGAGGAAATATAGACATGGAGTAAAATGCTAAAAGGAAATCAATTTCAGTTAGAATGGTATTGTTCAGGGCTGTGCAAAAAATTCAAGAGGACATCAAAAAAAAAATCTTTCTGATTAGCCCTGACACAAAGATGTCTGGTCCCCAGCACTGCCGTCCCCTCACCTTGATGAACAGACAAAAAAGAGAATAAGAGAGTAATTTCAATACATGATGAGTCCCCCAAGAACTATGTAAATGGAAAAAAAATCTCTTTTTTTTTTCTAAATCAGTTTAGCAATTGGAGCTGTCAGTGAGTTATGTGTGGGGAATTCTAGATGGGGTCTGCAGAAGCTGACAGGGAATTAATAGACTGCATGATTATTAGGATTCACAGTTCTCTCTGCAAACATTATCGTTCTGCGGACCTGAACACCATCTGCTATTTCACATTGTAATTCTGGGACAATTTCAATCCATTTTATGAGTGAGCTACTTTCCTCCCTCCCTCTCCTCTGCCTGAAGTCTGCCGACGCCGCCCTCCTCCTATGTCTCCACCAATGGCGCCCTACAATCGGCTCGGAGACCAGCTTTGGGTTGAACAGGCTCACCTGTTTTCCCCTCCCTGTGGGGAAATGCCTGCCTCTCCCCCACTCCCCTCCCACAGGACAGCAACGCTGGAAATGGTCTAGCTGCTGGCGCAGGTTCATCCCACCAATCTGAGACACAACCTATTGGAGCTCCAATATCTTGTGCCACCTCGTTCAGAGCCAGTTTCAGTCTCACTATTCTGGCGAGTCACGCATTGCAGCCTTTCTGCTTCTAACACAAAACGCAACTATTTACTTACAATGCATGCAGGGATTGGTATACTCTGTGAAATAAAAATGCCACAACCAAGCAATTGCTGGCATTAAGGCATTTCAGACAGCTACACCGCAGTAAGTGCCTGCACTTACCATCTGCGTGCAAAGACTGCAAATTCCAAACAAGATCTTAGCGTTTTGCTGATGGTTACAGTGAACTCCAGCATAGCCGGCCTCTGTTTCCAGTGAGAAATTTCAGATGCTGGTGATTAGCAGTGAAATTATTACTGTACTAATGAGTCTAATGCCCCATTATTTACCTCAGTAATGGGCTGTGTCTCAGCAATTAGTTGGAAAAATACACTGCTGACATCTCTTGTTCCTTCTTTTTTTTCCCCCATTTCTCTCCTGAACGCAAAGGTTCTGTCAACATTCCTTCCACACTTTACCCAAATGATCCTTCGTCAGTGATGGTTGACCATGGGGGGCATTGCAGATGAGCCTGATATTGTCCAAACACAAAATCAACCCGGGGCCCCTGGATAGTGATCAGGACTGGGAAGCCCCTGTTGGCTTTACCCCTCCTCAGCCCAACAATTCTTGGGCTACCTGTAGCAGCTCCCACTGCTACCCTGGCTGAGATTACCTAACGTCATAGACAAGTTTTCTAATGACTCCCCTAGTCTGTATGGCCCAGTTCTAAACCATCCAGTGCATTTATGCAATGAACTATCCGTTGGAAGGGAAGAACAAGGGTGACCTTACAGTTTTTATTAGCTTCATTCCCATTCAGCTATTGGATGCACCTGCCATAACATGTCTTGCAACAGTCATTTTAAGTTCGGCTTACATCCTAAAGAGGCTGGGGTGCGGACACAACGCTATGGCTGTTGTTCTAAGTTACACAGTGAATGAATTTTATGCTCCAGTCTGTGTGGCTGTTCTGCCCATGGAATTAAGGTACCCCGCAGAACTGATCAACGTTATCAGTGCATTACTTGTTGTTTATGGATTACACCGGTGCTATTGCTGGTGTTGCTCCACCAGCAATTTGCAGAGAAATGATTTGCTATAGCGAATATTAAAACAACTACAAGACCCTTTCCATCCTCCTTTCAGTCACGTACCCATTATCAGATACTTTGATGAACCATAGCTTTGTAATAACAGTTCCAGGGAATGATACACCATTCAATATTGAGGCGCGGTGTGTGAACTGGACTAATAGAGGCATTTGTTGCTTCTCTGCACTGAAAATCCAACTGGCTGCTGCCTAGACAAGTTCTACCAGGGAACCAATGACACGCGAAGATAGTGGTCATTAAAACTGTAGACCACCTAGTCAAATGGGGATTTGAGAAAAATGATTGTTATTGAAGTGGTGAACTGCAGATTTTGAAGCACTCTCTGCGGGAATGTAACTGTTGTTTCTTGCAGTGTCAAGGACTGGGTATCACTAGTCTCACTGCAGAAAATGGCTAGATTAAGTTGGCGATATGTGAGGAATGAAATCTGAGGAAGGCTACTGAGCAAAAAAAAAGTCATTCAATCAGCACCAAGAATAGAACAAATTCAAAATGAGCTGGCAAGTGAACTTGAAATGGTCTTTTGGTTTCATCAAAGTGTCAGTCAGTGACATTTGATCAATATGTTGTAGCAAAGGAGATTTCTCAATACAAGGTGCGTAGAAATATATAGATAGATGGAGCCCTGATATATCCAATAGTTTAAGACACTTGGGGGGAGAAATTCAGTATCGCCCCATTTGGGGCGCAATTATCGGCCGGGCGCAAAGATTAGCGCCTGGCACTAATTATCGCCACCGACTGCAAACTTGACCTTTATCGCCCTTGGAGGTGATTGGAGCGCTAAATCAGGCGCTTCACACTTGTCTTAAGGCGTAAAGGCCGAGGAGCGAGGCGCTACCTCAGAGCGCTGGCGAAGCTCATGTAATGTCAGTCAGCAATGGAACACACACACAATGGCATGGGCCAGGTCTTAAAGGGGATGGTTAATCTCACTTTCCATCCACATCCTGCTAATTGCAGCCTTGAATCTCGGCCTGGAGAGACCTGCACATCAAATCTGCTGGAAAGAACAATGGAGAGTACCAGGCAAAGAGCTCAGAGTGCAGCCCCCACAGACTCTTCTAAATCGATACAAGGAATGGCAAATCAAAATGAACCTGCAAAGTGCTGCTCAGTACCCAAAACAACTTCACACAATGTTGAAACTCTCCAGAAGTCTCTCTCTCTCTCTCTCTCAGAATGCGTAGTTCAAAAATGGCACCAACAATAAAAGGCAGGAAGCGGTCACCTTTAAATAGCGCTCCCCCTTTCCCTTCATGACTGCAGAACGCTCCACTCAAACTGTCGTTGCTAGCGTCAGGCGGTAAGGCAGGGGGCGCCACTCAATATCCGCTCCGGGGCGATACTGGGGCGTTGCGCACTCGACTGACGTCACGATCTGCCGGCGCAGGAGATCGTGGCGGTAGTGTTTAGCGCCGCCGCAAAATGTCTAGTTAATTTCACGAGCGGCGCAAACTTCGCCGCGCCTAGGCGCTAGATGCTTTGCGCCCCATTAGCGCCCTCTTAAGGCGCTAACGGGAGGCGCAACCAACTGAATTTTTCCCCCATAGATTGTTGATAACTAGACTATCATGAATAAAACAGCTGTTGACTAAGAAAGGAGTAAAATTAGGAGTTAATACAATGTCTATACATCAGGGAATTGCTGCAAAATTGATTATGTTGGGTTTGTACATTGGTGGAGTTATCTGTACACATATATTTTGTACTAGCAGATCTCCCGTGGAATTGCTCACCTGAATCAGAGGCTATGTTAAAGAGTGATGATTTAAATGTGACATTTGAAGTGTGATAAAGTATGACAGGAAATAAGTATGATGCTTACAGGAAATGTGTGCTATACGTGAGAATTTTAATATATCGCGAGTCGATCTTCTGTGGCATTGCACACAGGGAATGAAGACTGAGTGTACTTTACAGGTGAAATGGGATAATTGAACCAGCACCTGTCAATGTAATTCAGTCCCCATTATAAAGTTATAAATTCTGCGTGAGTTTTATATAATACTTTGATTTAATATTATTATTTTGGATACAGAGAAATAGAGTTGGTTGGAGCATAGGAGTTACTCTATGGTGTAGGCCAAGGAGCTGGGAGGCACATAAATGAGGCACTACAGTACCACCACTGGTGGGAGGGTGTAACTACCGTACAACAATTTTACAAAGGCAGCTTTAATTCTGAATGTGGACAGAGGAATTTATAGTGGCAAAAAGTTGACACAAAAACGTGACAACCAGAAGTATAGTTTTGCAGATGGATTGCAGTGCATGCAGAGGTAAGTTTTTTTAAGAACATAAGAACATAAGAAATAGGAGCAGGAGTAGGCCACTTGGCCCCTCGAGCCTGCTCCGCCATTCAATAAGATCATGGCTGATCTTCTACCTCAACTCCACCTTCCCGCACTATCCCCATATCCCTTAATTTCCTTCGTTCCCAAAAATTTACCGACCTATGTCTTGAACATACTCAATGACTGAGCAGCTACAGCTCTCTGGGGTAGAGAATTCCAAAGATTCACCACCCTTTGAGTGAAGAAATTTCTCCTCATCTCAGTCCTAAATGGCCAACCCCTTATTCTGTGACTGTGACCCCGTGTTCTAGATTCCCCAGCCAGGGGAAACATTTTCCCAGCATTAACCCTGTCAAGCCCCTTAAGAATTTTATATGTTTCAATTAGATCACCACTCATTCTTCTAAACTCTAGAGAATATAGGCCTAGTCTACTCAATCTCTCCTCATAGGGCAATCCCCTCATCCCAGGAATATGTTTTTATATATTATAGATAAATAGATTTGCATAGTTTCTCCTTTTTCTCATGCATTGCTGCCTCACATTATTTTGCCTTTCACTTCATCAACCAGAAGAGGCTGGAGATTCTTAATGTTCTTCTCACTTGCTATTAACTCCAATCCATGAGTTTCTGACAGGAGGATATTTCCACAGTCCCCTCCATTCTGTACAGTGTGCTGTAGTACTGCACAATAGCCCATTTCAAGCCAATCGATTATTAATTGACAGATAATTTAAAGTTCCTTTGTTTTAGTTTTATATCATATTTTGATTTAATATTATTATTTTGGATACAGAGAAATCGATATGCACTTGTCCGATATGCACTTAATCCTCAGCATTCCCTAGAGGAAAAAGATTTCCACACATTGTCCAAAAAAAACATAAATATTCCAAAGCCAATCTTCAAAATTTATTAGCCGAGAGCCATTGGTTCTTAAAACTTATATTTCAGAGAGAATTTTAAAAAAGGTGATGTGAGTCCAGAGTGGAAAGCAGAAACAGTTGAAAGTAAGTCACACTGGGTTGGGATGTGCACCTGCTATCTCCATAATGTAGTTTCAGTGTTTGGTTGAAATTTTTCTGATCACCATTTCAACCAGGTCATTTGCCTGTATTTTAAATGGATTAAAATAGTGTCTGAATGATTTTACCCAGATGCATTAACCAGTCCATTACAAATAGCCCATAAGGGGATTTCTACTCCAATCTCACCCAATGTTTCATTGGAACGGTGGGGTCTCCCAGTGGTTTTCCTGTCGGCTTCATATTTCACCTGTAATTTATTGCTGCATCATCACAAGAAATGTACGGAAACTATCACATTACTCCGATATTTAATAATTAGTAAAATAAATGTAGCAGGTCGTATCTGGCCTTGACTGTTTTACCTTATTAACCCAGTGCCCAGTTCTGTACAATTATGTGGAATTATTCACTGAGAGGGCAGAGGCTAGTCCTTGATGAGGTGATTAGGTACAGGCATGAAGAGTTAGACTAATTAGGCACTGGGTTCGGTCAGCATGTGGCCCCCATAACAATTTATTGGTGGGATCCGGCCATTCATCAGTTGGGCCTCAATTATCTTCAGCTGTGGATGCTGGGAGGGGTTGCTGTTCCAAGGGTAGGGCGGGAAAATATGCCCACAGCAAGGGGTCCCACACATACTGGTACTTTCTCAACTTTAGGCACAGCCTATGCAACAATTCTTCCAATTGAAAAATGTCCCGGAAATGTTTTGTTGAGATATTTGTTATGGGAGGTATTGGATTGGCTGCAACACAAATGGGAGGCATACCTTCTTTAAATAACGAAAGACTTGCATTTATATAGCCTTTCACAACCTTAGGATGTCCCAAAGCGCTTTACAGCCAATTAAATACTTTTGAATGTCAGATGCGCAGTAGCCAATTTGCGCACAGCAAGCTCCCACAAATGGCAATGAAATAATGACATCATTTATTATCATGATGTTGGTTGAGGGATAAAAATTGGCTAAGCACCAGAGAGAACTGCTCTTCTCCAAAATAGTGCCATGGGATCTTTTACAGTGAGGCGTTGGTTTAATGTCTCATCCAAAGGACAGCGCCTCCAACAGTGCGGCACTCCCTTAGTACTGCACTGGAGTGTCAGCCTGGATTTTGTGCTCCTGTCGCTGGAGTGGGACTTCAACCCATGACCTTCTGACGAAGAGTGCTACCCACTGCGCCATGGCAGACACTTTCTGCTTAGAGCAAGAACTGTGCAAGCCTGCGACTGACAGAGAGCCCTGTGCTGACTCAGCTAATATGAACCAGAGTAGCAATAATGACACTACAATTGGGAGGGGAAAATCAGCCAAGACTGTTGTTCCTGATTGCTTGCTAGTCATTGCAGCTGGAAAGCGCACATGTACGGACATTGGGTAAGGACAGAACCTGGTTCAACTTTAATCCTGCTCCCCCACCGCCCCCACCCCCCCAACATTAAACATCTGCCATCTAGACCTGCACATGAAGAATGGCCATTTTAGCAAGTTACAGAGATGATTGGCACTGGTGAAACTGAGCTCTGCATGAGTCAGTGCCTTCTGTATAAGAAGGGAGAAAATCAGAGAGGTTCAAAAGAAATGAATGAAAGGTTTAATATAAGGCAAGTTAAAAACACTTTCAAATGCTAAGTCACTTTAACAGCATTTTTCTCAGCTAAAAGCTAAATCTATGTAAGTTGCATCGAGGAGAATGTTCATACTACGTGTGAAGTAATGGCAGAGATAGAGCTGAAAGAGTCTGTCAGATCCTGAGGGTTTCTAATTCTTTTAATAAAAAGGACTGTCATCCCAAACTTTGATATGTGCACAAAAGAGAATAGCAAAGTAAATTTCAATATTTGAAAAGTTGGCGCATACCATGTTAATGTCAATTGTTCAAACAGAATAGTGAGTAGATGATTTAGTTTTATCAATACTGCACAAGAGAGAATAAAACTAACATTATGTATTCATTATTAACATATCAAAGATTTGGCAGCAATGCTCAATTTATTTGCAACGCACCTGAGAGCTGTGAGCTCTGATATGCCACGTGTGTGAATGTTTAAAGCTATCCTCACTGAGGGAAAGGTATTTTTCACTTTGTACTAGGCGTCAACATCAAGCCCCATTGGTTTGAGAATGTCACAGGTCAATTGCAACCTCCGATGAGCACTTGCCTTCGGGCATCAGTGTTGTGAAGCTACTAACAGCTACATTTAATCTCCATATTGTGCTCCACCCTGAGCTGAGCTTCAAGCCCCACATCCAGCATGTTGTCCAGACCACCTACTTCTACTTCCGAAATATTGCTAATTTCTGTCATTACCCCCACTGCTACTGAACTCTCACTTGTGCCGATGCCGCCTCCAGATTGGACTGTTCCGTCACCCTCCTTCCTACAACTCATTCTACATCAGCTCCAAGTCATCCAGAGCACTGCCACCGACATCCTCGCTTATCCACTCACCTGTCATCCTTGTCCTTGTCGGCCTCCTTTACTGCCCCATCCCTCAGTTGTAATTTAGTGTATGTGAGCGTTTGTATGACATTCCTCCATCTCTATTTAACAGCGGCATTACCACGTAAAATAAAGGGGCTAACACTTCCATTAGCATCACAGACAGAGGAATGCCATACCAACACATTACTGGAAACAGTAGTTCCTAGGCTTAGGATCTAGGTCCTGCAAATTGACATCCACAGTTCAATCATTGAGCATGATGCATAGCAGAGGTAAGCTTAGCTTAGATGATCAGGAATATGGGCACCTTGCCACCCACAGACCAACTAGGAAGTGGATGTGTTTCCTTACCACTAGATCAGCAGGGACTTGGTGACATGCTGCCAGTGGTTAGCCAGGAGCTAGGCTATAGGGTACACTGAACAGTTGAGGCTTGAATACAGACAAATTCTTCTCTCCCTTCCCATCAGGGACTCAGATTCATACCCCTACTAGATCACAAGCCACTCTGATTCATATAACAAACTAGATCACCAGGAATCCAACACATATGTATTACTGGATCACCAAGGATTAGGATGCATACCCACCCCGGTCGGTGCTGGACAGGAGCAGTGCATTCGAACTGCACAGTGTCTGTCCAGGACGGTAAGTACCCAAACCTCCTGTCGCGGCTCATTAACATGGCTTGGGGGCTCCATTGGCCCAGTCCTGCCCTCCAGCTGTGTCTTGCATGAGAAAGCAGTGCAGAAAAACAGAGTGTAGCCAAGTGACCTACAGCTGCACACCTGGCCACCAGCACCGTGACCATGGGAGAGCAGCAGCCAGAAGGACCCAAGGCCAGAAGATTATTGCAATTCTGGAATGGGGTCAGCAAGAACTTACCATGGCATCTTCATTTCTCATTGGGTTGAATCATAGAATCATAGAATAACACAGCACAGAAGGAGGCCATTCGGCCCATCATGCCTGTGCCGGCTCTTTGGTAGAGCTCTCCAATCTGTCCCACTACCCCATAGCCCTGTAAATTGTTTGCCTTCAAGTATTTATCCAATTCTCTTTAGAAAGTTATTATTGAATCTGTTTCCACCGCCCTTTCAGTCATTGCATTTCAGATCATAACTCGCTGCGTAAAAAAATGTTTCCTCACGTCACCTCTGGCTCTTCTGCCAATCACCTTAAATCTGTGTCCTCTGGTACCGACCTTTCTGCCTCTGGAATCAGTTTCTCCTTATTTACTCTGTCAAATCCTGGTGGTCTAGTTTGTATATGAATCAGAGTGGTTTGTGATCTAGTCGCTGTCCATGGAGATCCCAGCACCAGCCCTACCACTTAGTTTCGTTGGGCATCCCTAACAATTGGTGCCCAACTGGCAGAAGAACACAAAATAGAGGCGAATGGCTGGGAATGCTCCCTCCTGCCTCATTAACATCAGATCCTCGGACCTTGCCTACTGCAGGCACAAGCTCAACAACACCCTTCAGGGAAGTCCCAGGGTAACGTAAAAGACCGGCAAAATGGATTTCACCCCTTTTTTGTGACCTTTGCTCCTGGGTAAATAGGTGATCCCTGGTGGCAAGGGCCAGGAAAATCTGGGTAGCGCTGGTACAAAGCTGTTAAGCTTCATACCAATGCTGCAGTCATAGTATGAATGCAGCCTGACCCTGGAGGCAGGGCCTAACTTGACACTGGAGTGAGAGAAGTGAGACTATCGTTTTAGTCACCTGAATGAAAGTTCTGACTTTCCAAAAGTAGCCAAGCTAAAATGCAGAACAATCCATCTGCACATTATTTACCGATGGACGATGTTCTATTGTTATCCCCGGTGAGGACTGCAGGAAGCGTCGCTGCTGCCGTGTGTCTCTCCTACGATTCTCTCTTTGCTGGCAGACTGGCCCTTCTCTAGGTCAGTACAGGAACCGAGCGGAAGTTGCATCCCACGCCAATTAGTGACCAGTGGAACCCCCAGAGATCACAGCAGGTGGAGATTGGCTTTACTGTCCTCCGCTTATAGCGGGTAAATCACGTTAACACCAACGCGCCCGCTATAAGTGGCGGGGACTGTGCCAGGAGGTCCTTCTTCGTACAAAGAGTGATCGACACATGGACTGGACTTAGAGTCAGAGTCATGGAGACAAAAACCCTGGAATCATTTAAGAAATGATTGAATGCTGCAAACGGAGGACTTTAGGATCTCGTTGGATGCATGAACTAAGGTAGACCAGATAGCCTTCTTCATCTGGAATTACCTTATGATGCTGTGATGGAGTTGACAGCAGAGTTGAGACAACCTGTGGCCTATCGTAACACTAGCAAGGTAAGTGAGATATATCTGAATGCTTCTCAGAGCCCAATACCCTGAACATTTAAGGGCTTTCAAAAATACACAGTTTTTGCTTCAACCTTGTTATTATATCAAATGAAATAGCATTAGGAATTTATTGTAAAAGGTTTCCCAATAACTTTACCTCAGGGGCACACGGCCTCCTTCGGAAGAGATAGAGGCAAATAAACTGACCCTGAACTTGACCCTAACGCCGACACAGCAAATAGACTAAGTACGATACTAATCCCAACCCCGGCCCTAACCTTTAGCACTGCTTAATACTGTTTACAAGGCAGTCAAGCCCAGCAGGCACCCCTGAGAGATGTGTACATGGGAGTAATGTGACATTCAAGGGCACTAAAGAGACAAAGTACATCAGCAAACAGGGGCGAGGTGATTACACGGCACTAGATCATCATATCTCTATAACACACATCGGATCACTTGTGCATGAACAAATAGCCGTCTTTCTGGGCACTGAACATTACAATTTACCAGGATGCTGGGCCTGAGTTGACTTTCGACCTCCACGTGTGGAAGTAGGCAAAAGCCTGGTAACTAGGTTTTCTTAATTATTCTTTTCCCGTATCTGTCTCAATGTAACATCCCACAAAATTCAGGTACAGTAGGTTTTGGTTCTGTTGCAAGGCTCATATGTATCACCTTTGCTGGAGCCCTTAGTTACTGTACATTAGCAGTGACAGGAAAACAGAGCGCTTGTGACAGAAACTGTAAATGTTAATATTTTACTTGCTTTAAAAAAAAATTCAAATGTGACTGTAAACCTATGTTAGTTTCCTACATTACAACAGTGACGACACTTTAAAAGTAATTCATTGGCTGTGAAGCGCTTTGGAACGTCCTGAGGTTGTGAAAGGTGCTATATAAATGCAATTTCTTTCTTTCGAGGACCTGCATCTTTTTAAATCCAGGCTGGCTGACTCTCATTCAGTGACTATTGGTTAAGAATCTTGTTTGTTTCAAACTGAATTTGCACCACGTGTAAGAAAGATGGTCTCTGTAACTGGGTGACTTTTATAGGGTGCGTTACTGATGTTAAGGTGGTAGAAACATATTTTAAAATATTCATATTATTCTCAATCAGTTCAGAAGTCTGAATTATCATTGTCTTTGTATTGTGTATTGAACAATGCCGTGTGAGCTCCGCACAGTAAATAATTGGTTGAATCCGAACATTGTGCCAATTATGGAAAATGTCATTAAGATCCGTTTGGAAGTCCAAGTCAAAAAGGAATTGCACTCAAAAGCCAACAATGGGCCATAGATCCTCAGTTTATCCTAAAATTGTGCGCAGGCAGAGTAGCTCTGTAAAATAATCTGGCAGCGCTTAAACAATGACTGACGACCCCAGGAACTTGAAAGGTATTGCCAGAGGAGTGTTTGTTGGGCAGTTTCCAAGTATTGCCTGGTAGAATTTGGAAAGTTTGCTATCAGTGAATGAGACTGGGATGTATTTCAATGCTGTGCTTTGAGACTAAAGAAAGAACTTGCATTTATATAGCGCCTCTCGCGACCTCAGGACATCCCAAAGCGTTTCACAGCCAGTGAAGTGCTTTTGAAGTGTAGTCACTGTTGTACTGAAGGAAATGCGGCAGCCAATTTGTGCACAGCAAGCTCCCACAAACAGTGATGAGATAATGACCAGATAATCTGTTTTAGGGATGTTGGTTGAGGGATAAAAATTGCCAGGACACCGGCAAGTGCAGGCAGCTTGCTGAAGTACCACATGCAGCAGATTCCTCCGTAGTGCACACTTTGATATCACAAAGAAACTCACCCAGTAGATCTAAGGTTCACATTGATGCATCAATACACTGGTTGACAGCACAAAGAATGTTGAACCAGGGGTCTGCAATTTTGGGAGATGTTAGGGATCTCTCAGGTAGATTCCTTTGGGATAGACTTGTTTCTTTTTATTTTCCAGCGGAATCTACTGATTGTTACCTCTGTGGGGGAAAAAATACACAATTGTTATTTCTAATGAAATTATAGTGAACTTTAAGGGAAGTGATAGGATAGGTGTTTGCAGCTGCAATTCCCCATTGCAGCGAGTTCCCGAATTGGCCAGGCCTTCAGGGGCCAGCTTTAAGTGGGGCTACGGGACTTCCCAACAGGAAGAAGTTAGCAAGATATTTGCCAGGACTACAGTTATATTTACAATTACAGAATGACAATGGCAGAAGTCTGGGACCAGGTCTGTTCATTCCCTCAGTTGAGGAATGCGCAAGGCTCAGGAAGGAAGCAAGGAGAGGAAAATATCAAGCACAGAGTAATGGAGTTTGAGTTTCAGCCTTGGTTACCTTGTATACTTGGTCATCATCAAAAAGTTTTAATGAAAAAATGGCTAAGTTTTTTGTGATGATCAAGATAAAAGATATCAAGGCTGGGAAGTGGAACACTTTCCCATTTCAAGTACTCAGCATCAAGCAAATCTCAAGTGGGATGCAGCATTGGTAAATGGTCCCTCCACTTTGTCCCAGCACTGTACCCTAACGCCAATCTCAGAAGCACGTGTTACAGATCAGACTTTCCCTCAATGCTTTTTCTTATGAACACGGCTAGACAGATGTCCATAAGCAGAGCGAGTCTCCTTGAATTGAAGGCTGTGCCTTTACCCAGCATCTTGTACAAATAACCCCTACTTCCAGTATATTGCCTTCTGGAGAGAGCACAGTATGCCCACTGATGTAAGAAAACTACTAGGCACTTGGTCCGAGTATTAAACAAAGCTTTAATCAACTGTTTTTCAACATGGAGATCTAGTTGTGTCCTTCACTAGTTCCTGTTAAAGAATGTCCTGAGCAAGCTGGGCCCATGCCCGAGTATTTATACTCTCCCTGGACAGCGCCACCAGCAGGCCGCCCAGTATTATTTCATAAGTCATTTCCACATGAATGACAAGATTCATGTCACCCACTACATTCCCCCGTTACTCTGAAGGTGGAAAATAATGTTCACCAGACTGATGCATGCAGGTTAAAACTACTTGGTTCGTTATATTTGCAGCATAAATAGTACACAGAAGGAAAAAGACACAGCAGAGTACAAAAATAAATACATACCGTAAAACATGAGATCGATACTCCCAAATCGGTGGTATCAGCCGTGGTTCAGAAGTAGCACACTCGCCTCTGAGTCAGAAGGTTGTGGGTTCAAATCCCACTCCAGAGACATGAGCACAAAACCTAGGCTGACCCTCCAGTGCAGTGCTGAGGGAGTGCTGCACTGTCAGAGGTGCCGTCTTTTGGATGAGACGTTAAACCGAAGATCCGTCTGCTCTCTCAGGAGGAAGTAAAAGATCCAATGGCACTATTTTGAATAAGAGCATGGGAGTTCTCCAGTGTCCTGGCCAATATTTATCCCTCAACCAACATCACTAAAAACAGATTATCTGGTCATTATCACACTGATTTTGTGGGAGCTTGCTTTGCACAAATTGGCTGCTGTGTTTCCTACATTACAACAGTGACTGCACTTCAAAAGTACTTCATTGGTTGTAAAGTGCTTTGGGATGTCCTGAGGTTGTGAAAGGTGCTATATAAATGCAAATCTTTCTTTTTTAATCACAGTTCTTTTGAAGACTGGGCCCCTGAGATCTCAACCTTTAAGCTCCTCAGCAAGGGTGGTTGTTTCTCCACCCTCTGTGGAGGAATGGCAGTCTTCCTCTCGTCCATGACTATATCCTCATGCTCACTAGTGCTCGGTGCTTCACACAGTGAAAACCGTTCTGACGCATTAATTACTTCTTCCTGAGTGGATGTCTCTGGGCTGTTGCTGGAGTTGGTGAGGATGTGGCAGGAAAGGTAGACCTGGAAGTGGCAGCGATTGTGGATCTAGAAGTGCCCAGGTAGCCTCTTACTCCAAGGCAGCCTCCATGATGTGAAACACAGAAGAGCTTGTTCAGCTGTGCACACAGAGACATTTGGCCTAGGAGAAATAGTGGCTTGATAAAAGGGCAATGCAGTACTTTGAGAAAGCACATGAAGCTGGCACTACATATTTTTTTTTAAATTTGTTTTTATGGGATGTGGGCATCGCTGGCAAGGCCAGCATTTATTGCTCATCCCTAATTGCCCTTGAGAAGGTGGTGGTGAGTCGCCTTCTTGAACCGTTGCAGTCCGTGTGGTGAAGGTGCTCCCACAGTCCAGTTAGGTAGGGAGTTCCAGGAATTTGATCCAGCGACGATGAAGGATCGACGATATACTTCTAAGTCAGGATGATGTGTGACTTGGAGGGGAACTTGGAGGTGGTGGTGTTCCCATGCACCTGCTGCCCTTGTCCTTCTAGGTGGAAGAGGTCGTGGGTTTGGGAGGTGCTGCCGAAGAAGCCTTGGCGAGGGGCAACACGGTGGCATAGTGGTTAGCACTGGTGCCTCACAGCGCCAGAGACCCGGGTTCGAATCTGACCTCGGGTGACTGTCTGTGTGGAGTTTGCACATTCTCCCCGTGTCTGCGTGGGTTTCCTCCGGGTGCTCCGGTTTCCTCCCACAGTCCAAAAATGTGTGGGTTAGGTTGATTTGGCTATGATAAATTGACCCTTAGTGTTAGGGGGGATTAAATATGTGGGGTTATGGGGATAGGATGGGATATGTTAGGGGGAATTAAATACGTGGGGTTATGGGGGTAGGGTGGGATATGTGTACTGTGGGGATTAAAGCAGGGACAGGGTACTGGATTTGGATGATCAGCCATGATCGTATTGAATGGCGGAGCAGGCTCGACGGGCCGAATGGCCTACTCCTGCTCCTAGATTCTATGTTTCTATGCATCTTGTAGATGGTACACACTGCAGCCATGGTACGCCGGTGGTGGAGGGAGTGAATGTTTAAGGTGGTGGATGGGGTGCCAATCAAGCGGGCTGCTTTGTCCTGGATGGTGTTGAGCTTCTTGAGTGTTGAGTATGATAAGGCAAGCCCTGCCATTACCAACCATCTCACGCCACCTCGCCTCCAACATCTCCATCTCCCACAGCTTCTCCTGCCTGTCTCCCTATTCTCTGCAAAGCTTCCCCTTCATTTGGACTTGGATTCTCAGTATTGCTGTTCCTCCCCCAGTTGCAGTTCTCATGTGGTAGTTGTGCAGGACCTATTGCTTTGCAAGAACAGAACACAATATTAAAGGGTGTGAGTGGCACGTCCTCTTGTTTCCTGCCATATGAACGCATGCGTCCCATGATGATGAGAGGTGCCAGTGCGTTGTCCCTTTAAATCAACCGTCCTTCAACACAAGCCAAGCCCCTTGTGCCAGGTTATGTGAGTTCAGACAGCAATTGTGAATTCAGATGGTGCTTGAGTATTTGCCGAGGTTTCCCTTTGCATAAGTGAGTTTTCCAGAAGCCTAGGTGATGACAGAGAAAGAGCATGAGGTAAAAAGATAATGAAGGCTCTACCACTGGTATGGAATGGAGATTGGCAACAGTGCCCTGACTTACCTAGGCCACCCTTGTGAGGTCATTGCAGCTCTTCTGCACTTTGTAGCAATTTTTAGGGTGGTGGAGGTTACACTGACTGCTTCAGTAACCCCCTTCTTATGGCTTGAACCATCAGATCCCCCTTTAACACTGAGTCTCACCCTCAGCAACTCTTCCTACTCTCAATGCCCAACTCACGATCTGTTCTTGCCCTTACTTCACCCAGCATCACCTCCATGGATGTATTAGAGAATCTGTGATGCATTCCCTTCAGTAGCTTCAGCTTTTTAAAGACTACTCCAGTGCTCTAATTCCCTCCCTCTCAGTAGTGGTAACCCAATGAGGAGCAATATTATTGCTCCAAACACATCCTGCATGAACAATGAGAGCCTGGGAGGAAAACTCAGTGGGTCAGCAAGAGAGTCGCATGGGTAGGCAGAAGACTCACCCTGCTGCTATCCACCAATGGGAGGAGAATCCAACTCTTAATGTTAAAGGTGGTCCTAATGGTGAAAGGAGTTAAAGGGAGTCCTGATGGAGAGACTCTGTGTTAAAAGGAGTTCTAATGGTGAGGTTCAGTATTAAACGTTCTAATGGTGAGATTCAGTGATAAACGTTCTAATGGTGAGATTCAGTGTTAAACGTTCTAATAGTGAGATTCAGTATTAAACGTTCTAATGGTGAGATTCAGTATTAAATGTTCTAATGGTGAGATTCAGTGATAAACGTTCTAATGGTGAGATTCAGTATTAAACGTTCTAATGGTGAGATTCAGTATTAAACGTTCTAATGGTGAGATTCAGTATTAAACGTTCTAATGGTGAGATTCAGTATTAAACGTTCTAATGGTGAGATTCAGTATTAAATGTTCTAATGGTGAGATTCAGTGATAAACGTTCTAATGGTGAGATTCAGTATTAAACGTTCTAATGGTGAGATTCAGTATTAAACGTTCCAATGGTGAGATTCAGTATTAAACGTTCTAATGGTGAGATTCAGTATTAAACGTTCTAATGGTGAGATTCAGTATTAAACGTTCTAATGGTGAGATTCAGTGATAAACGTTCTAATGGTGAGATTCAGTATAGATTCAGTATTAAACGTTCTAATGGTGAGATTCAGTATTAAACGTTCTAATGGTGAGATTCAGTGTTAAACGTTCTAATGGTGAGATTCAGTGTTAAACGTTCTAATGGTGAGATTCAGTGTTAAACGTTCTAATGGTGAGATTCCGTGTTAAACGTTCTAATGGTGAGATTCAGTATTAAACGTTCTAAAGGTGAGATTCAGTATTAAACGTTCTAATGGTGAGATTCAGTGTTAAACGTTCTAATGGTGAGATTCATTGTTAAAAGGAGTTCCGATGATGAAATGATTGTTAAAGAGGCACATCAAATCCGACTCTCCTTTTATTATATAATTGAGCCAAGATGTTCAAATAATTGTCAGGCAAACAGCAAGAGAACAAATAAAAACAACATTCAAAGAATTTCCTAACAATGGGGAGAAGCAGGAGTCCCTAATGATAACTGGCAGGTCAGCCGGGGTTACAATAACTCAAACATATGCTCTGATACAGCTGCCTGCTAACACAAACAGAGTGATTGCAACTTAAACCCTGGTCAAAAGTGAAACCAAAAACATAAAAATGGCTTAAACAATGCAGAGGACACACATGCAAAAACAGATTAGCAGTTGGGGTATATTAAGATCCCATTGCACATCTTTAAAAGACTGTTTCCAAACAGCCTATATCACTTTGGCTCCCTCCGGGGCCTGCACTCAATGGCAGCTGGGTCCCCAGTGGGAGGCGAATGAGGAGCGAGGGGAGGACGGGTAACAGGTAGAAGCCCATGTGCGTGTGGCAGGTTTGGGGACAGAACCTCATTGAGAAGGAGACCATCAAAGCTGAGCTTAATTAAGTAGAAGGAGTGTTTGTGCCGCAGCTAATAGGGGATCAGAGCGACAGGGTGGCCGTGACCGGCTGAGATACAATGGAAACCAATTATAAGCCCCCAGCCCTCTCTTACATTATGTATTAAGCCATCTGGGTCCATGATATTGGAGGTAAAGGGAGACAATCAGTGGGAGTGTCACTGATCACACGCCAAATTACCGCGTCTGTCTCTTGCCATTGTTCATAGGATGATACATTCACAAAGGAGGCGAAGGAGCATACACAGAGGAAGAGAGGTCTTAAGGGGTTTCCAGCTGAGACCAGTCTGCAAAACTGCCTGCTTTAAGATATGGCTGCCAAAGTACAGTGCGGTTTGTGACATCTGCAACTGTACACTACATAACTCCACTAAAGGAAAAGTGCCCCACAAATGGATGAATGCCTTTAAGGTTACTTCAGTCAGTAACATACATCATCATGAGACTTTTTGCCGAGGCCAAAACCCAACATGAGGCAGGATAGGGGTAAGATCATAATGGGATTGTTACTTTGCTGATAATGAAAATTAATTTTAAAATCTTAATAACGGATGCCTGTGCAATATGAGAGAGAGAGGTAAGTGGAGAAAAGTGGACTTTTAATTTAGAAGAGGAGTCTTGAGGATACGTGTTCTGAGTACTTGCCCGTGATGAGGTGCTTGGCTCGCTGTGAGTATAGATCGGAAAATTGCTGCGATTTTCCGATCCCCATTTGTGATGGGCCAGGTATCTCACTGCGGGCAACAGCACGGAAAATCTACCTTTTGGTGTCTGCTTTATATTTTAACATTTCCAGACAGCCTAGTCCATAAGATACCAGCAGCCCCAGTAATATCTGGGTAGTACCATAGCAACAGCAACTTGTACTTATATAGCGCCTTTAACATAGCAAAACATTCCAGGTGCTTCACAGGAGCAATTATCAAACAAAATGTGACACCGAGCCGCATAAGGAGATATTAGGGCAGGTGACCAAAAGCTTGGTCAAAGAAGTAGGTTTTAAGGGGCGTCTTAAAGGAGTAGAGAAAGGTAGGGAGGCGGAGAGATTTAGTGAGGGAATTCCAGAGCTTAGGGCCTAGGCGGCTGAAGGCGCGGCCGTCAATAGTGGAGCGATTAAAATCGAGGATGCGCAAGAGGCCAGAATTGGAGGAGTGCTGAGATCTTGGAGGGGGTTACAGAGATAGGGAGATGCTTTCTGCTTTTGAACTGTAATGCAGTTATTACACCTGCCTAGGAATCAGGAGTCGGCACTATACTGCTGTGATTACTTCCCAATAGCCTCACACATCCTTCAATTTTTACCTTTGCTTATAAACATCCTTGCTGCGTTGACTTAACAGCATCTATAACAATGGATGTAAAATGAAGCTGTAGCTTTATGACATAATCTGGGTTTTATGTCGGGGCCAGTGAGCCAGCACTGAACATTTGATCACAAATATTCTTTTCCCTCAAGTTTCTGCCCCTTCTCTAGAAGGTGCAGACTCTGGAGTCCAGTACCAGGTGTCCTCTCGTACTTCACCCAAGTGATCCTGGACAGTAAAGCTTGGATTTTTCAATCAGTGTTATTTTAACGCTTGGTGTAGCCCCATTTTTTTAAACAGCTTACTGCTGCCGTTAAGATAACATCATTCAAAAAAACAATTTCCAGAGTCCGAAGGTTATTTGACCACAGACGCATCGCAGTATAGTATTCTCCTCACTCGACATTCATATATATGCGTGTCTTTTATAAAGGGTGACCGGATAGCTTTCCGAAGGTGATGACTCTCCCGTGACTGTTCCATAGATTCCAGATGCCTTCAAGGACTTTACCTTATGGGTCATTCTTCGCATGTCAGTCTGGGCAGTAAGTGTGAATAAGGTATTCGAGCACATAGGGTATCAGAGTTGAGTCATAGAATCATAGAATGGTTACAGCACAGAAGGAGGCCATTCGGTCCGTGCCGGCTCTCTGCAAGAGCACTTCAGCCAGTCCCTCTCCCCTGTCCTTTCCCCGTAGCCCTGAAATTTTTTTTCCTTCAGTTACTTATCCAATTCCCTTTTGAAAGCCACGATTGAATCTGCCTCCACCACCCTTTCAGGCAGTGCATTCCAGATCCTAACCACTCGCTGCATAAAAAAGTTTTTCCTGGTGTCGCCTTTGGTTCTTTTGCCAATCACCTTAAATCTGTGTCCTCTGGTTCTCGACCCTTCGATGGGAACAGGTTCTCTCTATCTACTCTGTCCAGACTCCTCATGATTTTGAACACCTCTATCAAATCTCCTCTCAACCTTCTCTGCTCTAAGGAGAACAACCGCAGCTTCTCCAGTCTATCCACGTAACTGAAGTCCCTCATCCCTGGAATCATTCTCGTAAATCTTTTCTGCATCCTCTCTAAGGCCTTCACATCCGTCCTAAAGTGCGGTGCCCAGAATTGGACACAATACTCCAGTTGAGGCCGAACCAGTGTTTTAAAAAGGTTCATCATAACTTCCTTGCTTTTGTACTCTCTGCTCCGAAAGCTCGTAATTTCAAATAAAACTGTTGGACTATAACCTGGTGTTGTGCGACTTCTCATTTCTATTTATGAAGCCCAGGATCCCATATGCTTTTTTAACCACTTTCTCAACCTGCCCTGCCACCTTCAACGATTTGTGCACATATACCCCCAGGTCTCTCTGTTCACGCACCCACTTTAGGATTGTACCCTTTAGTTTATATTGCCTCTCCTCGTTCTTCCTATCAAAATGTATCACTTCTCACTTTTCTGCGTTAAATTTCATCTGCCACGTGTCCACCCATTCCACCAGCCTATGTCTTCTTGAAGTCTATCACTATCTTCCTCACTGTTCCCTATACCTCCAAGTTTTGTGTCATCTGCAAATTTTGAAATTGTGCCCTGTATTCCCAAATCCAAGTCATTAATATATATCAAGAAAAGCAGTGGCCCTAGTACCGACCCCTGGGGAACACCTTCCTCCAGTCCGAAAAACAACCGTTTACCAATACTCTCTGTTTCCTGTCACTTAGCCAATTTCGTATCCATGCTGCCACTGTCCCTTTTATTCCATGGGCTTCAACTTTGCTGGCAAGCCTATTATGTGGCACTTTATCAAACGCCTTTTGGAAGTCCATATACACCACATCAACTGCATTGCCCTCATCAACCCTCTCTGTTACCTCATCAAAAAGTTAGTTAAACATGATTTGCCTTTAACAAATTCATGCTGGCTTTCCTTAATTAATCCACACTTGTCCAAAAGTGACTGTTAACTTTGTCCCTGATTATCATTTCCAAAAGCTTCCAAAAGAATCTGACTGTATCCTCACTCAATGTTCAGACACATGCAATTTTCAGGAGGTGAGTAACTTTTTCAGGAGGTGAGTAACTTGATAACAATCACATAACTGGCTGATTTTTTTTCCCTTCCTGGTCCAGGGACATTGAAGCCAATTATGGACTCCCAGCTTTGGCTGATAGCAGCTAACTCAACGCAGACCGAAGGTCACACCTGGGATCTTCCGGTCTGCATTGTTTGGTGCCGCAGTACATGGTGTAGATGCCACTGAACCACTGGCTAGGGAACACTTGTGCTTAAGGATTTCATTTTTTTTCCAATTGCATGCTCCTGTCTTAGCCACTGGGAGCACAATATTCAGGGAAACTGCGGGCAGGCAGCCCATAATTTTCCAGATATGGATGGAAATCTTTAGCTGCCTGCACACAATTTCCTGATATACAATTCTGGTGAATAAGGCTGCATACTGGGAGTGCGCTACCCAAAAATGCACCCATCAGTACCATATAGCTGAAGGTTTAGTTCCTCACTCTAATGAGTTCTCATCCGAGCCACACCAAAGAAAGAAAGAAAAACTTGCATTTATATAGCACCTTTCATGACCTCAGGATGTCCCAAAGCGCTTTACAGCCAATAAAGTACTTTTGAAGTGTAGTCTCTGTTGTAAAGTAGGAAACACAGCAGCCAATTTTCATACAGCAAGATCCTACAAACAGCAATGAAATAATGACCAGATAATCTTTTTTAGTGACTTTAGTTGAGGGATAAATATTAGCCAGGACACCGGGGAGAACTCCCCTGATGTTCTTCGAATAGTGCCATGGGATCTTTTACATCCACCTGAGAGAGTAGGCAAGGCCTCAGTTTAACGTCTCATCCGAAAGACGGCACCTCCGACAGTGCAGCACTCCCTCAGTACTGCACTGATTATGGAACCTCTGGTGTACAGAGAGAAGGCAAAACAGGAAGGGAACATCCTGTCAGGGGTGCATAGGGCTGGATTTTGATACTGGGGTGGGTTGGGGTCGTGTTATCCACCCGACTGCAATTGGATGTGGGAGATTGATGCGATTTTCACCTAATTGGGCAATTGAGTTCCAGCATGTGGGAACCCATGACCCAATTAGTGTTTTCAGTCTGAAAGTCGCCTCTGATGATGTCATCATTGCTGCTGCATTGAAGGTCTGCAAAGACTGCCTGGCCTTTGCTGTGAGAGGACCTGGAGGCAAAATGAGCAGCAGCAGCCCTAAGTCTGCTCCCAGATATTTTTGCACCACCACTCCCAGATATGTCTCCCATCCACCACCACTCCCAGATATGTCTCCCATATGCCAGCCAGCCCTCCCGCCAGGTTTCACATTTGTGGTTCAGAACAGGCGTGCTTCACGTAGAAAAAGGGTTAAAATCACAAAGGCCTTTCAAAATGGCATTATAGAGGCAATTTAGTGCTTGTTAAGGGCCTTAACAGCTTATCCCGCCTCTTGGAGTCGGGACCAGCAGACACGATTTAATGAAAATTGCGTGGAGGCGGGCTTGTGCCCGCCCGCCAGTTTTTGCAATTTTAACCCCCCCCACGCCTCCAAACCCACCTCCACAGGTCAATGAAAATCCAGCCAATAGTGTCTGCGCATAGCTAACCCAGAAAGGTCAATACTGTCCAGTGTGAAGCTGAATCATATACACCAATTTCAAGGGGTGAATCGAGGTCTTTAAATTTATGAAGGGGTTTGCTAGGGTAGATGTAGAGAAGATGTTTCCACTTGTAAGGGAATCCAAAATTAGGGGCCATAAATATAAGACAGTCACTAATAAATCCAATAAAGAATTCAGGAGAAACTTCTTTACTCAGCAAGTGGTTAGAATGTGGAACTTGCTACCATAAGGAGTAGTTGAGGCGAATAACATAGATGTATTTAAGGGAAAGCTAGATAAGTACATGATGGGGAAAGGAATAGAAGGAGATGCAGATAGGGTTAGAGAAAGTAGGGTGTGAGGAGACTCGTGTGCAGCCACAATCTGTAACTCATGGCCCGGCATATCCCTCACTCTACCATTACCATCAAGCCAGGGGACCAACCCTGGTTCAATAAGGAGTGTACAAGAGCATGCCAGGAGCAGCACCAGGCGTACCTAAAAATGAGGTGCCAACCTGGGGAAGCTGCAACACAGGACTATATGCATGCTAAAAAGTGTGCTATAGACAGGGCTATAGACAGGGCTAAGCGATCCCACAATCAACGGATCAAATCAAAGCTTTGCAGTCCTGCCACATCCAGTTGTGAATGGTGGTGGACCATTAAACAACTAATGGGAGGAGGAGGCTCCATCAATATCCCCCTCCTCAATGATGGTGGAGCCCAGCATGTGAGTGCAAAAGACAAGGCTGAAGCATTTGCAACCATCTTCAGCCAGTAGTGCTGAGTGGATGATCCATATCGGCCTACTCCTGAGGTCCCCACCATCACAGAAGCCAGTCTTCAGCCAATTCAATTCACTCCATGTGATATCAAGAAATGGCTGAGCGCATTGGATACAGCAAAGGCTATGGGCCCCGACAACATCCCAGCTATCATGCTGAAGACTTGTGCTCCAGAACTAGCCACGCCTCTAGCCAAGCTGTTCCAGTACAGCTACAACACTGGCATCTATCCGACAATGTGGAAAACTGCCCAGGTATGTCCTCTCCACAAAAAGCAGGACAAATCCAATCTGGCCAATTACCGCCCCATCAGTCTACTCTCAATCATCAGCAAAGTGATGGAAGGTGTCATCGACAGTGCTATCAAGCGATCCTTACTCACCAATAACCTGCTCACTGATGCCCAATTTGGGTTCCGCCAAGACCACTCGGCTCCCGACCTCATTACAGCCTTGGTCCAAACATGGACAAAGGAGCTGAATTCCAGAGGTGAGGTGAGAGTGACTGCCCTTGACATCAAGGCAGCATTTGATCGAGTGTGGCATCAAGGAACCCTAGTAAAACTGAAGTCAATGGGAATCAGGCGCATGGGAACACCACCACCTCCAAGTTCCCCTCCAAGTCACACACCATCCTGAATTAGAGGTATATTGCCGATTCTTCATCATCGCTGGGTCAAAATCCTGGAACTCCCTCCCTAACAGCACTGTGGGAGTACCTTCACCACATGGACTGCAGCGGTTCAAGAAGGCGGCTCACCACCACCTTCTCAAGGGCAATTTGCAATGGGCGATAAATGCTGGCCTTGCCAGCGACGCCCACATCCCATAAACGAATAAAAAAAAGCATATACACCGGCATGGACCAGTTGGGCTGCATGGCCTGTTTCTGTGCTGTAAATACAAACCAGGGTCGCAATCGAGGTTCTATAATTGGCTGCATGTGGGCCTCATAGACTAAGGAAGAACAAAAACCCTTCTCCTCATCACTATGCAGTGATCCTTGCTGGAAACTGTAGATGGGTGGATGTCAGGTGAGAACTGTGATGCCTCTCATGGTTTGCTGTCTTGGCTCGCCCATGATGAGCAGCCACTTGGATGAGGTAGCAAAGGGTTGCTGGTGCCAGTGGAACTGCAACGAAAGAAAGAACTTGCATTTATATAGCGCCTTTCACCACCTCAGGACGTCCCACAGCCAATGAAGTGCTTTTGAAGTGTAGTCACTGCTGTAATGTAGGAAACACGACAGCTAATTTGCGCACAGCAAGCTCCCACAAATGGCAATGTGATAATGACCAGATAATCTGTTTTAGTGATGTTGGTTGAGGGAGAAATCTTGGGCCAGGACACCTGGGAGAACGCTCCTGTTTTTCTTCAAAATCATGCCAAGGGATCTTTTACATCCACCTGAGAGGGCAGACGGGGCCTCGGTTTAATGTCTCATCCTGGGAGAAATCGGCCCCTGCAGGACAGGAGGGGAAAGCATAGAAGAGCGCACTGGCTTCGTCTCCCCTTACTATCTCTGCAGATCTCTCCAATTCGCTTTTTTTAAAATTAATCAACATTTCCCAGCTGATTGAAATGAAACCTCTCCTGAATAGTTCTCTTTAGAACTGGCCATGCCTATAACCAATGTGTCAGTCACCTGACCGACTCACAAAGGCCACCAATCTCAAGAGGCTCTGCGGAAATAAATGAACCTGTCCTGACTAATGCAATCAAACTCAGACCTCCGATATTAAACCAGAGAGAGTGAGAAAATGCCATCATGTGTGTTCAAAAGGGTATTATCATGTCGAAAACTTATGAGATAACCAGATATTTCTGCATGTAAATGGAGGTTGGGGGGATGGGGGAGGAAATGGGCGGAGAGATTGGCAGTTCACGTTTATCAAAAATGATTGCGGCCACGTGAGACCACAGTAACAATGTTTCCAGAAATTTAAAAGGATTGATTTAGATCTCTCAAAAAGATTGTCAAAAAAAAACTGCCAGCAAATTCGCACAGCGCTCTGTATTTCTGAACTGGCCTTGGCTTGCAAGCTAGAGTGTCATTTTTTTTTATTTATTAGATTCCTGCATGCTGTGCTCCAATCTTGCTCGCAGGCTACTCGCGTTGCAGTTCTTGAAGCAGCCACTGGGCAGGGGCACAAGAGGTCATTGACTTCCCATCTGCGGAGCGTTCAGCTTCTGTTCACCATGCCTCCTCCCACAACCCACACCACTCCAGGCTCCCCGTAACTCAGCCAAGAACAGGCACTTGCTGACTGTAATAAAAACAGAAAATGCTGGAAACACTCAGCAGGCCAGGCAGCATGTGTGGAGAGAGAAACAGAGTTAACGTTTCAGGTCGATGACCTTTCGTCAGAACTGGAAAAAGTTCGAGATGTAACAGGTTTTTAAGCAAGTACGGAGGCAGGGAAAGGAGGGAAAGTGAGGAAAGAACAAAAAGGAAGGTCTGTGATAGGGTGGAAGGCCGGAGAGATTAAATGACAAAAGCAAAACGATTAAATGACAAAAGGGATGATGGTGCAAGGTGAAAGGAGATGGTAATGAGACAAGTAAAGAAATAAAAGATGGGTCTAGAGGAGGTGTAAATGGGAATAGCAGAATTATCAACAGCTGCCGCCCGATAAAATGGGGGCAGAGGTTATGGTCTGAAATTGTTGAACTCAATGTTCAGTCCGGAAAGCTGTAAAGTGCCTAACAGAAAGATGAGGTGCTGTTCCTCGAACTTCTGTTAAATTTCATTAGAACAGTCATCAGATAGTCACCAAGAAATCAATCGGGAATTCAGAAGAAACTTCTTTACCCAGAGAGTGGTGAGAATGTGAACTCGCTGCCACAGGGTGTGGTTGAAGCGAATAGTATAGATGCATTTAAGAGGAGTCCAGACAAGCATATGAGGGAGAAGGTAATAGAGGGTTACGCTGATAGATTTAGATGAGGAAAGACGGGAGGAGGCTCGAGTGGAGCATAAACACCGGCATGGACTGGTTGGGCCGAATGGCCTGTTTCTGTGCCGTATATCCTATGTAATCCTATGTAGTGTAGGAGGCCAAGGGCAGAGAGGTCAGAGTGGGAGTGGGGCAGAGTGTGTTATTGCGGGGAGAAACCTACATCATTCTGCTCTGTAGCAAAGAAGGTCCATACACCAACTCACCAATAGGATTAAAGAGCAGCATCCTTTCCCTTCAGCCATTCCATTTTCATTGGATTTCTCAAGAAAAGAATGAATATGGGTAAGAAATTCCTGAGATTACTTGATCTCAGACTAGCAAACTCCCGTTCCTCGCTACCAATTCCAACCTCCTCCCTGGCCAATGTCTCAGGTTGAACCAGACTGTTTGCAACTTCAGCATCCGATCTGAACTTCTGACCCCATATCCTCTCCATCACAAAGGCCACCTCTGTAACATCACCCGCCTCCAGCCCTGCCTCAGATCATTTGCTGCTGAAACCCTCACCACGCTTTTGTCACCTCCAGACTCAACTATCCCAATGCTCTCCTAGCCGGCCTCCCCTGTTTCACCCTCCATAAACTTCAGCTCATCCAACACCTGCTGCCCATATTCTCTCCCGCACCATGTCCCACTCACCCATCACCCCTGTGGTCACTGACCTACTTGGGCAACACCTCAAATTCTCATCCTCATCTTTAAATCCCTTCATGGCCTTGCTTTTGATAATGAGTCATTGTAACATTTGTTAGCGCTCTGGCAGGACGCCAGTATCTCTGGCTCTGTGTCAGCGTCTCAATAATAATTTCAACCTCAGTTATTAACTAAAAAAAAAATGGGTTGAAAATAGCCCAAAATAGAAAATGGGAATCCCTCACTGTGAACTGGAGAAAGATAAAGTAAATAAGATTCTCCAAAACATGTCTCACTATTGGGCTGCTTTCTTAGAGAGAGTGTCAGAGGTAGTAAATGAGACACATAGAGATGTGTTTTGCTACAGTGTTAGTTTATTAGAGAGGCAGAATAAATGGGGCCTACAGAAACAGGCCTCACTATGGGATTGTATTAGTTTCAGTATTCCCAATGGATTCCCATATTTGATGACAATTCAATCCCTACAGGTTTGAGAGTAGTGAACTTCAACGCTCTACCAAGCTTTATGTTGCTGTTTTCTCTGTCTGATTTGCCAAATAGCTACTGACAACATGCTTAAATCGACTAGGCTGGATGATCGGAAAATGGCGGTCGAGATACGCAAACAATCTCAGAGAATTTCAGAAGCTATTTTATTCATTTTCGGCCTGATTGAATCATCTATTTTCCCTCCGAGTCTGCAGAACTTTAGTCAATCTTCCTGTTAACATCTGTATAGATTTTGACTGGAGGGCAGCAGCACGGAGAAGTCAAAACAGCAAAAAAAAACCCGAGGCGAAAAGTAAGGACCCAAAGAGAGGATGCAGCTAGGGAAAATGTCAAGATTCTTTTAGTAATCTGAGAGAAATGGGGCTTTGCATTTTGCAGTGAGATTAATTAAAGAGATTTTGATTCAGATTAGTCAAAGTCACATTCTATCGGGTAAAGCAAAGACATTAAAGAAAGAGATTTGTTCATTGAGTGAATGTCTTGCAGACCCAGGCTAACTGTTGGTTTATTCCTTGATTAATGCCTGTTTGTTTAGCTTTTCGCGGCACGGAGGCGATGTTTCCTGTCAGAAGATTTAGTCTCCCTATTGTCTCCTTTCCCCTCATTATACAGGAAGATCAGACTCAGTTGATGCAAAAAGAATTGCCTCTCCCCACAGTTCACACTGCACCGTCTCATGTCAAACATTACAGTGTCACGGGGAGAACTCTGGAAATCTGCAATAAAATCATTAAATTGGAAAGGGTGAAGTTCTGATAAAAGGGTGCACCAAAAATATCTTTCCCTTTCAGATGCTGATTGACCTGCTATGCATTTGCAGCACTTTCTGCTTTCACGCCAGCGTCCAATTAGGTTGCGCTGTAATAAGATGTGCAAGTGGCTTTGAACAAGAGGCAGTTGGTTATCGAACACGTAGTGGATTGGAGTGAAACCACATGTGGCGTTCTTATCAAACTGTTTATGGGATTAAAGTGCAACAGTTTTATTTGAAATCACAAGCTTTCGGAGCTGCTGCTCCTTCGTCAGGTGACGGGGCAGCAGCTCCGAAAGCTTGTGATTTCAAATAAAACTGTTGGACTATAACCTGGTGTTGTGCGACTTCTCACTTTTGTCCACCCCAGTCCACATCTCCGCATCATGGGGATTAAAGTGAGATAGTCAGCTCCCCCACTAGTTTAGTGGGTAAATGCATCAACTGACGTGGAACTGAGCCATGATCAGGAAGGTCCCAGGTTCTAGCCCTAGACCATGCTGAGTTAGCTGATCTCAGTTGGGGTGGCAATAGGGTTGCTGCATAATTGGGCTCAGTACCCTGGGGATGGGAGTGGTGGGGTAGAGCGCTTGGAAATCAGCTAGGGCTGCTGCTCTTGATCGCAATCAAGTGACCAGTGCTGGAAAATGAGCGTGCATCATCGGGTGGGGACAGCATCGGGCTCAACTGTGATGCTCCCATGGTCAACTAGCCTGCCCACGATCATTGCCAAGAAGAATGTCCACTTGAATGGGGTACCGGATGGCTGCTTCCAATATCGGAACCATTCCGAAGCGTCAACCAGTGTCTTGAGGATGGAATTAATCATTCTTTAAGAGGGCTTGTATTCTTACAGAATTAAATTCCTTAAAAGCAGATACGAGTTGTAATTTTACAAATCTGTGCTCCTTGTCTGGAGTTTTGCCTACTGGAAGGGCTTGAAGGTCAGGAGATCTCACAGGATTTTTCACCCATAAAGGGCTTCCACACCCAAATTTACAATCTGAGGTCCCGGGAAGCAAAGCTCCGCACCAGAAGCATGAATCGTTACAGATTACCCTCCTATCCTCTTGCAGGAGAAGCACATGTTCCACCAGGAGGAGGAGGTACATTAGCCTGGGTGGGAAAGGTTCCCCACAAAACACTCAATACCAAGAATAAAAGGTCTATGAGTCAACCAGAGAAGAAAGAAGCAATGATTATCTAAGAAGCTCAGGTTTAGAGGGAGGAGGGAATTTTGTTCAAGAACAGATCGTTCTGGAGTGAAATTGGAATAGTGTTTGCAATCAGCTGACTCACCATCCTCATTGTTGCTCACTCTCAGGTGGATGCACAACTTTGTGCCTTGTCCGTTCTGTACAATGATGTGGAGCTGGTTGACTTCACGTGGTTGCTTTGCCCTCGTGATGTTGAGTGTTATTTCCCCTTATACATTCGTGAGATTAGTGGTTATGATACTGGACCAGCAACCCAGTGGTCGTGAGTTTAAATTCCAGGTTGGCAAGTTGTGAAATTGAGTTCAATAATCTGGTAGTTTGTGGGCTGGCACCAGTGAAATGACAAGGAAAGCTTGTTGCAAAAATCCAACTGGTTCGCTAATGTCCTTCACTGAGGGACCTGTCACACGTAACTCCAGTCCATCACTATGTGGTTGACTATTAATGCTACTAGGCAACTAGGGATGGGCAATAAATACTGCGTTGTCACAGCCCAATAACAAAATAAAACTCAGACTAGTTTAGTGGATTTGGTGTCTGCTCTGATGAAATCATTACAGCAACAATAACAACTTTCAGTTATATAGCGCCTTTAAGATAGAAAAACGTCCAAGCCACTTCACAGGAGCGATTATCAAACAAAATTTGACACCGAGCCACATGAGGAGATATTAGGACAGATGACCAAAAGCTTAGTCAAAGAGGTAGGTTTTAAGGAACGTCTTAAAGGAGGAGAGAGAGGTAAAGAGGCGGAGAGGTTTAGGGAGGGAGTTCCAGAGCTTCGGCCTGAGACAGCTGTAGTGTCAAATACAGAACTGAACCATTTGGATCTAGGGTCTCTTTTAACCCAAAAAGCTGTAGAAGCTACATCATTAAATAAATTTAAAACAGAAATAGACAGTTTCCTAGAAGTAAAGGGCATTAAGGGTTACGGGGAGCGGGCAGGAATTTGGACATGAGTCTAGGTTCGGATCGGTCATGGCCCTGTGGGTAGTGGAGCGGGCCCAGGGACCGTGTAGCCTGATTCTGCTCCTATTTCGTGTGTGCAATTCTGTTAGATGCAGGAGATGGTTCTGTGATAGTAGATAGTAGATTGGCGGTTAGGATCAGATCAGCCATGATCTTATTGAATGGCGGAGCAGGCTCGAGGGGCCGATTGGCCTACTCCTGCTCCTATTTCTTATGTTCTTATGTTCTTATGATTGCATTCATTTTTCCTTCTAATGTTATTTGGGGTATCTATTTAAGATTAGTAGAGCGCAGAGATCTTGGACAATTGTAGGGTTCGAGGAGGTTACAGAGATAGGGAGGGCCGAGGCCATGGAGGGTTTTGAAAACAAGGATGAGAATTTTAAAATTGAGGCGTTGTCGGAATGGGAGACAATGTAGGTCAGTGATGGGTGACTGGGGCTTGGTGCGAGTTAGGATACGGCCAGCTGAGCATTGGATGAGCTCAAGTTTATGGAGGGTGGAAAATGGGAGGCCGGCCAAGAGAGCATTGGAATAGTCAAGTCTAGAGGTAATAAAGGCATGGTTTCAATAGCAGATGAGCAGAGACAGGGGCGGCGACGAACAATGTTATGGAGGTTGAAGTAGTCGGAAGCTCATCTCGGGGTCAAATACAACACCAAGGTTGTGAACGATCTCAGAGGTTGCTACAACAGTGTTCTAGGATAGGATAAGATCCATCTTTGTGATTATTTTGTTCTCTATTTATATTGGGGATTTGTGTTGTATTGAAATGTATTTTTCTAAACTTTCTTCTGCCTATTCTTTTTGCTCTCCTTTCCCCCACTTGGTATCCTTTGATGTCTTGCTACCATCATCTTCACCCAGAAGAGTAAAACAGTCTCAACTAAACACCTCTCCTCTCTCAGCTGCCTTCCAATCCATTCCACCATGCACAAAGAGTGAGGATGAGCCAGTCATTGTTTCCCTTCCCCATGGGATGGAGCACTCTGTTTTGTCCATTTGCTCAGTCAGCCAAGCATTGACCAAACTTCCATGCCAATGAAATTAGGTGAGTTAAAAAGAAATCTTCAGTGAAGAGGCTCAACCTGAAATGTTAAAGTCTCTTTTCTGATGCTGATGGACCTGGTGTTTATTTCCCTCCATTTTATTATTTTTATTTTTAGATTAGGTGAGCTAGCCTAATCTGCCCTTTCAGGTGGATGTTAAAGACTCCATGGCACTATTTGAAGAAGACCATGACATCTCCCTGATGTCCGAGCCAACATTTATCCCTCAACCAACACCTAAAACAGATGATCTGGTCATTTAGTTCATTGCTGATTGTGGGACCTTGCTGTGTACTAATTGGCTGCCGTTTTTCCTACATTACGACAGTGACTACATTTCAAAAGTACTTCATTGGTTTTAAAGCCCTTTGGAATGTTCTGACATTGTGAAAGGTGCTGTATAAATACAAGTATTTCTTTAGCCTGGGGAAGGCTAAGTTACAATGTCATTCAAGGCTAAGGTTTCAATTGGTTAAGATCCTCCAAGAAGGAGTTGAGTGTTGTGCAGTTGAACTTGCCTGGCTGTTTCTGAGTTTCTAACTCACTTTTATCATCTTCCTCTCCTTTTGTTCTCTCTCATTTAGTGTATGACAGTGTGTATTGGTGCTACAGTAGTGCTTTCCATAGAACACTGGTAAATCTGCCCTAAACCCAATATCCAGCACAATCAGGGTATAATCAGGTAAACAGGGTGTAAAAGAGAGGTGTGTTGGTTTGTTTATTGAGTTAATGTCCTTCACAGAAAAGCTAATTGTTAGTTTATTCTCCGGTTAGTGCCTATTTGTTCAGGATTTAGGGAGATGAGGATGTGTTTGATGTTGGCTGATTTACTCAGCTTCATGTTCAAATAGCGTTTGTGAAATCTATTGTTTGTGCTTGGTGTTTAATCTCCTTCATCCCTTGAGTTTTTGTCTGTTTTAACCAGCTAAGATCGCACTTCACTACTGCTAATTCCACTTCATTAAAATTTGAAAGACAAACTGTTGACTTTAATCATATTACATCTCTGTATGTGTAAGATTTACCTTACGATTACTACAGCCCCAGTCGGACAAGAGATGTATATGATAATTAGGATCAGGATTAATTTGCCTGTGCCTCGATTATAAAATTCTCATCCTTGCTTTCAAATCCCTCTCTATAATCTCTTCCAGCCCCACAACCCTCCAAGATCTTTGCGCTCCTCTAATTCTGGCCTCTTGAGCATCCCCAATTTTAATCGTTCCATCATTGGTGGCCGTGCCTTCAGCTGCCAAGACCCTCAGCTCTGGAATTCCCTCCCTAAACCTCTCCGCCTCTCCACCTCACTTTCCTCCTTTAAGACGCTCCTCAAAACCTACCTCTTTGACCAAGCTTTCGGTCATCTGCCCTAATATCTCCTTATGTGGCTCGGTGTCAAATTTTGTTTTATAACGCTCCTGTGAAGCACCTTGGACATTTTACTATGTTAAAGGCGCTATATAAATACAAGTTGTTGTTGTTGTACTTACAGTATGAATATCCTCATAACTTATGTGGGTCTAGCAAAAGAGACCCAAGTACATGTTGGAATAATCAGCGACCCCATTGTTGATATGGCTTGTTGTGTTTTAGGCGCTATTCTCTTTCCTAGACCCTGTGCCACTTGCCACTGTTGTTGCTGGGAATTTCTTTAATATAAAGTTAGGTCACAGGATTTGAAGGACGTTATAGAAACATAGAAACATAGAATCTAGGAGCAGGAGTAGGCCATTCGGCCCGTCGAGCCTGCTCCACCATTCAATACGATCATGGCTGATCATCCAAATCCAGTACCCTGTCCCTGCTTTAATCCCCACAGTACACACATCCCACCCTACCCCCGTAACCCCACATATTTAATTCCCCCTAACATATCCCATCCTATCCCCATAACCCCACATATTTAATCCCCCCCTAACACTAAGGGTCAATTTTTTTATCATAGCCAAATCAACCTAACCCGCACATTTTTGGACTGTGGGAGGAAACCGGAGCACCCGGAGGAAACCCACGCAGACACGGGGAGAATGTGCAAACTCCACACAGACAGTCACCCAAGGTCAGATTCGAACCCGGGTCCCTGGCGCTGTGAGGCACCAGTGCTAACCACTATGCCACCGTGTTGCCCTCTGATGGTCTTGTGCAATCGGTGTTTATTTTTCAATTTTTTCCCCTTTCCTTCTGAGGGCACCGATCCGCCTGGGGTACAACGCCACAAAGATAGGCTGGCCTCCGGCTCCTCACGAATTCTTCTTGCATGAACAGGCTAGTCAACTGTTGAGGGCCTCACTGCTGAACCTAATACAAAAGCAAAATACTGCGGATGCTGGAAATCTGAAATAAAAACAGAAAATGCTGGAAATACTCAGCTGGTCAGGCAGCATCTGTGGAGAGAGAAACAGAGTTAACGCTTCAGGTCGATGACCCTTGAAGGGTCATCGACCTGAAACGTTAACTCTGTTTCTCTCTCCACAGATGCTGACTGACCTGCTGAGTATTTCCAGCATTTTCTGTTTTTACTGCTGAACCTAACCCTGCTTTCATCCCAGTGTCTGCAATTAGGTACGTTCTGGCAGGGGGTTGTTTGGAGAGCAGTCAGGAGGGAGAAGCCTGCGCAGCAAGGCAGTGCTGCAGCCCAAAGATCCGCAAAGGTGGAGCCTCGCTACACAGCTGACTGGAATCTCACCCTCAGTGTCCATGCTCTCAGGTGAAGAATGACCCCCCCCCCCCCCCGCAACGTGAAGGCCTGGGGGGTGAGGGGTCTACTGGCATCGGTGGAACCGTACCCCAGAACATGCCAGCGGGGTCACGCGAGGAGGTGGTTAAAGGAAAATGGAGTGAGCAGCACGTAATGCAATGAGAAGAGTTTCCTCTCTTGGCTTTAGCTCTGTGTATTCAATTATTTATGTCTTTTCAACCTTCTTATTGGAAACAATAGCAATGAAGTGTCTGTTCCTGCCTGTCATAAACCAATGCAAATTACATCAAGTCAATCAATATGATGTTTGCATTCTTCACCTCCACGAAAGACTGCTGATTGGGAGAGAATCTTCATTCCTCAGTCAGCTGTCGTCAGGTAAATCACATCTGACAGATTGTGTTTAAAGCCTCTCTTTCAGTGAATAAACTGCAAATTAGATTGCGACACAAGGTTCCAGTGCATGGGCCTCAGACTAGAGTGGTTGCACCATCACCACAAGAAGGTCCACCACCACCTTCTCAGGGCAACAAGGGTATGGGCAATAAATGCGACCCTGGCAGCGACACCCAGGTCCCGAGAAATTTTTTAAAAAGAAAGTGAGTCTCCAAAAGGCCGGTGGAAGCAGATTCAATAGTAACTTTCAAAAGGGAATTGGGTATAACTTGAAAAGGAAACATTTACTGGGCTATGAGGAAAGAGCAGGGGGAGTAGGACTAATTGGAGAGCTCGTTCAAAGAGCCGGCACAGGCACGATGGGCTGAATGACCTCCTTCTGTGCCATTCTATGAAATTCAGGCGGAAACAGTTCTAATTCTCTGGACACGTAGTTAGTTCATTCGCAACAGAATGCTTTGGGAATTCTTTCATACGATGCCCGTCAAAACAGGGTCAGTCCAAACCTAAGGCTGAATATTATACAATGAAGTAGAATTGGAGGATGTTCTCCCTGTGGCTCAGTTGGTAGCACACTCGCCTCTGAGTCAGAGGGTTGTGAGTTCAAAGTCCCACTCCAGGGACTTGAGCACATAAAGCTAGGCTGACATCCAGTACAGTGCTGAGGGAGTGCTGCACTGTTGGAGGCGCCGTCTTTCGAATGATACGTTAAAACGAGGCCCCGTCTGCTCTCTCAGGCGGATGTAAAAGATCCCATGGCACTATTTCGAAGAAGAGTAGGGGAGTTATCCCCGGTGTCCTGGCCAATATTTATCCCTCAACCAACATAACAAAAAAAACAGATTATCTGGTCATTATCACATTGCTGTTTGTGGGAGCTTGCTGTGCGCAAATTGGCTGCCGCGTTTCCCACATTACAACAGAGACTCCACTTCAAAAGTACTTAATTGGCTGTAAAGTGCTTTGAGACGTTTGGTGGTCATGAAAGGTGCTATATAAATGCAAGTCTTTTTTTCTTTCTGTTTTCCATTGCCTCTTCCCATTAGATGTCAGTGGCACTCTCCGTGCAACAGACTTTAGTTTTAATCTGTGTGATTGTCCCCTCGTAAACTGCCTCTTCAGACACTGACGTGCTGAGCGCTGACATGAAAATGGCAGTATAGCTCTGGATGCTGGGCAGTCGGTGCGAGACCCTTTCCCTCACCGAGACACCGCTTGGGCCTAACACAGCATGCAGCGTAGCTCCTGTGCGGTTTAGGTTTAAAGCTGATTGGGCTTAATGGTGCCACTGGTTTCTGATGCACAGCTGGTGGCAACCCCAGGGTACAAAAGCCAAATTCGCTGAGGCCCGGTTAAAATTAGGCCTTCCCAGTAGCTGGCCTCCAATTGGGCAAGTCTAGCCCGCGGTTCTGTGGGACGCACCACGCATGAGCCAGTGCCCCACCAAAACTTGAGAAGTGCTCAGGTAATCTTTTGGACCTCCTGGACACTTTTTTATAAAACTTTTAGCGTCATTTCTTAGTCTTTGGAGAAAGTAGCTACTCCAAGCTAATCGTGTACATGCAGGGCTCTGCACCTAGTGGGCAGAGTGTGAATTGCAGCAGGGCAGTATAACCCTGGTCTTATGCTGTGTCAATTGCATTTTGTTAGACCAGTCTCAGACTGGGGGGTGCAGTTTAACCACAGCCTTAAAGCCTTTAAATCGTTGACCTCATTCTGCTTTTTCGCTGGTAATATGAGAATCTCGAGGATGAAGATGAGCTGAAATAGCCTGGACAGCTGAAGTGCTTCACCTTTCCATATAAATTACTGGACCAGCTCTTTCTTTGTGAAACCTGTTATTTATTCCAGCGATTCTGAGCTTGAATTTGCACTTGGTGACATCAGTAACAAACACATGATCGCATCCAGCCTTTGTCTGCTATTTTATAAACACCTTAACCCGTTTATTTTAAATGAATTAGCCCCTACTTTAAAAAAGCGGACAGTGCAATTTTACACAAATGGGTGCGCACACTCGTTACCGCTGTCACACGGCTCAATTACAAAATCTGGCGAGGAGCCTCCGATGTCATGACGAGGTCAGGGAGCGTGCCCGCAGTTTCACGATATGCGCACCTGGCAAGCATGGGTCCCCGTGTGAAGCTCACATTTGTAAAAAAATTGTCTCCTTACTGCATGCTGGGAATATCCTTCTCTGCATAAAGTTAAGGAAACGTGGGTCAAAACATCCGTGCATTCCCAATTTCCTGCCATAACTCTGGCGGAAGATGGGTGGAGACGCTGCAGGAACGGTGTAAATGGCCATTGAAGCCATCTTTCTAAGGTGTGCCCCTCCTTCGCCGTCCTTCCGCTGTTTATTCCTCAATCCTTCAATATGATTGGTTAAGAAGATACCCTGTTGCTTTCCCTGTTTACTCAGGTCCCAGATGCCCTGTTTCCCTCGCTGCGCCGTTATCAGCTCGCACTTTCAGCAACATTGTGAGCAAAAATCGTTTGAGCTGGAGGGTGCAGGGGCAGGTCTAACTAACGGCAGATGCCATTCAATGCCCTGCTACAGCAAAATCTGGCCCAATAATTTTGCACACAGCGTAAAATGCTGTATGTTACACTTTATGAAAATGAACTCATTCTCATGGTTAAAATGGCAAATTAACACTTTATGATGATTTAACTTGATGCTTTTTTTTAACATTCATTCCTGGGATGTGGGTGTCGCTGGCAAGGCCAGCATTTATTGCCCATCCCTAATTGCCCTTGAGAAGGTGGTGGTGAGCCACCTTCTTGAACCGCTGCTGTCCCTGTGGTGAAGGTACTCCCACAGTGCTGTTAGGGAGGGAGTTCCAGGATTCTGACCCAGCGACGATGAAGGATCGGCGATATACTTCTAAGTCAGGATGAGGTGTGACTTGCAGGGGAACTTGGAGGTGGTGGTGTTCCCATGCGCCTGCTGCCCTTGTCCTCCTAGGTGGTAGAGGTCGCGGGTTTGGGAGGTGCTGCCGAAGAAGCCTTGGCGAGTTGCTGCAGTGCATCTTGTAGATGGTACACACTGCAGCCACGGTTTGCTGGTGGTGGAGGGAGTGAATGTTTAAGTTGGTGGATGGGGTGCCAATCAAGCGGGCTGCTTTGGTGTCGAGCTTCTTGAGTGTTGTTGGTAGTATATTACCGGGCACCAATATGTACCATTATCATATTTATAGATTGGCAGTACGATGAGTTCAGGTAATGTCAAAAGTTCTGAAATAGGTTGCTGGGTGTAATCCCTCCCTTTATTTTGAAACACCTCTACTGTAAATAATTCCAGTTCAGAATCTCCATTCTAGGACATCCTGAGTCATTGCTGGATTGTGTTCTCAGGTCCAACACGTGAGTCTGGCCATTACTTATGCCACTTGAGTCATTTGCGCTCGATATTTAGCTATATTCTTTTTAAAATGCCCAATGAATTGAGCCAAGCCACATATGTAATGCAGCGGTGTCCCTCAAGCCAGGTGATAAAATATGAAATACACATTGCCGTACAGAGGTGTGTGCCATTCACTGGCACATAGAACAATAACAGGATTTAGCCTAGGTTTGTTACAGTCCCATACCACACACAGGGCTGTGTTACAGTCCCCGAAAACCAGAGAAATTGATAGCACAGAAGGAGGCCATTCAGCCCATCACATCTGTGCTGTCTCTTTGCTCGGGCAATCCATAACCAATCCCACTGCTCTGCACTCTTCCTGTAGCCCTGCATCTCCGTCTGCTTCAACTATTTATCTCCTTTCTCTTAAAAGATGCACTGGTTTTAGCCTCAGCCACTTCCCGCTGCGAAGCATTCACAACTCTGCGTTACAGGGCTGTATCGTATGTGACCTCTGTTGCGTTGGCCGAGGCGACTGCTCTTGATTTGGATATTGAATGTCAGCAGGCTATTCGACAGTGAGTCCAATTGTGTCCCCAACTGTTATCTACACACAGGACACTATGTGGCTCTTAGATATCTGGCTGACTTTTCCCTTTGCTAACCCAGGGCTGCGGAGGCCTTTTTGCAGACTGTTTTAATGTAAGGAAGTTTAGTAGCTGAAGTTTCTGATATGTCTCTCAAAATGGAAAAAAAAAAGGCAAGATGTGGCGAATGTTCACAACTCATTCCAGGCACGTCTCCACAGCACACGGAGCGGGACCTAATCACAATTCTCCAAGAGCCAGATCCCGCCACCTTTCTCCAGGTGTAGCACAGGGCAAAGCGTAATGAGTCTCATATCTCATTCCAGATACAGTACACGACGTTCAGTGGCCAGCGTGTTAATTGAAATATTCATTCAGTAGGATCATCGGCTCAGCTGCAGGCCAGTTCCCCACACGCTGTGCAAGGTGTCCAATCATACAGCACAGAAGGAGGACATTCGGCCCATCATGCCTGCGCCGGCTGTCTGAATGAACCATCCAATTAGTCCCACTCCTGCCTGCTCTTTCCCCACAGGCCTACAAATTTTTCCTTTTCAAGTATATATCTCCAATTCCCTTTTGAAAGTTACTATTGATTCTGCTTCCACCGCCCTTTCAGGCAGCGCATTCCAGATCACAACAACTTTGTTTAACAGGGATGATCTGATTAATGAACTGTGCCCTTGTCACATCAACAAATTGCCTGATTCTCTGATTTCCTGATTTTTTTCTTAAACACAACTGTAAACAAACTGCAGTAAAATATCTTACCACCTGTAGAACAGAATGGAACTTGTCTCATTGTGCATCAGCTGACTGTATTTTTCCCAGTTTGCTTCCTTCATCTCTTGCCCCCTGGGGTATGCCTCTACCAGCGCTAGCGGCCCTCCACACCTTGTCTAAGTGTTCGATCCTCATGCGTGAGATTCGACAGTGAGAATCAGCACGCTGATCCACTGTGGAGGGCATCACAGCTAAACCAAAGCCCGGCCACACAGGCGCATTTTACAGCTGGGAGTCACTGGACAATGCCCAGGAATGGGGACCCGGTCTGATTTTCCCTCTCCCTCGCCAGATGGTGCCGAGGTCAACTGTAACGGTTCCACCACCAACCCCTGCTCTTTTGGAACAGAGGAAGATTGGAGGCAGTTCAGAAAAGAGCCACAAGGCTGGTCCCCAGCGCCTGAGGTGTGAGGAAAGCCCGAAGAAAGGGACATTTCAGCCTCAAAAAGGAATGGTTACGAAGGAACCGCACAGAGGTATATAATCGTAAATAGTACGAGAAAGAGGAATCCGGAAAATGACTTCCAATTCTATTGTAAGGGTAGGACAAAGGGACGCGGGTTCAAAGTAGTAAAAGGCAAATTTAGGTCTAAAGTCAGGAAATTCTTCACACAGAGAGTAATTAATACACGGAGTAGCATAGCAGAGAAGAAAACCCTGGAATTATTTAAGGAACAAATGGAAGTCACGATAGAGGGGCCTCTGGATGGATGAACTAAAATGGATCAAATGACTTCCCTCTTGCAACCTTGTGATTCACCACAGATCCGAGACCGAGCTGGGGACCTTCATACAGCTCAGTGCTATACCATGCAGTGCATTTCTCTTCTGACCTACCTGTGACCCCAGCTCGCTTTGTGTAAAATATAAGTGGGGCTGTGATTGTCCAGCTAGGCTAGGCAGTGTGGTGAAGTGGTGCCTTGTGTGCCAACATGGTGATCCAGGAAGGTAGAAGCACGTGGGCCAATGCCTGTGATTCCCATGGGAATTCCCGATCTCAGCCACTTCCCTACAGAAATGATAGAGAATTGAAGGGGAGCTCATGGTAGGTGATAGTTTTCCATCCCGCGGAGGCAGCTGAGGAGCATGTGGAGTAACCCCTGCGCCTCCCTTTGAATTGGGAGGGTGGGGGGGAATGACAATTGCTGGAGGTAAAACTGCAGAGAGATCGCATCATATAGAAGGTAAGTGTCGAGAGAGGAAAGAAATGTTTAGTTATGATGGTCCGGCCATCACGGCGTGGGATCAGCTTGATGGTCCGGCCCTATTCCTGCCCATCAATTTTATGTCTTTGTATGAGAGAGAGAGAGAGAGAGAGGAAAGGATATCTAGTGTGGAAAAGATAAGAAAAACTCAGACAAAAACACAGTCAACAACAACAATATGTATTTATATAGCGCTTTTAATGTAGTAAAACATCCCAAGGTGCTTCACAGGAGCGTTTTTATGCAAAATTTGATACCGAGCCACATAAGGAGATATTAGGGCAGATTGGTCGAAGAGGTAGGTTTTAAGGAGCATCTTAAAGGAGGAAAGTGAGGTAGAGAGGTGGAGAGGTTTAGGGAGGGAATTCCAGAGTTTAATGTCGAGGCAGCTGAAGGCAGGGCCGCCAATGATGGAGTGATTAAAATCGGGAATGCTCAAGAGGCCAGAATTAGAGGACCACAGATATCTCGGAGGGTTGTGGGGCTGGAGGAGGTTACAGAGATAGGGAGGGGGCGAGGCCATGGAGGGATTTGAAAACAAGGATGAGAATTTTAAAAGTCAGGAAAAGCTTGATATTGATAAGAACCATCGGCACAAAGTACTTTTTCCAGCAATGAAAGGGTTAAGATCGATGAACCCGGTTTTACAGACTCGGGAGGTCCCAGTCTGTGCTGAGTTGGTGGATCTCAGCCAGGCCAGCAATGGGAGCAATGCAGAGCCCCCCCTGTGGTCGGGAGGGGAAATGCCGGGGCTCAGCTGGGATGCTCACCCTGGTGGAATAGCCTCCTGACACTCACTGTTCTCGGGTGAAGGGTGGCCATGTGCCGAGATACAGATGAGGTCGGGGACCTGTGGAAGTGTAATGCTGCAGGAGTCACCCTCATCAGGAGGGACGGGAAGGAGAAACCGGAGGAATTTTTTTTTTAAATCCAGCAGCAGACAATTCATGATGCCCAAAGCCAACACCAACATTTCTGTGCAGCTGTTTAATGTTTTGCACTGAATATTTCCACAAATTTGGAATATCCAGACCAGGCGTTGGCATTATTTATTTGGGATGGTCCAACGTGTTGAATGAAATGGACCAGAATTCAGGTCCTGTCAGTAAAATAATTCGATGGAAGGATTAATTCCAGATGGAACGACAGATTAGCTAATTCTGACACATTCATCTAAATAAGGCCATTGTCTAAATCTGTTTGAATCGTGACCCCTGGTGGACAAGCATCAGAACAGCAGTGGTAACAGCTTGAGGGCCGGTGAACAGCAGCGAGCAAGGGGACAGGCTAAGGCAAAATGCAGAGAGGCAAAAAAAAAAATCAAAAAAGAACAAAAGTAAGTGAGACGAATTGAATGGGAAATGAATGAACGAAGCAGGAAATAAGGGCAGCACGGGGTTGAATATTGACACACTCCAATACAGTGCAGCAAAAGAGAAAGCTGTGCCCATCACTTTTCCTCTGCCCGCAACACAATGAGTTACCGATCTCGGTCCTGCCACCAAAAGGAGGGCATCAATGGAGGCATGGCACGTGCTTATGAAAGGAAGGTAGTAATCCTCGGCTAAGCTGCCCAGAGGCAAGGTATGAGGTGAGGGTGACAGTAGGTGCCAGGAAGCAACTACCTACCCATCAGAATGGTGCATAACATGGGGGGGGGGAGGGGGGTAAGGGGGAGGTTAGAGGGGGGAATCTGAAAGGGAGGGTGATAAACTAAAAAAAAGTTTCAGCAAAAGATATATAAATATTGATAATGTAGTCTTGTATCTGTTTTATTTCAACACAAAATAATATTAATGGGGTTCTGGAAAGGGTTAAGGTGGCAGCCTAGTGAGTGGAGTGGTGGGTATGGAATGTAATTATGGAGATGTTCAGAGAGATGGGAATGGTGCATTGAAAAATATGCAAATATCAGGGGGAAAAAATACGCAATTACCGAGTATGAGAGGAGGCACGATGCGCTCTGCGCCTGTTGTATTTTTTTTTGTTTAATAAAAAGGCAAATGTCCTTTAAGAATAAAGCAGATTGTCGAATTGGGAAAAGGCACTGCAATAGCGCCAGGGCCGTCACTGCCTTTTAAAGAGAACAGTCAGACAATTGGATCTTTTTGCATGCCAATGGAGTGAAGACGAATTAAAGTTTTCAAGCAAAAAAAAATCCCTCTCCAGTCTGCTCCCTTCCTCCCCATCCTCTCATTAAACTGGAATTTGCGCCGAGATGGAGTGGATGGGAGTTTTCTTTAACCCCCCCCCTTCTCTCGGCTCAGCAGCCTGGGTTTCAGTGTAGTGTGCGTGACTCACTGCGCTCCCCTCTCTCCCCCAGGGAGCCTTATTAATCTCATAATTAAACATTTATTGGTGCAGGCACCTGGTTTCTGCTCCCCCCCCCCCCCTTCCACCTCCCCAGGGACCCTCATCATACACTCACAGGAAGAGAGAGACACGGAGAAAGAGAGAGAGAGAAAGCAGAGAGAGAGAGAAGGGTGGAAAAAGCCCATCAGTCTGGCGCTAACCTCAGTGAGCTGAACGCCTGCCTATAGACAGCACAGACTGAAGTTATTTCAACAGCCACTGAAGATATTTCAGATCATCGCCTCTCTTGAGCTGCACCAGTTCAATCTCTCTTCTGACTTTATATACATATTTTTTAAAAAACTAATGTATAATCATGATGTTGCGATACCTGCTGAAGACCCTGCTTCAGATGAATCTTTTTGCAGATTCAATCTCTGCTGATTCTGCTAACTCCACCGATCCGCTCTTCAGTTTCAACGCCAGCCTGTCGAGCTTCGGTGAAAACATCACGGACAGTGGAAATCTGACTTATGTCAACGGTGAGTCGCCCCTGTAAGAGTTTGTGATTAAAACATTCCTGCAGAAACAGGCAGTTTCGTTGGGCGGGTGGGTGGGGGGGAGAATATATATTTTTTAATCAAAAATTTTGCATTGAGCACTGTGAAGTTAGAGCGAGGAGCCCCTGGCTTAGCAAACTTCAGATGACGGTGACACTTTAACAGGACACAAGCTGGGCACTTGCAGTTTGGCCTCAGAGCTTGGGCATTTGTGAGTTCAAAAGTTTAATCTATATCTTAGAGTTCACCTGATTTCAATAGATTTGGTTTAAAGTCTGACTGAATTCAGAGACAATCTATCTTTGCTGTGATTTTTTTTGATTTTAGTGAAGCACTGATTTGACAAAAATTGCATTTCTCTTATATTTTATATTAAAAACGTGACCTGACGTTTGAATCCCTGGCACCTAGCTATTATTATTGCATTTATTGAAACATTTTATTGCCGTGAAATATTTATTAATGACATTTTTATTGAACTGTTTAATTTATCAGAATAAAAATTATCCCAGCTTCTCAGGATCCAACGCCGTAATAAAAATATAATTAAAAATCAATTTCCAGCCTTTATTTCATGAATAATTCTTAAAATAATGTTTTCATTTGGAAGATGTGATATTTAAAAATGCTACAATGGGGGACTGTGTTTTAGTTATGGTTCATGAGCCTGTACTTGAGGAGTTAACTACATGGTGTGAGACCACTGACTGGGTGGCTGTGACCTTTTTAGCACAAACACTCTGTCTTCACCCTGGTACCTTAACCAGAAGCCCCACTGCACATCAGACTCTGTAGAGTCATACTAATCGACATGAGTGTATCTCACTTTAAACCCATATACCCTCGTATCATAGTTGGGGGTGGGGGGTGGGGGGGGCTGTATGTTTTTACTGGACCCATAAGCTAAATCTTTCGAAAACAGATTTGTTCTCCCCGTCTTAAAGGGGCCACTATGCTGGCAACGCGGCTTGCAAAAACCTTCCCAGGTCAGGGGACAGCGCAGAGGTGTGGTGATCGAGGCACTAAATGTACGAGATGTTTATTTTCAGACTGCTGCAGTGAAAGATGATCAGGGAGACGTAACTGAGAAAAAGTGTAGAAAAATGTCTGGAACAAATGTAACGTCTCCTGCAACACCAGCTTGGAATAGCGCTGACATTTTAAGGAACTCTACCAAACTTGGCAAAACAGGGGCACCCTCCAAACATTTGAAGAGCATTCCTGAATTCTAGAAAAAATATGTCTGTTGTGAAAAGGGCGGAACAACCCACCTGATTGTTGGGGTTTGTGAAATAGCTCCAGCTAGGGGGGGCAGGGGGATCTGGAGGGGGGCGGGGTGGAGTGGGGGTTATAGTTTTTGCACATTGCATCATTTGCATCCGACGTTTGGTCCATTGACAATCTGATGGGAGCTGGAGACGAGGATGGAATCTTTCAGCTTCCTTCCCCCTCCTCCTCCCCCCCCCCCCCAACCAGCTGTCAATCAAAACAGAGGAATCTTCATCTCAGTTCCAGCCAGCATTCCTCCCTCAGCCAGCATCACCGGAACATAATAGATTTAACTGGTCACCCTGCTCACGGCTGTGAGGTATTGCTGGCGCAGACCAGCTGCATTAGTTGCCTACATAACCAAGTCGCGCCCTCCAAAAAAGTGTACGAAACACTAAGAAAGAAATGTGGAACCCGCTAGCACGTGGCACAGTTGAGGCGAATAGCATAGAAGCATTTAAGGGGAAGCTGGATAAGTACGTGAGGGAGGAAGGAATAGAAGGGTATGATGAGAGGGTGAGATGAAGTAAGGAGGGAGGAGGCTCGTGTGTATAAACACCGGCACAGGCCTGTTTCTGTGCTGTAAAATCTGTGTTATTCTATGTAAAATGTATTGAAAACACGATATAAATGCAATTATTACACTGTCAGAGGCTGTACTTCCATGGAGTGATCTGATGACCACGCTTACGCCCCCCCCAAAAATTTCAAAAATTCTCCCCAATTTCCTGCAGTCCACAAAATGCTGAATCCTCTGTCGGAATGAAAACAAACAAAAAAGCCCAGGAAGCATAAAATCCCTGAACATTAGAAATGCAAAGAGCAAATCTTTGCTAATTGTATTCTTTGAATAAATTGAGCGTCTAATCTCGTGATAATCATTATGATGAAGAACTGCTAGTGCAGCTCTCAAAGGGTTAGTCCTCTTTTTACCTCAGTGAGTGATCTTTAGGTGCGACCCACCAGGAGCCTCCGTTGCAGTGTGTGTCATTAAAATTATATTTTTTTAAAAGACGTGATTAATATTTAATTTTTCCTAACTGTAGCCTGCTTTTGGTGTATTGGTGAGTTGTCTGTAATTCAATTAGCAACCTCTGCACAATGTTTGCAGGAATGTAAAAAATCTGCAAGACTGGAGAAAAAAGCTTTCTCTCAAGGACTGTTATCAATCTCTTAGAAAAGCGAGATTCATAGGAACATAGGAACAGGAGGAGGCCATTTAGCCCCACGAGCCTGTTCCGCCGTTCAATGAGATCATGGCTGATCTGTGACCTAACTCCATACACCCACCTTTGGCCCATATCCCTTAATACCTTTGGTTAACAAAAATCAATCAATCTCTGATTTAAAATTAACAATTGACCTAGCATCAAAGCATCAATCGTCGTTTGCGGAAGAGAGTTCCAAACTTCTATCACCCTTTGTGTGTAGAAGTGTTTCCTAATTTCACTCCTGAAAGGTCTGGCTCTAAGTTTAGACTATGCCCCCCAGTCCTATACTCACCAACCAGCAGAAATAGTTTCTCTCTATCTATCCTATCTGTTCCCCTTAATATTTTGAAAACTTTTGATTAAATCACCTTCTAAATTCCAGGGAATACAACCCTGGTTTGTGTAATCTCTCCTTGTAATTTAACCCCTGGAGTCCAGGTATCATTCTGGCAAGCTACGATGCACTCCCTCCAAGACCAATCTATCCTTCCTAAGGTGTGGTGCCCAGAACTGCTCACAGTGCTCCAGGTGTGGTCTAACCAGGGCTTTGCATAGCTGCAGCATAACTTCTACCCCCTTGTATTCTAGTCCTCTAGATATAAAAGCCAGCATTCCATTAGCCTTTTTGATTATTTTCTGAAGGTCAGTAGACTAATGGACAGTGTGGTACTGAGCGTCACGGACCAGGGAGCTTCGATATTCAATCCCTGGTCTGTGCTAAATTGGTCGATCTGAGCCAAGAAGGGTGGTAGAGGTGTTACAATTCGCCAGACAACACCTGGACTAGTTGACCAGGGTTCCTGCTTCTGATTGCTAGCCAGTGACTCCTGCTGAACAGTCTGTGAGCAGCAGGTCAGGAAAGCAATCCACTCGGCATCCCCACAGTTGAATAGCCTAACTCGCAGTCTAGATTTGCGCATGAAGCATGGTCATTCAGGTAAGGTACTGGAGGGTTTCTGTCACCTGTGGAACTGTCAGTGACTTCAGGAGAGGAGGGGACAAAACTGGGGATAAAACAGAAGCCAGCAGAGCTACCCTGGGATCATTCCTGCGCTGAGGTTTTGACCTCAGCTCCCCACACCGACTACAGGGCAGCAATTGGCCCAAATCTGGGAGTTCGTCACCAACCTGTGCCCTCTCATCTTGGCCATGGCACGAGAGTGCCCTAAAATAAGCACACCCAATTAAATCCAAAATTTCTGGAAGGGCCGGTTCGAAATCCGTCGGATCTGCTGGAGGATTCCACCATAAACATTAGCCTGCTTTTCTCTTCCAGAGGCTGGTGGACCTACTGTGCACTTCCAGCATTTTCTCCCTGATTTAATTTCAGATGTCCCGCAGCATTTCCAACCGTTAATACATCGAATAGAACAGAAGGATGGGCTGTATAGAATAGTACGTTGGAGGCAGGAAACAAACTTGGCCCCTTTTCCATCTCTTTCCCAGTGTATTTTTTTTGTTCTCTCTGCCCTTTGTTTTATCGCTGTTGGCGACTTGCGACTAAATCGCGTCAACGCAAAGAGTCATGGGTCAGAGGTCAGCGCTTGTGTAACTGGAGAAAAAGTTGAGGAGCATGGACATAGATTGTGGGCAAAAACGCAATTTCAAAAAGGCAGAAGTATGGCTTAAAAAAAGAGGGGGCTTAAAAAAATGAGGAAATTTCTTTGGCGAAACAGAATTATGGACTTAGAATTTCTACATTGGGATCGCTTTGAGGGAATTTGCTCTCTGTGCACTGCATGAAGTGAAATCATGATCCTACTTATAAAGAACACATTTGCAATTTCTTACACAGAGAAAAACTCCTTTAGTTTTATAGAATAGAATCATAGAATGATTCAGCTCATAAGGAGGCCATTCGGCCCATCCTGCCTGTGCCGTTTCTTTGAAAGAGCTCTCCAATTTCATCCCACTCCTCCGCCCTTTCCCCACGGACCTGCAAATTTCTCCCCTTCAATTATTTATCCAATTCCCTTTTGAAAGTTATTATTGAATCTGCTTCCACCGCCCTTTCAGGCAGCGCATTCCAGATCACAACAACTCGCTGCGTTTTACTACATTAAAGGCACTAGATAAATGCAAGTTGTTGTTGTTGCGTAATTTTATTTTCTCATGTTAACTCTGGTTCTTTTGCCAATTACCTTAAATCTGTGTCCTCTGGTTACCGACCCTTCTGCCACTGGAAACAGTTTCTCCTTTTTTACTCTATCAAAACCCTTCATGATTTTGAACACCTCTATTAAATCTCCCCATAAACTTCTCTGCTCTAAGGAGAACAACCCCAGCTTCTCCAGTCTCTCCACATAACTGAAGTTCCTTATCCCTGGTATCATTCTAGTAAATCTCCTCCGCACCCTCTCTAAAGCCTTGACCTCCTTCCTAAAGTGTGGTGCCCAGAATTGGCCACAATACTCCAGCTGGGACCCGACCAGTATTCTGTAAAGGTTTAGCATAACTTCCTTGCTTTTGTACTCTATGCCTCTATTGAAAAAGCCAAGGATCCTTATTCATGTCAGAAGTGTAGTTTCAGCCCTGAACTGGAGAGGCTCCTTTTAGTTCTGAAAGAATAAAACCTGCAGGATGGTAGAGATTATCAGTCTTTCAATGACCCCTTTAAATAAAGTTCATTCAGCTTTCCTAATGTCTGTGCATTGACACTGTGCTGGACTAGAGATTTGTGTATTGGTAAAAACGATTGCACATGGGGGAATAAATCAGCATCAGACAAAGTACATTGTTGTGTCAGCTTGCCTCAGTTGGCAGTACTTGTCACTCTGGGTCAGAAAGTTAGATTTATACCAGTAGTCTGATATCACGATCTAGGGTGCGGTACTGAGGTGGTGCTGCACTGTCTGTTCTTTGGCTCAGACCATCACCGAGACCCCGTCTACTTGAACCAGTGGTTCAGGCAAAGTGGTAAAGATCCTGTGGCATTATTGCGAAGAAGCGCAGGGAATTATCCCAGTGTCCTGGCCAACATTCTTCCCTCACCCAACACCACCAAAAAGCAGATTAACTAGTCCCGAATTCATTTGCTGTTTTTTAGGACCTGTGTTCAAATTGGCCTAAGCTTCAAAGTAATCCGTTGGGGTGTAAGGTGCTTTGAGATGTACTGAGGAGGTGACAGGAACTATATAAATACCAATTCTTTCCTACTGAGCCACCTAGGTTGGCTGATCTCAGATGTGGTCGTGGGGCCAAGGTGGGTGGTGGCCCTACAATTGGTTCAGTCTTTTATGGGTCAAGAAAGGGAACAATGAGCCAGGGCTCTTGCTTCTGACTGCTAACTATTGCCCCCTGCTGGAAAGAATGCACATGTGCCTGCCAGGTAAGGACAGGCTCAGTGTTGGCCATCGCGCGATGCCCTCTCATGGTCAAATAACATGCCAACTTACATCGTCTGGGCTCACAAATAAAGAAGTCATTTCGGATGAAGTGTGGGAGAGTGCTTGGCACCTGAACGGCTGAAGGCCTTGTTGAGTCTGTACCCTCAGGGAAGGGGGACAGAAAGGAAATGATGAAGTGTTTCAAAATTAATCGAAAATAGAATTTGAAACAAGTGACTTTGGCGTCTTTTTTTTTGGAGGTGTGGGGGGAGGTATGAGCTGGATCTGAAGTTTTTGCTGCGAATTGCATATTCTGAAAGATTCCACTTGATCTGGTAATCCACTCCTCAAGGTGTGCCGGAGTTGTTTGATGGATTAGTGCATCTTATATACATAGAATTACATCGAATTTACAGCACAGAAACAGGCCATTCGGCCCAACTGGTCTATGCTGCACACGAACCTGCTCTCACCCCTCTTCATCTCACCCTATCAGCATGTCCTTCTATTCCTTTCTCCCTCATGTAGTTATTTAGCTTCCCTTAAAAGCAGGTACACTATACACCTCAACTACTCCATGTGATAGCAAGTCCACATTCTAACCACTCTCTGGGTAAAGAAGTTTCTCCTGAATTCCTTATTGGATTTATTAGAGACTATCTTACATTTATGGCCCCTAGTTTTGAACTCCCCCACAAGTGGAAACATTTCCTCTAAGTCTACTCTATCAAACCCCTTCATAATTTTAAAGATCTCTATTAGGTCACCCCTCAGCCTTCTCTTTTCCAGAGAAAAGAGACCCAGCCTGTCCAGTCTTTCATATTATTTTTCTCCTGTACATGTCGGTCAACGGAGATCATTCTGTGTTTTGGAAGTTTGAGGCTGAGTTGTGAGTTTTTTTTGCCAACTCTAATTCTCCCAGAAGCTGCGGTCATTGCCCAGTAATAGCTCAGCGAGTTCGCCTCTGCACTGACGGTTTCAGAGGTCGGGCTCTGTGCAGCAGAGGTGGATGCCTACTGTATTCTGCAGGCAGGCACCTCGCTGCCACTGAAGTGCCACAGACAGAGTTCAAAGCTGCCGGGACCAGCAAGACAATCGGGTCCTTTACCGGACACAGCACCCGACTCCGTCCGTGGCACAGTTATCTGTCCTGGTCTCCCATTTGCATGCGCCGTCGATATTTTACAATCTGCTAATGGACGGGCTCTTTTTGACAGACACGTCAGTGGCACACACGTCGATGTCTGTCTGTGTCATGCAAATCGGCTGATTGTAATCTGAAAGCCTGTTACTATTCCGAAGGTTAGAAGTCAAGGCTGCTGGTTTGCCACGACGAGTTCGCATTGTCATCCAAATGTCTGTCACTATGGAGACACCGGAGGTCGTACTCCAGACTGCTGGGGTACCAGAGTCAGCCTACACTGGCGTGTCAGCATCTGTCACAGCTGTCTAGGTGCCAGAGGTGGTATTTAAGTGCAAATGCCCTCTAATTCTTTAAAAATGGCTCTTCCCAATTCGAAGATTCCTGCACTTTATGCTTTTTAAACTAAAATGTTTTTGAAATTATTTCATGTTTCATCGTTAATAATAAACAAAGCCTACAAAACCTCTTTTTTTTAAAAAAAAGCCTATTGTTATTCTAAAAATTGAAATGTTTCGGTGGCTAGTGAAAAGTTAAATAAAAGTCCTGTTCTGTTCCTTGTGATCTGGATGTTGCTCACCTCCTGAGAGAGGTGCCTGTTAGGCTTTTTTTGAGAGGGTTGTCTGAAAATTTCCAAACAGCAAACCAGCTGCCTGAAGTCTACCTTTTAACATTTCTTTTCTCCACTTACTACGGTGCCCGATAACAATATAGGTGGTAATTATTGAGGTTATTATGGTTTTGAATGAATTTTCAGAAGCAGCAAAATAAACCCCTCAGAACACAAGCCCTGATCTCACCCCTCTGCCCTGGTCTTATCCTGCCCCCTGCCCAGTTTTGGACTTCCCAATGAATGGCAGCCCTATTTATAATCCCCCTCCCCCGTCCCCTCGCCCGCCCAAAAAAAGTCCGACAATTTGGATCAATTTGCTTTTCCATCTATGTTAAGGACAGTATTTACCTCACAGTCACTTTGAGTTGATTATTGACAGCCCAAGAGTTTTGTCAGGCCATCATTGCACCGAGCTGTTTAAGGGTGATGCTGTCAGTCCTGTCACACATCTTGGGAGGCACTTCGATGCTTGCCACTCAAGGAAGCTGCAGTAACACAAACTGGTGCCATGGTAACACCGTTGCATCAGTGATTGTACCTGGTACTCTGAATCCGAGGTTTTAAATCGCAGTTTAACAAGGACTGAGGTAGAGAAGCAGCGTGGTCTTTGGAGGAAAAGGCAGCTGGGTGGTAACGTCTTTAATAAGGAACGGCAACTTATCGGGCAGATGGGTTTCAGTGAGGCTTTGGAAGGAAGGGAGGTAGAGAGCAAATGAGGGAGTGTCAAAGAGCAGGATCATAATGACTGGAAGATTAACCTTCAGTGATGGAGCAGAGGGCATGAGGGACAAGCAGTCAACCGCAAGAAATGCACAAACCTCTTTGTGCCCAAAAAATCAAACACGCATAAATTTGACATTTTTTTTTTAACACTGTGAGTTGTTGTGATCGGGAATGCACTGCCTAAAAGGGTGGTGGAAGCAGATTCAATAGTAACATTTAAAAGAGAATGGGATAAATAATTGAAGGGGGGAAACGTTTACAGGGCTATGGGGAAAGAGCAGGGAGAGGGATTAATTGGATAACTCTACCAAAGAGCCGGTACAGGCACGATGGGCCAAATGGCCTCCTTCTGTGCTGTATCATTCTATGATTCTATTAAATCAGTTTCTTTCCCTTCATTTGCTCTTGCCCCGCTCCCCCACCCCACAGGTGGTACCTCATGCTGCGGTATGGGTCCACAGTGCCAGGCACCCATCAACCTCTCACCCAAGTGCCCATTCTTCAAGGTGGTTAGTGTTGGCAAACTCTTTGGGTGTGTGGAGGAGGGTGACATCTCAGCCCAGCCCAATCCTGTCCTTACCTCACATCCACTGGGCAGCACAGGCTATAGGTCACTAAGTGGGACCAAAACAGATTGTCGCACGCCTATCACTACCCCATTTGACATCTGCTATCTCAGTACAGACAAGGGATTGAAGCTGGGTCCTTCTTGGGACTGTATGGCTCCTTACTAAACCATACAGGGCATTTACCCATTCAGGCACAGGGGGAACCTTAGCTCAAGCTGCAGTGTTCGTGTTACTTTACCAATGAATAGATGAGCTACGCTTTAGCTATTTGCCGTCTTTCGGATGAGACATTAAACCAAGGCCTCGTCTGCCCTCTCAGGTGGATGTAAAAGATGCCCTGTCACTATTCGAAGAAGAGCAGGGGAATTCTCCCCAGTGTCCTGGCTAATATTTATCCCTCAGCCTCCAACAATGCAGCTCAGTACTAGCACTGGAGTGTCAGCTCGATTTTTGTGATCAAGTCGCTGGAGTGGGACTTGAACCCAGAACCTTCTGACTCTGGTAGATAAGAGGACTACCCACTGAGCCACGGCTACCAGTCATGTCAAACAGAGTTGAAATAGGAGAATGGATAGGTAGCTGTAAAAGTTCCCACAAAATGAACAAAAGTGGCAGAAAATAAAATCTTTATAATACTACGCTAGCTATGGAATGGGAATCCCTGTCATTTTCCAGGGTATGATCTACTAATACAAATATAAAACATTCACCTGCTTCCCTCTCCCCATGTCACCTTGGTTCCGTTGGTAGTATTCTCCCTTCTGAGCAGACTAGCCATACAGGAGATTCCCAAGTGCTCCACGAATGGTTCCAGAGCGCTGTGTTATCAGTGCACCCCCCTTTTTCCAGGGGAATCCTGAAGAATCCTGTAGAATCCTGTGCCCTTTTGGGGAGGTAGTCCACCCCTTCTTCTGAGTCGGAAAGTTGTGGGTCTTTTGGATGAGATGCCCTGCCCACCTGTTTAGCAATCCAAGGGCACCACTCTGCCCAACGTTGTTCATTCAAGCAACACCACCGACACAGATGAATCGGCCATTCATCTCACTGCGTCTGCTGGTCTGAGGCAATGTGTTCACTGCACTTCAAAGTAGCTCACCTTATTCGAGGTGTTTTGGATGTTTGAGATATAATAAGGTGCAATTAGAATCCAAATCTGCCCCCACCACCCCCGCTGACCAGTAGGTGGCAGATTCTATTCCTCAGACTATCTGTCATAGAATCATAGAATGATATAGCACTGAAGGAGGCCATTCAGCCCATCGTGCCTGTGCCGGCTCTTTGAAAGAGCTCTCCAATTAGTCCCACTCCCCCGCTCTTTCCCCATAGCCCTGTAAATTTTTCCCTTTCAAGTATTTATCCAATTCTCTTTTGAAAGTTATTTTTGAATCTGCTTCCACCACCTTTTCAGGCAGTGCATTCCATATCACAGCAACTCGCTACGTAAAACTTTCCCCCTCATGTCGCCTCTGGTTCCTTTGCCAATTACCTTAAACCTGTGTCCTCTGATTACCGACTCTTCTGATATTGGAAATAGTTTCTCCTTATTTACTCCCATCGAAACTCTTCAAGATTTTGAATACCTCTATCATTTGAGTGATCTTCCTGTAAAAGAGACTCAATGTCACTTGAACTCATCGACCTTATCAGAAAGGCTTTACATGTATTAGGGCCGGCTTGGTCATTAGATAATCTCACAAATCAGCGAGCTGTTTCTTCCGAAAAAAGGGTAGGAGTGGCAGATGGAGGAGGGGATAAATGAACAGCAGCAGGACTCCATCTGGCTCCATAATGGAACGTCACTGAAAGCATTCATACCGGCCACACTGACCCACCCTCCTGTTGAGAGAGTGAGAGCCAAGCAGCATGGAAGAGGAAAACATAAGAATAAAATTCAAGGTATAAGTGGTTCTGCTGAAAGAAGGAGAAAATCGTACGGTCCCACTTGTGGGGGGAGGGCGGGGGGAAGTGGCGGAAATGGATTCAAGAAACACACACAGCTCTATGGAATGTTTTCCATTCATCTCTTTTAATACTGAACTGGAAACAGAAAATGTTTCTTGACTTCTCATTTATTGAGCCTTCCAAAATCGTACAAGACGTTGTACAAGACAGGTATGTTAGGGGTTTCATGGTGTAAGATTTGGATCACAGGTCACACACAGATTACCCAAAGGGTCTTAGGAGTTGTAAGGCTTTTTATTAAAGAGTGGCAGTTTAAAGCATAATCAGATATTACATGTGGTTAAGATAAGTATAATAGCCATACAGCCCGTGACAGTAGAGAGCGATCTACGACCCCTGAAGCGGAATGCCAAGACTGGACGGACGGAGGGTTAGATGCCCGATGAGACAGCGTGGAGGTCTTGGGTCAGCGGATCTCTGCAGCCAGTAGCAGCAGTTACTTCTGTTAGTTCGTCCCTCGAGCTGTTGGAGGTGTTAGGACGTCAGCCAGCATTGATTTCCATCTCAGAAGCTAAACTTGATCAAGGTGTTAGGCATAAGCCAGCATTGATTTCCACCTCGAGGAAGCCTTCGCCCCTAGCTGTCTGTTTTCCTCTCTCAGTCGTCTGTTTTTATACGTTATTTCGATGGGCTGGTGGATACCTGGTGTCAATCATGGCTGACAAGGCCTTCCTCTGATCTTTCTGAGGAATGTCGTGTTATGTTTCTTTAAGGACATTTTATGACTTTCTGGCTCCATATCATCTAACTATCATTCTACCATCCTGTGTTGTTTTGCATTTTACGACTCCATTATCACTTTCATGCCCTGGCCTCGGCCATTTGTCTTTTTGTGCTTGTCATTTGACCTTGCTGACATTCCTGCTATCCACTCCCGGCTGCATTTCAGTTTGTTGTCAGTCTCTGTTCTAAGAATTAAAACCCCATCTTTGAATCTAACAGCTATTCCTTACAATGATACTTGCAGATACGTGCACTTGTCTAAGCCAGAGAATCACCTGCAACGGCTTCTCTTCCCGCTCCCACATCATTACCTCTGGTGTCCCCCAAGGATCTGTCCTTGGCCCCCTCCTATTTCTCATCTACATGCTTCCCCTTGACGACATCACATGTACGCTGACAACACCCAGCTCTACCTCACCACCACTTCTCTCGACCCCTCCACGGTCTGTAAATTGTCAGAATGCTTGTCCAACATCCAGTACTGGATGAGCAGAAATTTCCTCCAACTAAATATTGGGAAGACCGAAGCCATTGTCTTTGATCCCCACCACAAACTCCGTTCCCTAGCCACTGACTCCATCCCTCTCCCTGGCATCTGTCTGAGGCTGAACCAGACTGTTCGTAACCTTGGTGTCATATTTGACCCCAAGATGAGCTTCCGACCACATATCCATGCCATCACCAAGACTGCCTATTTCCATCTTTGTAACATCTGCTGCTGAAACCCCCATCCATGCCTTTGTTACCTCTAGACTTGACTATTCTAATACACTCCTGGCCGGCCTCCCACGTTCTACCTTCCATAAACTTGAGGTCATCCATAACTCGGCTCCCCGTGTCCTAACTCGCACCAAGTCCCGTTCACCCATCACCCCTGTGCTCGCTGACCTACACTGGCTCCTCGTTAAGCAACGTCTCGATTTTAAAATTCTCATCCTTGTTTTCAAATCCCTCCATGGCCTCGCCCCTCTCTGTCTCCGTAATCGCCTTCAGCCCTATAACCCTCTGAGATCTCTGGGCTCCTCTAATTCTGGCCTCTTGTGCATCCCCAATTTTAGTTGCTCCATTGCCGACCGTGCCTTCAGTTGTCACGGCCCTCTGCCTCTCCACCTCTTTGTCCTGCTTTAAGACGCTCCTTAAAACCTACCTCTTTGACCAAGCTTTTGGTCATCCACCCATATATCTGCTTATGTGGCTCGGTGTCAAATTTTGTTTGATAACGCTCCTGTGTAGCGCCTTGGGCCATTTTACTATGTTAAAGGCGCTATATAAATGCAAGTTGTTGTTGTTGTAACATCGTTTGTGTGGTCTTAGTCACAGGCAGTACAGAATGCATTGATAAGCAGGAAAGTTCTCCCTGGTGTCCTGGTCAATATTTATCCGTCGAACCAACATCACTAAAACAGATTATCTGGTCATTATCTCATTGCCATTTGTGGGAGCTTGCTGTGCGCAAATTGGCTGGCACATTTCCTACATTACAACAGGGACTACACTTCACTGGCTGTGAAGCGCTTTGGGATGTCCTGAGGTTGTGAAAGGCGCTATAGAAATGCAAGTTCTTTTTGCTAAAATGGGGCAGCAGGTTTATTGCGATAGAAGACCCTCTATGGGAGTGGGGTGCCTAGAAGCAGCTGTACGTCGGTGACACAGGCTCTGTTTGCTTGTGCAGTCTTGGGGGAGGGGCTATTGTAGGGGGTGCTGGGGATTGCAGCAGGGATTGCCTACAGAAAGCCACCCCCCATGTACAGTATTGGTCACCTTATTTAAGGAAGGATGTAAATGCGTTGGAAGCAGTTCAGAGAAGGTTTACTGGACTAATACCTGGATTGGGCGGGTTGTCTTATGAGGAAAGGTTGGACAGGCTAGGCTTGTATCTGCTGGAGTTTAGAAGAGTAAGAGGTGACTTGATTGAAACATATAAGATCCTGAGGGGTCTTGACAGGGTGGATGTGGAGAGGATGTTTCCTCTTGTGGGAGAATCTAGAACTAGGGGTCACTGTTTAAAAATAAGGGGTTGACCATTTAAGACAGAGATGAGGAGATTTTTTTTCTCACAGAGGGTCTTGAGTCTTTGGAACTCTCTTCCTCAGAGGGCAGTGGAAGCAGAGTCTTTGAATATTTTTAAGGCAGAGGTAGATAGATTCTTGATAAGCAAGGGGGTGAAAGGTTATCGGGGGTAGGCGGGAATGTGGAGTAATCAGATCAGCCATGATTTTATTGAATGGCGGAGCAGGCTCGAGGGGCCGAGTGACCTACTCCTGCTCCTAAGTCGTATGTTCGTATGTGTCTCCCATCTCCCACATATCACATGCTCAGTTTAAAAGTGTGTTAAAATAGCCCAGAAGCAACAAAATTGTGTCTCACACCCACTGTATGAAACTTTGCAGCTCTGTTGACCAAAAAATCATATATAACCGAAGTTATTTATACATCGTTCTGTGTGGTCTTTGAACATTAAGAACGCATTAACCTTTTGCCCAGTGGTTGTAGCCCTTTGCTTTAATAGCCTGCGTTATTTGCCAATAGTCATCTGAAGTTGCTTCGTGGTAATACCATATAATGAGAACCGAAAGAGTTAAGTTTCTAATGTACCAAACAAACCAACTATTCATTTAAAGGAAAGCTCAATAATGGGCCTGTCACCACTTAATTGTGGCAGACAATGAGATCCCCTGGGGAGGCAGGGATAAAATGGACAAAGTGTTCGACAAGGAAAGTTGCACATGCATTGATGTCTAAGTAATGTGCTGGTTTATAATGAGATCTTATTTACACTAAAAAATATATATAAGACGGGGTAGATTATTGACAATTCCGAATTGACCATTTCTCTCAAGATTTCTGCCATTGACCAATAGGTTCCTGCTCAAAGCATAAGCTCTTGGAGAAGCAAATGGGTAAAAATAAAATCAGACTAACACAAAGGAGAATTGTTCCAGTCAAACGTTTACCCCTTTTTTTCACTGGAGCTTTGTTCCATTCCCCATCCTTCAGTGCGAGGTAGCAGCTCGCTTCCGGAGTTTCCTGCATTACAACAGCGACTACCATTCAAAAATACTTCTTTGGTTGTAAAGCGCTTTGGGACGTCCTGAGGTTGTGAACGGCATTAAATAAATGCAAACTCTTTCTTTTTCTTTTGAGCCTCTCACTTTGGTGCTGCTGATTTTTTTTCTCCGCTTCTCTTTTAAAGGTTGTGACTCCGGCTGGGGGACGGATCCATGGGTACTGTTAGTCCTCTGGTACCTTACTCAAGTGGCATCACAGTGAGCCCAGTCTTGGCTTCTGAAGGAAAGGATTTGAATTCATATAGCACCTTTCACAGTCTCAGGACGTCGCAAAGCACCAATGAAGTACTTTTGAAGTGTAGTCATTGTTGTAATGCAAGGAAACGTGGCAGCAAAATCCCGCAAACAGCAATGAGATACATGACCAGATAATCTGTTTTAGTGATGTTGCTTGAGGGATAAATATTGGGCAGAACACCGGGAGAACTCCCCTGCTCTTCTTCGAATAGGGTCATGGGACCTTTTACGTCCACCTCACAGGGCCTTGGTTTAACGTCTCAACCAAAAGACGGCACCTCCGACAGTGCAGCATTCCCATAGTACTGCACTGAAGTGCTGGCCTGGATTATGTGCTCAGGTCTCTGGAGAGGGACTTGAACCAACAACTTTCGACTGATAACTGCACCTCCAGAAGGTCGCTGGTTAGCAATTGAGAGCTAATCTACCCATGCCTAGCAAGGAGAATATGAGGCCAATTACAATATCCTCACTCCCACCCTGGCTGGGTCATGGGACCTTCCTGCTCTGAATGGTTCAGTACCAATCCACTTGTCGGGAAGCCTTTTCTACTTTCGATATGGCTAACAAGAGCACACTGAGATGACTCACCCTTTCCCCCACTTAATACTTCCCTAGAGATCAGGAGGGAGCCAATGATGCTTCCTGTGTGCTCTGTCAGTTCTTCTTCTCCCTACATTTGCACTATATTGAAATTATGGCTCACCGCTCCTTTTTAAAAATTCATTCTTGGGATGTGGGCATCGCTGGAAAGGCCAGCATTTATTGCCCACGTTTAGTTGCCCTACGAAGGCGGTGGTGGGCTGCCTTCTTGAACTACTGGTAACAGTCTGATACAACGGAGGGGCTTGCTAGGTCACTTCAGAGGGCAGTTAAGAGTCAACCACGTTGGCGTGGGATTGGAGTCACATATAGACCAAAGCAGGTGTAGATTGCAGGTATCTTTCCCTAAAGGACATTAGTGAACCAGTTGGGTTTTTATGACAATCTGACAGATTCATGGTCACTTCTACACCAGCTTTTTATCTCCAGATTTGTTAAACTGAATTCAAATTCTCAAACTGCCGTGGTGGGATATGAACTCACCTTCTGCTGGATTATTAATACAGGTCTCAGGTTATCAGTCCAGTAACATAACCACTACACTACCATACCCTGGAAAACCTATCTTTCTCCAGGATCGCAAACCTCCTTACCTCTCTCGGCCTTTCTTTCCTTCTACAATCTGCAGGCTTTTAACAGCCTAACTTGGGATCACTTGATCACTCCTAATGATCTCATCTTCTCTCCTTCGCTTTTCAACCTTGCTGGATTCCTGCACTCTGCGCTTGGCTCCTTCTCGAGGTTCTATGCCACTTCATATTATAAACTTAGCAGCAGCTACAGCATATTTCTCCTCAGCGACAGTTCATCATCTTGCGGTTACAGTTCCTCTGTGACTGTAGCGGAGCTGTGGGCTTTGTTCAGGACCCGGCATCATATTAGCTGTATTGAGATGTTTTTTGATGTGTTTTCTGTAATGAGCTTCCACTGCTATTTAGGTGCCCCAGACCAGTCACAACCAAATATAGAGCTGTCTAGGGAGTTCTTTTATTGGCTCAACAATGACATTTTAAAGGGTGTGTTGTTCTGCATTTATGGCTTACAAACCAGAAGGTTTTTTCTTTAATTATCCCATGAAATGCCACCTTTAATGAGCATTGCTGTAATCCCTCATTTTGTACGTGTAAAGTTGGGTGAGTTTGTGGAGGAGAGCTGCGCATGGAGCCGTTGGTGAGATCATAAGGACACTGGTGCCATAGAACAAGTCTCATCTGCTTCAGCCTGGTCCACATATCACCCCATGGCTAATGTGGCGATCAATTATCACATTTGCTTTCATCCACGACACTCTGCTTCCACCCTGGAAATGGCCCAAGGCCAATCTAGTCATGTTCCTCACGAGTGAAACTTTTAGAGCGCGAGGGGTGGAGGGAGCCTTCTGCTCATCAAGCCAAGAGATGTCGGAAGCGTTACAGCCTTTCTATTTTTGGTCCCAGTGTCAGCATGAAGCACTCCCAGGCCAGGTATAGCACTGATTGGGTTCAGATTAAAGATCTCTCCACTCTATCCCAGGTGAGTTAGATGCAGACCAAAGCTCCCTACACATTGCATTTCCAGTCCAGGCATAGCAGAGGTTAGATGCACTGTATTATAACGTTTACTTTGCACTGCCCTTTCAAGCACTTCTATATAAAGATAGCAGAGTTAACTACAGGCTGAAGCTTCTTGTACTCGAGCATAACAATGCACCTTAACCCCAGCCCCAGAAGAGTTCTTCTGTACTAGTGCAGCATTTTCATTACAGCAACTATCGTTGTGGCCTTTTGAATTTATACTATTTGATCTCCCAGCATCAAAAAAATGTATGTGTCTTTCTTTTAATTAATTCTCGGGATGTGGGCATCGCTGGAAAGGCTGGAATTTGTTGCCCATCCCTAGTTTCCCTTGAGAGAGTGGTGATGGAACTGAATGGCTTTGCTCGGCCACTTCACAGGGCAGTTAAGAGTCAACCACGTTGGTGTGAGACTGGAGTCACATATAGGCCCAGACCGGGTAAGGACGGCAGGTTTCCTTCCCTAAAGGACATTAGTGAATCAGTTGGGTTTTTACGACAATCTGACAGCTTTATGGTCACTTTTACTGATACCAGCTTTTTAATTTCCAGATTTTTATAAGAACTGAATTCAAATTCTCAAACTGCTGTGGTGGGATTTAATCTCACATTCTACTGGATTATTGATCCGGGGCTCTGGATAACTAGTCCAGTTACATAACCACTGTATCCATCTCTCTTTTACTTTGCTTCCCTTTTTAATTCTTTCTTTCCCTCCTTTTGTCAGTAAATCTGACAAGGTGGGCACATGGAGCAGGCAAGAAGAGGTGAGAAGCTCGGGAGAGTGAGGCAGGCAGGTTAGGAGTACAGAAGGTTGGGCCCTGAGTTGGCCCAGGAAGATAGGGCCTGTGTGTTATGCGGTGTATAACACATTCCAGCCTGTGCACTTATCCTATGTGTTATCTTATTGTCTTCTGTGCCATACCCCTTTTGTTCCCCACCTCATTTGATTCCACTCCCCGTTAACCTCTTCTCCTGCAATTGCTCCAAGTTTGTATCCTTCCTGCCCACAGCTTCTCCCTGATTCTCCTGAGCCACCCTCCACCACATCCACTGGGGCATCTGTCTCTATTTCTACCAGAGTACCAACCCCAATTGCCTCAGCCCTGTTATCTGATGAACATTCCACACAGTTGGTTCACCAGAGGTTAATCACTCTGACCTCCTCCCCATTGCCCATTTTACCCCCTCTCACTCCCCTCGATCTTTCGATTATGCTGGGCTTTGCCCCCTCTGATGTTGCGATCATTGACAAGGCCATTACCGATTACTACTGCACCTCCCTCTCCATCCACACCACCCTGCCAACCTCCCCTCCCATTAGCCTATGGGTATGGTAGCATAGCGGATAGGTTATGAGGCTAATGATCCAGAGCCTTGGACTAATAGTCCAAGATAGATGTGAGTTTAAATCCCACGGTGGCAGTTTGTAAATTTGAATTCAGTTAATTCAATAAACAAAAAAATCTCGAATAATAAAATGGTGAGGATGAAGCTTATCGGATTGTTGTAAAAACCCATCTGTTTCACTAATGTCCTTTAGGGAAGGAAACCTACTGGCCTATATGTGACGCCGGTCCCGCACTAACGTAGTTGACTCTTAACTGCTCTCTGAAATATAGCAAACCTGCTATAAAAAAAGTCACCACACGGAAGTGCAGTGCTTCAAGAAGGCGGCTCACCACCACCACCACCTTCTCGAGGGTAATTAGGGATGGGCAATAAATATTGGCCTTGCCAGTGGCGGCTACATCCAATGAATGAATGAAAAAAACCACACCCATTGCCCCATGAAAAATCTTCCATCCAGCTTTCTCACTAGTAGTCTCCCAAAACCATCTTCTCTGGCACTCCACCAATCATTTCAACCTACTCAATACCTCCCTTAGCTCTACCTTTGATGCCCTCATTCCTTCCAAGTTACTCACGGTCTCCCACCCCCTGCTGTTTCTTTTAAAGTTGCCACCTTAAGTCTGTAGGCAGGAGACTTGTGATCACTCTGGCTGTCAACTACCAGATCCAACTTGACCATCTCAACAACTTGCATTTATATAGCGTCTTTAATGTAGTAAAAAAGTTCCGAGGAGTTTCACAGACAAAATTTGACACCGAGCCACATAAAGGGACATTAGGACAGGTGACCTGGTCAAAGAGGTAAGTTTTAAGGAGCAACTTAAAAGATGAGGTAGAGAGGTGGAGAGGTTTAAGGAGGGAAGGAATACCGCATCTCACTCTCCACAGCTAAGCCCTCTTACTGCTTCAAAATAATCCTTGAGGGTAAGGACAATCCTGGACTATTCTCAATAACCAACTGCCTGTTCTAACACTCTACCCCTGAACCTTCCATCCTCGCTTCCAATGCCAGTGCGAGGAGCTAATAGACTTCTTTGTCGTAAAGATCAAGATCATACATGTGGCCGCCTCAGCTGCCATCTCCTCCTACTCTCCCTTCTACACCTAATGTCACCTTCATCCGCCCTGTCACTGTATCATCCTGCACTTTCTTCACCATCTCCCTACAGGCTCAGGCTCATCTCCTCATGGCAATGCATCTCCTGCTCTGTCAACCTAACCCACCTAACTCTTGAACATTCAACTAACTCTCCTTACTTCATTGCACACAAGAATCATGTCACTTCCTTTACTCCTGCCTGACTCCCCTCTGACTCAAAACTAGCGTCATCACCCTTAGCCCCTCTACCTTTTCCAATTACCGTCATATTCTAACCTCTTGAGGTCATCCAAAACTCTGCTGCCCATGTCTTAACTCACACAAAGTCCTGTTCACCCATCACCCCTATACTCACTGACCTACATTGGCTCCCGGTTTAGCAACGCCTCGATTTTAAAATTCTCATCCTTATTTTCAAATCCTTCCATGGCCTCGCCCCTCCCTATCTCTGTAACCTCCTCCAGCTCCACAACCCCCCCGAGATATCTGCACTCCTCTAATTCTGCCTCTTGAGCATCCCTGATTTCAATCGCTCAACCATTGGTGGCCGTGCCTTCAGCTGCCAAGGCATAATGGTCTGAAATTCCCTCCCTAAACCTCTCCACCTCTCTACCTCTCTTTCCTCCTTTAAGACGCTCCTTAAAACCTACCTCTTTGACAAAGCATCTGCCCTAATTTTTCCTTATGTGGCTTGGTGTCAAATTTTGTTTTATAACACGCCTTGGGTCATTTTACTACATTAAAGAAACTATATAAATACAAACTGTTGTTGTTCTTCTTCCTCTTCTATCTCTCCGCGATCCTTGAATGTGTTGCTTCCGTCCAGCTCTGTGTTCATCACTTTCAAATTTCCATCTTTTAATTCCTACAATTTGGTTTAGGTCCTGTCCATAGCATCGGGACCACATTAGTCAAATCAGTAATGACATCTTCTGTGACTGCAACCACGGCATATTATCCTTCCTTGTCCTCCTTGACCTCCCTGAGGCATTTGATACAGTCGACTATTCCATCCTCCTTCACCATTTCCATTCTCATGTCCACCTCTCGGGGACCACACATGCTTGGCTCTACTGCTACTTGTTCCAACAGAGCCAGCATAACTCCAACAATGGTTTCTCCTCTCGCCCCTGCACAGGCACCTCCTCAGTACCCAATGTTCCATTCCTTTGCCCACTGCTCTTTGTTTACACGCTGCCTCTTGGAGACAAAATCATAAGCATGGAGTCCGTTTCTAGGTGTATGGTGACGACATTCAGCTCCACTTCTCACCCACCACTTTTAATACCACAACCACTTCTATGTTGTCAAACCACCCTTCCAGCATCAAGTCGTGGATATGCCACATTGTAGCCTGTACATAATCCTGTATGCACCACACTCCAGCCTGTGTGTTTTTCTATACATTTGCTGAGTTGGTATTAGTGATCTCTTAATTGAATTGCAAAACAAGCCTGACTGAAGGCCATAATTCAATCACATACTCATTGAACGAGTTGAGCGTTTAATGACAGAATGGAGCCAAACCATCAGAAACATTTACTCAGTTCAGTATCTCAGTGACATGAGCAGTTTAGATATCTGCCGTTTCTGTTCGATTTACTCCCGCTGTGAATATTATTTCTTTTAAAAGGAAAATTGGACCTTGTTACAGGTTTATTTGTAGTAATTTCCCAACTTTGCTTCCAGCAGAAAACCTCATCCACTGGCAGTGCACATTGGAAATTCAGGCGCATGCGCTGCGCGTAATTTTCTTATGGAATGTTTGTGATCATTTAGCACAGCTGTACCACTGTATTCTCAGCTTGTTCAATGAGCACGTGATTGAGATATGGCCTTCAGTAGGGTATGTGGTGCAATTCAATCAGGATATCATCACCATGATCAACAGCACACCAATATCAACCATCTAAATATATTGGCTGATGTGTGATATCGACAGGATAATGTATAGGCTGCGGTGTGGTATATATATGATAATATATAGGCTGCAATGTGGTGTATATATAGGACAATATATAGGCGGCAATGTGGTGTATATATGATAATGTATAGGCTGCAATGTGGTGTATATAGGATAATGTATAGGCTGGAGTATGGAATATACAGGATAATGTACAGGCTGGAGAGTGATATATAATGGATAATATACAAGTTGCAGTAAGATATCTAAAGGATAATGGTTGGAAAATCATGCAGGCAAGGTTCCTTGCCAGAAGTGCAAAATTGGAAAAATTATCCCTATAATATTTATTTAAATTATTTATTGTGTATCAGCCAACAGTTCATTCATGCCATACTGTGCAGAATATCCTGATATATTCCAGTTCATTACCTAGTACTGAGGGGGTGATATTGGTCTTGGGCAGTAGCCCAAAACGGCGATATCGAATCGGCCGGCCGTTGTTCACCTGCCTGATTTTCTTTTCCATTGAAGTTAGTCGAAAAGAACATCCGGCGGCTGTAAAATGGGCGGCCAGTTTGCTATCGTTCATTTGGTGCAACAGCCCAAGACCAATTTCACCCCCCCAAAGTGCTTTCCATTCATGGTGAGCTGTCACCTGCACCCCCCTCTGCTGATGGCACAAAGGAAGCAAACTCCACACATTCAACTGTATCCAGGACCCAATTTTCCCTCGGTATCAGAGGCAGGGGAACATGCAGGAGCCACGGCTGAGTGGTGCCAATCTCGCCTCTGGGTCCGACGGTTGTGCTCTCGAGTCCTGCTCCAGAGGCTTGAGCATATAATCCAGGCTGGCACACTAGTGCAGCGCTGAGGGAATGCTGCACTCTCGGAGGCGCCGTCTTTTGGATGAGACGCTAAACCGAGGGCCTGTCTGCCCTCTCAGGTGGACGTAAGGATTCCTTGGCACTATTTTGAAGAAGAGCAGGGGAGTTCTCCCTGGTGTCCTGGTCAACATTTATCCCCCAACCAACATCACCAAAAAAAACGATTATATAGTCATTTATTTCATTGCTGGTGGTGGGATCTTGCTGTGCACAAATTGGCTGCCGCATTACCTTCATTACAACAGTGACTACACTTCAAAAAAAAACTTCATTGGCTGTAAAGTGCTTTGGGACGTCCTGAGGTCCTGAACGGCGCTATATAAATGCAAGTCTTTCAATTGTTTTACTTTCATTTTCCTTCAGGCCCTCCAGCAGGTCCATTAGGTACCGGCGGCACACTGGTATATAACAAGGCAGAGTGCGGTGCTGGGAAGCCGCAGCTCTGTGCTTCAGCTCTGCTCTCTCATTCCCAGCACCAGTGCAAAAGTGCCAGTCCGGATAGCTCTGCATAAACCTCCAGCTGTACACAGCTAGCCATTTGTACTTAATGGGTTAAAGTGCTGCCCTACCACCCCCACCAGTTTGTTTCAATTAATCATTCATAGCGCATTTAATTACTGCACAGATAGGGCGGACAATGCTAATTAATAGGCTTCTGGCTGTGTTGCAGCCATGGGAGGAATGCACACATGTAACTGTATATAAATAACAGAATGTGTGTGGGTACAGTCCATTTCCCTGAAGTGCATGTCTTAATTGCTGTGAATTTGATATTCTTCAACTGCAGTCTCCGTACCAGTTAAGCTGCATTTAAAGGCTCACTGTCTTCGTGAATAAAGCATTAGGGAATGCGTTTCTTTTTGTCCCGGAGTGAGAGAAGGCACAAAAGGGCATGTGCCATTTTTGTCATAGTTACCTCCCCTGCGGGTGGTGCAGGGATGAGTGTGATTGCGTTGTGTGTTTGTGGGGGGGGGGGGGGTGCGGGAGAAAGTTTACTGAATCTGTTTTCACAAAGGCACTGCCCCTTTAAAAATAATAGCTCTAATCCCCGCACAGATGCCTTATCTGAAGCTTGGTATCTGCTGTTTTAAATATTAATAAATACAAAATTCAATAACGCTTACCATAAATTAATACACTAGGGGGAAAGGGAAAAAAGGGATTTTTCTCTGCATAGCCATTAATATCTAAAGTCTGCTAAAGTGAAATTTCCCTCATTGTTGGAGGAATCTCTCCTGCCAATCATCTGTGATATCACAGATTCTCAAATTTTAGGTGGCCGATTGTCCGCTCCCTCTGGTTGGATGTGGAGGCTCACCAGGGAAGGGCACATGAAGGAATATCAGGTGGGGAAGGTCGCACAACTATTAGAAGATAAGAAACAGGAGCAGGAATAGGCCATATGGCCCCTCGAGCCTGTTCCGCCAGTCAATAAGATCATGGCTGATCTTCGACCTCAACTCCACTTTCCCGCCCGATCCCCATATATATCCCTTGATTCCCATAGAGTCCAAAAATCTATCGATCTCAGCCTTGAATATACTCAACGACTGAACATCCACAGCCCTCTGGGGTAGAGAATTCCAAGGATTCACAACCCTCTGAGTGAAGAAATTCCTCCTCATCTCAATCCTAAATGGCCGAGCCCTTATGCTGAGTCTATGCCCCCTGGTTCTAGACTCTCCAGCCAGGAGAAACAGCCTCTCAGCATCTACCCTGTCAAGCCCTCACAGAATCTTATATGTTTCAATGAGATGACCTCTCATTCTTCTAAACTCCAGAGAGTATAGGCCCAATCTACTCAATCTCTCCTCATAGGATAACCCTCTCAATCCAGGAATCAATCTAGTGAACTTTCATTGCACTCCCTCTAGGGCAAGTGTATCCTTCCTTAGGTACGGAGACCAAAACTGTACACAGTATAACAGAGCCCTCCCAGTTTATGTTAATGGGTGGGCTCATTCACCTTGTGCTCTGTCCAGACAAACCTCTACAACCAAGTGCAGGAAGAGGAAAATTTGCTTCTGGATCTCCAGGCCTTTACACTTTGTCCCGAGCCTATTACTTCTGTCTCTCTTTTCCTTCTCTTTATCCCTCTTGGGCCCTTCTCTCCTGTAAGACACTGCTTAAAACCTACTTCTTTGACCAAGCGTTTGATCACCTGTCCTAATGTCTTCTTCTTTGGCTCGGTGTGAATTGTTGTCTGATAACTCTCCTGTGAAGTGCCTTGGGACGTTTTGCTATGTTAAAGGCGCTATATAAATGCAAATTGTTGTTGCTGTTGGTCATTTCCAACAACACTGTAATTGTAGCATTCATCTCACTTCAGGCTAGCTGAAGGAAAATGCAATACAGAGAATCTCTCGGCTCCTCATGTCGTTCAGGGTATGGAGTACCATAGAGAGAAAATCCCAATTCATGTCTCCATATAAACGTACGTGTTTGTGTGCAATTTTTACACAACATATTATAATAGATTAAGAAGAAGCCAGAAGTGCTTTAAAAATTACCTCCCATTTATTTTTCTGCGCTGCATTGATTATATCTTTGTCCTCAGAGGTTCAGGCAAGTGTTCTTCAGCTCTTTGTGAGAATCACAACATTGGGGAATGAGGTGAGTTAATAAGTTAGATATTAACTGGAGAGGCAACTTGAGTATAGTACTTGAGATCCCACTTCGAAATGCTCTTCGAAGTTCCATCACCTACACCAAACCCCTAGGGGTAGAAATTAGGTCGCGCCCCATTTGGGGCGCAAATATCGTCCGGACGCAAATATTAGCGCCTGGCGCTAATTATCGGCACTGACGGGAAACTTCACTTTTACCGCCCCGGGAGGTGAGTGGAGCGCTAAAGCAGGCGCTGCACACCTCTCTTAAGGCGCAAAGGCCGAGCAGTGAGGCGCTAACTCGGAGCGCTGGCGAAGCTCATATAATGTCAGTCAGCAATGGAACACACACACAATGGCACGGGCCAGTTCTTAAAGGGGATGGTTAATCTTGCTTTCCATCCACATCCTGTTCATTGCTGCCTTGAATCTCGGCCTGGAGAGACTTGCACATCAAATGTGCTGGAAAGAACAATGGAGAGCACCAGGCAAAGAGCTCAGAGTGCAGCTCCCACGGTCTCTGCTAAATCGATACAAGGAATGGCAAATCAAAATGAACCTGCAAAGTGCTGCTCAGTACCCAAAACTCCTTCACACAACGTTGAATCTCTCCAGAAGTCTCTCCCTCTCTCTCTCAGAATGCGTAGTTCAAAAATGCCACCAACAATAAAAGACAGGAAGAGGCCCCCTTTAAATAGCGCCCCCCCCAGCCCCACAGCGATTGATAGCGTTCCAGTCTTCTGGTCGTTGGATGCGCCAGGCGGTAAGGCAGGGGGCGCCACTCAATTTCCGCTACGGGGCGCCCCAAGGGCGTTGCACCATGGAATGACGTCACAATCTGCGCGCGCAGGTGGTCGCAGCGGTAAGTTTTAGCGCCGCCGCACAATCTCAAGTTAAGTTCCCGAGCGGCGCAAACATCGCTGCGCCCGGGCGTTAGCGGCTTTGCGCCCCATTAGCGCCCTCTTAAGGCGCTAACGGGAGGCGCAACCAACTGAATTTTTACCCCCTAGTATTTCATTTAGGTCTCGACTTCCCTACATGTCACCTCAGCCAAAGGAAAACTTGCATTTATATAGCGCCTTTCATGTCCTTAGAGATGTTCTAATGTGCTTCACAGTAAATTAATTACAGGTTGAAGTGCAGCTATGGTTTTTATGAATCCAAAAGAGCTTGCAAGAGTCGGACAGGATAAGTGAGAAGATAAAGACAGTGAGGAAAAAAGAAGAAAAAGGGTGACACATTTGGAAAGAGTATTATAAGAAATGAGAGATAAGACTCTGTATGGAAGCTGTTAGGAGCTAGGAGAATTCTCGTGAGTTGTTTAGATAACTTATTGTGCTTGTCCGGGTGAGGTTTGTCACTGCCGGGGAATAAGATAGCCAGTGTTAGCACCAAGCCCTCCTAGGGTCCCCGGTTAGATGTAACAGGCAATATGTTCAGGACGAAGCTCGATTGGCCCCTCTACTCTGCTTCAGTATAATGGGTGAAATTCTTCTGTCAGGTATTCTTCATGTTCAATAGCAAATTCCTGCAGTACATGTTGGAATAAATATTCATCTTATGCCTCAGTGCTTTGTGCGCTGGGAATGCATATCGAGCATGTGCACACAGCACGGTGAACAGTTCTGGTCTCCATATTACAAAAAGGTTATATAGAGGCACTGGAAAAGGTGCAACAAACATTTACAAGAATGATACCAGAGGTTATAACTATCAGGAAAGACTGAACAGGGTGGGGATCTTTACTCTATGGGTGACCCAATAGAGGTCTTTACAATTATGCAGGGGTTTGATAGGGTCGATGTAGAGAAAATGTTTACGCTTGTGAAGGAATCCAAAACTATGGGTCATAAACGTAAGATAATCACTAATAAATCCAATAAGGAATTTAGGAGAAACTTCTTTGCCTGAGAGTAGTGAGAATGTGAAACTTGCTACCACATGGAGTAGTTGAGGCGAATAACATCGATGCATTTAAGGGGAAGCTAGATAAGCACATGAGGGAGAAAGGAATAGAAGGTTATGCTGATAGGGTGAGATGAAGTAGGGTGGGAGGAGGCTCGTGTGGAGCACAAACACTGCATATGCCAGTTGGGTCGAATGGCCTGTTTTTGTGCAGTAAAATTCTATATTGTTCTAAGTAATGTGGGCACCTGCCCAATTTGTGATCCCCAAATTTTCCATCATTTACTCTAACGGTTTGAAAAATCGCAGTCCCTAAATTGGGTGAGTGCCTTAATTCTGAATATATGCTCCCAACCCATGACACTCTGCGTTGGGAACGGTAAAGACAATAATGTATCTAATTATGGTAAATTTCTCACTTACGCTGATGCTATTTGGGATCGGGGGAGAAGGCCGGAGGCATCAGCTGGAAGCCAGACGCTTCCCCACCAAACACTGAAGAACAAGACACCTCACTCTGCTCTCCCGCAACGTGCAGGAGCTGGTTATTGGAGTGGCCTTAGCAGAGGACTTGAAGCTCACCCTCTAGACACTTGGTTCTGGTGTGTGGGGCAGTGTGATAAAAAGGGGGAAAAAAAACATAAAATAACTCCCCAGAAAAAAGAGATAATGGAAATCTCAGCAAAGCCCTCTGCCCCCCTGTATTATTCCAAGGTGATTTCTTTCCTTATCATTATTGAACAGGACCTTGTATTTCAAATGTTTGGCATTGCTACACATTTCTCGCTTGCAAGCAAGATATTCCTGACATCATTAGGCCTTTCAAAGGTAAAAATAAGATGTGTGCCACATTAATGAGTACATTATGCCCATAGGTCTGTCTGTTTAGGCAGAGCAAATGGATGCAGAGTAAAGTGGGTCTTCGCATAGGGATAGTGGGGGCTGGGGGGACATCAATGATTGTACTGAGAGGGAAGAACAAATGGATAAAATGAAGAAGAGAAATCTCAGAAAAGATTAAATTAATAACTGTCAGAAGATCAATATTTTATAGTCCATAACCCTTTGTGAATGTGTTCTGTGCTCTACTGAAGGGTACATAATGAGTACATTAAGATTGACAAGCTGCTTGTAGTCTGACAGAAGCATTAACATAAACTGTTTCTGGGTGATTATGCACCAAACAATCCAAAGATAAATATTAAAATCGTATGCATATGTTTCTACAAAGCGCCTCCTGCACCAGAGACGTGTAGTTCTGTCAGTCATCTGAAGATTAAAATATTCCTGCCATGTCATCAGAAGCAAACAGGAAAAGGCAGCGTGTTTGGGAGCGCTGCAGTCTTTTTGTGAGTGTTGGCAAATTCATTCATTACTGAAGATTCTCCATTCACGCGGCATTGGACTGGTGCCGGGCGAGGGGCAGAGTTCATCGTTCTGGTAGTCTGTGCTGAGCAGATACAAGCTGAAGGGCATGGGGCGGTGCCACATTTGAACACTCAAACTTATTTTATTGTCCGCATATTTTTATTCAATTCACTTGGTTATTCGTGCCGTGTTCTAAAAGAACATTGGGGTGAAGGGGGAAGGAGCTGTGCGAGATCTTTCAATATGTTCTCATATTGTCAAAAAAAACAGTGTAGGAGTGGATTCATCTTGAATTTCTGCCCTGTCCTCCCTCATCTTGTTTCCTCCCCCACCTTCCTCCCCTAAAGGCATGGACTCTTCCTGGGATACAGTTTCATATGTCGTACAGTTTCACTCTCAAGTAGCTTGCCAGGTTCATGTGAGTGTCAACGTAAGAGGCGTGGTACTTACAGGTCAGCTGCACACTGGGTAGTGAATGTACAGATGAGCCATTGCAGGACCACGCTATATTCTTCAGTAATGCATTGATGCGAAGGAAGCTGTGAATGGTTTCCCTGTGTCACGGGCCCTCCCCTGATGGATTGGTGGGTAAGTGCACCGTGCTGTGTTAATTCTGAGCCATACAGATCAGGAGGTCTTGGTTTCGATCCCTGGTCTGTGCTGAGTCAGCCAGCGCAGCAATTGGGATGCTACAATTGCCCTCGGTGTCCCGGGATAGGGAGGCCAAGGTTCCTGCTTCTGAACATTATCCAGTCGCCCATGCTGGAAGATGCGTGAATGTTGGATAAAGACAGGACTTGGCTCATCTGTGATGCCCTCCATGGTCAAGTAGCCTACTGTTTAGGCCACTGCTCCTGTTGTTATTCAGTATGTTGTGTGATCACTTGATCAGCTGTGATGCCATGGTTGAGCTGTGATGTTCTCTGTGACTGTCACTTGCTGGCTAGGCTTCAATAACAATGGTCAATTGAGCAAGATTTGAGAAGCCTACCAGCAACCACAGAACTGTACCACAGCTGGAGTCAGCATCAAGCTTTGCATTCCCTTAAGTATAGAAGATTAAGAAGTGATCTAATTGAGGAGTTTAGCATGATTAAAGGAGTTGATAGAGTAGATAGAGAGAAACTATTTGCTCTGGTGAGGGAGTCCAGAACAAGGGCATATAACCTTAAAATTGGAGCAAGGCCATTCAAGGGTGATATCAGGAAGCACTTCTTCACACAAAGGGTAGTGGAAAGCTGGAACTCTCTTCCCCAAAAAACTGTTGAGGCTGGGTCTATTGAAAATTTCAAAACTGAGACTGATAGATTTTTGTTCGGTAAGGGTATTAAGGGTTACAGAACAAAGGTGAGTTAATGAGTGAGAAAGTACACAAAGATATCCAAATATAAAAAGCAAATGACCCCCATCTCACCATCTGAATAATGTGTCAGCCTTGGCTGTGGCAGCACTTGCACCTCTGAGTTAGGAGATTGTCGTGTCAAGCCACATTCCAGAGACATGAGCACAGAATGGTGCTGTCTTTCGAATAAGATGTTAAACCGAGTCCCCATCTGCCCTCTTAGGTTGATGTAAAAGATCTCGTGGAACACTTTGATGAAGAGCAGGTAAGTTCTAATGCTCTGGCCAACTTTTATACCTCAGATTACCTGATCAGTTATCTTATTGCTGTTTGTGGGACCTTGCTGTGTACAAATTGACTGCCACATTTGCCTGCATTACAACAGTGACACACTTCAAAAGTACTACATTGGCTGTGAATTGCTTTGAGACGTCCTGAGAACATGAAAGGTGCTATATAAACTCAAGTTCGTTCTTTATTTCATTCTTACCAATAGCAGTCTTCTGGATATGACAAATGTTGCTAATGGACTCAAAAGACTCTCCAAGCAGCCCATGAAGAAGCTTAAGTGATGGGCGAAGGGCCACGTGTAGAATATCACCAAAGGTGAAAAGGGTCAGAGGGAAAGTGAGGCAGATCTCGAAGTAGTGATCAGGTGATATGAAGCTTGAGTTTTGGAGTAGGAGACAGAGAAATTAGGCTTGACTTCAACATAGTGAGAATGCAGTATGAAGGAAGAGCTTGTAGAATGGAGTATTTTGAGCTCAAGAAGTTCAACAATGATGTTAACTAGGAAGAAGGGGTGCAACAGAAAACACTTAACCAATATTTCACTCTGAGTTCTAAGCAGGTTTGGTGCCTGCACAGGTTACCCACTCTGTACAGTCTGAGAGATAGATTCCATATAGAAAACGCTCCTGGTGGGGAGTCTTGGCCACCAAGAATGCATATCAGAAAATTATGAACATACAAAACATGATGAACAGGAAAAGACCCATTGGTCCATCCAGCCTGTGTATCACAATACATACACGCCAACCCCACCCGGAAGACATGTAATCAATTGGGAGATAAAAACCCAGGCCAATTAGAAAAGAAAATCTGGAAAATTCCTCTCCGACCCCTTCAGGCAATTGAAGCTCGTTCAGGAGATCACTCTGGCCCTGAAATAATGTTATATGGTACCTACCTCTTGCATGAGGAGATCTCTGCCCCTGCCAGAAACAGGTCCAGATCTTGCTTGAAGGAATTCAGTGAATCAGCATCCACCGCACGAACCGGCAGCCTGTTCGCTGGGAAAATTGCGGGCAGATTCAACAACAGCAACAACTTACATTCATATCGCGCCTTTAATGTACTAAATCGTCCCAAGGTGCTTCACAGGAGTCAAACAAAATTTGACACCGAGCCACATAAGGAGATATTAGGGCAGATGACTAAAAGCTCGGTCAAAGAGGTAGGTTTTAAGGGGCGTCTTAAAGGAGGAGAGAGAGAGGCGGAGAGATTTAGGGATGGAATTCCAGAGCTTATGGAGTAGCCAGCTGAAGGTACGGCCGCCAATGGTGTAGCGATGAAAATCGGGGATGCGCCTTTCCCTGTATTTATTGTCCAGTGGTGGAGGTGCTGAGTAGAGTACTGAAGGGATCATCAGTGCTTGAGCTTATTAGGGTAAATTTTATGAATTCAGGCTCCCACTGTGGAGCTTTGCCCACTAGGATTGCATACCGGGAACGCGGGTCAGAAGATCAGCTGGCCTTGCAGGATCTTCTGTCTGTTATTAATGATGGAACATCCTGCAGGGATCACTAACCTCTGGGTCCAAAGTTCCCATGTATATTCCCAGCAGGAAAAGCTCCACAGGAGGCGTACAAATTCATAAGGTCTCATTGATAGTTTATGCATCCAGATCATTTATTTAGATAAGAAACAATGTGTAGCTTATTAAATTTTCAGGTGACACCGAAAGAGGGAGTGCAGCAGAGGAAGTAGTTGAGCCTTGTACAGAAATATTTAGATCTCTTGCAGAACTGGGCAGACAAATAACAAATAATATTTAATACTGACATGCCAAGCATTGGAAAAGGGAACAGCAATGAAGTGTACAACGCAGGGGGCAGCATTAATGCAGCGTGATTTGAAAGGGACTCAGGAATGAAGCTGGACTCACACTCTTAGTGTGAACAAGTAAATAGAAAATGGAATAGAATTTTGGGATACCGAGCGAGAACAGTGGAGTCGTCAGAGGTTGTGCAGAGGTTTTATAATGCACTGATCAGACCTCACTCTTGTGCAATTCTGGTTGCAGCAATTCAAAATGAGCGTATGCACATTGGGAAGGTTAGAGGCAAGCAACAAGAGCAATACAAAGTGTAAAGGGGATGAGCTGTGAGGAAAAAATAGACAAGTTTAAGCTCCACAATCTCGAGGGAAGGTTACGGGGCTACCTCTTTGAGATATACAAGGGCTGGTTCCACACTCCAAGCAGGAACCGCACTCACAGGGATTGCATTATGGAGGATTATGGACTGCAAGCCCACGATTTCCCCTCATGTGCTCCCTGTAAGTGCAACTCTCTGCTGGAAGAATGGATTCTGCCCTATAAAGTATCACATGGTATAGATTGGGTGAAGTCACTATTTCTGTCCCATCACATTATAGCTTTAAACACCTCTATAAAATCAGCCCATAATCTACTCCCTTACAAAAAAAAGTCCCAATTTTTCAAGTCTTTCTTTGTGTTTGTATTTCCTCACACCAGGCAGCATCCTAGTGATTCTGCACTGTACCCTCTCTATTGTCTCAACATCCTTCCTATAGTGCAGAGCCCAAAACTGCACAGGAACAGGAGTAGCCCATTCATCCCCTCGAGCCTGTTCTGCCATTCAATGAGCTCATGGCTGATCTGCACCTCAACTCCACTTACCCACCTTTGCTCCACTTCCATAATAGCCTCATCTAACAAAAATCGAATCTCCATTATTAATTTTTCAATTGCGCACAGTACTGCAGCTGTGGTCTTGCTAAGGTTTTCTATAGATTCACCATTACAACTCAAATACAACAGGGACAAGCTCAACAGTCCCTTTCTCATTCTATTCTCTTACTTATCTTCTAATTGGTAAATGCTTTACTCATTGTGTAACTGAGCAATACAGAGCAAAAGGTCCCAGGTTTGATCCCTTTGTCAGTGCTGGACAGGCTGATCTCAGCTGGCGTGGGGGTGCGGTAATTGACTTCAGTGCCCCTGGGCTTAGGAAGAGGGAAAAAAGTCAGCCAGAGTTCCCAATCCTGACCAGACTCCTGATAGAAAGTGGACATCAGCTAACCACAGGATTGGGAGTGGCCACAATGTTGGCTATCATATCAACGGTCTAAGCTCACACATAGAGAACGTGGACTGTAGCCAGTGTCTGTGGCACTGTACTCCAGCATGAGTCGGCACCCTCACGGGAGTCCTGTAGGGTAATTCACACCCACGCACGGTGACTCCACAATCTCATTCAGTTGGCCTCTGAGAGAAGCATCTCACAGGGAAGTAAAGCGATGAGAAATTCAACCACCGGATGTATACTTGAAAAGGAAAAATTTGCAGGGCTATGGGGAAAGAGCAGGGGAGGTGGGACTAATTGGACAGCTCTTTCAAAGAGCCGGTACAGGCACAATGGGCTGAATGGCCTCCTTCTGTGCTGTATGCTTCTATGATTATATGACTGTGTGGCGCTCATGCACAGCTCTTAAGACCCACTTGCATGGCACCAATAGCAACAGCCTGGGACAAGCTCTGGTAGAGGGTCAGCAGCCCTCGTGGAGGTAGGTGGGTCAAAAGTGATTAAAAAAACCACAGTGGGGAGAAGAATTGGGAGAAAGGCAAGTGGATGTACTTTATTGAGCATAGATCCTCTTACAGTCGTGAAAGGGTTACCAGAGAATAAAGAGGAAAGGGGAGGGGAAAATAACTGACTAAACAGTGGCATGGAAAGCTTCAATACCTGAGCGCGCTAAGTAAATATTCCTGATAATTGGGTAACGTTTCAGGGGAAACGTATCATTTTCCTAATGAGATCTGACAGCACCATTAACTGTTGTCCATAGAGGGATATTCACTGCAGTTGTCCATATGCAGCCCACATGAGCTCAAGCCAATGTTGACAGTGACAGTGCTGGCTTGAACCTTACAAGAAGGAGCATTAACTGTCGGCATTGTTAAGGAGCTAATTACACGGTGTAAAGAGCGGATATTATTTATTCTGTGTTATCCCACCAGCAAGCATTCGGGGTCACTTCTGTCGCCGTGGAAACAATTAGCTTCCCACTGGCCGACAGTCTGCAGGAGCCAGCCAATCGCGGTAAACCCTGCTGTGAGGTCATGGCATCATCCCCTTTCTCTCCTCCTGCCTCTACCCCCACCCCCTACCCCCCATAACACTATACACACACTCAATCTGCTAAGGAGAGTGAGGGGAGGGGGGGGGTGGGTGGGGGGGGGGGTGGTGTCGCTATGCTTCATGCTTCCACAGGCAAGGGTCAATCAGGCAGTTTGAGACAGAGCGAGAGCAAAAAAAAAACAAAGCCAATCAGGATGAAAGGGCAAAGATTAAACTGTAATTTTATTTGCATGCCGAGGCCTTCATCTGTGTGCATTTGAGTATTAATTTAACAGCGGGGAGCTTTGGGCCTGTGAACTGCAATCCACAGGAAGGAAGACATTTTGCTCTCTGTTTGTAATTATAAGAGCAATTGGAACTGACAGTCACTCCCACGGTGAATACGAAAGATAGAGGAGAAAATCCAGAAAACGCAGAGGCAGAGAGATACAGACGGGAACAGCTCTGAATGGGAGGTGGACAGAGAGTGACAGAAACAGAGGGAATGGGAGGTGGACTGAAAGAGAGGGAGACATAAGGGTAGATTCACTGATCCTGTGCTACCAGCAGGCAGCCACTCTTGAATGGCGCACGGGTCAAAGATAAGGCGACAATACTGTAGTGCCGATTCACTGACCCGTGCTCTCTTTGGGCTGTCCACTGGGAGCAGAGGATCGGTCTATTTACTCTATAGAGAGATCAGGATAGACAGATACAAAGAAAGACAGACATAGAAACAGTTAAAGATACAGAAAGAGACACAGAGAGAGGAACAGAGACACAAACAAAGATGGGACTAGAGAAGGGCAGGTACAGACAGATATGGAAACAGATAGAGAGAATCAGGAACAGAGGCAAGCAGACAATAATGGAGAAAGGCTAGTCAACTGAAAATGTTAAAACTGAGATTGATAGATTTTTGTTAGGTAAGGGTATTAAGGGATATGGAACCAATGCGGGTAAATGGAGTTGAGATACAGATTAGCCATGATCTAATCGAATGGCAGAACAGGCTCGAGGGGCTGAATGGCCTACTCCTGTTCCGGAGACTGATAAGTCGGGTCATAGAAGTGGGTTTGGCACAGGGTCACTGTAACACATTCCTGTACCAACATACTGTGCCACGGTGTCTTGGAGCGAGGGTTTTGTGCCTGCTGATCTCATCATAGTGAGTTGCCTTTCTGTGGACTGTGCCATCAGTGGATAAGTAACTGTGAGTCACTCTTGGGTACTTCCCATTGGGGTTGGTTCCATAATGGCTTTGGCAGAGGCCTAGGTGCCTCTACGCAACCAGTAAGCTGGTGAGTGGTGCCTGGCAAAGGGGCACCTGAAGGGAGGTGACAAGCAACGTTTAAAAAAAAGGCTCCTACAAGAGTATTCTTGCAGTATATAAAACACGCTAAATAGCAGCAGGCTTGGCCTGACAGGAATGGCTAACTAGGTCTTTTTGAAAGCTTGTAAAGGAGAAGGTTCCATAGAGCAGTGCTAGGTCTAGAATGAGACTTGCTGATGGAAAGCTTCGAAAGTACATACATCCCATGGGCTGTGTTTAATCCCACTCCTACCTCCACGAGACTGCTCTGCTGAGAAGGTCATCAGGTGCCAGGTAGCAGGATACCAATGCAGTGTGGCTCCCTCAGAGTTAGTCAGTAGGGTGTGAGCTACTCAAAATAGGAGTGGGATATGTTTTTTTGAAATGATTCACCCCACCTTCACTGCCTGAATCATATATCTGCCATTTGACTCCCCATTTGATGTTGGCTGAGTGTGCTCAGTTAAGCTCCAGAAACATCCCTTTATAGGAAGATTAACTTCCAACAGTAGGAGTGCAATAAACCACCAGTAACCACCAATTTGCTATTTATATCTCCAAGGCAACATTGCCAGCTTTATTGCATCTGCCAGGCAGAAACACGGCACGGGTTTCAAAATACACCTGGACGCTCGGCTGGGAGGGGTGAGCTTCCATGGGCCACATTGCCTTGTCCTGCCCTTGACTGTTCCTCTTATAGCTACACCACAGAGGTCCTCTGACAGAAAGGTACAGGATAAATCCATGAGTTTTGCCCGGTGATGTTTCCATTAGATTTACCCTCCCCCCCACACCCACCAATGTCCAATTCTGTGTGTGAGAACTGCCCTTTATCCCACATTTTGACCAGAACATCATTCCGTTGCCATAGACTGGTTTGTAGGGTTAGTTCTGGGAGTGCTGGCATGAGCTGCTAGTCAGCCCAATCAGCCCCAGGTCCTCCTGGTCTTGAGTCAGCCATGGATCCTTCTATTCTGCTCCAGTCCTCCTCGGTATTGTTGAGGATGCTTAGCCCTCTCTAGTGTTTGACTTCCCAATCAACTTTTCTTCAGCTTGGCTAATCAACCTCAATAATACCGAGGAGGACTGGAGCAGAATAGAAGGATCCATGGCTGACTCAAGACCAGGAGGACCTGGGACTGACTGGGCTGACTACCAGCGCATGCCAGCACTCCCAGAACTAACCCTACAAACCAGTCTCCAGTAGGACATAGGAATAGGAGTAGGCCATTCAGCCCCTCGAGCCTGTTCCGCCATTCGATGAGATCGTGGCTGATCTGTGATCTAACTCCATATACCTGCCTTTGGCCCATATCCCTTAATACCTTTGGTTAACAAAAAGCTATCAATCTCCGATTTAAGATTAACAATTGATCTAGCATCAATTGCCATTTGCGGAAGAGAGTTCCAAACTTCTACCTCCCTTTGTGTGTAGAAGTGTTTCCTAATTTCACTCCTGAAAGGTCTGGCTCTAATTTTTAGACTATGCCCCCGAGTCCTAGAATCCCCAACCAGAAGAAATAGTTTCTCTCTATCTACCCTATCTGTTCCCCTTAATATCCTGAAAACTTCGATCAGATCATCTCTTAACCTTCTAAATTCTAGGGAATACAACCCTTGAAGTCCGGGTATCATTCTGGTAAACCTACGCTGCACTCCCTCCAAGGCCAATATATCCTTCCTAAGGTGTGGTGCCCAGAACTGCTCACTGTACTCCAGGTGTGGTCTAACCAGGGTTTTGTACAGCTGCAGCATAACTTATGCCCCCTTGTACTCTAGTCCTCTAGATATAAAGGCCAGCATTCCATTAGCCTTTTTGATTATTTTCTGTACCTGCTCATGACATTTTAATGATCTATGTACCTGAAACCTCCAAGTCTCTTTGGACATCCACTGTTTTTAGCTTTTTACTATTTAGAAAGTACCCTGTTCTATCCTTTTTCGGTCCAAAGTGGATGACCTCACATTTGCTTACATTGAAATCCATTTGCCACAGTTTTGCCCATTCACTTAATCTATCAATATCCCTTTATAATTTTATGCTTTCATCTACACTGCCTACAATGCCGCATATCTTTGTGTCATCGGCAAATTTGGATATATGACTTTCTATGCCATCATCTAAGTCGTTAATAAATATTACATTATAAGTACGTTAAGTGTCAGGCCTTACAGTAATTTCCAGGTTGTTTATTTAATTCTCCTCCTCCGTATCGGCCACGGTTGCCTAACACAGTAAAGGTTTGGCCTTAGATTCCCAATCCCTGGCTTCAAGCAGCTCTCATTGCGATCAATATGCAAAACTTGTTTACATCAGAAAGTAATTATTTTCATACAGCTACATCATAATCAGTGCTGAAGCACTTTCCTGGAACCTGTGAGCTTGTCAAAATTATAATTGAAAAGTAAGCAAACTGGAAGTGTCGATTCTAGCTGCTAAAATTAATTTGCGCTGTTTGTGGAAAGCAGTGAAAATGACAGATGCTACTGTACGCAAAACCTGTACTGCCGCCTGTTTTATATTTGGTGCAGGTGATGGCAGCAGTCACTGTCATCATGAGGTCAGTGTCATTCTGAAAAGGAGGAGGCCATTCAGCCCCTCGAGCCTGTTCCGCCATTCAGTTAGATCACGACTGATCTGTATCGTAACTCCATCTTAGTTCTGTAACCCTTTTCTGAACAGGGCTGAGCATAAATCCATAGATACCTTCTTCTCCTTGAGGCTCTATTTGTTTATCCATTTCAAGGAACTCCACGCACCGTGGCCTCAAACTGGGTGGCTTTGAAGTTGCCATGAGGAGGTGCGCGAGGTGAGCCCAGGAATGGACTCTTTCCGGCTTTCTATCCCTGTGATAGAGTGCCTGGCCTTGGCTTTGTGTTGAGTTTTAAGAATCCACTTCTCAGTAGGAGTTATGGTTGCCATTGCCAACCCTCCAGGATATTTCCCGGAGCCTCCAGGAATGACTGATTAATCTCCAGGACACTGCTACAAGCAACCCAGGAGGAAGGTTAAACATTAAAAAAAGTGTGATTTTTTTTTTCATTTATTAGTTATAAAAATATTGGAGATGGGGTAAAAAGGCTGTTTAACTGACAGTCAAGCATTATCCAATCGGGTAATTAAGAGTCTGTTTGCTTTCCAATCTGTGTAGGAAGGCGCTGTGAGGATGGACATGTCGGGCGACCAATGACGCGAGCGTGGGGGCGGGGCGGTTGGGGGCGGGAGGTCATGTGATGAAACCTCCAGGAATGCGTCCAACCAGAGTTGGCGACTCTGGTAGGAGTCACTGGATAGCAATCAAGAGCTGTTTTTTCTCTGCTCCAACGCAAGGGCACTAGCAGCTGACTCAGCACAGACAGGGAATGGAACCTGGAGCTTGCTGGACCTGTGTGGGTCCATTCCCCTCTGGGCAGTGTCATTATCAGGGGTGACGGTGCTAGGACATCTATGGAGGGCCCAAAAAAACTCACGTGCAATTAAACATCCGTTTTCAAAATAGTAAAGAGAGCTTTTGAAAATGGATATTTAATTGCTCGTTACTATGTTTAATCATTCATTAATTAGTAATTACTACAACAACAACTTACATTTATATAGCACATTTAACATTTATATAGCTCATTTTTGACACCGAGCCACAGAAGGAGATGTCAGGACAGACGACCAAACGCCTGATCAAAGAGGTAGGTTTTAAGGAGCATCTTAAAAGAGGAGAGAGAGGTAGAGAGGCGGAGAGGTTTAAGGAGGGAATTCCAGAGCTTAGGACCAAGGCAGCTGAAAGCACGGCCGCCAATGGTAGAGCAATTAAAATCGGGGATGGGCAAGAGGCCAGAATTGCAAGAGCGCAGAGATCTCGAAGGCTTGTAGGGCTGTAGGAGTTTACAGATATAGGGAGGTGCGAGGCCATGGATTACTATCACTAATTAATAATGCCTATTAATGGTCTGATGCACAAGAAAATGGATGAATCTTTAAAGGGATTTGCGTTGTTACCTCTTTACAGTGTTGGGACGGAATGGATTGAAGGTTCATGGGAAAGTCAATGGGGTAGAAATTGGACCTCGTTGCACTGAGGTCCAATTTTGGGTCAGCCCTTTTACAGGCATGCCCGGCGCCAGAAGGATTCGTCAGCGACCGCTGCGGCCTAAGCAGTTTTCAGAGCAATTTAAAAAGAAGGACTGTACTGTGGCACCAGGAAGTGCAGGAATGCTCCTCACGTCGCCACAGCATTCCTGACAGCTGTTGCCAGCCACAATCAGCCCTCTCCCCCTCCCCTGACGCACTTACCTGAGGAGGCTGCCAGCGAGGCAGGTGGCCTAAAATTCATTTATATTGGGACGCTTTACTACGTTAAAGGCGCTATATAAAAGTGAGTGGTTGTCGTTATAAAAAGGGTGACCTTCCTTTAAACACCGCGCGCTGACGCATATTTCCACCGTACGCCTCAGTCACCCAGGGTGAATATGGAAATACTATTGATCACTTCCTGGGACACACTGGGACCGATTGACCTCATTTGCACTTCAGGGTTAACTAGGCAGAGCACATAGAGGAAAATCAGGCAGGGAGGCTCGCAATCCTGTAACAGAATCGCCTGATCTTCCATACATTTAAATTAATGGATAGGATTCAGGTAGGCTCCAACAGGTGTGCGTTCCTCCCCGTCTGATGTTCCTCTACTTGCTCTGCCCATGAAACTATTTAACACCCAAGTACCAAAGCAGAAAATATGCCCACAGCATCCTGTTTCCAGAGACCTTTTGAAAATGGATGTTTAATGGCTCATTGCGAGGGAGGAAGAGGCAATTCACCAAGAGAGAAGGACGCTAAAAGAAAGGTTGGAATATGTTAGCGGGGACATAGTAGAGAAATAATTGTGGAACAGTTCCCTGGATGGTTCAGTGGCTAAATGCAGGCAGCACCCAGAATCATACTGAACCTTACAAGCTAGAAGGTCGCAGGTTAGGAACATAGGAACAGGAATAGGCCATTCAGCCTCTCGAGCCTGTTCCGCCATTCAATGAGATCACGGCTTATCTGTATCTCAACTGCAAACTCAACCAGGTGGTGTTAGGGTCGCTACAACTGGCTTCAGTGCCCGTAATAAAACGGCCCAAGGCGCTTCACAGGAGTGTTTTGAGACAAAATGTGACGCTGAGCCACATAAGGAGATATTAGGACAGGTGACCAAAAGCCTGGCCAAAGAGGTAGGTTTTAAGGAGCCTCTTAAAGGTGGAGCGAGGTAGAGAGATTTAGGGAGGTAATTCCAGAGCTTAGGACCTAGGCAGCTGAAGGCACGGCCGCCAATGCTGGGGCGATGAAAATCGGGGATGCGCAAAGGGCCACAATTGGAGGAGCGCAGAGATCTCGGAGGGTTGTAGGGCTGGAGGGGGTTACAGAGATGGGGAGGGGCGAGGCCGTGGAACGATTTGAGTAGAAGGATGAGAAATTTATATTTGAGGTGTTGCTGGACGGGGAGCCGGGGTCAGCGAGCACAGGGGTGTCAGATGCCCTGATAGTCGACCAGGTTGTCAACACTCAGTGTTCAGCCTTACTCATGGTGGATGCCCACTTGAGCGAGGTGTCAGAGTCCGGTCACTACCCCCGGATCCACACCACAACCAAAGCCAGCATCTTTTGTGGGAGGTGAAAATTGGGGGAGAAGAAAGAAAAGATTCTGTGAGTATAAAGAGCAGGAGATTCTGTGAGTAAACAGGGCGGGAGATTCTGTGAGTAAACAGAGCGGGAGATTCTAAGAGTAAACAGAGCGGGAGATTCTGTGAGTAAACAGAGCGGGAGATTCTGTGTGTAAACAGAGCGGGAGATTCTGTGAGTAAACAGGGCGGGAGATTCTGTGAGTAAACAGAGCGGGAGATTCTGTGAGTAAACAGAGCGAGAGATTCTGTGAGTAAACAGAGCGGGAGATTCTGTGAGTAAACAGAGCGGGAGATTCTGAGAGTAAACAGAGCGGGAGATTCTGTGAGTAAACAGGGCGGGAGATTCTGTGGGTAAACAGAGCGGGAGATTCTGTGAGTAAACAGGGCGGGAGATTCTGTGAGTAAACAGAGCGGGAGATTCTGAGAGTAAACAGGGCGGGAGATTCTGTGAGTAAACAGGGCGGGAGATTCTGTGAGTATACAGAGTGGGAGATTCTGTGAGTAAACAGAGCGGGAGATTCTGTGAGTAAACAGAGCGGGAGATTCTGTGTAAACAGGGCGGGAGATTCTGTGAGTAAACAGGGCGGGAGATTCTAAGAGTAAACAGAGCGGGAGATTCTGTGAGTAAACAGGGCGGGAGATTCTAAGAGTAAACAGGGCAGGAGATTCTGTGAGTAAACAGAGCGGGAGATTCTGTGAGTAAACAGAGCGGGAGATTCTGTGAGTAAACAGAGCGGGAGATTCTGTGAGTAAACAGGGCGGGAGATTCTGTGAGTAAACAGAGCGAGAGATTCTGTGAGTAATCAGAGCTGGAGATTCTGTGAGTAAACAGGGCGGGAGATTCTGTGAGTAAACAGGGCGGGAGATTCTGTGAGTAAACAGGGCGGGAGATTCTGTGAGTAAACAGGGCGGGAGATTCTGTGAGTAAACAGAGCGGGAGATTCTGTGAGTAAACAGAGCGGGAGATTCTGTGAGTAAACAGGGCGGGAGATTCTGTGAGTAAACAGAGCGAGAGATTCTGTGAGTAAACAGGGCGGGAGATTCTAAGAGTAAACAGGGCGGGAGATTCTGTGAGTATAAAGAGCGGGAGATTCTGTGAGTATAAAGAGCGGGAGATTCTGTGAGTAAACAGAGCGGGAGATTCTAAGAGTAAACAGGGCGGGAGATTCTGTGAGTAAACAGAGCGGCGGCAGCAGCGGGAGTGGCGGACCTGCAAGGGAGCAGCGGCTGTGGGAGAAAATAAAGGTCGGTGATTTTCAGGCCCAGTCGAGCAGCGGCAGAATTCGAGAGTGACGTCACAGTACAGAAAGTGACACCGGCGCAGGGGAAGAAGCTGATTGGTGAGTAGTGGGTGAGTGCTTTTTTTTTCTTCAATTTTAAGTTTATTTCTTTTAAGGTAGTTCATAGTTAAGGTAGTTCGGGAGAGCGAGAATCCGAGAGTTTAAATTTGAGGTAAGAATTTTTAAATTAAAAGTATGGCAGGGGACCTCAGTCCCGTGCGTTGCATGGCCTGCAGCATGTGGGAATTCCTAGACGCGTCTTGCAGTCAGGATGACCACATGTGCAGTAAGTGCCAGGGTTTGGCCAACTTGAGATCCAGTTTTTGGAGCTCGAGCGTCAGCTGGAGGCACTGCGGTGTATCCGCGAGGCTGAGAGTTACGTGGATAGCACGTTTTTGGATGTGGTCACCCCACAGCTTAAGAAAGTGCAGTCAGAGAGGGAATGGGAGATCACCAGTCAGAAGAAGGGGGGCAGGCAGATAGTCAGGAAAGCCCCAGAGTGCATCTCACTCAACAACCGTTTTTCTGTGTTGGAAAACGGTGAAAGTGACGGTTCCTCTGGGGAGTGCAGCCAGAGCCAAGTTCACGGCACTGTGGGTGGCTCAGCTGCACAAGAGGGGAGGAGTAAGAGTGGAAGGGCAATAGTGGTAGGAGAATCAATAGTGAGGGGTGCAGACAGGCGTTTCTGCGGCCGCAGACGTGACTCCAGGATGGTATGTTGCCTCCCTGGTGCCAGGGTCAAGGATGTCACTGAACGGCTGCAGGGCATTCTGAAGGGGGAGGGCGAATAGTCAGAGGTCGTGGTTCACATTGGTACCAACGACATAGGTAGAAAGAGGGATGAGGTCCTGCAACAAGAATTTAGGGAGTTAGGTAGCAGATTAAAAAGCAGGACCTCAAAGGTTGTAATCTCTGGATTACTCCCAGTGCCACATGCTAGTGAGTATAGAAATAGAGGATAGAGCAGATGAATGCGTGGCTAAAGAGTTGGTGCAGGAGGGAGGGCTTTAGTTTCCTGGATCACTGGGTCTCTTTCTGGGGAAGGTGGGACCTGTATAAGTCGGAAGGGTTGCACCTGAACCGGAACGGGACCAGCATCCTTGCGGGGAGGTTTGCTAGTGCTGTTGGGGGGGTTTAAACTAACTTGGCAGAGGGATAGGATACGGAGTGGAGCTATAGTAGGGGGTGATGCACAGCCAAATATAGAGGAAAAAACAAGTCAGTCTGGAAGGCAGAGCAAATATGTAACGGCACAAGGGAGTATGGCAAGGCTGGATGGCATTTATTTTAATGCAAGGAGTCTTGCGAGTAAGGCAGATGAATTGAAAGTGTTGATGAACACATGGGAGTATGATATTGTTGCTATCACAGAGACATGGTTGAGGGAGGGGCAGGACTGGCAGCTCAATATTCCGGGGTATAGAATCTTCAGGCGAAACAGAGGGGGGTGTAAAAGAGGAGGGGGTGTCGCAATATTAATCAAGGAGTCAGAGTGTGAAAGGCTTAGAGGGTGCGGAATTCTTAAAGTGCATCCAGGAGAGCTTTTTGAGCCAGCATGTAGAAAGTCCTACAAGAGAGGGGGGCGGTACTGGACCTAATTCTAGGGAATGTAGCCAGGCAAGTGGTAGAAGTGTCAGTAGGAGAGCATTTTGGTGACAGTGACCATAATTCGGTGAGATTTAAGGTCGTCATGGAAAAGGACAAAGATGGACCGGAAATAAAGGTTCTAAATTGGGGGAAGGCCGAATTTAATATGATAAAGCCAAAGTGGACTGGGATCAGCTACTTGTAGGAAAATCCACATCAGAGCAGTGGGAGTCTTTCAGAAAGGAAATAGAGAGAGTACAACGCCAACATGTTCCCGTAAAGGTCAAGGGTGGGACCAACAAGTCCACGGAACCCTGGATGTCTAGGGATATACAAGAATGGATTAGGAAAAAAAGGAAGGCTTTTGGCAGATACAAAGGACTAAAAACAATGGAAGCCCTAGAGGAGTATAGAAAGTGCAGGGGGGTACTTAAAAAAGAAATTAGGAGAGCGAAGAGGAGGCATGAAAAAACACTGGCAGGCAAAATAAAGAAAAATCCCACGGTGTTTTATAAGTATATTAAGGGCAAGAGGATAACCAGGGAAAGAGTAGGGCCCATTAGGGACCAAAGTGGCAATCTGTGTGTAGAGCCAGAAGATGTAGGTGAGGTTTTATATGAATATGTCCATCTGTGTTCACTATGGAAAAGGATGTCGTAGGCATAGAAATCAGGCAGGGGGATTGTGATATACTTGAACAATTTGCATTGAGAGGGAGGAGGTACTAACGGTTTTAGTAGGCTTAAAAGTGGATAAATCCCCAGGCCCAGACGAGATGTATCCCAGGCTGCTGTGTGAGGCAAGGGAGGAGATTGCAGAGGCTCTGACACAAATTTTCAGAACTTCTCTGGCTACAGGGGAGGTACCAGAGGACTGGAGGACAGCTAACATAGTACCATTATTCAAGAAGGGTAGTAGGGATAAACCAGGGAATTACAGGCCAGTGAGCCCAGCATCAGTGGTAGGGAAATTATTGGAAAAAATTCTGAGGGACAGAATTAGTCTCCACTTGGAGAGGCAAGGATTAATCAAGGATAGTCAGCATGGCTTTGTCAGGGGGCGATCATGTCTAACCAATTTAATTGAATTTTTGAGGGGGTGACTAGGTGTGTGGATGAGGGTAGTGCAGTTGATGTAGTCTACATGGACTTCAGTAAGGCTTTTGACAAAGTCCCGAATGGGAGACTGGTCAAGAAGGTAAGAGCCCATGGGATCCAGGGCAATTTGGCACATTGGATCCAAAATTGGCTTAGTGGCAGGAGGCAGAGGGTGATGGTCGAAGGTTGTTTTTGTGACTGGAAGCCTGTGTCCAGTGGTGTACCGCAGGGATCGGTGCTAGGTCCCTTGCTGTTTGTAGTGTACATTAATGATTTAGATATGAATGTAGGAGGTATGATCAGTAAGTTTGCAGATGACACGAAAATTGGTGGAGTGGTAAATAGCGAGGAGGGAAGCCTCAGGCAACAGGACGATATAGACGGGTTGGTCAGATGGGCAGAACAGTGGCAAATGGAATTTAACCCTGAAAAGTGTGAGGTGATGCATTTTGGGAGGACTAACAAGGCAAGGGAATACACAATGAATGGTAGGACCCTAGGAAGGACAGAGGATCAGAGGGACCTTGGTGTGCATGTACATAGATCCCTGAAGGCAGCAGGACAGGTAGATAAGGTGGTTAAGAAGGCATATGGGATACTTGCCTTCATTAGCCGAGGCATAGAATATAAGAGCAGGGAGGTTATGATGGAGCTGTACAAAACGCTAGTTAGGCCACAGCTGGAATACTGTGTGCAGTTCTGGTCATCACACTATAGGAAGGATGTGATTGCATTGGAGAGGGTGCAGAGGAGATTCTCCAGGATGTTACCTGGGCTGGAGCGTTTCAGCTATGAAGAGCGACTGGACAGGCTGGAGTTTTTTTCCTTAGAGCAGAGAAGGCTGAGGGGGGACCGGATTGAGGTGTACAAAATTATGAGGGGCATAGATAGGGTAGATAGAAAGGAACTTTTCCCCTTAGTAGAGGGGTCAATAACCAGGGGGCATAGTTTCAAGGTAAGGGGCAGGAGGTTTAGAGGGGATTTGAGGAAAAACTTTTTCACCCAGAGGGTGGTTGGAATCTGGAACTCACTGCCTGAAAGGGTGTTAGAGGCAGGAACCCTCACAACATTCAAGAAGCATTTAGATGAGCACTTGAAACGCCATAGCATACAAGGCTACGGACCAAGTGCTGGAAAATGGGATTAGAATAGATAGGGCTTGATGGCCGGCGTGGACACGATGGGCCGAAGGGCCTCTTTCTGTGCTGTATAACTCTATGACTATAAGTTTTAAAGAAAAGGATGAAAAAGAGGAGGAGCACGTACACTGAGAAAATGTTGTTGAAGGGCAAAAGGGGAAGGAGTAAAGGGGGAAATGAATAAAGACGCACAGGAATTGAAAAGACTGAATGAGTATGGATTTAGATAAGGGGAGATAGTAAATTTGTAAGTAAATGGTGCATCCAGTACATAGATTAGCTTTCCCCAGCAACACGGAATAGGCATATAGGATATAGAAAACCAGAAAGACAGATAGTTTGAGTTAGGCAGACAAATATAATGAAACAGAAATGATATAGATAAATGGGTTGAGAGATAAACAGGTAGGTATTACTTGACATAAAAGAAACAAATCGGTGGGTAGCTGCCTCCTGCGGTATCCCTCGCTTCGAGCTTTGGTTTCCATGGTTCTGGCATTAAGTGGATTACTAACCCTTGGCCGCCTGCTTGCAAGGCCCATCACGCCTGCTTATTCCGGCTCAGGCTGCCGAATGAGCTGAATTAATGCTCGATTCCGGCTGTGAGCAGCCCAAGAGCTTATTAATTAGCAGCCTCATCTCCAGCAGATCGAGATGCAAGGAGGTGCCACTCACTCACGGTGCGCTGCTGCGCGCATCGCCACGCCGCGACCCGCCACTGCATCTGTCCTAATAGAGTCAACAGCTCTTCAGCTCCTAAACCTATTTCTTCTGGAAGCCGAGGCACTTCACAAGAATAGCCACTTAGGAAAGCGGTTTCTTTTTTTTTATACATTGGCCTGTGCCACGCGCTATCATTTCAAAAATTAGTACGCAAGGTGTTATCAGGATCCGTCAGAGTGCGATGCTCTTAAACCCAGCAGGGCTCCCCGGGCTGCGATAAATCAATCCCTGTTAAGTGGGTCTCCAAGACGGCAGCCGCTGAGTGTGATTTGCAAAAAAAAATTAAAAAATTATTTACGTGTCTCAAAACTTAGAAAAAAATGACTGCTGGGGAGTGTGCCCTCAACCTGCCCTGTGCTTCTAGCCTTCATGGTGACCACAGTGACCGGTGCCTCGGCAACGCATCACCCTGCAAACGGGATGTGGATACATGGGGTGAATGAAAGAAAGACTTGCATTTATATAGCGCCTTTCACAACCACTGGACATCTCAAAATGCTTTACAGTCAATGAAGTGCTTTTGAAGAGTAGTCACTGTTGTAATGTAGGAAACACGGCAGCCAATTTGCACACAGCAAGGTCCCACAAACAGCAATGTGAAAATGACCAGATAATCTGTTTTTGTTCTGTTGGTTGAGGGCACCAGGGGATAACTCCCCCTGCTCTTCTTCGAAATAGTGCCGCGGGATCTTTTACGTCCACCTGAGAGAGCAGACGGGGGTCTCGGTTTAACGTCGCATCTGAAAAACAGCACCTCCAACAGTGCAGCACTCCCTCAGCACTGCACTGGAGTGTCAGCCTAGCTATATGTGCTCAAGTCCCTGGAGTGGGACTTGAACCCACAACCTTCTGACCCAGAGGCAAGTGTGCTACCAACTGAGCCACAGCTGACACATGGGGTGAATGGGAGCGTAACCCCGCAATGTCCTCACTTCAAGGTGTTGTCTCAGACCGTGCTCCAAGAGCAGCTATAACAATGTACTTCATTTTGTTATAATCCACAGTGGGGTTTTTTTTGTAGATTTTTAGACTTAAAGTAGGATTTTTTTTCTGTTTGCAGTAGATTAGCTTTTTGCCTTAGATGCAACAACCTGTACATTACTGCCAGTGATATTCATAGAATCGTATTAGTGCAGGAATTCTTAACACATTCTCACAACATTTTGTGGTGTGTTTTAACAGAGATGTTTAAAAATAAATGAGTTAGGCTCCGTTAGAGCAGCAATTAACAAAGTCAATCCAATGCTAAACTACCAGAGCCAACAGGGTAAGTCAAGAGAACGTCATGATCGGACTGGACAGTGCTCTGATCAGCCCACACACACCTTGAGCACTGTGTCCAGTTCTGGTCACCGAGACACAAGAGCGATGTTCAAGCACTGGACGCAGTGCAGAAAAGAGCCACGAGGCCGATCCATGGTGTTTAGAGGTCCAGGTTATGAGGAAAGACAGGAGCTTTTCAACCTGGAAAGGAGGCATCTGAGAGATGATCGTATGGAGGCTTATAAGAGTAGGACAACGGGACACAGGTTCAAACTAGTAAAAGGTAAGTTTCGGACTGATATTGGGAAATACTTCACACTGAGAGCGATCAACAGATGGGATGGGTTTCCAGATAGAGTAGTGGAGGCAAAAGCCCATGAATTATTTCAGAAGCAATTGGATGCTGCAATGAGAGGACTTTAAGATCTTCTGGATGGATGAATTAAGATGGGCCAAATGGCCTTCCTCAACCATAACTATCTTGTGATCTTAAGAATAACAAACACATTTGTGTTCATCTGCTAATATTGTAAGTTGTAATTTATATGTCAGTATTGTGGCATACCCCTGTGTTACAAGAGCTATTGGCTGTGTAAAAACTGCAATGGTTTGCTTTACAGAAATCCATTCTTCCCTATCTCAGAGCTGAGGGATGGAATATATTCCCATTTCAGGCACCTAGGGGGGAAAATTAGTCCCCTTAGCGCCTCCCATTAGCGCCAGCAGATGGTGGTATGTATCATTTGTTGAAGCATTACTCACCCTGACCGTTAAATTTCTTCCTGCACTGTATGTGGGTCCTGGGGACCACAGTGCTGCCCGAGATGTGCTGCGCTACCTCCCTTCACATGGTGTGGAACACTTGCGGCGAGGGCCTCCTGCCACTTTCCGGGTAGAGCACCGCCCTCCGTCTCTCCACAGCGAAAACCAATGCTTCATCGCAGAATCTGCGGACTCTCTCCCTGGGGCGTGGATCTGCTATGAGCACACCTGGTTCAGTTATCCTGCTTCTGCTTCTGCTTCTGCTTGCTTAGGCAGCTGCACAGCCAGCAATGCTGAGAATGAGGTTCTGCAGCATCAATGAACCTCCCCTTTAAGTAGTGAAAAACATGACTTGTGATTAGACTGCACCTGATATTGGTCCACCCTTTGAGTGTACCACCAATGAGCTTGGGCTTTAAGACTTGAATTAGGACTCCAATCGTTTTTTTGAGCAGTGAGCATGAATTTTGTGTGCCATTTAAAGCATTAGCGCCTGGTGCTAATTCTCCAACTTTTCTACTGACACCGCTCATTCCTTGGCTATAATGAATTTCTAGCCCCTAGTCTCACCATCAAGCACTCTCGGCTCAGGTAAAGCACAGCCAGTTTCAGAATAAAGGGATCGCGGGGAGTCCTGGTCCACACATCTTGATTTCCTGTCCTATTTAAGTTAATGAACGGAAAATCAGAGGTTATTGGGCCTGTGATCCAGCTGATCATGGTGGGATTCTGAGAACCAAGATGAGATAGTTTCAAGGGCACCGATGCTGAGGGAATAGATGGCAGGTGAAGTTGAGATGACAGAAGCGATCTGTCAGTGGTGAGAAAGGTTGTTCCAATGAGGTGACACTGGATATAGAGTTTGCTCCAAACACTTGCAAGCTGCATAAAGCTCAATCTGTCTTCCAAATGCAGTAAGCAACTGATTCTAACCTTGGAAAGTGAACACCTATGAAATGGGAGTTTTTAGAGAACATTTGCAGCTGTCAAGTTAGTAAATCATCCTATGCTGACACAACTCCCGACCTCCTTACCTGATGTGATCCCCGAGCAGTGGGAAAGCCGTTGGTGAACTCTTAAAAACTATTTTAAGCTCACCTTTAGATTTTAAGTGCCTGTTAACAAGCTCTTAATAATCTAAATTGCCTCCCTCACCGCTTGGTGTTGGGTCTGTTCAGCGCTGACAGATCCGACATCTGGGAGACTAGTGTGGAGGTGGGTTAACAGTGTGTTCCCTGCCTGCTGTCAAAAAATGTTTTCCCCAGCCGACCCACCACCAAACCTGCCCCCTGACCCCCCCCAAAAAGTTCCCCCCATAGCGTGGGCTCGTGATTTCCCTGAAAGTGTCACTCCTCACGGAGAGCGCCGGGTCACGTGATCACCTCTACTATCTCATGTTACTTTGTTAGGTCACCAGCGATCATTCTTCACTAATTTAGAACAATACATATATGCCTTTCCTGACTCTTTTCTTGATAAAAATTGATAAAGAGGAGGTACGAGAAAGGCTGGCTATACTTAAAGTAGATAAGTCACCAGGACTAGATAGGATGCATCCTAGGATGCTGAGGGAGGTAAAGGTGGAAATTGCAGAGGTACTGGCCATAATCTTCCAATCCTCCTTAGAAATGGGGGTGGTGCCAGAGGACTGGAGAACTGCAAATGTTACACCCTTGTTCAAAAAGGATGTAAGGATAAGCCCAGCAACTACAGACCAGTCAGTTTAACCTCGGCAGTGGGGAAGCTTTTAGAAACGATAATCCGGGACAAAATTAACAGTCACTTGGACAAGTGTGGATTAATTAAGGAAAGCCAGCACGGATTTGTTAAAGGCAAATCGTGTTTAACTAACTTGATCGAGTTTTTTGATGAGGTAACAGTGAGGGTTGATGAGGGCAATATGGTTGAGGTGGTGTACATGGACTTCCAAAAGGCATTTGATAAATTGCCACATAATAGGCTTGCCAGCAAAGTTGAAGCCCATGGAATAAAAGGTACAGTGGCAGCGCGGATACAAAATTGGCTAAGTGACAGGAAACAGAGAGTAGTGGTGAACGGTTGTTTTTCGGACTGGAGGAAAGTATACAGTGGTGTTCCCCAGGGGTCGGTACTAGGACTGCTACTTTTCTTGATATATATTAATGACTTGGACTTGGGTGTACAGGGCACAATTTCAAAATTTGTGGATGAAACAAAACTTAGAAGTATAGTGAACAGTGAGGAGGATAGTGATAGACTTCAAGAGGACATAGACAGGCTGGTGGGATGGGCGGACATGTGGCAGATGAAATTTAATGCAGAAAAATGCGAAGTGATACATTTTGGTAGGAAGAACGAGGAGAGGCAATATAAACTAAAGGGTACAATTCTAAAGTGGGTGCAGGAACAGAGAGACCTGGGGGTATATGTGCACAAATCGTTGAAGGTGGCAGGGCAGGTTGAGAAAGTGGTTAAAAAAGCATACGGGATCCTGGGCTTCATAAATAGAGGCAGAGAGTACAAAAGCAAGGAAGTTATGATGAACCTTTATAAAACACTGGTTTGGCCTCAGCTGGAGTATTGTGTTCAATTCTGGGCACTGCACTTTAGGAAAGATGTGAAGTCCTTAGAGAGGGTGCAGAAAAGAATTACAAGAATGGTTCCAGGGATGAGGGTCTTCAGTTAAGTGGATTGACTGGAGAAGCTGGAATTGTTCTCCTTAGAGCAGAGAAGGTTGAGAGGAGATTTGATAGAGGTATTCAAAATCATGAGGGGTCTAGACAGAGTAGATAGAGAGAAACTGTTCCCATTGGCAGAAGGGTCAAGAACCAGAGGACACAGATTTAAGGTGATTGGCAGAAGAACCAAAGGCGACATGAGGAAAAACTTTTTTATACAGCGAGTGGTTAGGATCTGGAATGCACTGCCTGAAAGAGTGGTGGAGGCAGACTCAATCGTGGCTTTCAAAAGGTAATTGGATAAGTACCTGAAGGAAAAATATTTGCAGGGATATGGGGAAAGTGTAGGGGGAGTGGGACTAGCTGAGGTGCTCTTGCAGAGAGCCAGCACGGGCTCGACAGGCCGAATGGCCTCCTTCTGTGCTGTAACCATTCTATGATTCTGTGATTAATAATCATTTTAAAAGTTGTGAGCACAGCACCGGATGTAACAATCCCAGCACTGTAACCGGACCACACGAGCTTTGACATCAGTTGAATGTTTTGTTAAATTATTAAGACTTGTTATTGGTGCTGGAAACAAATCACTACATGGCCTCGCCGCACCCGTCTTCAACAGCCTCCTCTAGTCGCATGTTCCTGGCTGCACTCTCTCTTCTCAGCCTCTCATCATCTTCACCATCAGCCGATGCTTCTCCAGCCACAATGACTCCGCCCTCTGAAACCCTCGCTTAATGCCTCCACCTGGTCACCTCCCTCCCTTCTCCCTTGAAGACCCTCTGACTGTCTTCCCTTCCCTCCCCACCTTTTCTTCCATTTCTTGTTCAGTGTTAACTCACTTTGTGCGTCACTGTGTAAAGCACGCCCTGAGACAATGGCTTTGTGCATGAGGAGTGCTTTAGAAATACAAGTTGCTGTTCTGGGAGAAGATTTCCTCTGGTCATTACGGGTCAGTGACATCGTAAACCTAGCAGGAAGATTGTCAAATACTTCTTTGATGTCAGTAATAAGGGATGATTGTGCAATCAAGTTCTCCCAGTGAGGAGCGTGCTTGAAGGAAACATAGGTCAGAATATTGATATTGAGGTGATATTGAGGCTTTGGAAAGGGTGTAAGATTAATACCCAATTTAAAGCATCTAGGTTACCAAGATAGGCTCAAAGAATTGGGACTCTAAACTTTAGAGATGTGTTAACTCAAGGGTGATTTGATCGAGATGATGAAGGGAATAGATTGTGTTTGTGTAGACAGTTTGTTTCAACTAAATAGGTTAAGGGGTACCAGGGGTCACAATCTCAAATTATGTAAGGCCAGAATTAGGTTAGATATTAAGAGATGGTTCTTTTCCCAGAGAATAGTGGACCTGTGGAACAGGCTGCCACCTCATGCAGTAAATCCTGATTCGCTGAATTCCTTCAAGCGAGAGCTGGACCGGTTTCTGGCTGGGGAGGAGATCACCTCCTACAAATGGTACAAAATGTATAAGTATAATCAGAGCCAGAGTGTTCTCCTGGAATAGTTTTAAATCACCTTTAGGGGATCGGAGAGGACGTTCCAGATTGTTTCCCCTAATTGACCTGTGTTTTTCCCACATTACAACAGTGACTACACTTCAAAAGTGCTTCATTGGTTGTAAAACGCTTTGGAACATCCTGAGGTCATGAAAGGCTTTATATAAATGCAAGTCTTACTTTTTATCTGTTTTTTTGCCTCATGATTACATGGCTTTCGGGTGGGATGAGGAGTATAGGTATTGTGACACTCAAGGCATCGTAGTTGTGTGGGACAGCATGGATGGGTCTTTTCCTATCTGTGAGTCATTGTCATACGTTCGTATCACGAGTTTCAGGCCTACAACTTCCTGACCAGCATCCTTGCAAGCCCCATCCCTCGCTAGCGGTGCCCTGTTTCCAGAGGAAATCTTCCCCCATAATGGTTAACACTTCCGATATCTTTACTTGGGAACAAATTTCAGAATGTGGCTGCTTCATCACATTTATCTGTGGGTGAGATTCCAGTTGGCGAGCGATGCTGCCTTGACTTATTGCAATCCCAGTGTGCTGAGTCACAGAGGGGGAGGGATGAGCTTTTAATTCCCCACATGGAAAGATCGCGAAAGATCAGGAGAGCCGAGGCAGGCAGGACAGGGGCAGATTGGAAGCCAACTGTTTCCCTGAAGGGAGGAAGAGAAATCTGAGAAGCAAAGTTACCCTAGGGCGACTTTCACTGAAATCCCTGATGGGCAACTATAGAGTAGGATTAGGCGGGGTCTGGGAGCAGCCTAGGGTCATGTCTGAAGCAGAGAATCTCAAGAAAGTAAGTAAGAATGAAAAAACTAACCCCTTACCTTCCTACCAATAAAAGCTTATTTTGAACCAGATTACACAACACTTTCACAATAAACAATTTTGCTTTGGTAGCTGAGGTGATTTAATCATTACTAATGAATGATAATGCAGCTCTCGAGAACCACTCCCGAATCAACTATCTTATTGATTACTGGAAGTGTTTCAGAATTAAATCATCCAATCATTCTAATAGCAAGGAGTTATTTTCTGAGTCTCATCCTAGCTTAACCACAGCCAATCCAACAGACCCAGTGAGTGCTAATGATGTCTTGGTGCTGCAGTCAGATTGAGACAATGCTACCCTTACAGTGTAACATGTACTGGGCTCCAAGAAAGAAAGAATTTATATAGTGCCTTTTACATCCTCGAGATGTCCCAAAGCGCTTCACAGCCAATGAATTGCTTTTGAAGTGCAGTCACTGTTGTTGTATGGGCAAATGAGGCAGTCAATTTGAGCATAGCAAGGTCCCACAAAGAGTAAATGAGATAAATGACCAGTCACTATGTTTTGGTGGTGTTGGTTGAGAAATGAATGAATGCAGAGACACCGGGAGAGCTCCATGCTCTTCTTTGAGTAGTCCCATGGGATCTTTTAAGGCCAAATAAACAGGCAGATGGGGTTTTGGTTTAACATCTCATCTGAATGACGGCACCTCCGACAGTGTAGAACTCCCTCAATACTGCACTGAGGTGTCAGCTTATGTGCTCAACTAATACCACATAATGGGCAATCATTGTTTCCTGGGTCTTTACCCACACAAAAGATGTAGGAGTGTTGTTTCCAAATGTTACGTTCACAGGACAGCTTCAAGTTAATTTTTGTGCTCATCAAGGTTAATTCTGGCAATGAAACAATCTTCTACTTTTGACCCCGTATCAGCATCAGCTCCCAGGTCAGGTACTGCATGTTTTAGATAGAGAGTAAAGTTCCCTCTACACTGCTCCATCAAGCACTCCCAGAGCAGGTGCAGCACGGGTTAGATAGATAGTAAAGCTCCATCTGCACTGTTCTATCAAGTACTCCCACGTCAGATATGGTATGAGTTAGATGCAGAGTAAAGCTCCCTCATGGGCGACAAATTAACAACAATTTTAGGTTGGGACTGGCATGGGCTTGATGTAGGGTGAAGTCCACTACAGTGTTCCATTAGGCACTCTCAGGTCACGTATAATATGGTTTAGATGACCTTCTCCACAAGGAGGTGAGGATAACAGGTGTGTTTCCAGGCCATTCTTGTGGTGTGTACCTGAAGGTAGAAAATCAAACGGCTACTACCTTTTGCATCATAGATACATCAGTGTATTCAGCACAGCGATACGTGCTGGGAACTGGAATTGGAACGCTCTACTCTAACCCCATTTCCCTGCTCTTTCCTCAAACCTTCATAATTTTTCATCTTAATTGCAGTGATTGACTCGGTTTCAAAAGCAACCTGAGGTAATGCTTTCCATATTCAAATAACTTGCAGTGAAAAATTTCATCATTTTGCCTTCAGCCGTCTAGGCCCCACGTTTTGGAAATCCCTCCCTAAACCTCTCCGCCACTCTTCCTCTCTCTCCTCCTATAAGAACCCCCTTAAAACCTACCTCCTTGACCAAGCTTTTGGTCCTCCCTCCTAATATCTCCTTCTTTGGCTCAGCATCCATTATTTTCTGATTACGCCTCTGTGAGGTACCTCGGGATGTTTTTCTACATTGTAGGAGCTATATAAATGCAAGTTTTCGCGGATTTTACTTTAAGTACCAATCCTAAATTTCTGCCGCCACAGTTGAAACCCAACAACTATCTAGGGCATGAACCTGCTTGTGGTGATAATTTTACTGAAAAAGTCAATGTGAGTACAAAACAGATAACCTCATTTTGAACTCATACCAACGTTTTTGCTAAAGTTATGGACAGGAGTCATTCCCTCCCTGCCCCACCCCGCCTTCACCATAGCATCCCACCACTGGTGTGTTTCCAGGATTTATTTATACTATAGAATCGATGCCAATCCAGAAGGGCACACAAAAATACAGGCAAATAGACACACACACATAGAAAGACACACAGAAACACACGAAATACACGCACAAACACAGAAAGACCCACAGAAATATAGGCAAATACTTTTCTTCTTCTTAGGCAGTCCCTCAGACTGAGTTCTCAAGTGACTGATGAGTCCAATGCGGGACCTACAGTCACTGTCACAGGAGGGGCAGACGGTGGTTGAAGGGGCGGGTGGGTGGGGTGCTTGGGTTGACGTGCGCTCCTTGCGCTGCTTGCGCTTGGCTTCCGCTTGCTCCCGGCGAAGAGACTCGAGGTGTTCGGCGCCTTCCCGGATGCTTCTCCTCCACTTTGTGCGGTCTTGGGCCAGGGAGTCCCAGGAGCTCCGACACGCCAAGAGAGCCCCAGGTGGGCAGAGGAAACGCTTCAAGGACACCCTCAAAGCCTTCTTGAAAAAGTGCAACATCCCCATACAATAATTCGACAATAGGCAAATACGCACACACACACACACAAATACAAGCAAATAGACACACACACATAGAAAGACACACAGAAACACACCAAATACACACAAAAAGACACACAGAAATATAGGCAAATACACACACACACACAAATACAAGCAAATAGACACACACACATAGAAAGACACACAGAAACACACCAAATACACACACAAACACAAAAAGACACACAGAAATATAGGCAAATACACACACACACACACACACAAATACAAGCAAATAGACACACACAGATAGAAAGACACACAGAAACACACCAAATACACACACAAACACAAAAAGACACACAGAAATATAGGCAAATACACACACACACACACACACAAATACAAGCAAATAGACACACACAGATAGAAAGACACACAGAAACACACCAAATACACACACAAACACAAAAAGACACACAGAAATATAGGCAAATACACACGGAAAGACACAGAAATAGAGGCAAATACAAACACACACACACACAGAAAGACACACAGAAATACAAGCAAATAGATGCAGGCACGGCACACAGATAGACTCAGAACATACAGTTAGGCGTACAGAAAAACGAATAAATAGAGGCACATGTGGGCAGCTTGTGTTGTGGAAATGGTTCCAGCAGACGCTAAGGCATGTACAGTTATTGAAGAGGCGTGTAGGATTGTGTTTTTAATTTTCTGGCTATTCCCTGCGTTGATATGGGCCAGCGAGGTAAAAAAAAATGAACGGATACAAACAACTAGGAGAAATGGCAGCCTGTGGCTCGCACCGCTGATTGTTCGCTGCAGCTCGCACTGTGTGTCTTCATCGCTTCATTTATATTACAGCGCCGGCAGTGAAGTCAGGGCTGCCACGGGCAACGGTGCCGTGATATAAATACAGCAATAAATGAACAGGCACACACACACACACACACGGGCGCACGTACGAGCAGGGCCACTGCAATAGCCAATTCTCTCAATCCTCATTTAAACAGGAGAGGTGAAAAGGAGAGATGTATCTGATGAGACTTGAGCCGAAAGGCATTATCAGAAATCAAAAGTGCAATCAAAGGCCTGTTCTGCCCACCCAGCGAGAATAATTAAAGGCATAATACAAGAGAAAAAAATGTTTTTAAAAAAAAAAAATGCAGGAGATTGTCACCTTGCTCTCTGATTTCTATAAAAGATTCCAACCCAGGCCCTTGACTGAGCTGGAACGTGCCTCTCCTTCTAATTAGTTCTGCTGCAGTGGGGGGAGAAATAAACAATGTCACTAGGCCTTTCGGTTCAAAGAAGCCTGTGTGTATTTTGCATTTGAAAGTCGATGGCTGCGCTGAGGCGCATAAAAGGAAATGTCAGGGTAAAAGTTCACTCCTGAAAGAGTTTCATCAAAGGGTGGCTTGACATTTCAGATTTCTGGATTTGGAATTTGTCTGCTCCTGTCGGAAGCATCAACCTGTTGGTTGGGGGGCGGTGGGGTAGCCCCCATCTCCTCCTCCACACCTTCCGCCCTGCCACCTGCGAAGCAAGTAATCGGATGAGACATCCTCGGACTCCTGTTGAGTGCATAATCTGCTGGCGAGCCGTCAATTCCTCATTCACATTCAGCAGAGTCCCCGAGAGAGGAACCGCCTGTTAAACACCGACTCTTAGTCCAGGCACAGTGCTCGCCGCCATTTCAGTTTCCCCCAGTCTTCTTGGCGCGCAGTTTCCGCAGGCACCAGGCACACCCTTGTCCGATCGGCTTTTCTTCGTTCGTCAGCCTAGTCAAAGGGCTGTTCAGCCCTGGAGATCATCACAGCTGAGCCCCAATCACGGTTCTCCCCCCCCCCCCCCGCCCCATGTGCACACGGCCCAGCAGGAGCTCCTGGACACTGGTCAGCATGATTTCTCCCCGCCCGCCCCCTCCTGTTACCTAGGGCTTTCTGTCTTCATGGGCCACATTGATGGAACCTCAATGTTCACATATAAAGTTTAACTCACATAGAGGTTTCAACAAAGCAACAGGCTATTCGGCCCAACCAGTCCATGTCGGTGTTTACCCTCTATGCGAGCAAATAGTTCTAATCACATTTACCCGCCCTGTTTCCTTATCCCATCAACCTATTTACCTTCATCCACCTGCCCAATCTAATACTGAATGTTGATATAGTTTCTGCCTCAACTACTAACCCTGCAGGTGAATTCCACCGCCTCACAACTCTGTGCGAAGAAGCTTCTCCCGCTCTCTGTTCTAAATCTCTTACATTTAACCTCATATCTATGACCTCTTACATACAGCTCAAGCTGCCGAGGCTAACAGATCTTGGTGTTCTGATTTAGAATTTATTCACTAATAAGGCCATGTTACTAGCAGCCCGTTCCACACCTCCTAGCCCGCACGATTTAAGCAGGATGAACCGGCAAAAAAGAAATGTAAGTGCCAATAGGAGCGGGTTGTCCGAGCTGCAAGCCTCGTATTGTTGGGGTATCGCACCTATAACGCAGTAAAACGTCCCAAGGCGCTTCACAGGAACGATATCAGACAAAAATTGACACCAAGCCACATAAGGAGATATTAGGACAGGTGAAAGTTGGATCAAAGAGGTAGGGTTTAAAGAAAAGAAAGACTTGCATTTATATAGCGCCTTTCACGACCACCGGACGTCTCAAAGCGCCTCACAGTCAATGAAGTACTTTTGAAGTGTAGTCACTGTTGTAATGTGGGAAATGCAGGAGCCAATTTGCACACAGCAAGCTCCCACAAACAGCAATGTGAAAATGACCAGATAATCTGTTTTTTTGATTGAGGGAGAAATATTGGCCAGGACACCGGGGATAACTCCCCCTGCTCTTCTTACGTCCACCTGAGAAAGCAGACGGGGCCTCGGTTTAACGTCTCATCCAAAAGACGGCACCTCCAACAGTGCAGCGCTCCCTCAGCACTGCACTGGAGTGTCAGCCTAGCTTTATGTGCGCAAGTCCCTGGAGTGGGACTATGAACCCACAACCTTCTGACTCAGAGGCGAGGGTGCTACCCACTGAGCCACAGCTGAGGAGCGACTTAAAGGAGGAGAGAGAGGTAGAGAGACAGAGAGGTTTAGGAAGGGAATTCCAGAGCTTAAGGTCTGGATAGCTGAAGGCGGGAGGGGCAAAGGAAATCAGGGACACACAAGAGGCCCGAATTAGAGGAACAGAGCTTTTCGGAGGGTTGTAGGGCTGTAGGAGGTTACAGGGATAAGGAGGGGTGAGGCCATGGAGTGATTTGAACATAAGGATAAGAATTTTAAAATCGAGGAGTTGCTGGACTGGGAGCACAGGGACACTTCTGGTCTAGAGACACGGAGACCACCCCTGGCGAAGGTCAGCCAGCTCAACACATGGGTATAAAACCAGGACTGTCAGCTTGGCTCAGTTGGTAGCACTCTCACTCTACTGAGTGAATCTTTGGTCAGTTTGACCACTAGTTAGGGGAACCATCCACTAGGTGTATTCACTGGTCAGCAGAACACATCAGTTATAGCGGTCATTAGTTAGTGTGGTCACAGGTTAGCAGAATTACCCTTCAGTGAATGTGACTATTTGTTTGCAGTGCCCTGAGGTTAGTGCAGTCACCAGTTAGAGAATCATTAAACAGCGATAATGAGTTTAATGACTGTGACTTGTCAACATTGTGCAAAATGAAAACCGCAATTTTGTGTCAGCAGATCTGATTAGCGACTCGTTCAAAGTCTTTCAAGGTTTGTTGACGTCTGATCTTGCGAACCAAACATCACATAAATCACCCTGTGCCATTGTGTATCATCCAGTGAGCTGGTTTCTGTTTGCAGTGTGGGATTGGCAGACAGCTGGGTGCAGGTAGCTCCTTATCCTTTCTGCTAAACCTCTGGTCTGTGGCACACGGAAACCTGGAAGAGAAGGGGAGAAAATAGGAATAACGTGCAAAAAATTATAAGAAGCAATTTCTAGCTTGGCTGCTAGTGCATTTCCACCCAGAATACAAAATCGCTAACTCCCAAGGAAGTGTAAATTTGTGCTCCCAGCCTCGGGTTTTCAGTATGAGTGCAGTTTACACCCGGAAGGTTAGAAACAGGTTCTGCACTGACATGAGTGGAAGTGTGAGTGGAGATTTTCCTCCTCTTTGCGTTTGGGGAATGTTCAGTTCCCAGGCGCAGCGAAAAGTAAATGGGGTTGGAGATCCTTTAGGTCACGTATCTGCCCCACAATACTGCCCTGGGATTCCATGACTTTCCCTAAATTCTCGTCACTGCAGCTGCGCCAGCATAAAAAAAAGAAAGAACTTGCATTTCTATAGCGCCTTTCGCAACCGCAGGACGTCCCAAAGCGCTTTACAGTCAATAAAGTACTTTTGAAGTGTATTCACTGTTGTAATGTAGGAAACGCGGCAACAAAATTGCACTCAGCCAGCTCCCACATACAGCAATGTGATAATGACCAGATAATCTGTTTTTGCGATGTTGGTTGAGGGATAAATATTGGCCAGGACACCGGGGAGAACTCTCCTGCTCTTCTTCGAAATAGTGCCATGGGATCTTTCACGTCCACCTGAGCAGACGGGGCCTTGGTTTAACGTCTCACCTGAAAGTTGGCACCTCCAACAGTGCAGCGCTCCCTCAACACTGTAGTGTCAGCCGAGATTATGTGCTCAGGTCTCTGGAGGGAGACGTGAACCCACAACCTTCCGACTCGGAAGCGAGAGTGCTGCCACTGAGCCAAGGCTGGCACCTAAAAGCAGGTAGGTGAGGCCTCCTGCCTCACTTTGCTACTCATTTGCCTGTTGGGTACCCAAGCAGAGGGGCGTTCAAAGAAACCCGGTGGTAGGGGCTTGCTTCAGGATGCTGTGCATACAATAGGGTCTCTGCAGGGGTCCCTGGGGGCCTCTGCCTGCCGACACGGGTCCGCATGCACTGGTGGGTGGACACAGAGCACTTCTCATGCAACCTGACCTGCATGGCATCCTTTCATTCCCTTCCTCCAAACCCCCTAAAATGGGAGAATTCCCATTGGAAAGCCCAGTGGCGCATTAGCACTGGCACTTGGGGGGTGGCAAAAAGAATTTGAACAATTGACACGAAGGCTGATGAGAACCTAAATTCCAGCAGAAAATCATACTGAAAATGGTTAAGAAATGCTGAACCACATTTACTGTAAGGGTGTCCTTCCCTTGACCTTCTATATACTCAGCATTGCTTAGCAACCCTGGATGCCCACTTCACATGGGTGTGATTGCAACTGGACGTCCTGTTTCCCAAACGTCAGGAAATGGAGTGTAGGAAATCCACACCTCCTAACTCATATGTAAAAAAATGAGAAGTCGCACAACACCAGGTTATAGTCCAACAGTTTTATTTGAAATCACGAGCTTTCGGAGCGCTGCTCCTTCGTCAGGTAAAGTGAAGGAATACAAATCAGCAAAGCATATATAGACAGAGAACAATATGTAAATGAAGATCTGCTTGTTTCAGAGGGCACTTTGTACATGCCCAACCCAAGGGAAGCTGCTTGTGACACAATCTGGGCAAGGATCTTGCAAAATGGCAAGTACAAATTGGCCATCCTGATCGGAAAATCCCAGTCTTATTACATTTAATGGCACTTCTGCAGGAGGCTCCTAAAAAGAAAAGTGTTTGTTCCTCCAGTGGCTCAAAGGCTAAATTCGCCCCCTAGTGTGCCATCAGCTCAGTTCTGAATGGTAACACTCTCACCTCAAAGTTGGAAGATCATGGGTTCAAATCCCACTCCATGGCTTGAGCATTTATCCCAACTGAGCCTCCATTTCTGTACTGAGGGGCTGCTGTATTTTTGAAGGTGCTGTTATACATGGTCCCCATCTGCCTGTTCTGATGGACAGTAAAGATTTCTTGGGGCTATTTGAAGCAGAGCATGGTGTCCTCCCGATCTCCTCATTCCTCCCTCAAGCAACACCACCAATAAAAAGATTAACTGGTCATTCATCCAATCGCTGCTTGTGGAATCTGGTGTGCACGAATTGGCTGCTGCGTTTTGTCCTAATTCAAACTAACCTCAGCTGGGCTCAGCGTTTCTCAGGCTAAAATGAGCTGGGGTTCTGGCTCCTGGTTGTTATCCAATGACCCCTGGGGGATATGCACCTGTGTAGAAGTCCCAGGTCAGGGCAGGATTGAACTTTGATAGGCCCCATGATAGAATAGGCTCATTGTCTAGGTCACACAAGAAGATCTCCCAAAAGCTGATGGTACCCATGATACTGTATCCCAAAATGAGTCAGCACCTTCAGGAAAGGAGGGGTAATGGGAGAAAATCAGGATAAAGGTAACAAGTAAGAGCATTGAAGTTAATGAGGGAAAAGGTAGCTGATAACTGTGGGTTATAGAGCAGAAAACGGCATTAATTCTAAAATATTGTGTCTCTGGGGAGCTACCTATAGCTGGATTCCTCACTGGGTATGAAGACAATTCTGGCATCTATTTGTGCTCCAGGATAGCAATGAGCGGGTATGGACTGTCTTTTGACAGTTCCAGAAAATATCTAGAAACTACAGAAAGAAAAATAAGTAAATAATGAATGAAGTATCTTAAAAATATTAAAACTAGCTCAGCTCCCATGGTGGTACTCAGAGATAATAGGAGGCTATCTGAAGTATGATGTGTGAACAGGCATCCCAGGTGGGGGTGGGGGTGGGAGGAGGTCAGCTTCTATGGTAACAGGGTGGGGATGAAGAATTCAAGGCTTTGGCTGTCTCTCAATTGGAATATCATTTCATAAAATAATTATAATTGGCTATTGGAAAGTCAGGTTGGACAGATTACATGTTTCTCGGGGGGCGGGGGGGGGGGGGGAGAGATTAGATGTAACGAAAATGATAACAATCGCCAAATTAAAATGCTTGAGTGGAATTTGTTCCCTTGGAACTCCAGGTGGGTTATTTGCAAATATAAAAAAACATTGTCATCCAGGTTAACAAGAAATCTATGATATGCATTTCTCAGAAAATGAGGGATTTGTTTGTTTGGGTCTCTCACACCTAGATTGGTACTAATTAGTTTATTAAAAAAAGGATTCACGCTTTAAATAGTGTCTTTCACCTACTCAGGGTGTTCCAAAATTCTTCACAGTGCTTTTGAAGTTTAGTCACTGTCGTGATACAGCAGTCAGTTTGTACACAGCAAAATCTCACAAACAGCAATGAGACATTAGTTATGCGCGGTGGTGGAATGGGTGTGGGAGAACAATAAGGTGCCCTTATGGAGCTCCTGAGTGACTGAGCCCGAGATCAATTCAGAGTATTTAATAAGCAAACAAGCTTGCATTTATACAGCACCTTCCATGTCCTCAGGAAGTTCCAAAGCACATCACGGCCAACTTCTTCCTGAAGTGCAGTTGCTGTTGCGCAGGGAAACACGGCAGCCAATTAGAGCAAGCTCTCACGAACAACGAACCAGATAAATGACCTGTCGATCTGATTGGATGGTGTTGGTTGAGGGATAAATGTTGGCACTGGAGGAACTCCCTGTACTTCTTTGAATAGTTCATGGGATCCATGGACATCCCCCTGAACAAACAGCAAGGCCTCGATTTAGCATCCCATCAGTTAGGGTTGCCAACTCTCCTGGAGTATCCAGGAATTAAAGAATAATCTCCTGGACACTTTTGCGAGCAAACCAGGAGAACAACTCATAGGGGCATTAAAAAAATGGAGTTTTAAAAAAAATTGCTTTGAACACTTTTGTTTATTGTTTATGAAAATATAGGAGATGTGAAAAAAGGCTGTTTTACTGGGCAGGGCAGTAGGAGGCAAGAGGTCATGTGATAAAACCTCCAGGACACAACCAGAGTTGGTAACCCTGCTCTGAACAGGCAGCGAAGCCTCATTTTAACATGTCATCAGTAGACAACACCTCCAACAATGCAGCACCATCAGTACTTCACTAGAGGGTGTGTCTGGATTATTTGCTCAGGTCCCAAAGTGGAGCTTGAACCCACAACCTTCTGATTCAGAGATAAGAGCACAGCCAACTGAGCCAAGCTGACACAATTAAAACATGTGAGGTTGGGAAGGTAACCTGAGTTTACCCAATGATGCATTTGGGGAACCGCAGCATGTAACAGCCCGTATAGACCAGCAAGTCCTAGGTTCAAGCCTCTGTCTGTAGAGTTACCTAGTCTCAGCCAGGATAGCACCAGTAACACCACAATTGGCCTCAGCACTCCTGGATTAGGGAAAGAGAAAAATTGACCAGGATTTCTGCTCCTGATCACTATCCAGTGACCCTTAATAGAACATTGTACATGTGTGGAGATGTCAGTTGTGGACAGAATTAGGCTTGGTTAAGATCATCCCATGTTCAGTTAGCTCCAGAGACTTGAGCACAAAAATCTAGGCCGACACTCCAGTGCAGTACTGAGGGAGTGCTGCACTGTCGGAAGTGCCGTCTTTTGGATGAGACATTAAACCGAGGCCCCGTCTGCCCTCTCAGGGGGACGTAAAAGATCCCACAGCATTATTTTGAAGATGAGCAGGGGAGTTATCCCCAGGTGTCCTGGCCAATATTTATCCCTCAATCAGCATCACTAAAACAGATTATCTGGTCATTATCACATTGCTGTTTGTGGGAGCTTGCTGTGCGCAAATTGGCTGCTGCGTTTCCTACATTACAACAGTGACAACACTTCAAAAGTTCTTCATTGGTTGTAAAGCGCTTTGGGATGGCATGAGGTCGTGAAAGGCGCTATAGAAATGCAAGTCCTTTTTTTTGCTGATACTGCAGGGGTAATTTTAACTTTTAGTGACAGTGTAAAACAGGCAATATTGAATCATAGGATTTAGACCACTCCCGATTATCCCTTCCATTGACTTGAATAAGAAGGGAAATCGGGAGATGTGTATAACGGGCGGCGAATCCGATATCACCATTTTGCACAATCACCAAAAGCTAAGATGACCCGCTCACTGTCTAAGCTCACCTGCTGAGGCAGAGGAAGGCTGCGGCCACATGTTGAATTGACCCCGAACATGAGCCAGAAAAGAGGGGAGAAAATTAAGGGAACAAAGATGCGATGGGTGAATCGGGGAGTGGGGGTTGGGGGGGGGGGGGGTGCGGCGGGGTGGTGGTACGAACAAGAGGCTTACGTTGATGTTGACTTTTGTACATGTACAAATTCTGTACTTTAATACAGATCCCATTGTAATGAGATTTTGTGTGTTGTTTTGAAAATAAATGCTCTACATTTAAAAGAAAGGATCTTGCACCCTTCATGCAGTAAACAACAAGGTTTATGTGCGGGCCCCAGTTTCCTTAGCGTTCAGGATAAAAACATTGGCGTGCGAGAGATGGCTCTCCCTGGTGGACTCTCAATGTATCTGCAGGGATACTGATGAAATGATGAGTTCCAGTGACCACGCAAACCTCCTGAGTGGTTATATTTCCTCTGATGGTGCACTAATTAACACATTTGTGTAAAATTCCTTTGGGTGCTATTATCATGTTTAAAATTAATGTGTTAAAATAGCACATGGAGGATTTTTTTACACAAACAGGTTAATTTAGTGCAGCAGTGGAGGACGTTAAACCCAAAGCCTTGAGACTATGCATAACTACAGAAACAGCCAGTGCGAGGCTAAGGGATCCCAATTAACTTGGTGCACGTATATTCCGGTACTGAGAATTTTTTTTTCCGGAATACATGCAGGGTTTAACCCCGTACGAGTTACAAAACCTGTTCTGTATCAGGGGTTCCGATCCTGAGATAAGGCACAGGAGTGAATTGAACCTCAACATGGGCAACAGCGTGAACCAGGAATGGATGTTCCAAGGCTCCGCTCACAGCGGGGAGCCTTGCCCGACGGGAGCACGCATCAGAGAATCGGGTGTCGAGGTCAGCAGGCTTGATTCGCTGCGCTTCCGACTAATTTTAGTGATCAGGAAAACAGCGATGTCCTGAGTCTGGTGTGGTGGCCTCCATGTCTGTTTCTCTGATCTGTGCTGGAAGCTTCACCCCCTCCCTCCTCACAAAAATGACCTTGGATTTAATTATTCTTTATGATGTGGCAAGTTTACTCCATTTTTAGATAGGTTTGTCCCTCCCTCTGAGATAGTTGGTAGCACAGCAAGCAATTAGAGGCAACAGGCTCCCCCAAACCAATCATGAGATGTGACCTCAAATAGCAAGGGGTTTTATCTCACTTCATGTAAAGAAAGACTTGCATTTACATAACACCTTTCACGACCACCAACGTCTCAAAGCACTTTTGAAGTTTGGTCACTGTTGTAATGTAGGAAACACAGCAACCAATTTGCGTACAGCAAGGTCCCACAAACAGCAAAGTGATAATGACCAGATAATCTGTTTTTGGTATGTTGATTGAGGGATAAATATTGGCCCCAGGACGAACTCCCCCTGCTCTTCTTCAAATTAGTGCCATGGGATCTTTTACATCCACTTGAAAGAGCAGACGGAGCCTCAGTTTACCTTCTTATCCGCAAGACGGCACCTCCGACAGTGCAGCACTCCCTCAGTACTCCACTTGGAGTGTCAGGCTAGATTTTTGTGCTCAAGTCTCGTGGAGTGGGACTTGAACCCACAACCATTCTGGCTTAGAGGCTAGAGTGCTGCCCACTGAGCCACAGCTGACACACACCGCCTCTATATATTGTACATCAAGAGCACAGACAAAAGAGATAGGGAGAAACTGTTTCCACTGGCAGGAGGGTCGAAAACTAGAGGACGCAGATTTAAGATAATTGGTATAAGAACCCGAGGGGAGATGAGGAGAATTTTTTTTACGCAGCGAGTTGTCTGAAATGCACTGCCTGAAAGGACGGTGGAAGCAGATTCAATAGTAACTTTCAAAAGGGAATTGGAGATATATACTTGAAAAGGAACACTTTGCAGGGCTATGGGGAAAGAGCAGGGGAGTGGGACTAATTGGAGAGCTCTTTCAAAGAGCCGGCACAGGCACGATGGGCTGAATGGCCTCCTTCTATGCTGTATGATTCTATGATTCTAACATTGTAAAGCTTAGGAACAAAAGTCAAGCTGTTCCCCGACCCCTGAGGGGTGTGACTCCCTTGGAACACGCTCCCGTGTGTCACTGCGGTGAGATACAATAGATTGGATTCAATCAGAGTGAGGGGGTTCAGTGAGTGCACTCAGTTTCAGATTTAATTGCAGTGTGCAGTTTTCTGGCTGCACCGAGTTAGAGACAGATGTCAGGGCAAGGCTTGGTGAGTGAATTACATCAGGTATTGGGGAGTCTAGGCATGGAGTGGTGATTGGAGGTAATTGTGTGGAATAAGCAGGAAAAGTAATAGCCTCGGAGGAGGAAAAGAAACGCAAAGAAGGAGAATCGAAGGACTGAGAAGAGAGAACCTGCTCGTGAGTAAACATCAAGTTAGAACAATTCTAACATTTAAAAATGTCCTGTACAGGCACCCATATGAAAGCAGCTTGACTGACAGATCATTTTCTTTTGGTGTAGTTGTGCGAATGTAGGAAGAATACGGGGAGGAAAGGTTTCCTATCAAAGGCTCCAGGAATGTGAAGGGTTACTGCTTTATGTCTGTGCTGGGCATCAATAAATTTGTTGTGTTTGTGGGTCATGAGGTGGAGAGCAGCTGATAGCAGACTATAGTGCTTAAGAAGCTGGAACAACTTCTCATCTGGTGTCCATATGACCTTTGATGTCATTGCCAATAAGGACACTGGCCTTCAGTTAATGGGGTTTGACTGTGATCTCTTCTCGTAGATCAGCAAGTCTGCCACTTTCCATTTAGATGGAAGAACATTAGTTGACTGGAATATTTAGAATGGATGGAGGATGGCAGGGAGGGGGCAGCTAATAGGACTTTGAGAACTTGAACCCCTGTGAAAAGAAAAGAAAGACTTGCATTTGTATAGCGCCTTTCACGATCTCAGGATATCCCAAAGCTCTTTACCGCCAATGAAGTACTTTTGAAGTGGAGTCACTGTTGTAATGTCGGAAACGCAGCAGCCAATTGTGCACAGCAAGCTCCCACAAACAGCAATAATGGCCAGCTAATCTGTTTTAGTGATGTTGATTGAGGGATAAATATCGGCCAGGACACCGGGGAGAACACCCTTGCTCTTCTTCGAAATAGTGCCATGGGATCTTTTACGTCCATCTGAGAGAGCAGACGGGGCCTCGGTTTAACGTCTCATCTGAAAGATGGAATTTCCAACAGTGCGGCGTTCCCTCAGCACTGCACTGGAGTGTCAGCCTAGATTTTTGTGCTCAAGTCTCTGGAGTGGGACTTAGAAACCACAACCTTCTGACTCAGAGACAAGAGTGCTACCCACTGAGCCACGGCTGACACTGAAATTGGGTCAGTTGTTGTTCAAGTATTGAGGTACTGCATCTGATCTTGATTTGGTTGATTTGAGATACAACTGTTTGATGGGACTTTCAAACCCTGATATGGATGTCAGATGGTTTTTCAGCAAATATGCGTCTTACTTACAGAGGTGTTGGACAGAACTCTGCTCTTCTGAGGAGATGGGAGTAGAAGGAGCCAAGAGGTGGGAGAGGGTGGAGCCGAACGGTTGGGGGTGGGGGACGTCTATGCCAGTGTTGGAAGGCCATAGTGTTCCTTAGCAATAATGGGTCAGTTTTGCTCCCTGTGCAATAGGAACACGAATTGGGGGGCGATTTTGTGACTGGGGGCGCATTGGAGGCGGGACTGCTGCTTGTCGGGTCGATGTCCCGCCTCCATCGATTTGTGGCCAACCCACGCTATTTTCCCTTGATTGACCTTGTTAAGCCTGCCCAGTGGGCTTAGCAGGCCAATTAAGGGAAAGCCGGTTACAGAGAACGTCAACGTACGACTTTTCATCTGTCAAAAATTTTTGACAGATGAATTGTCATCGTTTGACAGCTCTGTGAAGCTGTCAAACAGTGACATTCTCTGCAGTTTGATGAGGTCTTGCATACAAGACCCCATCAACCTTCTTTCTTTTACAGAATTGAGATGGTCATTGCATCTGAGAATGCAGCGGCCATCTCTCATCTGCAACACGGAGGTCCAACACTCTCCGCGTACAAACCTGACTAAAGCCTGCAGGAAGAAACAAAGGTAAGTAGACTTTTAAAAACACTTTGCACTTACCTCAGATACTCACCTCTACACTCTTGCACCCATCACTTACCTTCACACCACACTTTTGCACCCCCCCCGACCCCCGCAGACTAAGTAATCGCCTCGCTGAGCTGGCGGGTTTTGGAGCCTTCAGGAAGCCCGCACTTGTGAGGGCAAAAAGGGGTTAATCCTATTTTCTGCCTGTTAACTAATAGGCTTTAATCCCTTCCCGCCTCCAAGGAGACGGGACCCGGCGCGGGACGGCTACCTGCCTCCTGGGAAGATGGCATGGAGGCGGGTTGGGGGCGGGTTCTGCCATTTTCCCGGCAGTCCCGTCTCCCCAGGGCTGGCAAAATCGCTCCCTTGGTGTGGGAATCAGCGCCCCCCAATTCACGATACTCGAGGAGTGGAGCCTTGCGACATTTATCTTTAAGCGCAGTCAGAACCAAGATACAATCTAGATTTTTGGACTGGTGAATAGGATGCCAATCTGAGGGATGCCAGGCCTCCTGCTTAACACCATTCCAATTTCCTTGTCATACAACAACCAGAATTGCTGCCTGCTTTAGTTATTGGGGTTGTGGTTCTTCTATTTGGATGGCACAATATTGCCATGGACCTTGCCCAAAAGGTGAGCCAGAGGAAGCCTAGAATAAAGGGCAGTGCCACCACCATCGGCATCATATTCCTACTGAGCTCCGAGAGGGATTGCAAGGGGATTCTAAGGGTTTCCTGAGATCATCACATTTCTGTATTTGTTGAACATGTGGGAGCATTGCTCAGGCTGCCTGCCTCTCTTCCGCGGTCTTGTCTGTGCCTGGGTGGCCCTGGAGAGGGACCATGCGGTGCCCGCCGCTATGCTGGGGGCCATCTGCTCCCGGTGGACACTCCAGGGGATAGAGGGGAGGGAATCTGAAGCTCCAAAAGCAGGCGGGTTTGGGTCGGGTGGGATGGTAAAATGTAAAAAATCTTATGACAAGGCCGCCTGCCTCATATTTAACCACCATTTTAAATTTAACCCTGGCCGGCCAAGTTTTCCGGGCCTCAGCAAACCCGGCAGCTAAAGGTAGGCGAGGACTGCTGGATCCAGGAGGTAGGTGCCTTTCCACTTACCTGCTGGATCCAGTTTACCTGCTTCACCCACTCCTCGTGATCGGACACCGCCCCCCGCACCCCCCCCCCCGCTTCGGCCTCCAATCTTCCCTATGGCCTCCGATTTCCTCCGATCTCCCCCCTCCCTGCTCCGGACCCTGATCTGCCCTCTGGTCTCCAATCTTCCCCCCCCCCCCCCCCTGCCCCCTGGGCTTTACGATCCCTCTCTCCTTCCTCTCCGCTCCCTGGCTGTGGCCTGGTGCCTAAGGCCTATCCGACCGACAGCCAGCCAGCCTCCCAATCTGGCTGGCTGCGGCCGGGAAACGGAGACAAAAAGTGCTAATCAGGTCCTGCCATTAAATTCGGCAGGACCTGCAGGAAACCCGTTCTTCCGGGTCTCCCGACCTCAAAGCAGCACCCCACCCACCGCCTCCGAGTTAATATCCAGCCCAGAGTGTCTAATTCGGCACTGATAATAATATGATTTAGAATCAGTATAAGTTTCTCTTAGTTTGATTGGACCTCATTGTTCAGATGATTGTATTAGTTGGGCCTCCTCAGATGAGGCGAGACTTGTGGAGCTATTTTTCTGGTTAGTGACACTGGGGCAACCCTGTACCACCCTTAGTGGTCCCATCAAAATAGACGAGATATTGGGGGCAATGTTAAGCTAACCCGCCCGTCGGGAAACTGACAGGATCGCATGCAATGCTGGTCTTACCCCACCCCGTGATTTTACTCTCTACTAAAGTCAGTGGTGAGTAAGTTTAGACGGGGTATAAAACCGGCGATGCACACGACCCCGTGGGATTCCCGCCCAGCAAGTTAGATTAAAATTACACCCAACGTTTCTATGGTAGGCTTAAAAATAAAACAGAAAATCCACAAACGCTGGAAATCTGAAACGAAAACAGATAATGCTGGAAATTCACAGCAGATCTGTCAGTATCTTAAAGCAAGTTTAATGTTCTCGAGGTGACCCTTCATCGGAACCATTCTCATGTAGGGCGCGCGCCTGAAGGGTTCGCCTGTCCTTTCTCTTTACAGATGCTGACAGAGCTACTGTGTATTTCTGGTCATTTTCTGGTTTTAATTTTAAATTTATGCTGCTTTCCTTTGAATAGCTGACACTATCTTTTCATCATTAGGGTTTTGGACTCTGCCATTGTTTGCAGAGGGTTGGCCAAAGAGTGCGTCAATATTTGCAGGGGTGCCCTGGGAGTCTGCGTTCCCTTTACGCTGCATGGCCGCGCAGCGCTCTGGCTCTCCCGCGCAGCCGGCTCACCGGCTTTTAAATGGAAAAACCGCGCATGCGCGGAATTCTGAATGGGCCGCACAGCCTGTTAAAGAGGCCGTGATTTAGGCACGTTGCTGGGAGTGAGTCAATATTTGCAGGGGATGCCTGGGAATGTGTCACTGTTGGCAGGGGTTCCATGGGAGTGTCAATATTTACAGGGGGTGCCTGAGAATGTGTCAGTGTTTACAGGGGTTGTCCGGGAGTGTGTCAATATTTGCAGGGGATCCTCAGGATTGTCTGATATTTGCAGGTGGTCCACTATACAAAAACTTTTGAAGACCATTCCTCTAGCTTGGGATGGATACAGCCTTGTTAACACCCTGCTCTATTACAAATGATTAACAAATGCCTAATATTTTCATATTATCAAATAAGATGAAAGTGTCATGACAAAAGTGCGACAAACAGGAAGTGTGTCGCTAGACACACGACGTCAATAAATTACACGTAAATTGCCCGTGGCATTGCCCACTAATAGTTGATAAACGTAAGTTGTTTATGTATACACATGCTGGTGACAAAGTTAGAAGAGAGACTTCAGAAACTCACTTCATAGAGCCACCCAGCGGCCAGAGCCTGGAACTGTATTGTGACAGTTGACATAGCAAAATTGAATGGGAAATGTTGACACACAAGTGTGACCAAAAATCTCAGCAACAGGAAATAAGGTTTGCGAACAGGAAGTGCACACCCTATCCAAAACTTTTATTATATAGAGAGACAGATATATGTCTTTAAAGCCCACATCTGTGTATGGCTTGAATATCGGGTGAGGCACTTCCCTCCCACTCCACATCACTTCATGAATGAGCACAATCAGAAGGTAATGGAGCAAGAATGTAGGCTACGACCACTTTTCACCAAAGGCACAGCCCTCCCAATTGCTGTGAAAGTCACTTCAGCCCATATGCCTCGAGTACCTTTCAGGCACTGTTGCCCTTCGGCGAGGGCACCGCGGAGTATCAAACAGGGCAACCCACCTCGCACCCACCACAGGCATCATCATGTCCATTTTGCCTGCCCCGAAATGGGAAATGGGTTGCTGGTCTGCTCCGTCACTTGCGTGCAGACTCCGTTTGGTGCCTCCACTTCACTTCATTTTTGCCGAGCACTTCTGTCTGCCACCCCTCCCCCCGCCCACTTCAGTCTTTATAAAAGCTGCCGTCAGTTTAAAGACCTTCTGATCTTATTCGAAGGCGCAAAGAACTTTTGTGCTTCTACGCAGTCACTTACCTTTAAGTGGCCACATCCTTTTAAATTTGTCCGATTTTTGGTTCCCTCCCCTCTCCCCATTAACCTAACTCCTCGCACAATGGACAAAACTGTAAGGGAGCTCTGAATAAGTTTGCAGATGAGCTGACCACGGATGATTGAATGCAGCCAGCTCACTTTTGGTCAGCTGTGCACCTCCAGCCTGCTATTCTGGATTGACGTTCGCAGGGAGATCAAAATCTATGAGGTGCATTTCATGGTTTCGTGTGACAGGTACGTGTGTGGGGAATTTTCAGGATGTGACATTGCCCAGACATTTGCTCCCTAAGTTTTACACTGAAGAGGAGAGCCGGCTACAGCTGCTGAGACAGAGGAAGGTGTGGGTATCGGATTCCGACAGGTCCCGGCGCGCCATCGCCTCGAGAGGCATCATGTACGTGCCTATCAAAGTATCTTAAACCTCAGCGGCTCATGACCATCAGGAGAGTCATGGGATTGAGTCAGCTGTGGTTCAGTGGGTAGAACTCTCGCCTCTATGAGTCAGAAGATTGTGGGTTCATAGTCCCACTGTAAAGACTTGAGCACAAAAAGCTAGGCTGACACTCCAGTGCAGTGCTGAGGGAGTGCTGCACTGTTGGAGGTGCCGTCTTTCGGATGAGATGTCTGCTCTCTTCGGTGGATGTAAAAGATCCCATGGCACTATTTCGAAGAAGAGATGGAGAGTTATCCCCGGTGTCCTGGCCAAGATTTATCCCTCAATCAACATCACGAAAACAGATTATCTGGTCATTATCACATTGCTGTTTGTGGGCGCTTGCTGTGTGCAAATTGGCTGCTGTGTTTCCCACATTACAACAGTGACTGTACTTCAGAAGTACTTCATTGGCTGTAAAGTGCTTTGGGACATCCTGAGGTCATGAAAGGCGCTATATAAATGCAAGTCTTTCTTTCTTTCTTTTCACGCTCATTGCCAGAAATTTGTTCATCTTTATATTGTTCACAAATGTCATTAATTTTCTTGAGATAATGTGGATTTTTAAATCTTTTTAATCCATTGCTTGGCGGAGTTGTTGAACATAGGAGAGGTGTTGGGGGCTGAGGTAAACGGCGATAATAATGGTGCTGACAGAGGACCCGAGGACATACGGTAACACGGCGCTGGTACTAAAATATAACAGATTACTTTCTGCTCCTTCGTTAGTCCTTGGCTGCAGTTCTCTTTACTTCCCCAGCTAAGGGCATGCTGGTTGACGCTGTCAGATTGAACTTTGAACTGTTACTTATGCAGTGCCAGAAGTCACACGGTGCCGAACCAACGTCGCCAAGGTAACCCCACAGTCCTCTGTAATGTCATGACGTCTCCACAAAACCTATATTTGAAAGAAAGAAAAGAACGTATTGCACGTCCCAAAGTGCTTCACGACCAATTAATTACTGTTGAAGTGCTGTTTGTGGGATCTTGCTGTGCGCAAAATTGGCTGCTGTGTTTCTCACATTACAACAGTGACTACACTCCAAAAGTACTTCATTAGCTGTTAAAGCACTTTGAGCCATCCGGTGGTCATGAAAGGCGCTATAGAAATGTAAGTCTTTCTTTTCGTCACTGTTGTACTGTGACCAAATAAGGCAGCCAATTTGCGCACAGCAAGATCCCACAAACAGCAATGAGATAAATGACCTGATAATCAATGTTCCCTCTAATTTTGTTTGGCCCTGTGTGGCCCCTTTAAGGGGCTGCTTGGGCAATCAGAAGCATTTTTTGTATTGAAAAGCCGGCTTCGCGGGTTAGGGAACATTGCTGATAATCTGTTTTAGGTGATCGTTGAGCGATAAATATTGGCCAAGACACCGGGGAACACTCCCCTGCTCTTCTTCGAAATAGTGTCATGGGATCTTTTATGTCTACCTGAGAGGGCAGATGGGGCCTCGGTTTAACGTCTCATCCAAAAGACAGCACCTCTGACAGTGCAGCACTTCCATTTCATAAGAACATAAGATCATAAGAAATAGGAGCAGGAGTCGGCCATACAGCCCCTCGACCTGCTCCGCCATTCAGTAAGATCATGGCTGATCTTCTACCTCAACTCCACTTTCCTGCACTATCCCTATATACCTTGATTCCCTTAGTGTCCAAAAATCTATCGATCTCAGCTTTGAATATACTCAACGACTGAGCTTCCACAGCCCCCTGGGGCAGAGAATTCCAAAGATTCATAACCCTCTGAGTGAAGAAATTTCTCCTCATCTCAGTCCTAAATAGCCGACCCCTTATCCTGAGACTATGACCTCGAGCTCTAGACTCCCCAGCCAGGGGAAACAGCCTCTCAGCAGCTATCCTGTCAAGCCCTCTAAGAATTTTATGCGTTTCAATGAGATCACCTCTCATTCTTCTAAACTCCAGAGAATAAAGGCCCATTCTACTCAATCTCTCCTCATAGGACAACCCTCTCGTCCCAGGAATCAATCTAGTGAGCCTTCGTTGCACCGCCTTCAAGGCAAGTATATCCTTCCTTAGGTAAGGGGACCAAAACTGTGCACAGTACTCCAGGTGTGGTCTCATCAAAGCCCGATATAATTGCAGCAAGACTTCCTTACTCTTATACTCCAACCCCCTTGCAATAAAGCCTAACATACCATGTGCCTTCCTAATTGCTTGCTGGAGCTGCATTTCCATTTCTATAGCACATTTCACGTCCTCAGGATGTCCCAAAGTACTTCACAGCCAATGAATTACTTTTGAAGTTAGTCACTGTTATAATGTAGGAAATGTGGCAGCCAATTTGCGCACAGCAAGCTCCCACAAACAGCAATATGATAATGTCTGAGTAATCTGTTTTGATGTTTGTTGGTCAGGGCACTGAGAAAACTGTCCCGCTCTTCTTTGACTCGTGCCTTGGGATCACCTGAGAGGGCAGACAGGTCCTCAGTTTTACTTCTCATCAGAAAGACAGTGCAACGCTCCCTCAGTACTGCACTGAAATTTGACAGTGAGTCAATTAATGATCCCACTGTCCACTTTCTATTATAAAAACAGAAAATGCTGGAAATACTCAGCAGGTCAGGCAGCATCTGTGGAGAGAGAAACAGAGTTAACGTTTCAGGTCGATGACCCTTTCGTCAGAACTGTAAAAAGTTAGAGATGTAACAGGTTTTAAGCAAGTGCAGGGGCAGGGAAATGGAGGAGGGGAGGAAAGAACAAAAGGGAAGGTCTGTGATAGGGTGGAAGGCAGGAGAGATTAAATGACAAAAGGGATGATTGTACAAAGCAAAAGGAAATAGTAATGGGACAAGTAAAGAAACAAAAGATGAGTCTGGAAGAGGTGTAAATGGGAATGGCAGGAACATCAACAGCTGCCATGTGAAAAAATAGGGGCAGAGGTTATGATCTGAAATTGTTGAACTCGATGTTAAGTCCAGAAGGCTGTAAAGTGCCTAATCGAAAGATGATGTAATGTTCCTCGAGCTTACGTTGAGCTTTGTCGGAACAATGTAAGAGGCCGAGGACAGAGAGGTCAGAGTGGGAGTGGAGCGAACAATTAAAGTGGAGACCACATCATGAGCAGTGAATATAGTATACTAAATTGCAAGATGTACAAGTAAATCTCTGTTTCATCTGGAAGGAGTGTTTGGGGCCCTGGACAGTGGGAAGGGAGAAAGTAAAAGGGCAGGTGTTGCATCTCCTGCGCTTGCACAGGAAGGTGCCGTGGGGAGGGGAGGGGAGGGGGTGTTGGGGGTGATTGAGGCGAGGACCAGGGCGGAGAAAGCGGTCCCTTCGGAATGCTGAAAGGGGAGGTGAGGGGAAGATGTGTTTGGTGGTGGGATCATGCTGGAGGTGGCGGAAATGGCGGAGGATGATCCATTGAATGTGGAGGCTGGTGGGGTGAAAGGTGAGGACAAGGGGAACCCTATCGTGGTTCTGGGAGGGAGGGGAAGGGGTTAGAGCAGAAGTGTGGGAAATGGAACGGACACAGTCGAGGGCCGTGTCAACCATGGTAGAGGGGAGTCATCGGTTGAGGAGTAAGGAAGACGTATTTGAAGCACTGGTATGGAAGGTGTTATCGTCAGAGCAGATGCGACGGAGATGGAGAAACTGGGAGAATGGAATAGAATCCTTACAGGAAGTGGGGTGGGAGGAAGTGTAGTCCAGTTAGCTGTGGGCTTATAGTGGATATTTGTCGATAGCCTATCCCCAGAAATGGAGACAGAGAAGTTGAGGAAGGGAAGGGAAGAGTCAGAGATGGACCATGTGAAGATGAGGTAAGGGTGGAAATTGGAAGCAAAATGAAGGACATTTTCTAGTTCAGGGCAAAAGCAGGAAACAGCACCGATACAGTCATCAATGTAGCGAAGAAAGAGGTGAGGGAGGGGACCTGAGTAGAACTGGAACAAAGAATGTTCCACGTATCCCACGAAAAGGCAGGCATAGCTGGGACCCATGCGGGTTCCCATAGCAACACCTTTAATTTGGAGGAAGTGAGTGGAGTCAAAGGAGAAGTTGTTCAATGTGAGAACAAGTTCAGTCAGGCGGAGGAGGGTGGTGGTGGAAGGAGACTGGTTGGGCCTCTGTTCAAGGAAGAAGCGGAGCGCCCTCAGGCCGTCCTGGTGGGGGATGGAGGTGTAGAGGGATTGGACATCCATAGTGAAAAGGAGACGGTTGGGGCCGGGAAACTGGAAACTGTTAAAGTGGCGGAGGGCGTCGGAAGAGTCGCAGATATAGGTGGGAAGAGACTGGACAAGGGGAGAAAAAATAGAGTCGAGATAGGAAGAAATCAGTTCCGTGGGGCAAGAACAGGCTGAAACGATGGGTCTACCAGGGCAGTCCTGTTTGTGGATCTTGGGAAGGAGGTAGAAGCGGGCTGTGCAGGGTTGGGGGACTATGAGGTTGGCGGCCATGGAGGGAAGATCTCTAGAGGAGATGAGGTCAGTGACAGTCTTGGAAACTTGGCTTGATGTTCGGTAGTGGGGTCATGGTCCAGGCGGAGGTAGGAGGAGGTGTCGGAGAGTTGGGTTTCAGCCTCCGCAAGGTAGAGGTTGGTTCGCCAAACAACAACAGCACCACCCTTGTCAACAGGTTTAATGACAATGTTGGGGTTGGATCTGAGAGAACAGAATGCTGCAAGTTCAGAGGGAGGTAGGAGTGAGTGAGGGGAGCAGAGAGATGGAGACGACCGATGTCACGCCTGCAGATCGCAATGAAAAGATCTAGAGAGGGTAAGAGGCCAGAGGGAGGGGTCCAGGTGGAACGAGAATTCTGAAAACAGGCGAGAGGGTCAGCCATGCGGGGGGAAGACTCCTGGCCAAAGAAGTGGGCACGGAGACGAAGGTGACAGAAAAAGAGCTGAGTGTCGTGCTGAGCTCGAAATTCATTGACGTGGGGCCATAAGGGGTTGAAGCTCAGGCCTTTGCTGAGGACTGATCGTTCGGGGTCAGAGAGGGGAAGGTCAGAGGGGACAGTGGGCCCAAGGAGTCTCATGAGTCCAGGGGGGTCTCATGGTGTGACGCTGAGCCACGCAGACTTGGAAGGTCCTCAGGTTCAGTCCTCGATCTGGCTGGTTGGCTGATCTCAGCCGGCCGCAGTGAGGAAGCAACAACTGGACCACAATGTCACCCAGCTGAGATGGGGAGAAATCAGCCGGAGTTATTAAACCCAACTTCATCCAGTGACTTCATCTGGAAGTTACTTGTTTGAGTTTCGGGTGACCTGACTCAGCTGTCACACCTTAGAATCATGGAATCAGACAGCACAGAAGGAGGCCATTTGGCCCATTGTGCCTGTGCCGGCTCTTTGAAAGAGCTATCCAATTAGTCCCACTCCCCTGCTCTTTCCCCGTAATCCTGCAAATATTTCCTTTTGGAGTATTTATCCAATTCGCTTTGGAACGTCACTATTGGATCTGCTTCCACTGCCCTTTCAGGCAACGCGTTCCAGATCATAACAACTTCCTGGGTAAAAAACATTCTCCTCATCTCCCCTCTGGTTGCCAATGTCTGAGTCAAACGCTTCAAGACTGTCCCTCTCTGTCCAGGCTCACACGGGAAGAATGCTATTTAGATGAGGTGCGGAGGGCATCTTGAAACCATTGAAGGGCACATCAGGAAATTCCCTTGAGTTTTGGATGTTGAGGGACAATCTGATCGAGGTGTTTAAAATGTGTAAAGGTTAGATACGGAGAAACCATTTCCTCTGGTGGGGGAATCAAGGACGAGGGACCATCATCTTAAAATTAGAGCCAGGCTATTCAGGAGGGGACTCAGGAAGCCCTTTTTCACACAAAGGGTGGTAGAAATCTCCCAAAATGCTGTAGCTTCTGGGGGAAAATTGGAGCTTTTAAGATTGAGATCGCTAGGTTTTTGTTAGGTAAGCGTATCGAGGGATATGGAGCAAAGGCGGGTAAATGGAGCTGAGATACAGAGCAGCCATGATCTAACTGACTGACTGAGCAGGCCCGAGGGGCTGAATGGCCTCCTCCTGTTCCGATGAAAGGAGATAAGAAAAAGAGGGGAAAGAATAGAACCTAGTGGAAATCAAGTGGAAGAAATACTGCACTTCGATGCAGAAAAAGTTCGTTCGGATCGCTGGCTGGGGGTTTTCCCTCTTCTGCACTCTTTTCCACTCGCTTTAAGGAGCGGGAAATTGTGGGCTAGGGAGCAGAGGAGTGGAAAGCCCTGGCCTCTGGTGATGCCGGAGTGTTAATGCAGTAATGTTCCAGCAGAGGGCACTGTGAGCACCAGTGTGACATTTACACTTCTGCGGGGAAAGGTCGCTCTCTTTCTCTCACTCTCATTCTCGCTCACATTCTCTCTCTCTCTGTACTGTCAGCCGTGGCTCAGTTGGTAGCACTCTCGCCTCTGAGTCAGAAGGTAATCCCACTCCTAGAGGCTTGAATGCAAAAATCTAGGCCGACACTCCAGTACAGTGCTGAGGGAGTGCTGCACTGTCGGAGGTGCCGTCTTTCAGATGAGACATTAAACCGAGGCCCCGTTTGCTCTCTCAGGTGGACGTAAAAGATCCCATGGCACTATTTTGAAGAAGAGCAGGGGAGTTACCCCCGGTGTCCTGGCCAATATTTATCCCTCCACCAACATCACTAAAACAGATTATCTGGTCAGTATCACATTGCCAATTGTGGGAGCTTGCTGTGCGCAAATTGGCTGCCGCGTTTCCTACATTACAACAGTGACTACACTTCAAAAGTACTTCATTGGCTGCAAAGCACTTTGAGACGTCCGGTGGTCGTGAAAGGCGCTATATAAATGCAAGTCTTTCTCTGTCATACTCTCTCTCTCTGTTGCTTCCAGTGCACGTGCTTCTGTTAAATTCCTGTCTGTAATATTTTAATGTAGTCATTAATAAGGTTAAAAAAGGACTTGCATTTCTATAGCGCCTTTCGCGACCGCCGGACGTCCCAAAGCGCTTTACAGCCAATGAAGTACTTTTGGAATGTAGTCACTGTGGTGATGTAGAAATATCTGTGCTAAAATAACTGCAGCCACCAGTGTAACGTGAACCTGTTCATCATCGTGTTAGAAAGGAAATTATCCTGCACTGGCAGAGGACATCCAAAATATTCCTGTAAGGTTCCGCCTCCCCGTGGCCCGGTTACTGCCCTCCTGCAAGACCCTTCAATATTTCTCTACCTCTCCATCTTGCTGCATCTGGTCCTGTGTGTCCTTCTGGTCCCTTAGCCCCCTCCCCCCTCCCCCCCCCCGACCCTCCCTCTCACCAACCCCCCACCGCCCTAATCTCTCCCCCCTCCCCGCACTGTTAGGATTAGGCTCCTTTTTCAGTTTAATTTCCCGTGAAGAGTTTGGTGCCTTCAAGCAGAAGGAGTGAAGTGAGCTGGAAATGGTGAGAAAGGGTTAGGGCACCGGCTGGTAGTTATACAGCAGTAATCCAGCAGGTGGCGCTCAGACACAGGCAATCCACCTCAGTCAAAACAATGGCGGAAGTTCAATCGCTCTGAAAACCGAAACCTGTTCTTTTACAAATGTATTTTACAATTTTGCGATACATTGTGCACAAGGGAAATCTTCCTCCCAGTGTCGCAGATCAATACATTTTCTTGGGTTTCTGAATTTGAATCGGAAGATCCGAGGATTGGACCAGAAATCTCTCTCTCTCTCTCTCTCGAGGCCACGCCAGACCCTTGGCTGTACCATCGGTAACACTGCAGTAAAACATGGCAAACCAGCGTCATCAGCAACTGTGGCCAAGGCAAAATAGAATCGTTGATCGAAAGGTGGTTTCAAAAGAGGATTGACTGTTGAGTGTTGAATTTAAGCAGAATACTGTGCCCCAGTGGGTGAGTGCCCTGTGTGGAGTGGCACAGGCCTGGTCTGTGTAGATTTGGCTGGTATTAGGAGCACCGCAACAGGCCTCAGAATCCACGGGCCAGGGAGCGGAAAACATTCAGAATATCTGCTCCTGCTCGGTCGTCAGTGACCCCCCCCCACCGCTCGAAGACATCGGTTACTAAAGGGAGTGAATTTAAAATTCTCATCCTTGTGTTCAAATCCCTCCATGGCCTCGCAATCTGTGTAACCTCCTCCAGCCCTACAACCCTCCGAGATCTCTGCGCTCCTCTAATTCTGGCCTCTTGAGCATCCCCGATTTTAATCACTCCATCATTGGCGGCCGTGCCTTCAGCTGCCTAGGCCTTAAATTCTGGAATTCCCTCCCTAAACCTCTCCGCCTCTCTCACTCCTCCTTTAAGACGCTCCTTAAAACCTACCACCAACTGTCCTATTAGCTCATGTAGCTCTGTGTCAAATTTTGTTTGATAATCGCTCCTGTGAGTGCTTTGGGATGTTTTACTATGTTAAAGGCGCTATATAAATTTGTGGTTGAATTTCCTTGAGGCTTCTCCCACTCCACTGCCATAACTGGGTTTGTCAAAGTTACGGCAGTGAAGTGGGAGAATCCCAGAGGCAGTTCACCCCAGAAGGGTTTCCAAGCCTCAAATTATAATCACGGACAGTGTTGGTGTATTGTGAGATTCTGGACACAGGGCGGCGCTGCAGTGCTGATCTCCTGCTGAGGCTACTCGATTCTTTCGTTCCTGTTTCTTCAGCACAAGGTGCAGAAAAAAAAGAATAATGGCTCTCTTCGGCAGATGCTCCCACTTACCAGCACCGTCTACCCGGGCAGGCATGTAGCTGGCAATTAGCTGGACCGGGCGCCCAAAGCTCGGGTGAAATACTGTGATTCCAAGGGATTTTGGAAGGGGAATGCTTTGACTGAGCGATGGAGAATCTGTACGCGCTGTAGTTTTACAAGGGCTTGTCCAGGTTTCCCAGGATGTTGTGCAAACCCTAACAGATTTACAGTTAACTTTTCCAAACCCTGTGCGCATTGCCACTGGTGCAGACGTGCTGCCACTCTGGTACTTGTTACTATTTGCAGTTTTTAGCGTTAGATATTCGCCTTGGAGGGCTGCACTGTCAGAGGTCATAGAGTCATAGAGTTATACAGCACAGAAAGAGGCCCTTCGGCCTATCGTGTCCGCGCCGGCCATCAAGCCCTATCTATTCTAATCCCATTTTCCAGCACTTGGTCCGTAGCCTTGTATGCTATGGCATTTCAAGTGCTCATCTAAATGCTTCTTGAATGTTGTGAGGGTTCCTGCCTCTACCACCCTTTCAGGCAGTGAGTTCCAGATTCCAACCACCCTCTGGGTGAAAAAGTTTTTCCTCAAATCCCCTCTAAACCTCCTGCCCCTTACCTTGAAACTATGCCCCCTGGTTATTGACCCCTCTACTAAGGGGAAAAGTTCCTTTCTATCTACCCTATCTATGCCCCTCATAATTTTGTACACCTCAATCAGGTCCCCCCTCAGCCTTCTCTGCTCTAAGGAAAACAACCCCAGCCTGTCCAGTCTCTCTTCATAGCTGAAGCACTCCAGCCCAGGTAACATCCTGGTGAATCTCCTCTGCACCCTCTCCAATGCAATCACATCCTTCCTATAGTGTGGCGACCAGAACTGCACACAGTATTCCAGCTGTGGCCTAACTAGCGTTTTGTACAGCTCCATCATAACCTCCCTGCTCTTATATTCTATGCCTCGGCTAATGAAGGCAAGTATCCATTTGCCTTTTTAACCACCTTATCTACCTGTCCTGCTGCCTTCAGGGATCTATGCACATGCACACCAAGGTCCCTCTGATCCTCTGTCCTTCCGAGGGTCCTACCATTCATTGTGTATTCCCTTGCCTTGTTAGTCCTTCCAAAATGCATCACCTCACACTTTTCAGGGTTAAATTCCATTTGCCACTGTTCTGCCCATCTGACCAACCCGTCTATATCGTCCTGTAGCCTGAGGCTTCCCTCCTCGCTATTTACCACCCCACCAATTTTCGTGTCATCTGCAAACTTACTGATCATACCTCCTAGATTCATATCTAAATCATTAATGTACACTACAAACAGCAAAGGACCCAGCACCGATCCCTGCGGTACACCACTGGACGCAGGCTTCCAGTCACAAAAACAACCTTTGACCATCACCCTCTGCCTCCTGCCACTAAGCCAATTTTGGATCCAATGTGCCAAGTTGCCCTGGATCCCATGGGCTCTTACCTTCTTGACCAGTCTCCCATTCGGGACTTTGTCAAAAGCCTTACTGAAGTCCATGTAGACTATATCAACTGCACTACCCTCATCCACACACCTAGTCACCCCCTCGAAAAATTCAATCAAATTGGTCAGACATGATCTCCCCCTGACAAAGCCATGCTGACTATCCTTGATTAATCCTTGCCTCTCCAAGTGGAGACTAATTCTGTCCCTCAGAATTTTTTCCAATAATTTCCCTACCACTGATGTTAGGCTCACTGGCCTGTAATTCCCTGGTTTATCCCTACTACCCTTCTTGAATAATGATACTACGGTGCCATCACTTGAATGAGACGTTAAACTGCGATCCCCACCTGCTTGCTCAAGGTGGATGTAAACGACCCACGGCACTATTGAAAGAAGAGCAGGGGAGTCCCTGGTCTCCTGGCCAACATTTATCCCTCAACCAACTCCACTAAAAGAGATGAACTGGTCATTTATCTAATTGCTATTTATGGGACTTTACTGTGTGCACATTGGTTCCTGCATTTGCCTAAATTTCAACAGCGGCTGCACTTCAAAAATAATTAATTGGCTTTGGACATCCTGAGGATGTGAAAGGTGCTATATGAGTGCAAGTTCTTTCGTTCTTTAACCAGGCTGTCTATCAACACCTCAGCACCATGGTCTCCCCTCTGCCAGCCCCCACAACCCATGGTCCCTCTTCCATTAAGGTCTCACCATTTTTATTAAATAGGGTCCAATATAATTTCAACGGTGAGTCATCCTTTGTTTTCCAGCTCCCGCCGTCATTACTTTTTTTTTGCAGTTGTTTAAATCAAAATGATTTATAAAAACATGTCGAGGGCTCGTTGGCTCTGTTGGCCAGCATCACCAGGTGGTGTACAATTTCACAAGTCATGTCTTGCTGGTCCTGGTGCAGGAGGGAGGAGGTCGACAGAATGGAGCTTCGACAGGTTAAGTACTTCCAACTAACAGTAAGAAGATATAAGTTAATGTTGTAATAGCAAAATACTGCGGATGCTGGAAAACCGAAATAACAACAGAAAACGCTGGAAAAACTCAGCAGGCCAGGCAACATCCGTGGAGAGAGAAACAGAGTTAACGTTTCAGGTCGAAGACCCTTCGTCAGAACTGAGAAAAAAGCAGGAAATGAAACAGATAAAAAAGCAAGTGGGAGGCTGGGGGAAGGAATAAAAGAACAAAAGGGGAGGTCTGTGAGAAGTAAAGAGACATTAAGAGATGCTCAAGGCGAGACGAGATGGTAATAGGACAGGTTAAGAAACAAAAGATGGCTCAGAAGTGTGAAGTGTGAAATGCTGGCAGAATGAAAGACAGCTGCTGTGGGGGAGAGAGAGAAAAAAAAGGGAAAAGGCACAAACCAAAAGTGTGGATAAAATATATATATATTATATATATATATATATATATGGTAGGGGCCGAGGTTATGATCTGAAATTGTTGAACTCGATATTGAGTCCGGAAGGCTGTAAAGTGCCTAAGTTAATGTTGTGTTGTGGCAATTTTAGATATGGCCTTGCCCCACGCTAGGAAGTGAGAGGAAGCATCTCCGCCACCCTAAATGCCTAGGCGCAGGCACTGGGCAGGATTGATGTGTCGGTTCATATTTGGTAGGGTGGTGTGCGGGTGTAGGTTAGTTATGTATGTAGCCTCCTCCTTTTATAAATTGTAAAATGTACATGAAAATATACAAGTGTGAAACTTGGTGTGCGTATGTATGAGAACTGTGGACAGCCTTTGGGTTACATCTCGGGGAAAATTTCCTGCTGGTTCACAAATTATTAAATAGGATATACGGCACAGAAACAGGCCATTCGGCCCAACCAGTCCATGTTTACTTTTTTTTAGTCCAAGTCAGAAACGAGCAGCACTAAATCCTCTAAAGCAGCTGTGGGCTTAAGCGGTGGGGAGGCAAAGCTGGCTGATTGCTCACCAGCCCGCTATAGATTTATGTAATTTCTGTCTGAGAAAAGCCAGTTGGATTGGCCTGGGGCCGAAACCCCTTCTGCAAGGACTCAGGGAGAGAAGGTACACATTTAAAGGGACTGATACCCATCCGTTCCACCCCCTCCTCAGAAGCACCTGTTCTACTAAGGCACAGATCTCGTAAAGCAGGCAACGCCCAGTCAGCCAAAACAGTCCCAGATGTGGCCAACTCACATCTGGGCCCTAGCAATGTATCGCTCAGGGATACCTAGTGTCACCAGAATACCAGCAGTTGTTAGTGAAACCTGGCAACCAGCTAACATACAAACTCCTTCCACAAGGGAACCCTTAGGGATAATAGTTTAGGTGTCACATATTTAAAACATAGTACAGGCACAATGGACATAAATGCAATTTCTTTCTTTCTTTCTTTCTTTCTCTCTTTCTCTCTTTCTTTCTTTCTTTTTCTCTTTCTCTTTCTCTCTCCCTTCCTTTCTTAGACACAGGGAGTGAGGGATCACTTACAAGAGTAGTCTGAAATACAGAAGTTAAAAGACCCTCAAAATGTAACATCAGTAAACAAAGTGATTAACACGCTGGGCTATATTGCAGAATCGGTTGAGTTCAAATCTGCAGAGGTCATGCTGAAGCTGAACAGTGTTCGCTGTACCTGGAGATGGTGTAGAGGAGAGTTACGTGGGATAGTTCTCCTTAGAGCAGAGAATGTTAAGAGAAATTTAATAGAGGTGTTCAAAATTATATGAGGTTTTGATAGGGTAAATAAGGAGAAATTGTTTCCATTGGCAGGAGGGTCGGTGACCAAAGGGCACAGATTTAAGAACCAGAGGGGAGATGAGGAGAATTACTTCTTACGCAGCGAGTTGTTATGATCTGGAATGCATTGCCTGAAAAGGTGGTGGAAGCAGATTCAATAGTAACTTTCAAAAGTGAATTGGATAAATACTTGAAAAGGAGAACAATTGCAGACCTATGGGGAAAGGGCGGGGGAGTGGGACTAATTGGATCGCTCTACCAAAGAGCTGGCACAGGCACGATGGGCCGAATGGCCTCCATCTTTGCTGTAAGAGTCTATGATTCTATGCACTTGGAGCAAAGCTTACAGTTCTAGTCATCGTGACATGGTGATTGGGCGGGGGGTGGGGGCCACCACGCCTTAGAGACAACAACAGGAGAGTAACATGGCTGAATCCCTCCATGTCAGAGGAAAGAGCTTGATAACAGGACAGAGAAGGTAAACTCGAAACAATGGCTGGGAATTTCTTCAGAGCAGCCCCCTCTCCACCACCGTAATTTCACCAGATGTGTGGCAGAAACCCCGTCTACAACAACTTGGATTATATAACACCTTTAAATTAGTAAAGCATCCCAAGGCGCTTTACAAGAGTGTCATAAAAAAAAAATTCACACCGAGCCACATAAGGAGATACTAGCACAGAGGTAGGTTTTAAGGAGTGTTTTGAAGGAGGAGAGAGCGGTAGCGAGGCGGAGAGGTTAAGGGAGGGAATTCCAGAGCTTAGGGCCTGGTGCGGTCGCCAATGGTGAGGTGAAGGAAGTGGGGGATGCACAAGAGGCCAGAGTTGGAGGAAGGCAGAATTCTCAAAGGGTTGTAGGGCTGGAGGAGGCTACAGAGATAAGGAGTGGAAAGGCCATGGAGGAATTTGAACATGAGGATGAGAATTTTAAAATCAAGGTGTTGGTGTAAGTCAGCGAGCACAGGGGTGACGGATGCAAGGACATGGTGCGAGTTACGATAGGCGCAGCATAGTTTTGGATGAGCTCAAGTTACTGGAGGGTGGAAGATGCTTATGTACATAAACAGGGCTTCCGCCGTACTTACGGTGAGGTTACGGTGGTGGAACGGGAGGAGCTCTGAGGAAATTTGTCCCAAATACTTTGAGATATGTCAGGCCCACAGGACAAGATGGGGCAGGTTCAGGGTTGTGAAGGGAAAGTTTAGGAGAGGAGTCAGGAATTAATTCTGTACACGGAGGTTGAACAGCAGCTGGAACGCTTGTGATGCAAAGAGAACTAGAGGCTGGAGATGAGGTAGAAAAAGAGAAGTTGAGGGGAGAGGTAATGACCTTCTAATCCAGTATGTGATCTGTCCAGCCAGCCCACAAAAGAAGATCAGATCAGGTATTCTTGCCCATGTATTAAGGGTGACAATGGAAGGGGTCTGACTCTAGTTTGTATGTATTAAGCCATGGCCAATATCCAGCTCTGCTTTATCAGCAAGCAGGAGAAGATGCTTATCTCAGCTTAGCTTAAGCATATTGATTGCCATTGAGTCAAACCCCCTTGACTTAACCAGAACTGAGCGCTCCCTGAACTGTCAGCACTTGAGAGCAACATTAAAGCAGTCATTAATCTCAGCAGAAGTACAAAGTGTCTGCTGTGGCAGAGGAAGCAGGGATACATGCTCTGTGTAGAGTGATATTCACCAGTCGGGCTGTGCCCAGGTCATTCTAAATCTGAGAACTAACTATGGCCAGTGAGCAAGTGAGGTCAGACCCCCACCCCTCCCCCTCCCCGTACAGGAGGAAGTGAGGTCAGACCCCCACCCCCTCCCCGTACAGGAGGAAGTGAGGTCAGACCCCCCCTCCCCCGTACAGGAGGAAGTGAGGTCAGACCCCCCTCCCCCCCGTACAGGAGGAAGTGAGGTGAGACCCCCCCACACCCTCATACAGGAGGAAGTGAGGTCAGACCCAATGTTCCCTGTAAGTTGCGCTTTGTTTGCGCGGCCTGTTTCTTTTAATGCGCGGTCCCTTTAAATTTCTGCGGTATTTCCAATGTAGAAGCCGGTGAGCGGCCTGCGCGGGACCTTTCCCATTACTGCGCGGCCACGCAGCTTAGAGTGAACATTGGTCAGTTCCCCACTGCAGGAGGAAGTGAGATCAAACCCCCAATACAGATGGAAGTGAGGTCCAGACCTCCTTTACAAGTGAGGAAATGTCAATTCCAGGCCCTCCTCAGCATGGGAAGAATGAAGATCCAGGCCCTCCTACACAGAAGTGAGCTCAGAACTCCAGAGAAGGGGATGTGAGGTTCTGGTCTTTGTATAGAGAGGCAGAGTTTCCCATTACAAGGGGAAATCAGATCCCAGCCCCTCTCACATTCGGAGGGGCAATTCGAGGTCCAGGCTGCTTTATTATGTGGGCAATGATTTGTTTCCCTCACTACAGCAGTGGGGTGCTGGGCAAAGTTATTGGGGGCAAAATTCATTATAGCCCCGTTTGGGGCGTTGACTTTTAAAAGTTGAAAAACTTAGCGCCCTAATGTCTTTCAACTTTTAAAAAAATTCAGGGTTTGTGTTCCAGGAAGGAAATGAAGCACTAAATCAAGCTCCACTTCCTTCCTGGAGCGCAACAGGCAGCAGGCGGGGCGGTAGGTGAGCAGCACTGCCGTGTTGGAGGGTTCCTTCCCTCCCTTAAAGGGAAGGGCCATCGCTGCCAGCTCTGCAAAAGGAAAACTTACCTGGTCCCCGACGGCAGCTGCGATCCGGCCCGATCAGCCCGATGCAGTGCAGCAGAGTGCCGGGCTGATCGAGCGCTGGAGAAGAAAACTGAAAAAAAAACAGAAGCAGCATTTGAGATTTTGTTTCACTTAGCTCGGCCACCTCGCCTTTAAGTATCGCCCCCCGAAGTGCCCGGCCTCCCGATCAACGCCTCCTGCAGCTGCCGGTGTTTTCGCCCGGCGATGCTGCAGGGGGCGCAACCGAAGTTCGGGTCCGGGGCGCTACCGGGGCGATGCGCACGGCGATGACGTCACGATCTCCGGGCGAAGGAGATCGGGGCGCAACGCCATACCGCCGCCCCAAACCTCCCGCCAAATATCGCGGGAGTCGATCTTCTCACCGCGCCCGGTCGGCAAAGGTACCCAATTTCTCCCCCATTCTCGCTCAGGACAGAAGGCAAAATGAGGCTTTCACCCCGATGTGCCAAGAACAACTGTCATTGTTGCTCTGGCAGAGATCAGCTCCTGGACTATCTTGGTGATATTGGTAAAGACAGAGACAGAAACATTCTGAACAGCAACGAGGATTTGTTATTCCACATGCTTCTGGTCTCCCAGCTCTCACGATCCCCTTACACTTCCCAGATCAACGATACGTTTTGTTACTCTTCAGCCACTAGATGGCAGTATAAGCACATCAGCGGGGGTGGGGGGCGGGAGGGGGGAGGGTCCCAAGTGGTTCTGTGATTCATAACAACAACAACAACTTATATTTATATAGCGCCTTTAATGTAATAAAACGTCCCAAGGCGCTTCACAGGAGTGTTATCAAAAAAATGTTTTTTAACACCGAGCCATATAAGGAGATGTTAAGGCAGATGACCATAAGCTTGGTCGAAGAGGACGGTTTTAAGGAGCATCTTAAAGGAGGAAAGAGAGGCTGAGAGATTTAGGGAGTTGAATTCCAGAGCTTAGGAACCAGGCAGCCGAAGGCACAACCGCCAGTGGTGGAGCGATTAAAATCGGCAATGTTCAAAAGTCCAGAGTAGGTCTAGGGAGATTACAGGGCTGGATTATATATAACCATGGCAACCGCCACCCAATGTCGTCCCGCCAGTTTATTCTGGGGGTGGGGAATCCCACGCTGTGGGTGCTGTGACCCACTTGCTAATTGTAGTTGCAGTATCGATGCTCGATCCATTTGCTGACCGTACTATCCCCACCACAGGTAGCACCAGCAGCAACAATTTGCATTTATATATCTCCAACTCCAACTTGCAAGACATCACAAGGTGCTTCACAAAGAGGAAATAATGGCAACAAACACCAAAGCCACGGGAGAGAGGTTCAGCAGAGGTGACAGCTAGGTTGAAAAAGGTGGGTTTAGAGGAGGTTTTTAGAGGAGGACGGGGAAGTAAAGATGCCGCGGGATTTAGGGAGGGGTTCTGCTTAGTTAGGCTGCGACAACTGAAACCCCTGCCACCAATGGTCGGGCAAAGGGGAGGGGGTCCGCACAGGAGGCTCTCGTCTGACGGTCAAAAGGTGTGGGAGGCAAGGTACAGCTTGCGGAGGTCGAGAGTTGCAAGCTCGTGAAGAGATTTGAATATCAGGGCAACCGTTTTAAATTGGATGCAGACATCGAGGCCGGGGGCGGGGGGTGACGGGCAACCAGGCTTAGTTTGGGACAGGGTGCAGGTGGCACTGGAGTGATCGAGTCTGGAAGGGACAAGAGAACGGAGAAGGGTTTCAGTGGCAGGAGGCTGGCAGCGTTATGGAGGTTGAAGCAAGTGGACTTGGTGATGGAGAGGATATGGTGCATTACGCTCAACTCAGGGTCAAAGATTATGCTGTGGTTGTGATGGTTTTAGCGTAAGAGGGTTCCCAAGGAGGGAGGGGGGTGGGGGCAATGGGATCAGTAGCAAGGGTATTATACGATAGCAAAATACTGCAGATGCTGGAAATCCGAAATAACAACAGAAAACGCTGGAAAAACTCAGCAGGCCAGGCAGCATCCGTGGAGAGAGAAACAAGAGTTAACGTTTCAGGTCGAGACCTTTCATCAGAACTGGAAACAGCAGGAAATCAAATAGATTTAAGGCAAGGATAAAGCTGGGAAAAGGGGGAGGGGATGAAAGAACAAAAGGAGAGATTAAGAGACATTAAGAGACATTATTATACATTATTATACAGGTATTATACATTTGGCATTGTGGGTACATTTTGCGCGCGCACTGAGCAGGAACCGAGTACAGAGCAAGTCCCAGCCACAGCACCGAATGAATTGACGAGCATCCACCCCCATGGGCTGAACATCATGGAGATCACCTCCTGGTGAAGAATTCCCTTACAAGAGTGGGATTCAGCACCTGTGGCTGCCAGATGTTGGGTTACAATATGACTTTGTGCTCCCTGCATCAATCTCGGGCACCTAGGCGCAGTGTGGACCACCTCTGCATTGAGTATGGCGAGCGGTCGCCACACTGACATCCAGACAACTGGGAACCCTCACAGTGCGGTGACAGCTGCCGCAGGTTCGACAGGTCTTGAAGTGCCGCCGAAGCCTTGAGGGGCTCTCCACATTAGTGCATTAGGGTTTCTCCAGAGGCCCCGTAGGTGACGGCTCCGCCCGGTGTAACACTGAACCCGTCAGACCAGAAGATCCCACGTTTGATCCCCAGTCTGTGCTAAGAGGAGCCTTCCATCCCGCCAGTGTGGGCTGAATTCAGACCCAGTCCCTGGGGTGAGTCTACTCACGTGGTGTTATTCACACTTCTACCTCCCCCCTGTCTTTACAGTCGCTCTTTCACAGCAGATCAGCTCATTTATCAAGTGCAGTTTTCCAGCTGCAGTATTAATGGAGGTTTCAGGTGACGCCGTAGTGAGGTGTTTTTAACTGAAAGTTCCTTCGGTTGCACTGTTTTCTTTGCGCTGGGGATTTCTAACCATTAAAACGGAGCACTAAAGACGCAGTATCCGTCCGTCTCTGTTTCCACATGTTATACAATCTGTTCCTGTTAAATCATTAAAATGCCCGCTGCAAAAATGCCGTTTCCCTGAGTTAACATCCGCTTGTGCTCTTAGATGCTGCAGCCCAATGGAGGACTGACAAAGCAGTGAGAAAAGACAGGGCCAATCACAGACCGTGCACGGCCCACAGACAAGCCTCGGTTAACCCCTTGGAACCCAGAAGTGCGTGCGACATAGCTTCCCGCTGTCAAAATCTAATCGCAGGTGTAACGGCAGTACGTGGTATCGTCGCGGTGCTGTCGGAAATGACGAGTGCGCTGCCCACAGCCTTGCAGTCAGCGCGCCGCGATTTTCCGATGGGGGCAGAGCTGGTGGGCGAGGCTTCCCACTGACAGTGCGGCCTCAGAAAATCGACTCTTGCATTCAACCACCCTACTTAGAACACGCCCAGAATTGTGACATCTTTTGTTTAATTGAATCTTACATATTCTTTTGACGGGAACTATTTTTTTTTGCCCCATTTGCTCCCCTTCTCTCCCGGGGGTGCTGTGTTTTGCTGGGCTGTGGCTCTTTGGGTGCCTGGGTGGCTATTCTTCATGCGTGTACCTAGACCGTGAGCGTCGTCAGGTCATTCAGTTGTTGGGGGGTGGGTGGGGGGGGCGTCACCGCTGAGCCTGATCCTGACGCTCTCCGCACCTGATATCCATACATTTTCTGGGGTTTCCTTGTAGGATCGGGCTCAGTAATCCTGGCTGATATTTCCCCTCCTTAAACCCAGGGGGCACTGAGAACAATGGTCGTCTCTCACTGCTGCCTCGATTGAGTCCAGCGAACGGTGCAGATCAGGACAATGTCTCGTCTGTGTGACTCAGTACCGTAGTGGGCAGAAGCCCTCACCAAGTGAGAGGAATTAGTTGGAATTTCTTCATTTTTATTTTGCATGAACTTTTATTTTGGGTTCTGGGGGAACTTTTACACGGCGATGACAGGAGTTGAAGGCTGCGTGTTGACATCATGTTGACATCAGGACGTCTTTACCCTCCCAATCTTGAGAACGCTTTAAAAAGAGAAACCAGCAGGAGTTTTTTTTAAAGTTTCAATAAATGGTGCAAAGTGTTTGGAAAGAAAGAACTTGCATTTATATAGCGCCTTTATCGAACCTCAAGTTTGAAATGTACTTTGAAGTGTCATCACTGTAATGTAGGGAATTTGTGGAGGACTGGTGGCAAATCCCAATGGCGGCCTAGTGTTTAAGAATATATTTTGTAATTTTATATATATCCAGCAGAGGGAGTATCTCAAGCAAGGCTGGAAAATCCCACTTACATTCTAGCTTTGATGAGGCTGACTCACAAACATGAGCTAGCATATAGACACTAGTCTGTTCCTCCCAAGGCCACTGACTTGTGGTTTTCATGAAAAAATGAATGGAATGGTGTAACGTGATCCCCAGTTAAAAATCCAGAAAAATCCCATGTTAAAAAAAACACAGAATTTGACTTCCTCAGCCACCAGAAACGAATTATAAATCACAATACCCATAAAATAGCAAACAATTCTGCAGTCCCTTGTAATATAAAGGAAACCGGACCTATTCCGTCACTGTAAAAGAGTAGCCCTGTCTGTCTTAAATCCTTCTGCATTTCTCCCTCGATCCCCAGTTTTTCCATGTATTCCTCTCCTTGTTCCATGATCCTTCATGGTTTTGTTCTCTGATAGCCGGTGCGCCTTATCCCGGCCCTTCTGACCAGCCCCTCGTTTAATTCAAAGTCCGGCTTTATTCATTTTTAGGATTTATTTCTTCTTGTTGAAGTTCAAGTCGGCGAGTGAATAATTAATTTAGTCAAAAGTTCAGCAAGAGCCATTCTACACTGCAGGCTTCTGAAACGCTGCCAGCACTGACCTCGACACAGTGGAAGCCTGCTTTCTGCCAGTGTTATCAATGGAGGTTGCAGGGAGATCAGTGCCCAAGCCCTTCATGTCCTTCTGGCTGACACTGGATCGATGATACCTACTACCTTCCTACAAGGAGGCTAGGACGAAGTATGGTGGAATCATCAGAAGCCCTGCCACCAAGGTCTGGTGCTCAGATCCATTTCTCTGCCCTTAAACCAGGAGTGTGGTTAACACGTTTTCACAGCGTTGTGCCCTAGTATTTGCCATGTTGGTGGTGCCCATTTTACCAACCCAGAAGCTGAATAATCCCAAACATTTTCACACCCGCTGGGCTTTATTTTGCCTCGATTAGCTCCTCAGTCTCATTTCATGGTGAGATTACTCACCCAGGATCTGTCCTTCAGCTCAATAATGGGTTTTGGAAAATTAAACAATGCTAGACAATGCATGTGAGAATGAGATGCTAAACAAGATGATGAGATTGGTTGGCCCACCATAGATGTTTCTGTGTGCACAGAATCATCAAGCGATGGTGGAACACAAACCTCAGAGTTAAGGATTGTGATTGATGGCCATGTGTTAGATTGAGAGGTCGCACAACACCAGGTTATAGTCCAACAGTTTTATTTGAAATCACAAGCTTTCGGAGCTATCGATCGCCCCTTCCTACCTGAGGAAGGGGCGATCGATAGCTCCGAAAGCTTGTGATTTCAAATAAAACTGTTGGACTATAACCTGGTGTTGTGCGACCTCTCAATTTTGTCCACCCCAGTCCAACACCGGCATCTCCGCATCATGTGTTAGATATCAGACTATGGTGCTGGTCATTTTATACCTTGTTTCCTTTGAAGTCCTTACTTACCACAAAGAATAATCTCTATGATGTTTACAAGTGTTATATAAAAACAGGGCTCCAAGGGATAAATTATGAAGAGAGATTCTATAAACTAGGCTTGTATTCCCTGGAGTATAGAAAGTTAAGGGATCATTTGATTGAGGCTTTTTAGGATTTTTAGGAATTGATCGGGTAGATGGAGAGAAACTTTTTCCACTGGTGGGGGAGTCTAGGACAAGGGGACATAACCTGGAAATCAGAGCCAGGCCATTCAGGAGAGAAGCTAGGTTAGGTTGATTTGGCTATGATAAATTGACCCTTAGTGTTAGGGGGATTAAATACGTGGGGTTACGGGGATAGGGTGGGATATGTGTCGGTGCAGGCTCGATGGGCCGAAATGGCCTCTATCTGCACTGTGGGGATTCTGTGATTCTGTGACTTCTTCACACAAAGGGTATTGGAAGTGTGGAACTCTCTCCCACAAAAAGCAGTAGATGCTAGCTCAGTTAATATGTTTAAATCTGAGATCGATAGATTTTTGCTAGCCAAGAGTATTAATGGATATGGAACCAAGACGGATAAATGGAGATAAGATGCAGATCAGCCATGATCTCATTGAATGGCGGAACAGGCTCGAGGGGCTGAACGGTCTTCTCCTGTTCTTATGTTCCTAACAAGGGCAGACCAAAGTACGTCACTCTTCATGTTCCTCTCCTTCTCTGTGAGGAAACACTTGATTTCAATTCAGTGCCCATCCTTGATGCTATGACTGTGCCATTCTACCATTCATTGGCCTGTATCAATATTGGCTGTACCATCTTCATTTTGTGTTTAAACCATATGATTTCACAACCAACTGACAATGATTCAACTTAATAAGAATGTTTAATGGAGCTGTTGAATGCAATTATTTAAGTATTGGGCATACATTGCCTATAGAATCATATGGTGTGGCCTGACTGCATAGGGTTTAGGACTGGAGCTCTCGGGGGTAAAAATTGGGTAGCGCCAATCGCCGGAGCGCTATTTTAGTGCCCTTAAAAAGTTAGCACCCCCGCGGCCGATTTTACCAGGTAGCGCCGCGAGAGGGAGGAGGGGCGCTACTGGAAGCGCCCCGCGTCCCTCTTGGGGCGCTGCGAGCCAATATCGCGGCGCTATGTGCCGCAGTACTGCAGGCCTTCCATTATTAAAGGGGAGGGGCCTGGCGCAGCGCATCCCGGCGCCCAGCTGGGCCACCAGGGATCGGGAGTGCCGGCAAACGAGCCCGGCACTCAAGAGGAGTGCTGGGCTCACGGAGAGCAGCCGGCACCCCACGGGGGGGCTTCATGGGGGCCGGGGACAGCAACGGGGGCAGGTGCTGGCAGGCAGACAGCAATAAAAATGGCCGCCCGCCACCTCCCCTTTAATTAGCGCTGCCCCGGCCGCAGGTAGGCCCCCCCTGACCAAGTCGGGGGGCGCCACCCAATGTTACAGCCAGGGCGCAAGCAGGGCGCAAGCACGGCGATGACATCATCGCCGGCGGCGCAGCACCGCGCAGCGCTAACGGTTAGCGCCGCCGCTAACCTCCCGCTGAATTTCGCAGGAGGCATTAGTGGCACCGCGCCCAGGCGCTAGTTGATTTGAGGGCGCTAACGGGAGGCGCAAATCAACTGAATTTAGCCCCCTAGGATTTTGTGTTATTTTGGATTTAGGTACAGGTGCAATTATTAGCATATTAGCTGGGAACCTCGGCAACGCACGTAAAATAGACAGTTTAGTTAAAATCAATTCAATAACTGGAAAGAGGCCCTCTAATCTTTTATTGAACAAATAAAGCCTAAGGCCTCTAGTGCAGGACAGGAACAAGGCTGGGAAGAATAGGAGATGCAATGAGAGGAATCAAACAACAATGCTTTTGGGACTGAAAGCTTCAATTAGCTGAATGTGGCAGGAAGGGTAGACTGAGAGAAAGAAGAAGTTGCACAGTTTAGAGGCCCTGAGAAAGAAGGAGTTCGAATAGTTGTCTGCAGGCGAGGCATTGTCAACCCCTTCATGTAATTGCAGCTATTACGAGTCCCGGTATATAACAATAAGACTGAATGGCTAAAAATAACACGTCACTGGGGATTCTGCTCCTGCGATGACATCGTCATGTAAGCAATGAATCACAACCCTGTTTTGGAACATTCTATATCAGGAAACCGAAAGGTACAGTTTCAGCTGGGTCTCATCTGACATTCAAGGTTTCTAACACCGGTGGGTGAAGCATCAGGGACATAAGCCTGACTGCCTCTTCCTGTGGCTTTCACACAGCAGCTAAGGGAAGGAGGGCAGAGAGCAGGAAACAGCAGCAGGCTTTGTAATTACCTCGAGCAAATAAATACAGTTATTTGGGCTTAAGTGCGTCCCCCTAATACATGTGCATTTTACATTAACTCCATAAAATGCTGAAACCCAAGTTACTTGTCATCGGCAGTCCCTGCATCCGGTCTTTGTAATTACTGAACTCCTAAAAGGGTATGTGGCTGGATTCTGATTAACCCTTTCAAGAGCCAATTCTGCTTCTTGCCACACTCTCCAAACAGCAGCCGGCTATAACAGTGCTGAAATGCTGAAGCCTCCTGCTGAGTTTGGCTGTGAAAATCACCTGGTTTAAACACAAAATGAAGTTGGCAGTGCCAACGCTCATATACAGGTCACTGAACAGTGGGTTAGCTCGTCATGTTATCAGGGGTACTTGCAGAGTGGAACCTGGGTGCACCTCTCGCAGGGGGGAGGCTGAGGTACCCTGGTCTGCTCTTACGCCTCTACTGGTGGTGTGGCACAGTGGATGGCCACCTGCTGACCACCTCTTCAGCCTGAGAACTGTGCAGGGACCTGAAACAAGGAACGTGGAGCAACTATCACATAGCTTAATTCCTTCCCCCTCCTCCACCATACAAAACAAACTTCTTCAGTCCGAAGTCCAGTCTGACCAACTCGCCCATGTTTGGCAGGGATCTCATGCAGCAGATCGAGCTCTCCTTTTTCCGCCTCAACATTGTGTTCTACTGTGTCTTCTTCTGGTTTCTCTCACTTGGATAGTGAGAATACATGGGCGGAGACAGCACAGCCAGCAGGTGAACGGAGCTTCCAGGGTTCCCTTGTATTGTTATGTCCTTGAGTAAGGCATTCATCCACGTTTATCCACACACACACATTGCTGCTAATGGCCTTCCACTATCACCTGAGCTTCTTCCTGTAGTTACTAGGAGGTTCAACCAAGTTGCTCTAACGGTTGAAGGATACCAGAGGCTTAGAGAGGTTGCATCAGGGCTAATAGGGGACCAAAGTCATATTAAAGTAAGGACGGTCTGACCTCCACAGCGCGTTTCATTTAACCATCTTTATATTTTGGGTGTAAGAAGATGCCTCAGGAATGTATTGGTCTTACATGAAATGAATATGGCAAAACTAATCCAGTTCCACAAGATCTCAGCACAAATATAGGTCATTAGTGGAGCAAAGTCAGACTTTCAAACTCACCAATTATTGCAGGAGCTGAACACAGCATTGACTTGGTGACCACTGTTGAACATTAAGAGACCCCCAACACTGCATTCCAAGTGGGGGAGAAAAACCATACCAATAACTTTCCAGTGACAGGTTTAGACAAACACAGCCTTGAGCTTGCTCTCTCCTTAATCAATTCTTGATTAAACAAGGTGCATTGTAAACGTGTTCAAATGTTATAAATGAATGAGTTTCTCACAGGCTGATTTTGTAGATCCCGCTCTAAGACCATAAGCCATTTTAATAATAGGAAACGGCCATTCAGATTAAGAAACTCCTCCCTTTTACATTAATCAATCCCACCTACCCATCTTCTCATCATGTCCCTCAATCCCTTTTGTCTCCAGAATGACATCCAATTTTCTCCTCAGCCCATTTCCCTGGTAACTTACTCCATAACTCGACTAGTCTTTAGGTGAAAAAGTTTTGTCTGACTGGCCTTCATATTCCTGACTTCTTAACTTTTGTCCTCTGGTATTTGAATTCTTCACCATAGTGAACGGCTTGTCAATTGCCCATGTAATCTTCAGTTGGGTCTCCCCCCGAGGTATCCTCTTTTTTTCCAAAGGAAACAAACTGATATTTCTTACCTTTCCTCCCAACATAAATGCAGTTAGAATTTGACAAAGGAGTTCATCAGCAGCCAACCACACCAAGGAGAACATGTGGGTAAACCATCAGCAACAGCAACCACGTTCGACTGTGGTTGACAGAGCTCTGCAGTGGAAAACAATGACAGCTTTGTCCATGTAACAGTCACTACAGAGCGGGGCCTGACCACCATTACTATAGAGTGAGACAGATTGCAAAGCTATTCAAACGCGCGGGGCTCTGTTTATTTTCAGTCAGTGGCAGTTGCTGGTTTTTTTGATATTGTTGCTAAAATGGGAGAGACTCGCGTTTGATGTGTCCATCGCAACGTGCGTAGCACGAAGGCTGTTCGGTGCTCACTGTCCTCTGCTTCTCACACCTGATGGCGAAGCACAAGTGTTTTTAAATGCCACTTGTGAATTGGGATTATGCACACACTCACCCATACACACACACACAAAAAACATAGTCAATTTGTCAGCATAACCTATGACCCCATCCTTCTTAAAACAAAGGTGTGCAAAACATTAATTGGTAACTTTAATTTAAACAACCTTTTTTTTAAGGCAGCTGACCTTTGATCTTTGGGCCTTCTCTGTCAGGGCTGTGCTGCTTTAGTTAGTGGAGTGATAATCACAAGACAAATGACTAGAAGAATTAAATCTGTATTAATGGGTGCAGGGCAGAGGAATGCAGCAAGGATGGAATCCTCACTAATCCCCTCAATCAGACCCTACAAGCAGTGAGGAGGATTAAAGATCAGTGTGTGAATTCCACTTTGAAACATTGCACATCAGCTTACAGATGGTACCTGTTTTTCTCTCTTCCTCGCCACCCCAAAAAAATTTGCAGGTTATTTCAGACAAAAATAATTGCAAAGAAAGTCTCCCCCTCCCCCCAATGCCACTTTCTGTTCTAAAAACATTGCCGTAAAGGTCACTGTTGCTTGGACTATCTGCAGGACACTAGTTTACAGTGATTGAATAAAGTCACATTCTATTTTTTTTACATGAGATTCCAAGGTTTTTACTGCTGTTTTGAGGATCACTTTCTGTGATTCCATCCATTTCCCCCTGAAAATCAAATGCCAGTGACCACTGTCAGAGTACAGAGGTGGGCAACCATCACAGGTACCAGAAATTTATTTTAGGAAGAAAAGGTTCTTCTGGTTTTCTTTCGTAAAGTGGGGGCTTTTAGTTGACCTATTTGAAGATTTCAAGATTACTAGTAAGTTACCCATGATATTGCCAATGGTCAGTTGACGAATATAATTTTTTTGCTCTACTAAATGGCGACAGAGTTGGGGGAGAGCCTTCAGAACCTTGATCGATAGAGCCATCTACTGGCCAGAACCTTCCCGTAACAATGGTGTTACAGGCAACTGTTTGCATACAAGATTTCCATTCTAAATGTTAACAGACCCAGTTTCAATATGTTAAATATTAACATAAAAGTGCGACCAATATTGTAACAACAGAAAATAGGATAGGAAAAAGCATGCATAAACAATATGTATAGACAGATGAAGATATTTTGGCCACATTGATCCAGGGGCAATGTTCACTATGGTGAGGAGGGTGGGGGTGTGGTCAAATTCAAAGGGGACACAAGTCAAATGTTAAGGATGGAGGCCAGGTGGAACTTGTTCACTCAAAGGTAATAGATTGGTGCAATGGGTTAACAGGGAAAGCCATTGGAGTGAATGGTGGGAAAGAGTTCAAGAGGCAATTGGTGCAATGGGTTAACAGGGAAAGCCATTGGAGTGAATGGTGGGAAAGAGTTCAAGAGGCAATTGGATGTGTTTCAGGAGAGAGAAGGGATTAAGGCATTTGGCGAGAAGATGGGTAGATGGGGTTGAGATCAAAATGGGACGGGCTGGTTGAACTTTATAACCTTTTTTACTGCTTCTAAAAATGATGTTCCATTTAAAAAAATTACCCAGCTGAACATAGATAAATGTTGACTATAACCTGTGGGAGCTACAGGCCGTTCTTTATAGGTGCTTATACTATACCTTCGAAACTTAATTGTGGAAAGTGGACAGACTCTGGGAATCTTGATCATAGTTACAGAAGATCTTATGCAGTGATCTTGTGTCGTACTTATGTACTTTATTGGATGAAGTTCCTGGAGCTGTGGAGTCTGTCCCTGTGAGCACTAGGGTGGGTGCCGTAGCACCATGACAACAGAAAAGCAACACCTACGTGCGGTTATTTGAAAACAGAGATTTGCGACCATTTCTTAGGTGGGTCTTGACCTTGGGAGTCTATGCCATCCTGTTTAGCTCAGAGGGCTGCAGCTGAGACTGGGGCTACCATTTCCAGCTGAGTCCCTGATATTTGAATGTATATAAGTGCCTTATCACATCAGTGAAATATCTCAATGCACTTCACACAATGCGTCATTCTTTGGAGTACAGTGAGTATTATTTTCTAGACAAGCCTTTCGGCACCAGCCATGTCCCACAAAGAGCACGGAGATTAATTAATTTGCTTCTGGGTGTTTGGTTGAACGGGAATGTCTCCCAGACTTGGGAACAGGAGTCGGCCATTCTGCCACTCGAGCCTGCTCCGCCATTCAGTTAGATCATGGCGGACCTGTACTTTAACTTCATTTACCCTCCTTTGACATAACAACAATCTATCGGTCTCAGTCTTGACAATGTTCATTAACTCAGCATCATTTTGGGGAAGAGAATTCCAGATTTCCACGACTAGGAGAAGCCCCTGCTTTTCTCGGATTAGTACCTTGAAATTTTCAACACTTACCTGAACCAATGGAACAGGCTCAGCTTACCATCTCATCCGAAGGATGGCTCCCTCAGTACTGCATTAACGTGTCAGCCTATATAATGAGCCTGACATGAATCTGTCATTCATGAAAGAAAGACTTATGTCATTAATACTGAGTGGCCTGCAGGTGGCGCTGTCCAGGGAGAGTATAAATACTCGGGCATGGGCCCAGCTTGCGCAGGACATTCCTCAACAGGAACTAGTGAAGGACACAACTAGATCTCCATGTTGTAAAACAGTTGATTAAAGCTTTGTTTAACGCTTAGACCAAGTGCCTAGTAGTTTTCTTATGTCAGAGCTCAAGCGCTATCAGGTACAATTCCTAATTTTGAATGTCCTCTCTTTAGCCCACAGGTGCTCAGGCCAGCATGCATGCCATAGTCCTGTCTGAGATCACCAGACTGTCCAGGTCTGTATAGCTCAGCACAACACCAGGTGGTGCAGTTACCAATTGAACCATTGGAGAGCCTAAAAACAATGACAGCAACACCCCAATGTATCTGTATGTAAAGTTCACCATATACCAAGCTCATTGTTAATATTAATTCAGCAGCCAATATAGTGCTGCTTAGAGGAGCCTGCTGTAGAACTGAGTCTGCACCACCCCTTTGTGTTAGCCTTGGGTCAGTCGGTAGTACTCTCGCCTCTAAATCAGAAGGTCATGGTCTGAAGCCCCAACTCCAGGACTTGAGCACATAATCTGGGTTGACACTCCAGTACAGTACAGAGAGCATCTTGCACTGTCACAGGTGCCATTTGTCAGATGAGATGTTAACCTGAGGTCCCACCTGCCCTCTCAGGTGGACGTAAAAGATCCCATGGCACTATTCAAAGAGGAGCAGAGCAGTTCTCCCGGTGTCCTGGCCAACATTTATCCTTCATTCAACACCATCAAAGCAGATTATCTGGCCATGTCTCTCATTGCTGTTTCTGGGAACTTGCTCTGGGAAAATTGGCTGCCACATTACAATAGTGACTACGCTTCAAAAGTACTTCATTGGCTATGAAGTGCTTTGGGATGTCCTGAGGTTATGAAAGGTGCTATATAAATGCAAGTTCTCTCTCTCTCTTCCTCTCTCTAATTAAGGTAACAACAAAAACATACACTTATATGGTGCGTTTAACATAATAACATGTACCAAGGTACTTCACAAAGTCGGAAGGTAACCAGAGAAGGTAACACGGTGGCATAGTGGTTAGCACTGTTGCCTCACAGCGCCAGGGGCCCGCATTCGAATCCGGCCTCGGGTGACTGTCTGTGTGGAGTTTGCACATTCTCCCCGTGTCTGCGTGGGTTTCCTTCGGGTGCTCCGGTTTCCTCCCACAGCCCAAAGATGTGCGGGTTAGGTTGATTTGGCTATGATAAATTGACCCTTAGGGTTAGGGGGTTTAAATACGTGGGGTTACGGGGATAGGGTGGGATATGTGTCGGTGCAGGCTCGATGGGCCGAAATGGCCTCTATCTGCACTGTGGGGATTCTGTGAAATGGAGGAAAAGTGATTAAGGGAGGTGGCTTAAGAGAGAATCGAAAAGGAAGGGAGAGAAGTAACAAGGCAGAGGGGCGCAGGTAGAATGTTCCAAACTGTGGAGCCAGAATATACTTTTCCCCCCAGAGAAACAGAAGTGTAGCGGATTTTATCCTGCATCAGCATGTCTAGTACATGAAGAGGAAGGAGGCTTCACATTTGGGGGAGGGGAAGAGAAGGTACAAGAAGTAACTCAAGAGGAAGCCAGATGTGGGAGTGACACTGGGCACATTGTTTGAGAGCAGGAAGCCTGCAAGCTTTCTTGGTTAGAAAGACAGGAAAAGACTGGGGAGATGGGGATGCTGCACAGGAGGGGAGTGGAGTCTCTCGGTGAGTTACCATGTGCTACACTGGGGTCTTGCAGTGACCAGTGACCACCACCTCCTGCCCTGTCACTCACTGTGTTGAGATCAGAAAAAGAAAGTTTGTTTGCTCAGTATCCAGGGCAGCTTCTGGCTGTTTGAGAATTTCAATCTAATTTGAACCGTGGAAACCTCAGATAAACGATGGCCGGAAAAGAAATAATTCCTTTGGATTGGACATTGATTGGATCTGAGATTATTTCAAAATTCAACCTTTCTAGATCCTCGAACTTTCTGTCCGTCTCCCCCCACCCATTTATATCTGTCATTTTTTCGGTTCTTTCTAAGTTTTCCGCTTCTTTCTTGAAGGTTCTGGTGCTTGAAGGTAACTCGACCAAGTCTTCATCAGTCATCCTCGACATTGAGTGTCGGCAGGCCATTCCACCATTACAACTGCACCCGATCCCGTCCTCACAGACGCTGTTTCCAGCGGGGAGGTCACTCGATATTAGTCAGGAATGGGAATGCTGGTTGCCCTTTCCCCACAACTGACAGACACAGAGGCAGGCCAACATTTATCCTTCAACTAACACCACTAAAACCGATTATCTGGACATTATCACCTTGCTGTTTGTGGGAGCTCGCAAATTGGCGACCGCGGTTTGTACATTACAATTGACTACACGTCAGAAAGTACCTCATTAGCCGTAAAGCGCTTAGGGACGTCCTGAGGTTGTGAAAGACGCGATATAAATACAAGTCTTTCTTCATTTCAGTGTTTGCTGATATCACCCACCGTCATTCGGTGGCATAGTGGTTAGCACTGTTACCTCACAGTGCCAGGGGCCCGGGTTCGAATCCGGCCTCGGGTGACTGTCTGTGTGGAGTTTGCACATTCTCCCCGTGTCTGCGTGGGTTTCCTCCGGGTGCTCCGGCTTCCTCCCACAGTCCAAAGATGTGCGGGTTAGGTTGATTTGGCTATGATAAATTGACCCTTAGTGTTAGGGGGGATTAAATATGTGGGGTTATGGGGATAGGATGGGATATGTTAGGGGGAATTAAATACGTGGGGTTACGGGGGTAGGGTGGGATATGTGTACTGTGGGGATTAAAGCAGGGACAGGGTACTGGATTTGGATGATCAGCCATGATCGTGTTGAATGGCGGAGCAGGCTCGACGGGCCGAATGGCCTACTCCTGCTCCTAGATTCTATGTTTCTATGACCCTTAGTGTTAGGGGGATTAAATACGTGGGGTTACGGGGATAGGGTGGGATATGTGTCGGTGCAGGCTCGATGGGCCGAAATGGCCTCTATCTGCACTGTGGGGATTCTGTGATTCCGAGGCTATAATCTTTAATTAAATATTTTGAGATTGGGCAACGTTACAGAGAATGAGGGATGACATCTACTTTTTTTTGGTTTGCTTTTTTTTAATGTTTGCCCTCCAGTTTCTCCAGGCATTTCCTGACTGCCCTCGAACGCCCCCCCCCCCCCTGCCCACGCTGGCAGCCTTCCAGCACCTCATCCGAATCTGTGCTTCATTCACTGACCATGCACTGGCCCCGCATTTACAACTGGATAAAGAATGTTTTTCATTCCCCTCTTCAAAGGTGTTGAAGCAAAAATAAAATCATTCTTTGGACAAACTATTGACTGGGGAGCACTGACAGTCATTTCCTAGCTGATATTTTTCTGAATCAGCTTGTTAGTTCCTGTGTGGGCAGCAGTTAAAGACTAGTCATTAAAATCTATTTCTGTTTCCTATTTCACCCTTAACTGCTGTTAAGCACAGACCCAAAGGGGAAAGGTAAAATAATGTCTGAGAGTAATTCAGAAGACATTTGGTCCACTGCGAACTATGATAAGCTCATTCAATAGCAAAATACTGCGGATGCTGGAAATCTGAAATAACGACAGAAAATGCTGGAAACACTCAGCAGGCCAGGCAGCATCCGTGGAGAGAGAAACAGAGTTAACGTTTCAGGTCTGGGACCCTTCATCAGAACTGGAGAAGGCTGGAGATGTAACAGATTTTAAGCAGGGGCGGAGGCAGGGAGGGAGGGGGTTGGGGGAGGGGAGGAACTGAAGGAACATTCTGTGCTAAGGTAGGAGGCAGGAGTGGTTAAAGGTTGCAAATGGGGATGGCAAAAACATAAATCAACTCATGTTGCTCCCAACTTAAGTGGCACAGCCTGACCTCCCCCGTCCCAAAAGCAGCAGGAACCCAACTTCTTGTAGATCCAGAGAATAGAGCTCAGAGCATCGGAAAAACACTTCCACTGCCTGTCCAACGGGGGATGAAAGCATGTGGGTACAAGGGGAGGGTGGGGAGAAAGGCTGCAGATATTTCCTAGAGCTCCGGGAGGCAATGAAAGAAAGGCGAAAGATTTATTACGAACATACAAATTAGGAGCAGGAGTAGGCCACTCGGCTCTTCGAGCCTGCTCCGTCATTCAATAAGATCATGGCTGATCTGATTACTCCACATTCCCGCCTACCCCCGATAACCTTTCACCACCTTGCTTATCAAGAATCTATCTACCTCTGCCTTAAAAATATTCAAAGACTCTGCTTCCACCGCCCTCTGAGGAAGAGAGTTCCAAAGACTCACGACCCTCTGTGAGAAAAAAATTCTCCTCATCTCTGTCTTAAATGGGCGACCCCTTATTTTTTAAACAGTGACCCCTAGTTCTAGATTCTCCCACAAGAGGAAACATCCTCTCCACATCCACCCTGTCCAGGCCCCTCAGGATCTTATATGTTTCAATCAAGTCACCTCTTACTCTTCTAAACTCCAGCGGATACAAGCCTAGCCTGTCCAACCTTTCCTCATAAGACAACCCGCCCATTCCAGGTATTAGTCTAGTAAACCTTATTGCTTTTTATAAGTTGCTCCAGTTTGGTTAAAAGAAAACTACGGCAACTTGATGGGTGTTTTGGAAGGGTACGGAAAGGACTTGCACTTATATAGCGCCTTTCATGACCTCAGGACATCTCAGAGTGCGTCACAGCAAATGAAGTACTTTTGAAGTATTGTCACTGTTGTAATTTAGGGAAACGGGGCAGCCAATTTACACATGGAAAGGTCCCACCAACAGTAATGAGATAAATGACCGGATAATCTTTTTTTTTAGTAATGTTGGTTGAGAGATAAGTGTTGGCCAGGAGACCAGGATAACTCCCCTGCTCTTCTTCGAAATACTGCCATGGGATTTTTTACGTCCACCTGAGAGAGTAGGCAGGTCCTCTGTTTAACATCTCATCTGAGACAGCATCTCTGACAGTGCAGCACTCCCTCAGCACTAGACTGAAGTGTTAGCCTACATTATGTGCTTAAGTCTCAGGATTTGGGCTTGATCCTCGACCTTCTGTCGCAGAGACGAGAGTGCTACCACTGACACAAGTCTGACACCAGGGTCTTCTCTTGCCCAAAACATTAATCATATTTATAGTGGGTTAAGCGTTATGTTGGTGCCACCAGAAGGCCTATAGTCTTGGAAACGATGACCTGATATTGTACAGAGACTGGTAGATATTCAATTGATAAAGGTCATCATATTTCACCAGCTTCCACTCACTGGATATGATCTATCAGGGCTGTCCCAATGCCACTTAACTGTCATCACATATAATATTCAGTGTGAAAATGACACCGCATCATATTTGTCAGCTCTGTGATTGTAATGTGTGTGGAAAGCACTGGCGATAATTAAATGGTTGCTTACAGGGTGTATGGATTTTGCTAAATGACAAGGAATCTCCAGCAACCACAAAAACAATCACCTTCGGAAGAGACTGTTTCTCTTAATATTTGCCCATCAGTGAAATTGGATTTTACATCATCGTTTGTGGTCTCCTGAGAGAATTCATGAGCAAATATTTGAAAAGATCTCTGCATCCAATGATAGATTAAAGCTTCGTCCCAATCAATGCCCTCTCTGCAATCAGAGACTATCCATCAATTCCATCCCTCACTGTGTTGAAATCAAAAATCCTCGTATTATCTCTCTGGAACCCTGGCAGATACAGAGCACCTGAGATATGCTGCCCTGTATTGGGAGAGGTGTCCATGATTCTCCTGGTCCAGGCCATTTGCAGGTCGGTATCTTGGCAGGGCCTTGCCCTGAGATAAACATGAACGTAACTGCGGGCCTGAGAGGCTGCAGCAATGCTCCTGGCCACTGCCATTAGGGCCTTCTGGCTGCTGCTGAAAGCCTGAGCCCAAACATCAACCGGGGGGGGGCGCGGGGGCGGAGGGGTGAACAATACATTAAAAGTGCACTACAAACCAGTTGCACCTTTATGACTCCTTGGTCATTGGGCTGCCCCTTTGCAATCCCCTCACATGGAGGGTCCTGGCGCAAGCCCCAATGCCAAGTTTCTTTGGCTGCTTCTCTGCTTGGGCATGCAATGAGCTGATGAGGAAGAAAGTGAGGTGGGAGGGCTGGCAACACCCGTTATTGCCTTACTACCATTCATATGCTGGACCAGTGTCTACTGCAGGCATAGTTCCAGTACCACCCATGGAGGAACCCCTGGAAATCCCAAGGCAAAATAGTGAGGCAGAGATCTGATGTAATGGGTCTCCGCCCCCAGTTTCCTCTTTGCTGTCTGGGAACTGTACGTACCCCAGAAGCTACAAAGAGGAAAACATCCCCTATGCTCTCCTAGGACTTTAGAACTGTAGAACTCCTTACCTCTCTTCTTCCAAAGTCCAGGTGTTTAAACCTAAGCTCGGTGTCCCTTAATCTCTTCATTTATCTCTTGTAAATTCAGTGGGCTGCGATTTCTGGCATGGAGCATACAGACGTACAAGCCTGTGGCACCTTGACATCTTGCAACCTTGGACTCCCCCACCCCCCACTTCCTCAATAGTCATGCAATCTCCTGTGAGAAGCCAAAGAAAAAGATCTTAGGCCAGTTTGAGGGAAAAAAATCTAGGAAATTATTGTTCCAAAATTCAGAGTTTCCTCATCCACAGTATGATGGGCATCTGCCTTCAGCATGGTGAAAGGTCCTCCCCAGGGCTGCTTGTGTCATGTCAGGCACGTTGATATTCTAGCCACCCAAAGTCAGCGCCATTTACCAGGCTTGCTCATCACCAACAGTTTAATACAGGTCTGCATGTGAAGGGGCTTTGACAAAGATGTGGTCCTGCTGTGAGGCCAACTCCTCCCTTCCCCCCCGGGGTGCGCAGTGATTGGTCACCATAAGCCGAAGCCCTCCCTCCCTTCATCCAGTTACTCTTTGTGCTAAAAATGCACCCCACAGCTTGGCCCTGGATCTCACGTGTGGGCCAGAGGAAGTCCTTCAATTAGATGCGTAGGAGTTCTGAAACATGAAGGAGAACTATTTGGACATCTGTCTCACATAACATGTCCTGGGGAATGGTTCGTGACAGAGCTTACAGGCTGTGTAACTGAGCTGTGTACTGCAGATGTGACTGGTGTTTCCACGTGCTCAATCGCATACTGCAGTACAGGCGGTCATTGTTCTATGAGATGACTTATTGAGAGATGACAGTGTATATCTGGGTGTCCGACTCCTCCACACTGGACCATGTGGAAGGAGCATCTAACGTGAGGCTACCTCTGTTTGGAAGCAAAGTTACTGAAGCTGTGACATCATACAACTTACGCTATATAAATGGAAATTCTTTCGACTTCTTTCTAACTTAGAGGCACTCAGGATTCTGCTCTGTACCAGCTGGCCCTGCATTGAGAACCGTCGTTCGTAGCCCTTCCTCACCAGAGCTTGATGCGTTTTCATTAACACTGACTATTTCCCAAAGTCTGTCTGTGTGCTGATCCCAGCTTTAGGTGGGGGTGGAAGTTGGTGCTCAAGTACGCTGTGTACTTTGGCTGCAGCTGGTGCTCACTGGATTCTCCTTGCTCTGTGAAGAGAGCAGATGGGACGTTACGGGTACATCTCTAGTGTCAGACGACTGAGTGATGAGGAAAGGTTAGAATAACTTCAGTTATGAGGAGAGGTTGGAAAAGTTAGGACTGTTCTCCTTGGAACAGAGAAGGTTAAGAGGTGACCTAATAGAGATTTTCAAGATGATGAGAGGTTTTGATAGAGTAGATAAAGAAAAACTATTCCCTCTGGCGAGTGGGTTAATAACCAGAGATCATAGATTCAAAATCATTGTAAAAAGATCTAGAGGGGAGATGAGGAGAAATGTTTTCACTCAGAGAGTTGTCGGGATCTGGAACACTCGACCTGAAAAGATGGTGGAAGCTGATTCCATAAATAATTTTGAAAGGGAGTTGGATGGGTTCTTGAGATTGAGCAACTTACAGGGTTATGGACAAAAAGTGGGGGTGTGGGACTAAACACGACTGCTCTTTCAAAGAGCCACCAGCACAGGGGCCGAATGGCCTCCTTCTGTGCTGTAAGTTTATATGAATCTATGACTTTTTAGCCTTGAAAGGAGGCAAATCAGAAAGGTCTATCGGATATAAATAGAGCTGAAAAGGTTCATCCGAAGCAATGTTTCAAGTTAAACCTCAACTGCAGGACAAGAGGCATCTCCGTAAACTGGTGAAAAGAATGTTCAGGACTGATATCAGGAAGCACTTCTTCACACCAAGCTTGAGTAAGACTTGAAAAGGTCTTCTGGGTAGGGTAGTGGAGGTTGGAGTCATTGGAGAGGTAGTCAGATACTGGATTCATAGGGGTAAAAATTCAGTTGGTTGCGCCTCCCGTTAGCGCCTTAAGAGGGCGCTAATGGGGCGCAAAGCCGCTAACGCCCGGGCGCAGCGATGTTTGCGCCGCTCGAGAACTTAACTTGAGATTGTGCAGCGGCGCTAAAACTTACCGCTGCGACCACCTGCGCGCGCAGATTGTGACGTCATTCCATGGTGCAACGCCCTTGTGGCGCCCCGGAGCGGAAATTGAGTGGCGCCCCCTGCCTTACCGCCTGGCGCTTCCAACGACCGGAAGACTGGAACGCTATCAATCGCTGTGGGGCTGGGGGGGGCGCTATTTAAAGGGGGCCTCTTCCTGTCTTTTTCTGTGGTCGACATTTATGCACCACTCGTTCTGAGAGAGAGAGAGAGATTCGGAGAGAGAGAGAGAGAGACTTCTACATTGACTCAACGCTTTGTGAGGTAGTTTTGCCTATTGATCCTAACTTTGCTGCTACTTTAGTTGCTGTCCCTCATTACTTTGCTTGCATTACTTTGATTGGGGGCGTCGTCCTGCTCCAGCTGAATCGGAGGATACAGAGACGCAGAGAGAGAGTGGCAATGATGGCCAGACGGAGGAGGGCCATCAGGCGTATGTACAGGAGAGCTTACCCTCCCAGGGTATATCGTGAACAGCTCTCCTACATCCATATGTCCGAGGAGCTGTGTTTGCGAAGGCTGCGATTCAGCAAGGAGGTGGTCACTGAGCTCTGCCACCTGCTGCAGCCAGATCTGCAGCCTCAACTGAGGTCCAGGACGTCTCTGTCGGTGGCAGTGAAGGTCACAGTGGCTTTGAACTTTTACGCCACTGGCTCATTCCAAGCTGCTGCTGGGAACCTCGCCAATATCTCCCAGTTCACGGTGCATTGCTGCATCCGGCAGGTCACAAATGCCCTCTTCAGAAGGAGATGAGAGTTCATCTCTTTCCCCATGACCCCAGACAAGCAGCGTGACCGCGCTCTGGGATTTGCGAGGGTAGCGGGCTTCCCCATGGTGCAGGGCGCCATTGACTGCACGCATGTGGCTTTGCGTGCTCCGCGTGAGAATGCCGAGGAATTCAGGAACAGAAAGGGGTTCCATTCCTTGAATGTCCAGTTGGTCTGTGACCACAGACAGCTGATACTCGCTGTCAATGCCCACTATCCTGGCAGCTGCCACGATGCTTTTATCCTGCGCCAGACTACTGTGGCAGAACTTTTCGAGGCACCGCATCAGCCAGTTGGTTGGCTTCTCGGGGACAAGGGGTATGCATTGAGCAACAGAAAACGCTGGAAAAACTCAGCAGGCCAGGCAGCATCCGTGGAGAGAGAAAGAGAGTTAACGTTTCAGGTCGAAGACCTTTCATCAGAACTGATGAAAGGTCTTCGACCTGAAACGTTAACTCTCTTTCTCTCTCCACGGATGCTGCCTGGCCTGCTGAGTTTTTCCAGCGTTTTCTGTTGTTATTTCAGATTTCCAGCATCCGCAGTATTTTGCTATCGTATGCATTGAGCACCTGGCTGATGACACCGCTCCGTACGCCCAACACCCCTGCTGAGCTGCGGTACAATGAAAGCCATCAAGCAACCAGGAACATTATTGAGCGCACAATCGGCGTACTGAAACAACGGTTCCGCTGTCTGGACCATTCCGGAGGAGCCCTGCAGTACTCGCCTGAGCGAGTATCGAACTTCGTAGTCGTGTGCTGCATGTTGCATAACATGGCAATCCTCAGGACCCAGCCAATGCCACCAGGCCTTGGAGCACCACCAGAGGAGGAGGAGGAAGAGGAGGAAGAGGACGAGGACGATGATCATCAGCAGCACCAAGGCGGGAGGGCGGCCCACAATGGTCAAACTGCAAGGGCCGTCCGTCAACGGCTAATAGCAAGCCGCTTCTAGGGCCCCTGCCATTGCTACCAACATTAATCAACCCAGCACGCAACCCCTAAGCCGGCCAAGGCACCAATAATTCCAACCACCAGCCATGTATATTTTGAATACAGAAACTTATTTATTTTACAAACTCTGTGTGTGTCAATTCCTCATGACAAACTCATAGAAATAAACACAAAAAAACAGTCAATAACATAACTGGTTCTCACAACCTGGAGATAATGTCCAAAACACTAAACAAAAGTTGGACCATGAACCTCGGCCTTTAATAAAAAAATGACCAGCATTTTGTCACACCTCCTACTTTTTGCCCTTCGAGGGTGATCTCCTTCCCTTGCGCACTTCCCCCCTTCTAACCCTACTGCTCCTCCGTAATGGGACCTCAGTGGCTGCAGCAAGGCTGGTGGAAGGCTGCTGCTCGTCAGACCCTGACACTGCAGATGCCCCTGAAGGACGGCCTCGACCACTTCTGGGCCTGGAGGGCCCGGCTGCAGACTGCACCAACTCTGCATGGGCGGCAGCAGTCTGTCCTACAGGCGGTGGCAAGTGCAGTGGAGAAGTGACAGTGTTGGCAGCAGGAATGCTGTCATCGTGAGAGAGGACAGCAACTCCCTGCTCGCCCGACACACTGGCACTCCCACGGGGCAGCACTTCAGCATCCGGAGCAATCTGCCGGAGAACAGATTGCTGGCCTGCTGCGGCGCGGTGACAGCCCCGGGGACATGTGCACGAACCATCGAGGTTGGCAGCAGTCTGTGCTCGCGTGGCCTCAATCTGAGTCTGTATGAGAGCAGTCAGAGATGGGATCACGGCAGCCAGTGACTGAATTGCAGCACTAAGCGTTAGTGTGGCATCCGCCTGTGCTACAGCGAAGTGCTCCACACTCCTTGCCAGTGACTCAATGCATTCGGGCACCCTTCCCACTGCACCCATGAGCTCAGTGTGCATGCCCACCGCCTGGGTGTTCATTTCTGTGATCAGCCGCTCCCCCTCTGCGTCCATTGCAGTAGGAGTGTCTGGCATACTCTCCCTCTGGGGAGAAGGCCCCCGTTCTTCCCTACCCCCCCCATGGCGTTGCTGCAGCCCGCTGGGTCCTGGAGCTTCACCCTCATCAGCCCCTTCCCCCCTGCTCCCCTCCGGGGAAGGCGTGTTCCCAGTGTGGGCATGGGCTTCCTCGGGAGAGGGTGGCACTGATGCTCTGGCTTCCTCTTCCTCCTCAGCTGCAGCATCACTCCCAGTGGCAGCTTCAGGGCCCGTCTCCTCAGCTGGTGAATCACCATCTGAAAGCAGGGAGGTACAAGAGTGGCTTTAGCATGAGGACAGGGTGGCAGTAAGGGAGGAATAAGTGCAGCGAGTTAGCAAGTTGGATTGAAAGTGTCAAAGGCTGGTGTTGTGAGGGACAAGTGGAAGGACAGAGGACAAAAAGGTGATGACCTTACCATTGCTGTCCAGAACGGGGTCGGCGTCTCCAGTGGCGACGGGACCGATCACCCGGCTTGCCACAATCCTGTGGACGCGCTCCTCAAGATCGCTGAGGGGTTGCAGCTGAGGCCGCCCTCCACCTGTCCGTTGCTGCTGTCTCCTATTATGAGCCAGCTTGGCCTGCAAGAAAAAGGACAGCATCTGAGTAAATATACAGCCATGGTCTTGCCTGATGTGCCTCCCATAGGTGAATAGCCCTTACAATATACAGCCATGGTCTTGCCTGATGTGCCTCCCATAGGTGAATAGCCCTTACTGTATACAGCCATGGTCTTGCCTGATGTGCCTCCCATAGGTGAATAGCCCTTACTGTATGCAAAGTGTGGAATGTGTGTGTGTGTTTGATGAAAGGGCCATAGGTGTTGGATGAGTGTTGTGCATTGGGGTTTTAAGACCCTCTGGCCATAGAGTGAGGTTGAGATGGAGGGATGGAGAGGTATTGAGAAAAAGCCACTCACCCTGACGACCCGAGTGAGGTTGTTGAACTTTTTGCGGCATTGAGTATGGGTCCTGGGCACCATGCTCCTGGAGGAGACGCTCTGAGCCACCTCCCTCCACACTCTTCTGAACTCGCGTGGCAAAGGCCTCCTGCCACTCTCAGGGAAGAGCATACATCGTCTGCGCTCCACTGCGCCAACCAGAGCATCCAAGGCCCGCTCGGTGAAGCGATGAGCGCGTTCTCTCACCCTCTCCATGCTTGGCAGCAAAATGGATTCACAGGTCTCTCCAGGCCGAGATTCAAGGCTGCAATGAGCAGGGTGTGGCTGGGGAGCAAGTGGCCCCCCCCCGCTTTAAGAAGTGGCCGGCGCCAGTGTGTCTGTGTTCCCTCGCTAACTGGCAGCAGCTGCGCTGCGCTCGCGCGCTGAGTTAGTGCCTCACTCCTTGGCCTTTGCGCCTTAAGACAGGTGTGCAGCGCCTGCTTTAGCGCTCCACTCACCTCCCGGGGCGGTAAAAGTGAAGTTTCCAGTCAGTGCCGATAATTAGCGCCAGGCGCTAATATTTGCGTCCAGACGATATTTGCGCCCCAAATGGGGCGCGACCTAATTTCTACCCCATAGACTTCTATTGAAGGGTGAGCTAGATTGGCCAACTGAGCTCATTCACCTGTACCGATCTTTGTGATGAGCACCTTATTCACTCGGTGGTGTATTGTTACAGGCATTATTATGTGCTAGTACACGATTTGTGTGTGGATATGTCGAATGAATCAAAGAATAGAGCCTGGAAATTACACCTATTGTATGAATGCTTAGTAGGGGTTAAATCAACATCACTAAAAACAGATTATCTGGTCTTTATCACATTGCTGTTTGTGGGAGCTTGCTGTGCGCAAATTGGCTGCCACATTTCTTACATTACAACACTTCAAAAGTACTTAATTGGCAGTAACGCACTTAGGGACGTCCTGAGCTCATGGAAGGCGCCATATAAATGCAAGTAATTCTAGAGGGAGTCGGAGATAGGGCTACAATGTTATAACATCGAATCCCCGACCTCCACTCCCTGAGAGTCTGGATTCCTGCTGGGAGCATGGAATTCCCCATACATTTGTTCATATTGAATTCCTTTGTTCACTATTTTAATGGAGTTATTAACCCATTTAAAAGAACTCTACTTTAAGTTACACAATTGCATCGAGCCCTCCACCCTAGTCCTCCTGTCAGTGAGACAGCAAGGCTGATTCCCCGGCCTGGCGAAGAGGGGACCACTGGTTGGGAAATCACGAGTGGATTTAATGGACAGAAAATCAGCCACTTCGAGCTGCGATTTACTGACCAGCGCTGCCTGGGAGTGTCGCCTCCTCGCTTGTCACCCGATTGGGGAGACGGCCCTCGTGTTCACTCTATAGTGACATATTGGCCGGAATTTTTCCGGGGGTCAACGGGGACGTTTGGAGGCAGGTTGGCTGGGAAAAAAATTTTTTTGACAGCGGTTAGGGAACCCGCTGTCAACCCACCTCCACACTAGTCTCCCAGATGTCGGGTCTGTCATCGCAGAACAGACCCGACACCAAGCGGCGGTGGAGGCAATTTACATCATTAGAGAGATTGTTAAGAGACAATTAATTAGTATTTTAGATTTTTAGAGTTCGCCAATGGCTTCCCCACTGCTCGGGGATCACGTCAGGTAAGGAGGTCGGGTGTTGTGTCAGCATGTGATGATTACTTTACTTAACAGCTGCAAATGGTCTATAAAAGCTCCCATTTCATAGGTGTTCACTTTCCAATGTTAAAAGCTCTTGCTTACTGCAGTTGGAAGACAGATTGAGCTTTATGCAGGTTGCAAGTGTTTGGAGCAAACTCTCTATCCAGTGTCACCTCATTGGAACAACCTCTCTCACCATTGACAGATCGCTTCTGTCATCTCAAGTTCACCTGCCATCTATTACATCAGCATTGGTGCACTTGAAAAAATCTCACCTTGGTCCTCAGAATTCCACCATGATCAACCACAACACCAACATCACCAGGCACACCAGCAGCACCAACATCAACACCAACCTTCTCCAGAATCAGCTGGTGCTGCACAGGACACAGGGCATCAGCACCCGAGCACATTGCTGCCCGGGAGGCCAGGGATGGCCTCACCATGGCCAGATTTACTTCACTTGACGCTGTACACCCTGGCTGCCACATGATGCGCCAGGTTGGCACCACCCCACACCAACACATAAAGCATCCCTACAATGCCCAAGTCATTCCTTTCACACTCATCACCATTGCGGGGGTGGTGGGGGAGGGGGAGCAACCATTATGTCTTACCATTCACTGCAACTCACTAAGCCATTTCCAAAGGTGCACACAAATCTGTCCAAGGACGCAAAGTGTTGAAAATAAAGGTTTCAATGTTTGATAGCACATTAACAGAAACTTCACATGAACATTGGCTAAAACACCCAAGTGCCCACCCCTGTGTGCTGTTTAGTTGGTATGATTGGACTAGGATGAGGGTGAGTGTGAGGGGTGGCTAGTGAGATGGGGATGTGATAATGCAGATAGAGAGGGATGGGTAGAGGTGCAAGGTAAGTTGGTGTGAGTAAGGATGTGCAGGAGTAGGGTAGGGAAGGCAGAGTGATGGGGATGTGATGAGTGGCACAGCAGGATGAGGTTGAGTGTGGCTTTGCAGTAACGTTGCATGATCTACTGAGATCATTGAAAGGTTTGCGCTACTGCACCTCCTCCTGACGACATCCCTGCTTGTGCTCTCCTGTGCAATGTGCAACCAGGCTGGGTTGGTCTCCTGGGGAGGTCTCCTCCACCCATGGGAAGGGAAGAGGACCTCCCTACGTGCTGTGACTCCCTCCATAAGCATATGGAGGGTGTCATGGGAGAGCCTGGGTGCAGCCATGAACCTCTGTGCAGTGCTTGTCAGTGTTTGCAGCATCTCAATGCTGGAGAACACTGACAGCACAACTGTCAAAAACAATTTGCGCATGGTCCCTTTAAGGAAACCGGTTGATGACGCGTCATCAAATGACGTCATCAGACCCACTTCCTTCAATTGGCCGGCAAACGCGTTGGGCGGGCTTAACAAGCCCAATCAGCATAAAATTCTTTTCAAAGAGCGGGATGGAGCCAGCAGCGGGGTCGCACCCCGCCACCGACCCCAGCCGCAATGGACCTGCCTCGGAAGGCGAAATTGCGGCCATTATCACACTTCTTATTCAACCTACCTAAGTAGCTCATGGAAGAAAATCCAAATATTTTTACAATAATCAAAACAGAAAGTGATAGGAGGGGTTGGTAGTGTAGTGGTTATGTTACTGGACTAGTAATCCAGAGAACAGGGAGTTCAAATCCCACCATGGCAGATTGAGAATTTGAATTCTGGAAATAAAAAGCTGGTATCGGTAAAAGTGGTCTTTAGGTGTCCTTACCCGGTCTGGCCTATCCATATGTGACTCCAATCCCACACCAGTGATCTGTGTTCTGAAGTGGCCTAGGAAGCCACTCAGTTGTATCAAAGCTCAGGATAACTAGGGATGGGCAATAAATGCTGGCCCTGCCAGCGACACCCACATCCCGAGAATGAATTTATAAAAAACTTGGTGCCCTCCTTATGTTTGTGGGAGTTGCTGTATGTCACCAAATGAAATATTTGTGTTGCTCCATCGCTAAACTTGCAGAACCTTGTCCTTAAATCGACTCCTTCTCAGTTGCTCTTCAGCCATTTTCACCAAAAATTGAACACTCTCCATTGAGATTAGCAAACCTCTCGACATTTACACCCGTCAAAAGGCTGGTTAGCTGCTTGAGAAGCATTAAAAGGCTCATTATTACAGTCGTGACTTCCTCGACACCTATCATCTGGTTGCCAGTAATGAAATAGCATTCCCGGAAATCGCACGGTTCCAAACCGCCCATTCCTGCGATTCCGTTAGCAACCTGTCCGTGTGGGAGTGAAGCATTTCTCCCCTTTTTTTTGTGAAGCGAGGAATGCTCACCGCCTGGCGAAGGCAGGATCAGCTGAAGTGATGCCTTCTGCAGTCAAATATCATGTAATATTCACTGTCTCGGCTCATGGATGAGGATTAGCCTTTTGGGTCAGACACCAGAGGACAGCTGGTGAATATCAGCAGGAGAGAAAAAGTTGGAGAGGATTGGGGTGGGGGGAGAAACAAAGTAATTGGACATCATTGTGATTCCCTCCATTCACTCTCAATATTATTGACAATTCTGAATATGTTAAATATAATTATCCCTCACTGCATACTATTTTACAGATGAATATTTAGATTTCATGCTTGACAGCAGCAAACATTTCCATAATTTTTCCCAATCGTAATATGGGGAAAGCTCCCACACTCGCAGCTCCATCTTTGTAATTCCTCCACACACATTTATTAAACAGTAATCACACTAATTCATCTCATTCCATACAGGACAGGGAGTCAGACATTAGCAGGATTTTAAATTGCCAACACAAAGCACTTATCAATAAAAATGGCCTTTTTAGACAGTTTTTCTTCAAACAAGCTTACTATAATCCTGGGTGGATGCACTTAATGATTTGTGATGTGTGAGTGTATGTATATAATCTGTGTTTGTGCCTATTTGTGTCTGTGAGTGTTTCTGTTTGTGTTTGTGTCTGCGTGTATGTGTGTGTGTGTCTCTGTGAGTGTGTGTGTGTGTGTGTGTCTGTCTGTGTGTCTCTGTGAGCATATGTGTATCTCTAAGTATGTCTCTGTGCATGTGTGTGAGTGTGTGTGTGTCTGTGAGTGGATGTGTGTGTCTCTCTGTGAGTGTTTGTGTCTTTGTGTATGTCTGTGTGTCGCTGTCTCTGTGTATGTCTGTATGTGTGTCTGTGTGTCTCTGAGTGTGTGTGTCTCTGTGAGTCTGTGTCTGTGTGTCTGTGTCTCTGTGAGTGTTTGTGTGTTTGTGTGTCTGTGTGAGCGCGTGTGTCTCTGTGACTTTTTGTGTGTCTGTGTGTATGTCTATGTGAGTGCGTGTGTCTCTGTGAGTATGTGTCTTTGTGAATGTGTCTGAGTGTGTCTGTGTGTATGAGCTTGAATTTGGTAGGGTGTAAACCCAACAGATCTAACAAGAGAATTTTGGAATTTAGAACTTAGAAACAATTGGGGGAATTTTAACCCCTAAACATGGGTGGATTTGGGATGGGTGGGAAGTAAAATTGTAAAAAAATCTCAAACCCAAACCCAACCCGCCTCGAACCCGCCCACTTTTGGTTTTAACGGCAGTGTGACGGGGTCGGGGTGCAGGTAACCAACCCGCTCCCAGGAGGCGGGTTCCTCATTTAAATATTTTAATGAGGCTGCGTGCCTCAGATTTTTTCTCTGTTCCAGCTTTAACGCTGGCCGGCCGGGTTTCCCGGGCCTTGGGAAACCCGGCAGCTAAAGGGAGGTGAGGACTGCTGCATGGAAGAGGTAAGTGCTTTTCCAGCACTGCTTGTGGGCCAAGAGGAGCAGGAGTGCTTTCCCCCAGCCCACCAAGCAAACCTGGTAACCTCCCCAGCGATCAGACCCCCACCCCAACCCCACGATCGGATGCCCCTCCACTCTCCTCTATGGCATGCGATCTTCTCCCACCCCCGCCCATGTCGTCCACGGGCCCTCAGTGATCTTCTCCCCTCCTTCACGATATCCCCCCAGCACCCCCATCTCTCCAGGCCCCCCCAATTGATTCCCCACCAACTCCCGATCTTTCCCTCCCTCCTCTACACTCCCCGGCTGCAGTCTGGTGCCACAGGCCTACCCACCCGACAGTCAGCCAGCCTCTGAATCTGCCTGGCTGTGGCAGGGAAACGGATTTCAAAAATGGTAATCAGCTCCTGCCGTTAAATTTGGCAGGGCCTGAGGGAAACCCGTTCTTCTGGATTTCCCGACTGCAAAATTGCCCCCCCTCCTCCAACCCCCGCTCCCTCCTCCCCCCCTCCCCATAAATATTGGGGCCGATCAGTCGGTTTTACATCGCCGTTGCATTCCGCCCTGAATTCCACGGGAAGTGAGGGAGGGTGTAAGATTAGTCCGCCCTAGAAACGTTGCAGCCATTCAAATGATGGGTTCAGACCAAGATGACATTATCAGTCCTAAATCCTGTCATTTCCGCCCTCGGATCCATCCATTTGACTAATACTACTTTATAATATGGGTAACAGAACAACAGGCGAGGAAAGCTGGTAAAGGAGAATTCATGTTTTCATTGTGATGATAGAGGCTCATAACTTCACTCTAGACTGGTCCTTTGTCAAAAATGTTTTTTCGCTTAGTTTCATTTGGAAATCTCCCTTGAGATTGTTTCTTATTTTGGGTATTCCCCTAAAATGAAGGTGAAAGCTGCAAAATGGCTTTTCCTAATGGGGATTCTCATCTTTAAGAACATAAGAACATAAGAAATAGGAGCAGGAGTTGGCCATTCGGCCCCTCGAGCCTGCTCCGCCATTCAATAAGATTATGGCTGATCTGAGCTTGGCATCAACTCCACTTTTCTGCCTGTTCCCCATAACCCTTCACTCCCCTGTAGTTCAAAAATCTGTCTTGAATATATTCAATGACTCAGCCTTCACATCTCTCTGGGGTAGAGAATTCCAAAGATTCACGACCCTCTGAGAGAAGAAATTCCTCCTCATCTCCGTCTTAAATGGGCGACCCCTTATTCTTTGTCTTTTATTTGTTGGAGGAAGAGGAGGTGGGACTGCAGACAACTTGAGAGCTCAGGCTTACACGGCAGCACTGCAGGATATCCAGACTCTTCCGCGGATGGCCCAACCAGCCCCAGAAGATCAATATATTCACTAGAGTTTAGAAGAATGAGAGGGATCTCATTGAAACTTATAAAATTCTAACAGGACTAGACAGACTAGATGCAGGAAGAATGTTCCCGATGGCGGGGGAGTCCAGAACCAGAGGTCACAGTCTAAGGATAAGGGGTAAGCCATTTAGGACTGAGATGAGGAGGAATTTCTTCACCCAGAGAGTGGTGAACCTGTGGAATTCTCTACCACAGAAGGCAGTTGAGGCCATTTCATTAAATATATTCAAGAAGGAGATAGATATATTTCTTAAGGCTAAAGGAATCAAGGGATATGGGGAGAAAGCAGGGACAGGGTACTGAATTTGGATGATCAGCCATGATCTCATTGAATGGCGGAGCAGGCTCGAGGGGCCGAATGGCCTACTCCTGCTCCTATCTTCTATGCTAATCCTCAATATATCCATGAAGTTGTGTGTCAGCAGGCCTCTGTGCTGTGTGGGACCGTGTGCAAAGGTTCCTGGAGTTGCCACTTGCTCCACGATGCCCTGTATTGTAGAGAAACTCTCTCTGGTAACCCCGCCAAGGATGGCATTGGACTCCACCGCCAACCATGCCATCTGCCGCACGTGTTTACTGGTGAGTGTCTGAGTTCATCACAGGGAGGGACATTAATGTCATGGAATGGAACGTTTTCCATTTTGGATCCCCGGGGTCAGTATCAAGCTGCAGAGTAATGCTCCCTCTACACTAACCCATCAGTATGCCTCATCCCCAAAACTACATCACTGTCGCATTTCCATTTCCCATATCGGCCATCCTTGTGACTCTGCTGGCAGTTCATTAATGCAGCGTCGACCAGTGCTGAATCACAGACAAGAACTCGGAATATTGCTCCCAGCCTTTGTATAGACCAGACGTTCAGATGTGGGCGAGAAACTGGCAGAACAGATCACCCGCTCATTACAGAACCCGCCTGATTCAACGGGTTCTATAACGGGCGGGCGATCATCTTCTATAACGGGCGGGCGATCATCTCCCCCAGCTTACTGCCCAAGCTGTGAAGCTGAAACTTTACCCCTGTAATAAGTTAAAATATTTTGAACGTTTCTCCAACTCTCTACCCAACACCAAATATTTGACATTCCCAATTAAATCATTCCATCAGCAGCTTATTTGGTTCAGGTAAGTTTATTACTTTCTCTGACTAAACACATGTCCATAAATTACCCCGCTCCGATGCTTAATGCCTTTCTATGAAATATCTATTTTACCAGAGGAGTCCACTCATTTAAAATAAACTGGTTAATAGCTCCATTAAGGACATGCGCTTGAAGAGGACTCATTTGCAGAGTTATGGGAAAAAAGCTGGAGTGCGAGACTAAATTGGAGAGCTCTTTCACAGGCACGGCAGGCCGAATGGCCTCCTTCTGTAAAGGTCTTGTGTGCTCATAGTCACTTGGTATAATTTCAAGGCCAATCCAATCAACAGTTATATGATTGATAAAGGGTAAATACTTTATATTAAATGAGATGTTAAACCGAGGCCCTGACTGCCATCTCAGGTGAACGTAAAAAATCTGGTGGCCCTATTTAAAGAAGAGCGGGCGAGTTCTCCCTGGTGTCCTGGCCAACATTTATCCCTCGAACAAAATCACCGAAACAGATTACAGGAAACTCTTTATTAACCGGCACCGACGGGACCGACGTGGTGCCGGTTAATCAAAAAGTCCGGATAACGGAGAGTTATATCTCCCAACGTACGAGGGCCCCGTACACACTGACATGCGCCTGCATTCGGAGCTCCGTCTCCCCGGGAACCGGCAGCTGACCATCTGTCGTGTCCGCTGCCGACCCGGGCTGCACATTCCCCTCCCAATCTACACGCTCCGATACAAGGCAAACGCCTCGGGGTTTTTTTTAAAGTTAATTTTAAACGAGAGATGAAGGAAAACCTCGGTTACCTACTCAAGAATTTTGCCGGTTAAGAGAGATTTCCTGTATCTGGCCATTTATCTCTTTGCTGTTTGTGGGTCCTTGCTGTGCACAAATTGGCTCCCATATTTCCCTACAATACAACAGTCACTGCACTTAAAAAGTATTGCATTGGCGGCGAATCACTTTGGGACGCCCTGAGGCCATTAAATGCAAGTTCATTTTTTCAATCGTTCTTTACTCTGGCTGGTGTTGGCACCGAATCAGTTTTGAACCAGTCTGTTTTTTTGAGTGAGGTGCCCGGAGATGTATAAAATGCAAACCAGATTCCCTACATTTTGCACGGGTTCGATGGGCCGAATGGCCTCCTTCTGTGCTGTAACCATTCTATGATGCTATGATTTTAAAACGGAGGTTCATTCTTCTCGCTGACTTCTATGTCCCCTGATTTGGAGGTGTGAGTTACCATGGTAACTCAATGAATTTTCATGAGTTCAAATTCCCTCGGAACTTTCAAAAGGCAATTGGACGTGTCTTTGAGAGGATTAATTTGCAGGGTTATGGGACAAAAGGTGGGGTGTTGGACTAAATTGGAGAGCTCTTTCAAAGAGCCGGCACAGGCACGATGGGCCGAATGGCCTCTTTCTGTGCTGCAAGATTCTATTATTCTATGTTTCTAAATCACACCATGGCCGTTTGAGATATTAAATTCAGTTTAAAAATGTCTGGAACAAGAAGAGCTCATACCAGTAAAAGTGACCATGGATTGTCACTGCTGCTCCAGAAGTCAGACCTGCAGTAGCTCTATAAAGGTAGCTGAGACATTGCTAAAAGTTTTATGGACAGATGGTGCAGCAAAAGTGGGGCGAATTGTGTGCCCATAAGGGAGCCCACTCGATTTTCTGCCCCTTCATTTAAGCAGGCAGAAAATTGGGTGGGCTTCCTCTGGGGCGATACAAAGCTCGCCACCCATGTTTCTTCTGTTCACTGTGCCCATGAGGTCTAGCATGCCCAGGTACAGCAACAGGAAAATCTACCTCTTAAGCTTTCCATTGAAATGTAGGTAAAAGAAAGAAAGACTTGCATTTATACAGCACCTTTCACGACCTCAGGACATCCCAAAGCATTTTACAGCCTATTAAGTACTTTTTGAAGTGTAGTCACTGTTGTAACGTAGGAAACACAGCAGCCAATTTGCGCACAGCAAGCTCCCAACAAACAGTAATGTGATAATGACTAGATAATCTATTTACTCGTGATAAAAACAGAAAATGCTGGAAATGCTCAGCAGGTCATGTGCAGAGAGAAACAGAGTTAACGTTTCAGGTCGATGACCTTTCACCAGAACTGGATAAAGTTAGAGATGGAACAGGTTTTCAGCAAGTCTAGGGGCAGGGAAAAGAGGGAGGGGAGGAAAGAGCAAAAGGGAAAGGTCTGTGATAGGGTGGAAGGCAGGAGAGATTAAATGACAAGAGGGATGATGGTGCAAGGCAAAAGAGGGTGAGAATGGGACAAGTAAATAAACGAAAGAGGGGGCTAGAGGAGGTGTAAATGACAACAACAAAACCATTATCAGCAGCTGCTGTCCGAAAAAATGGGAGCAGTGGTTATGATCTGGAATTATTGAACTCAATGTTGAGTCCGTAAGTCTGTAAAGTGCGGAATCGAAAGATAACCTAAGAACATAAGAAATAGGAGCAGGAGTAGGCCAATCGGCCCCTCGAGCCTGCTCCGCCATTCAATAAGATCATGGCTGATCTGATCCTAACCTCAAATCTAAAGAACACAAGAAGTAGGAGCAGGGCCTGGCCACTCAGCCCCTGGGCCCGCTCCGCCACCCACAGGGCCTTGACCGATCCGAACTCAGCCTCATGTCCAATTTCCTGCCCGTTCCCCGTAACCCCTAATTCCCTTTACTTCTAGGAAACTGTCTATTTCTGTTTTAAATTTATTTAATGATGTAGCTTCCACAGCTTCCTGGGGCAGCAAATTCCACAGACCTACTACCCTCTGAGTGAAGAAGTTTCTCCTCATCTCAGTTTTGAAAGAGCAGCCCCTTATTCTAAGATTATGCCCCCTAGTTCTAGTTTCACCCATCCTTGGGAACATCCTTACCGCATCCACCCGATCAAGCCCCTTCACAATTTTATTTGTTTCAATAAGCTTGCCTCTCATTCTTCTGAACTCCAATGAGTAGAGTCCCAATCTACTCAACCTCTCCTCATAGGTCCACCCCCTCATCCCCGGGATTAACCGAGTGAACCTTCTTTGTACTGCCTCGAGAGCAAGTATGTCTTTTCTTAAGTATGGACACCAAAACTGTATGCAGTATTCCAGGTGCGGTCTCACCAATACCTTATATAACTGCAGCAATACCTCCCTGTTTTTATAATCTATCCCCCTAGCAATAAAAGCCAACATTCCGTTGGCCTTCTTGATCACCTGCTGCACCTGCATACTAACTTTTTGATTTTCTTGCACTAGGACCCCCAGATCCCTTTGTACTGCAGTACTTTCCAGTTTCTCGCCATTAAGATAATAACTTGCTCTCTGATTTTTCAGAAAGATGAGGTGATTTTGATCGAGCTTCCGTTGAACTTCATTAGAACAATCTAGGAGGCCGAGGGCAGAGAGTTCAGAGTGGGAGTGGGGTGGAAAATTAAAATGACAAGCGACCGGAAGCTCAGGATCACGTTTGCGGACTGAACGGAGATGTTCCGCCAAGCGAGCACTGGGGAGAAATCCCCTGCTCTTCTTCGAAATAGTGCCATAGGATCTTTTACGTCCACCTGAGAGAGCAGACGGGGGCCTCGGTTTAACATCTCATCTGAAAGACGGCACCTCCGACAATGCATCACTCCCTCAGTACAACACTGGAGTGTCAGCCTGGATTTTGTGCTCAAGTCTTTGCAGTGGGACTTGAACCCACGACTTGTGTATGGAAGCACTCAGTGCTGCTGGCAAGATACAGGAGGCAGTATTTCCCATGTTATAGCCGCAGAGATCTCCTATTCAGTGATGACAATGGCAAAGTCACCCAAAACCCACACTGGCACCTGTGCTCATTCTCTCCGCAGGCAGGGGCACCACATAACCTCTTCGATATTAGTCGCACTGCGTAACACATCAAACTACCCCCAAAGAGAGCTGTGAAATGCTATCTCAACTGAGGGGAGCCATAATTAACTTGGAATACAACGCCATCGTTTGTGGGTCACACAGTGCCTGAGTTTATCATTTTCTAAACGCTGTTACAATTTTTCTTTTCTCCTTGAGCTCTTTTCAAATGCAAAACATGAAATAGATTACAGGCAGCGCTATAAATTAAAAAAAATTAATTTTCTGCAACGTTTTGGGAGCTTCAACAGCGAGCTCGCCTTTGATGTGAAGCGACTCTCCATTTCGAATTCTTACCATCTGCTTGGCCCAAAGACACACTGCTCGGGCAGTAAATTAGGTGTACTTCCTGCACTTAATAGGATTGGTGCAGATGTTGCAGCAGCCATCACCTGTGGGGAACCTCATTAATAATTAATATCTCTGATTTTTTTTTGTTTAAAACCCTATCTTTCAACACCGGTATCATTACAATAATTCTCGCAGACACTGGATTTGCAAATTCTACTTTTCTAATTAGTGTAAATGTTCTTTTGGCCTAGTGCCACCGAGGCTGGCCTTGCCCTTGTGTTCCTTCTGCGTTGCTATGGTAATAGTCATACTAAGGCGCACGCTGTTGCCAAGAGAGTGATGTCATAGAGGCTTCCTATTTGAGTCCACAATGGTTGTTTAACCTGTGATGCCATATTGGCCAGGGCAGGCTGGCAGTTTGGAACCGGCGTAAAGTTACAATGAACTCAAATTTAAACATTGTAATCCTCCACTACTTCTTGAGAGGGTTGTCCAGACTCGAGCATCTTTTAAGTTCTGATAAAAGATCAAAGAAGTTGGGAGTATTCTTGCTGGTAAAGAGGAGTCTGTGAGGTGATCTAATAGAAGTTTTCAAAGTTATGAAGGATATTGATTAATACTCACCAAGGCTTCTTCGACAGCATCTCCCAAACCCGCGACCTCTACCACCTAAAAGGACAAGGGCAGCAGGCGCATGGGAACACCACCACCTCCAAGTTCCCCTCCAAGTAACACACCATCCTGACTTGGAAATATATCGCCGATCCTTCATCGTCGCTGGGTCAAAATCCTGGAACTCCCTCCCCTAACAGCACTGTGGGAACACCTTCACCACACGGACTGCAGCGGTTCAAGAAGGCGGCTCACCACCACCTTCTCAAGGGCAATCAGGAATGGGCAATAAATGCTGGCCTTGCGAGCGATGCCCACATCCCGTGAATGAATGTAAAAAAAAATACAGGAGAAATTAGAAAAAGATTCTTCACATGTGACTGGTTAGAAGGTGGAATTGTTGATTTAGAGTTCATAAATTCTTTTAAAAGGGGCATTAGTTGCTTGAGAAAAGGTTATTATTAAATGGTATGGAGAATGAGCAGGGGTGTGGGATTAAACTTAATCACCTAGAAATTGGTCCACGCAACGTGATTTTTCGGGCGCTATTCGGACTATTAAAGCCCCAGTATGGCCATATTGGTAACAGACGGTTCGCCTTCCGCTTCGGCATCCCGCGTCCCTGATTCAGGCCCCAGGTTAAAATTAGCCCGTTCATGTTTCTTCTAATAGGAAACCTCTGCACCCAGCTGATGAGCCTTGGTACGAACCATAGCCCAGTGCCAGACCTCGCCAGCCGGTGTGTGGAGGATGCGGCCCAAAGAAGGCGCCATTTTGCGGCATCATCATCGCAGACATTTATGTTCACAAACAAGACTTTTAGGGGGGAAAATTCGGTTGCTTTGCGCCTCGTTAGCGCCCTAAGAGGGCGCTAACGGGGCGCGAAGCAACTAGCGCCTGGGTGCGGCGCTACCAACGCCTCCCGTGAAATTCAGCGGGAGGTTAGCGGCAGCAGTAACCGTTAGTGCCCCGCGGCGCTGCGCCACCGGCAATGACATCATCGCCGTGCGCAGCGCCCCGCTCGCGCCCCGGCCGTGATCGTCGGTAGCGCCCCCTGACCTACCGCCAGACATTATGTCCAACGGGGTCAGGGGGACCTACTTGCGGCGAGGGTGATGCTAGTTAAAGGGGAGGTGGTGGGTAGCCATTTTTGTTGCTGGCCGCCTGCCAGCACCTGCCCCCGTTGCTGTCCCTGGCCCCCGTGAAGCCCCCCCCGCGGGATGTCGGCTGCTGACTGCGAGGGCTCATTTGCCGGCACTCTCGATCCCTGATGGCCCAGCTGGGCGCCGGGATGTGCTGCGCCAGGCCCCGCCACTTTAATAAGGGGAGGAAGGCCTGCAGTACCGCGGCACATAGCACCGCGATATTGGCCCGCAGAGCCCCAAGAGGGACGCGAGGCACTTCCAGTAGCGCCCCTCCCCTCTCGGGGAGGTACCTGGGAAAATCGGCCACGGGGGCGCTAATTTTTTCAGGGTAGCGCCCCGGCGAAGTTAGCGCCCCAAAGGGGGCGCGACTCAATTTTTCCACCTTTGTCTTGCCAAATATTTTTGGAAGATATCGAAGAGCTAGAATTGTGAGCTTTTACTCCTGGCATGGAGTCTTATTAGGTATGAGCACCCATCAGGGATTGGGGTGGAACACCGTAGCTCCGACTCTCCAACCTGGTTTCGCATCTAGCCACACTCCACACTGGCACGAAACTTCGCCCAGCGGAAGTGCACATCGCAAATTCGGATACTGAGGCCGACTGGCCCTGCAGAATTTTCCATCCTTTGCTTCTCCTTCTCCTCTGCCTCAAACTTGCTTTGGCGCTCCGTCTCATCAGCCTCCAGTTTGCCCCATTCCTTTGCAGCCTTTAAGTTTCAGTACTTGTAACATTAGAGGTGAAACTCTGAGCTGGGAGCACTAACTCATAGCATTTACCCTTACGAGCCATTGGCTTATAAAACAGACTATCACCTACCGACTAAAACTTTCAGCAGGGAATCGATCAATTCCTTATTCAGCAATGTAGGTGGTTTGCCTTGGTGGTTCGAATCACCCCTCCTACTTAGTTCTAGATGACAGGAATTACGGCGAACAGGATTGGAACACAGACAAGCTGTTTAGACTCAACCGTATGGTGTTTAATAAGGTTAACACACACACCCGCCTCCAGTACGTAAAATGCCTGGTGGCGTAAAACAAACAGTACAACAATACAACTTGGCCCGTCGAACAGGCCCCTGTCTCGTATTAAGACGTCTAAAATCACACTGTGTTGCATACAGAGTATAACATGGACTTGTCCCACAAACCCCGGAACATACACTATATAATACACACAGAACCTCCCCACTAAACCCCTCTGGATTGGTTGGGACACACAACACCCCCTCACACAGTACCGGTGGTCTTAAGGATGCGTGGGCTTGGACAATGCTCACCCCGATTGTCCGTTTTCTTGCTCGCTGCTCCCCTGTGTAGAACGTGTCTCCTGGTTCCATATCGCCGATGCAGTATCCAATCCCAGTTTCGAGGTTCGTTCCTACAGTCGAAGAGCAAGGCGAGGCTCTTGTCGCTCGTGGTGGTTTCTTCTCTCCGTCTTGGATGGAGTGCTCGGTTCTTGGTTCAGAGATGAGGGCATGCGAAGGCGAGAGCAAACGAGAGAGAGCGAGAATGGCCAAAGCTGCCTTCTCTTGTACCCTAAAAGTTCATTAAGGTCTGTGTATTGCAGTGATGTCTTTTTAATCACCCTTCTTTGTCTGGTTTCCCGCCTTTCGGGGCTATCCCATCTAGGTGCTAGTGTTAATGGCAGATGATGGGCCTGCACTTCTTACCCGATCCCGGGTTAAGTGGTTTCCCATTAGTTTCCAATGGCCCTCCTTTGTCCCAGAGAACTCTGTCTGCTCAGACATTCTCCCGTAATCAGTTTGTAGGCCTGGCTGGAATCTCCTGTCCATCACGAACACCTGGGCCCCTCCCATCTTCTCCAAACAGACAACTGGTCAATCAGCAGTAACAATCATACAAAATGTCCGATACAAAAAAAAATCTTTGGGGCCTGCGCTGATGCTTACACAATGAGGATGGAAAGAATGTGCATGTTTATAGAGTTTTTCATGTCCTCAGGATGTCCCAAACTGCTTAACAGCCAATGGATCACTTTTTAAAGTGTAGTAACTGTTATGTAGACAAATCTGACAGCCAATTTACACACAGCAAGATCTCACAAACGGCAAAGAGATAAATAACCAGTTAAGCTGTTTTGGTGGTGTTGAAAGGTAACACCAGGAGCAAATGCTCCTCTTCAAATAGTGCCATGGGATCTTTAACATCCACCTAAATAAACAAGCAGAAGTTACCTCAGTTTAACACCTCGTTCGAAAGACAGCACCTCCGACAACGCAGCACTCCCTCAGTAAAGTAAAATCGGGCAGCGTGTAAAACAGGAGGCTGATCTGATCGCATCAGCTTCCCACTGGGTGGGTTAGGTTAAAATTACCGCCTCGTGCGTCACTTTGATTCACTGGTCGTACTCTTGCCCGCGGGTTCGAATATTGAGGGCTCAAGCCTGATTCGAGGATTTACGTATTCGTTCAAACTGACACTCCAGTGCAGGACTGAGGGAGTGCTGTATTGTTGGGAGATAGCCCCGATTTTAACTCCAGGTGGCTCCCCCGCTCAGGCCCAAGGTAAAATTACAGTCGGGTCTCAATGATGTCATCGGGCCGCAACATGCACATGTAAAGAAGGACCCTGTTGGCTCCGGGCGGGCATGTGTCCTTGCTGTCTGTTCAGGAGAGCAGGTTAAAATTGCAGATGTTGCAATCATGCCGGCTTTCGGACAGGTAAGAGCCAGGGCTATTTTAACTACCCAAACCGCCAGGTTTCTCCTCAGCGAGTCATCCTTCGGATGAGGTATTAAACTGTCTGCCTGATCAGGTGGATGTAAAGGATCCCACGGCACTATTGGATAAAACAGGGAGTTCTCCTGGTGTAACTATCAATGTTACTCTCTCAAACAACACCACAAGAATAATAAAAACAGAAAATGCTGGAAATACTCAGCAGGTCAGGCAGCATCTGTGGAGAAAGAAACAGAGTTAACGTTTCAGGTCGATGACCCTTCGTCAGAACTGGAAAAAGCTGGAGATGGAACAGATTTTTAAGCGAGTGCAGGGGCAGGGAAAGAGGGGAGGGGAGGAAAGAACAAAAGGGAAGGTCTGTGATAGGATGGAAGGCAGGAGAGATTAAGAGACAAAAGGAATGATGGTGCAAGGCAAAAGGAGATGGTAATGGGACAAGTTAAGAAACAAAAGATGGCTCTAGATGAAATGTAAATGGCAATGGCAGAATGAAAGACAACTGCCATGTGAGAGAGAGAAAAAAATAAATGGAAAAAAAGATAGGAGCAGAGGTTATGGTCTGAAATTGTTGAACTCTATGTTGAATCCAGAAGGCTGTAAAGTGCCTAATCGAAAGACGAGGTGCTGTTCCTCGAGCTTACGTTGAGCTTCATTGGAACACGAGAGTAATAACAGATTAACGAGTCACGGGCGTCATTTGCTGTTTTGAGGACTTGCTGTGCGCTGTTGGCCACACTGTTTACCGACATAACAGCAGTGGCTGTGCTTCATGCATAATTCATTGCTTGCGAAGGGCTTTGGGGGCAGGCCGAGGCTGAGATAAGGCTCTGTGCCGACAGTCTTTCTTCCATCTCAGTCTTGAGAGATTTTAACCAGTTGGCAGAGTCCCAGGAGTTGAATGAGTATGAGTATGTGCTGTGCGATTATGCAAGTTTGAAGAAAAGCCACGGGCCGTTAATGAGAGAATAACGGAGCATGGTGACAGCTGCTTCACAAATCATCAAGGCTTTGAAATTTTACATTCATCAGAAGCGCGGTTCCATTTGGAGAGGTGCCACCCCTGCAGGTCCCAGGAGACTAAGCCCTCTCCTGCAGTGAGAGGCTGGCACAGTCATTACTGTTGGAATATCCCCTTAGCGTGGGCTTTCTACAAGTGCACACACCAGTGAAATCTATTAGAGACTGTAACTATGTTATCCACCAAAACCCAGCCAACTCTGAAATGAAACTTCAGCTTGATTATGCCTGGCCTGCAGCGAGAGCTGGTCTGATTTGACTGACTGACTGGGGGTGGGGGGGGGGGGAGCTGTATTCACGATCGATTGACCAGTGATGCACGGCAAGTGTAGCAATCGATTGAGCGCTCAGTCCCAGAGTTTTAATCAGACTAAGGTGTTGTCACTGCAATACTTTTTCTGATGCACACGTGGGACTCACCTTGAAGAGCTCAAAAATAATTCCACTAGTTTGACAATATGCCGATGACCTCACAAGTTCAGGCCCCGCTGATTCTTTTAGCCTACAATCACTTCAAAAATTGCACATATCTTTGACTGAAAATCCAAAACACAGTAAGACAGGTAAATATCAATAAAAGTTTGCATTTATATAGCGCCTTTAACATAGTAAAATGTCCCAAGGTGCTTCGCAGGAGTGTTATCAAACAAAATTTGACACCGAGCAACATAAGGTGGTTTAGGGCATATGATCAAAAGCTTGGTCAAAGTGATAGGTTTTAAGGAGCCTCTTAGACGAGAAAGAGAGGTAGAGAGGCGGAGAGGTTTAGGGAGGGAACTCCAGAGCTTAGAGCCTTGTTAGCTGAAGGCACGGCCACCAATGGTTGAGCGATTAAAAGTTTTAATCAGACTAAGGTGTTGTCACTGCAATACTTTTTCTGATGCACACATAGGACTCACATTGGAGAGCTCAAAATAATTCCACTGGTTTGACAATATGCCGATGACCTCAAGTTCAGGCCCCCCTGATTCATCGTGGCTGCTCAAGAGGTCAGAATTAGAGGAGCGCAGATTTCTCGGAGGGTTGTGGGGCTGGAGGAGGTTACAGAGATAGGGAGGGGTGAGGCCATGAAGGGATTTGAAAACAAGGATGGGAATTTTAAAATAGAGGTGTTGCTTAACCAGGAGCCAATGTAGGTCAGCGAGCACAGGGGTGATGGGTGAACGGGACTTGGTGTGAATTAGGACACGGGCAGCAGAGTTTTGAATGACCTCAAGTTTATGGTGGGTAGAACGTGGGAGGCCAGCCAGGAGTGCTGTTGGAATAGTCAAGTTTAGAGATAACAAAAGCATGGATGAGGGTTTCAGCAGCAGATGAGCTGAGGCAGGGCGGAGTCAGGCAATGTTTTGTAGGTGGAAATAGGCGGTCTTAGTAATGGCACGGATATGTGGTCGGAAGCTCATCTCAGGGTCAGATATGACACCAATGTTGCGAACAGTCTGGTTCAGCCTCAGACAGTTGCCAGGGAGAGGGATGGAGTCAGTGGCTAAGGAACGGAGTTTGTGGCGGGGACCAAAGACAATGGCTTCAGTCTTCCCAGTATTTAGTTGGAGGAAATTTCTGCTCATCCAGTACTGGATGTCGGACAAGCAGTCTGACAATTTAGAGACAGTGGAGAGCACAACATATGTAGCAGTCTATGTTGGAACTATTGCCAAGATATGATAAATGGTTTCTTGTGAGTCAGATGCATGAATTCCCCCTGTGACTTGGTCACTTATGAGTTATTTGCAGATTCGTTGCTGCTCACAATGTACTTGTTATGGTTCAGTCTTCTCCAGTTATTCTTTTCTCCTACTCAACAAAAACAGTCAGCTCCCACAGGGAAGCCTGTACTTCCTATCAACTGAAGCAAGACCTTGTGTGCAAAGTAATCGGCATAGTGTGCCTGGCTGAACATTGGGCCTGTTTATTGTCTCTGGACTATATGTAGGATTTTTCACTCCACACCCATGTCACTTTGGAAGATGATTAATATCGGTCACGTCAGGTACTTTTGTAGCAGACTAAACTATCAAACAGGTCAATCCTGTTAATGACTGACTCACTCGAGCCAACATTGATAAGTACATGAGAGACAAAGGAATATAAGGATATAAGAACATAAAAGATAATAAGAAATAGGAGCAGGAGTAGGCCATTTGGCCCTTCGAGCCTGCTCCGCCATTATGATGATAGGCTGAGATGAAGGAGGAGGCTCGTGCGGCACATAGAAACATAGAAACTAGGAGCAGGAGTAGGCCATTCAGCCCATCGAGCCTGCTCCACCATTCAATACGATCATGGCTGATCATCCAAATCTAGTACCCTGTCCCTACTCTCTCATCACAGAATCCCCATCGAGCCTGCACCGACACATATCCCACCCTGTCCCCATAACCCCACATATTTAATTCCCCCTAACATATCTCATCCTATCCCCGTAACCCCACATATTTAATCCCCCCCTAACACTAAGGGTCAATTTATCATAGCCTAATCAACCTAACCCGCACATTTTTGGACATGAATACCGGCATAGGCCAGTTGGGCTGAATGGCCTGTTTCTGTGCTGTAAATTCTATATAACAAACAGGAACAGTGAGTTGTTGAAGTCAGTCCACATAACACAGCTGTTTTGAACCAGTTTGTGAAGTGGATGAAATAGTCAGTTGAGTTACTTTGATTGGCTCTTTTAGCAGATATAACGATAGACAAGCACTTCTCATAAAGGAACTGGTCGCCTCTTCCCTACCCGTCTCACTCTTTCTTGGGACAGTAAATCTAACTTACTATTATATCAAAGGTGGCTCAACCCAATACTGATAAAACCCTTTGAAATACAGTCTTGCTTTTGAGCAGTCGATCTGCAAAGCAGAGGCACTCCACTCCATAACGCTTACACAACTGCAAGCCGAGGTGTTGTACATAATCGGCAGATGGACAGAGAACAGAATAGAAACTGTGGCTCTCTTCAAAAACTTAGTGATTAACCCCGCTCTTCTGTAGCCCTCATGTAAACAGAGATCATTCGCCAAATAAAAATTGCTATTCCCTCAGTGCCAAGGTTCCAATAAAGTACTGGCATCACAACATAGATTATTTCCCATTATATAGGGGGAAAGCCTTTTCCAGCTCTTTTTATTAAAAAGCACAAATACTGAAAATAGACTATTTTGTAAAGACCTATGACCTCACTCATAGAAAGAAAGAAAGACTTGCATTTATATAGTGCCTTTCACGACCACCGGACGTCTCAAAGTGCTTTACAGCCAATGAAGTACTTTAGAAGTTTAGTCCCTGTTGTAATGTGGGAAACGCGGCAGCCAACTTGTGCACAGCAAGCTCCCACAAACAGCAATGTGATAATGACCAGATAATCTGTTTTTGTTATGTTGTGAAACTCATACATCTCTCCCCCGTACCTCAGTCACGTAACGTCTCACTCTGGCGATCCCTGTTCATGCAGCTGACGTGGACAGAAGTTTGGGGTAAGAAGTCCTCTTGTTCCTATTTCTAAACAATCCTCTCCAGGAGTGCAACCTTGCTGAATTTTCTCTTTGCAAATGTTATTGCACATAGCGACCAATGTAATTCTTACCCCAATGGGAGCCATCTATCTATGTGTAATAACTCTCCTGTTTCTCATTAGGTAATAACAACTCTGAGTAATAACTGAATTGTTTCCACTGGGTAATAAATATGTGCTTTTCACTGAGCTGTATCTGTGCTGTTGTACTCTGGGCTTTAACTGTTTTTATTTGTTTTTGTGGGTGACATGGGTTAGGTTATATTTATTGCCTACCCCTAGTTGCCCGGAGAAGGTGCTGGCAGGCTTTCTCCTTGCACCGCTGCAGTTCTGGTGCTATTGTATCCTGGCTGTAATTGTCTTGTTGTACTCTGGGTTGTAATGGAGTTGTACTCTGGGTTGTAATGGAGTTGTACTCTGGACTGTATGGTCCTGTTGATCCACACATTCGTGCCATCTCTAAGACCGCCTATTTCCACTTCCGGAACAACGCCCGACTCTGCCCCTGCCTCAGCTCATCTGCTGTTGAAAACCGCATCCATGCCTTTGTTACCTCTAGAGTTGACTATTCCAATGCACTCCTGGCTGGCCTCCCACATTCTACCCTCCATAAACATGAGGTCAATCAAAACTCTGCTGCCCGTGTCCGAATTTGGACCAACGATGCGGGAGCGGGAAGAGAAGCCGTTGCAGGTGATTCTCTAGCTCCAGCCCTACAACACTCTGAAATCTCTGCGCTCCTCCAATTCTGGCCTCTTGAGCATCCCTGATTCTAATCACTCCACCATTGGTGGCCGTGCCTTCAGCTGCCAAGGCTCTAAGCTCTGGAATTTCCTCCTTAAACCTCTCCGCCTCTCTACCTCTCTTTCCTCCTTTAAGATGCTCCTTAAAACCTACCTCTTTCTGTCCTAATATCTTCTTATGTGGCTTGGTGTCAAAGTTTGTTTGATAACGCTCCTGTGAAGCACCCTGGCAAGTTTAACTAGGTTAAAGGCACTATATAAGTGCAAGTTGTTGTTGTTGTACTCTGGGCTGTAATGGTGCTGTACTCTGGGCTGTAACGGTGCTGTACTCTGGGCTGTAATGGTGCTGTACTCTGGGCTGTAATGGTGCTGTACTCTGGGCTGTAATGGTGCTGTACTCTGGGCTGTAATGGTGCTGTACTCTGGGCTGTAATGGTGTTGTACTCTGGGCTGTAATGGTGCTGTACTCTGGGCTGTAATGGTGCTGTACTCTGGGCTGTAATGGTGTTGTACTCTGGGCTGTAATGGTGCTGTACTCTGGGCTGTAATGGTGTTGTACTCTGGGCTGTAATGGTGTTGTACTCTGTGCTGTAATGGTGCTGTACTCTGGGCTGTAATGGTGCTGTACTCTGGGCTGTAATGGTGCTGTACTCTGGGCTGTAATGGTGTTGTACTCTGGGCTGTAATGGTGCTGTACTCTGGGCTGTAATGGTGTTGTACTCTGGGCTGTAATGGTGCTGTACTCTGGGCTGTAATGGTGTTGTACTCTGGGCTGTAATGGTGTTGTACTCTGGGCTGTAATGGTGTTGTACTCTGGGCTGTAATGGTGCTGTACTCTGGGCTGTAATGGTGTTGTACTCTGGGCTGTAATGGTGCTGTACTCTGGGCTGTAATGGTGCTGTACTCTGGGCTGTAATGGTGCTGTACTCTGGGCTGTAATGGTGCTGTACTCTGGGCTGTAATGGTGTTGTACTCTGGGCTGTAATGGTGTTGTACTCTGGGCTGTAATGGTGCTGTACTCTGGGCTATAATGGTGCTGTACTCTGGGCTTTAACAGTGTTGTAGTTAGGGCAGTAATGTTGCTGTCCTGTGGGATGTCGCTGTGTTGTACTCTGGGCTGTCACTGTGGAGTTGCTACTTGTTTTGTAAGGGAACAGCTTTCACTATTCCTCTCTTTTCCACCTTGTTCCTCTGAAATATTCACCTCCAGTATATAACATTTTTCTGATGTCACTAAATGTAGAATAGACAAATGAATTGTTTTTTTACACTGGTCACCAAGCTCAATTCACAAATACAAATTTCTAACATACATAGACTGCCAGATGCTGGGGGATAGAAAGCAAATGGCCTATATCAGAGGGCGGGTAGGTTATTGAGGCGAATGTCACTTGGCATATGTTCTGTATCATGTTACCTCCCAGTGTGTATCCTCTACATGTCTCCATGGTAATAAGATGCCAGAGCATTTACCCTGTGAGCACACTGGGCAGGGGAGTGGGTTAGGTGTTCATCCAGATGTTGTTCGGTTTCAATAGCAACAGACGACCTGTCAGTGTAAACATATTGTTCAGACTGATCCGAGTCATTCATCACGGCTGATGCTTGGCTTCTCCTCCTATTGGTTAAGCTTGAACTTCTGGTATAATTTACAATCAGCACCTCTCCTCTCAGTTTTGAGAACGGGCCAGACAGTATGTGGCTAACGTTGGCTTCATCACTCAATCGCAGACCCAACAATCTCACCAGTCTGTGCACTCAGCATCCACAATGATGAGGATACTTTTTTACTATTCCCCTAACCCTCACAGTAGCAACCCGCCATCCGAAAGATAGCTTATTCCAATTCTCAAAAGAACCCTTCACCCTTACCTTCTGCATATTTCCTCCCAACCCAAAGGATAAGAACCCCAAACCCAAGGACATCTCCTCCCATTCTAAAGATTCTCTTCAATCAATGGGATACTTACCCTATGATCAGGATAGATGACATCAAAGTATACCTTCAATCCTCAGCAAACGTCATTCCCACCTCCCCCCACCCTACTTCCCACTTATAGAACCTCAGCATAGATCTCCACCACTTCTCAAGATATCTGCTCTCCATCTCGCATGAGAGAGCCTCTGAACTCTCATGGCAAATTCCACTAAACCTAAGGACAGAGGACCCCCCCCCCCTCCACCCTCTACTGTCCCCAGCCTTCAGCACAGACTTCCCGAACCTCAGCAAAGGTGAAAAATCCTAGGCTGTGTGTCCGCGATTTCTGGGTATGTGCAACTGTGGGCAAGAATCCCCGCTGGTAGCATGAACTCTAATTATACTCTATGTAGAAGCGCAGGCAGCGGATATTCTAAGAATGACATTGGTCATAACATGCTTGGTATATATATTATACAGCAAATCAATCAGTCTAAATTATGTAATAACATGTTCATGCATATATTACAGAGTAACACAGTCATTGTATATTATATAATGACATGCTCAGTATACAATATAATGCAGTTGGTGTTCATTATAGAGCATGCTTAATATGTTCATTATATAATACAGTGTATATTAAATAGGAACAGGTGCATTTTAGATTATAGAATAACATGTTCAGTATATATGATATAGTAACACAATTGGCATATCTTATATTTTAACATAATCAATATGTTTATATTATATAATAATATATTATGTTATATGGTTTACATTGGGCCGTATTTTCCGATCGGAGGCTTCCCGCGTGCGGAGGCCTCCGATCTGGAAAAAATCTACGCACTTACCTGAGGGCTCCCGAGGTGCGTATAGTTCCGATGCTGGGCCTCTCCAACTCCAAGTGCGCAGGGCCTACATATCCCAGAGGCTCATGCGGTTCGCAAGCGTCCCTGGGATCACTTGGACTTGGGGTGCCAATCAAAGAAGGGAATTCCCCCTTCATACACTTGACAGATAGACCTGTCAAATATATGAATGAAAATCAATGAAAAAACATAGTAAAACTTTAAATACATTAAAAAAAAATCACTTTTTAAAAATTTGTTGAAATTACAATAAATTAAATATTTTAAACAAATTTAATTGTTTGAAAAAATAATTAAAGTTTTTTACGGGGCTAAAAATAAACTTACCTTTTTTAAAGCATTTTTAAATGATAAATGACTGAATTTTTAAAAACTTTTTTCAACTCTTATCCTGGTAAAAGCAGGCCGTACGCTTTTACCAGGCATAAGGGTTTTCTGCGGGCGGAGGGTCTCCAGAAAGTGGAACTATCCGCCCGCAGAGGCCCTTCTCCAAGACAGATCGGAAATGCCGGTTTTCAGGGCATGTGCTGTGCATACACAGCGCGTTCACACCCGTAGGGATCGGAATATCCGGGCCAATATATGGTAATATACACAGTGTACATATTATATTGTAACACAGTCGGTATATGTTATATAATAATATGCTCTGTGTGTACTGGAACAAGAAGTAGTTTTGAAATGAAACAGCTGAACAGTTTGACCAAAGCAGCAATAACCTTGAGATTAAATGCCCAGGACTGTAAATCTCCCCCAAAGATTATTTCTTACCTTATTGTCCTCCTGCCCCAGGACCTGTATGGTGACACTCACACTGTCTACATCTTTAATTTTTAATGCGCAACTCCTATTTGTCAATTTAAGTCTTTATCCGTGTCAGTTTTGTCAATGTGGCTTTATTCTGCTGAATGTAGTAAAGGCGACGGTGCACCAGGGACAGTTGAGGAGGGCAGCGCAGGGTTTGCTGGTCTGTGCGCATTCTCTTCACTCTCAGTTTGAGGCAAGCTAGTCAGAGAACTCCAAGGAATTGTATAAAAAGAGCTTTTAGCAAGAAACTGATCATTGCTGACAGCTAGCTGCCACAGCGAGGCCCTTTCCCAAAACACTCAGGGGGTTATTTTGGCCAAAGGGTGAAAACTGGCACTAAATGGGTGCTGTGCTAATAAGACACGCCTGTTTGAAAGTCGGATTTAGCAGACAGTTTTGGTCCTAATTGCTGATTACCATAACTTGAATTTGCCTGGAGGTGCTAAACAGACACTCAAGTGCTGAGTAGACGCAATTTTCGTGGAGCAGAATATGTGGGCTCCTCGCACCCGCTTCCACTGAAGGTGTGGAGTGCACTGGCTGGCGCACAGCGGCACATTGCAGGATGGCTCAGGGACCGAGGGTGAGGGATCACAGGTTCTCAGACGCGGCACTGGAGGTCCTGGAGCAGGAGGTCCAGAGGAGGAGGGAGGTCCTGTACCCGCAGGGGGGGGGAAGGAGCCACCTCGCCCTCCTCGCTCTCCTGTCCCTCTCTCCTGCAGCAGCTGGTGCTGCTCTGCCTGGCCTCATGTCCTCCTCCCATTCCTCGTCCAGACCAAGGGGGACCCCTAGCACGATGCCCATGACCAAGCACTCCCTTTCCCCTGGTGACTCCTATAAGGTGCCCAATAAGGTGGAGTAGCACAGCATGCACTCTTTTGAAGTGAAGTCCTCAGAGAATTTGCAGAATAAATGTTGCTCGAGTGTTGGTGAAGTCTTGACAAAGGGCTGGATTTTACTCACCGAGACACGTTGGGGGCGGGACTGCTGCCTTCCGGGTTCTAGTCCCGCCCCCAGCGACGTCCAATGCACAGACACTATTTTCCCTTGATTGGCTTTGTTAAGCCCGACTTGTAGGCTTGCTGGCCAATTAAGGGAAAGCCGGTGTCAGATGACGTCAGTTATTGACGCTTCACCTGCCGGTTTTCTTAAAGGGACATGAACCATAAATTTTTGACAGATGATTTGACAGTGTTTGACAGCATTGAGGTGCTGCTGTCAAACACTGACAATCACTTTACACAGGTGAGCCCTTGAATCCAGGCTCTCCAGTGACTCTGTCCTTAGGATGAAACAGATGCCAGCTGCAGGTGAGGATACAGAAGCGATCTGTCACTTCTCCCATTGAGGTGAGGCCACACAGACACTTCAAAGCTGGTCACCTACAGAAAAATCTAAACACATTTCCTTACCTCTGATACTCACCAGTGTCCCATTGCATCCTTCACACCACTTTTGCAGCTGTCATCAATACACCAACATAACAACAGTCCCACAGCACGCCTCACTTACCCTGGTGGGGTTCACCGATGTCGGGAAGCCCGCAGCAGAAGTCTAAAAATTGGAAAAAGCCTCTTAACTGCATGTTAACTACCTGTTAACAGGCAGTTAAGTGGCTATAACCCTCTTCCCGCTGCTAGGAGTCGGGTCCCTGCGCAAATCGGGGACCCGACTCCCGGGAAGATTGGTTGGTGGCGGGTTGGGAGCGGGATCGGGACCCGCTCCCATTCTTTTTGATTTTCCCAGCAGTCCCGCCTCCAAACCCGCATCCTCAGGGCGAGTAAAATCCAGCCCATAGTGTCCCAGAAAGTCTCTCGATATCTTTCAGAGGTTCTCTTCACAGCTCCAGCAGCAATGAACATGAAATGGTGAGTATCTCTTTAAATAGCGCTTGAAATCGACATTAACACCTTGTTTACTCCCAAACAACTGGTCGCTGTTAGGAGAGGCCGTTAGGAAAAGCGCCAGCCACCAAAACGGCATGCAGCCTCCTTAATGAGCACTATGTGGCATTTTAAGTGGCACTCAGTCTCCAGGCGGCCGTTCAACGGGCAGGCTTCAACACCTTTACCAAGATGGCGTCTTGCATTAAACACGGGCTAAACCGACATTTCAGCTCAAGACCCCATCTTGGCTATCTCGGAGAATCTTTAGCGCCTCTGATGACAGCTGCAAAAGTGGTGAGAAGGATGCAATGGGACACTGGTGAGTATCAGAGGTAAGGAAATGTTGGGGAAAGTCATTTTTAATGTGTTTAGATTTTTCTGTAGGTGACAAGCTTTGAAGCTTTTAACACTCTGCTGAAAATCGCCCCCGGAATCTTTGAAAGCTTCACTGGACATTACAGAATATTAGTTAATTAGTTCTCCAATAGCCCAGCCTTACAAACCAGAGAGTGGCAGGTTCGATTCCAGATTCGTGCTGAGTTAGATGATCTCACTCAGGTAGCAGTTGAGGAACGAGGTTTTCACTTTAGTACTTCTGAGCTTGTGAGGGTAAAAAAAACCAGCCAGAGTTCCTCTTTATAAATCACTATCCAATGAACCCTGCTGGACTCCTATGCTCAAATAGTTTGTGTGCACTCACTACCTTGATTCACGTATGAAGAATACACATGTGGACAAAATACTGGATGGCTGCAGGTGTTCATGCAATTGTATATCATCAAAAATGTTGGTGTAGTAATTGGGCACCACAGCGGCCATTTTTTATTAGGCACTATATGGCCTACTAAAATGGCAGGCACCAAGTGCACGCGCACTTCTGGCCTGAAATGCGTCGCCGCCATGTTGGGTAAGGACAAGCAAGAGGCGTCCTTTACCCAGGACTGAAGCAGGCGTTAGCCCCTTTACATACAAAAGAAAGAAATTAAAAGAAAGACTTGCATTTATATAGCCCCTTTTACAACCTCAGGACGTCCTAAAGTAATTTGCAGCCAATGAAGTACTTTTTTTCAATAAAAATAAGAGGCTTAGCGGCTACTTGAGGTCTCCGCTCCAACATTGGTTTGCCCTGAGACAACCAGCACCATCGCGGGCTGCGCTCGGAAACCAGGCCTAGGGATCGCCTGCAACAACGAAGGTAAGTAATTTACTTGAATGTGGAGCCGGGAGGAACCGGCATGCCTTCCAGAGCCCACCCGATCGCCACTGCTTCTCCCGGCACCCCCGGCCCTTGAGCTCCCTCCCACGTTACTCCAGGCCCCCTAATGTGACACATGGGCCCGCATTCTCTCGCCGCCCCACCCCCCCCAGACCCACTTTCCTGAGGCCTGACTTTTCTTCAGTCCTCTCGTCTCTTCACCGGCGAGCTGTAGCACCATGCCGGATCTCTGACAATCCCCACTCTGGACAAGATAAATGAGAGTAACATTTAACAGGGTAAATTTCAACTTGCTGTCCGACTGTAAAACTGGCAGTATGGATTGGCCGCCTGTTATTGAACTTGCCCGACTTCCATCTCCATTGATTTAAAGAGGGAACAATAAAGACAATTATTAAGAATCTAGTATATTTTATAGGCAAATACGATACACTCAATGCAATCCTGCATGAGAAGAGTTACTAGCATTCAAGGAAGGCCTGGGGATCATTTCCATCATGGCATTTGAGTGGCATTGGAAGGAAACTGGAAGGGTTTCTAGGCTTTGGTGCAGTTAGCAAGATGCATCCTCATTGAGTAGTGTTCAGTATTTACAACCGTGAACTGCGAAGTTTCTAGGCTTTGGTGTGGTTGTCAATTCTCCACCTTGGATTGATCAGGCTGGCTCCAGGCAAGGGAATTGAGGAGTGCAGGGAGAGGAGTCGCTGGGCTGGTGATGTTCAAGGCGCTGTGCTGCAGGCTCATTTTCTCCAGTGTCAGCCGTGGCTCAGTGGGTAGCACACTCGCCTCTGAGTCAGAAGGTTGTGGGTTCAAGTCCCACTCCAGAGACTTGAGCACATAAAGCTAGGTTGACACTCCAGCGCCGTGCTGAGGGAGTGCTGCACTGTTGGAGGTGCCGTCTTTTGGATGAGACGTTAAACCGAGGCCCCGTCTGCTCTCTCAGGTGGACGTAAACGATCCCATGGCACTATTTCGAAGAAGAGCAGGGGGGGTTATGCCCGGTGTCCTGGCCAATATTTATCCCTCAACCAACATAACAAAAACAGATTATCTGGTCATTACCACATTGCTGTTTGTGGACCTTGCTGTGTGCAAATTGGCTGTCACATTTCCCACATTACAACAGTGACTACACTTCAAAAATACTTCATTGGCTGTAAAGCGCTTTGAGACGTCCGGTGGTCGTGAAAGGCGCTACATAAATGCAAGTCTGTCTTTCTATCTAGCTATTCAGAAAAGTTTGATCCAAATAACCAGTTTCTTGTTGACCTGACTTTCTACATGGGTTGTCTCACTGACCCGCTCACCCCTCACTCCACAACAAACATAGGGGCAAAGTACCTGTGGCACATTTGATTGGGTATTGGCAGCACCTGGAGCTGGAGAAATGCCAGGGCGCTTGGACCTCTTTCCTTGCAGTAGCCTTCCCTTTTACCCTGAGAGTCCCCTCACCCCCATCTCTAGAGCCTGCCTGACCAACCCAAAGAGGGGATTGACAACCACACCAAACCCTGGAAAACCCCCTCCCCCCTGAGCTTTCACACTTATAGAACGCAACTAACATGCCATGGTACCAATGGTCCTCAAGGACCTGCTCGAATGACAACCTCTACAACCACAGCCCCCCTGGCTGGTTGAGGTACCCTCACTAATGTGCAGTCGTGAAATGTCCTTTATATAAGAACATAAGACATAGGCGCAGGAGTAGGACAATTAGCCCCTCGAGCCTGCTCCGCCATTCAATAAGATCATGGCTGATCTGATCTTGGCCTCAACTCCACTTCCCTGCCCGCTCCCCATAACCCTTGACTCCCTTACCAATCAAAAATCTGTCTATCTCCACCTTGAATATATTCAATGACTCAGCCTCCACAGCTCCCTGGGGAAGAGAATTCCAAAGACTCACGACCCTCTGAGAGAAGAAATTCCTCCTCATTTCCGTTTTAAATGGGTGCCCGCTTATTCTGAAATTCTGCCCCCTAGTTCTAGATTCCCCCATATGCAAGCAATGGTGTAAATAAGAGAACTATGCCTCTACAAACCACTGTTAAAATCAGAACAAACCAAAAATGAATTGTCACAGTCGGCCTTTAAAGAAAGACTTGCATTTATATAGCACCTTTCACAACCTCAGGACGTTCCAAAGCTTCACAGCCAATGAAGTACCTTTTGAAGTGTCGTCACTGTTGTAATGTAGGAAACGCAGCAGCCGATTTGCGCACAGCAAGATCCCACAAACAGCAAGGAGATAGTGACCAGATTTTTTTTTTTTAATGATGCTGCCTGAGGGATAAATATTGGTCAGAAAACCAAGGAGAACTCCTCTGCTCTTCTTCGAAACAGCGCCATGGGATCTTTTACGTCCACCTGAGCAGGCAGACAATGCTTCGGTTTCACGCCTCATCCGAAAGAGGACACCTCCGTCAGTGCAGCACTCCCTCAGTACTGCGCTGGAGTCTCAGCCTGGATTTCGTGCTCAAGTCTGTGGAGCAGGGACTTGAACCCACAAGCTTTTTTTTTATTTTAAGAATAAACAGAGCTGTTTTGCTTTCAGTGCAGTTGAAAGGTGAGATAAATATGGAGAAAGTAAAGTTATAAAATCCTTCCCTCCCCCTGCACTGACCAGCATATGTGAGGAAGGTTGCTTTCTCAGCCATCATCGGAACTCAAACATGCGCCACAGAGGTTGCTCTGAAGCCTCTACCACTAGGCTACCAGCTGCTTTTGTTTCACTTCAGACTAACTAAAACCTGATGCCAGCCCCAAGAGCCAAAAAAAAACAAGTGACCTATGACATTACCTCGCAGACATCATTAAACACATTCACTGCTGGGTTTTTTCCCTCTCCTGACAGGCAAACTCTCTTTCGCTAATTATGACCAAAGAAAACCTCACGCTCCTGAATCGATATGATCTAGAGAGCGTTCAGAAGCAGATAAATCCCCCACATAAAGCGTTGTGAATAAAATATTAATTCAGCATCCTTCAGAAGCCCCTCTCAAGGTCACAGAGCCTGAAGTTGCTACTGAAGCATTGAGTTTACAATACCGATGAGAACCATGTTACAGTTACGTATTTTAAGCTTGCGGGCATTAGCTCATGTTTAGTTCTGGATGTTTTTTTTTTTGCTTTCCCCATCTTTTTTATTTTTCCGATCGCCTGCGGGCTATCCAATAATTCGAAGCTGAAATCATACCTTTTACTTTGCTTTGGTACTGTTGTCAAAACATTGACTTTTTCTCTTGTGTTGGCTCCTAGCAAAAATAGGACGAGAATCAATATGCTGATGAATATTACATGAGCTGTTGGACCGCAGTGCACTGTGTGTTCAATGGCTCAGACCTGCTGACACCACACTTCAGGAGGAAAGCAGGAGCTTTTTAGTTTTGTTCAGCTGGGCTTTCTAAGCAGATGCTGGTTGGGGTGAGGAGGAAGGTGTGTGTGTGTGTGTGTGCGCGTGTGTATGTGTGTTTGTGTGTGGGGAGGAGGCAAGGGTTTGAAGGCATTCGCAAGAGCTGCATCTCAATGCATGTTGGAATGTGCGTAAATTATAATGTACGATGCTTTCTGGGTTCAGCCCTTTCAAAGGGAACTACCTGCACAGTAAGGGAGCCACAACAAGCGGAATGGCATTTGCCACCCGTTATACAACGCGCTGATATCTATTCCTAATGGCCTGTATTTTCCGATCCCTACGGGTGTGTGCGGGCTGTGTACACACCCATAGGGACATCGGAAATGCCAGTTTCAGGCATGCGAAGCGCATGCGCTGAAAACCGGCATTTCCGATCTGTCAAGAATCCTCTTGACAGATCGGACGCCTGTCCTGGAGAAGGGCCTCTGTGGGGGGAGAATTCCGCCTTCTGCAGAACCTCCACCCACTGAAAACCTTTAAAAATCTTACGCCTGGTAAAAGCAGGCGCAAGGCATAAGAGTTTAAAAAAGTAAAAAACTAATTTTTTTCACTCATTTATAATTTAACAATACTTTAAAAAAAGTTAAGTTTATTTTTAGCCCCGTAAAAAAACTTTAATTATTTTTTTCAAAAAATTACATTTTTGTTTAAAATATTTAATTTACTGTAATTTTAACTCATTTTAAAAACGTGATGGTTTTTTAAAAATGCATTTAATGTTTTAGTGTCTTTTTGGGGTGATCTTCATTCATACTTTTGACAGGTCCATCTGTCAAAAGTATGAAGGGGGGAATTCCCTTCTTTCATTGGCTGGCCTGGCCCACGTGATCCCAGGGACGCTTGCGAACCGCCTGCGCCCCTGGGATACGTGGGCCCTGCGCGTTTCGACTGTGGAGAGGCCCAGCATCGGAAGTGTCCGGACCTCGGGAGCCTTCAGGTAAGGGCGTAGATTTTTTTCCGATAGGAGGCATCCGCACGCAGGAAGCCTCCTATCGGAAATTACGGGCCATTGAAGTCAACAGAACTGAATATCGGGCGGGCGTATAACTGGTGACTGATGTGATTCCGCCTGTTTTGCCTCTCCGTCCACGTCCAATTTCACCCCGTTAGTGTTCAGAATTGGACTACTGACTCGGAAAGTAAATAATCACCCAAATTGAATGAAATAAAGAATTGCCAAGCTCCATCGCACTTCTCACTTGTTTCTTACATTATATTCATTATGTACTTTATTTTCTTGAACTTCTTCCCCCCCCCCCCCCCCCCCCCGCTTTTCTCATCCTCTATCCTCAAAGCAGTGGCTCGTGCAGGGTACAGTTCCATAGGAACCCCCGCTCTGCGCTCTTCCCTCTGCATCACCATTGGCCGTACATCCTTCAAACAAGGGCAAGGAATTTGAAGTCAATGCAATGGGGGGGCGGGGGCAGTAAGCCAATGTAAGACAAGCGTGGTAGGTGAACGGGCAGCAAAGATCTGGATGAGTTGGATTTAGTGTACGGAGGAGCTTGGGAGGGCGTTGGAAAACCTAAGCCTGGGACCCTAGTTACAATTTTTTCCCATCCTACTCCAGGAGTGCCAGGACCAGTTATTGCACCACCTACTGCATTTGGCCTCAGTGCCTCTAATCATGTGACTGAAACCAGACCAGGGATCGAACATTGGCATTAGGCATTTACCCAGTGAGCCATGGAGGAAGTATTCTCTACCCCTTAAATAGAAATTCTTCCCATCCATTGAACTGTTGCTTTCCTCTTCAGTTCCAGAAACACATGGTTTGTCCACATGGTCAACATGAGGTAAATATATGACAGATTCAGGTGGAATTCTGATGCAAAGCATGAGTCAGCGCCAACCCTTGAGTGAGCACGAGTCATGGTATCTCCCAATATAGCAAATAAAAAAACCCTGTAAACTGAGAGAATGAGATAGAATCTGGAGACTAAAAGTACTTTGACTCCCAAGCCAGTGTCTCAGTGGAGTGTTTTCCATTGATACAATTGAGATTCGGTTGCAGAGTAACTGATTCAACATGCTGAGCTATAGATGTTGCAGATGGTCAATTTGTTTCTCCGAGACTGTAGAAATTCAAATCCAACTATAACGAGAGTCAGGCAAAATACTTCTTGACAATGTAATGGAACATTTATCAAGATTCAGCTCGCGTGTAACTTGATCCAGTAAAGATTACCGTGTTTGGCATGGTATGCCATAATGATGTCATGAAAACCACAATGTAAAACAAAACCCTCAGTGTTGAATAATAGCTTGTGTTGAGTATGTGACAAGCCTGTCACATTCCCACTGACTTACAGCATGTCCCAATGCAATGATACTCTCATTACCTTAATGGGACTATTCCAGGGAATGCTTACCAAGATCATATCTGTGGGCTTCCCCCAGGGCCTCAATGGTACAATGCATTACCTGGTGTGGTACTGATCCTACAGACTGAGAAGCTCCCAGGACTGAGCTCTGGTCTGCGTTAAGTAATCTCAGTTGGAACAGTGGTGGGGGGTGATGCAATGTTCTGAAAGCATGAGCCAGCATCTCGAGGGGAGCAGGAGAAGTAGGGGAGAAACGTAAGGACCAAAAAGATATCTCCAATATTTTCCCATTTTTACAGCAGTTTATTTGTTCTCACATTAACACTTTTACAGTCATGCAACATGAGGTTAAAATAAAATCAAACTGGCTCCCCCTGCCATCTAACCCCATGTGCATATATGTATACAGTAACAGCAGAAGCAACAATGATAACATCAACAACAGCAGCAATTTCCATTTATATAGCTTCTCCTCATATGGAAGGAAGTCTCAGAGCCCCTTTACCAGAGGGAGGATAGACAGCAGCAGGAGATAGGAAAGGCAGTGTGAGAATAATCAAAGACATGGTTGATGCGACAGGTTTTTGGGAAATTTCTGAAAGAAGGGAGATAGGAGGCAGGGAGAAGTGGTTTGGGGCAAGAATCCGAAGAACATGGACACAGTTATCTGCACACTCAGTCGTTCCGGCTCACATTCACATGCATGCACATTTATTCACACCCTCACTCTCACACACTCACACTCGTTCATACACTTGCACACTCACACACACTGATGCACATATTGTATGCTGTTATATATCGCACAGAACCTATACTATTGCCCTTGGCTTCCAATGTGCGGGTGTCCTACAAGTTGTGGCAACTATAAATTTGCATGATTCACTAAAGCTGATTACTGGGAAGACCCAGTTAAAAACAATTAATCAGCCTCAGCGAATCTGTCAAGTTTACTTTGCGGTTAGGAAGAAAGAACTTGCATTTATATGGTGCCTTTATGACCTCGGGACCTCCCAAAGCGCTTTGCAGCCAATTAAGTACTTTTGAAGTGTAGTCACTGTGGTAATGCAGGAAACGTGGGGGCCAATTTGCCCACAGCAAGGTCCCACAAACAGAAATGTGATAATGACCAGATAATCTGTTTTAACGATGTTGATTGAAGGGTAAATGTTGGCTAGGTAGAACTCCCCTGCTCTTTTTCAAAATAATGCCATGGCATCTTTTACGTCCACCTGAGAGAGCAAAGGGGGCCCCGGTTTAACGTCCCATCTGAAAGACGGCACCTCCAAAAATGTAGCACTCCCTCGGTACTCCACTGGATTATCAGCCTAGATATTGTGCTCACGTCTCTGGAGTGGGACTTGAATCCACAACTATTTTTATGTAAAAAAAACAGAACTGTTTTGCTTTCAGTGCAGTTGAAAGGTGAGAGAAATATGGAGAAAGTAAAATTACAATAATCTTCCTTCCCCCGCCGCACTGACCAACATATGTGAGGAAGGTTGCTTTCTCAGCCAACGTCGGAACTCAAACATGCGTCCACTTGAACCCACAACTTTCTGACTCGGAGGCAAGAGTGCTCCCAGTGAGCCACGGGCTGCACCAGACCTGCGTATCGGGAGCTGATGAGAGGGGCACGGCATTTAACCCAATAGAAAAGCAGCATTACAGTCACACAGACACACACACAACAACAACTTGCATTTATATAGCGCCTTTAACGTAGCAAAGCGTCCCAAGGTGCTTCACAGGAGCGTTATCAGACAGAATGTGACACCGAGCCATATGAGGAGATATTGGGACAGGTGACCAAAAGCTAGGTAGGTTTTAAGGAACGTCTTAAAGGAGGAGAGTAAGGTAGAGAGTCGGAGAGGTTTAGGGAGGAATTCCACAGCTTAAAAAGAAAAAAAAGAAAGACTTGCATTTCTATAGCGTCTTTCACGACTACCGGACGTCTCAAAGCGCTTTACAGCCAATGAAGTACTTTTGAAGTGGAGTCACTGTTGTAATGTGGGAAACGCGGCAGCCAATCTGTCCACAGCAAGCTCCCATAAACAGCAATGTGATAATGACCAGATAATCTTTTTTGTTTGTTGGTTGAGGGATAAATATTGGCCAGGACACCAGGGATAACTCCCCTGCTCTTCTTCGAAATAATGGCGTGGGATCTTTTACGTCCACCTGAGAGAGCAGACGGGGCCTCGGTTTAACATCTCATCCGAAAGACGGCACACTCTGACAGTGCAGCACTCCCTCAGCACTGCATTGGAGTGTCAGCCTAGCTTTATGTGCTCAGGTCCCTGGAGTGAGGACTTTAACCTACAGCCTTCTGACTCAGAGGTGAGTGTGCTACCCACTGAGCCACAGCTGACACTTAGGGCTTTGGCAGCTGAAGGCACGGCCACCAATGGTGGGGTGAAGGAAATCAGGGATTCGTAAGAGACCAGAATTGTAGGAGATCTCAGAGGGTTGTAGGACTGGAGGAGGTTACAAAAATGGGAGGGGTAAGGTCATGGAGGGATTAGAAAACAACAATGAGAATTTTAAAATCAAGGTGTTGCCGGATCGGGAGCCAATGTAGGCCAGCGAGCACAGGGGCGATGAGTGAATGGGACTTTTTTACAATCACACACTTTCACTTATGTACACACAGAATAATTGCAAGCTGAATGTTCAGGTGATGGTTGCTGTGTGTGTGTAATGAATTTAATTGCATACGTGCACTTTACAAACCGTCCATTTGATTAAGTGTTCCTCACATCACAGAGTTGCAGAGGCTCTTGTGTACATTGCAGTACATCAATCTATAAAAAGTGCTGCCTTTAGACTGCAGAACAAGCAAATGATACCCGTCTGGCCACAAGCCAGGAATATCTGCCCATTTTATCGAATAAATAGTTTCCATTTATTTCTGATGGGGTTTTTTTTTGTTCTGGGTTATAAAAAGATGCATCTGTCAGTGTCAGTGCCGCCTTCTGTACTGACTGATCTGCTATTCTGTGAGAAGACGGCTAATTCCTGTGGGTTTTTACACTAAATAAAGCTGCAGCCAGCGCCACAGACAGGCTCATTAAACTCAAAGGATGTCTTTTTTTGTTTTATATACGCAGATTAAAGTAATACAGAAAAGAGTCACGGTGCGAAGAAAGAGGTCAATCCCTGGGGATTAGCTTCCTGATTTGAAAGAACTTTTTTTTTGTAATTTTGAAAGAAAAGAAACAACCTGCATTTATTTACCACGTTATCACAGCTCTTAGACATGTCTCAAAGTGCTTCACGTAGAACAAATTATATTGTGCAGCTACTGTTATTAACATGGGTAAAACAGCAGACGTGTTGTGCACAGTAAGGTCCCACAAACAGCAATGAAAGAAAGAACTTGAATTTATATAGTGCCTTCCACATCCGTAGGGCATCCAAAGTGCTCCACAGCCAATGGATTACTTTGGAAGTGTAGTCACTGTTGTTATGAAGGCAAACAGGGTAACCAATTTGCGCACGGCAAGGTCCCATAAACAGCAAATTGGAAAAATGACCAATTAATCTGTTTTTGGTGGCTACACATTGGCCAGGATCCCTCCGTCTTCTTCGAACAGGACAATGGGATCTTTAAGATCCATCTGAATATGTAGATGGGGCCTCAGTTTAACATCTCATTGCCCGGAGGAAGCCAACCTGCTGTCCATTGCTGCAGATGACTGAGGGTCTTAGCAATCATTTTCTACCTTCCCACCCCCAAGCAGGCTCCTTGGTGCAACCAAAATTTCCACTGAAGCCTCCCAGGCTGACACTGGAAGATTGAGATTGCAGACACACAGAATCTACCCTACCGACTCCTGGCCAGGTTTCAGCTGAGATGCAAAACCTTGGCTTAATGTCTTCAGCACCAGAGGGGAGAAAACAGAAAGAGCTGGATGAGTATTTGGTTGGGAATGAGATTAAGGTTTATAGGTCTCAGCACAAACATACTGTGCTAAACATGGTGATCGCCAAGCTGCTGGGAGCATTGATGTACCATGGATGAATCATGTAGTACATAAGAACATAAGAAATAAGAGCAGGAGTATGCCATACGGCCCCTCGAGCCTGCTCCGCCATTCAATAAGATCATGGCTGATCATCGACCTCAACTCCGCTTTCCTGCCCGATCTCCATATCCCTTGATTCCCCTAGAGTCCAAAAATCTATCTATCTCGGCCTTGAATATACTCAAAGACTCAGCATGTACAGCTCTATGGGGCAGAGAATTCCAAAGATTCACAACCCTCTGAGTGAAGAAATTCCTCCTCATCTCAGTCTTAAATGGCCTACCCCTTATCCTGAGACTATGCCCCCTAGTTCTAGACATTCCAGCCAGGGGAAACAACCTCTCAGCATCTACCCAGTCATTCCCCTTCAAATCTTGTATGTTTCAATGAGATCACCTCTCATTCTTCTAAACTCCAGAGAGTATAGGCCCAATCTACTCAATCTATCCTCATAGGACAACCCTCTCATCCCAGGAATCAATCTAGTGAACCTTCGTTGCACCGCCTCCAAGGCAAGTATATCCTTCCTTAGATAAGGAGACCAAAACTGTGCAAAATACTCCAGGTGTGGTCTTACCAAGGCCCTGTACAATTGTAGCAAGACTTCCTTACTCTTATACTCCAACCCCCTTGCAATAAAAGCCAACCTCCTTACAATAAAGGCCAACATGTCATTTGCCTTCCTTATTGCTTGCTGTACCTGCATGCTAGCTTTCTGTGTTTCTTGCACAAGGACACCTAAATCTCTCTCAACACCAACATTTGAAAGTTTCTCGCCATTTAAAAAATATTCTGTTTTTCTATTCTTCCTACCAAAGTGAATAACCTCACATTTCCCTACATTATACTCCATCTGCCACCTTACTGCCCACTCACTTAGTCTATCTATATCCCTTTGCAGATTCTTTCTCTCCTCCTCACAGCTTACTGTCCCACCTAGCTTTGTATCATCAGCAAACTTGGATACATTACACTCGGTCCCTTCATCTAGGTCATTAATATAGATTGTAAATAACTGAGGCCCCAACACTAATCCTTGCGGCACCACACTAGTTACAGCCTGCCAACCTGAAAAAGATCCGTTTATCCCTACTCTCTGTTTTCTGTCCGTTAACCAATCCTCTATCCATGCTACTATATTACCCCCAACCCCGTGAGCCCTAATCTTGTATAATAACCTTTTATGTGGCACCTTATTGAATGCCTTTTGGAAATCCAAATATACTACATCTACTGGTTCCCCTTTATCTATGGAAGATTATATAGGCATGCTGTTTGTTTTGTTTGATTTCCGCTTGGGTCAGGAGGTATTTTTGTGGAACCTTCCCTCAGGAGATTGCAAGGGTTAAGTACAAAATCCACAGTGGCGTGGATTGCACAAGGTCTGCCGCTGGAATGGGTTTGATGGGCCTAATGGCCTTTTCTCATTCAATTCTTTCTTATGTCCTCATAGGTAATGTGTGGCCGAATGTGCGGCCATTGTGATCAGTTACAGCAGCAGAAATGTTGACTATTCCTGAACAGAAAACTCTGTGCATTTGCTGCCTGAGGAATGCAGTCTGACCCCATTAATGTATTCAAGTGAGATGCTTCCATTGTTGAGTGTAGTATAGGGAACGTTCAATGTCTCTACCTTTACTTACTTGTGGAGATAAAGATCCATTACTGAGACACAGCACATTGAATTAAATTGGGCAGAAGCAAGCTCAGTGCAACGGAGGAGCTGATCAGAATACACTAGATATTGGACAAGTGCGTGGTCAATTATACGCACACTGCAAAGCCCTCATTGTTCAAACCCAGATCAGTGCCACTTACTCCAAGGATGACAGCTGATGGGATTAACTCTAAAGGCCATTTAGGAGTGCACCGACTGCAGATATATTCTCTGATAGTTGGCCGAGCTCCTAAGTATAAACAGCTGAACCTACAACCCTAAAACTGTGGTGTAGACCCACGGGCCTATGTGTCTCCATCTGGGGTAAGGCTTTCTATTATGCAAAGTAAATGTGGGGAGCAGGTTCCACATGCTTGAACTCTGTTTTACTCCGCAAAACCCAGCAGACCGACAAGAGATCAGTGATGTATGGAGGCTTTGCTCCCAAGACATCAACAAAAAACCCAGTAAAGTAAGAAGTGCCCTGGAACAGAAACCTCCAAGCGTTTTGTTTATAATGGGTGCCTCTGAGCCGCAGATAAAATTTACAATCCTGTTCTCCTTCCTTTGCATATAACTCAAGTTGCTGCTAACAGATCTTGGTGTTAGGATTTCTCCTCAATGAGGCACAAAGCCCTAAAAGTCGCCCTTTCCAAACCTCCAGGCTTGTGAAATTCAAACAGATCAAACGAGAAAAATCGGTATCACTTGGACCAACTTAACTCGGATTCGGAGTGGTGGCATTCCCGCCTCCGAGTCAAAAGGTTCAGGGTTCGACTGGTAGACCGATGGTTTGTCAGAGTATCAGCTGTGGCTCAGTGGGTAGCACACTTGCCTTCTGAGTCAGAAGGTTGTGGGTTCAAGTCCCACTCCAGGGACTTGAGCACATAAATCTAGGCTGACACTCCAGTGCAGTGATGAGGGAGGTGCCGTCTTTTGGATGAGACGTTAAACTGAGGCCCTGTCTGCTCTCTCAGGTGGATATAAAAGATCCCAAAGCACTATTTCGAAAAAGAGCAGAGGAGTTATCCCCGGTGTCCTGGTGCCAATATTTATCCCTCAACCAACATAACAAAAATAGATTATCTGGTCATTATCACATTGCTATTTGTGGGAGCTTGCTGTGTGCAAATTGGCTGCTGCGTTTCCCACATTACAACAGTGACTACACTTCAAAAATACATCATTGGCTGTATAGCGCTTTGAGACGTCCGGTGGTCATGAAAGGCGCTATAGAAATGCAAGTCTTTCTTTCTTTCTGGCCATGGAAGGAACATGCACATCGCGGCCTGTCAGACTGTTAATCAGCCTGCAAATCCTTCCACTATTTCACACTGTTCTCCGAGGGAGGAGTGTGAAGATCCGAGAACAACAACAAGCTCAGCTTGGGGGGCCGGACTGCCAGTGCTTGGGGGGCCGAATGTGGTTCGCAATCTGCTGGTTGGCCCCCAATGCCTTAAAGTCAGCTGTGGGAGCTCAGTTGCATCTATTGTCATGGTGCCAAGCGCTATTGATATCTCTGGGTCGATATGGTGACTGCAAATCAGTGTGTGAAACACAGGGGCAGCCATTGCCAACTGCCCAGCATCGTTCTGCAATGTTGGCAGACAATCCTTGTTCAGCAAGCAGCTTCTTTCATATGCAGATTAGCAGTCAGAGCTGCACACGGTATTTGATGTTAATAAGGACAGAAAATGCTGGAAACTCACCGCAAGTCAATCAGTGTCTGAAAGTGAAAGACAGGCTAACATTTCGGGCGAGACCCTTTGGCAGAACTGGCGAATTCTGATAAAGTGTCACAGCTGCAACATTGACCTGTATTTAGCTGTTATTATATTGCTGAGGGGGCTCCTGCTGTCAAATTGTGCCGTCAGCAGCCACTCCGAACCAAACTCGCCAGGTTTGTGCCCAGGCAAACCCCATAAAAGAAGTTCCTGGCCACCGGCATTAACGAATCTTCTCTCCCCTGCTCCCTCCACCCTCCGCTCCAACAACAAGTGCGAGGATCACATGGATCGAGACCCTCTGTTCAGCTGTCTCTGCTGCTTCCCTCCCTTCCCCTACCCACCAAGCCAAGCTTCTCCCAAGGTTCCCCTTTGCCCTAGCCCTAGACCCACATCTTCCTCCAGTTTCTCTCCTATCTCCCCCTCATGCCCTCTCCGAGCTCATCATGTCCATGAGACCCACCTCCTGCTCTCTCAGCCTTATTTCCACTAAACTACTGACCACCCAACTTCCCTTCCTGCCCCCTCCCCCCCCATTGCTAGCTGATACTGTGAATGGTTTCATCTTCTCAGACACTGTCCCCCTCCTTTTCAAATCTGCCATCGTCACCCGCCTCCTCAAAAGATGCACTATTGACCCCCCCTGTCCTTGTAAACTGCTGCCCCATCTCTAATCTTCCTTTCCGCTCCGAAGTCCTTGAACGTTTTGTCAACTCCCAAATCCATGCCCATTGTTGTGTATCTCCAGCACTTTCTGTTCCTATTTCAGCAATTGAGGTTTTCTTTTAATCTTCGACTCTTAATGCCAATCATGGATCATATGCTATGACTGCATCTGACAATGCCCATCGTGGATTGTTAGCTATCTGACTGTTGATGCCCAATGTGTGTTGTTGGCTATGTCTGAGTCTCGGGTGCCTGCGACAGAGGGGCAGGTCTGGCTGCCTGCGGGACAGCTGAAAAGGAGGGCTAATTTTTCGCTAATTTACAAATTGTGGTGTTGAATGCAATCAATTGCACTCCTTAAAGGGGCCTTTTAAAATTTTGATCCTCTCCTGCACGCCACAGGAACACTGGACACCAGTAACATGCTGCCGTTCCTTGCAACCAGCAGTGTGACGTCTGGTGTTACTCCATCCATCTTCACTACACTAACCAAATGCGCCTGCCCGTATCTGGGGAGACACATTCAATGGCCACCACCATTCTAGCAGTCGGCAGGGAGCTAGTGGAATGGTTCTCTGGCCCATTTTCCACTCCGGTGTGTCCCAGATCCGGGGAGCAATCCTAGTGAAAAATCAGAACTTGTCTGTCCTACCTGGGACTCCAGTGCCCATTTCATCTATTAGTAAGCCTTTCCATTCAACTTATATCAGTAAACTTTGAACAACAATCTGTTCAAATGGACTGGGAAACACTCGGGCTTTTCAAAAGAGAGATGAGTAAGAAGAAATCTCATAGAGGTACACAAGATAGTAAACGGCAGAGAAAAGGGATATTCAGAGCACTATTTGAAGTTGAGCCATATCTGTATGTCAGTTAAAAAGAAAAGAAAGAAAGACTTGCATTTATATAGTGCCTTTCTTGACCTCAGGATGTCCCAAAATGCTTTACAGCCAATTAAGTAATTTTGAAGTGTAGTCACTGTTGTAATGTAGGAAACGTGGCAGCCAATTTGCGCACAGCAAGCTCCCACAAACAGCAATGTGATAATGACCAGATAATCTGCTTTAGTGATGTTAGTTGAGGAATAAATATTGGCCAGGACACACAATCTATTCAAAGAAAATCACTTTCATTTATATCGCATCCTTTCACATCTCTCAGTAACATCTCAAAACGCTCCTCGTGAAATGAATTACATTGAAGTGCAGTGACCGTTGATATGTAGACACGAATTCAGTTATTATCTCTCAGCAGATCGGATTTCTCTTCCAGAAATTGACACCCCGAGACCTCTGGTAAATATTTGCGAAGCAGTATTTGCATTCTGCTAACAAAATCTAATTGCGCAATTATGCTGTAGTGCTTTCTGCGTCTGAGGTGAGTCTCACTAATCCCTCTGTCTGCAAATGGCTATAGAATTACAAGCAGTTGCCTTTGTGATTTTCCTAATTTCCCTGAGGATTGTACCATGTCGTGGGGGGATGAAAACCAACCCTCAGTAACGACTGACTGAATTAAAAGCAATCAAATCTACAGCACCAATAGAATAGTTGATGAAGGTTGGTGATGAGTCTCATGTGCCATCCTTCTCTACCCATTCCTTCTCTGTAGTTGCGTTTTTCTTAACATAGAAACATAGTAATTGCTAGACGAAAATAAAGACGGTCCATCTAATATGCCTTCTACTGTCCTGGTAGTCGCATGATAGACAATAATGAATTGTTGACTAATCAAAGCAATCAATCTCGTGTTTTGGTGTCGTTTGCCGAACGGTTACATTTTCGATATCAGCAGTTTAGGCCTGTGAGGTGATGATCAGATTCATGAAATCACAGCCCATGTGAAATAATCAGATGACAGAATCCTCACGCAAAGAAATACAAAGAGGATCAGGATCCTCCAAATCAGTCTGATTTTATTCATTGTTATTAAAACTGGAACTAGCCAAGCTGGGCTAATTCTTGTATCTAAGTACTGTGTCACAGAGTGGGTAGGATGTGAATTCCCAATCTCAGACATGCCATCTGGATGAGGAAACCCTGCCTTCCCTCATCAAAAGTCAGGTAGCTTTTGCACAGATCAGGAGAAATCACTGTCTACTTGTGATACTCAGAGAGCTCGGACTGATTGTCTGATAGTTGATAGTCAAATAACTTGTATTTGACGAGGCCACAATTTAGATATAGATGAGAAGGACATCCAGCTCACCCCAATTCGCCCATCCAGAAAAAACCTACAGTCAGCCCATCACAATATCCATCTGTTTCTTAAATGATTCCAGGGTCCCGGCCTCCACTATTCTAATTGGAAATCAAATGATGTGTTGCTCGCCCTTTGTATGAAGAAGAACGTCCGGGCATCAGCCTGAAATTTGCTTATTGCCAGTTTGTATCAGTGTCTATTGTCACGGTTTAACTTGGAGTACTGCTTTGATTTGCTTTTTCTATATCACTTACTGGGGGTAATTTTAAGTTTGGGCGATGGTCTAAAATTGGCGATGTTGAATTAACCGCACATTGTACACCTTACCCGATTTTCCCTTCCATTGACTTCAATGGTACACTTCAAAAGTTACTTAATTGGCTGTGAAGCGTTTGAGGCATCCTGAAATGGTAAAAAAAAAATATATAATTGCAAGGTCTTTCTTTCTTAATGATAACGCAGCACCCAAATGGTGCTTATGTACTTATAATGCAACATTTGATCTCATCAGAGAAAGGAGAACCCAGTGACCACTAGTCACACCCGTAGAACATCACCAACCTGAGCACCCTTTCGATCACAGATGCACTACATGAGAAGATCCTAGTGATATTACTGAGCAAGCACAGGGCGAGGCACTGAGCATTGGTGAGAGAGGAGTAGCAGTTGTGGTGGTTGATGATCGGCTGGAACAGGGCAGAGGCCAAGCATGTTGAGGGTCCTAAGCTGTATTGGGATATAGACCTTAGTGAACTTGTGTATCAATCAGAGGCTGTTACTGCAACAGCAACACCAATGGCAGCTGTGGTGGTGATTACAACCACGTAGGCTATAGGCAAGCTAGGAGCATCTCTCATGTATATTCCCACCACTGCTCTGGAGGTTACGGACTTCAAACTCCAAGACGCAGTCATGCCTGGCTTCAACTTGGACAGAAATGACAGCAAACTATGATGGAGGGATTCTGAAACCTCGTAGATGCCTACTGTTCTATCCTTACACAGAGCAGTTGGCATCGTGAGTGGTATGTGTGGAGCAGCACAGGTTGGCACTCCTGTCAGTGGGAGTTCTGTGCCATCTCATAGTTCCGCACGGGATAGTAGGCACTGTCTCTGAAAGCACCTTCACAGCCACTGGTGGTGCATTGCAGATGGTTGATGATTCCTGCAAAGTTTTGTTGACTAGGTGGCATCCTCCCTGGAGACACAGGCTCCTCATGCACTGCTCCTTCATTGTATCTAGGCATCTGACTCTGTTCCAGTAAACCCGCTGCCTGGGGTAGCACCTGCTGCGAGACATATGCCTCTGTGCTATCTGTGCTCTTGGGTCACCCTCTCCTCCTCTTCCTGCTCCATTTCACTTCTCTCGCTGCTGTGGAAATGCTGTTCTCATCAATCTCACTAATGCCAGGTCTGACCTGGGGCAAGATACTGTATTCTCTTTTCGATGTGACTCTGCAGCTGTGGAATGCTGCACGGAGTGACCTTATACAAGGCCTTTAACAAGTTAACTTGGCTATCATTCTCATTTTTTGCTCGTCTTTTTAACTCCTTTTTTTGGAGAGGGATGCAAATTCTCAAGACTGGCACAAATCGCAAATCCTCTGTTGGAGCTTTCCCCAAACACGTTTTACTCACCCCTACTTCTTTTGGCTGAACTCACTGAAGAGAGGAATGTCGGGTTCAATGTCAAAGTCGCAGCAGTTACGCTCACGCCCGAACATCCATGCTGGCTATTGGACGGCAGAAGAGAAACAGTTTGTTTCTGGCGCAGAGCATGACAATGGGAAGGGGAATGATTGAGATAGCCCGTGCAAGAATGTGACAGGGTTCAACTGTAGTCATATGGGACCACAGAGGGAAAGAGACACACAGAATGAGAGACTGTGGGAGAGAAGGACAACAACAGAGAGTGTAAATGGAACCTACTGCAGGAGGTCTACTTCAATGGATCTGAGGCCAGAACTTTTATTATTGAAGTAGAATCTCCTTACTGTCAGAAATGGCTAGAAATTTCCATTAAATACTGTAGTTATCGATTAATGCTATTTAATGATTGCAACCTGACTTTCTCTCTTCGCTCACTTTATTTCTCACTTTAGCCTCCTCGACTTTTCCCTCCCCATCTCTGTAACTTCCTTCAGCTCTGCAACCCTTTGGGAACTCTGCATTCCTCCAATTCTGACCTCTTGTGCATCCCCAATTTCCTTCGCTCCACCATTGGCAGCCGTGCGTTGAGCAGTCTAGGCCCTAAGCTCTGGAATTCCCTCCCAAAACCTCTCCACCTCTCTCTCCTCCCTTAAAACGCTCCTTAAAACCTTCCTCTTTAGCCAAACATTTGTCACCTGTCCTAATATCTCCTTATATGGCTTAGTGTCAAGTTTTGTATGGTAACGCTCGAGTGAAGCGCCTTGGGATGTTTTTTATATGTCAGCCATGGCTCGGTGCGTAGCATTCTTACCTCTGAGTCAGAACGTTGTGGGTTCAAGTCCCACTCCAGTGACTTGAGCACAAAAATCTAAGCCGACACTCCAGTGCAGTACTGAGGGAGCGCTGCACTGTTGGAGGTGCCATCATTCGGATGAGACGTTAAACCGAGGCCCAGACTGCTCTCTCAGGTGGATGTAAAAGATCCCATGGCACTATTTTGAAGAAGAGCAGGGGCATTATCCCCAGTACCCTAGCCAATATTTATCCCTCAATCAACATCACAAAAACAGATTGGCCCAGAAATTTGACTCGGAGGCTTGCCGCGGGGGTAAGGATCGCGCGCGATATCACACTCCGCGCCGGCCGTTGTGTTTTGGGCCCACAGGAACTTCGGGTCCTGGGCCTCTCCCTAGTGCCGGTGCGCAGTGTGTGCGTGTCCCAGGGGCGCAGTTAGTGCGATGCGACCTCTGGGATCACGTGGGCCATGGAGAGCCAATGGCAGCAGACTATCTTTCATTCATAGATTTGACAGGAGACATGTCAAATCTGTGAATTGAAAGAGACCCCAAAAGAACAGCTAAACCTCAAATAAATTTTAAAAAAAACCATTACATTAATAAAATAACTATAGTTAAATAAATTAACCACTTTAAACAAAAATTTTAATTTAAAAAAAAATTTTTTTTTTTTTAAAAAGTTATAAAAATAAACTTACCTTTCTTTAAAGTCTCTAAAAAAGATAAACCTGTTGAAAAAAAATTAAAAATTATACTTAATTAACTACTTACCTTGTTCAAAAGGGGTCTTATGCCTCCTTTTTACATGTGTATAATCTTCCATACTTACCCTCGCGTTGAAACCTGAAAAAAAACCTAAGTTTGCTGCGTGCGCACAGCCTCTAGTGCGCACGCGGTTCACCTAGGAACCGCCCCCTTCGCCATACCGGAAGTGCCGGTTTCCCGTGCATGCGCAATGCATGCAGGAAACCGGCACTTCGGGATCTAATACGGGTGAGTACACAGTGCGTAATCTCCCGTATTAGGCCGAATTTTTGGGCCATTATCTGGTCATTATCACAATGCTGTTTGTGGGAGCGTTCTGTGTGCAAATTGGCTGCCGTGCTTCCTACATTACAACAGTGACTCCACTTCAAAAGTACTTCATTGGCTGTAAAGCTCTTTGGGACGTCCTGAGGTTGTGAAAGGCGCTATATAAATGCAAGTCTTTCTTACTACATTAAAGGTGCTATATAAATTCAAGTTGTTGTTGACGATACCCATTTGATAGAGATTGGCAAGTTGCTTCCAGGCCTCTACTGCCAACTAGAAGCTGTTTAGGAGTGGCCCGTTTATGGCTCAATGTCTGGTTTTCTTCTATTCCCTATAGAGTAGCACATTATGTTCACTTGGATCTCTCCCCCCTCCCCTCGCCAAGTGTCTTGGCAGGTAACAGGGACCTAATGCTATGGGTAATTGGAGTACAAACAAGTTTTCACTGTTACTGCTTTCAGCCACTCCCATATACAAAACGTTGGCATATAAACAGGACACCACAAAAAACATTTCCACGAGGGGGTATACGCTTGTTTCGCGTAAAAAGTCAGTGTCCCGTCGTCCTCAGAATGTTGGAGCCGATATTCCTTAGGGGGCAGTATTCAGCCCCTGTGTGCTTCCAGTTCAGTGCTAAAAATGGACTTCGCTCTGGAATGAATTTAATAATGAGCCTCCTCCTGATGTGAATTACTATCCTAATGCATGCAAGGGCTCCGGAAGGCAAATAGGATATCGGAAATAAGATAGTGTCTGTTACCCATCATTTCTTCCCCTCTCCTGAATTTGTCACGTTTCTCTCCTTTTTCAACAACAACAACTTGCATTCATATAGCGCCTCTAACCTAGTAAAACGTCCCAAGGCGCTTCACAGGAGCCTTCTCAATCAAAGCTTGACACCAACCCACATAAGGAGATATTAGGACAAGTGATCGAAAGCTTGGTCAAAGAGGTAGGTTTTAAGGAGTGTTTTTATTTCAAATTTCCAGCCTCCACCTTATTTTGCTTCCATCCCATTATCACCCTGTTCCAGGGAGCAAGACCAATCCTATCCTTCCCATTCCCTAACATTTCCAAATCTGTCTGCTGGGGGGGGAAAAAAACCATGGGATTGTAAACTGGAATTTCTGGCTTGCAAGACGCATAGCCATGATGTCTGTTAGCTTTTACGACCACTTGACTAAGCAAGCAGAGGAAAATAGGGGACATTGTCATTCTCCTGGTGTGGCGCGAATCCCAACTCGAGCAGTGTTAATGAAGAAGTTATTTTCTACTTGAGGTAACAATAGCACCATGCGCTAATTACACGTGTATGTTTGTGTATGTGGGAGGGGAGGAGGGGGTTAGGCACTGATATTAATGGAATTGTGAACTCAAATGCCCTTGAGAAATCAATCAGCTCTGACCTGATTTGGAACTGGCAGACTGTTGTTTTTTTCAGTCAGCCCCTGTAAACGTTTTAACTCTTCCCGCTGTTTGGCTGTGTTCCTGATCCTTTACTACTGCATCCGGTAAAGGATCAGCAATATGGAGAAACATCCCTCTGGAAATGGAGTTTGTCCCCAAATTTTTCTTCCCCCACCCCCCACCCTTTCCATTCCCAGAACGCAGAACAGTTTTGAGGAGGTGCTGGACCGTATGGCTCTCACCCCCTTACCCCCCAGCCCCAGCCCAGCCCCACCCCACTCCCCAAACCAGTGACAGCTCTACGTGCTATCTGAGTTTGGAAAGGAAGGAACTGACTCAGCATACTCATGAGGCATCAGAGATTGGTATGAGTGGGGATGGAAGTATGGAAATGGTCTGGCATGGGCACAATCAATCGGTATGGTGTTTAAAATGATAAAAGGATTTGACAGGGTAGACGCAGAGAAGGTGGGGGAATCCAGAACAAGGGCACACAATCTTAAAAGTAAAGCTTCAGGAGTGGTCATTCAGGAGTGAATTCAGCATTTTTTCACACACAGGTGGAATTCTCTCCCCCAAAAGACTGGGCCAAATGAAATTTTCAAGCCTGAGATTGATAGATTTTTGTTAGGTGAGGGTGTTATTGGATATGGATCTAAGGCGGGTCAGTGGAGTTGAGGTACAGATCAGTTACGATCGAATTTAATGGTGGAAGAGGCTCGATGGGGCTGAATGGACTTCTCCTGTTCCTATGTTCCCGCTCAGTTTTGCCACAGTGCAAAGTAGTTTGACCTAGAGGCAGATCCAGTTAAACTAAATTGCAAAACAAGAAGTGAAACATTCAATACACCAATATTGCAAGAGCCACTCTCAGCATAAGCGACTCCTCATGGGGTGAGGCCACTGGAGGATTCATTTAAATTGCTGGGCGGATACCAATGGCAACACCACAGCAACTGCAGGTACACAAGATCACGCAAGTTGAAAAGTCAACGTTGCAACCTCATGCTTTTGGACCATTGCCTTTTACTGACACTGCAGGAAGACCTGTGCTTGCAAAAACTATATTGCTGGCCTGTGGTCTAAAAACATGGTGGCTAGTGGCCCACAGTGTAATGTTTGCCCCCCAGAGGCCGAGAGGAGGAACTAGCATTTGGGATGTGATTTAACGCTTCCAAAAAAAAGCGCCAGAAATGCTTTGTTTATATGACAGTGTTCCTGGCAGAGCCGGGGCTACCTGCAGCGTGAAGTGCGTTGGGCTGTTGAAGGCTCTGTATCAACACAAACAGTTGTTTTTGTTGCTGTGGTGTTGGTGCAGTATAAAAAAAGAAACGGCTTTCAGTTTCCTCATCTTTTACGTCAACACAGCATACCGTAGAGTCGAATTAAACCGTCAGCCTCTGCAGCACTCTATGCTTATCTGCTCTCAAAGGACGTGGGACAGTTCAATGGGTCCCATGTTTTAGCGAGTGCTCAGTGGTTCGGGCGTTCATCTGTTGTTGCTCATGTGGCTCAAACATTGACATTTACCTCACCTCCGGCACTAAAATGATGGCATTTAGAAAGTGGTGGTGTAGTGGTTATATTACTGGACTAGTAATCCAGAGGATGTGAGTTCAAATCCCACCATGGTAATCCTGAGAATTTGAATTCCTTTTTAAAAATCTGGAAATAAGAAGCCAGTATCACTAAAAGTCACCTTGAAGCTGTCAGGATTGTCTTTAAAAACCCAACTGGTTCACGAATGTCCTTTTTTAGGGAAGGAAATCTGCCGTCCTTACCCGGTCTGGCCTATATGTGGCTCCAGTCCCACACCAACGTTGTTGACTCTTAACTGCCCTCTGAAGTGGCCGAGCAAGTCACTCCGTTGCATCAAATGGCTGCAAAAAATACGGACTACAGCGGTTCAAGAAGGCGGCCCACCAGCACCATCTCAGGGCAACTAGGGATGGGCAATAAATGCCGGCCTTGCTAGGAAGGACCAAGCCAGGCGCCCCGTGATTGAAGCATCAGCTGTCTACTGTACCTCACTGCAGTTCTGCACCGGTCTACCTAGCTGAAGTTAGCGTTCTCTGAATTAGTCTCACAATATGTGGCACATAAGTAATGCTACCTGAAAGCTAAATTAAGAGTTTGGTCCTGGAAACGCTAAGTGATTTCATTTAGCTTTTCAATGCAGATCAATATGCAATCTGTATCTCTGATAGTCTGACAGAGGCTCATTGAGACCAAAATCAATAACTTACCCAAGCTGATGCCACAATCTTTTTTGAGAACAGGTTAAATCGTGATTTCAGTGTGACCATCGAGTACCTTGTAATGAAACCCAAATGGTCTTACTGCTGTGCACAATGGAATCCACATCTATGCAGTCTCAATCTGATCAAGATCTCTGGCCCGGTCCTGGTACAGGAACTGCTCATTGTTACCTGGTTCCAACTTTGCTCCATAGGCCACGGTTGAACTATTGGGATTTACCCCAATGAAGGATCCCGAAAACGATATTGATGTTTGCTTAAACAACAAAAATACATTTGAAGCTGTCAAGCTCCCTGGTTTCTGGAATAATGCATTGTATGGTGTGTGTGTGTGTGTGCAAGAGAAAAAGAGAGCATGCGTGTGTGTTAGAGAGAGAGAGAGAGAGCATGCGCGTGTGTGTGTATATGTATGTGTGAGAGAGTGTGTATGTATATGTGTGTGTGTGTGTATCGGTGTGTGAGAGTGTGTGTATGTACTTTTACCCAAGAATAATTTCCCGTTGACCCATCACCCCTATACTTGCTGGCCTACATTGGCTCCAGGTCCAGCATCTCCTCAATTTTAAAATTCCCATCTACGTGTTCAAAGCCCTCCATGGTCTCGCTCCTCGCCATCTCTGTCGGCTCCTACAGCCCTACAGCCCTCCGAGAACTCTGTGTCCTTTTAATTCTGGCCTCTTGTGGATCCCCACCATTGGCGGACGTGCCTTCAGCCATCTAAGCATCCCTCCCTAAACCTATTTACCTCCTTCTCCTCTCTTAAGACCCCCTTGAAAACCTACATCTTTGATCAAGCTTTTATTCACCCCTCCTAATATCTCTGTTGATTTTTGTCTCATTATACTTCTGTGAAGAGCCATGGGACATTTTTCTGCATTAAAGGCGCTGTATAAATGCAAGGTGCTGTTGTTGTTGTAATGGAAGACCTCGTGGCCACCAAGATGGGAGCTGAAGGAATGGGGGAGAAGGCGGTTTTTAGAAGCGGAGATTGGGTGTCGAGATGTTATGGGCTTGGGCTTTGAATTCTGAGCTCTCTTTTGCTGAGGATGAAAATGCATGAAAGACCATAATAACCTTATTAATTAACATTACCTGGTGTGATACTGAGCCTCTCCATCTCACCTTGCCTAACTCTCGCACTAAGGCTCAGTGTCCCTTCCTTTCTTCCTCTTTGGATCATTAATTGCATTAAAAGGACTGACAAATGCAAGTTGTTGTCGTTCCTCCTCCTCCTTCTCTGCACAGATCAGGAAATACCACGTTCGGTCCCCAATTCACGCTGACTGAGGGGATACTACAATTGGTCTGAATGCCCAAGCTACATGTGATTTTTTTCATCTTACATGTGCTATTCCATCATGGAGGGCATCGCCGCTGATCGTGATCCTTTCCTCGCCCTCACTCACACTTGGCCAGTAGCGTCATTGGACGGTCATCAGGAGTGGGATCTCTGGCTGCTTTTTTCCCCCCTCCCCAATACAGAGGTGCTGAGGCAAATTGCCCTGTCCTGAGATCAGCTAACTCAGATAAAGACTGGTGATCAAACCTGGCACCTTCCAGATGAAAGAATTTTTTTTGTAATTAAGGTGCACCATTAAAATGTTATTGCGCCCACTGTACACATATATTTAAATAATCAACTTTAATGCTCGTTAATCTATCTGTGGGGTTCTGTGGTTTTAATCCATGTATGTAGAGTAACATTTGAAGAGGTAACAAAGAAAGCCTCTGGTTTACTGCGAGCATTCCAGCCTCTGAGTCAGAAGGTGCAGGGTTCGAACCTCCTTCCAGACAGTCGCGGAGAGTGGAGACCGGAGATCCGGCTCGGAATTATGGGTTGACATCCAACTGGATACTCGCGTCTGCTGAGTGTGGGTGCCCCTCCCCCTCGTTGAATGGATTGTGTATGCTCATAAAACCCTCTCACCATATAGGACTAGCCACCCTATCAGCCGGTATAAAGATGGTTATGGCCATGGAAGGTGTGTGGCCTGTCAACCTGCTTGATTGGCACCCCATCCACCACCTTAAACATTCACTCCCTCCACCACCGGTGCACCGTGGCTGCAGTGTGTACCATCTACAAGATTCACTGCAGCAACTCGCCAAGGCTTCTTCGGCAGCACCTCCCAAACCCACGACCTCGTCCACCTAGAAGGACAAGGGCAGCAGACACATGGGAACACCAAGTTCCCCTCCAAGTTACTCACCATCCTGACTTAGAAGTATATCGCCGATCCTTCATCGTCGCTGGGTCAAAATCCTGGAACTCCCTACCTAACAGCACTATGGGAGTACCTTCACCACACGGACTGCAGCGGTTCAAGAAGGTGGCTCACCACCACCTTCCCAAGGGCAATTAGGAATGGGCAATAAATGCTGGCCTTGCCAGCGACGCCCACATCCCATAAACGAATTTAAAAAAAAAGGACTGTTAATCCTTCCACTACTTCACGCTGTTCTCTGAGGGAAGCACGTGAAGATACAACAACTGTGTTACCAATGCCATCCAAACCCTGAGATGAGATTATTTCCAGCGTGTTCATATCTCCACTCTTTATACTACATACAGCAAATGGGCATCAAAATCAAAGGATTCAATTTGTAACATCATTACTGCAAGATTACTGGGATTTAATCTGTGTATTACATAGAGAATTACTTAGATGAGAAAGATTATCAGGAGGTAATCACGTTTAGGTTTGAATAGTTTGTAACTGGAATCTAAATTCAATATCAATTTTTAAATGTTTTAAAATTTTCATGAGACATGAGGATATTGATTCTTGTTGCTAATCAACTCCATAGCAACCGACAGTCCTCCAGTACCTTGGTGAGATTAAAATTTTTCAACAAGTTGGCCGTGTTAGTGAACGGCGACTGGGTATTCAACCATGTAAGGCATCATCGTGGAGCCTGATCCTGCCCTCCTATTGTAGCAGGAATCACGGGATAGTAATCAGCAGCTTGACTGGCTCTTCCTTCCACTAGCCCACACACATTGAGACTAATTATAGTACCTCAAGCTGAACCTTGGCTGACATCAGTACCTTCGCGCAGACCAGGGATTGAACCTGGGACTTTCTGGTCTGTACGGCTCAGTGCCACCTGTTAAGTTGGCGGAGGGCAGTCGTACTCCATCTTGAACTTCAGTGCCAATGGCAGGTGCCACGAAGGACATTAAAAACTAGTGCACTCCTCGGAGTTTGCGACAGAGGATAGATAACCTGACCGGCACTAGGACCCAGGGAGCATGCTCGAGAACAATCTCAGGACATCTGCCTCCTCTTATAGAACAAAACCCACCCCAACCCCCAACCTGCAGCTTCCTCTTCTGGGAGCCATTGTGTGATCAATGTTAATCTAACAGCATTATAATAAGCACCCAGAAACTATAGGTTTCCTTTCGAATCAAGCCACTCCAATTTGGTAGCAGGCCCCCGCAGTTTGAATTTCTTAATTTATCCACTAAATTTTGAAAACGGAATAAGATGGCAGTATCAGATTTCATTGTAAGGGAAAAGGTTAATTGCCAACAAAAATACAAAGCTTCTTCGGTACAGCTGGGCTATTAGTGGTGATCCTGTTGATGTTTAATAATAAAGGCACTTATATTTCAGTTTTCTCCCCTCACCTCATGAAGGTGCTGGAATTAAAAAAATGTATTCATTCTCGGGATGCGGACATTGCTGGCAAGGCTGGCATTTATTGCCCATCCCCAGTTGCCCTGAGGTTTTATGCAACTGAGTGGCCACTTCAGAGGGCAGGTAAGAGTCAATCATCTTGGTGTGGGACTGGAGTCACATAGGCCCAGCTCGGGTAAGGACATAAATGAACCAGTTGGGATTTTAAGACAACCTGACAGCTTTATTGTCACTTTACTGATACCTGCTTCTTATTTCCAGATTTAAAAAAAAACTGAATTCAAATTCTCAATGGGGGGATTTGAACTCACGTTTTTTGGATTACTAGTCCAGTAACATAACTACCACACTACTATACCCCCGGGGTAATAGGCTGGGTACAGTTTCAAGGGTTCATTCTGGAACTTCATCCGATGGCTATTCTTCATGTGTGAGCCTAGAAGGTGTCACCAAGCTATTTGACATAAGAACATAAGAATTAGGAGCAGGAGATACGGCCCCTCGAGCCTGCTCCGTCATTCAATAAGATCATGGCTGATCTTTGACCTCGACTCCACTTTCCTGAACTATCCCCATATCCCTTGATTCCCCTAGAGTCCAAAAATCTATCGATCTCTGTCTTGAATATACTCAACGATTCAGCATCCACAGCCCTTTGGGGTAGAGAATTCCAAAGATTCACAACCCCCTTGAGCGAAGAAATTCCTCCTCATCTCAGTCTTAAATGGCCGACCATGGGGGCTACTACAGCCCCGCCCAATCCAATCCCCAGCCGACATCCCCACCCATGGACCATTCAGCAGGGGTGACTGGACTGTGATCTGCAGCAGGAACCCTGGGCTGATAGTTCCTCCTTTCTAGTCGAGCGGCACTAAAGCCAACTGTGAAGCCCCAGTGCCATCCAGTTGACATTAGTTAACTCAAAGCAGACCATTGGTCCTGGGACCTTTTGAACCATGTACTCAGTACTCAGCCATGGCTCAGTAGTAGCACTGAAAGCTTGCCTCTGAGTCAGAAGGTTGTGGGTTCAAGTCCCATTCCTAGAGGCCTGAGCACATAATCTAGGCTGACACTCCAGTGTAGTATTGAGGGAGTGTTGCACTGTCGGAGGTGCCGTCTTTCGGATGGGACGTTAAACCAAGGCTCTGTCTGCCCTCTCAGGAAGATGTAAAAGATCCCGTGACACTATTTGAAGAAGAGCAGGGGAGTTCTCCCCGGTGTCTGGGCCAATATTTATCCCTCAACCAGTATCACTAAAACTGATTATCTGGCCATTATCACGTTGCTGTTTATGGAAGCTTGCTGTGCACAAATTGGCTACATTTCCTACATTGCAACAGTGACTACAGTTCATTGGCTGTAAAGTGCTTTGGGACATCCTGAAGTTGTGAAAGGCGCTATACAAATGCAAGGTCTCGGATATCAGGAGAGTTCTTCATTTTTTGCATTTTGAATCATTTTATTCCCTAATCATTGCTGGGCAAGTCAGAGGATTAACGTTACTTGTTTAAACCAATACCCAGTTAATGCAGCTTGTACATATAATTTGGTTTTCCACACAATTTGCTCATTCGGGCACACTTTGTTCAACAGTGTAAATGTGTTTACACCAACACCGATACCAATACAGATACTCTTCAACTTGTAAAATGTTCTCCCCCCCCGCCCCCGATATCTCCATCATGCCGAGGTACAGCTCTGTGGGGGCTGGTAGCAATCCGAACAGTGCCCCACCCTCCCTCTCTCTGTGTGACATTCTCTGCTTGTCAAGGTCCCATCGCCATGTCGGCATATCACAGCTGAGCCCAGTCCTGCTCTTACCCAACATATTGTTATAAACTCACCTGTCCAGGGGAGACGACCTTCGACTGGAATCTTCCTAATCGACCGAAGGGGGAAATCAGATTTTACCCTGAAATTGGGATGAGGGAGTAATATGGCTGCTGTCCACTTTTGAACTGGATATTCTGTTTGTTGAATACAATCCCCAAAAATTTCAAAAAGGTAAACTGACACCAAATCTGGCTGTTTTTCCTCTGTGTTTCATCGTTTGGGCAAAATTTATTCCCTTTTAGTTTGTCCAAATTATTTTATTTTATTAATGATTTATACAAGACATTTACACATGCTCAGGTCATGGTGGGCTACAGAATAACAGATGCATAGATTGAGGGCCCTATGCACTTCTTCACACTTCGGTGGGGTTACTGATTATCAGGTTCAGGGCCTTTCCTTGTCAGAAGACTCAGGTCACGAAGCGGGAGAGGGAGTGAGAGGAGAGAGCGCATGGAATTGGAGGCAACCTTTTGACATGGGTAGGGAATTGGCTAGGAGGCAGGAGACAGCGAGTAGGTATAATGGGTATGTACTCCAATTGGCAGGATGTGACTAGTGGCGTCCTCCAGGGATCTGTACTGGGGCCTCAGCTTTTCACCATATATATTAATGACTTGGATGAAGGAATAGAGAGCTGTATATCCAAGTTTACTGATGACACTAAGTTAGGTGGCACAGATAGATCTGTCCATTCAGTGGAAGGCCTAGGGATCTGTTCAGCTGTGGACATGTGCTGGAAGGGGCTCATACTTCCTGACGTTTTCCTGGCCACCAGCTGCATCCCTTGCTCTGATTCAAGGATGTTCTACAGGTTCTTTGTCCATATTATTAAGGTTTTCAATGCATTCCCATCAAGAATCTGACGAAAGGTCTTCGACCTGAACCGTTAACTCTGTTTCTCTCTCCACGGATGCTGCCTGGCCTGCTGAGTTTTTCCAGTGTTTTCTGTTGTTATTTCCCATCAAGAATCTGTTCGCTTTCCAATTGGAGTGGGAAGGCAGAGCACCATGAGGATGGATGTGTCGGGTGACCAATGATGGAAGCGTTGGGGCAGTTGGAGGTCATGTGATGAAACCTCTTGAACTATGGCCAACCAGAGTTAGCAAGCCCAGCAGGATCCCTGGCTGCTTTTCCCCCCCTCCATAGCCCACAAAGACTCAACCAAGCCCTGGTCCCACCTCTTCACCTAACCCCATGACACCCCATGGCATGGTATGGACACGGCAGTAGGTTCTAGCCCTGTGCTCCAGCACTAGTTCCCTAGAGATCTCACAGCAGCAAGTAGAGGAGCCTGGTAGTTGCCCATTATTAGCACAGCAGTCAGGCTGAAATCAGATCATTACTGGAGATAATACAATCTTCTGTCACTGTCAGCAGGTGAATCTCACCCTTTGTTCCTCAGTCCGCTTGCTTGTCAAGGCACCCATTGTAAAGTTTCATTTTGTATTCGGACAAGGGATGTGCAGTCACGTAGACATCAAGGTCAGATCAGTGAAAAAGGTGACGTTTTATGAAGAAAATGAATTCATTACAACAAACAGAGCTGTTCATTTTATGTGATGCACACAATAAAGTCAGTGAGATGCTGCGATCAATGGAACTTTGCGGGGTTATAGGCTGCGAGGGATGGGCTTTCAATTTGCAGACCCCCCACCATCATGGAATCGTGACCAAGAAAATTCATTATTAGAAAGGTCTCCCACCTGAGGAGGGATTTTGGTTTGGTTTTACGTTTTATATTGAACTGTTTCTTAGATTGTCCTTCAGTCGCTGTTTCTCGTCGCCCGGCTCTTACACAGCCGGTGACCAGATGAAGGTAAAATTGCAGCCAGAAGTTCCCTTATTTTTGCTGGGTCTTAGTGCCTGCTGCCAGACTAACTGTGCCCAATAAAAGCCCTGCACTGGCAGCAGCACAGCAACAACTTGCATTAATGTAGCACCTTTAACGTAGTAAAACATCCCCACGCGCGTCACACGAGCGTTATCAGACAAAAATTTGACACCGAGCCAAATAAGGAGATCTTAAGACAGATGACCAAAAGCTTGGTCAAACAGGTAGGTTTTAAGGAGCGTCTTAATCGACGAGAGAGAGGTAGAGAGGCGGACAGGTTTACGGAGGGATTTCCAGAACTTAGGGTCTAGGCAGCCGAAGGCACGGCCACCAATGGTGGGGCGAAGGAAGTCGAGGATGCTCAAGAAGCCAGAATTGGAGGAGCGCAGAGTTCTCAGAGGGTTGGAAGGCTGGAGGAGGTTACAGAGATAGGGAGGGGCGAGGCATCCGAGCACAAGGCTGAGAATTTTAAATTTGAGACGTTGCTGGATCAGGAGCCAATGTAGGTCAGCGAACACCAGGACGATGGATGAACGGGACTTGGTGCAAGTTAAGATACGGACAGCAGTGTTTTGGATGAGCTCAAGTTAATGGAAGGTGGAGGATGGTAGGCTAGCCACGAGATCATTGGAATAGTCAAGTCTGGAGGTAACAAAAGCATCGACCCTGTCTGTGTGTAGATGTGTCCCTGCCAGGAGGATGCCATCATAGATACACCACCATATGTAATAATGTTGCAGATCAATGATATTATGAAAGAAAGATTTTCCATTTAAGTAGCACCTTTCACATCCTCAGGAGATCCAAAAGTGCTTCACGGCAAGTCAAGTACTTTTGAAGCATTACTGTTGTTATGTAGACAAACAAGGCAGAAAAGTTTGCGCACAGCAAGGTCCCACAAACACCAGCGAGTTGAATAACCAGGTCATCTTTTTTGGTGCAGGGATCAATGCTGGCCAGAAGAACGTTCCTACTATTCTTCACATAGAGCATTGTTGCCCTCAGAGGGCTTCTGTTTAACGTCTTATCCTGTCTGTGCTGAGTTGGCTGATCTCAGTCCAGGGCGGCAGTAGTAATGCTGCAGTTTGGCCTCAGTGTCCGTGTGCTACAGAGGGGGAAAAAGCAGCCAGGGATCCCGCTAGGGCTGGCAACTCAGGTTGGAGGTTTCAACACTGGACCTCCAACCGCCCCAATGCTCCCGCCATTGGTCACCTGACGCATCCATCCTCACGGCGCTCCGCCTTCCCGTGCCAATTGGAAAGCCAACAGGTTCAGTGCTACCTGCTGGAGTGATCGCTGGATGTCAGAGAAACAACCATTTTTTCCCCATCTCCGATTTTTTTTTCAATGCCCCTCAGATTTTTTCTCGCGGATTGCTCTCAGCACAGCCTGGGATGATCCATCTTTAATTCCTGGAGACTCCAGGACAATCCGGGAAGGTTGGCAAACCGGATTCCTGCTCCTGATCACCATCCAGTAAATTGGTGCTAGAACATACGCGCCTGTGACTGTCGGGTGAGGACATGTTGGGCCTCGACTGTGATGCCCATCACGGTTGAACAGCACACCGATACTCGCTGTCTCGACTCAAACGTGAAGAACGGCCATTCGGGCGAAATGCCGGAAAGCTGCTGACGGCCATGGAGCCATCCCCCAGCCTGAGACAGGAGTGGAGAACGAATAAAATCAAATAATGGGGCATTCACTTCCATGAGAAAAAAAGTCACCGACTACTTGCCAAGTATTTTAAGCTTGTTTTCAAAGTAATTTCCGAAATGAAATATGAAGATCGCATGGTCACGCAGCTTTAAGCAACGTGCTTCGAAGTGAAATAACTTGTATGTTAAAACAAAATTAGGGCAAAGCTTCCGATAGCCAGTCTCGGAGCAGGGGAGGCCGTGGGTCAGTGCTAGGTCCTGCTGTCTTGACAGTGATCTTTCGTGACCAGATGCAAGACGGGGCTGTTGCTGTGGGATTGTTGGGGGGGCTCAGGAACAGGTCAACATGAAGACAGCTGAACATATTTAAAATGTCTGTCTTCAAATGATAATATCCGCTCTGCTGTTTCCCTCTAGGCCGTCTGCTTGAACTATTAAAATGACAAATCCCTACATTATCCGCTTAGGAAATCTGATACTGATGGCTCAGTCATCGAGTGCGGTTCCAAATGTGGGACTGAGCCATAAGGAACAGCAAGGTTCCAGGTCCAAACCCTGCCTCGTACTGAGTTAGTTGATCTCAGCCCAGGTATCATTTGGGGCACGACTGTTAAAGAAAGATTTGCATTTCTATCGCACCTTTCATGACCTCAGGACGTCCCAAAATGCTTTACAGCCAATGAAGTACTTTAAAGTGTAGTTACTGTTGCACTCAGAGGGTGGTGAATCGTTGGAATTCTCTAGCCCAGAGGGCAGTGAAGGCTCAGTCATTGAGTATATTCAAGACAGAGAGCGATAGATTTTTGAATATTAAGGGAATCAAGGGATATGGGGATAGTGCAGGAAAGTGGAGATGAGGTAGAAGATCAGCCATGGTCTTATTGAATGGTTCGAGTGGCCAAATGGCCTACTCCTCCTATTTCTTATGTAATGTAGGAAACACGGCAGCCAATTTGTGCACAGCAAGCTCCCACAAATGGCAACGTGATAATGACCAGATAATCTGTTAGCGATGTTGAGGGATAAATATTGGTCAGGACACGGTGGAAACCCCCCACCACCACCACCTTCAAAATAATGCCATGGGATCTTTTACATCCACCTGAGAGGCTAGACGGGGCCTCGGTTTAACAACTCCTCCGAAAGACAGCACCTCCGACGGTGCTGCACTCCCTCAGTACCTGCACTGGAGTGTCAGCCTGGAATGTGTGCTCAGGTCTTTGGAGTGGGACTTGAACCCACAGCCTTCAGACCCAGAGGCGAGAGTGCTGCCACTGAGCCACAGCTGACACTGTTGGACCTTGATGCTCCTGGGCTCGGTTTGCAGGGGAAGGGTAAAGCGGAAACAGCGGTCATCATCCTGTACCTTTTGCTGGAAAGTGTGTATAGGAGAATGTCAGGTGGGGATGGGATTGGGCTCAGCGCCAATGGCCTCCACAGTCAAGCTGTCTACCGACTGTCACTGTCCGGACTCACGCTCAGAGAATAGCCGCTTGAGTGGGGGGGAGGGTGAGCTATGAGAACACTTCTGGCATCTGTGGAGCTATGTCCCATCAAGATTCTACGCCCTCAGCAGAGGAGGGGAGCGAAAACTAGCAAAGAAAGTTAGAATTTAGGAGAAAATGCTACGTCTGATTAATTATCAACCAAATACCTAAAGAACCTGAAGGAGTGTGGGAAGAGGACAGACCGAGTCTCCGGGGTTTGTTTGTGTCTCTGGTATAAGGGGGGCTGATATATAACAGGTAACAAGCGACCACCACTGCCCACACTTCAGCCGCCATTCTCTATCTCAAATCATCGAAACAAGAGCCAGAAAAATAGCAGAGGAAAGCTTGCAATTCAACTCATTGGGATGTGGCCAGAACAAGAGACAGAATGATTCAGTATGGGGAAACAACAGAGGGAACATAAGAGCAGGAGTTGGCCATTCAGCTCCTCGAGCCTGTTCCACCATTCAATCAGGACATGGCTGATCTGTATCTTAACTCCATTTACCCGCCTTGGTTCCATATCCCTCAATGTCCTTACCTAACAAAAGTCCATCAATCTCAGTTTTGACGTTTTCAATTGCCCTAGCCCCAACATCACTTTGGAGGAGAAAGTTCCTGATTTCCACTATCCTTTGAAGAAGTAATTCCTGACATCACCGCTCAACAGCAAGGCTCTAATTTTAATGTTATGCCCCCTCATTCGGGAACAGAAGGAGTTACATGCATCCCTTAGCTTAAAGAGAATCTCACCGTCAAGACCCCTTTTGAAGAGAGATAAGCGCCTTCAGGATCCCTTTACTTCCCCGGTTTTCACCCCTCCTTTCCTAATGGTGATCATTTATGCTGGAACAGCTACCTTCTAATACCTTGCCCCGAGTGTCATTCTTTAGCGTATCAGCAGGCAATTCAACCACTGCAGGCAACACAGTCAAGCCTGATCCTGCCGCCATCCATGCGATTTCAGTAGGAGTTACTGGATAACAATAAAACAGTGGGAACCCTGGCTGGATTTTTAGCCCAGGAGTGCTCAGGTCAATTGCAGCCCACCTGAGGTCAGTTAACTCAGCACAAACCGGGGATCCGACCGAGGACCTCTTTGGCCTGTAATGTCCAGGATGGTGGCTCCACCAACTCCGAGGAGCAGGGCCCACCTTAAAGCAGTTTTTAAAAGCCAGCGGTTACAAAGAATTATGGCTAATTTTATAATTTTTCTTTCTTTCTTCTTCAGAATATCACAGTTAAAAGATAAGGGGCTGGCGATACTCCTGAGAGAACTAGTTTTGAGCAATTACCAAATGCCACTGTGTGAAGGGACTGAATTAACTTGTACTACAGGAGCTGAAGCAAGCCTGGGTTTAAGATTACATTCCTAATTGGAGAAAATTCCACCATGGGTCTTGATTGATGTTATTCCAGTTGTCCCTCACTGCCGGCTCAGTAACTCCTCCCAGCTAGCACATTATGTTACTAACTTTATCTCTACTGATGCTAATTCATTTCCCTCGTACTATTGGGCCCAGTAACTCATCCCAGCCAGCACCCCGTGTTAATGACTGCAAGGTATAAAATCTGCTTGATGCAAACAGTTGTCAATCGTAACCAGAGAATCACCTACAACGGCTTCTCTTCCCGCTCCCGCATCGTTACCTCTGGTGTCCCCCAAGGATCTATCCTTGGCCCCCTCCTATTTCTCGTCTACATGTTGCCCCTTGGTGACATCATCTGAAAACACAGCGTCAGTTTCCACATGTACGCTGATGACACCCAGCTCTACCTCACAACCTCTTCCCTCGACCCCTCCACGGTGTCTAAATTGTCAGACTGTTTGTCCGACATACAGTTCTGGCTGAGCAAAAATTTTCTCCAATTAAATATTGGGAAGACCGAAGCCAATGTTTTCGATCCCCGCCACAAACTCTGTTCCCTACCCACTGACTCCATCCCTCTGTCTAACATCTGTCTGAGGCTGAACCACACTGTTCGCAACCTTGGTGTCATATTTGACCCTGAAATGAGCTTCCGACCACATATCCGCAGCATAACAAAGACCGCCTATTTCCACCTCCATAACATCGCTGTCTCCGCCCCTGCCTCAGCTCATCCACTGCTGAAACCCTCATCCATGCCTTTGTTACCTCTAGACTTGATTATTCCAACATACTCTTGGCTGGCCTCCCACATTCCACCCTACGTAAACTTGAGGTCATCCAAAATTAGGCTGCCTGTGACCTAACTCGCACCAAGTCCCGTTCACCCATCACCCCTGTGCTCGCTGACCTACATTGGCTCCCAGTTAAGCAGCGCCTCGATTTCAAAATTCTCATCCGTGTTTTCAAATCCCTCCGTGGCCTTGCCCCTTCCTATCTCTGTAATCTCCTTCAGCCCCACAACCCCCCGAGATAGCTGTGCTCCTCTAATTCTGCCCTCTAGAGCATCCTTTATTATAATCGCTCAACCATTGGTGGCCGTGCCCTCTGTTGCCTAGGCCCTAAGCTCTGGAATTCCCTGCTTAAACCTCTCCACCTCGCTACCTGTCTTTCCTCCTTTAAGACGCTCCTAAAACCTACCTCTTTGACCAAGCTTTTGGTTACCTGCCCTAATTTATCCTTATGTGGATCTGTGTCAAATTTTTTGTCTTAAAATACTCCTGAGCAGCGCCTTGGGATATTTTACTACGTTAAAGGTGCTATATAAATACAAGTTGTTGTTGTTTTCAATGGGTCAGTAAGCGGGACCAGAAAATTGGAACTTACTGACTGTACGGGGTCCCTACTCTTAATGAGCACTGTTTTATCTTCTGCTCCACGTTTCCCTTGGCCAGAATGAGGAAATAGAGACGCAACCTTGATTTTCTGTGCTTTGGGTGGAAGGCCCACTCAGTGTTCGATTTGCCCATTGAAAGTGGACATTAAAGTCAGCGACATCATTGCCCGTCAGTGAGGGAATTCTTAAATGCACACTGCCCTTATTTGAAACATTGTAAAGATTGGGTTCATTTTCTAAGTGCCCCTAGAACAAGTTTTCATGTTTGAGGACAAAGGAGATGTGCCAGAAAGATGTCTTGGCACCAGAGACAGGGTGCCCACACCTGTCATTGTACCACACCTGTATCTTCAGGATCTGGCAGACCTACCTGATAATGACCAAAGGGAATTGCCTCTGCTGGTTCTGGGTCAACAGAGAGGCAACTACAGAGCTATGCCATCTGCTTCAGTTAGATTTATAGCCAACTTCCACCATGGGGACAAAACTGCCAAGGTCACCTCCTCCCTCGACTTACTGCCTCTGATTCCTTCAGGCGAGCATAGGCACCACCTGCAGAATCAGCCAGTTTTGTTCCCTCAGACATATCAAAACAATTGACTGGCGCATTGTTAAGCAGGGTCAATATGTTCATCTCTTTTCTGACTGAATAACAACAGAAACATGACAAGGCTGCCCAATCTCACCACATTGTCCAATTTCACAAAGTGCAAGGGGTTACTGATAACATCCATCTGGCCATCCTGCAGTACATCCTACGTGTCAGTAACTGAACATCAATTATGGAGACGTTACTGGAATCTATCATCGGAGACAGAGTGACAGAGCACTTGGACAAGTATCAATTGATCAAAGAGAGTCAGCATGTATTTTTTTTTTATTCGCTTATGGGATCTGGGCATCGCTGGTAAGGCCAGCATTTGTTGCCCATCCCTAGTTGCCCTTGAGAAGGTGGTGGTGAGCCGCCTTCTTGAACCGCTGCAGTCCGTGTGGTGAAGGTACTCCCACAGTGCTGTTAGGTAGGGAGTTCCAGGATTTTGACCCAGTGACGATGAAGGATCGGCGATATACTTCTAAGTCAGGACGGTGTGTGACTTGGAGGGGAACTTGGAGGTGGTGGTGTTCCCATGCGCCTGCTGCCCTTGTCCTTCTAGGTGGAAGAGGTCGTGGGTTTGGGAGATGCTGCTGAAGAAGCCTTGGCGAGTTGCTGCAGTGCATCTTGTAGATGGTACAGACTGCAGCCACAGTGCACCGGTGGTGGAGGGAGTGAATGTTTAAGGTGTTGGATGGGGTGCCAATCAAACGGGCTGCTTTGTCCTGGATGGTGTCGAGCTTCTTGAGTGTTGTTGCAGCTGCACTCATCCAGGCAAGTGGAGAGCATTCCATCACACTCCTTACTTGTGCCTTGTAGATGGTGGAAAGGCTTTGGGGAGTCAGGAGGTGAGACACTCGCTGCAGAATACCCAGCCTCTGACCTGCTCTTGTTGCCACAGTATTTATGTGGCTGGTCCAGTTAAGTTTCTGGGCAATGGTGAAGGGTAGGTGATGTCTGGCTAATCTAGCTGAATTTTGTGAGGAGGTCACTAGCATGGTGGACAGGAGCGAGTCTATGGATGTTGTCTATCTGGACTTCCAGAAGGTGTATTATAAGGTTCCACACAAGAGATTATTGGTAAAAATGAGAGCACATGGAGTTGGAGGTAACCTTGTGATATGGGTTGGTAATTGGTTGGGTGGTAGGAGCCAGAAAGTATGGATAAAGGGTTTGTTTTCTGATTGTGGGATGTGACAGGTGGTGTTCCCCAGGGATCTGCTCTGGAGCCTCAGCTTTTCACCATATATATCAATGACTTGGATGAAGGAATAGAGAGCCGTATATCCAAGTTTGCAGATGACAGTAAGTTAGGAGACACATTAAGTTGGGTGGATGGGAAAAGGAAGTTACAAAGGGACGTAGACCGACTATGTGAGTGGGCAGCTGGAGTTCAGTGTGGGGAAGTGTGAGGTCATCTGCTTTGGATCGGAGAAAGACAAATTGGAATATTTTGTTAATGGGAAGAGGGTAGGAGCTGTGATGGAGCACAGGGATTTGGGTGTCCACATACACAATTCACTAAAAGCTACTGCACAGGTACTAGAAGTAATCAAAAAGGCTAATAGAATGTTGGCCTTTATTTTAAGGGGATTGGAATTCAAAGTGAGGAAGTGATGCTTCAGTTGTAGAGTCTGGAGAACTGCATTCAGTTTTGTGCACCGAACCTCAAGAAAGATGTACTGACCTTGGAAGAGGTACAGCGCAGATTCACCAAAATGATACTAGGACTTAAAGGGTTAAATTATGAGGACAGGTTGTATATACTTGGCTTGTATTCCTTTGCGGATAGAAGGTTTAAAATCATTAAGGGATTCAATAGGTAGATATTATTTCTTTTGGTGGGGGAATCCAGACTAAGAGGGCACAATCTTAAAATTAGTGCTAGGCTATTTAGGAGTGAAATTAGGAAACACTGCTTTGCACAAAGGGTAATGGAAATCTATAACTCACTCCCATAAATGGCTGTGGATGAATCATAGAATCATAGAAATTTACGGCACAGAAGGAGGCCATTCAGCCCATCTTGTCCATGCCAGCCGACAAAGAGCTATCCACCCTAATCCCACTTTAGGTTGCGGCACTTCAAGTGCATATCCAAGTACTTTTTAAATGTGATGAGGGTTTCTGCCTCTACCACCCTCTCAGGCAGTGAGTTCCAGGCCTCCACCACCCTCTGGGTGAAAAAAATTCTCAAATCCCCTCTAAATCTCCGACCAATTACGTTAAATCTATGCCCCCTGGTTATTGACCCTTCTGCTAAGGGAAATAGGTCCTTCCTATCCACTTTATCTAGGCCCCATATAACTTTATACACCTCAATTAGGTCCCCCCTCAGCCTCCTCTGTTCCAAAGAAAACAATCCCAGCCTAGCCAATCTTTCCTCATAACTAAAATTCCCCAGCCCAGGCAACATCCTCGTAAATCTCCTCTGCACCCCCTCTAGTGCAATCACATCCTTCCTGTAATGTGGTGACCAGAACTGCAGGCAGTATTCTAGCTGCGGCCTAACTAGTGTTTTATACAGTTCAAGCATAACCTTCCTGCTCTTATATTCTATGCCTCGGCTAATAAAGGCAAGTATCCTGTATGCCTTCTTAACTATCTTATCTACCTGTCTTGCTACCTTCAGAGATCTGTGGACATGCACTCCAAGGTCCCTCTGATTTTCTGCACTTCTCAGTGTCCTACCATGTATAGTGTATTCCCTTGCCTTGTTAGCCCTCCCCAAATGCATTACCTCACACTTCTCCACATTGAATTCCATTTGCTACTGACCACCTGACCAGTCCATTGATATCTTCCTGCAGTCTGCAGCTTTCTTCTTTATTATCAACCACACGGCCAATTTTTGTATCATCTGCAAACTTCTTAATCATACTTCCTACATTCAAATCCAAATCATTGATTGCAAAAAGCAAAGGACCCAGTACTGAGCCCTGTGGAACCCCACTGGAAACAGCCACAAAAACACCCTTCGACCATTACCCTTTGTTTCCTGCCTCTGAGCCAATTTTGGATCCAACTTGCCACTTTGCCTTGGATCCCATGGGCTTTTAATTTCGTGACCAGTCTGCCATGCGGGACCTTATCAAAAGCCTTGCTAAAATCCATATAGACTACATCAAAAGCACTACCCTCAGCGACCCTCCTTGTTACAAATTCAATCAAGTTAGTCAGACACGACCTTCCCTTAACAAATCCATGCTGACTGTCCCTGATTAATCCGTGTCTTTCTAAGAAGATTTATCCTGTCCCTCAGAACTTTTTTCCAATAATTTTCCCACCACCGAGGTTAGGTTGACTGGCCTGTAATTACTCGGTGTATTGCTTTCTCCCTTTTTAAACAACGGTACCACGTTAGCAGTCCTCCAGTCCTCTGGCACCACACCAGTAGCCAGAGAGGATTGGAAAATGATGGTCAGAGCCTCTGCTATTTCCTCTCTTACTTCTCTTAACAGCCTGGGATACATTTCATCCGGGCCTGGAGATTTATCCACTTTCAAAGATGCTAAACGCCTTAATACTTCCTCTTTCACTATGTTTATTTCATCTAATATTTCACACTCCTCCTCCCTGATTGCAATGTCTGCATCGTCCCTCTCTTTTGTGAAAACAAGATGCAAAGTTTTCATTAAGAACCATACCCATGCCTTCCGCTTCCACACGCAGGTTACCTTTATGGTCCCTAATAGGCCCTACTCTTACTTTAGTTATCCTCTTGCTCTTAATGTATTTATAAAACATCTTTGGGTTTTCCTTGATGCTGGGCCAATTGAAATTTTCAAGACTGAGATCGACAGATTTTTGATGGGTAAGGGTGTCAAGGGATATGGGTCAAAGGCAGGGAAATGAAGTTGAGGTACAGATCAGTCATGATCTAATTGAATGGTGGAACAAGATCGAGGCATTGAATGGCCTACTGTTTCTGTGTTTCTATGTAACATGCAACTAGGGTGTGTTGTAAGGATTGGCTGTGTGAAGTCCCATTAATATAATAAGAATAAAACTGGAAGGACCACCCGGCATCGTCCTAGGCATCCGATTCGGACACGGCAAAGGCACACCTAGCCCAGTCGACCCTGCAAAGTCCTCCTCACTAACATCTGGGGGCTTGTGTCCAAATTGGGAGAGTTGACTCACAGACTAGTCAAGCAACAGCCTGACAGGATCATACCTTTCAGCCAACGTTGCAGACTCCCCCATCACTATCCCTGAGGCGGCAGCACTGTGGTATACAGTCGGGAGGGAGTGGCCCTGGGAGTCCTCAACATTGACTCCGGTCCCCATGAAGTCTCATGGCATCAGGTCAAGCATGGGCAAGGACGCCTCCTGATGATTACCACCTACTGCCCACACTCAGCTGATGAATCAGTACTCCTCCATGTTGAACACCACTTGGAAGAGGCAACAAGGGCACAGAATGTACTCTGGGTGGGGGACTTCAATGTCCATCACCAAGAGTGACTCAGTAGCACCGCTACTGACTGAACTGGCCGAGACCTGAAGGACATAGCTGCCAGTCTGGGCCTGCGACAGGTGGTGAGAGAACCAACTCGAGGGAAAACCCTACTTGACCTCATCCTCACTAATCTACCTGTTGCAGATGCATCTGTCCTTGTGGAGACAAAGTCCCGTCTTCATACTGAGGACACCCTCCATCGTGTTGTGTGGCATTACCACTGTGCTAAATGGAATAGATTCAGGACAGATCTAGCATCTCAAAACTGGGCATCCATGAGGCGCTGTGGGCCATCAGCAGCAGAACTGTATTCCACCAAAATCTGTAACCTTGTGACCCGGCATATCCCTCACTCTACCATTACCATCAAGCCAGGGGACCAACCCTGGTTCAATGAGAAGTGTAGAAGAACATGCCAGGAGCAGCACCACACATACCTAAAAATGAGGTGCCAAACTAGTGAAGCTACAACAAAGGACTACATGCATGCTAACCAGCAGAAGCAGCATGCTATACCCAGAGCTAAGCGATCCCACAACCAATGGATCATCTCAAAGACAGTAAAAAGGAACAATAAAGTTTCAAGAGTCAATATCGCTCCTGGTGGCTTAGTTGGTAACTGCACTGGCAGCTGCGGTACTGAGCTGTACAGAGCAAGATGGTGCCAAGTTTGACCTGGTCTTAGTCGGAGTGGTGGTAGGGGCTCAACAATTGGCTTGATAGTCATCGGGGTTAGGGAGAGAGATGATAATCCAAATTTTGTTCTCTTGGTTGGTAGCTAGTGTTCCTGCTGGAATGTGTGCATGTCTGCACAGAACCAGGCTCGGCCTTAACCTCTCCCCATGGTCAAATAGCCTACTCACACTTATTGACTCTGGAGCGAGCCTTTGGCTTAGCGGTAGCATTCCTGCCTCTGAGCTAGATGGTTCAGGGTTCCCCGCTCGGGACAGTCCCGGTGAGCAGAGCACCGGCTCTGAATTGTGAGTTGACATCCAGCGGGATACGCGCGTCTGGTGGGTGTGAGTGGCCCCTCCCCTCATCCTATGGGTTGTGGGAGCCCATAAGCCCCTCTTGCCATATAGGACTAACCACCCTATTGACTGGTATAAAGATGGTTACAGCCATGGAAGGAGTGTCACGTTGCGGCCTGTTAGACTGTTAATCAGCCTGCGAATGCTTCACTACTTCACACTGTTATCCAAGCGAACAAGTGTGAGCATACGAAAACAACAGCTCATAGACTCAGGTCTTGCTTAATAAATGAGCATTAAAGGCAAAGTGGATGGGAACTTTGAACCCTACAGGAAAAGATGGGAGAAAATTGCAGGGAAACATTTCATAAGGGGCAAATATCCTGCTCGTTGTTGCAATATTCAACCCCTTTACAGAAATGGGATGTTGTTGCTGAGTGTTCGTGTTTAGCAGAGAGAGGGCGGTGTGGAGCTAGCTTTCTCGCCAGTCAATGTCAGTGGATATTCTGCAGGTATTAGTGAGTGTGTGTGTGTGAGTGTGTGTGTGTGTGTGTGTGTGACTGAAGGTGTTCTCATTGCAGTTCAGTGCTAGTTCACTTTGAGGCCATTTGATTTATTTGAATCAAACAGCGCAGTAGTGAGAATACTTTATCTATCATCTTGTCAGCAAGGTTAAGGAAATTTTCGACATATACTGATAGATTTCCTGGCTTATCTATTTAAGGGTTTGGCCTGTTTACGCGGTGTCAACAAATCCTGGAACCTTGTCGCCAGACAATTTGAGGAATTTTTGTGGCAGACACTAGTCACTGAGGGGTAGTTCCATGCACACTTTTGATGTGAGAAAAGATCATTTATCAGCTTCAAAAAATAAGAGCGTCGGATTGGTCAGCTGCCAGCCTTGGCTCAGTGGGTAGCGTTCTCGCCTTCTGAGTCAGAAGGTTGTGGATTCAAGTCTCACTCCAGGGACTTGAGCACATAATCCAAGCTGACACTCCAGTGCAGTGCTGAGGGAGTGCTGCACTGTTGGAGGTGCCGCCTTTCGGATGAGACTTCAAACCGAGGCCCCGTCTGCTCTCTCGGGTGGACGTTAAAGATCCCATGGCGCTATCTCGAAGAAGAGCAGGGGAAAGTTCTCCCCGGCGTCCTGGCCAATGTTTATCCCTCAACCAACATCGTTAAAACAGATTATCTGGTCATTATTTCATTGCTGTTTGTGAGACCTTGATGTGCACAAATTGGCTGCCTAGATTTTGTGCTTAACTCACTGGAGTGGGATTTGAACCCACAACCTTCTGATTCAGATGCAAAAGTGCTACCAACTGAGCCACTGGGGAATTTTCCTTATACATGGAGCAAAACAGCTGGATTGCTAGCCTGCACAGCTAGTCTGAGGACTCAGCACATCTGCAGCCAGAGAAAAGTGTAGCTTGCAGCAATGTGGCATCTCTGGTTTGTGTTCGGAAATAGCAGCCCCCGTGAGATAAAGCACCACTTGAAGTATCTCTCCATGCAGCCAGAAGCACCACGACTGGATCCTTTTACAGTACAGCTGAAACCGGGGCTGGAAAGTAAATGCAGCATTAAAAAAAAAAGCTCTCATTATGGACCCCATGTAAACAAGTCACTTGTAATCGGAATGCCTGCCACTGTGATGATAGCATTAGAGCTGACGTTCAGGGTTTGTGCTTCCTCGGGCTAGCTTCCACTGTGAATGAAATGTCGCTTAATATGCTAAAGATACTAGAGTTGAAAGCCAAGCCTGCTGGCTTATCAAGTTTATATCCTATTAGGAAGATTATTTTTTTTCAGAAGGGAGGTGCAAGTTATGCAGCTCAGGGAGATGTCAGTGCCAGAGAAAGGAACTTGTCAGTTGTAGCAGCGGGTTTGATATTCCTACAGTTCAGTGCTTTAACGAGGGCAGGACTGAGACTCTCATGGCCACCCATTCCCCCTGCCCACTGTCTGAGACATCTCCCCCCTCACTCTTAAAGGCATCACCGCCACTATTTTTCTTGATGGCACATTACGCATAGCTACACAATGACATTGCAGACGACGCACTCCGCACTGATTGGGATTGGTGTTTTATCAGGAGATAGGCGCATGCAGCCAGGCCTCTGTGTCTCGTTGACAGGTAGAGGACATGGCTCAGTTGGTAGCACTCTTGCCTCTGAGTCAGAAGGTTGTGTGGTTCATAGTCCCACTCCAGAAACTTGAGTGCCTAATCCAGGCTGACAGTCCAGTGCAGTACTCAGTAATGCTACACTGTTGGAGGTGCCATCTATGGGATGAGATGTTAACCCGAGTCTGCCCTGTCAGCTGGATGTAAATGATCCCACAGCGCTATTTTGAATACGAGTAGAGAAGTTCTCCCCGGTGTTCTGGCCAATATTTATCCCTCAACCAACACCATCAAAACAAATTATCCACTCATTATCACATTGCTTTTTGTGGGAGCTTGCTGTGTGCAAATCGGCGGCCGCGTTTCCTGCGTTACAGCAGTGACTACACCTCAAAAAGTACTTCATTGGCTGTAAAGCACTTTGGGACGTCCTGAGGTTGTGAAAGGCGCTGTATGAATGGAAGTGTTTCTTTTCCTTTAATGGCACTATACAGGTCAGTATAACACAGGTACCTCCTGTGTAAAAGTGGATTGGGCTAAATGGTCACAGCCACGGCCAAAGTCCCTGAAATGGCCCCCATAGTTTTTTCGCACCAAGATATTTTTAGTGTAAAAAGAAAAGCCTCTTCATTAATCACAGAAACATTTTACAAAAAATGACAAAGAAAACTTTGAAGTAATATTACAATGCCATGCAGTTGCAGTATTGTCTCATTAGTTCAGGTCCATATGTCACAGATTACAACTGCTGGACGAATGAAACACGACACTGAGGCTTTCCGTTCGAAACCTCATTTCCTGTATATTCTCACGCTCAGCAAAAGTGGGCGTTCTGTTTACCGCGCAAGGCATGCGCCTTGATTCGCCATTGAAGTAGATTATCACTGGAGGAAATCACAGCCTAAAAAGAAGTGACCCTTGGAGAGGGTATTTGGTCAAACGGTCGAGATCAGAAAATAATAATATACATGCTCTGTATAAGTGACTTATCGTGTCGAAATGCCTGAAAATACTTCACACAATAAATTATTTCTGTCACTCTGTCAGGGGAAGAAACTGCCATGCACATTTGTTTCTGATGAAATGATGGTGGGTGTCGCAAGGGGGTCAGATTAACAGGGGTCAAGGGCAAAGCAGAACAACTGCACTTGACGTATTGAGGGTGCCTTAGATCAGAAGTATCTGCGTGGCATTTGATTTTTGGGTAAACACTCGGGGGTTATTTTGGCCAAAGGGCGAAAACTGGTACTAAATGGGTGCAGTGCTAATAAGTTTGAAAGTCGGATTTAGCAGACAGTTTTGGTCCTAATTGCTGATGACCATAATTTGAACTTGCCTGGAGGTGCTAAACAGAAACCTGCAGGTTTAGCACTCAAGTGCTAATTAGATGTAGTTTTCGTGGAGCAGAATATGCGGACTCCTCGCACCCACTTCCACTGAAGGTGTGGAGTGCTCTGGCTAACACACAGTGGCACATTGCAGGATGGCTCAGGGACCGAGGGTGAGGGTGCACAGGTTCTCAGACGCGGCACTGGAGGTCCTGGAGCAGGAGGTCCAGAGGAGGAGGAAGGTCCTGTACCCGCAGGGGGGGAAGGACGCCACCTCGCCCTCCTCGCTCTCCTGTCCTGCTCTCCTGCAGCAGTTGGTGCTGCTCTGCCTGGCCTCATGTCCTCCTCCCATTCCTCGTCCAGACCAAGGGGGATCCCTAGCACGATGCCCATGACCAAGCACTCCCTTTCTCCTGGTGACTCCTATAAGGTGCCCAATAAGGTGGAGTAGCACAGCACGCACTCTTTTTAGATGAAGTCCTCAGAGAATTTGCGAAATAAATGTTGCTCGAGTGTTAGTGAAGTCTTGACAGAGTGTCCCAGAAAGTCTCCCGATGTCTTTCAGAGTTCCTCTTCACAGCTCCAGCAGCAATGAACATGAAATGGTGAGTATCGCTTTAAGTAGTGCTTGTAATCGACATCAATGCCATGTTTACTCCCAAACAGCTGGTCGCTGTTAGGAGAGGGCGTTAGTTGAAGCACCAGTCACCAAAATGATGTGCAGCCTCTTTAATAAGCACTAACAGGCAATTTAAGTGGCAATCAGCCCCTTAACAGTCCTCCAGGCGGCCATTCCTAGCACGCGCTTCAACTCCTTTACCAAGATGACGTCTTGTGCTAAACGCAGGCTAAACCAATCTTGGCTCCCTCTTTACCTCTTTAGCGTCTAAAGTATTCGGCCAAAATTGCCCCCTCAGTGTTAATCAGCTGGGGTCAGTATTCAGCCTCTGTAATTCAACTATATTACACTACCTTCAAGGGAGGGCCGGGGAAGGTGGAGGCGACTGTTGTTGTGACTGTTACTCGATTCTTTGTAGACCCCAGACAGGAATGACTTCTCAAACTGAGCGAGAGATAGGAAATGAGGAATTCTGGCCCTGGTATTCTGCAAACTACTTTCGCTACCATTTAACTCACTAACAAATGGGCCAGCCAAACAAAAGGAGGCACACACCCAGAGCTGTGAGCATGGGGAAAATGTTAGGAGTGCAATTTATAATCCAAAAGAGTGAGACTGATTGTCAACCCATTTAAAGAAAGAACTTGCGTGTATATACATGTAGGGAACACTAGCATAGTGGTAATGTTAGTGGACTAGTAATCCAGAGGCCTGGACTAATAATCCAAGAGACAAGAGTTCAAATCCCACCTATAACAGCTAGGGAATTTCAATTCAGTTAATTAATTAAATCTGGAATTAAAAAGCTAGCATCAGTAATGGTGACCATGGAACTACTGGATTGTCATAAAAACCCATCTGGTTCACTAATGTCCTTTAGGGAAGGAAATCTGCTGTCTTTACCTGGTCTGGCCTATATGTGACTCCAGACCCAGCAATGTGGTTGCCTCTGAAGTCACTCAAGGGCAACTAGGGATGGGCATAATGATGCCCACATGAATGAATGAATAAAAAAAATCTAACCTCAGGACTGAAATACTTTTTGAATAGTAGCCACTGTTGTAATGTAGGAAACGCGGCACCAGGACCTCCAGCGCCTCATCCAAGAACCTTTGCGCCCTCACCCTCGGTCCCTGAGCCATCCTGCAACAGAACTCCCCTCAGTTCTGCACTGGGGTCTCAGCCTGGATTACGTGCTCAAGTCTCTGGAGTCCCCGGTTCACAGAACTCATCCCTGAATACCTAAACTTTTAATTTCTTGTGTTGGAATATGATGTACAACACACTCTACTGTTCACCCTAACTTGATTTCACGTTTCCTTCCCAGGCACCCCCTGTCAACCACGCCGATTTGCTCACAGCAAGCTCCCACAAACAGCAATGAGATAATAACCAGATAATCTTTTTAGTGATGTTGGTTGAGAGATACATATTGGCCAGGACTCCCCTGCTCTTCCAAATAGTGGTCATGATGCGGAGATGCCGGTGTTGGACTGGGGTGGACAAAATTGAGAGGTCGCACAACACCAGGTTATAGTCCAACAGTTTTATTTGAAATCACAAGGTTACTTCCAAATAGTGCCATGGGATCTTTTATGAGAGAGCAGATGGGGCCTTGGTTGAACATTTCCTCTGAAAGACGGCACCTCCGACAGTGCAGAACTCCCCTCAGTACTGCACTGGAGTCTCAGCCTGGATTACATGCTCATGTCTCTGGAGTGAGGCCTGAACCCACAACTTTCTGAATCAGAGGTGAGAGTGCTACCAGCTGAGCCACAGCTGACGCTGTGATTTAAAGATCATGGTTTTGTTTATTTTTAGGAGGTACATTAAAATAGGTTACATTTATAAATTAAAACAAGTGGGTCTCACTTCAAATGAGTGACGTCTGACTGGACTGGTAATTCCATTCTGCCTTAGTGATGTAGTTTGGATCTTTAGGCCCATGTAGACTGTGTGACTCTGTAGTATGCAGTCCCTCAGTACTACCAGTGGTGCTCGTGAGACTGTTACTCAGCTTGAGCCCTGGTGAATTCTCTTCCCCTTCCTAGCCTATGGATGCTGATATCTATTGAATCTTACTGGAAGTTGTCCACTCAGGAGCGTTGGATAAGGACAGCTTTGGGCTTGACTGTGAGTCCCTCATCACCACACCCACTGTCAGAGGTCACACATGAAGCATGGCAAGTTCTGACCCCTGGAGCCATGGTGCAGTGAGAGATGGTGCCTGCACGAGCGAAGCGGAGCAGAGAAAATTAGCAAAACTCCCCCCGAAAAACGTAATGAGGAGTCAGTTGTAATCCTGGGAGAGGAGGCGAGACAGACTGAAGAGTTATTCCCAATCGCAATGCTCTCTTGTGGCAATCTTCAACCAACAGACAGCTGCTACCTTTCAGGTGGAGCTGCACATGCCCAGTCTGCACCGAGATTGAAACAGTGCTTCCCAACAGCTCTGTCAGTAACTTCGGATGACCATACGTCACGTTTTCCGGGGACAGTCCCCGGATGAGGTACGATGTCCCCGGGCAAATAATATCCCCGGAAGAGTCATCGGTTCACAGAACTCGTCCCTGAATACCCTAACTTTTAATTTCTCGTGTTGGAACATGACGTACAACATACACTGGACCGTTCACCCTAACTTGATTGCACCTTTCCTTCCCTGTCGATCACGCCCACTGTGAGCGCTGATTGGTCAGACGGCTAGTCCTGAGGGGGGGCTCGGCAGTGTAAGGGGGTTGGTTTATTGGTTAGCGCCCACGTCAATTGAGCGCTGAGGGGTGAGCACACGGCGCCAACGAGTTCAGCTGCGTTCCCAACCCAGCTCAACAACCAAAACCCCCACTTCCCCCCCGCGCCCCCCCCCTTCCTTCGCTACGGGATGTATCGGTTTGAACCGCACGCCGCCGCGAGCCGATTGGTTGGCGGGCTTCTGATTTCGCCATCTGCTCCCCCCCCCCCCGCCCACCGCTCCACAATTCGAAATGTGGAAGCCGATTGACGATTGCGCCCAATGATTCTGTTAATATGACGTTTTTATTTTTGAAAAAAACGGTCGGCAATGTTCGAGCGCAGCAGAAACAAAAGGACTGGCGTGCAACCGTGTACAAAAAACTGACGTTCCTGAACAGTGTTATTGTATTATTTATAAACTGTGTCTGAATGCGCTTCAATAGTGTGACGTCACATCCGCGGTAATTATATACACATTTGCTTTTGTGTAGTGTATATGTGCAACTGTTAAAATATAGGCTGCTAAAAATGTTTCCATTGCTACGCTGCACAACCTACATTTTCCCTCCTGGCTACTTTGCTGTGCTCCCACCCTGTGTGACCCCAGATTCGGTTTAGAAAATATGGTCACCCTACAGTAACTGTACCTGCCGTAGTGGACCCGGGCCACAGGTTCTATTCCTACTCTGTGCAGGACTATCTGCTCTCAGGCGATAGGGGTGCTACAATTGGGCTGAGCACTCTTGGGCTGAGGAGTGAAAAACATTGCCTGGGATTCCCACTCCCTGTTGAAAAGTGTGTGGTGAGGGCACGATTGGATTCAACCGCTTAGGCCCCGCTCTCTAGAATTCCCTTCCAGCCCTCTTTTGTTAAGACCCACCTTCATGACTAAGCATTTGGTCACCCTTCCCAATAGTATCCTGGCCAATAGTTATTCCTCAACCAACATAACAAAAACAGATTATCTGGCCATTATCACATTGCTGTTTGTGGGAGCTTGCTGTGCGCAAATTGGCTGCCGCGTTTCCCACATTACAACAGTGACTCCACTTCCAAAAAAAGTAGAGCTGTAAAGTGCTTTGAGACGTCCGGTGGTCGTGAAAGGCGCTATATAAATGCAAGTCTTTCTTTTCTTTCTTTTTCCCAGTCTCTCCTTCTTTGGATGACCATTTGTTTTACCGCAAGCCTCTGTGATATGCTTTCGGATGTTTTTTCTATATTAAAGGCGCTACATAAATGCAGGTTGATGTTAGTGCCTGCGCCGTGGTTGAACTGCCTGCCCATGTTCAGCGTCTGAGCCCACACCTAGGATGAGGTCTCGGAGGATGGCCCATGTTCAGGGACTGTATCCCAGCATGTGCCCAGCACAGTTAAGAGAGGTGCGGTGAAAACTGGAAAACCAAACCCAAAGTACCAGAGGCTGCCTACCCACCTCCCCTGCTCCATCCCTCCCCCTTCCCCACTTCTGAATTAAAAAGTACTGAAGAGAAATATCAAATATCTCTTCAAACAAGGGTCACAGGAGGCTTCAAATCCACTGCCATCTTGGATATGGCCAAGTGAGTGGTTTACTTATCATAGGAACCTGTAAATTATCCTATGTACATCAAAAAGAAAGACTTGCATTTATATAGCACCTTTCACCCCCTCAGGACATTCCAAAGCACATTACAGCCAATGATGTGCTTCTGAAGTGGAGGCACTGTTGTGATGTAGGCAACACGGCAGCCAATTCGTGCACAGCAAGCTCACACAAACAGCAGTTAAATAAACGACCAGGCAATCTGTTTTAGAGATGTTGGTTGAGGGATAAATATTGGCTGCCTGGTAGACAGAGCTCCCCTGCTCTTCTTCCAATAGTGCCATGGGATCTTTAACACCCACCTGAAAGGGCAGACAGTGCCTCGGTTTAACGCCTCACCCAAAAGCCAGCACCTCCGACGGCACAGCACTCCCTCAGTACTGCACGCAAGTGTCAGCCTAGATTATTTGCTCAAGTCTCATGGAGCGAGACTTGAACCTACAACTTTCTGACTCAGAGATGAAAGAGCTACTAACTGAGCCGACACTGAGCCAACAAGTTCTTATGTCATGAGTCCTTCGTTACTGGTTAAAGCTGCTTAACCTGGAAAGCAGTTTGAAAGCATCTTGATGTGGTGATGTAATTGCCAATGTTTAATATCCCAATACCTTCCTCCATGTGTGCAGAGGGCCCTGGGTTAGGTTGTTCAATGTATATTTATATATATATCCCCTTCAGCCTCCCCTGGACAGCAAATACTGCAGTATGGAAATTAAATCGAATGGTTTGTCTGTAAGGGTCTTGAACAAGCTTGGGCAGCATAAACATGGTTACGAGGGGGCTGGAATCCATGACATAAAACTGCCCATAATTCAACATTAATTGTCATTAACTTCACAATCTTAATCAAAGCAGCCACATCTAATACAAAAGCAAAATACTGCGGATGCTGGAAATCTGAAATAAAAACAGAAAATGCTGGAAACACTCAGCAGGTCAGGCAGCATCCGTGGAGAGAGAAACAGAGTTAACTTTTCAGGTTGATGACCTTTCGTCAGAACTGGAAAAAGTTAGAGATGTAATGGGTTTTAAGCAAATACAGAGACAGGGAAAGTGGGGAGGAAAGAACAAAAGGGAAGGTCTGTCATAGGGTGGAAGGCAGGAGTGATTAAATGACAAAAGGATGATGGTGCGAGGCAAAAGGAGATGATAATGGGACAAGTAAAGAAACAAAAGATAGGTCTAGAGGAGATGTAAATGGGAATAGCAGATTCATCACCAACATCTGCCATCCAAAAAATGGGAGCAGTGGTTATGATCTGAAATTGTTGAACTCAGTGTTGAGTCTGGAAGGTTGTAAAGTGCCTCATCGAAAGATGAGGTGCTGTTCCTCGAGCTTACATTGAGCTTCATTGGAACCTGTGTAAGAGGCCGAGGACAGAGAGGTCAGAGTGGGAGTGGAGTGGAGAATTAAAATGACAGGCAACCAAAAGCTCGGGATCATAATGATGTTAAACTAATTCCTTAACTATTTCAAAATAAATTTTAGAGGACAAATAACATGCAATATTTTATTACATCGTGTAACATTTTGTTCAACCAGTATTTCATATCATAAACCTTTCCAGTTTTTATTCTATTAAGAAAAACATTATTCAAGCCTATTGATCCTCTTAGCACTAGTGGGCACTAGTGCAGAGTAAAAGACATTTTCAAAGAACTAGCTGAATATCATAGTCAGTAGTTATGTTATAATTCATATACTATCGTAATATTCTGCATCTTTTATTGTGCAATATATGACCACTGTGTGGGGGGAGGGGCAGGAGCTAATGAAGTCCCGACAATAAATCGCCAGTGAGTTGTGTAGGCTCCTTTCACTCACAGAACAATTTTTTACATTCAGCAACTTGACACAGAATGTATGACAGTGGGATTTCCAGGCCATGCCCCCATCTGCATGGGTGGTGGGGGGTGAGGGGACAGAGGGGCAATCTGCTCCTTAAAGCCTACCTCTTTCACCAAGCTTTTGGTCAGCTCTCCTAATATCCCCTTATGTGGCCCGGTGTCATATTTTGTCCGATATCACTCCTGTGAAGCGCCTTGGGACATTTTTACTACGTTAAAGGCGCTATATAATTGCAAGTTATTGTTAGTGTTGTTGTAGATCTCCACGAATTCTGCTCTGACTGGGCATGTGACAGCAGTCTGGGAATTTTACTCCTCTGAATCTCCCTCTGACCATGTAAGGAACTGACTGTCTCCTGCTAATTGCCTCGGCAATGCAACATGCCCGAGGTGAGCAATTCAGCACTTGGCAGATCATGGGTTCAGATCTGCTGCCCCACCAGCCCACTGTTCAGCAGGCTATTGCTATTCCACAGGTACAGAATCATAGAATCTTACAGCACAGAAGGAGGCCATTCCACCCATCATGCCTGTGCCGGCTCTTTGAAAGAGCTATCCAATTAGTCCCACTCATCTGCTCCTTCCCCATAGCCCTAAAAATGTCTCCTTTTCAAGTATTTATCCAATTCCCTTTTGACAGTTGCTATTGAATCTGTTTCCACTGCCCTTTCAGGCAGTGCATTCCAGATCACAGTAACTGTAAAACAAATTCTCCTAATTTCCAGCGATTTTTTGCCAATTATTTTTTAATTATTTGTTCTGGGATGTGGGCGTCGCTGGCAAGGCCAGCATTTATTGCCATTCCCTAATTGCCCTTGAGAAGGTGGTGGTGAGTCACCTTCTTGAACCGCTGCAGTCCGTGTGGTGAGTACTCCCACAGTGCTGTTAGGGAGGGAGTTCCAGGATTTTGACCCAGCGACAGTGAAGGAACGGCCGATATACTTCTAAGTCAGGATGGTGTGAGACTTGGAGGGGAACTTGGAGGTGGTGGTGTTCCCATGTGCCTGCTGCCCTTGTCCTTCTAGGTGGTAGAGGTCACGGGTTTGGGAGGTGCTGCCGAAGAAGCCTTGGGGAGTTGCTGCAGTGCATCTTGTAGATGGTACACACTGCAGCCACGGTGCACCGGTGGTGGAGGGAGTGAATGTCTAAGGGGGTGGATGGGGTGCCAATCAAGTGGGCTGCTTTGTTCTGGATGGTGTCGAGCTTCTTGAGTGTTGTTGGAGCTGCACTCATCCAGGCAAGTGGAGAGTATTCCATCACGCTCCTGACTTGTGCCTTGTAAATGATGGAAAGGCTTTGGGGAGTCAGGAGGTGAGACACTCGTTACAGAATACCCAGCCTCTGACCTGCTCTTGTTGCCACAGTATTTATGTGGCTGGTCCAGTTAAGTTTCTGGTCAATGGTGACCCCCAGGATGTTGATGGTGGGGGATTCAGCGATGGTAATGCCGATTATCTTAAATCTGTGTCCTCTAGTTACCGACCCTCCTGCCAGGAGGTGTATAAAATGTATAAAGGTGCATTTCTTTTTAACACAACTGGATTGGTAGACATTTTTTCACCTAAATGAAATGACATCCTCTGTGACATCATTATATCACTGAGCACTTTATCACATTCTGTGAAATTGTTATATCATATTCTGTGGACTTATTTTCCTTTTGTCAGAAGAGTTTCGATATTTTAAATCCATAAATGATATATTAGTTCATAGCAGTATTATAATGAGAGAGCACATTCCAATCTCCGATTAGATCTGATAGTGGCTGAAAAGAGGCCGCTGGTATGAGCTCCTTCTCAGGCTGTCCTTTAGCTGCTCCGGTATTTGGTGCTCTCTGATGCTGGGGGACAGTCCCCTGGTATCTGATCAAGTGCGATGGGTCAGGTGTGAGCCGAGGTCGTGAGCGTCAGGGTGCTATTCAACTCTGGAGGAAGGGAGCGCCACAACTTTGCTCAGAGGACAGCCACATACACACACTTTCCGGCAGGGGTCGTTGGATGGTGGCCAGGAGCAGGAATATTGACTGATTCTCTTTCCCAAGTATCTGCCTTAAATCAGCTCACTCAGTGTGGAACTTGTGAACTTTCTGCTCTGCAGAGCCCAGCATCACATTGGGCGGTGTATTTAGCCATTGAGCCCTGCCGTGTCTTCACTGTGCCCCAGTGACTTTGTACTGACACTTGTGGAATAAATGTTAGTTTTACTGGGACGCTCCCTAATATCACCTCTTGTGTTCACACTGACTAGCAGCGGCGACCCGGGGCAAAGGGTTTTTTTTTTCTCTCTCTTAATCCGAAGGGATCGTTCGCCAGATTAATTGATCAACCTGATCCCAGAGGACTTGTAATGGGGGGCGGGGAAGGGGAGAGTGAGCGACTCCCGAGAGTGACAGGCAGAAGGTGCCGAGTGCTGGGCGGTGGAGGGAGGCGGGCTGGAGTGCGTGACGGAATCAGCTGCGAAGTTGGGACAAGTTAACAAGAGACACCTCTTCGCGGCCAAGAGAGGTGGAAGAGAGAGAGAGAGAGAGAGAACAGTGAATGAATGAAAGCGGCCCTGGATACACTGAGAATGGAGACAGGGAGAATCGAGAATCTCTCCTTGTGACTCTCCGGGATATATGTGGGGGCGACACCGGGAAAAAGGCTGCCCAGCGCCTGTTTGTCAGTTTCAGCCGGAGTTTGAGTGAATTTCACCCGAAGTAGCCGCGGGTTCCGAGCACTGGATGCGCCGCTTCCTTTCTCGCTCCTCCTGTGGGATCGGATCCAGAGAAGGGATTTTTTTTTCTTTTTTTGGGGGAAGAAAATTTTAATTACATTTTATTTTTTTTGCTATACTGTCACTATTTGGGACGGGCGGTTAGAGGAGATCCGCGATGCCGAGCGTCCCCGGGACACTCCACTTTCTCCTGCCTCTCCTCATCATCAGCTCGATTGCGGGTAAGGAGCAAATCTGAAATCACCCATTATTATTATTTTTAAATGTGGATTAAAAATAGAGAGAAAGATGGGGAAATCAGTTTAAAAAAAACCTTTCTGTGGATTTGTCACTTTCAGATTCTCCTTTGAACCGTCTGTCTCTGGTTTTATGTTTAAATATAAATGCAGCCGATCGGTGCACAGAGGCTCCTTTCCAAATATGAATTCCATCAGGTCTGAACTAGGCAAATAATAATAATAATGATGGTGGGGAATTCGTTGCAAGAAAGAAAGAGCTTTTTTTTATTACTTTTCTGTGCGGGGTTCCGTTCAGATTTCAGAGGGTGGGGCGAGAAAAGGGTGGAATATTTGATTTAATAGCAGGCAAGATCAAAAAAGTTGGTCAATGTGTATTACAGATGTGTTTGGTTTAGTGCTTTAAAGGCAGCTGCGGGGCTTTGAGATAAACTTTGCTTCAACAACCACACAGTGTATGTGTGTGTGTGGGGAGAGAGGTTCTGGCTGATTTAACCTCCACCCCCTCACACACACACAAAGGGGATCACACACTTCATATTTTACACTGAAGATTGGTTACATAAAAATCCGTGCAAAGGAAATAACTCCCCCCCCCCCCACCTCTCTGTGTGAATCCGCCCAATGTTCCCGACCCTCTCGCCGCATCCTTTCAAACTCGGTGCCAACCCCAAGCTGACTTGCTGAGGTTGATCACGGGAGAGGGGAAGTGATACTGTACACAGACCGGACTGTGCAAAGGGGGGGCTTGGAACGGACCCTGTAGAATATGCACACACTGCGGGAGGTCAGGGTGACACAGGGAAATCGATTAGTGACTCCTGGACAAAGCCAAATATATTGTATAAAAAAAGTCCGCTAGCTCGAATGGCCTGGAGATGCCGAAAGGTTTAAAAAAAAAACATGCTAGCAACCACAGGAAGGACTTAAAGAAAGAATTGCATTTCTATAGCGCCTTTTCACGACCACCGGACGTCTCAAAGTGCTTTACCGCCAATTAAGTACTATTTGAAGTGTAGTCACTGTTGTAATGTGGGAAATGCAGCAGCCAATTTGCGCACAGCAAGATCCCACGAACAGCAACGTGATAATGACCAGATAATCTGTTTTTGAGGGATAAATATTGAAATAGTTGAGAGGTCACACAACACCAGGTTATAGTCCAACAGTTTTATTTGAAATCACAAGCTTTCGGAGCTATCGATTGCCCCTTCCTCATGGACTATAACCTGGTGTTGTGCGACCTCTCAATTTTGTCCACCCCAGTCCAACACCGGCATCTCCGCATCATGACCACTTCGAAATAGTGCCATGGGATCTTTTATGTCCACCTGAGAGAGCAGACGGGGCCTCAGTTTAACATCTACATCTGAAAGACAGCATCTCTGACAGTGCAGCACTTCCTCAGCACTGCAGTGTTAGCCTAGCTTTAATGTGCTCCCTGGAGTGGGATTTTGAACCCACAATCTTCCGACTCAAGGCGAGTGCGCTACCCACTGAGCCACTGCTGACTCTTAAAGGAAACGGATTCTGACGAAGGGTCATCGACCTGAAACGTTAACTCTGTTTCTCTCTCCACAGATGCTGCCTGGCCTGCTGAGCGCTTCCAGCATTTTCTGTTTTTATTTAGGACTTAACTGTGTTGCAGCGACTGGGGACTCGCCGTGAACGTGTCCTATAATGTTCCTTAGTGCCGTTGCATTGTCCATTTCTTAGAGAGAGAGAGAGAGCTCTGGGATCCCAGCAGTGTGTGCAATGCGCGGTGCCTTTTATAATCTCTTTGATATGGAGCTGCCGGGGGTGTAATGTAGAGGATTGTGAATGAGGCAGACTATGAGCGCACGCACGTGGTGTGGCTGGGCAAACACTAAAATCAAACTGAGAAGTGTGTGTGTAAAAAAAGAGAGGCTCCTTTCCAAACAGGGATCACAAAGGACGTGGTGCTATCATGAACCGCCAGGGAATGAAGCAAGTCATTTCATTTGCAAGAGTAAATTTGAGGCAAAATACACACACACACACACAGTCTGTAGTGCATGCAGAGAGCCTGAGCGTATCTCCGTGTGTTTTGGGTTAACATTCGAAATGTGAGTGCTTCCATCACTTGCTGGCCAAGTTAATTGTGTTTATTTAAGTTATTTTTTTGTCGAGAGTCCTTGCGAGAGTCACACCCCTGTTAGGTATTTCTCTCCTCAGTTGGGCTCCTCTGTGTCAACACAGGAGGAGGTGGGTACAATCCAAGTCTCCATCCATGCTGATCTGTGACCATTAATGTGAGATGATGCAGTCCCCGGGGTGACTCTGGATCTGATCCCCCCCCCCCCCACCCTCCTCCTCCATATTGGCTGACCACCCGTTCAGTCTTGCAGTCTGCTTTTGGAGGTTTCTGCTCAGTAACTTTGAGACATGCAAATGCTGGATTTTTCTATAAAGGCTGTGTGCTTGCAAAAAAAAAGGTCCACTCATGTGTATGGGGCAAAAATGCGGTGACCACACCTGTACAGACACGGATCGGAGCCGCTTTCGGTCTATGTGTCAGCAGACTCGGGTTTGTGCTTGGGTCCACCACATGTCTGCATTTAGCCTTTTTTTTAAAAAATGCCCCGTCCCCATCCGGAGTTTGAATTGATCTGCTCGCCCCTCTTGCTACAGGAACTCTTTTGCGAGAAGTCGCACTATCACAGCTGAGATCGAGATTCTGAGCAGGTCAATCTCGGGCAGAACATCCAGAAACTCACCTGGTGTCGGTGCAGGGTTCATCCTCCGAACTGTCTGCACCGCCTCGATCTTTCAGTAAAACCTTTCGGAGCGTTGTGTTTCGAAGCGCCACGGTTGGTTCATTAGTGGCTGCATCATTTTTGTGCCGTTGGGTCCTGTTTCCTTGTTGACATGTTCTTGTGTTTTTGCTTATTTGTCCAGGGGCTTAGTGAGCAGAATTGGAAAGACACGATAATAGCGCTGAGCATTACTGGCTGTGAATTAAACACACAGCGATTAACACTTACATTCACATATTCAACACAGGAACGGGCATTAACGTTTTAGCAAACCAATTATTTCACCAAAAATAGGATTATAAATTTAACCCTTTCAGAACTAGAGTTGATTGAGCACCGCCCTCATTGTCAGTCTCTCAGTTCCAACACTCTTACACAACCCACCATCATTATCAGCCCCTTGGTAATAACACTCTCTATTACACCCCACCATCATTATAAGGCTCTCAATTATAACGTTTCCTCTCTTACACACCCCTCACTCATTAATAGACCCTCGGTAATAACACTCTCTCTGTTACACCCACCGTCAGGCTCTCTGTTACAAGCCAGACCCTCATTACAAAGCTCTCTGTTATAACACTCTGCGACACACGTTCATTCTGTTACAACCAGGATCCCCAGTGCGAAATCCTCAGCCACACACAAAAAAAAATGCTGGAATTTGCCCATTGCCTTGGGAGTCGGGAGCAGGGAGAGAGGAGACCCGAGAATCGGCAGCCAGTGAATCACAATCGACTTTACAGTAACGACAGACCTGGGCTCTGGACCAGACTGTTGTACTAACTCGGAGATTTACTGTAAAAACTGACGGTGTATCCGGCGTTTCTCCCAGTCCCGGTGCTTGCTTGGAGTGTCTGACTTCAGGGCCAGGCTACCCGTTCTGTTGCTGCTCTCTCACAACCCCTCCTCCTCAGGCACGAAACGTTTCTGCTTCCAAAGCCATTCTCTAAATTTGTGCCTTTTTAATCTAAAAAAATTTGCTGCTGTTACTTTTTCATTCAAGAAAGAAGAAGGAAAGAACTGCATTTATATAGCGCCTTTCGCCACCTCGGGACGTCCCGAAACGCTTTTAAGCCAATGAAGTACTTTTTGAAGCTGTTGTAATGTCGGAAACAGGGCAGGCGATCTGCGCACAGCAAGCTCCCACAAACAGCAATGTGATAATGACAAGATAATCTGTTTTAGTGATGTTGATTGAGGAATAAATATTGGACACCGGGATAACTCCCCTGCATTAGGACAAATATATTTGTCATGATGTGGAGATGCCGGTGTTGGACTGGGGTGCACAAAAGTGAGAAGTCGCACAACACCAGGTTATAGTCCAACAGCTTTATTTGAAATCACAAGCTTTGGGAGCTGCTGCCCCTTCGTTAGGTGAAGTGAAGTCACTTCACCTGAGAAGGGGCAGCAGCTCCCAAAGCTTGTGATTTCAAATAAAACTGTTGGACTATAACCTGGTGTTGTGCGACTTCTCAAATATATTTGTGGCACACTTGTTAATGTATTACAGAAATCACATTCTCTTGCCACAGAGTTTTGTTGGGCTTGGCGTAAAAATACCTTTGAAGTGCAGCAGAATTCTAGGAATGCTGGTTGGAGTACTCTGTTAGATACCCATCTTCGTTCTCTCAGTTATAGTATTTTGTCTGATACCAGCTCTACTATCATTATAAGGTTTTCAGTTAGAACATGCTCTCTAACACACCACACCCTCATCCTAAATTTAAGTTAGAACACGTACTCCATGGATCAGTTGGGAGCACTCTTGTCTCTGGGTGAGAAGGTTGTGGGCTCAAGTCCCCCCCCCCCCCCAAGACTAAGCACAAAATCTAGGCTGATACCCCAGGGCAGTACTGAGGGAGTGCTGCACTGTCAGCGGTGCCGTCTTTTGACCATGGCCCTGTCTGCTCTCTCAGGTAGACATAAAAGATCCTGTGGCACAATTTCGAAGAAGAGCAGGGGAGTTATCCCTGGTGTCCTGGCCAATATTTATCCTTCAGTCAACATCACTAAAAACAGATTATCTGGTCATTATCACATTGCTGTTTGTGGGAGCTTGCTGTGTGCAAATTGGCTGCTGCGTCTCCCTGGATTACAACAGTGACTACACTTCAAAAGTACTTCATTGGCTGTAACGCACTTTGGGATGTCCTGAGGTCATGAAAGGCGCTATAGAAAGGCAAGTCTTTCTTTTTCTTTCTCTTTTATATACACACAGACTTCCATTGTAATGTTCCCAGTCTGTCATAATCCAACTGGATGCAGCTCCCGTACTTTTGATCTTGCGTTGTGTGCTATATCATGGGACGTTGATAGTAGTGTTCATCTTCCTTTACTTGGTTCCAATAGACAGTATCCCAATGATGACCGGCTGCAGGTTGGCTCGGCAAGATCCAAGCCATTACCCTTTCCCACCTGAACTGCACTAAACCCTGCAAATAACTGGAAATCAAACAGCTGGGTCTGGTTGTTAAGGTGCGGTGTCTTTTTGCAGATCTCTCCATCACCTCCCCCGTCACCACCCCCCCACCCCCCCCCCGTCCTCCACCCACTGACTGCTGGCTGATGCCCAGAGCTTGACCGTTCATGCCCCATCAGGCTTTCTGTGTCCTCCCTGACCGTCTAGTGTGTCCTTATGTTTTGTTGAGCTGGCTGCCTGTCAGCAGAATACTGGCGATCAATAGCCAAAATGCCAAAAACCATCAGTCACTGCTGGGGAGCGGTTGATGTTTTCTGACACCTATACAGAGGAAACAGTGACCCAGCAGAACTCGGTAATGTGTTAGGTAATATTTTAAGGCAAAGTGGTTGTCACAGAAAGTAACAATGTCAGTTATTGAAATGTTTGGGTAGGAAAGCTGAAGTGGAGTGCGGGGGGGAGGAGAAGAATTTTAATTCTTTCCACGAACCAGGCAGACTGATTCTTGGCATTTGCTCCTGGCAGCTGCTGTGTGCCTTGTCAGGGTCGGTACAGCCTGAATTTGCTTTTTTTAATCGGATGTCAGCTCAAAGCTGGAGACGGCCCCTTTCCTGATGCTGGTTTGACACGGCTCTCAATCTGGAGAGTGCTGAAAGGGCGGCTTTCTCTGCAACCGCGAGGTCAGCTGGTTTAGTCGGGTTGGGAGCCTGGCTTGCTCCTGCTTGTTTTCCCAGCAGGACTGCTCAACGCCTCGGAGATCCTGAGTGAAACGGGGCAGCCGAGAGGCAAAGTGAACCTGATTCGATTGCATTGCAATCAGGCTGGACTAACGCAGCTTCCTGCTCACTGCCCTGACATGGAATCATAAAAAAAGAAAGACTTGCATTAATATAGCGCCTTTCACGACCACCAGACATCTCAACGCGCTTTACAGCCAATGAAGTACTTTTGAAGTGTAGTCCTTGTTGTAATGTGGGAAACACAGCAGCCAATTTGCACACAGCAAGCTCCCACAAACAGCAATGTGATAATGACCAGATAATCTGTTTTTGTTATGTGGATTGAGGGATAAATATTGGCCAGGACACTGGGGATAACTCCCCTGCTCTTCTTTGAAATAGTGCTATGGGATCTTTTACGTCCCCCTGAGAGAGCAGACAGGGCCTCGTTTTAACATCTCATCCGGAAGACGGCACCTCCAACAGTGCAGCACTCCCTCAGTACTGCACTAGAGTGTCAGCCTAGCTTTATGTGCTCAAGTCCCTGGAGTGGGACTTGAACCCACAACCTTCTGACTCAGAGGCGAGTGTGCTACCCACTGAGCCACAGCTGACACCAACTGATACAGCACAGAAAGAGGCCATTCGGCCCATCGTGCCTGTGCCGGCTCTTTGACAGAGCGATCCAACTAGTCCCACTCCCCTTCTCTTTCCCCTTAGCCCTGCAAATTTCTGTTTTTCAAGTATTTATCCAATTCGCTTTTGAAAGTTACTGACCAGGCCTGGCTAGCTGTATGGAGCGTCAGCCTGGCTGCCACTTAAAGGGGCTTTTACAGTCCGATAAAGTGACTTTCAGTCTGGATGTGATGATGTCATCAAGCCCCTCACCTGCAAGGTTAAATAAGTGAAAGTAAATGAAATGTCTCCATGGTAGTGACATGGTTGGTCAGACTGCTGGGCCTTCACCACTGGGACCTGGGTTCAAATACAGACCTGATTGATTCGATGAAAGTCTCCTCTCTGTCAGCTGCAAGCATTCTAAGCAAATGGCTATGGACAGTCTCAACCCAGTCTCTGCCTACAATTTAATACAAATCAGGCCACTTGGATGCTGAGTGTGGGGAAGGGAAATACCACACAGGAGCAGTAGGAGCTCTCTTCTGGCGCTGGGATTAAGGCAATTTGCTGGGCGTAGTATAGAGGGAACTTTACTCGTGCTTCTCACTTGTACCAGACCTGACCTGGAAGTGCCTGATAGGAGATTGTCGAGGGAGCTTCACTCTGCGCCTAATCCATACTGTACTTGATGAAACCATTGGCCCATGAAATCAGTCCAATAGGTGGTTATTATGGTCTTGCTACGCTGTAAACTAATACATCCAATAAGGAGAAACTTATTTACTCCGAGAGTGGTGAGAATGTGGAACACGCTCCCACGGTGGTTGAAGCGATTAGCATAGAAGCATTTAAGGGGAAGCTAGATAAGTACATGAGGGAGAAAGGAATAGAAAGATATGTTGATAGGGTGAGATGAAGAGGGGTGGGTGGAGGCTCGTGTGGAGCATAAACACTGGCATAGACCAGTTGGGCTGAATGGCCTGTTTCTGTGCTGTAAATTCTATGTAATTCTATATAAATCCAATTTCAATAGCATGGTTCTAAGACCTGTTGTTATATGGTCCCAAAAATCTTGTCTAATGGATCACTATTGAGTTGGCCCAAGAACAATTGTGGGATATAGATACCAGGGATTGAATATACCTGCTGCAGTCAGCCTTTTCGTGATTTGTTTTCTTTATATGGAAGCCGTACGTTTACATGCAACCCTCGGCATCATTCCTAACTTGTAGAGTGGCTGTGATTTACAGCATTGAAAGCCATTGTGATTGCTAATGAATATTATTGGGATTGCCCTGTTCCGCCTTTGCACAGTCTCTGCACAGGCTCAACATCCTTTGTCCATTCCAAAATATCGAATTCATTACCAATGAACGACGGGACTCGCTTATCACAAACTCCAGCTGAGGTGTGGCTCCACATGTGAAGAAAGTTCCAATGCTAGGGCGCAGAGCATAAGTTCAGGGTTATGAAGAACGTGTTTAAGACTGACGTTAGGGAGTAACTCTTTACATAGAGGATGATCCGGAGCTGGAGCAGGTTACCAAAGAGGGTGGTTGAGAGCAGGGCACCGTACTTATTTAAGAAGAATGTTCTAATAGGAGGACAGTAGGACCGAAGAGCCTTCTTTGTGCAAACCTACCGTGTAAACTTAACTGTATAGAATGAAACTCTTATGGTGAAACTACTGTCCACTTAGAGTGAAAATAATATATGTACATTCAATGTCATGGTGTACTTAATTTAAAAAGCTAAGAGGCAATGATTTGCTTTAAAATTGCCATCAGATTTAGCAAAAGACAATAAACCTTGATGAAGCACTCCCTCGTGACTTAGTTGATAAATGTCATGGCTGGTGTGGTACAGCAGTGTACGGAATCCGTGTGCTTCTTTGACACAGCAGACAAAAAGAAAGATCTGCTCCATAATAAAGGAAAATTGAGGCCTCTGCGGATCGACCTAATTCTACCGAACACAATGAGGTTCCCTGGTCCAAACCTTGGTCTGTGCTTCGTTCGCTGATCTCCCCTTCAGAGCAACTCAGGCACGACAATGCCCCCAGCACCCCTGGCCTAGGGAGTGGGACAAACTGATCCAGGAATCCTGTTTCTAATCACTATCTAGTGCTAGAAAGTGTGCACGGTGAATGAGAACAGGATTGGCTTGGCTTTGATGCCTCCATTGTTGAATAGTTCTTGGAAGACTATTCGACCATGGACGCATCAAAGCCAAGCCCGATCCTGCTCACTCTATAGGCTCAGACACAAATGGAGCAATTGTAATCTAACCTGCTCGTCGGGAAACTGACGGGATCGGGTGCAACGCTCATTTTAAACACCGCCCGATAATACCCTCCTTTGAAGTCTATGAAGGGTAATATTGGGCGGGGTGTAAAACCGGCGTTCCACCCGCTCCCGTGGATTTCCCATCTGGCGAGTTCGGTTAAAATTACACCTCAAAGTCTCTCTTGGGGCTTGGTGCTTGGTAGATAGATCTCTGCTTCCTTTTGAAATGCTGGTTCCCTTGTCTCTACAGAGGAACCTCTCCTCTAGGGGGGTCAATCCACAACTTACGAGGCCCATTTAAACTGAAAGCTTCTCGGATACTTTTCACGTTGGCAGAGCTTGACCCCCCCTATTGGGCCGCCTCTGTCGCCAGTAGAATTGAGTTTGCTTCTGCTCGGGTCACTGTAAGAAGCTGAGGCAGAGAAGTCATACTTGTGACAATTGCCCAGGGTCTAGTAAAGAGACAATGGAGAGGGGGCGATGCTTTCTCAGCGATGCATAAACTCCTTACGGACGCTGCTTCTTTTTTTGTGTGTTTTTGTCAGGGATTCACACTCGTTGCCTGTATTGTAAAGCTGTCCTCCCCAGCCTCCAGTGAGGGATATTTGCAATTGAATTCCCATGCCGTGCTGTAAAGGGGTAGTTGAGGGGGAAGGGAGGAAGAATGCCCATAAAAACCAAAGGGGTTTTATTCAAGCGCTCCTCCATTAGAAAAGGAATTGGGATCAAGACTGATTAGCGTCTTAGGTGTTCTTTGACACAAGAACTATAGCAACAGACACGGGCAGGAACAGAATGCGAAAGGTCCATGGGCAGGGTGAAAATAACTGTGCCAAACAAATTGAAATTTACATGGGGCTGTGCCTGGGTCGAGTAATGAGTAAACCGGGCTTTTTGTTGGGGGTTGTTGAGTTTTATTGAAGTTCTTTTTAAAGAGAGTGTCCCAGGACTCTCCTTTTTACTGATCTCTGCTCCATGTCACAACCTTCAGCTGAGGTGGGAGCTACGATTGGGCCTATCCTGAAAACCTGGAATAAAATCAAGTGAAACGTTTGCTGTCTGAACTTTGGAACTAGCTCAATCTGACTGGCGGCTTTCTGTTGTGAAACGTATTTGTGCTGAGGGCTGTTGACCACTCCTGTTAGGCTGACACCCGCGATTTACTGAGAAACCCTTTTTAAAATGCCGCTAATGCTGTGAAATATTTTCAGTCTCTCCTTCCCTCCTCCACATTATGATTTTTTTTTTATGGTGCAGTTGGACATTTTAGGGGAGATTTCCCGATTGTGTTCTCCTGGGCGCGGAGTCCTGCTCGCTGGAACCTCCTAATCCAAAAAAAATCATCTAATTGCTTGGAAAATCAGAGGCCGCGTGCCCACGATTTTCCCAATATGCGCCCTGGGTGGGGAAGGCTCCGTGCTGGGAGCGCGTAATCGGAAAATATACCCTTTTGCTCACACGGCTTTGCACTAATACGATGGGGGTTATTTCACGAGGCTATGCAGCCAGTGCAAAGCCTCACTAGATGCGAGCACGTGTCGGAGATGGGGCTATAACCTCAGAGCCTGATTTTCCAACCTGTGCTCACCACTCGTGATGCTCCACAGCAGTGGTGACTTGGTTGAAACGGTTGTGCTCATTGGTAAAGTGGTGTTACCTGCTTCTAGATTCAGATCTTCAGTTGGCAGTGGAGGGGAGGGGAGGTGGGTGCACATGGTCTTTCACCCTCTGTACCTTGACCAGGGATATTATTGAATTGGATGGCTACTCTTGTAACACCTAGAGTGCATGGCTACTCCCATTTACCCTTTTATATTAGCATCCCTCTCCCTTTGTGGGGGCATACTGTGGAAATGGTGGGGAGGGGTCTTGTATAGGCCTCCTAGAAAGGGAGTCCAGACTGCTTGATGCTTTTTCAGTCCTTTGCTAAACCGAACATCACTTTGTCTGAATGATGCACGTTTCATAGCTGCTTTGTCCACATATTTAGGTAGGGGCACCTTGGCCGACTGAGGTGGGAATCCCCCCACCCCCCGCCCGCCCGCCCCCAAGCCACCAACCCCAACATTTCTACTTCTCGCTCAGCTGCCAAAAGCCACCAAAAAACCCATCTTTTCAGCCAAGCCTTCGGCCACCGCTTTCAACTCCTCCACAAAGACTCAGAGTCTTTGTGCAGGCTTGGGGGCGGGCGGGGGGTGGGGGGAGTTCCAGGGAGTGCGGCCAAGCTTTCACCATTTGCTTTTGCATAAATTGTACAAGAGAGATTCCCAGACACTGGGCCAGTTATTGAGCTTGTCTCTGTATCAGTGCACTGGCTGGACAATTGGCAGCAGTGATTTACCTGTTATTACAGTGGCCTATTTATTGACTGAGTTTAAATTAGCCTAAGCAGGCTGCTTGGTTACATTTCAGTTTTGTGAAATTGACTTGCAATTAGCAAACTGATTGTTGAGAAAGGGAGTTCAGGGGATTCTCTTTTATGTGACAAGCTTGCGTTATTTTTCCATCATTGATGGTATCTCAGACCCTGCACCCTGCAACTACAACAGCAAAAACTTGCATTTATATAGCGCCTTTAACATCGTAAAACGTCCCAAGGCGCTTTGCAGGAACACTATCAAATAGAATTTGACACCGAGCCAAATAAGGAAATATAAGGGCAGATGAGGTAGGTTTTAAGGAGCGTCTTAAAGGAGGATAGAGAAGCAGAGAAACGGAGAGGTTTAGGGAGGGAATTCCAGAGATTAGAGCCTTGGCAACTGAAGGCACGGCCGCCAATGGTGGAGCGATTAAAATCGGGGATGCTCAAGAGGCCCGAATTGGAGGAGCGCAGAGATCTGAGAGATTTGTAGGGCTGGAGGAGGTTACAGAGATAGGGAGGGGCGAGGCCATGAGAGGTTTCTTCAAGAGGATGACGAGTGACCATAGATGTCGCTGCAGCCTTTGCCTGGCATTGCCATCTTCTCTCCCCTTGACATAGAGAAGATGTTTCCAATTGTTGGGGAAACCAAAACTAGGGGCCATAAATAAAAGATTGTTACCAATAAACCCAGTCGAGAATTCAGGAGAAACTTCTTTACCTAGAGAGTGGTTAGAATGTGGAACTCGCTACCACATGGAGTAGTTGAGGTGAATAGTATAGATGCATTTAAGGGGAAGCTAGATAAGCACATGAGGGAGAAAGGAATAGAAGGATACGCTGATAGGGTTAGATGAAGAGGGGTGTGGGAGAAGGCGCGTGTACAACATAAATGCCGGTATAGACCATTTGGCCTGTTTCTGTGCTGTAAATTCTATATAATTCTATGTCTCCTGACGGTGCTGATTCATGCCCAGCCTGCAGTTGATGTCATTCTCACGTGCGCACTCTTCTTCTTCTTCTTAGGCAGTCCCTCGGAACCGAGGGTGACTTGCTTCCACATTAAAAATGAGTTCGCAGGTGACTGATGAGTCCAGTGCGGGACCTACAGTCTCTGTCACAGGTGGGGCAGACGGTGGTTGAAGGGGCGGGTGGGTGGGGTGCTTGGGTTGACTTGCGCTCCTTGCGCTGCCTGCGCTTGGCTTCCGCTTGCTCCCGGCGAAGAGACTCGAGGTATTCGGCGCCTTCCCGGATGCTTCTCCTCCACTATCTGACAGGGGGTCACGGATTGTCTAAACCCTAGCTGCCATTTTCCCTCTCCCCTAGCTCAGGGATATTTGAAGCCATTTCTGATGCTCCAGCTATTAACACATTGAGATTAGCTAACTCTGGCCAGACCGGGATTGAACCTATGACCTTCCTCGATTAAATAGCTCAACATTGCACTGGGTGGTGCATTTACTAAGAAAGAAGAAAGAGTGAACTTGCATTTATATAGCACCTTATAACATCCCCAGGAGTCTCAAAGTGCTTCACAGCCAATTAATTACTTTTCAAGTGCAGTCACTCGTGTTATGTAGAAACACATTGCAGCCAATTTGCGCACAGCAACATCCCACAAACAACGAATGAGACGAACGATCAGTTCATCTGCTTTTGATGATGTCTGAGGGGCAAATGTTGGCCAGGACACCGGGAGAACTCCCTGCTCTTCTTCAAATAGTGGCATAAGATCTGAACAGGCAGGTGGGCCCTCGATTTAATGCCTTATGCTAAGGAGGCACTTCCAACAATGCAGTGCTCCCTCAGTACTGTACTGGAGTGTCAGCCTAGATCATTTGTTCAAGTCCTGGAGTGGGGCTTGAACCCACAACCTTCTGACTCAGAGAATAAAATGCAACGACTGAGCCAAGCTAATGCATAGCCATTGGTGGAACTGTGACCACTTGGAGTCTCTTTTCAACAATCGTGGGGAAGCTGATACAAGACTTAAAGAAGAACCCCCTCGTTCATGTTCATTTGTACCGCTCCCTCCATCGCCACTCCCCCTTGCTTTCGGCTGGGCACCTTGCTTCGTCTTGGCATTGTTCAAGGGAACAACCAAAATTGGCATCGGTGTGTGTGTGGGGCGGTGGTTGGGGCGGGGGGGGCGATGTGTGGAGCAGGAAAGGAGTAAATGGGAAAGAGCTTTTAAGTGCACTTTCCATTAACATTCCCAGCTGTCCCTGTTGGATTCCCACTCGTTTCATTACGGGCGTAATGCAACTTCTTATTGTCAGTTCTCACCTATTGTCCTTTTTCAAACAGCCTCTTCCACATCTACTTTATCATCATTGCTCTGTCAGAGCCATCAGGTACAACTGCTCTCAGCTGCTCCTTGTAAAGGGTCAGTGCAATCCCAATCTCCATAAAACTGGGGCAAGGAGTGACGGGACTCATTTCACACAGATACTATTTCAAAAAGTTTAATCTACCTTCCCTCAGAGAAATGCATCAGTCTGCTTGAGTGAAAACCTGGTTTTGTCCCTTCCTTATCTCATAAGGTTTTTTCATCTGTAATTTTTCTTATTCTCCTCTTCTCCATGTTGGCCCATATCTTTTTACCAGCAGTGTGATTTTCTTGCTTGTCTACAGTCGGTCTCAGTTCAGTCTTGTGGTACAACCCCATCCCCAATAAACTAAGGAAGCTTAAGAACCACAGGAACGGGGCCTTAATTTAACTTTATTATTTACTGTTTTCTGTTCCACTATCCTGAAGAAAGAAAGAACTTGCATTTCTATAGCACCTTTCACAACCTCAGTACATCCCAAAGTGCTTTGCAGCCAATGAAGTACTTTTGAAGTGTAGTCACTGTTGTAATGTAGGAAACGCGGCAGCCAATTTGCACACAGCAAGCTCCCACAAACAGCAATGTGATAATGACCAGATAATCTGTTTTAGTGATGTTGGTTGGGGGATAATTATTGGCCAGGACACCAGGGAGAACTCCCCTGCTCTCCTTCGAAACTGTGCCATGGGATCTTTTACATCCACCTGAGAGGGCAGACAGATCCTCGGTTTAACGTCTCATCTCCGGCAGTGCAGCACTCCCTCAGTACTGCACTGAAGTGTCAGCCCAGATTTTGTGCTCAAGTCTCTGGAGTGGGACTTTAACCCTCAGCCTTCTGACTCGGGGTGGGGGGGGGGGGAAGACGGTGGGGGGAGGCGAGTGTGCCACTACAGAGCCACATCTAACACTGTAGGCAAGGATTTGTGGTGGGATGTGTTTCTGCAGGCGATCTCAGAGCTATGGCACCTCATCTAAGTGACTATTTGACTAGCCAGTGAGTACACTGAGTGTGGCAGTCAATCCTAATATCCCATATATTCACTTTCCAGTAAAGGTTGCTGGATCGTATTCCGGAGTGGGAACAACGGCAATTTTTTTTCTCCTCCTCTATTCGGGACAGTAAAGTTCATTGAAGTGCTTCTGCCCCTGACCCTCTTGCGATCAGCCAACTGGAGAATGGGGTCCTACCTGGTCTGTACAATTTTGTACTACCCATGAAAGAAAGAACTTGCATTTATATAGCGCCTTTCACGACCACCGGACGTCCCAAAGCGCTTTACAGCCAATGAAGTACTTTTTGAAGTGTAGTCACTGTTGTAATGTGGGAAACGCGGCAGCCAATGAGGAACGTCCTCACTCATTGCGCAATCAGACGACAGCGTTCTTAGGTTCCCTTATACCATTTGTATGAAACCAGCAGTCTGCTCCCTCCCCGATGTCAGTCGAGACTGGGGCGAGTGCTCGGTATGGCAGTATTGACCACTTATTGAATGACCTGCTGTCACTTCACCCTCAGGCTCACTGCTGCGGCCAACAGATTGAGAACAGCAAGGACTGTAATACACAGTGAAGCTATTTTGAAAGAGCTTTGAATATTTTCTAACAGCACCCCCCACTGATATCATGCTCCAATTATGCAGAAGATCCCTCATATAAGTAGCACAGATGCACTGTATACTTGAGCAGTTTTATCCATCTTTTACATTGCAAATTTTAGCTTGTGCCAGACTCTTAGCATAAGATACAACTGCGACTTGAAGCAGGAACTAGCAAACACGGTGGCAGGCTGGTGGTGCAATTATCGGGTGCCATTTTTCACGAGCTTCCCAATGTGGAGAAGGTCGGCATTGTCAAGCAATGTTTTGCTTAATGCAGTACAATCGATAACACAATGCGCACATTTAGTCATTTATTCGAAGTGCGCAGTGGGACAGAACATGTGCCTTCACCCCTGAGGCCTGGGTTCAACTTAAACCAGACAGATGGGGTGAAAGCTGTTACTTTTTTGCATTTAAATACTTTATTTATTCAGTCTCAGTCTAGTTTGTGTTGATACAAATCTACGGTACAAATTGCATTCCCCTTCCCCCCCTCCCACCCTCCCCCACCACCCATTGGCTATTTACAATAGAGAAGAGAAACAACTGAACAATTCAGATTGCAACAAAGAGTTTTAAGCATTAAGGTGTCAGCCGTGGCCCTGTGGTCGCACTCTTACCTCTGAGTCAGAAGGTTGCAGAATCAAGCCCCCACTCCAGAGACTTGAGCACAAAATCTAGTAGTAGATTTGACACTTCGGAGGTGGCATCTTTCGGATGAGATGTTAAACCAAGGCTCTGTCTGCCCTCTGAGGTGGAAGCAAAAGATCCCATGCCACTATTTTGAAGAAGAGCAGGGGAGTTCTCCCCAGTGTTCTGGTCAGTATTTATCCCTCAACCAACGGGTTCGAATCTGACCTCGGGTGACTGTCTGTGTGGAGTTTGCACATTCTCCCCGTGTCTGCGTGGGTTTCCTCCGGGTGCTCCGGTTTCCTCCCACAGTCCAAAAATGTGTGGGTTAGGTTGATTTGGCTATGATAAATTGACCCTTAGTGTTAGGGGGGATTAAATATGTGGGGTTATGGGGATAGGATGGGATATGTTAGGGGGAATTAAATACGTGGGGTTACGGGGGTAGGGTGGGATATGTGTACTGTGGGGATTAAAGCAGGGACAGGGTACTGGATTTGGATGATCAGCCATGATCGTATTGAATGGCAGAGCAGGCTCGACGGGCCGAATGGCCTACTCCTGCTCCTAGATTCTATGTTTCTATGTTTCTATGTTAACATATAAAAATTGTTCTCTGTCTATATATACTGTCTGTGTAATCGATTTGTATTCCCTCACTGTACCTGAAGAAGGAGCAGAGCTCTGAAAGCTCGTAATTTCAAATAAAACTGTTGGACTATAATCTGGTGTTGTGCGACTTCTCAACATATAAAAAAACAGATAATCTGGTCATTTATCACATTGCTGTTTGTGGGAGCTTGCTATGCGCAAATTGGCTGCCGCGTTTCCATACCTTACAACAATGACTACACTTCAAAAGTACTTCATTGGGTGTAAAGCGCTTTGCAACATCCTGAAGTCGTGAAAAGTGTTATATAAATGCAAGTCTTCTCTTCTTTGAAATGAATATTGGAGGATGAGGCCTCACAAAGGATGTACCCTCAAGTATTTGGTGCACCTCTACAAGGGTCACTTTTTGACCTTGTACCGCCAGCGGGAAGACCTGCCCGCTAGGAGCTTGTATCCGAATTTCGAGCGCGCAATTTTCCAACCAGCTGGTTGAAGCGTCATTCACAGCCTCTCCTTACGAAAGTGAGAAGTCGCACAACACCAGGTTATAGTCCAACAGTTTTATTTGAAATCACAAGCTTTCGGAGCGGCTGCTCCTTCGTCAGGTGAAGTGAAGAAATACAAATGGGCACAGCATGTATAGTCAGAGAACAATGCCTGTGCAGAAAACAATGCCAGATGACTACAGTTAATCTTTCTAACTGCCCTTTATCACACCTCGGCAGAGAGACAATCACGGCAATCAAATCCAACCAGGTCAGTCAGGAACTTCTTACGAAATACACACCCAGTGCCCGAGGCGACTTGCCACCAGCACAAAGTCGGAAAGTTAGCTCTGCAATGTTGATGCTCTTGACAGTAGACAGCACCACAGTGGGCAGCAGCCATTCTTCTTCGGTGGACTATTTGGGCATGAGGGCCATTAGTACCAAGCCTGATCTTGGCACGCACACACACCAGATAGTAATCAGGAGCAGTAGTCTTGGCTGAGTGTCTCACAGACACTGAGGCCAGTTATAGCAACCTCATCACCACCTCCACTGAAATCAGCTAATACAGCAGAAATCAGAGCTGCTACCTTGTTGGTTGTTATGACTGCGTACAGAGTCAGGAGAGCTGGGGGAGGGGGGTGGGGGGGGCATGCTGTCCACAATTTTCTGACTTCAGACGTCTACGCCCTAAGCTCTGGAATTCCCTCCTTAAACCTCTCCTCCTTTAAGACGCTCCTTAAAACCTACCTCGTTTTTCTAAACCAAGCTTTTGGTCACCTGTCCTGATGTCTCCTTCTTCGGCTCTGTGTCAGTTATTTTGTCTGATTGCTCTCCTGTGAAGCGCCTTGGGACGATTTATGATGTTGAAAAGAAAGAAAGACTTGCATTTCTATAGCGCCTTTCACGACCACCGGCCGTCTCAAAGCGCTTTACAGCCAATGAAGTACTTTTTTGAATTGGAGTCACTGTTGTAATGTAGGAAACGTGGCAGCCAATTTGCGCACAGCAAGCTCCCACAAACAGTGATGATGTGATAATGACCAGATATTCTGTTTTTGTTATGTTGGTTGAGGGATAAATATTGGCCAGCACACCGGGGATAACTCCCCTGCTCCTCTTCAAATAGTGCCATGGGATCTTTTACGTCCACCTGAGAGAGCAGACGGGGCCTCGGTTTAACGTCTCATCTGAAAGACGACACCTCCAACAGTGCAGCACTCCCTCAGCACTGCACTGGAGTGTCAGCCGAGATTTATGTGCTCAAGTCCCTGGAGTGGGACTTGAACCCACAACCTTCTGACTCAGAGGCGAGTGTGCTACCAAGTGAGCCACAGCTGACACCTAAGGTGCTACATAAATGCAAGTTGTTGTTGCTGCTGTATTTTTGGGGAAAATGGTGGGCACTGTGCGCCTGAGTTTCTGAAATACGCCCATGCTGCCAAGGGTCCCCACTGGCAGCACAAGATCACGACATCGCTTCGGAGGCTGCCCGCCCCCTCATACCAGCTTATAGTATCTAAAGAGGCCTGGAAGACCAAGCACAAGACATGTAATATCCTTGTTGGCATGAGGCTGGCTGAGCCGCATTGCCTCGCTCCCCCGCATGCTGGCGTTTCTCACTTTAAAAATAAATGCCTACGCGAGTTGAGACGCGAGTCCTGGGACGGCAGGACTGTCGTATGAGGAGAGGTTGGGTCGACTAGGCCTGTATTCACTAGAGTTTAGAAGAATGAGAAGGGATCTCATTGAAACATATAAAATTCTGGCAGGGCTAGACAGACTGGATGCAGGGAGGATGTTTCCCCTGGCTGGGGGGGTCTAGAAGAAGGGGGTCACAGTATCAGGATACGGGGTAGGACATTTAGGACTGAGATGAGGAGAAATTTCATCACTCAGAGGGTGGTGAGCCTGTGGAATTCTCTACCACAGAAGGCTGTGGAGGCCAAGTCACTGAATATATTTAAGAAGGAGATAGATAGATTTCTAGACGCAAAAGGCATCAAGGGGTATGGGGAGAGAGCGGGAATATGGTATTGAGATAGAGGATCAGCCATGATCATGTTGAATGGCGGAGCCGGCTCGAAGGGCCGAATGGCCTACTCCTGCTCCTATTTTTTCTATGTTTCTATGAGAAGACAATAACAATCTGCAGAACCTGCACTCCGAGTGCTAGCGACCAGCCAACTCCAACCAGACCATTCTTTGCTGGCGCCAGTGCGAGGCCTGCGGTCAGCTGATCGATGGATTTAACAGGAGAGCGGAGACATTTTTAATAAGCTAGTCATCCAAAATATGAAGGGCAAACCACGTATGCACCGCAGCATGGAGCACCACAGGTTCTAACATTGCAGTCAAATTACTGAGCAAGGCAGGATCCCTTACAGCAGAGAGACTGACAGCACTCAAGGAGATGAGCAGCGACGAGCGCCAATAATTGGGAGCATTTTATGTTCGGATCAGGAATGCCTGTAATTGGGAATGCTGAGACACGTGCGCCTTTCAGTCAGGGGTTGTGCTGGGACGTGGCACACACTGATCTGGATCAATAGCAACTGAAACATGGGGCGTTCGCTCTTACCTGTTTGCGATTTGCCCTTAAAACAAAACCCCAAATCATTACAGTTGAGAGGGGCAATTGCCAAGCAGCCACTCTATAAGACAAGGAGTCCATAAATATTCTCCGAGTGTAGCTCCTTGTGCTGTGTGTGGTTTTTCTTGGGGAGGTATTATTTAATGCATATGTATTGTACTACACAGCTGGTGTTCCTTGGGGAGTGGTTGTAGTGTTGAGGTCAGCTGCAAGCCTACGATTTCCATTGAGATAATGAAGAGACTACGATGCTCCAAAATTTAATTTAGAGACAGAAAATCCGCTGAATCTGGAATATGTGTGTGGATCTTTTATGTGGATGGGATTTAACCCCTTCACTTGTCATTTTTACAGCTCTGAGCCTGATTAACAGCAACAACTTGCATTTATATAGCGCCTTTAAAACATCCCAAGGTGCTTCACAGGAGTGTCAGCAGACAACATTAGATACCGCGCTACAGAAGGAGATATTAGGACAGGTGACCAAAAGCCTGGCCAAAGAGGTAGGTTTTAAGGAGCACCTTTAAAGGAGGAGAGAGAGAGGTGGAGAGGCAACTCCAGGGAGGGAATTCCAGAGCTTAGGGCCTAGGCAGCTGAAGGCATGGCCGCCAATGCTGGGGCGAAGGGAATCGAGGATGCATAAGAAGCCAGAATTGGAGGACTGCAGAGCTTTCAGAGGCTGGAGGAGGTTACATAGATAGGGAGGGGCAAGGCCATGGTAGGATTTGAACAACAGGATGAAAGTTTTAAATTTGAGGCCTTGCGGGACCGGGAGCCAATGTCGATCGGAGAACAAGACTTGGTGCGAGTTAGGATCTGGGCAGCAGTTTTGGATGAATTGAAGTTTACAGAGGATGGAAGATGGGAGGCCTGCCAGAAGAGCATTGGAATAGTTGTCTGAAGGTGACAAAAGCATGGATGAGGGTTTCAGCGGCAGATGGGCTGAGACTATTCTTCATGCCTCTGTGAAGTGCCTCTGTGAAGTTGGGATATTTTTCGATGTTAAAGGTGCTGTATAAATGCGAGTTGTTACAATATTCCTCCAGGCATGTCTCTAGTCAGGCTCCTTCCATTGTAGCCCGCAGTCAGCAGTTCAGTGGCAGTTTCTTTACAGGGACGCATTGCTGTCTTTTTTGTTAAACCTCCCTTCCTAGAAATTAAACAGTTTCTCAATGCCACAAGCAGAATTGATTTGGAATACTGTAATCACGAACAAAGCAAAGCAGGGCCCAGAGGGATGCTGAGCAGGCTGAGGTGCTTTTACTGATGAAATCTCCATGGATTAAAGAAATAAAGGGGTTATTAGGCAGCAGCCATGAATAGGTGTAACCAACTCATTAGTATGTGTTGGGCAATGCTACTTTTTCCTATTATTTTGAGCTGTTCCATCACTTTCCCTTTGTTCTTTTTTTTATGAGTTTTTGTGCTCACCGACATGAGGAATATTAATGCTGGGGAATTAAACACTTTCCTACTTTAGGCCCCCAGCATCAGTATCTAACACTGCCAGGTCAGGGAGAGAATGGTTCAACGTAATACTTTGTACAGACTAGTCATTGTATTTCCACCAGGTCTATCTACGAGTGCCTCCCTCCCCCCTGCAGAGAGATCATTAAGAATTTAGTAACTGACGATCTGTCCAACTTGAGCCAACCCCAGCCAGCAACATAACAAACCATAATAGCATTAACATAGAATGACATCGAATTTCACAGCACAGAAACAGGTCATTCGGCCTAACAGGTCTGAGCTGGTGTTTATGCTCCACACAAGCCTCCTCCCACCTTATTTCATCCCAGCCTATCAACATATCCTTCTATTCCTTTCTCCTTCATTTCCTTATCTAGCTTCCCCTTGAAAGGCATCTATGCTATTCGCCTCAACCACTCCATGTGGTAGCGAGTTCCACATCCTCACCACATAAAACAAAATGGTGAGATCCATTCCAGTCAATCTCCTGCGTTGCACATGGAGAGTAGGACCTAGGCAGTGTAAGGCACTACCAGTGGTAGGTTGAAGGCGGGAGGAGTGCCCAAGAGGCCCGAGCCAGGGGAACTGAGAGTTAAAGGGGGCCGGGAAGGCGGGAGTTGCAGGGCTGTAGCAGGTTACAAGAGATAGGGAGGGCCAAGGCCATGAAGGGATTTAAACACATGGATGAGAAGTTTTTAATTGAGGTGTTGGGGGTCCTGAGCACAGTTGGTTAGACGTTACGCTCCCATTACTCTGGCCCACTGGGGGGAATGTTGACTTTGTGCGCTAGTGTGACTTCACAGGTGACTTCAGTGGAAATAAAAGTCAGGAGAGATGTAAAACCCATTTTACACTATGATGCAAAGTCAAAATCTACCCCACTAAGCGCTTCAGCCCCAGTTACAGAAGAGCATCTCCTAGCAGCTTTATTCATCACACCAGCCAACCAGTGGTCTCTCTGAAGCGGTCTTTTATGTTGTCAGTGAGACGTTTGCGCATTCAGTGCCAACCATGAGCCTTGCCCAGCTGATGACAACCCTGAAGTAAAGGTGGCTGATTCACCCACATCCAGAAGAGCCTATTTTTCACCTTGGCTTTAAATTAAATAAAATTCATCAGCAAAACACTCCATTTTAGAGACAAAAGCAAAATGGATCTACATTTTGTTTATGTTCAATTGCTTTTGTTTTTCTAGTACTCTTGACACAGCAATAATTGGGAGGATGCAGATGAAATGTTTGTACTGTTGAGCTCCACAGCTTTCACTGCGCTCATCCTCCTTGTTTAGTTCTGTCTGAGTGTGTGATTAGAGGCTGCTGGTAATCTTTGAAAGTTGGATTGCCGGCTGTTGCAGCTGCTGATTAATTATTCCTGCTAATTCGTTTGTGTGTGAGCCAATCCCTAATGGCACTCTTGACGAGTATTTTATTCTCTGCTGTGGTTTTAGTGCCATTTCCTTTCCTTCCCTCGTTTTCAGGGCCTCAGCAAAGGCATTGACCCAGCAAGCTGGCTCAAGTAGCCTGAGTACTGTAGTCAGCTTCTTGCTTCCGGTTAGAAGGCTCGGTCTCCTGGTCTACGGCTCTTGAAAGAGCTTTTGCACCAGTCTCAGCCGTGGCACAGTGGGCAGCGCTCTCGCCTCTGAAACAGAAGGTTGTGGCTTCAATTCCCACTGCAGAGACTTGAGCGCAAGATCTAGACTGACACTGAGGGAGTTCTGCACCATCGGAGGTGCCACCTTTCAGATGAGATGTTAAACCAAAGTCCTGTTTGCCCTCTCAGGTGGATGTAAAAGATTTCATGGCACTATTTGAAGCAGAGCAGGGGAGTTCACTCTGATGTCTTGGTCAATATCTATCTCTCAACCAACACCAAAAAAAATAGATTATTTGGTCATTATCACATTGCTGTTTGTGGGCGCTTGCTGTGTGCAAATTGGCTGTTGCGTTTCCTACATTATAACAGTGACTACACTTCAAAAGTACTTCATTGGCTGTAAAGCACTCTGGCACGTCCTGAGGTCATGAATGGTGCTATATAAATGCAAGTCTGTCATTCTCTCTCCCTGACATCTCATGTCTCCCTGACGTAATACCAGGAGTCCACGCGAGTGGCTATCTCCATCTGTGACTTTCCGTCCCTCCCTGTGGGAAACTGCCTAGCTAAGGCATGACTAAGATCAGCAACGCAGAGGTGTCACTGGTGGAGGGAGCAACGCACAATGTGATTGGGGCTTCAGTGCGTTGTGCTGTTATGCTCTACTCCTTTTTGAATTGAGAAGCCTAGATGAAAGACCAAGGCCCATAGTACAACACACCACAAAGAGTTGGAAGGAAGGCTCAAGTTGGCACTTGTCATGTAACTCACGCTAGTAAGATGTAAGAGGAAAGGGAGATTTAGGAAGTTGCACAGGTTAGAGGTCCTGGGAAAGAGTGTGTTAGAAGTGAGACAGTGTAGTAAGTCTTGATTTCAACTCAGTAAAGTTACCCGCAAGAGGCAGAGCATGGAAGATAGATTATTTAGAGATTAGAAAGAACAGGAGGAAACATCACAGAAGCAATAATCGCCCCTCTAGAGGGATAGGTACAATATCCGTTCAGCTAAACAAAACAGAAACACGATGTAACCTTCCCTTAATGAGCTGCTCTGGAAGTGTAGCATTTATTGTGGCCTTGTAAGCTGCAGGAGCGAGTAATAGATGCTACTGCAGGTTAAATAAAGTGTTGAGCAGTGCATCGTGCTGTGCAATACTCTGCAAGGCTGGCCCAGGCACCTCATGTAGCACCTAACTCTGTAGCCTTCAGTAAGCAGTGCACGGCTCACTGCCTTTCTCCCCATTAGAACTGTCATCACCTAGAAATTCTGATCAATTTTCACATTGGCGCTTCGCTGCCAATTAGTAACTTTTCCTGTTCTGCTCTGGTGATAGAGGAGGGAGAAAGGTGCAGCTTACGCACCTCCCCACCCCCTCCATCCAAAACACCCCATTGCTCTAAAGTCTGGCGGGGAGGGAGTTTTTTAACTGCATTTTAATCGTGTATTTTGTGGCTGTAGTTGTAATATCTGACCGTAGATTTTAACAAAGCGCATAAAGATGATTGATGGTCTCTTTCTTTGTTGAAACTCCCTTTGAAATGCCACTCCTGTGCTCCCAACATGTTTTACGAAGGTTGTGGTTATAAACAGAGGGGGATTAAAATTTGACAGATATCATTAAGTGCAAAGCACTGTCCTTGGAGGCTTCACAGAAAGGGTTTTACAGTGAGGGGTGTGTTGATAGCACGCTCCTTTCAGAGAGGAAGCCATAAGCATTGTGTGCTATATCAGTGTAACAGACAGGGACATCACTAATAGAGTGCGTTACATGGCTTCTCTGTTGCTGAGAGGGAGTATAAATTATGTGTTGGGTGAGATGCCACAGTGGAGTGGCACAGTGATCCTTTTTAAGCGGGACAGGGAATATTAGGGAGTGTAAACGGTGTATATTACACCTCATGGGAGTTCAGGAGGCAGTATGGGATCTCACCAATCTAGAACACTTAGATCTAAGGAAGTGCCCCTTGCTGTACGAGACAAACGTGTTAGGTAAATAGGGGCATTAAATCCAGATAGAAAGAGGCAGGAGACACAGCGAAGCTGTAGGGCATTGGAGCTTGTCAAACGAGTTTGCTCCAGGTTTTCCCTATTGGATAATGCTCAGGACTGGTCATCAACAACTTGCATTTCTATAGCGCCTTTAAAGTAGTAAAACGTCCCGCTGAGCTTCACAGGAGCGTTATCGGACAAAAATTGACACCGAGTCAAAGAAGAAGACAGTAGGAGAAGGTGACCAAACGCTTGGTCAAAGAGGTAGAGTTCACGGTTGAATGGTAGATATGAATGGCGTCCTGAATTGCCTCTCGCCTCGTCCCAGCACATGTAACACCTCGAAGTCCAGTCCCATTAACAGACTTAGTAAATGAGCAATTCCCTCTTATATTTTGTAGATTTCATTACTGAATGAAACTGTGTGAAACCGAACCACACAGACTATGAAGGCCCCAGGACTGTGCTGAGTTAGCCGATTTCACTGCGGGCGCGAATATTATCCTCAGTGCCCCGAGCTAGGGAAGGGAAAACTAGGAAAGGGAAGGGTTTTTGGTCCTGATCAATGACTGAAAAGACCCACATCTGAATAGCCGCTGACACTTATTGTGTTGGCACATATCTGTGGAATGGCTACATAAGTGAGCACTGGACAGGTGCTGGCACCTGCAAAACTGGACTGATCTGTGCTATCGTGTGACATTCAGGAAGCAGCTTTTTGTACAGTACCTACAGTGTGGGCAGTTTGAAGTGTGCCCACTGATGCCAGGCACATGCCACTCCTTTGACTTACGTGCCTGTTTTTCACAGTGTATGTGTAACACTCTATCATCAATGAATAGAAGTCCTCAAAACCTTGCTCGAGGAGATAGGCTTTTTTTTTTTAAGAACTTACCTGTACTGGCTTTTCATTAACCAACAGCTAACCAACCAGAGAGAACAAATCCTAAACACAAACAGATTTTCTTCTGCTCCATCGACGACTCTGTTGTGGGGTGTGTTACTGAGCGTACTGACCAGTAGGGTCCTAGGTTTGATAGTTGGTTCGTTTGGTTAGTTAGTTGATGTCAGCCGGGGCAGTGGTAGGTGAGCTGCAGATGGACCGGGGAGGATAAAAAAATATCAGCCAGGTTTCCCACTCCTGATCACTGCCCCACCCCACCACCCTCGGAAAGTGGGCGCGTTTGGACAACAACAGCAACTTGCATTTATTTAGCGCCGTTGATGTAGTAAACATCATGTAGGAACAGGCTCGAGGGGCCGAATGGCCAACTCCTGCTCCTATCTTCTATGTAAAACGTCCCAAGGCGCTTCACATGCGCGCTATCAGACAAGATTTGACATCGAGCCACATAAGGAGATATTGGGACAGGTGATCGAAAGCTTGGTCAAAGAGATACGTTTTAAGGATTGTCTTAAAGGAGGAGAGACAGGCGGAGAGGTTTAGGGAGGGAATTCCAGAGCTTAGGGCCTCGACAGCTGAAGGCCCGGCTGCCAATGGTGGGGTGAAGGAAATCGGGGATGCGCAAGAGGCCAGAATGGGAGAAACGGAGGGCGATTGGGTGAGGCGGGATTAGGTTTGACTGTGATGACCCCCCCCATGTTTGAATAGCCGGCCCACACTCATTGTCGAGGCTCAACATAGAGAAGTGAGGGAATGGAGGGAGCTGTTGGACCCCATGAAACCGTATCCTAGCGTGAGTCGGCGCTGCAGCAGAGGAGGGGAGAAAAGAGGAAAAAGACAGGAACTGGTCGGAGGGCTCAGGAGGAGCTGTGCGATGGCAGATGGTGCCGGGGCGCAGAGAAGGAAGTGACAGCTGGAGACCGGCATCTGGCACATCTCTGTGTGCTTACCAGCCTCACCAGAGCTCGACATGGAACATCCCAGTCCAACGCTGCATGCGCACGTAACCAAAACGGTGCTCATGCGTGGCGATCTCTTGATGCCTCAACCAGAGTCTTGTTAATTTCCAAACTGCAGAGTAGTTTGTTAAAGGAAACAGCATTGCCTAGTCAATATTTAATTACATTGTGCTTCGTAGTGGGTGGTTGAGTGACCAGAGATAGCTCAGTGCACACCGGTGAGTGTTTAATCAGGGCGGCTGATTTATGGTAATGCACTGAAAGGATGACAGTAGCAATTTAAAAAACACAGGTTGCTTCAGGCTTTAAAGAGCGAATGTCACCATCGGGACCCCTCATAAAAAAGTCAAACAGTTTCGAAGAATTATTAACATTCACATCCTTTTAGTTTAGTTCTGTTTTTTAAAGAAAAATTCTTGATAGTTTTAACAGTGAGTGCTGATGGCATAACTGTGTGTGATTGGTTTGTTGGAGTTACACAGTCTTGACATTGAGATGGAGCCAGATTAACACCAGTAGAAATCTAATTATTAACGTTGGTTGGAGGTTTGGTGGAGTTACTGATTCTGATGGCATGAGTGAGTTGGAATCACATCAGTAGAGATATAAGAATATATCTTACAAATCCGAGCTCCCAATGAGCAAAGGTCTACATAGGAAGGTGGGAACAGGAGTAGGCCATTCGGCCTGTTCGACCAATCAATTAGATCATGATTGATCTGTACCTCAACTCCATTTACCCGCCTTTGTTCCATATCCCTTGATACCCTTACCCAGCAATCTCAGTCTTGAAATTTTTAATTGATCGAGCATCCACAGCCTATTGGGGTAATGAGGGCTGTTGGTCCCCATTGGGAGCACAAATTCATAAAATATACCCTTCAGTCAGTAACACAGGCTGCTGTCTGAGGGAAGTTACTGATAACGTGAGTGAGTTGGATTAACATTAGTAGTTGATTCCTGAGTTGAAGGGGTTGTCTTATGAGGAAAGGTTGAGCAGGTTGGGTCTATACTCATTGGAGTTTAGAAGAATGAGAAGTGACCTTATTGAAACATATAAGATTCTGATGGGGCTTGACAGGGTAGATGCAGGAAGGATGTTTCCCCTCATGGGGGAATCTAGAACTAGGGGGGCATAGTTTCAGAATAAGGGGTCGCCCATTTAAAACGGAGATGAGGAGGAATTTTTTCTCTCAGAGGGTCGTGAATCTTTGGAATTCTCTTCCACAGAGAGCTGTGAAGGCTGGGTCATTGAATATATTCAAGGCGGAGATAGACAGATTTTTGAAAGGTAAGGGAGTCGAGGGTTATGGGGAGCGGGCAGGAAAGTGGAGTTGAGGCCAAGATCAGATCAGCCATGATCTTATTGAATGGCGGAGCAGGCTCGAGGGGCCAAATGGCCTACTCCTGCTCCTATTTCTTATGTTCTTATGTAGATGTAGGTGGTGAATATAGATTCCCTGCAGTTCTTCAGAAGAGCGTTGTCACGGTCTTGAGAGAAAAGTGCAATCAAGCTGTAGAGGGTAATTTGCGGGTTGGCTGGGATGAGTGAGATTCCTGATTTACCGCGATCTCTTCGACCTTGCTTGACCACTTTAGGGGGTCGGAGAGGAACCTCCCAATGCTTTTGCTAAATTGGTCTTAAGTTGTTTTTTTGTCTTAATGCCTTTCCCACAAGATTAAAGGACTGGGGGAGGGTCAATGGGGGCACGAGTGGCTCTAGCATGTCTGGATGAGGTGGACTGAACTGACCAGAGTGTCTTTTCCCATCCTCCTGTTCATTTGTGTTGTTAACCCGGTGTTTCAGCTCCTCTACTTCACTTAGCTGAGTAACTCCGCCAGTTTACAGCAGACAGCACTGACCAGTAGAACACCAACACGCTCCAGTTCCGATTACCGCCCACCTTGCTGAGTTCTACCTGGTAAATTGTAATGATTTAGTGTTCCTGGGAGGGAGCGCAAATTGGGAATTTGGCTGTGAAGGGTAGCACACCTGATTCTCGGCTCATGCCGACCTTATGGCCAAACTCCAACCACATGAGGCTCTGCCCAGGAACGCTAAATCATAAAATTACATTTTAATAGATGGAAAATCATGCCGGTCTGAACAGACTGACCTCTGTGCCTGAATCCCCGATATGTGATCCCGTCAGGCATAGCTCTGCTCCGGGTGCACTATAGCGTATCATTTTTTTTAAAATTATTCATTTATGGGATGTGGGCATCACTGACAAGGCCAGCATTTACTGCCCATCCCTAATTGCCCTTGAGAAGGTGGTGGTGAGCCGCCTTTTTACCAAGAGGTAAGCTTGAAAGCTGAAAATCTAGTGACTCCTGCTGTCAAGTGTGTTGGGCAGTAGCTTGGTGCATCCCCATAGGGAAAACAAGCATTTTACCCAGCCAGCTTTTGTGCATCTCCTTTCACTTTGCTGAAAGTGGTATTGGCAGAAGCCTGGCTATAACTTATCTACTCTCCCTCTTGGCCACTCTTGGCTACGGTGACAAATAGAGAATGGGAGGAAACTACCCATATATTAAAAAGTATAATAAAAATCTTAAGTCTACAAAACCTTATATCCTGTTGACATGTTTTTGTGGCACTTTTGTGTCAATTTTCCCATTATAATTTCCTATAATGGAAACTTCCTATGGAAACTTGTTACACTGTAATGAGACCCTCCCACCATCAGTGGCACTGTGGTGCCTCAGTTTTGCCTCTCTCAGCTCCTCAGTCTGTACAGCAGAGAGAGACATATCTAACTTCACAAATTGCTGCAACATTTGCTATTTGCATTATAAGTAATGATATAAAATAAAAGGATTATATAAAGATAAGGACAAAGTGTATGTCTTTAAAATGCCGACTAACCACGCTTCACCGGAAGATTGCATTTGTCTTAACTCCCAGTTGGCAGCGCCATAGATGATTGACTAGTATTAAATAATAAAGTCTTGGTCTGAAAATGATTCTTTATTCTAATAGCAACCCCTCATCATTCCTTTAGGTATGTCTAATGAATTAGTTATATATTCCTCAAAGATCTTGGCTGTATAAATTGCCAGTGTATGTCATAAAGCTTAGTATAGGGGCAAGGAGGGTCAAGTTTAATTGTTTGGACCTAGTAGTGGGTGGTCACTTGCACAGCTGTTAAGTTAGCGGTGGAATGTGTCTGTAAAACGAGCCTCTCTCAGTGGCTGTTTCAATATGCCGCAGTTTAGTCACACTCCCAGCTCTCCGGGTTGAAAGAATGATGTTGGAGGATCTGCTTTCTGATGTACTTTCTTTCCCCTCTGATTATACTATTCCCCCAGCCAAGGTGCATCACCACTGAGCCTTACAAACCAGGAAAGCCTCCGGTTCGATCCCTAGCTTGTACAGTTAGTTAATCTCAGCTGGGTGGGCAATGGGGGTGCCACAATTGGTTTCAGTGACTCTAGGCTAGGGAGGGGATGAATCAGCCAATGATTCCCACCGCTGACTCTTGCTGGAAAGTGAAGGTCAGGTAAAGACAGGCTCCACTGCAGTTACCTCCGCCACCAGGGTCAAATAGCCTCACCCATGAAGACTGGCGTGTTCCAGCAGCACTCGCTGGATAGTGATCAGGACTATTCGCCTTCATTAACTCAAGGGAAGCTAAACCTAGCACCCTCTGTCTCTGCCCCTGCTTCAGACACATCCTAAAGCTCTTGATACAAGCTACTTACTTTTGAAATTGTAGTGACTGTTGTTACATTGGTTAAACCTAGCAGCTATTTTGTACAAAGCAAGATCCCACAAACAGCAATGAGATGAATGACCACTTTGGTGATATTGGTTTAAGGGAAGAATTTTGGCCAGGTTCCCGGGACAAGCACCTGGACAAGCAAGGACGGGAGGTTACAGAAGAGCTCGAGAGTGAGCAGTCCGAGGGGGACAGAGACATGGAAGTGGGGGGGTGGGGTGGCATCGTGTGGAAAGGGAAAGGTTAGTGAGGGGCAGAAGGAGGAAGAAGGGGCAGCTCCTCGGCCCAAACCTAATGTAAGGAAGAGGCTGTAACTGCAGGGAAGGTTCAAACAAGAGGTGAAAAAGAGCCGGAGGTTGCAGGAGAAAGCAACAGATGCCCGAAACGTTGGAAGGAGCATGAGAGGAGGGAAGGGGCTGAGATTAAATGATGGGGGGATTATCAGGCACACTTCCTGACATGAATCTGTCATTCATGAAAGAAAGACTTATGAAATAATACTGAGTGGCCTGCGGGTGGCGCTGTCCAGGGAGAGTATAAATACTCGGGCACGGGCCCAGCTTGCACAGGACATTCTTAACAGGAACTAGTGAAGGACACAACTCGACCTCCATGTTGTAAAACAGTTGATTAAAGCTTTGTTTAACGCTTAGACCAAGTGCCTAGTAGTTTTCTTACGTCACTTCCCTTATTCGGAGCCATGATTACTGATCAATTTTTAAAGTATAATAGATTAGTATATGTTATGGGAGATAAACTTCAGGTTTTGATGTTAATATGTGTTGGAGGAATGGCTGTGCAGAGCAGCGGAATGGATTTGTATGATACAATGGAATGATCACGATGTTGTAAATGTTTTTAATGTTCAATAAATAATATATTAAAAAAAAGTGGGTAGCACTCTTCTGTCTAAGTCAGAAGGTTATCGGTTCAAGTCCCAGCTCAGAAACTTGTAGTACAAAATCTAGACTGATGCTCCAGTGCAGTACTGAGGGGGTGCTGCACTGTCGGAGGTACTGTCTTTCGGATGAGATGTTAAACCGAGGCCCCTTCTGCAATGTTCCTTCTAATTATTTTTGGGAGCGCGGTCCCTTTAACTGGCTACGCTTCCCATGCAAATTTTCGCGCATGCGCGGCTTCTTCCATTGAAAAGCCGGTGAGCGGCCGGCACGCGATCTCCAGACCATTGCCTGCCACACGGCCGCGCGGCTTAGTGGGAACGTTGCCCGTCTGCCCTCTCAGGTGGATCCCATGGCACTATTTCAAGGTAGCTAGGGGAGTTCGCCCCGGTGTCCTGGCCAGTATCAACCCTCAACCATCAACACTAAAACAGATGATCTGGTCATTATCACATTGCTGTTTGTGGGAGCTTGCTGTGCGCAAATTGGCTGCCGCGTTTCCTACATTACAACAGTGACTACGCCTCAAAAGTACTTCATCGGCTCTAAAGCGCTTTGGGGCGTTCTGAGTTGGTGAAAGGCGCTATATAAATGCAAGTCTTTCTTTTAAAATTTGTCAAATTTTTTTGTTGTGTAACACTCCTTCGAAGCGTCTTGGGACGTTTTACTACATTAAAGGCGCTATATAAATACAAGCTGTTGTTGTTTTAGATCTTCACTGTCCATTTGATCTGGCAAAAGAGGCAGACAGTTTAACATCTCATTAAAGGATGGCACCTCAGACAGTGCAGCACTCTCCCAGTGTCACTCTAGATTAAGTACTCAAGTCATGTGTACGCTCATTGAACTCTCAACCTTCTGACTCCGAGGTGATCAGCTAACTCAGTCCAGAATGGGGAATAGAATCTTGAATCTGCCTCCTCACTCCATGAAACCGCTGAGCCGACAGTTTAAACACGATAATAGTGACCATTCTTAATTTCCGTTGAAATACAAACTCGGAAGTTTTATCCAGATACAATACGATAGGACCGATTTTTCTGATTGCAGGTGACTTGCCCCACCTCCCCCAGGAGCGCATATCGGGGATATCATGGGTGTGCTTCCCACAGTGTTCCATCCATTTGGATAGAAAATCATGGGAAGCATGCTGGCGAGCTCGCGACAGGCACCCCCAGTGGCTGAGGGTCTGGACCAGTATTCCGAAAGTCAGCCCTGACATCTCAATCTACTCGACACTGATAGGATATCAATAACAGGAGAATCTGTCAATTTCAGGTCAGTTTCATCAATTTTTAAATCAATCAACTGGATAGAAATTCACTGGAAATCTGGGAAAGTGTCTGTGTGTCAGACAGAAAGTTGATTAAAATGTGACGCCAGCTGTTTGTGTCCAGTGGTGATGCCCCTCGACAATTGACCAGTGCAGTGTGCACGCGCACGCCTATATACGCAGACACACATGCACACGTACACACAATGATAATTGTAATTCAGAGCCTTTTTTGATTGTGACCAAGAACAGACAAGTAAGAGCTTTCCCCCCGCCCCCCCCCCCCCACCCCTCCCCGTCCACCGTCCACCATCACCCCGTCCCTCCCATGGTTTAGTGAGCAAAATCAGGACTCGGTTTGGTGTTGACCCTTGCAGCTAGAAAAGAAAAAGAAAGTTCCAAGTTTGATCTATGCTGGATTAACTGGGTTGGGGGTTAGAATTGTTCCAGTTCGTGGCAGAACCTGGGCTGGGGAGGATCAGCGTCAACTCGGGCTCCTCCCCCTGATTGTTACGCAGCGTGAATATGTGGACTCTGGGATCAGGCTGAGCTGTGATGCCCCCCATGGTCCAATTGCCTGCTAACACTCTCTCGGCTAACAAATGGCCACTTTGATGAGGAGTTGGAGGGCAGTTAGCACCCATGTGACCAAACTGTAACATGACTCACAAAGGGGACAGGAAGAATAATACCTTTTTAAAGAGCAAGTCATATCTAAAAAACCGATCACTTCAGGCTGAATTGGTGAGTAAAAGGTGACACTCAGTAATGCTGTGGAGCGCTGACGCAGCCTGTGACTGCGGGAGGTGCAGAGAGTTCTGTACCATCTGGATGATGCATTACAACTCTTGGGTCTTGTGCTCCCGACTGCCAGCACCATAGCAGAATCCATCAGTTGAGGTGATCAGTGTTGGTGGGGGAAGGGGGGATGGAATGAAAGGGTAGTAGAAATCTGACATTCTCTCCCCTAAAGACTGCGGATGCCGGGACAATTGGAGCTTTCGAGACTGAGATCGCTCGATGTTTGTTAGGTTAGGGTATCCAGGCATATGGAGCTAAGGCGTGCAAATGGAGTTGAGGACAAGGGCAGCAGACGCATGGGAACACCACCACCTCCAAGTTCCCCTCCAAGTCATCATCCTGACTTGGAAGTATATCGCCGATCCTTCATCGTCGCTGGGTCAAAATCCTGGAACTCCCTCCCTAACAGCGCTGTGGGAGTACCTTCACCACACGGACTGCAGCGGTTCAAGAAGGCGGCTCACCACCACCTTCTCAAGGGCAACTAGGGATGGGCAATAATTGCCAGTGACGCCCACATCCCATAAAAACGAATTTTAAAAAAAAGGGTGCAGATCAGCCATGATGTAATTAAATGGCGGAGCGGGTTTGAGGGGCTGAATGGCCTCCTCCTGTTCCTTTGTTCCTATACGCACGTGACATGCATGGAATGATCAATGTGTGCGGTGTATCAGGGCAGACATAGCTGCCCTGTCTAAGGTGCTGAAAGTACACTGAGCAATCAGCTGGAACTGCAGTTCGAACGTGAGGCACAGAATCATTCACCACACTCAGTTAGCACGTACTTAAGAAGTTGATTAGGGAGTTGAGGCTTTTTCATTAGTTGTATTTTGAGAGGTGATTGTAAATGTCAATCACTGATGTGTTCCTTAAAGCGCACTGCAATGTGATTGTTGCTTTGTAATGCTACACCAGTCTGCGAGAGAGACAAATTCCGAGTTATTTGGCATTCCTGGCATTTTCTGAGCCATCCAAATTCAATTGAAAGTTATGTGAAGGAGCCGGTGCCAAACCAACACGGGACAATGGGTGAGACACCGTCCAACAACGCCAGATCCGCTCCTGCGCCTCAATCTTCCACATCAATCCTGGAATGTCTGATGCAAAAAAAACAGGCAGCAAAGTACAGCTGTTGTTTTCTGCTGCCTGTGGAGCATCTCCCCCCGCTCGCCAGGAACGGCATCCCCTCGCGCTCGCCACAAAGGGGCCGAGTCGTTTGCATCAGTTACACCAGCGCAACCCGGGCGGAACGGGCCGAGGCAGTGTGAAAGATCGGGGAATTTTAAGCGTAAGTGAGTTACGGCCAAGATAACTTACGCCCGGATCAGGCCCCACCCGCAAAACTGGCCACGCCCCCTCCCCCAGGTCAAAATGGCGAGATTCCGGCGATTGCGCCGGTTCGGGAAGGCGCTTCAAATTGCGCTCGTTTTCTCAGGTGCGCAGGCCCGAGTTGGCACATTTTTTCATCTCAAAAATATTTAATGCACTAAAAAATGGACTAGTGTACACCAAATAACTGTTAAATGGTTCAGTATCGCTTTTTTAAGTCATTTTCAGTGATTTTATATCAGGTTACTCACAGGGGGAGGACCGGACACCCTTATTAAATATACTTATTATTGCTGAAAAACCCATTTTCCGCTGCATTAATAAAGCTGCACCAGGTTACCACTCTCAGATGTATCAGAGAATGCTTTTTAATGGAAAGGGGAATAAAAGAAACAGTTACGTTCTATTATGCTGCCCGATTGCACTGGTTCATGGAAGAATTTGCATTTGTGATTATGCAAATGAATTTTTGGCAGAAACCTGCAGCCTCACCGAACCGGTGGCATTTCAAGCGCATGTTGGGCGCAATTTCCCGATTGCGCCCAAAGCGGAAACTTTACCCCAGACTCTCAGCCATCGTTTACTGAGTCAGAGTGCAGCCGGTGCGCCATGGCTTCGGGAACCTTGTCTTTTGAAGGACAGCGGCTCCCACTCTTCCTGAACTTCACACTTGTGAGAATCCCAGCTTCGTCCTGTTGTTACTCAGCTGAAGATGAAGCGGGAAAAATGGCCGTAAAAAGTGTTCCACTCCCAAACGCAGACAATCTTTTCCAGGAGGTAAATATTTGTCTTTAGTGCTCCAAGTCAAAGCACGGTGTGCTGACTCCACATGTCAGGAATGTGGGTGTTGTGCCGCCCCCCCCCAGTTATCCATGCAATTATTTTAAATCACGGGGTGTGCAAGCATAATGTTATCTATTACACGAAGTTCTGCAGCGCGACCACTAAACTGATAATGAGGATGGGTGTGTAACAGAGCGAGTCTTATTACTAAGAGTCTGACAATGAGGGGTGTGGTTTGCAACAGAGAGAGTGTTATAACCGAGAGTCTGAGGTTGAGGGCGGGGTGTGACAGAGAGAGTTATAACCGAGAGTCTGAGGTTGAGGGCGGGGTGTGACAGAGAGAGTTATAACCGAGAGTCTGAGGTTGAGGGCGGGGTGCGACAGAGAAAGTGTTATAACTGAGAGCTTTTATAATGAAGGTGCAGTGGGTAGCATAGAATTTTAACTGCAAGCCTGATAATGAGGCTAGATTGTGTTAGAGACTGTAACTGTGAGCACCATGCATAGTCCATAATATCCTGGACCATACAGCCTAGGCTGTCCATCCCACCAGTGCTGATCCTTCAGTGGGAGTTGGACAGACAAGTATTCCGTGCTGCAATCTGCTGTGCCCCTGCCCTTTTCTATGGTCAGGTCCCATCAGGATGGTGTGCACACCCACCAAGATCTGTTAAACTGATGCAGGTGAGGTAAACACAGCCTCTGCATTTGCCAAGTTCAGTTCCTGGTTAGGCCCCAGCCTCCCGGTTGGGGTGTCTCAGAGCGTGATTGTACACAGGCCTCATCACCAACATTTAACATTTTCAGTCCAAAATAGATGTTCTCTGAAGTTGGAAGTTGGAAGTTAACTCTTCCATCCAGCAGAGTGGATCACCAAGGCCTGCCCGAGCAAGTCTCCAACCCCTCAGACCGGTACGAATACTGGAGGCCGGGGAGTCCTGCCTGTAAATTACTCCTGAGCCGAGAGATACAGCCAGGGTCAGGGGGCATCTCCCAGATCCCCCGCCCCCAATCGGCACCCCTTGGCTTACTTCCAATGGCTGTTATTTTCTAACATACATTTCAAAAGGGAATTGGATAAATACTTGAAAGGGAGAAATTTGCAGGGCTATGAGGAAAGGGTCAGACTCTCCACCACCGGCGCACGCTGGCTGCAGTGTGTACCGTCTACAAAATGCACTGCAAGAACTCGCCAAGACTTCTTCGGCAGCACCTCCCAAACCCGCGACCTCTATCACCTAGAAGCACAAGGGCAGCAGGCGCATGAGAACACCACCACTTGCAAGTTCCCCTCCAAGTCACACATCATCCTGACTTGGAAATATATCGCCGATCCTTCATCGTCGCTGGGTCAAAATCCTGGAATTCCCTCCCTAACAGCACTGTGGGAGTACCTTCACCACACGGACTGCAGCGGTTCAAGAAGGTGGCTCACCACCACCTTCTCAAGGGCAATTAGGGATGGGCAATAAATACCGGCCTTACCAGTGATGCCCACATCCCATGAACGAATAAAAAAAACGTAGCTCTTTCAAAGGGCTGGCACAGGCACGATGGGCCGAATGGCCTCCTTCTGTGCTGTAAGGTTCTATGAATCTCGACCTAAATCCCCCTGGTAAGAACACGCTGGCCCAGTTTGCCAGGCTGCGGAGAAAGTACAGCTCGAGCCCCTACACTCAGTGTACAACAAAGCCGCGCAGACCAGGGTTGCCAACTCTGGTCGGATGTATTCCTGGAGGTTCCAACCGTCCCGCCCCCACGCTCCCGCCATTGGTCACCCGGCACGCCCATCCTCGCACCACCTTCCCACACAGATTGGAAAGCGAACAGGCTCTTAATTACCCGATTGGATGCTGCTTGACTGTCAGTCAAACAGCTTTTTACCCCATCGCCAATATTTTTATAATTAATTAACAAAAGAACATTAAAAAAAATCACGCACAATTTTTTTAAATGGCGCTAGGATTTCTCACAGAGTTGCTCGCAGCAGTGTGCTGGAGATTAATCTTTAATTCCTGGAGACTCCAGGGCAATCCTGGAGGGTTGGCAACCCTAACGCAGACCAGTGGGCTTTAAAGACTGCCCTCATTGTAACAGAGGTCAAGTTATAATGAGAATAGGGTACATTAAATGGATAGTGTTATAACAAGGGTGCGATGTGCAGTCTAACTCTTCACTTTCACAGTAATTGACTTTATGTGCCACTTGTAAAGGGCACATAGTGAGTGAATATGCCGTGTTACGATATGATTAAATGGATGATATTAGCATAAAAATGTATTTGTGTGTAGGAGCCAGGCTTGGGGAGATAAGGAGAATATTCCTCAGGACAGAATCCCCAGTTTCCCACTGATGTACCTGTAAAACCCTTTCAGTGTCGGGAGAGATAAGTGCAGCTGATTGTGAGGTGATTAATCTGTTTGTCCCAAAAACAAGATTCGCATTAAGTGGAATACACACTGCAATTGCAGCGGGACTCGCACAAACCGAGATAAACACACGGCAGCCAGTCCCAGTTATAACACGGAAAATGTGGCCACTTGCCTCAGCCACGAATACAGTCAGGACTGTTGTGTCTGTCCTTCTTGATTTAAGGTGATGATGTAGCATAATTAAAGCCTTGTGCTGAGGTGTTTGGCAAATTATTTTGGTTTTTTTTATTCGTTTATGGGATGTGGGCGTCGCTGGCAAAGCCAGCATTTATTGCCCATCCCTAGTTGCCCTTGAGAAGGTGGTGGTGAGCCGCCTTCTTGAACCGCTGCAGTCCGTGTGGTGAAGGTACTCCCACACTCCTGGTAGGGAGTGAGTTCCAGGATTTTGACCCAGTGACGATGAAGGATCGGCGATATACTTCTAAGTCAGGATTGTGTGTGACTTGGAGGGGAACTTGGAGGTGGTGGTGTTCCCATGCGCCTGCTGCCCTTGTCCTTCTAGGTGGTAGAGGTTGCGGGTTTGGGAGGTGCTGCTGAAGAAGCCTTGGTGAGTTGCTGCAGTGCATCTTGTAGATGGTGCACACTGCAGCCACGGTACACCGGTGGTGGAGGGAGTGAATGTTTAAGGTGGTAGATGGGGATGCCAATCAAGCAGGCTGCTTTGTCCTGGATGGTGTCGAGCTTCTTGGAGTGTTGTTGGCAGCTGCACTCATCCAGGCAAGTGGAGAGCATTCCATCACACTCCTTACTTGTGCCTTGTAGATGGTAGAAAGGCTTTGGGGAGTCAGGAGGTGAGAGACTCGCCACAGAATACCTAGCCTCTGACCTGCTCTTGGTGCCACAGTATTTATGTGGCTGGTCCAGTTAAGTTTCTGGTCAATGGTGACCCCCAGGATGTTGATGGTGGGGGATTCGGTGATGGTAATGCTATTGAATGTCAAGGGGCAGTGGTTTGGGGAAACAGTAAAACTGCTGGTCGATTCCATTGACTATCATGGTGCCCTTTGTTTGGCAAACCTTTTCTATTATTTTTACGTAAACTTTCTATGACAACGGTGCCCCTTTAAAGGATGCTGATGGGATTACGCTGATGAAAAGGAATTGTCCTGTAGCTCCCCTGCTGTCTCTGTCGGTAAATGCACTGCCGGTGTGGTACTGAATAGTGCAGACCAGTGAGGCTCTCAGTTTGATTAGGGAGCTGTGCAAAGTTAACTGATCTCAGTCAGACTGCCACTTAGCTCCTGGCTGACCTCCCGTCTTCCACCCTCCCTAAACTTGGCTGCCCGTGTCCTAACTCGCCCATCACCCCTGTGCTCGCTGACCTACATTGGCTCCCAGTTAAGCAACGCCTCGATTTCAAAATTCTCATCCTGGTATTCAAATCCCTCCATGGCCTCGCCCCTTCCTATCTCTCTAATCTCCTCCAGCCCCACAACCCCCCCCCCCCGAGATATCTGCGCTCCTCTAATTCTGCCCTCTTGAGCATTCCTGATTATAATCGCTCAACCATTGGTGGCCGTGCCTTCTGTTGCCTAGGCCCTAAGCTCTGGAATTTCCTGCCTAAACCTCTCCGCCTCGCTACCTCTCTTTCCTCCTTTAAGACGCTGCTTAAAACCTAGCTCTTTGACCAAGCTTTTGGTCACCTGCCCTAATTTCTCCTTATGTGGCTCGGTGTCAATTTTTTTTTGTTTTATAATAATCCTGTGAAGCGCCTTGGGACGTTTTACTACGTTAAAGGCGCTATATAAATACAAGTTGTTGTTGTAAATCTCTCCATCTCTCCTGTATCTCTCTGCTCCTTGAAGGCGCTCCTTAAAACCTACCTCTTTGACCAAGCGCGCAACCTGGATAATTTTCCCCTTCTACAGCATAGGGGTGCTGGGGCCCATTGTAATGCTCTTTCTGAGGTCAGCTGATTGAGCCTGAGGCCTCCTTGGTCTGTGTTCCTGTAATACCGTCAAAGCTGCATTTCTAGCCTACCCCTAGGTAGCCTGAGAAGGTGATGGTGGGGCCTCTCCTTGAACCATTGCAGGTCTTGCAGCGATGGCACTCCCAGGATGGTGTTGGGGAGGGAAGTCCAGCACTACCACCACATGGTACATTACCCACTGAGCCAAGACAGAGCTCAGAATCTATTATAATGAGGTGATTGTTAACAAATCTTCGAACAACTTTCCAGTGACACCATCGGCTTAGCAACAGGGCTCACCAGACTGGGTAATCGCAATGGCAAATTCAATTTTTTAAATATATATCACGTTTCTTTCAGGTTCTAGACTGCGTCTGGAAGACTCCGCGCCCCGGGTCATCGAGCACCCCTCAGACCTGATCGTGTCGAAAGGGGAGCCGGCCACGCTGAACTGCAAAGCAGAGGGGCGGCCCACTCCCATCATCGAATGGTACAAGGACGGAGAGCGAGTGGAGACAGACAAGGATGACCCTCGCTCCCACCGCATGCTGCTCCCCAGCGGGTCGCTCTTCTTCCTGCGCATCGTGCATGGGCGGAGGAGCAAGCCGGACGAAGGCGTCTACGTGTGTCTGGCCAGGAATTACCTCGGGGAGGCGGTCAGCAGGAACGCATCGCTGGAAGTAGCGAGTAAGTGACCGGGTGAAAAGAGCCCCTTCTCGGAGATGAGCTGATCGTCCCCTACCCTCGTGGTCCAATCGGCCTGAGGGTAAACACATGCCGTAGTGAGCTGCCATTCCGAATTTGGATAGCGCCGTTTTAAACATGTGGAGAGACTGGAGAAGCTGGGACTGTTCTCCGTAGAGCAGAGAAGGATAAGGGGAGATTTAGGAGAGGTGTTCAAAATTATGAGGGGTTTTGATAGAGTGGATAGGGGAGAAACTGTTTCAACTGGCAGGAGAGGGTCAGTAACCAGGGGACACAGATTTAAGATAATTGGCAAAAGAACCAGAGGGGGAGATGGGGAGAAATGTGTTTACGCAGTGAGTTATGATCTGGAATGCACTGCCTGAAAGGGTGGTGGGAGCAGATTCAATAGTGACTTTCAAAAGGGAATTGGATAAATGCTTGAAAGGGAAAGATTTGCAGGGCTATGGGGAAAGAGCAGGGGAGTGGGACTAATTGGAGAGCTCTTTCAAAGAGCCAGCACAGGCACGTTAGGACGAATGGCCTCCTTCTCTGGTACAAGATTATATGATTCTGTGAATTCAGTGTTATTTCTTTGCTCTGATCCCAGGGACTGTTGCTGGTCCCGTTGGTTTGTTTAGAAGTGGATAGGGCGTGCACTTCAGTCCCTCCATGTACAAGAGGAATGCCTTTCCTGAAGGAAGCGATGGTCAATTTCCAATCCATTACAGCTGGCAGTTATGAGCGACACAATTGGAGGCATCCTCTTGTCCCGAGCATCCTCGAAATCCTCTTCACAGCGAGTGTTTATCAAATGTCGTTCGGCTGAGTTAAGCCATTGATCAGTCGATCAATACTGCACGGCTGAGCGTTGCAGCTTCCAGCTAGCAGAGGCCAAAGTTCAACGCTCACAGAACATTAACACCCGAGTGCAGTGTCAGTGTTTGCGAGGTGTTTCAGGCCTGCAGGCTGCGATTGACAGGCCCGATGCTAATGGACAACCTCAAGCTGCAGTTTCCCATTTTGCTGACGGCTCGTGTCAAAATATTAACCCTTCGGGGACTGCGGCCGGTTTCCCTCAAAATGACGAGACTTTTGTCACGTTTATATTTGCCGTATAAGCTGTTCGGAGCTGGATTTTCCTCGGTGCGGTGGTGTACTGGGGTGGGGGTGGGGGGGGGGGCTTTGATAACAGCGCACCCCTCCCCCCACCCATTCTCCAGTGTTGGGGGTCATTACCCAAGCGCCGCGTGCTGCCCGGTCGCCGAGAGGAAATCCGCCAGCGCAATCAAGGAGACTGCGGTGGTGCTGCAGCGGGCACGGCACTGCAGCAACCCCGAGAGGCGGTGAGGGGCCGCAGTCTTGTAGGCCCCGGCAGAGTCCATGGCCTAAACAGCTAAGTGAATGGGAGCCGATTTGAAAGAAGGGAAAGGCTTCTCCTAGGCCCTGTCCCTTCATTGCTGAACTTCAGGGCTACTAATGCTGCTACCCCACACCTACCGTTGCCTTCAGCCCCGGAGGGTGCTGGTAACCAAGGCGGGCCAAAGGGAAATGAGACGGGAGGCTGGTCTCGGCCTCCCTGTTGGTATTTAGATGCCGGTGGACAGGGCAGGGGCATCCAGTGGCGGTCGCAGCAGGGACAGGGTAGGAAAACTTAGGTCAGGATGGGGAGTTGGCAGTAGGCCTCAACGCTCTATTTTCCCGCCATTTCCACCGCCCCCGCCTAATTTCGAGCGTGATAGCGGAGAAAAATTCAGCCCTCAGTGTCACAGAGAGTCGGTAATTCCCATTCTGCATTTCATGGGAATGTTAGCGTGAACTCTTTGAATCCTACAGCATACCAAAAGGCCTTTCAGCCTGTGCCGGCTCCGTGCAAGAGCAGATCAAAAAGCCGCCATTTTCTTGTCCTTTCCCCAAGAACCTCCCGTGATTTGAGATGTGGAAGAGTGGAAGCTCTGAGGTGTTGTGAACGTGTAATTCACACATTGCAGTTTTAGTGCAAGATTGTTGCCCAGTATCATACTGGTCCCCATACTATATGACATGAATCTTGTCATTCATGTGAAAATGACTTATGAAATAATACTGGGCGGCCTGCTGGTGGCGCTGTCCAGGGAGAGTATAAATACTCGGGCACGGGCCCAGCTTGCGTGGGACATTCTTAACAGGAACTCGTGAAGGACACAACCAGACCTCCATGTTGTAAAACAGTTGATTAAATCTTTGTTTAACGCTTAGACCAAGTGCCTAGTAGTTTTCTTACGTCACTATAGACAGTTCTGGTCTCCATATTATTAAAAGGATCTTGGAGGCACTGGAGAAGGTGCAAAAAACATTCACAAGGATGATACCAGAACTGAGAGGATATACTTACCAGGAAAGGCTGAACAGGCTGGGGCTCTTTTCTCTAGAAAAGAGAAGGTTGAGGGGTGACCTGATAAAGGTCTTTAAAATCATGAAAGGGTTTGATAGGGTAGACTTAGAGAAGATGTTTCCACTTGTGGGGTGATCAAAACTAGGGGCCATAAATATAAGATAGTCACGAATAAATCAATAAAAAATTCAGGAGAAACTTCTTCACATAAAGAGTGGTGAGAAGGTGGAACTCGCTACCACAAGGAGTGGTTGAGGCGAATAACATAGATGCGTTTAATGGGAAGCTAGATAGGTACATGAGAGAGAAAGAAATTGTAGGTTATGCTGACAGGTTAGATGAAGAGGGGTGGGAGGAGGCTGGTGTGGAGCATAAACACCGGCATAGACCAGTTGGGCCGAATGGCCTGTTTCTGTGCGGTACACGCGATGTCATTCTATGTATACAGAGAACAATGGCTCTGTGTAAGTGATTACTAATGGGCGGAGCTGGTTGTGGCAGGGGCAGGCTGGTTGCAATGTGGAGTCTGAAGCTGCTGACTGTACATATTCAGACTGTGCTATAAATACAGGATCCTCCCCTGTGCCTGTACCTCGTGTTTAGAATGTTCAAATGAGTCAGCATTTGCTATTTTTTTTTTCACTGAATATCATTTTTAAGTTCAGTTTAGGAAGAGTTTCGCCTGAAAATGGCACTGTGCGATATGAATAACACACTCGTTAATCCGTTCGTGTGAAATTGTTCTGTCTGCCATTTTAATTTAAACCAAACAAAGCCTTTGATATAAAGGAAGAAAGAACTTTTGAAGTGTAGTCACTGTTGTAATGTAGGAAATGCAGCAGCTGATTTGAACACAGTAAGATCCCAATGAGGTGATAACCAGAAAATCTGTTTTCAGTGATGTTGGTTAAGGGATAAATGTTGGCCAAGACACTGGGAAGAATTCCCCTGCTCTTCTTCAAAGTACTGCCATGGCATCTTTTACATCCACCTGAGAGGGCAGGCAGGGCCTCAGTTTAACGTCTCATCTGAAAGACGGCACCTCCGACAGTGCAGCACTCCCTCAGCACTGCACTGGAGTGTCAGCGCGGATTATGTGCTCCAGCCACTGAGAGCGAGACTTGAACCCACAACCTTCTGACTCAGAGGCGAGTGTGCTACCCACTGAACCACAGCTGTCATTGAGTAAGTGGGTGGATAAAACCCTCCATGGAATAACATATAGTAGCAAAGGACTTCATACAAATGCATTCATTTATTTGTTACTAATAATTGCACAGCAAAATTACAAGACAGTTGAGTCTCTTTCCAAGCTGTTCAATGTGTACAATGTGCGGATTTACCTTGGTGTAAGGAACAGATCTTGCAGGTTAGTCACAGACTGCAATGTTGCTGCTATTTTACATTTACAGCGGAGAGGTAGTTGTCCTGGACTGGATGCTAGACAAGAAACTGTAGCCTTGGTAGCGAGCCATTTCCTTCTCTTCCACAGAGTTGTGGGTAGGCAGCGCAGAGTCCCAGTGGAAGCAGCTGATGGTGTGTTAATAAACTCTGCCACAAAAAGGAGCTGGATATATATCTGTCTGAGAATGGGATTGAAAGTTACTGTGGTCAGTGTAGGCGGAGGACGTCAAATGCTTCATGGTTCCTGGGCTGTTGGGACGATTGAACTCTCGTGTGTCTAAAGGTAACTGGGCAGAGTTGAATAGCGGAGGTGTGGGGCTGGATGAATGTCCTGACCTTTCATGCGATTGCTTTTGGTGATCAGGGAGCATTAATACAGAACTCTCCCATGGGGGATTAAATGGCTAAACTCCATGAAAGGATACGTCCCATGTATTCTGTGGAAGGAGCAGCCTTGATGAGTAAACTGGCCTTTTTCCTTACAAGCTTTATTGTTTTTGAAAGTCCCTTAATTAGGATAGTACTGGCCCCAGTGAGTCCCTTTGCCTGGATAATACTGGCCCCTGTGAGTCCCTTTATCTGGATAGTACTGGGCCCTGTGAGTCCCTTTATCTGGATAGTACTGGGCCCTGTGAGTCCCTTTATCTGGATAGTACTGGGCCCAGTGAGTCCCTTTACCTGGATAGTACTGGCCCCTGTGAGTCCATTTACCTGGACAGTACTGGCCCCAGTGAATCCCTTTACCTGGACAGTACTGGCCCAGTGAGTCCCTTTACCTGGATAGTACTGGGCCCAGTGAGTCCCTTTACCTGGATAGTACTGGCCCCAGTGAGTCCCTTTGCCTGGATAATTGTGATTGCAGTAATTACAGAGGAGTTTCCCTGCTGTCTGCCACAGGGAAAGTAATCGCAAAAATCCTCCTCAATCGCCTTCTCCCAGTGGCCGAAGAGCTCCTCCCAGAGTCGTAATGCGGATTCCGCCCACTAAGGGGCACAATGGACATGATCTTCACCGCACGTCAATTACAAGAGAAATACAGGGAACAGCACCAACCGCTGTACATGGCCTTCTTTGATCTCACAAACGCCTTCGACACCGTCAACCGTGAGGGATTATGGAGTGCCCTCCTCAAATTCGGCTGCCCTCAAAAGTTTTTCACCATCCTCCGCCTGCTTCACGATGACATGCAAGCCGTGATCCTGACCAACGGTTCCACCACAGACCCAATTCACCTACGGACCAGGGTCAAGCAAGGCTGTGCCATTGCACCAACGCTCTTCTCGATCTTCCTTGCTGCAATGCTCCATCTCACCCTCAGTAAGCTCCCCACTGGAATGGAGCTAATTTACAGAACAAACAGGAAACTGTTCAACCTCCGTCGCCTCCAGTCCAGATCCAAGGTCGTCCCATCCTCTGTCGTCGAATTACAGTATGCAGACGACGCTTGCGTCTGCGCTCACTCAGAGGTCAAACTCCAAACCATCGTCAACACCTTCACCGAAGCGTACGAGAGCATGGGCCTTACACTAAACATCCGTAAGACAAAGGTCCTCTACCAATCTGCCCCCGCCACACAGTACTGCCCCCCGATTATCAAAATCCACGACAAGGCCTTGGACAACATGGACCACTTTCCATACCTCGAGAGCCTACTGTCAACAAGGGCAGACGTCGATGACGAAGTCCAACACCGCCTTCAGTGTGCCAGTGCAGCCTTCGGTTGCCTGAGGAAGAGAGTGTTTGAAGACCAGGACCTCAAACCCGGCACTAAGCTCATGGTCTACAGAGCAGTAGTGATACCCGCCCTGCTGTATGCCTCAGAGACATGGACCATGTACAGCAGGCACCTCAAAGCACTGGAGAGGTACCACCAATGCTGCCTCCGCAAGATCCTGCAAATCCATTGGCAGGATAGGCGCACCAACGTCAAGTGTTCTCGCTCAGGCCAACATCCCCAGCATCGAAGCTTTGACCACGCTCGATCAGCTCCGATGGACGGGTCACATCCTCCGCATGCCCGATACGAGGCTCCTAAAACAAGCGCTCTACTCGGAGCTCTGGCACAGCAAGAGAGCCCCAGGTGGGCAGAGGAAATGCTTCAAGGACACCCTCAAAGCCTCCTTGAAAAAGTGCAACATCCCCACCGACAACTGGGAATCCCTGGCCCAAGACCGCACAAAGTGAGGAGAAGCATCCGGGAAGGCGCCGAACACCTCGAATCTCTTCGCCGGGAGCAAACGGAAGCCAAGCGCAGGCAGCGCAAGGAGCGCACATCAACCCAAGTACCCCACCCACCCGCCCCTTCAACCACCGTCTGCCCCACCTGTGACAGAGACTGTAGGTCCCACGTTGGACTCATCAGTCACCTGAGAACTCATTTTTAATGTGGAAGCAAGTCATCCTCGGTTCCGAGGGACTGCCTAAGAAGAAGAAGATAGTACTGGGCCCAGTGAGTCCCTTTACCTGGACAGTACTGGGCCCAGTGAGTCCCTTTACCTGGATAGTACTGGGCCCAGTGAGTCCCTTTACCTGGATAGTACTGGCCCAGTGAGTCCCTTTATCTGGATAGTACTGGCCCAGTGAGTCCCTTTATCTGGATAGTACTGGGCCCAGTGAGTTCCTTTACCTGGACAGTACTGGGCCCAGTGAGTCCCTTTGCCTGGATAGTACTGGCCCCAGTGAGTCCCTTTATCTGGACAGTACTGGGCCCTGTGAGTCCCTTTATCTGGATAGTACTGGCCCCAGTGAGTCCCTTTATCTGGATAGTACTGGCCCAGTGAGTCCCTTTACCTGGATAGTACTGGGCCCAGTGAGTCCCTTTATCTGGATAGTACTGGCCCAGTGAGTCCCTTTACCTGGATAGTACTGGGCCCAGTGAGTCCCTTTACCTGGATTGTATTTACCTATGTATGATCTGTGGCTCTATAGTTCTTCCTGCTGAAGTCGAGGCCTCTTGTTTGAACCCACCAGTTGTAGTGAAACTTGTTCGGTTGATGAAGACTGTGGATCCCGTGTATTTTGTGGACCAGTTCTTTGTAGCACTTGTCCTTCCAGCAACAGGTTGAGAAGCACCATTTACCTTTTGAACCTGTCTCTGTTGACTCTGACTGATAGGTATGTGTGAGCAAGAGAGCAAAAGCACACACAAATACAAAACAAGAGGCAGACTCCACGCGGGGGAAGAGGAGAGAATGCATGCACAGACTGACAGGATACAGTCATAACTAAGGGAAAGAAATAGTCATGATCAGGGCCTGCAACCAAGTTGGGAACGAGGCAGGCTTCATTTGGTTGAATGGTGCTGCAATTTCCATACTACTCACTTGAGAAAGTCCAGTGGAAATGCCTCAGGGGTCACAGTGGGCGGCCCGAGGTCAGAGGTCGGAAGTTGTTTAAACCAAGAGGTTTGCTATTTCCCTGACCCATCACTGTCTGACAGCTAAAGTGTCCCTTCTGCGGTGACACATGTCACGGCTCCTTCAGAAAGGAGAGGGCCAGTGATGGATAGGAACTGACGGGCCTGTTACAAAAACACTCAGGGCAGGTATAAAGTGAACACGCATCGGAGCACAGCTCTAGAGAGAAGCCATTCAAGCAAACAAAGAGCATTGGCGTTCAATGTAAAAGGAAAATAAACAGAATAGTTCCCAGATTTAGTTTTACCGTTGCCAAATACGCAAACACTAAATCGAGTTTCACTGTGATGAAACAGTTCTGGTGGCTCAGTGGGGCATACCCTGCCAAGGGTGGAACTGAGCCTCACAGACCAAGGCCCCAGGCTCAAATCCTAGTCTGTGCACAGTCAGCTGATCTCATCCAGTTGGGGGGGACCTCAGTTGGCCTCAGAGTCCCTGGATTAAAGAGCGGAAAATGTGGCTCGGGTTCCCGCACCGGAGCAACCTGCAGTTAAACCCCGCTGGAAAGTGCGTCACGTGTGGGCGTTGGTGAGGGACAGTATCCGGCTCAGCTGTGTGATTTCCCCCTGTCCCCACCACAGTTTAGTAACACACACTGTCTAGGCTCACACAGGAAGGACAGCCATTTGGGCAAGTTACCAGAGGGCAGTCAGCACTTTCAGGGGAGGAGGGGTGTGCTGGCTCGTCATGTTGCCTGAATGTGCATCCGTGTGTAATTTTGGGGGGTCGGGGGGGGGGGATGGGGGTGGGGGGTGGGAGTGGTAAATATTTATACACAGAGCTTAAAATTGTACGGGGCATGAATCGAGCGGGCTGAATTCCCACTGTGCCTTTCCACATGGCAAACCTCTGCACTGGGAGCATGAAATCGTAATATTTACCCTGATGCTCATATCTCTCGCATTTGGGGGAAAAAGAGAATTGATTGGAATTCATTAGAACTGTAGAATTTAAAAGCTCCCTAGATCTGGGCCTAACTGCAGGATGCCTGATAAATACCAGCTATTGTGGAAGCCTTATTAAAGCTCTCCTTGCATGGTCGGTGCCTTGCATTCCCAAGGTTACTCAGCCGCTCCTTATCAGTCCTGCCTGAGTTCTGATTGCCCTTCCAGATTTGAACGAAGCTGTTAAGCCATTGTATCTGCTAATGGTTTTATGGAGGCTCAGCCTTAGTAAACACAGGAAAATTGGCCCTTATCACCTTTTAAGATAAATTATTGTACACCTGTGACCTACCTCAGTGGCCAAGACAGCAGCGCAGTGCTGAATAGTACAAGCACAGCACAGTGGCACACACTGTTTCAGCTATTTCTTTGCACAGTAGATAATATTGGGGATTCTTCTCTCGAAAAGAGAAGACTGAGAGGCGACCTGACAGAGGCCCTTAAAATTATAAAGGGGTTAGATAGGGTAGAAGTAGAGAAAATGTTTCCACTTGTGGAGGAGTCCAAAACTATGAGCCGTAAATATAAGATAGTCACTAATAAATCCAATAAACAATTGAGGAGAAGCCTCTTTACTCAGAGAGTGGTGAGAATGTGGAACTCGCCACCACATGGAGTGGTTGAGGTGTACAGCATAGATGCATTTAAGGGGAAGTTCGATAACTAGATGAGGGAGAAAGGAATAGAAGGATATGTTGATAGGGTGAGGTGAAGTAAATAGAGTGGGAGGAGGCGCGTGTAAACACCGGCATAGCCCATCGGGCTGAAAGGCCTGCTCCTGTGCTGTAAATTCTATGTACAGGAAACTCTCTTTTAACCGACACCTAAATATCCGGAAATCTCTCTTAACCGGCAAAATTCAGGAGTAGGTTCAGGTAAGTTTTACTATATATTCGTGGCCGTGTAACCGGGGTTCCTGCACCTGTGGCCGTGCACCAGGGACTCCTGGATCTGTGGCCGTGTAACCGGGGCTCCTGCACCTGTGGCCGTGTACGGGGCTCTCGTACCTTGGTAAGTATACCTCTCTGTAATCCGGACTTTTTGATCAACCGGCACTACGCCGGTCCCGTCGGTGCCGGTTAATAAAGAGTTTCCTGTAATTCTAACAGTAGGGGAAATCAAGTGCCAAATGTATATAGGGTGGGGGACGAGGTATTCTGGTGCAGCCTGCACTATAGGTAGAGGGAAGAATTGATATGGATGATACCCTGAGCACGGTAGATGTCAGGTGTGGACTCTAGGTGAGGGGAATCGGGTGTGGATGTCACTGCAGGTGGGGAGGGAATCAGAATCTAGAAGAACAAGGGCAACAGCTGCACGGGAACACCGTCACCAAGTTTCCATCCAAGTCGCACGCCATCCTGATTTGGACATTTATCGTCGTTCCCTCATCAGCGCTGGGTCTGAATTCTGGAACTCCCTCCCTAACAGCACTGTGGGAGCACCTTCACCACACGGACTGCAGCGGTTCAAGAAGGTGGCTCCCCCCCACCTTCTCAAGGGCAACTAGGCATGGGGAATAAATGCCGGCCTTGCCAGCGACGCCCACATCCCAAGAATGGATTTTGAAAAAAGGAAAGGACAGCATTACGGGTTGGGTGATGGGAAATGGATGCAGTCTAGGGGGTTAATAAAGGGGATGGGGTGCAGTGCACACTCCAGAAGGAATTATCTGTGGGCAACATTTCTACAGAGCCACAGTGAAGACTGAGAAGCTTTGAGGTGTAAATAGCACACAATCGGTGTCAGTAATGAGTAATTACTCTGCGCAGTCAGTAATCACTGATTGGCAAGTGCTCCGTGAGCATTGTGAGAGAAACTGTATCCTTTAGTATTGATCCCCTTAAATAGTTTAAAACTGCTTGAGTGCATTCTGTTTAGTTAAACCACACAGGAGCGATAGTGGTAATTGATAGTTAGTCAGCATTTTATACAGATCCATAAAATATTCAAACCGAGCATTTTTAAAAGTGTGCACGGGGCTGTTGCTTTAAACTGTGTGGGGTGGGGCTCCGATGCTCCTATCTGGGCTCCAGTGTGCTGCAATGATAAGCCATAGGCTCACATTCCACAATTCCTCACACCACCAGCTCCCAATCTCAGCCACTTTGTAACGAGAGGATGTTCGACACATGCTTGAGCTAACAAAGGCAGAAAGCAGGGGAAAGAAGGGTTTAGGGTGTCATCTGTGGCTCAGTGGGTTACACTCTTGCCTCTGGGCCAGAGAGTTGTGGGTTCACAGCCGCACTCCAGACACTTGAGCACGTAATCTAGGCCGGACACTTCAATGCAGTACTGAAGGAGTGCTGCATTGTAGGAGGTTCTGTTAAACCGAGACCACCAACTGCCCTCTCAGAAGGATGTAAAAGATCCTACGGCACCCTTTGAGCGAGACTAGGGGAGATCTCCCTGGTGTCCTGGCTGAATTTTATCCCTCAACCAAGACTCTGAAACAGATTACCTGGTCATTATCACATTGCTGTTTGTGGGATCTTGCTGTGCACAAACTGGCTGCACGTTTCCTACATTACAGCAGTGACTACACTTCAAAAGTACGAGTGGTTGTAAAGCGCTTTGGGACATCCTGAGGTCGTGAAAGGCGCTATATAAATGCAAGTTAACGTTAACGGGGTGGGTGGGGGGGCGGGAAATATATTTAAAGTTATCAGCACTTGAGATCCTGAGGATGTAAAAGGTGCTATATAAATGCAATTTCTCTCTTTGCATGAACTTGCCCATCGCTACCAAAAGTGACAAAAACCATGCATGTTAAGCAGCATGGAGATGAGTTCAGGGTGAACCCCTTGTCGATGAAATCGGCAATTTCTCAGGAAAGTAGCAAGCAAAAGAGAAATGGGAGCTTGAATCCACCCACGTCAGCTTTGTATTCAACCTCCAGTTTCAGAGCAGTCACCCGTGAGCAGGCTGTCATTATCCAACCCGTCAGTTGGGGTCAGGGGGCAGAGAGATGAAATTTAACATGGGGGGCACCTGAAAAGGCAAGAGGGAATACGTACGGAATGATATAACAAAATGGGGAAGGAATAATTAAAATAATAGATGATGTGCTGGTTGGAATGGGAACGTGACAGAGGTGATGGGCTTGAAATTCAATAGCCCAATCTCTCTGTTTTTAGCGGTTCAATAGGAAAGGGTTTAAATTGTGACTGTTGTTTTTTTTCTTCTGATGCTCTTTGGTTTGATAATTATTATTGATTGGAAGAATACTTCTGAGCAAATGTACTTTTAATATGTGTCGTCAGCTCTGCTTACACTCCGCACTCTAGAGAGCTGCCTCCTTCTGTCCGCAGTCTGATGAATAAGGAAAGCTCAGAATCTATAGCTATTGATTCTGAGCTTAAAAAGTGCTTCAGATCCTGCACTATGGGCTCGGTGTGACTGTGAGTCTTTTTGTCCTTACTCAAGTGATTGAGGATGAACAGGTGTGTCGGGTTTCTCTTTAATCTCTTCATATCATTCCGGGACAAATGTTTGCTTTGACCTATTCTGCTGACTGTAACGACCTCCCGAGTGAATCGAGGCCACAATAAACAAGAGACATTTTACTGGGCGGGTTTTGTTCCCAGGACCATTGTGTACACACATTCAGTGTATAAAACCACCCAGGAATGTGGCACAAGGAATGTTGTTTCCGGATTAACACCTGGTTTAATCGTACTTCAGATGAGACATTAGATCAAAAATGAGAAGTCGCACAACACCAGGTTATAGTCCAACAGATTTATTTAAAATTACAAGCTTTCGGAGCTGTTGCCCCTTCGTCAGGTAAAGGTCTCCGCATCATGACCACATTAGATCAAGACCAACCCTTTACTTGTTCTAGAGATTCATGGGGGTGTTCAAGGCCCCTGTGGCCGTACTCGAAGAACAGAAGGGATTCCTCCCCATATACTGGCCAACAATCCTCTTGGAATCAATGCCACCAACATCTATACAAAAGCAAAATACTGCGGATGCTGGAAATCTGAAATAAAAACAGAAAATGCTGGAAATACTCAGCAGGTCAGGCAGCATCTGTAGAGAGAGAAACAGAGTTAACGTTTCAGGTCGATGACCCTCTGTTTCTCTCTCGACAGATGCAGCCTGACCTGCTGAGTATTTCCAGCATTTTCTGTTTTTATTCCACCAACATCTATCTCTGTTAGTGCATTGTTGCTCAGTTCCAAATGTGGTTGAAGAAGGTGATATTCCATGCTTCTTTGAGATAGATCAATTGCATAATGAAAGAAATTGAGTTTATTTTTCCTTATAGAGATATAGAGATAATTAAATAATTCACAATGGTTCACATGCTGCTAGAATGTTGTCTTTGAAATGTAACAGACCAGGGCTGAATAGTGGAGAAGTGAGAATGGGTGAATATACAAAGGGTTTTACTTGATGGCCTTTGGGATCAGGGAGTATTTATGCAGGTTTTTCTCAGGAGAATAAAGGGATTGGGAAGAGGCCATGTTATACTGGATTGTGTATGATCTACAGAAGGAGTATGCTTGAAAGGAGCCAAATTACCTTATTCTGGAATTTCTTGCATGTCTGTTGCGTAGGGGTAAATGGACTTTGGTTCAGGATTCAGGGCAGTTATTTAGACTGCAGCAGTGAGCAGCAGAACTGCTTCCTTAAGTATGTTTTCCCTTCCTTACATGGATAAGAAGTCAAAGGCATGCCTAAACCCCCGCCTCAGTAGGATAGCAGATACTTACCCTTTCCCCAATAGACTCCTGAAGTCCTCATCATCAAGGTTGGATACCCCATCTCAGGATTGATATCAGGGATTGGACTCACAGCCCCCACAGTGAGGTTAGATACCCTACACCACAGTGCAAAGCTGGGGTTTTGATTTAAATTTGAAAATGAAACAAAGCTCTGCCCTACCCTCTGTTGCTGGTTATTATTCAGGGGGAGCCCATTCGAACATCTCGCATGCAGGTGACACTTTCTCTCAGCATATGCCCGTGTGGCAAACTGTCAGCAAGACACTGAAACTATCAGAATCATGAGGGTAGATTTTCAACTTGCCACCCAGGTGTAAAACTAGAGTTGAGAATAGGCTGCCCATTATAGAAACCGCTCACCTCTCCATACAATGTAGCTGCCGTTTCCATGGTGCTGAAGTCTCGTGTTACACACCATTTTGGCAGTAAGCAAGGAAGTAAAGCAAAGAAAAAAGTTGCACACTTTGACTTCATCAGAGTGATTGCTGAGAATGTTGGCTCGCACAACAAGACTTGCCCTGCTCTCCATCCAGAATGCGGTTTGGATGCTGCTTGCCCTTTGCCATGACGTGCCCCGTTAGAGCTGCTCATTATTAGATGGGCTTACTTTCTTCTGCTGGCCCGAAGCAGTTATTCCGATTGGTCAAGCCGACCACGATGACAGCTCACCTCTCCGTACAAGGACCGCCGGTTAGGCCGCCGGTAGACGTGGTCATCCTGAACGCAGCAGGCCCTGCGCCATCAGCATTCAGGGCAGCCCAATTTTGGGAAGGAGTTCTGAAGCAGGCGTTAGGTCCTTTGCATATACAAATAGAGGGCCTAACGTCTTATTCAGGCATGGGCCCTAGACGCCTATACTTCAGCCTTTACCAATATGGCGGGTGACGTGCTTCGAGTGCGGAATGTGTACACGTGCGTCACTTGCCATATTGGATGCTTAGGTGCCCATTTTATCCCAGTGAATTTCTAAGCCCATGTGTCTTGGCAGTTCTTGGCATTGAATCTACTCTTTGCCCACGGATGTTACAGGCATTGATCTCTCATTGTAGCATCCCAGTTCATTTTAAATAACTCAGCTAACCAACCTCTATCCAATCCCTTCATCATTGTAAAAACTTCAATTATATCCCTTCTATGCCTGTGTTTCTCTAAAGTACGCTGGCTGCTAACTCCTTTATAGGTAGTTCTGAGTGTGTCGGAGTGGACAGGATTTGGAGGGGTTTGCAGGGAATCACAGTCTGACCACATCAATGGTTGAGAGCTGGAGATAGCCGCCATGGAACTTTCATTGCTTTCCTTCACCTGGGGAAATCAGAGTGAATTCACGCACGGAGAGGCCAGACATTGATTGTGAGGGATAGATGTTAAAAAGAACATCTGCCTTGATAACAGTTGGCAGTGAGAGACATTGCGGGAAGTAATTGCGATGTCCTGACTGACATGGAAGAACGTCTTTGATATGAAAGAATGGATTCTGTATCGATTGCCACCACTGCAATTAGCAACTGTCAAGCCAGGGAAACATTAGTGCCATTTAAGGGCAACATACTGACTGAAAAATTTCAACAAATATTTGATCATTCTTTTCTTCTATTATTTTGTTATTCCCACCAATGGTGAGCTTGATTACTGAAGAGCGCGTTCAGCAAAGTGACCTGTTACCAGGTTACTTACTGATGTCTGTTGAGTTGGTGAACAAGTGACAGGGAGGATCAGAAAAATTCTGGACTCACCCCCTACCCAGCTTGTATGCAATATAGCGCAGAAAAGGGCACAGATGTGAAGTCATGTTGTGCCACCATGGCACAAAAATGTGAAAGGTTTAACATTTTAGACTTATTTTGTTCCTTTATTCTCTCCTTTTCTCCCTCATGCCAGGGAGTGCTCCGCAGCTTCTGGGTGTGCTCTGTTAACCTTTCCCAAGTGCCCATACTTCATGCATGGGCCTAAACAGTGATTGTCACCAGCTATTCTTTTCTGGAAGGTAATACAGCCAAGCCTGCTCCTGAGCTCACTCGCCATGCACACTAGAATGTCATCAAAATTCCTGGCGGATTTTTTCCCCCCTTGTTCACAGTCTCAGAATAAGGGGTCGGCCATTTGGGACTGAGAGGAGGAGGGATCTCTTCACTCAAAGGGCTGTGAATCTTTGGAATTCTCTACCCCAGAGAGAACATAAGAAATAGAAGCAGGAGTAGGCCATTTGGCCCCTCGAGCCTACTCCGCCATTCGATAAGTTCATGGCTGATCTAATTGATCTTGGCCTCAACTCCACTTTCCTGCCCGCTCCCCATAACCCTTGACTCCCTGTTTTTCAAAAATCTGTCTATCTCCACCTTAAATATATTCAATGACCCAGCCTCCACAGCTCATTCCCAGAGAGTTGAGTATATTCAAGACAGAGATCGATAGATTTTTGGATACTAAGGAAATCAAGGGATATGGGGATAGTGCGGGAAGTTGGAGATGAAGTAGAAGATCAGCCATGATCTCATTGAATGGCGGAGCAGGCTCGGAGGGCTGAATGGCCTACTCCTGCTCCTATTTGTTATGTTCTTATGTTCCCTGGCCCAGAGATCCTGAGGCCAATTGCAGTGAACCAAATGCAACCCTAGCTGAGATCAGCTGACTCAACACAGACTAGGGTCTGAACCTCGGGTCCGCCTGTCCAGTGCAGTTCAGTACCACGCACAGCAGACGCATGGGAACACCACCACCTCCAAATTCCCCTCCAAGTCACACACCATCCTGACTTGGAAGTATATCGCCGATCCTTCATCGCCGCTGGATCAAAATCCTGGAACTCCCTACCTAACAGCACTGTGGGAGTACCTTTACCACACGGACTGCAGCGGTTCAAGAAGGTGGCTCACCACCACCTTCTCAGGGGCAATTAGGGATGGGCAATAAATGCTGGCCTTGCCAGCGATGCCCAGATCCCATAAAAATGAATTAAAAAAAACACTGAGCAGTGCATTTACTAACTGAGCCACCGGAGAGCTTTTAACAGATGAGCGAAGACCGAACACAGTTAGATCTCAAGATAATTTTGTGCCTTACTTTCTTTGTCAACTGCTTTGTGTTTTCTTTTCTTTTTGAAGCAAATAAAAAAAAAGAAAATGCCAGGTCCTGTTTCAATAGATTTTACACAAATAAGTGAACTATTGAGGGTTTGTTGGCCTCAATGGTCCCACTTTGTGTGGACAAATGATGAATGACTTTGTGGTGAGCTGCAGCAGGCTTGTGATCCCTAATTGTAATGTTTCAGCTCTAATGAAATCCCAGGTTGAATTGGACTAATCATATTTGCCCTCCAGGTTCCTGTCAAGAATTTAATAATCCTCGAGTTGTATTAGATATAGATTGTTCCATTAAATTTTGAGCAGATTGAGATGAATACCCTGTGAGGGAAATTTATTGAGTGAGAAGTGAAGGAAAGTGAATGAAATTTCCTTTTCTAAAGGGGATTTGCTGGTGTTGAATATCAGGGGCCTACATTCAGGTGAGTGGGATTAGGTGTTACTGCCTGTGAGAAATAAGTCACGTACTCTGCCCAATTTATTTCCTGGCCAGGGAAATACTGCCTAGATTTACATTTTTTAAGTTGCTGTTGGCTGTGTTCAGGTGTTTAACTCCTAAGAAAATGCATACTGTCAAATAGCATCTTTGTTTCGATATCTGGCCCAGTTTGGGAGCATACTTTTATTTTTCGAAAGCGTCTCAAGGTTTTCACATTCCTTTATCTGACCCTGGCTGGAGCCTGGCAGACCTGATGGCAATTCTGTTGCTGTTTCTTTGAAATTTTTCATCTTTTTAATGCCAGAGTAATAATAAAAGAAGTGATTGCTTCGTCAAATTTCCTTCCCTTCTCTGCTCTGCATAGGAACAGGAGTAGGCCATTTAGCCCCTCGGGCCTGTTCCACCATTCATTAAGATCGTTGCTGATCTGCGACATAACTCCATTTACCTGCCTTTGCCCCATATCCCTTCATGCCTTGGTTAACAAAAAGCTATCAATCTCAGATTTAAAATTAACAATTGACCCAGCATCAATTGCCGTTTGCGGAAGAGAGTTCCAAACTTCTACCACCCTACATAACTACGTAACAGCTTCCTGATACCTCAAACAGACAGCCATTCCTCACATGTGAGCCTAAACAGTGACCATCTCCCGGCTGATCGACTGGTATAAGCAGCACGCCCGAGCTCAGTACTGTCCGCAATGTCTAGCAAGGGTCACCGGATTGCAATCTAAAGTGGAAACCCTGGTTGACTTTCCTCTCTGAGCTAGGGGTTCTTAGGCTAGTTGTAGTTCCCCTGATGCCAGCCAGGCTGAAGATCAGCTGACCCACCACAAACTGAGGATGAAACCCGGGACCTGTCTGTTCTGTATGACTCAGTCACACAGTCGGCATTGGCTTTGCCAACTGAGCCAGTCGGGGGGCTTGAGCTGTTTCGGGTCAACTCAATGGTGCTTCTCATTTCAGGCTGGAAAATCAGAAGCAGGTGGCCATTGCTGCTGACCTGTTCACAGCTGTGATGAACCATTACTGGCCCTTTGGGGAAAATGGCATGTAAACTGGTGCAGCTGCCCAAAAGCAGGGCAGTTATTAAAGCATTCACCTGGAAATGCCCCTGCACTCCACACTTATGGTGTCAGCCGTGGCTCAGTGGGTAGCACTCTCGTCTCTGAGTCAGAAGGTTGTGAGTTGACGGCCAACTCCAGAGACTTGAGCACATAATCCTGTCTGACACTCCAGTGCTGCACTGTTGGGGAGGTACCATCTTTTGGATGGGATGTTAAACCAAGGCCCCGTCTGTCCTCTCAGGTGACAACACTGATTTTTTGAAACTCACAAGAACCAACGTGGATTGAAAGTAACAAGTTTTAAAATAATAGAATGTGAATTTTGTTCAGAGTACTGTCTTGATGGTTCATTGTCCCTTTTGAAAGATGGTGATGATTCCTCTTCAAATTATACTACAATTCCTATACAATAATGAGCCTTGTTTCCCTGGTTTAATGTTCTAGGACAAGTGAAACACAACGGCTCAGTGGTAGCCTTATTGCTTCTGAGTTCGAAGGTTGTGGGTTTAATTCCCACACCAGAGACTTGGGCACATAATTTAGGCTGACACTCCAGTGCAGTGCTGAGGGAGTGCTGACCTGTCGGAGGTGCTGGCTTTTAGATGAGATGTTAAACCGAGGTAACAACAGAAAACGCTGGAAAAACTCAGCAGGCCAGGCAGCATCCGTGGAGAGAGAAACAGAGTTAACGTTTTAGGTCGAAGACCCTTCGTCAGAACTGAGAAAAAAGCAGGAAATGAAATAGATTTAAAGCAAGTATAATGCTGGGAAAAGGGGGAGGGGATGAAAGAACAAAGGGGAAGGTCAGTGGTGGGATAGAAGGCAGGAGAGATTAAGAGAGATTGAGAGACATTGAGAGATATTCAAGGCGAGAGGAGGTGGTAATGTGACAGGTTGAGGCTAGATGAGGTGTGAACTGCGCTGGCAGAATGAAGGACAACTGCCAAGGGCCCGTCTACCCTCTCAGGAGGGTGTAAAAGATCCATCCCATGGCAAAATCTTCCGGACAACATTTATTCCTCAACCAGCACCTAAAACAGATAAACCGGTCATTTATTGACCTGGTTATTTCTTACATTGCAACAGTGACCAGACTTCAGAAGTATTTAATTGGCTTTAGACGCCCTGGGGTTGTGAAAGGCACTATATAAATGCAAGTCTTTCTTTTTCCTATTTTATTGAGGGTGCTGGAAATGGCAGAGTGGGTAACCATTTACTTTAGCAGTAGTAATGGCACCCACAGCTTTACAGAGACACGGACACCGCTGTCCAGGAGCTTGCGGAATGACATTTGAAGCTGTGCAGGAGAGTGGTAAAAAAATTTGAAATCAGCCTGCGCTAACATTGGAAGTTTGTTCCTGGTGTTCCTGCTCCCCTCACAAAGCACCAGAGGAAACTGCAGTCTTGCTCTTCGCAATCTACTGGATGAATCTTCCCGGAAGGCTTCTTTCTCAGGCAATGCGGCACATTTCTCACCTCGAGCCTCCGGGTATTGTTTGTGTTTTTTTCCATGCGTGCAAAAAAAGAGGCCACAGACAGGCAGGCAGGCAGAGTTCATCAAGTGCCTTGAAGGTCACTTGATCCATTCATTGCAACTTTGAGCAGAGGTCAGTGGGTGAGGCTTTTGGGAGGAGGTGAAAGGCTGGACAGTGAATGAGATTAGTAAGAACTGTCAGTAAAATTCGAGGAGGAGGGGGACATTAGTCACTGTAGGATGGCAGTCAGGAGTGCATGGTGGTTACATCATTCCAGCATGTCTGCTTTACTGTTAGGAAGCCGAAATAGAGGGAACTATTATTCAAAATAAACTATTTAGGTGCAACTACTTACCCCTCCAACCCATATTTCGCCCCAACCCATACTGGCCCCGTGATTTATCCTCAATTTAAATTCAATATCCATTTGAATACAAGCTGTCAGAACTGATCTGTTTTTTTTAAACCCGATAACCCGACAGACAAATCAGGCTGGCAAGAGTGCGCTGTAACAAGTCCTTTCCCATTTGCTGCCCTTTGTTAATGCTCAGCGTACCCATCAGTCTGATCCCCAAGCAAGTTGGCAGGGATGAAAAAGTGTGAAAGAACAGAGTAAGTTCATGTTCCTTGGTTAGAAACAGTGACGTTCCCAAACCCAAAAGCCCCTGTGGGTGAACTCTCAACTTTAGATGTTTACTCTACCCATTCAGATGGTCTCAAATATTCTGGAACTGCAACTCAGGAAATGATTAAACAATGATTCTGTAATTATTTTATATATATGTAAAGGTCTAGCACATAGTGTGCATTTCTTGTAAGTGTCACATTTACTTCCTGTCACACCTTTCCTGTCACACTTTGCTGATTGCACTCCTATGGTTGTGACTCACCATAAGCAACATCAACTACGAGCTAGTGTATTTATATACCTCAACTTGTCTTTATACAGTGGGTTGAACATAGAAAAGCATCCCAAAGCACTTCACTGAGGCCTGAGACCTATAATCGGATAATTCGACTTCAGAGAAAGGAGAACTGAAATATCTGGCACAACGAAGGTTCACTGGGATGAGAGGGCTGTCCTATGAGGAGAGATTGAGTAGAATGGGTCTATATTCTCTGGCGTTTAGAAGAACGAGAGGTGATCTCATTGAAACGTATAAAATTCTTAGAGAGCTTGACAGGGTAGATGCTGAGAGGCTGTTTCCCCTGGTTGGAGAGTCTAGAATTAGGGGGCATAGTCTCAGGATAAGGGGTCGGCCATTTAAGACTGAGGTGAGGAGAAATTTCTTCACTCAGAGGATTGTGAATCTTTGGAATTCTCTGTCGCAGAGGGCTGTGGATGCTCAGTTGTTGAGTAAATTCAAGACTGAGATCGATAGATTTTTGGGCACTAAGGAAATCAAGGGATATGGGGATAGGCGGGAAAGTGGAGTTGATGTAGAAGTTCAGCCATGATCTTATTGAATGGCGGAGCAGGCTCGATGGGCTGTATGGTCTACTCCTGCTCTTAATTCTTATGTTCTTATGTCCTTAGAAACAATTAAAAAAATATATTTAATTAACAGTCACCGAGAAGAATATAAGAGGGCACTCAGTCTGTCAGCCACATCCAATTTCAGGATCTTATCTGAAAATGCTTCATCTTCATTCCTACCCCAAAACCCATACCCATTGACATGAATCTGTCATTCATGAAAGAAAGACTTATGAAATAATACTGAGTGGCCTGCGGGTGGCGCTGTCCAGGGAGAGTATAAATACTCGGGCACGGGCCCAGCTTGCGCAGGACATTCTTAACAGGAACTAGTGAAGGACACAACTAGACCTCCATGTTGTAAAACAGTTGATTAAAGCTTTGTTTAACGCTTAGACCAAGTGCCTAGTAGTTTTCTTACGTCACCCACCACTCCCTGCTCAATCTTCAGTGGACAAATGTGAGAAGTCGCACAACACCTGACGAAGGAGCAGCGCTCCGAAAACTTTTGATTTCAAATAAACCTGTTGGACTATAACCTGGTGTTGTGCGACTTCTCACATTTGTCCACCCCAGTCCAACACCGGCATCTCCACATCAATCTTCAGTGGGATCAGTATTTCCCAAGTCGACGATTTTAAGTCAGGTAAAGTTATTGTGGTAAGTTTGGATCCATGACCAATGATTATGAATTCTGTTTCTCTGGTCCCGTTACTGACATCACAGCACCTGATGGCCATGCTCTTCTGAAGTTGCCCCTTGTTTGGATGGGGCAATGTGAGCACCTGACTGGATAAAATGGTGGTGATCGCTGCGTGAAAGAGTTTGACTATCAGTTGCTGTGTAGCAAGGTCCAGGGTGGGATGGAAGCAAATCCACCCAGAACATCAGCAGACACCCACATTAGCGCCAATATTATCCCTGAATACAAAGCAGAGTTTCTGCACATATTACAGGCATGGCCCAGGGTGGAATATGGGCGTGCAGGAAATTGGAGGAATTTGCAAGGCTCTTAGTCGCAGCACTCATTCAGCATGAATAGAGGTCAGACAGAACTGGGTTTAGATTAATCACTTCCTGTGCTTGTTTGTTGCAGTTATTCATGGCATCGACTCACTGATCTCCCACAAGATAGCGAACTGTTTAGAATAAAGGTTCCACCAGACGTGCTCACACGGGAGTCTTTCATATCAAATGTAATTGTCACCTTACTCAGTCCGCAATGTGAGGTTATATAGGATTAATAGACCACATGTGATAAATTATTGTTTATCCTCATTGACCTCATATATCTGCAGTCACAATGAATGTACTGTTGATGAGTTTGGGAATTTTAACCCCTTGTCCACTGGATTATTTAATGCTACTGAGTCACTTGAGATCAAAAAAGATTCATCAACCGAAAGTGGCTGGTTTTTGTTTTTTCTCTCCAATATTCTCCCTTTTCCTGAAGTTATTGGTTCTCGCTGGGAGATAGTTCTATCCATACTCCATTAACTCAACTAAGTGGCCACACGTCTTATGTGAGCTCCGGCAGGCTATATGATTGTGGGGCGGGTGCATCACAGCCAAGTCTACACCAGTACGCTGGATAGTGGTTATGCGGAAGAACCCTGTCTGATTCCTGTGTATCTAAGTATTTTGAGGTTTAATTATCGACTACCTTACTGCCGTATCTCTTTCTCCGCATAGACCAGCGACTGAACCTGGGACCTTTTTCTACAGATGGCTCAGTAGCACACCAGTTGGTGCACTTACTCACTAAGCCATCGTCAGAGCTGGCTGTTTCCGCTCATCAATACGTCAGGTCTATTTATGGTTAAGCCTGCCGTTGGATTTAGTTTGTACAGAAACAAACTCAATCTACTGCCTCCAAATCTAGCTGCTGGGTAGATTCCAGAATTACTCGATATTTCAAGATTTGTTGTCAAAATTAATTGAGGAGAGATCAAACGCCTGTGAACAGATTGGACATGTGCGTTGATGAAGAATCTGACGTTGTCAGTTCCATTTAGTCGCCAGAGTCTTTGTTTCGAATGGTTCACTGGCGTGCCAAGTGTCCAAACCACTTTCAGGAGTGAAAGCAAAATATGAAACTGATCATCGCCAAACATAGAGAGGAGGAATGCAGGTTTTTGTGAATTTGGATGGGGAGAATCCATTCGTAGCAATGGTCCCAATCACTTCCAATACCCGTGAGACTCCAGTTAGAGTGAAGACTCTTCCCACTTGCTGTGTCTGCCTCACGATTCCCTCAGACTGAAGCCAAGGCTCGAGCAAGCTGTAAGATTTGGATCACAGGTCACACACAGGTTACCCAAAGGGTCTTAGGAGTTGTAAGGCATTTTATTAAGGAGTGCCAGTTTAAGTTAAGTACAACACGCAATCAAGACACACGACCGTGACAAGCAGCTGGTACCGGTCCCGATCGGACAGACGGCTGGCGAGCGCGAACAGCTCTTCCCTTCCCTTCACCGTCTGTGCTAAAAGCTCTTTTGATATCTCTTTTACTCTCTTTTTAGGGGTGGGCCTAGGGTAGATTATGAAAGATACAGTCAACATCCTTTCTAGCACACAAACAGCAGACAGCGAGTCTGGAGACAAGGTCACCGCCACGGTGCAGAATGTTAGAACATCCGCAGGGAACCAAGAACATCAGCAGATTCTAAGCGTCTATCCAGTTATTCTAAAGTGAGAAGTCGCACAACACCAGGTTATAGTCCAACAGCTTTATTTAAAATCACACGCTTTCGGAGCGGCTGCTCACCTGATGAAGGAGCAGCGCTCCGAAAGCGTGTGATTTTAAATAAAGCTGTTGGACTATAACCTGGTGTTGTGCGACTTCTCACTTTTGTCCACCCCAGTCCAACACCGGCATCTCCACATCACAGTTATTCTAACACCAGTCTGAAGAGACTTTTTTGTCTCACGTTATTTCTTACAATTCACGATTTCTTACAAAGCCAACTCCTGATATAACGAAATGATTGAAACAAAATGTTGCAACAAGTAGATGTTCGAGTGAGGTGCTTGGGTTTACTGGGAGGGAGAACAAAGACTAAAGGATTACATCACAGACAAAGTTGAGTTAACTCACAGTGAAGCCAAAAGAAAGATAGTTTTTTCCATCACAGGATCAGAATTAGAGGAGGCGTTCTGTATACAGTGGATCTTTGATTATCACGCTCCCATTATCCATACTCCAGATTTTCTTCAAAAAATCTTCTGGGAGTCGGTTTAGCATAAACCAGCTGACATGTAATTCAGCGTTTTTTAATTGGTTTTTCACAGAATCTGGGTTCTTGATCCAGCACGATAGAGGCCATACCTGCTAACAATTACTCTCCATGCAGCTCTGATATTTCACTGTGGTCTGGGAGATCAGCAGTGGTCAGACTGCCAACATTTTTCCAAGGTTAACAATTTTCATGCTTAAAATGGAAAAATGTGACCCACACTTGGGGAGTTTGATTAAATAAAGAAAGAAAGAAAGACTTGCATTTATAAGACTTGCCTTTCATGACCTGAGGACATCCCAATGCGCTTTACAGCCCATGAAGTATTTTTGAAACGTAGTCACTGTTGTAATGTAGGAAACGCGGCAGCCACTTGACACACAGCAACCACTTGAGGCACAGCAAGCTCCCACAAATAGCAATGAAATAAATGGCCAGACTATCTATTTTAGGTGTTGGGTGAAGGATAAATATTGGCCAGGACACCGGGGAGAACTGTTTTACTCTTCTTTGAAATAGAGACATGGGACCTTGTACATCCACCTGAGAGGACAGACGGGGCCTCGGTTTAACGTCTCATCTGAAAGACGGCACCTCCGACAGTGCAGCACTCCCTCAGCACTGCACTGGAGTGCCAGCCTGGATTATGTGCTCAAGTCCTTGGAGTGGGACTTGAACCCATGACCGTCTGACCCAGAGCAAATGAACTAATCAGATACTAAAAGCTGACTGGGTCAGGTGAAGTATACAGGTACTGCCAATTACCCGCCAGCTTCCATTTTCTGGCCCCCTCTGTTATGGTGGACAATCCAGATTCCTTTGTAAAAGAACTCAACAGAAATGGTATATTGGGATTGTACGAGAATGTTAATGCAGCACCGAAATGAAAACTTCAGCCTGATGTCTGTGGATCAAGGTTCAGTTTCCAATGCACTTTTGTTTCTTGAGTTATTTGCAACAACAACGGAATTGATATAAGCAAATAAGCAATGGGGATGCCTTTCCAACAGGCATTCAGCTGGAGGTACCGCTCAGCCTACGTGAGGGGAAGCTCTTACTGTGCCTGAATCACAAAGTCTGCTGTCAGAATTCAGACAAGTCTCCAGAGTGTAACTGTCAGAAAGACATCTGAAGTGGAGCAGTTAAAAATGTAACATATATTTATCTAGAACATCTTTGTTTAATCAAGGAACCTAAGGGAAGGGTCAGAGTGCAGGACACCACCAAGATTAACAAGAATTGGAGAGAGACAGTAAATCCAGAAAGATGTATTACGAGACGCCAAGCTTGGATTTTAACAGTCTGTGGTCTGTCGGAGGAAAGGAAGGCTGAGGAGTTCCGCAATTTTAGAAGTCCTGGGAAAGAATGAGTTAGAATACAAGATGATGCGATGAGTTGTAGTGTCAACACAGTGAAAACGCAGGGAGAAGGAAAAGCATCTAGGTGATGTGCTTTGAGCTTAGGAGAGAGAGAGAGAGGAAAGATCAGAGCAGCAATGACTATAGTGGTGTTGATGAAATAGAGAGAGACACAAGAAAGGTTGCAACAACATGAGAGGGGTTAAGAGGAAAATCACCAATCAGATAAGACTATAATTGCATCTTATCTAAGACTTTACATTATAATGATGGAGTCTCACGTCGATGGATGAGTCTCAGTTGCAGTGGGTGCACTGATGGAAGAGGAGGCCAATCCTGGAAGCACGTATGCGGCAGCACATATCACATTTGGTTCTGAATGGGTGTAAAAGCAGGAAACTCGCATTGTCTTGTCTCTTGGATGGGGTAGGGTTGGGGGGGGGTGGAGCTATGTTAATAAAGTAAGTGGAGCTTTGGTGGGCGTAGGTCAGGAGTGGCACAAATGATTAAGAAAATTCGCTGGTAGCAATGTTTTGCCGTAAAACAGTTAAGCGCAAATTTCCTCAGGAAAAGAAAGGCACAATTCTGCTGTTACACTGCAGTTGCACTGAAATTTTCCAGGAAATTCCGGGCCATTGATTCTGTTTACACTCCAGCCTGTAGATGAGCAATTTACCAGCTCAGTGTAGAGAATGAAATGTGCACAGGAAACTTGGGAACGTGAAGGGAATTAAGCGCTTGTTCACAGGTCAGCTCTGTGTGTCCATTTTGAATTGACGCTTGTTTAAAGGGAAGTCAGTGCTGTTTTGTGAAAGCAAATTAAATTACCAACTTTGCAATTGTGCATAGTATCCAACACAAGAGATGTGGATGATGTTGCTGCAACATTAATATTGATGGTTTGCTTGATTGATTGACTGTTGTATGATTCTATGATAAGTGGTATCACTGCATTATGTGTCGACAGCTCCATATCGCTGCCTGGCAACATTATAGGGCTGGCTGCACTGCGCCTTTAAAACATAGAAATTACGGGGCTCCTAAGCGGGATCTGTGCACTACCCGTTTCAGCAACCGGAGCAGCCAGCATCAAACAAGGAAATGCCTTGAAGTGTGCCCATTAATAACACTGTCAGTGGAGTTAGTCTCTGTGAAGACCCGTCACCGCCTCTTACATATTTGTTTTTTTCTTCCCAACCTCTGTCGGTTATTTTCTGGAAGGTACTCAACCATCAACATGTGAAGGAAGGCAAGGGAGTGGGGTGCTTTGCAATTTGAGAGAGGGGCTTTGCCTGAGGCTGGGGGTCACCTTAATACTGTAGGGATACAGGACTCAACACAGGCATGCTGTCAATATGAATATTTTTTTTGAATAATTAAAATGAACACGCGAGGAAGAATTTTCCTTTGCGCTAGGTAAGGGCAAAGTCACAGGACGTTAAAGAAATCATTCATTTATACTACACACAGAGGAAACCTTCCCCTATGGAGACTGGTTCCTATTAACGATACTGATTCCATGAGTTATCATCTCATTTAAAACGCATCATCCTTGCTATAAACAGGCTCTTGTGGAAGTGACAGGGAAATATTATGGATTATTTAAGAACCATCATCACTTTTTTGCGCATAACACTCAGCTGGGTTTTGGGCTCATTTTAATGTAAAATCATGGACATTAGATACGAAGACTTACAGTATCCATTTACAAGTGTCCAGTGAATTGTTGGGGACATTTTACACGTTTGCACTCCTAGCATGGGGCTTCATCCACCGAGAGAACCTATTGGGATTTCAGGTACCTGCTCCCCATGATTTCCGTCCATTTATCGCCTGAATTTTAATACTCCTGTGCAGCGCCTTGGGACGTTTTACTACATTAAAGGCGCTATATAAATACAAGTTGTTGTTGTTGTTGAATTCCCAATATTCGTTCTTACTTCCAAGTCCCGCGCCCTCTGAATGGACTTACACAGAGATGAGATCAAGGTAGCAAAATAAACATCGGAGATTGCCGCACAGAGGTAGGAATTAAGCTGCCTTTAATGTGTTTTCCCAAAGCTCTTGTTTAAATGAAATTATTTGTCGGCAGTGGGCACATTAACTCTCTCAGGAACGCCTCCAGGCACTGCTGGCAGAGGTCAGAGGTCAAGGGGCTACCTCGGATTCTCTCAAAAACCAAACCGAATGTTGGGAAACTAGGTGACTCATCGCGCTCTGCCCAAGACAGCTGGCCATTGACAAATTCTGCTTGTAGACAGGTGCTGACGTGAAGAGAGCTCCCGGCTGTTGGGCGGAAGATGAACGATCACTCTCCCAAGCTGGGGCTCCCTGCAGGGAGCAGATGATGGGGCCATTTGTAGGGTCCAAAGATTAATTTTGCAGCTGTGAGGGACCGGATTAGAGTTCAAATGTGGAAAGATTAACCCCAGCATTTCACAGCAGAAAAGAAAACACAAGGAAAACAAATCCTTCGCTGATGCACAAAGGTCAGACTGAAAGCAGCTTTGGACCTAATTGAACTTTAGTTTCATGTTCAGATTGTGGTGGGATTGGAATAAACTTACCCATTCCTGGTGCCAAGTGCTGTTCAAGATTTAGTTGAGGAAACTGGATCCTTTCCCTGCAGTCATCCTGCCATAATGATCCTAGGACATCCCTTCGGCTTTGCGCAGGCATTAAGCCATTTATTTTAAATGGGACAACATCTCTGCTAAAATAATGGACAGAGGAATGTCGTATGAAAGTGTTAAACATTTGTCCACAACTGTCAGCAACAGCATCTCCTAGGCTCAAAAGTCTGTAATTTATGATGTTGGTGACATTAGTGATTAAAAGGCTTTCAACTGATTTATCATCAGCACTAAAACAAGCATCAGAACTCAAGCTGTGATCCCAGCCTTTGACCTGTCCCTTATGTTGTCTTCTGTTCAGTTTTGAACTTGGCAAGAGCTGGCAATTCTGGTCATACCAACTGGATGAGGGGATATGCCAGCTGTCTGGCGTATTGTTTCCAGACTGTGGAATGTTATTGTAAAGTAGGGGAGCGAACTCAGGGGGTTAACTTCTCATACAGATATATGGGGTTACTATTTGGGCTCGGTACTTGGGGTATATCCTCTGGGGGGGGGATAGAGGAACAGATTTATATTCCAGTAGGACCCCTTAGAAAGAAACAACTTACATATATATGATGCCTTTCATGTCCTCAAGACCCTAGGATGTCCCAAAGTGCTTCACAGCCAATGAATTGTTTTTGAAGCACAGTCACTGCTGTTATGTAGGCAAGTGCAGCATCCAGATTGCACACACAAGGTCCCACAAACATTGGTTGATAGATAGATGTTGGCCAGGACAACAGAGGATCTCCCGGCTCTTACTCAAATAGTGCCGCAGGAATTTTTACATCCACCTGAACAGGCAGATGGGACTTGGTTTGATGTCTTATCTGTCTTAATCATCAGAGAGCAGAGCAGAATTATTGATATCCATGGTTGATAGCTCCGGGTTCTATTGCCAAGATATCAGTCTTTAGGATGGATATAACAATGGAATTGCCGTGCCTGGGAGGAAGTTTCCTCTGTTGACTATCAGTAGTAAAGTTTTAAATATAAGGACACAGGGCATCTTTTCAGTTTTACTGCAAATAGCAAACACGGAAATCTTCCTTTGAGATTTGCTATTGGATGTCAGGTTTCAGTGATCATAATTATAGTACATCAGTCTTAAAGGTACACAACCCCATAGTTTTTCTCAAAAGAGCATTGAGGCAAGATTGCTCACTGTCTCCCATACTATTCAATATCTTCATCAGTGACAGTATTGGATAGTATTGTAAGGGATGGCTTTGGGGCATCTGTTCCAGTCATTTCTGGACGTGTTGCAGTGCTTATTTTTGCAGATGATGCCATGATCTTGGCAGACTCATTTGGGGATCTAGAGCACTCTACTCACCATCTTCAACAATGGGTTAACTGGTTGAGTATTATAGCTTTACACATTTCAAGAGGGGATCATGACTGCATTGATTGGAAGATACAAGGGGCATCTGTCCCAATTGTTGACTTTTATCAGTACTTTGTGGATGCTAACCTCAGCCTGGACATGTTCCTTTGGGACACGCTTTGGTCTTTCTCATCGTTCTTCAACAGCTACAGATTCCTGCTGCAGGTTAGTTTTGTGTATAAGACCTTCTCCTTCATGATTTAGAATTCCTAAGCATGCAATGGAAGATCTTCTTTCATCCCATGTTTGAGAAAGGGGGCCAAGCTGTGAGATGAATTTTGGCCAAAAGCGGAATGGTTACAGAGAAGGCAGGTTCTGACCTGTCACACCATTTTGCAAAGCTCCTCACATGAAGACCTGGATTAAGCAGTTACTGAGGGCTAAGCCTGGAAGATTCATTGGATTTGGAGGTGTAGAACATCAAGGTGACTGGCTTGTCATAAGTTGCCCTGTATAGATTCTTCTACCATGCTAAAGGTGGTTGCCAGAGTCAACAGGTTAAGAACTCTGTCTTGCTCCCTAGCTTTAGATTATGGGCTATTTACCTAACTTCTATCCTCTCAACAATTTTTCCCCTTTCTCTGAGAAGACTTGGACTCCAACTGGGGTACATTTCCATTAGTACTTTGAAGTGGCTATTCTTCATGTGAGCTTAGTCAGAAACTTTGAACAGGCTGCTCGAAATGGGAGGGCATCAGAGCCTCACGCAACAAATATGTGTATATTTTCTACCAGGATTCTGTAGTGTAAACCCAGAATGATTTTTTTTTAACTCCCCTCTCTATCTTAGGAGTTCTGAGGCCAATTTTAGAGCCCACCACCATCCCAGCAGAGACCAGCTAACACATGCAGACTGGGTATTTAGACCTGGGACTTTACAGGTCTTTGTGGCTCAGTACCACATTGGCTGGTGCATTAACTCACTGTGTCACATTTCCATGGGGTGCACATTTCCAAGTTCTATGTGCACGTTATTTATATGGCACTGTTTGCTCAGTAATGGCAACAGTGATCTCATAAAGGATCACAAAGTCTTCATAAGATCACAAACTAGATACAGAAGAGGAAGACCATTCAGCTCAACCTATCTCATTCATACAAAAACCCCGACAGTCTGCCCATCACAGCATCCAAATACTTCTTAAATTCTAGGCTTTCGCCTCCACTACTCCACTCAGAAGGCCATTTTAATTGTTGATCACTCTTTGTGTGAAGAAGAATTTCATGATATCACTGCTAAATTTGATTTTCCCTAGTGTGAACTTGTGCTCCTTGTCTTACCCTCATGGTTTAAAGTAGAATTCCAGATTTACCTTTTCTATACTACTTACTATCTTTTCCACCTCTTGATTTTCCCTTCAGTCACCTTTTTAGGGCTGCAAAGCCCGAGTTTCTCTAGTGTTTCCTCACAGCTCAGTCCGTGGATACTAGGGATAAGTCACGTGGCTCTTCTCCGCACCAGAGCTTCAATGTCTTCCTTGGTTTCTTGGTGTCCAAAACTGGAGGATTTACACCTGCTCCTTGTAATTGAAGGATAGCTCCAGGACAAACGGCACAGTGAGTGAGAACATGATCGGTCTTCACTGTAATGCCTCCCCTATCAACGAACCTGCCCACCCTCGATGTCTAGGCTCACACATGAAGGACGGTCATTTTGAGATGCTTTTTCAAAAAGATATATTCATTCACAGGATGTGGCTGTCTCTGGCAAGGCCAGCATTTATTGCCCATCCCTAGTTGCCCTTGAGAAGGTGGTGGTGAGCCGCCTTCTTGAACCGATGCAGTCCGTGTGGTGAAGGTACTCCCACAGTGCTGTTAAGGAGGGAGTTCCAGGATTTTGACCCAGCGACGATGAAGGAACGACGATGTATTTCCAAGTCAGGATGGTGCGTGACTTGAAGGGGAATTTGGAGGTGGTGGTGTTCCCATGCGCCTGCTGCCCTTGTCCTTCTAGGTGGTAGAGGTCGCGGGTTTGGGAGGTGCTGCCGAAGAAGCCTTGGCGAGTTGCTGCAGTGCATCTTGTAGATTGTACACACTGCAGCCACGGTGCGCCGGTGGTGGAGGGAGTGAAGGGCTTTGCGTGCCAGTGGAACCGTACCTCAGTGTGTCGCCACCTGCTGTAGAGGAATGGCAGGGGTAAATCAGAGGGGGCGGAAAAGTCTCTGCATGGTTTGCACCTGGTGGACAAGGTTATTAAATTTAATATATGTGGTGGGTTTCAGCTGTGGTCAAGACTTTCAGGCCTGCACTTTGCTGTCAGGAGGAGGCTGGGGGGAAGGGACTTCTCAGCCTCTGAGAGAAGACACGATGTACGTTGCCACCATTTGGCAGTGACAAATGAATTAATTAAACGTGTTTCCAGCTAATGAGCTCTCGACCCGCTATGAACAGCCTTGCTGTGCCCTATGTCAGCAGCACTGTGTTTTGGTGTGAATGAAAGGTATTTGTGTGGGGGTAAAGGTCGGCGATGAGTCCGCTACAACAGGTGGGAAGGATGGATTGGGGCTCAGGGATTCCAAGCAGGCCTCGGATGTAATTACCCGGCACTTTCCTGTTGGTGGCACGCCGTTGGCAGGAGGGGGTTTGGTGCTGTGCAGCTGACGACACACGATAGCGTAAACCAAGTGATCTTTGCACCTCCAATATTAAACAAGAGTCTCTTTGGCTCTTCAGTGAGGAACCTGACGCACACGAGAGCAGTAAAAAGTTAAAGCGCCACGTGGAGGTCGCGGGTCTCTGAGCGCTGATCTCCCTCTGCTGCAATAGGAACTGGCTTCGCAGAGTCTTCCATCAGTACCCATTCGAAAAACTAGGATTATCATAGAATCATCAAATCATAGAACCATAAAATCGTGAGGGCAATTTATACTATTGCCGATAGTGTAAAGCAGGTGATATCAAATCGGCTGCCTGTTAATACATCTCTCCTGATTTTCCTTTCCATTGAAGTTAATGGAAAGGAAGGTCGGGAGATGTGTATAATGGGCAGCCGATCCGATATTGCCCGTTTTACACTATCGGCAGAACTTAAAACGACCGCCACAGAATCTTATAGCACAGAAGCAGGCCATTCAGCACCTAGAACTTCTCTGTACCCCAGAGTGAGTCGGTGCCTTTGGAGAGGAGGAGCGACAGGGGGAAAGGGACAAACCGCAGTTTTCCTCGTAATGTCATCAGCGATCATTCTTTCTGCAAAAAATACTTTTAAAATACAGAAAGAGATATGACAAAGGATTGTGATTAGCCTCAAGATCTTTGCCCTCTTCTCTTACCAAACTGATTCTACCGTGCCGGCAAATCATGGGAATTTATTTGGCAACAGGGCAGTGCCAGGTTTCTGGCCTTGCCGCACACTGCATGGTCTTGGGTGCTTTGTGCACAGAACCAAACTGAGTTTCTGCCTTCAGTTTGCATTAAGCGGGCAGCTCGCATATTGTATATGTTGGCTAAAAATGTAATTAATAGCTAGGTGTCAGCTCCGGCTCAGTCGGTCGCACACTCACTTCTGCGTCAGAAGGCTTGTGGGTTCAAGCCCCACTCCAGATACTTGTCCTTGCAGGTGGACATAAAAGATCCCATGGCCTTATTTTGAAGAAGAGCAAGGGAGTCCTCCCCTGCTGTTCTGTCCAATATTTATCCCTCAACCAACATCACTAACAGATTATCTGGTCATTATATTGCTGTTTGTGGGAGCTTGCTGTGCGCAAATTGGCTGCCCTGTTTCCCTACATGACAACAGTGACTACACCTCAAAAAGTACTTCATTAGCTGTGAAGCGCTTTGGGACGTCCTGATGTCGTGAAACGGGCGATATAAATGCAGGTTTTTTCTTTTATGTGAATGATCTGGGGCATTTGATTCGATGCTAATGGCTCACTGTGTAGAGCGCTGACTGGATGTAAACCAGAGATGATGGGATGGAACACCTGTCGGCTTGTCTAATATCCCTCAATATTTGTCGAATTGCTTCAACGCACGGTAACTCATTTGGTTACCAAAAAGTCGTCAATCGACAGAGGCTTAGGAATAAACGAGTTCACTGAGCGCAGATTGTAGCAGCAGCAGTTACAACTAGACCCGGACATCTGTCTATCATCAGCTTAATTGACCAGTGCTTGTTATTGTTTGAGTGAAAGAAGCTGTTTGAACAGCTCGTTCTTACTCCGTCACTAACGACGACGGCGGGCTCTGCGCACACTGTGAAAGGACAGATGTTCAGACGTTTAAAGAAGCTTTGTTACCCTGACAAAGTTGTATAGAAAACCTCGGAGGGGCTGTTTGTAAACACAAATCATAATGGGGAGTTTTCTTCCACACCCCATCACCACCACCGCTCCACCACCACCCCCCAACATTTTTTCCTGTATTCTCCTAAAAGGACTGACTGTTGCCGGGTTACGGTTCCACCGGGGCCACGAACTCTTTGGCACCTGGCCCAAGTGACCATTTGTCACGTGTGTCACCTCGGCGATGAGCATTATAGAAGAAGAATCGTAGAATCATAGAATGGTTACAGCACAGAAGAAGGTCATTCGGCCCGTCGAGCCCGTGCCGGCTCTCTGCAAGAGCACTTCAGCTAGTCCCACTCCCCCGCCCTTTCCCCGTAGCCCTGCAAATTTTTACCCCTCAGGTACTTATCCAACCCCCTTTTGAAAGCCGTGATTGAGTCGGCCTCCACCACCCTTTCAGGCAGTGCGTTCCAGATCCTAATTACTCGCTGCGTAAAAAAGTTTTGCCTCGTGTCGCCTTTGACCTTCTGCCAATCACCTTAAATCTGTGTCCTCTGGTTCTCGACCCTTCCGCCAATGGGTACAGTTTCTCTCTTATCTACTCTGTCTAGACCCCTCATGATTTTGAACACCTCTATCAAATCTCCTCTCAACCTTCTCTGCTCTAAGGAGAACAATCCCAGCTTCTCCTGTCTATCCATGTAACTGAAGTCCCTCATCCCTGGAATCATTCTCGTAAATCTTTTCTGCACCCTCTCTAAGGCCTTCACATCCTTCCTAAAGTGTGGTTTCCAGAATTGGACACAGTTGAGGCCGAACCAGTGTTTTATACAGGTTCATCATAATTTCCACACTTTTGTACTCGATACCTCTGTTCATGAAGCCCAGGATCCCGTAAGCTTTTTTAACTGTTTTCTCAACCTGCCCTGCCATCTTCATTGATTTGTGCACATATACCCCTAAGTCTCTCTGTTCATGCACCCCCTTTAGGATTGTACCCTTTAGTTTATATTTCCTCTCCTCATTCTTTCTACCAAAATGTATCACTGCATTTTTCTACGTTAAATTTCATCTGCCATGTTTCCGCCCATTTTGCCAGCCTGAGGATTGGAAGATTATGGCTAGTACCTCCGCAATTTCTTCCTTCACTTCCCTCAGTGTCCTAGGATGCATCCCACCCGGTCCTGGTGACTTTGGCAGTGCTGTTCACTACAAACGGCATCACAACTGAACCTAATCCTGCCCTTGCCCTAAAATCCACAACACCTGCTTTCCAAGACAATCAATAGGATAGTTATACAGGATTTCCTTCCCCCCTTTCCTTAGCCCAGGAGGCCTGAAGCCAATAGCCCTGAAGCCAATGGTAGCCCCCAGTTGCTGCATGGACTGAGATCAGCGAACGACACAGAATGGGAGTTGAATTTAGGACGTTCTTGGACTATGTGGCTGGGCACTGGAATTGGTGTCTTTATCCACTAGGCTACATGGGAAGCTGCGAGGATTTGCAATCACACGTCGCAATGGCACTTTTCATATTGCAATGCCATTGTCTGCGTTGAAAATAACCTTTCACATAATATTGTTGTAACCAATCTGGCGACCAGTGCATTTGGGCTGATTTAAATGTTCGGTGCTTCAAGATATGTTTGCACTTATATCCGCAGTAGATGCTTTCTGCGGTTAATGATGACTATTTGTGCACATTACTTTTATGCAGATGGAACCTGCAGAGCCTGAGAATTATTTAAAAAAACGCACGTTCAGAATGGAACAGACATTATTCCTTGCAATGGGACTATTTATTCTGACAGCGTGGCACACTGCAGGTCTCGGGCACTGCCCTGCTCTGTGCCAAGAGCCATGCCGTGCGGAAAGCTCGCAGAAGGAAGGCTTGGCTTTTTTGAATGATTCGACCAGAGTTGCCTGCACATCAGGGTCCAACAGTTTAAAAATAGCAGATTCCCTTCCAAGTGAACAGATTGAGGGTTGGTGCTGTGAGACTGTGCTGCCTTCAGTCTGACCTGCAGGATGGGAGGGGGGGAGTGGATACTGCTGACTGCAACACTGCACATGTCACCAGGTTGTCCATTTTGTGCTCACAGATCGTAGTTACTGTACCCCTTAGATACATTTAGTTACCAACTGCTGACTCAGAATCGCACCTAGGTTGTTGAAGCACGCCAGAAGTTTGACGTTAGTCTCTATAAAATCACCATCAAGTGTCTACGGAATGAGAAGTTGCTTTGGGAGTTAGGCAGAGATGAATAGAGGGGATCAGATTGTGCCATTTTGACGATTGTATTTTGATTTTTTAAGATTGTGTTGGACTTTCCCCACCTATATTAGTGCATGTATTGTAACCTATTATTAGCATGATGTCACTTTAAACACTGCTCCTTGGCTTACCTTATCTTTACTCCTACTCTTTTGAATCACGATGCCCTGGACTATGGGCTTTCATCCTTTATTAAGGTTTCTTCAGTTCACTGTGAAGGATTCTTTGGGAGATGTGCGGGGGGTGGGGGGGTGGGGCGGTATCTTATAGCAGAGGTCATTCGACAAAATTCGATTTCAGTCAGGTAGCCAATGTGGCTATGGCCTTAGAAGCCTGTTGGCAAGACATCGGGGGTAATTTTAACGCAACTCGCTGGGGGGGGAATCCCATGGGTTTGGGCAGAACACTCATCCAATATTACTCCCCACTGACTTCAATGGAGAGTAAAAGTGGGCGGGGTTCAAAACCAGCGTTGCCCCCAATCGCGTCAGTTTCCCAACAGGTGGGTTAGGTCAGAATTGCTCTCACTATTTCAATCTGACAAAGTCACTTCACATGTTAAGGACTTTAAACACGTGGGACAAGCATTAAGCCCCCTGCTTCCACAGACCACGCCCAATCTGCCCTAATCATGGGTTCCATTTAATCACCTGAGGAAATCTGTCTGTCTGATCCTTAAGACAGTAAACACTAAAATGGACCAAATCAAGTCCCATTGGTGGCTGTGTTATAGAGGGACTTTTCTTTCTCTGACACACGCAGAAACCCATCACCGTGCCTCAGTATCCCCAAACCAAGCGACTGAGAAATTTACACAGCTAGAGTTTTGTATTTGGCTGATATAAAGTGCGCACTGTCCTTGTACACCAGTCACTGAAAGCAAACATGCAGGTGCAGCCAGCAGTTAGGAAGGCAAATGGTATGTTGGCCTTCATTGCAAGAGGATTTGAGTACAGGAGCAAGGATATTTTACTACAGTTATACAGGGTCTTGGTGAGACCACACCTGGAGTATTGTGTGCAATTTTGGTCTCCTTACCTAAGAAAGGATATACTTGCCATAGAGGGATTGCAGCGAAGGTTCACCAGACTGATTCCTGGGATGGCAGGACTGTCATATGAGGAGAGATTGGGTCGGCTAGGCCTGTATTCACTAGAGTTTAGAAGAATGAGAGGGGATCTCATTGCAACGTATAAAATTCTGACAGGGCTAGACAGACTGGCTGCAGGAAGGATGTTTCCCCTGGCTGGGGGGTCTAGAACAAGGGATCACAGTCTCAGGATATGGGGTAGGACTTTTAGGACTGAGATGAGGAGAAATTTCTTCGCTCAGAGGGTGGTGAACCTGTGGAATTCTCTACCACAGAAGGCTGTGGAGGCCAAGTCACTGAATATATTTAAGAAGGAGATAGATAGATTTCTAGACGCAAAAGGCGTATGGGGAGAGAGCGGGAATATGGTATTGAGATAGAGGATCAGCCATGATCTTATTGAATGGCGGAGCAGGCTCGAAGGGCCGAATGGCCTACTCCTGCTCCTATTTTTCTATGTTTCTATGTTTCCTGTAGGGACATCCCTCACTTCACTAAGTCCATTGAAATTCGACACAGGTTGTCAAGAGCTGAGGCTTAGGGAGCCCAAGTGTTCGCTGGGCTACTGCTGGAGCTTAACCAGTAGAATCTGCGCAGTCTACCAGCACAGAGCGCTGCTGAGCTTCCACTCCTTGTCCAGCCAGACGTGTCCTACCCATTAGGGCGTGGGTTTCCAGTGTTAACTGGAGCCGAGTGGGATGAATCCCAGCCCATAGTCACAGGCCTAACACTCCAGGTCTTATTCATGAGCCACGCTGACTTGCCTATCATCAAAAGTGCCCTGGCATAATGCACAGAGAAGGTGCTGGACGAAAAGAATCCTCTAGAAAAGGCCAGCAGAGAGAGGCGCTACGATGTATAGTCCGAGGTAAACTTTCCCTTTCCAATTATATATTTTGTTTCTGTAGTATTACAATGGCCATTTCACGCACTCCATAGTCTGCTCTCAGTCTCCGCGCAGTGCAGGAACGCCAAAGTGGCACGGGGGTTGTGGCCATGCTCGACTCCAGATCCTCTTGTGATATTAATCGACAAACGATATGCCGGGATTGCGCCTGCAACTTCCAAATAATTACCATGGTTTTTGCAACCCGAAAAGTGAAATGGCCTCTGTCAATAAGCAGAGTGGAATGTGATAGAAATTCGCTGTGTTCGTCCATTAATATCACAGTCAATGCTCGGCTCAAATTAGCCAAGAAACGTGGAAATTGCGTTGATCTCACCCCTCTTTGCATGTTTTATTAATTTCAGTCGACACATGCAAGCTGCCATGAAAAGTGCAAATTCTCCTGTTTTTTGATTAATTACGTTTCTTTTTCTTTCCGTTCCCTCTCTTCCAAAGGTGCTGACTCAGGCTGGGGTAGAGTTCCAGTGGTCCAGATAGTGAGCTTTGGTAGGCTATCCCACCATAGTCCCCCGCCACTGCCCCAGCTGAAATGAACCAAATCAGCACAGATCAGACCTTCATGGTCCGTCTGACTGAGCTCCACACGGCCCACCGCATTTACCCAATGAGTATAATTGCATGCTTTTGATCCCTTGTGTATAATGCCCTTGTGCACGTTCTTTTCCCCACATGACCAGGTAAGAACCTTACTAAGTGGCGCACAGACTGAGGAGATAAAACGCTCCCCTATTTCTGTCAGCTCTAAGACTCATACATAAAATACATTTCTAAGATATCTCAACCTATTTCCTAGTACACACTGCTAGCAAGTTGCCAATAATGGCACTAAATTGGCAGTGCCATTCAGAGTGGCCGATTTAATTACTCAGTGACTGTGTGGGAAGTACAAATATCATAGGATTACATACATAGGATTACATAGGACATACGGCACAGAAACAGGCCATTCGGCCCAACCAGTCCATTTATGCGCCACACGAGCCTCCTCCCGTCTTTCCTCATCTAAATCTATCAGCGTAACCCTCTATTCCATTCTCCCTCATATGCTTGTCCAGCCTCCCCTTAAATGCATCTATACTATTTGCTTCAACCACTCCCTGTTGCAGCAAGTTCCACATTCTCACCACTCTGTGGGTAAAGAAGTTTCTTCTGAATTCCCTATTGGATTTCTTGGTGACTATCTTATATTGATGGCCTCTAGTTTTGCTCTTCCCCACAAGTGGAAACATTCTCTCTGTATCCACTCTATCAAAATTTTTCACAATTTTAAAGACCTCTATTAGGTCACCCCTCAGCCTTTTTTCAAGAGAAAAGAGACCCAGCCTGTTCATCCTTTCCTGATATGTATACCCTCGCATTTCTGGTATCATCCTTGTAAATCTCCTCTGCAATCTCTCCAGTGCCTCCATATCCTTTTTATAATATGGCGACCAGAACTGTATGCAGTACTCCAAGTGTGGTCTAACTGAGGTTCGATACAGGTTTAGCATAACTTCCCTACTTTTCAATTCTATCCCTCTAGAAATAAACCTTAGTGCTTGGTTTGCTTTTTTTATGGCCTTGCTAACCTGTGTCTCAACTTTTAGTGATCAGACTGGCACAGTGGAGCTGGGGTGTTCGTCTGAGGCTAAGGTTGCGGCAACTAGAGGGAATTTTTGCTTGAATCTAACCCACGCTATATCTTACCTGGGAGTAGCAATGAGACAGTGCAGAGGGAGCTTTACCCTACATCTAACCAGGATATGCTTGAGCTGTGACTACTTGCTGCTGACACAGTGGGGCAGATTTTCAACTCGCCTCCACCCGAGTGTAAAACTGCCGAATCAGCCGCCCATTATAGAAACCGCCTGATTTTCATTGATCTCAACGGAAATGATTGGAAATGGTTTCAATAATGGGCGGACGATCCACAACGCCAGGTTTACGTGCAGGGAGGCAAGTTGAAAATCTGCCCAGTAGCTGGCAGCTGTCCTTCATTCTGCCAGCCCAGTTCACACTTCATCTAGCCTCTACCTGTCACCTTACCACCTCCTCTTGCCTTGATTATCTCTTTATGTCTCTTAATCTCTCCTGCTTTCTATCCCAACACTGACCTTGCCTTTTGTTCTTTCATCCCCTCCCCCTTTTCCCAGCTTTATACTTGCTTTAAATCTATTTCATTTCTTGCTTTTTTCCAGTTCTGACGAAAGGTCTTCGACCTGAAACGCTAACTCTGTTTCTCTCTCCGCGGATGCTGCCTGGCCTGCTGAGTTTTTCCAGCGTTTTCTGTTGTTATTTAAGTTGGAAATCTATCCGCTGTGTCCCAAAATAGGGAAGGAATGTTCTGTTTCCCAGCGCTGACATCCCTCACCACGAGGAGGAGAAGAATAAGAAAGAAGCAAGAAACTTATCGAAGGACTACCCGTGCATTCTTCACTCCACTGAGTGGCAGATGTCTTTCAGGCTGTTTCTGTTTACTTGAGTTCAGCAGCTTCTATTAGCCCCTTACCCTCCTTCCCAATAAAAGGCCTATTGGAAGATTAGCTTAATCCTCTTATTCCCGAGCAATTACACAGTTAGTGCTGATACTGGAGAGGGGCACGCACAAACTTCCGAAAGCAGCAATAATAGGCTTAATGCTGCTTACACTCTGCACACAGCGACGGGATACAGAAGCGAGGCAGGAGTTTGCTCACAGCTAAGACGCTGATCCAGAGCTGTCGGTCAGGATTACGTGAGGAATTTGCTTTTTAATCTGAAATAAACCAGGAGCAGGCCTGCTACTTCGAATTCCTCTCCCCTCCCGTCTAAGCGAGATGTATCAGCTTCATCATTCGCGCCCCATAATTAGAGCCCAATCCTACTTATCGCAGGTTCTCCGGGAGTCTATGTCAGTAAAAGTGAAAGCCTTTAGAAGGTAAAATATCTGATGAACCAGTTTTAAAACCTCCTCCAATGCTCTATTTCTCAATTTAAAGTCAATTTTGTCATTTCATGGATCAAACAAATCAAAGGGTAGTGGAAATCTGAAACTCTCTCCCCAAAAGGCTGTGGATGCAGGGTCAATTGGAATTTTCAAGACTGAGAGCGATAGATTTTTGTTAGTTAAGGGTATCAAGGGATTATGGAGCAATGGTGGATAAATGGAGTTGAGATACAGATCAGCCATAATCTAATAGAATGACAGAACAGGCTTGAGGGGCTAAATGGCTTCCTCCTGTTCCTGTGTTCCTAACCAAGTCGGGATGTTTTCCCACTTTGGTTTGATTTAAAAGCCAGAAGGTTAGTCCAAGGCAGTAAAGTCAAAACATCTTTTAAAAAGGAAGACTAGCTCAATAGCTCAGCTGGCTGTGGAAAATAGGAGCTCAGCCTTGCAAAGAGGAAAGGGGCCAGTCTGTGCTGAGTGAGCTGATTTCAGCTGGGGGTGGTGGTCGGAGTGGGATAATTGGCCTCAGCACCCATGGTTTAGGGAGGGGGAAATTGATCAAGGTTCCTGCTCCTGTTTACTATCTATTGACCCCCTGCTGGGACTGCTTGCGCATGGACATCAGGTGAGGTCAGGATTGGTTTTGATGACCGTTCTGGTGCAGTACATGCTGGTAGTCACTGTCCCAGTTCATATGTTAGTAATGACCCACTTAGAGAAGGTACTGAAATGTGATGGAATGATATCCCAGCATGGAGTCAATGCCTTCAGTAAAGGAAAATGATTAAATAGGGTGTATCAGTAACTCAGGCACTTGAACTTAATGACTGTATGTTTGAGCAGATGCTGGCTGTCAGTCTAGAAGACACATATCCGCAATACAAATCTATGGGTAGATTTGTATTATAATCCATCGCTCAATTTCTTGCAGGCCAGGTACAGCACAGGTTAGAGGCAGAGTCAAGCTCCCTTTACACTGTCCCATCAAACCATCCCAGATCAGGTACAGCACGGGTTAGAAATAGAGTAAAGCTCCCTCTGCACTGTCCCATCAAACACTCCCAGATCAGGTACGGCACAGGTTAGATACAGAGTAAAGCTCCCTCTACACTGTCCCATCAAACACTCCCAGATCAGGTACAGCACAGGTTAGATACAGAGTAAAGCTCCCTCTACACTGTCCCATCAAACACTCCCAGATCAGGTACGGCACGGGTTAGATACAGAGTAAAGCTCCCTCTACACTGTCCCATCAAACACTCCCAGATCAGGTACGCACGGGTTAGAGGCAGAGCCAAACTCCTTCTATGATGCTTCATGAAGCACTTTCATTGCTTCTGGTTCTGAGTTTATTGAAACTTGACTGTAATGCTAATTAAGTAAGTGATTTTGATTTTAATTAGGTTGAAATAAAGAGCAAACATTGATCTGCAGTGATATCTTGGTGTTACAGACTATTGGTACAAACCTCTCTCGATAACAAACATGTCCCTTCGTTCCAGTTCTAGCAAAGGAGTCCAAAGATTATCTTAACAGGAAGAGGTTTCATTGTTGATCCTCATGTGATGAAGAATAGTTTTCTTTTGTCAAAAATTAGGCTTGTGTGAGGATTGAAGGAAAATATCAGACTGGTTTGAATGGAAGACAGGAAGTCATCAGAATTAACCGTGTCACTCACCTTAAACAGTACTGTGTGCCGGCTTGGCTCGGTTAGTCGAACTCCAGGCTCTGGGTGAGAAGCTTGTGGGTTTGAGTCCCATAATAAGGTTTGAGCTCCTAATATAATGTGACACTCCCGTGCAGTATTGAGTTAGTGCTACACTGTTATAGGTCTCAGCTGCCTGTTCCAGTCAATGCCAAAAATCTCTTGGTACTAGTCAAAGAAGGTCAGGGAGTTCTCTTTGTGGCCTGGCTAGCATCCTTCCTTCAACCAAAACCACCAAAATAAACAGATGAACTGGTCATTCATCCTACGATAGCAAAATACTGCAGATGCTGGAAATCCGAAATAACAACAGAAAACGCTGGAAAAACTCAGCAGGCCAGGCAGCATCCGTGGAGAGAGAAAGAGAGTTGACGTTTCAGGTCGATGACCTTTCATCAGAACTGGGAAGAGCTGGAAATCAAATAGATTTAAGGCCAGGGTAAAGCTGGGAAAAGGGGGAGGGGATAAAGGAACAAAGGAGGAGATGAAGAGACATTAAGAGACATTAAGAGATATGCAAGGCTAGAGGTGGTGTTAATGTGACAGATTAAGGCTGAATGAAGTGTGAAATCTACTGGCAGAATGAAGGACAGCTGCCAGCTTCTAGGAGGAAAAAAAAGGTGGGGGGGACAAATAAAAGGGTGGATAAAATAAAATATAAATGTGATTGGAGCTGAGGTTATGATCTAAAATTGTTGAACTCGATATTGAGTCCAGAGGGCTGTAGCGTGCCTAAACGAAAGATGAGGTGCTGTTCCTCGAGCTTACGCTGAGCTTCCGTGGAGCAGTGTATTAGGCCGAGGACGGTGAGGTCAGAGTGGGAGTGAAGCAGTGAATTAAAGTGACAGGCCACCGGGAGCTCGGGGTCCCCCTTGCGGACTGAACGGAGGTGTTCCGCAAAGCGGTCACCCAATCTGCGTTTGGTCTCCCCAATGTAGAGGAGTCCACATCGTGAGCAGCGAATACAGTATACTAAATTGCAGGAAGTACAAGTAAATCGCTGTTTCACCTGGAAGGGGTGTTTGGGGCCCTGGACAGTGGGAAGAGGGGAGGTATAAGGGCATGTGTTGCATCTCCTGCGCGTGCACGGGAAGGTGCCGGGCGAAGGGGAAGGGGTGCTGGGGGTGGTAGAGGAGTGGACTAGGGTGTCGCGGAGGGAGCGGTCCCTGCGGAATGCTGAAAGGGGAGGTGAGGGGAAGATGTGTTTGGTGGTGGGATCACGCTGGAGGTGGCGGAAATGGCGGAGGATGATCCGTTGAATGTGGAGGCTGGTGGGGTGAAAGGTGAGGACAAGGGGAACCCTATCGTGGTTCCGGGAGGGAGGGGCAGGGGTGAGGGCAGATGTGCGGGAGATAGAACGGACACGGTCGAGGGCCGTGTCGACCACGGTAGAGGGGAATCCTCGGTTGAGGAAAAAGGAAGACATGTCGGAAGCACTGGTATGGAAGGTGGCATCATCAGAGCAGATGCGGCGGAGACGGAGAAACTGGGAGAATGGAATAGAGTCCTTACAGGAGGCGGGGTGGGAGGAAGTGTAGTCCAGGTAGCTGTGGGAGTCGGTGGGCTTGTAGTGAATGTTAGTCAATAACCTATCCCCAGAGATGGAGATGGAGAAGTCGAGGAAGGGAAGAGAAGAGTCGGAGATGGACCATGTGAAGGTGAGGGAAGGGTGGAAATTGGAAGCATAGTGAATGAAATGTTCTAGTTCAGGGCGAGAGCAGGAGACGGCACCGATACAGTCATCAATGTACCGGAAAAAGAGGTGAGGGAGGGGACCCGAGTAGGACTGGAACAAAGAGTGTTCCACATATCCCACGAAAAGGCAGGCATAGCTAGGACCCATGCGGGTACCCATAGCAACACCTTTAATTTGGAGGAAATGGGTAGAGTCAAAGGAGAAGTTGTTCAATGTGAGAACAAGTTCAGCCAGGCGGAGGAGGGTGGTGGTGGATGGGGACTGGTTGGGCCTCTGTTCAAGGAAGAAGCGGAGCGCCCTCAGGCCATCCTGGTGGGGAATGGAGGTGTAGAGGGATTGTACGTCCATAGTGAAGAGGAGACGGTTGGGGCCGGGAAACTGGAAACTGTTAAAATGGCGGAGGGCATCGGAAGAGTCGCGGATGTAGGTGGGAAGAGACTGGACAAGGGGAGAAAAAATAGAGTCGAGATAGGAAGAGATAAGTTCCGTGGGGCAAGAACAGGCTGAAACGATGGGTCTACCGGGGCAGTCCTGTTTGTGGATCTTGGGAAGGAGGTAGAAGCGGGCTGTGCGGGGTTGGGGAACTATGAGGTTGGCGGCCGTGGGGGGAAGATCTCCAGAGGAGATGAGGTCAGTGACAGTCTTGGACACGGTGGCTTGATGTTCGGTAGTGGGGTCATGGTCCAGGTGGAGGTAGGAGGAGGTGTGGGATATGTGGAACACTCTTTGTTCCAGTCCTACTCGGGTCCCCTCCCTCACCTCTTTTTCCGGTACATTGATGACTGTATCGGTGCCGTCTCCTGCTCTCGCCCTGAACTAGAACATTTCATTCACTATGCTTCCAATTTCCACCCTTCCCTCACCTTCACATGGTCCATCTCCGACTCTTCTCTTCCCTTCCTCGACTTCTCCATCTCCATCTCTGGGGATAGGTTATTGACTAACATTCACTACAAGCCCACCGACTCCCACAGCTACCTGGACTACACTTCCTCCCACCCCGCCTCCTGTAAGGACTCTATTCCATTCTCCCAGTTTCTCCGTCTCCGCCGCATCTGCTCTGATGATGCCACCTTCCATACCAGTGCTTCCGACATGTCTTCCTTTTTCCTCAACCGAGGATTCCCCTCTACCGTGGTCGACACGGCCCTCGACCGTGTCCGTTCTATCTCCCGCACATCTGCCCTCACCCCTGCCCCTCCCTCCCGGAACCACGATAGGGTTCCCCTTGTCCTCACCTTTCACCCCACCAGCCTCCACATTCAACGGATCATCCTCCGCCATTTCCGCCACCTCCAGCGTGATCCCACCACCAAACACATCTTCCCCTCACCTCCCCTTTCAGCATTCCGCAGGGACCGCTCCCTCCGCGACACCCTAGTCCACTCCTCTACCACCCCCAGCACCCCTTCCCCTTCGCCCGGCACCTTCCCGTGCACGCGCAGGAGATGCAACACATGCCCTTATACCTCCCCTCTTCCCACTGTCCAGGGCCCCAAACACCCCTTCCAGGTGAAACAGCGATTTACTTGTACTTCCTGCAATTTAGTATACTGTATTCGCTGCTCACGATGTGGACTCCTCTACATTGGGGAGACCAAACGCAGATTGGGTGACCGCTTTGCGGAACACCTCCGTTCAGTCCGCAAGGGGGACCCCGAGCTCCCGGTGGCCTGTCACTTTAATTCACTGCTTCACTCCCACTCTGACCTCACCGTCCTCGGCCTAATACACTGCTCCACGGAAGCTCAGCGTAAGCTCGAGGAACAGCACCTCATCTTTCGTTTAGGCACGCTACAGCCCTCTGGACTCAATATCGAGTTCAACAATTTTAGATCATAACCTCAGCTCCAATCACATTTATATTTTATTTTATCCACCCTTTTATTTGTCCCCCCCACCTTTTTTTTCCTCCTAGAAGCTGGCAGCTGTCCTTCATTCTGCCAGTAGATTTCACACTTCATTCAGCCTTAATCTGTCACATTAACACCACCTCTAGCCTTGCATATCTCTTAATGTCTCTTAATGTCTCTTCATCTCCTCCTTTGTTCCTTTATCCCCTCCCCCTTTTCCCAGCTTTACCCTGGCCTTAAATCTATTTGATTTCCAGCTCTTCCCAGTTCTGATGAAAGGTCATCGACCTGAAACGTCAACTCTCTTTCTCTCTCCACGGATGCTGCCTGGCCTGCTGAGTTTTTCCAGCGTTTTCTGTTGTTATTTTGGTCATTCATCCTATTGATGTTTGTGGGATGTTGTTGATGCAAAATGGCTGCTGCTTTTGTTTATGTAACAACGAAATATAGTGAGCAGTGAGGAGGAGAGTGATAGACTTCAAGAGGACATCGACAGGCTGGTGGAATGGGCGGACGCGAGGCAGATGAAATTTAACGCAGAAAAGTGCAAAGTGATACATGTTGGTAGAAAGAATTAAGAGAGGAAATATAAACTGAAGGGTACAATCCTAAAGGGGGTGCATGAACAGAGAGACCTTGGGGTATATGTGCACAAATCATTGAAGGTGGCAGGGCAGGTTGAGAAAGGAGTTAGAAAAGCTTACGGGATCCTGGGCTTCATGAACAGAGGCATAGAGTACAAAAGCGTGGAAATTATGACGAACCTGTATAAAACACTGGTTCGGCCTCAACTGGAGTCTTGTGTCCAATTCTGGGCACCACACTTTAGGAAGGATGTGAAGGCCTTAGAGAGGGTGCAGAAAAGATTTACGAGAATGGTTCCAGGGATGAGGGACTTCAGTTACGTGGACAGACTGGAGAAGCTGAGGTTGTTCTCCTTAGAGCAGAGAAGAGTGACAGGAGATTTGATAGAGGTATTCAAAATCATGAGGGGTCACCCCCAGTAGGCTGTACAACCTTCTGACTCAGAGGTGAGGGTGCTACCAACTGAGCCACAGCTGACACTTCAGCAGCAGGCATTCAGCACCTGAGGGGTTAATGACGTGACGATTTTCTTTTTTTGATTTTATACAGTTAAAGGGTTCGCCCTCTGGCTTTACAGCTGCAGGAATCAGTTTTCCAGCCTTTATTCTCTCCCCCAGTAGGCTGTAGATGTTGGGTCAATTGGAGCTTTCAACACTGAGATAGATAGATTTTCGTTAAGTAAGAGATGAGGAGCTAAGCCGGGTAAATGGGGTGAAGGGAAAGATTAGCCATGATCTAATTGAATGGCGGAGCAGGCTCGAGGGGCTGAATGGCCTATTCCGGTTCCTATTATCCTAAGTTCCTGGGCCTAATTCCACCATTATTGGCTTTAGTTGAATGGAATAAAGTAATAGTGGAAGCCCACCAACATGCTGGAGAAAGCCCGCTGTAATCCAATACTTTTGGACGGAAGCCTAAACAAGAAAAAAGAAAATCACGTGGAATCTGTTCACAAATTTTGCAAAACATTGCATGAAGATCTTATTGAATTTTGAATCTTGTGATAAGGACTGTGTTTTTCCACTCATGTATAAAAGAGTGACTGTTGCAAAAATAATGTGCAGTGAATCTAGATGAAGCTTTTATTTGTTCTGATCTGACGGTACTGGTTTGTACTGGAGGAGTGGTAGAGGCTGGAAAACTGATTCCTGCAGCTGTAAAGCCAGAGGGCGAACCCTTTAACTGTATCAAAATCAAAAAAAGAAAATTGTCACATCATTAACCCCTCAGGTACTGAATGCCTGCTGCTGAAGTGCCAGCTGTGGCTCAGTGGGCAGCACTCTCTCGCCTCTGAGTCAGAAGGTTGTGGGTTCACAGTCCCACTCCATGGGACTTGAGCACAAGAATCTAGGCAGACGCTCCAGTGCAGTACTGCGGGAGTGCTGCACTGTCGGAGGTGCCGTCTTTCAAATGAGATGTTAAACCCAGGCCCTGTCTGCCCGCTTAGGTAGACGTAAAAGATCCCATGGCACTATTTTGAAGAAAAGCAGGGGAGTTATCCCCGGTGTCCTGGCCAACAATCAATCAGCATCACTAAAACCAGATTATTTGGTCATTATCACATTGCTGTTTGTGGGAGCGTGCTGTGTACAAATTGGCTGCTGTGTTTCCTACATTACAACAGTGACTACACTTCAAAAAGTACTTCATTGGCTGTAAAGCGCTTTGAGACGTCTGGTGGTCATGAAAGGCGCTATATAAATGCAAGTCTTTCTTCTTTTACTGGTATTGCAGATTTGCTGACATTCAGGGAGTTTCCAACAAGGCAGCTATTGGACACACCTCTGTAACACTGAAAGTTTTGAAATCTCGTCTGTTAAAAATGTCTTTTTTCTTTCTATTGTTATAGAAACAACATCCTAGGAGGCTTAATAACAACAGAAAACGCTGGAAAAACTCAGCAGGCCAGGCAGCATCCGTGGAGAGAGAAACAGAGTTAACATTTCAGGTCGAAGACCTTTCGTCAGAAACGTTAACTCTGTTTCTCTCTCCACGGATGCTGCCTGGCCTGCTGAGTTTTTCCAGCGTTTTCTGTTGTTATTTTGGATTTCCAGCATCCGCAGTATTTTGCTATTGTCCTAGGAGGCGTATTGTCTTTCTTGGTATGAAATCAGAATTGAAAGGAATTATAAGGGGGCAGAGAGGGCACGTCACAAGGCTTTGTAGCAGGAGCTAACAGGGTACATGGTGGGACACAGTGAAATATTAACATGAGCTGCAGAGACCGTTTACTGAGATGCACACAGCCAACTGTGGTCTGAGACAGAGGTGAGAGGATAGACTTGAGAGAAGGAATTGGACAGGGAGGTGAAAGGATAGAGGAAGAGAAGGAAATAGACAGGGAGGTGAAAGGATAGAGGGAGAGAAGGCAACAGAAAGAAAGAGAGACGGGTGGGAGCAGGCAGAGATATGAGACGGGTGAAAGAGAGGGGAAGACCGCAAATGAAGAATCCAAGTTAAGGGAGGAGAAGGGAGAATATGGGGAGAGAAAAATAAAGATTTGGGGGAACAGATTAAGACAAGAGAGGAAGAACAGAGAAGAGGTATCTGTGGAAATTGTTACAGAATGATTGGCTGTATAATTATGGAGGAACCATTGCTTGTGAGGAAACCTGTGGCTGTGTGTCACAACAGGAAACCAAGATCTCTCCAACCTATTTATTTTGAAGCACAATGGGATAGAGCTGAAAATTCAGGACAAGGCCGTCGTACTAAAGAAAGAAACAAAGACTTGCATTTATATAGCGCCTTTCACGACCACCGGATGTCTTAAAGCGCTTTACAGCCATGAAGTATTTTTGAAGTGGAGTCACTGTTGTAATGTGGGAAACGCGGCAGCCAATTTGCGCACAGCAAGCTCCCACAAACAGCAATGTGATAATAACCAGATAATCTGGATTTTTTTTGTTATGTTGGTTGAGGGATAAATATTGTCCAGGACACTGGGGATAACTCCCCTGCTCTTCCTCGAAATAGTGCCATGGGATCTTTTACGTCCACCTGAGAAAGCAGACAGGACCTGGGTTTAACATCTTATCCGAAAGACGGCACCTCTGGCAGTGCAGCACTCCCTCAGTGCTGCACTGGAGTATCAGCCTAGCTTTATGTGCTCAAGTCCCTGGAGTGGGACTATGAACCCACAACCTTCTGACTCACAGACGAGTGTGCTACCCACTGAGCCACAGCTGATACTAGGGATGAAGGAGTGGAAAAAAATGGCAACTGTCCCAACAAAAGCAGTTGGCAACTGTCGGATTGAAGTCAGGCAGCTTGGCTAATGTTATTAGTGAAGCTGGGGCCTCTTCTTTCAGATAAAGAAAGTGTTTCCAATTCTCACCCAGCCTAATAATACACGTAGCAGCATTTCATCCATTCCAAATTATTCAATTATACTTGGATGTCTCTCATCGCTGCTAATCAGTCCTACAAGTGTCCTTGCTTTTGAATGGATGAAGACATATATCCAATAAGTAGTAATAGCTGTCCCATCTGAATATTGTGAACTGATCTATTCCTAGACCTCCATTAATTGATTAGTTTGGTAGTCAAGTATTGTGTACATTATTGATCAATTTGTCACATATTCAGATGTAGGATTCTCCCTAGTGTTTCCTGAGTGGTCAGACAGTAAAGACGAAAGGTAGAGGGAGATGAGGGAGCAGATCGAGTGAGAGAGTGTTGGGTGGGGTCAGATGAAGAGATGAGAAAGAGGAGAGGAGGGCATCTGGAATCCAAAGTGAGGAGAGAGAAGAAGACAGGAAAAGAGAGAGATGGGTATGGACAGCCAAAGCGATGAAAGTCAGAAGGAGGGAGAGAAAAAAGTATATATGTGGATAATGGCACTGCCTCCTAGTCGTATATATCAAAAGGTCTCACTTTGGTTGCCTGGTCTGTGCTGAGTTAACTGATCTTAGCCAGGTTGGTGGACGGGTGCTCCAATTAGTCTTAGCAACTTTGCGATAGGGAGGGGTCAAACAGGCAGGGTTTTCACTTCTGTTGTAGGTAGAAAAGGCCGTAAAAAAGGCAAATGGGATTCTGGGTTTTATATATGGGACATTGAACACAAAAGCAAAGAAGCGATGTTGAATTTGTACAAGACATTGGTTAGACCAATGTCCACAGTTGGACTAGTGCATGCAGTTTTGGGAAGCCCATTATAGGAAGTATATTAAAACCATGGAAAGGGGTCAACAAAGATTCACTAGAATGATACAGGAAATGAGAAGTTATAGTTATGAAGAAAAGTTTGAAAAAAATGGGACTGCAACAGAGAAGGTTAAGAGGCTATCTAAAAGAGGTTCTCAAAATTAGGAAAGAAGTTGAGAAGAAAAATAATTAAAGCTTTTTCCCACCGTCTGGTGAATCAGTTACAAGAGGTCATAGACTTATAATTCTCACGAGAAGAACAATTAATTTGTCCACTTTGAGGGTTACTGGAAAATGGGAGGTCTTACCACCAGAGACCATTAAATCATATAAAAGGGAATTGGATAAGTATTTGAAAAGGAAGAATATAAAAGGATACTGGGAAAGGACAGGGAAGTGGGATTAGAGTAGAGAGTTGCAGCTAATGAACTAGTACTGGCACAGGCATGATAGGCCAAATGGTCTCGTTCTGTGCTGTAATTTCTATGATTATGATTCCTGTTGAAAATTGGTCAGGCCATATGTGGACATCAGGCAAGGACAGGATCAGACTCTGCTGTGATTGTTCCCATGGAGGCATGGTCTGCTGACACTCGCTTAAATGGCCACTTAGGTGAGGTACTGAAGGGCCGCTGTCACCTGTGGAGTCATAACCCCAGTGTGAGTTGGTGCATTCAGGAGACGAGGGGAAAAAAACTGGAAACAAATGTTCAGATACAATGGAAACTATCAGTCAGCGCTTCGCCGCCTCCAACTCTGGTCCTAACTGTTGCACCCACCACTTGCTCCCACCCTGCCTGCTGCCCCATCTCCCACCCTGACTGCTGCCCCATCTCCCACCCTGACTTTAAAGGAGTGTAGTGCCACAACAGAGATGCCAGAATGGATTTGGCATTGACATCAGCAATCGGAAGTGCCAGAGCGTGAGAAATGTGTGCCGGGAGCAGCAGAAACCCTAATGCTGTGAGACAGTGGCTCTAACGCTCTCAGGCCTGTTCTGAAACCATGTTCACTTGAGGCTTGTTAGAGAGAGGCTGCTAGCCCCAGTTTATCTTTTAGTCAGGGATTCACAAACCGTGCAGCTTGTGTAAGAGGCTCACCACAGAGTTTTATAATGAAGGGCACTGAATTTTTAAGTTATTTTCTTTTACACCTTATCACACTTGGGGGGTAATTTTGACTTGGGTGATAGTGTAAAACGGGCAATATCGGATCAGCCCCACGTTTTACATCTCTCCCCATTGAAGTCAATGGCAATGATAATCGGGAGAGATGTATAAAAAGAAAGTCTTGCATTTATATAACACCTTTCACGGCCTCAGGACAACAACAACAACTTGTATTTATATAGCGCCTTTAATGTAGTAAAACGTCTCAAGGTGTTTCACAGGAGTATTATAAGACAAAAAATTTGACACCAAGCCACATAAGGAGATATTAGGGCAGGTGACCAAAAGCTTGGTCAAAGAGGTAGGTTTTAAGGAGCGTCTTAAAGGAGGAAAGAGAGGTAGCGAGGCGGGGATGTTTAGGCAGGGAATTCCAGAGCTTAGGGCCGAAGCAACAGAAGGCACGACCACCAAAGGTTGAGCGATTATAATCAGGGATGCTCAAGAGGGCACAATTAGAGGAGCGCAGATACCTTGGGGGGGGGGGGGGGAGCGGGCAGGGGGTTGTGGGCTGGAAGAGATTACAGAGATAGGAAGGGGCGAGGCCATGGAGGGATTTGAAAACAAGGATGAGAATTTTGAAATCGAGGCATTGCTTAACCAGGAGCTAATGTAGGTCAGCGAGCACAGGGGTGAAGGGTGAACGGGACTTGGTGCAAGTTAGGACATGGGTAGCCAAGTTTTGGATGACCTCAAGTTTACGTAGGGTAGAACGTGGGATCCCAAAGCGCTTTACAGCCAATGAAGTATTTTTGAATGGAGTCACTGTTGTAATGTAGGAAACGCGGCAGCCAATTTGCACACCGCAAGCTCCTGCAATGTGATAATGACCAGATAATCTGTTTTAGTGATGTTGATTGAGGATAAACATTGGCCAGGACACCGGGGATAACTCCCCTGCTCTTCTTCAAAATAGTGCCATGAGATCTTTTATGTCACCTGAGAGAACAGATGGAGCCTCAGTTTAATGTCTCATCCGAAAGGCAGTACCTCTGACAGCGCAGCGCTCCCTCAGCACTGCACTGGAGTGTCGGCCTAGATTTTTGTGCTCAAGTCTCTGGAGTGGGACTTGAACCCTCAACCTTCTGGCGGCTGTTCCAATATCGTCCATTTTACACAATCGCCCAAAGTTCAAAATTACCCCCTTGATGTGATGATTAAGTCAAGTTATCTGGTATGGCAAATCCCACGAATTGCCACGTTTACTGGATGGTGCGTAGTTTCTACCCTAGTACCTCAACTCTACTTAGAAATTCTCAGCGGCAGTGACAGTGCGGGTATCTGAGTGATAACAAAGCACTTGCCCTAATGATGAGAATCAACTCTGTTAAATGAATGGGATCTGGGAAGGTATCTGCAGTTAACAACATATAGGGCTGGATTTTCATTGACCCGTGGAGGCGGGTTTGGAGGCGTGTGGGAGGTTAAAATTGCGAAAACTGGCGGGCGGGCATAAGTCCGCCTCCATCCTGCCTCCACGCAATTTTCATTAAATTGTGGCTGGCTGGCTGGCTATGGGGATGCATATATGGATGGCTATGTGGATGGGGAGGAGACATATCTGGGAGTGGTGGTGTAAAAATATCTGGGAGCAGACTTAGGGCTGCTGCTGCTCATTTTGTATCCAGGTCCTCTCACAGCAAAGGCCAGGCAGTCTTTGAAGACCTTCAATGCAGCAGCAATGATGACATCATCAGAGGCGACTTTCAGACTGAAAACACTAATTGGTTCATGGGTTCCCACATGCTGGAACTCAATTGCCCAATTAGGTGAAAATTGCATCAATCTCCCACATCCAATTGCAGTCGGGTGGATAACACGAAAAGTGGATGACACGACCCCAACCCGCCCCAGTATCAAAATCCAGCCCATAGTGTGTACACTCACAGATAAGGCTGCAAATATAAGTCACTTTTTAGGGTTAAAACCAAGGGGTGGGCCTTTTATACACAAGTTACTGGAGTATGGGAGTGTATCTCGCGCTCTGTGGAGTGCACTCACTGACTCCTGTCCCAGCCTTGCTCGTCTGTCAATTCCAAACTCTCCAGTGCCACCCACCTCTCTCCAGGTCCCGCTCACCTCTCTCTGGCTCCTGTTCGTTGCCTGTTCACAGCTGTGGGAAGCACATGAAACAATCAGTGCACATTAAAATCAACGTTCAGCTGCTCTGGAAGCTGCATAGAATGAGGGGGAGGGGGTCTTGTACATAGGTCATAGTTTCTCTTCAGGATTTTAAGCTGGAAAGTAGAGTGGTTGTCTTACACAAGAATCTATACGATGCCAGGAACATCCACTCACATTTGGGTTGTGTTTGTGGAGTGCATCGCCGATGTTTTCAGGAAACTTACAAAATCACCTATTCTTGAAAAAACTGGATAGAAAATCTCAAGCTATCTTTCATTCACTCCAGTTATATTCTTGCCTGTTAATCTTAATTGCTTTTAATTTTAATCACTCCACCATTGGCAGCCGTGCCTTCAGCTGCCTGCGTCCTAAGCTCTGGAATTCCCTCCCTAAACCTCTCCGTCTCCCCACTTCTCTCTCCTCCTTTAAGATGCTCCTTAAAACCTACCTCTTTGATCACTTGCCCAAATATCTCCTTACATGGCTTGGTTTCAAATTTTGCTCTTTTTTTTTATAACGCTCCTGTATTTTACGTTGAAGGCGCTATATAAATGCAAGCTGTTATTGTTTGTTATTATCGTTAATAATCTGAGCTGTTTGTCTCTGTTAAGTGAATATTGGCTTGTTCACTATATGGAAGAAGTTTTCTAATGCCATCGTGAAATTGTAAATGTGCTTTTTGTTCATTTGTGTAACTGCAAACAAAGGGAATCTTGTATGTTTTACCTTGTGTGCAATCCAATTTACTCTCTGCTATTTCAATTATCTACTAAACTATCAGTGACCCCTGTGTTCGAATTAAAAGTGTACAGGAAATTGTGCCGCAGATAATTTCCCCTGATGTTTTCGCGGTGTAAAGTATTGTGGTCGCTGGGTTATTTATTGAACAGGAGAGAATGAAGACACCAGAAGCAGACAGCGCCGTGCAGAATGTGCGCCCTTGTTCTGAGAAGATTTGTGGCTCTGGATCTACGGACTGCGTCTCAGTGCAAAGCCCTCAGGCAGTCTGAGGTGTTCTCTCAAGTCAGCCCCGGTCCTCATAGACTCGATCCTCATTATTGATAATGCCTTTGATGTTCAGGGGCAGGGGAGTTCAGTACAAGGAGTGAGCAAGTCTGCAGTGTTGGGCGGAAGGGAATGGACAGATGCAGGGACTCACATACAGCGTGTGCCTTTTGTTTGGACGTGCTGTGCGATGCCTCAAATTCTGTTTGTTGTACTCTGTTGGAATGCCACTGTTTGTCCGAGCCTTTATTGATGTCTGTCCTGTTAATTAAGGGTTCCTTCCCCTTGGGGATGGGGGAGGGGTTGGTGGGGTCGTTGGCTAGAGCTTAGCTTCTATCTCGTAATGTGAAGCATGCCAGGTCTCAGGAGGCCGAGGGGCCATCTGCCGCTGTGTCCCTACTAATGAAGCCCTGTTGCTGGGACAAAGGCACATATTGATCCGTGCCTAATATTCACACATAGAACGACCTTTCTTTCAAACTGCCTCACGCCCGCCTGCCTTAGGGCCTCAATGTCGTATCAGTGCTGCTTTATTTTAGCTCCTTGCTTAGCTTCTAAACTACAGCTGCCCGGTGACAGCAGTTGGAACCTCCAAGGCTGATGATTTATCAAACCAGCACGCCACAAAATGTCCCCTCTTCAATATTCACTTCGTGCATCCTCCTGATCTGCTGAACCCTAAATGTTTTAAATTTATGCTGATTGGATGATTCGGTGATGGGATCAACGTGGTTGCTAGGACTTTGTAGTTGTCAGCAAGAACAGGACGCTGGGGACTCTTCAGGGGTCAGGGGTCACAGTCATAATCTGCCAATAACCAGAGGGTATTGTGGGTAATTGTAGGTATCTAATCGGGAGTTAGCCTAATATATTTTTGATTAGTACTCGCTCAATGGAAAATCTGGAGAACATATGGTCGACATATTGTATGTGACAAGCACAGGAGACATGACCTTCAACCTAGTGTTCTGACTATAAGATTTGATTAAGATAATTTTTATTGGAAGCGTGCATAGTTGGATTGATGGCTTCGGGCATCTCAGTCTCAACAACATGCAGACAACAGAGTCAACGAGTTTGTGACAAACAGGATGCAGCTACAAGCCTTTCGCTTCAATGCCCGCACCCCCCCCACCCCAGCCCCCCACCACCGTCTCACTAACCCTTTCTGCCAATGTGTGATGATGACTAGTTGTTAAGGAGATGACCTCCCCATCAGCATTACCGATTAAAAATCAAACTGTTACAAAGAATTCATATCCTGGTAATTTTTTTCCCTCTTTTTGTTTCTCTTTAAGTTGTTTTATTTAAGCAGTAAGTACTGAATTAAATCATAAGGGCAACCGATTATCTGAGTTATTGAGCATGACAGTGTGAAGGAGCTAGATTAACATCAGTAGAGATACAGTTAGTAGCATGGAGTGTATCAGTTTGAATAGTTCATGCTTATTCAGTAAAGTTATGGAAGGAGTCATCAGTAGTGCCACCAAACGACATCTACTCACCAATAACTTTATCACTGACGTTCAGTTTAAGATCTGCCAGAACCACCAATTCCAGACCTCAATACAACTTTGACCCAGACAAGGACACAAGAGCTGAACGCCAGAGGAGAGGAAAAGGAACGACATCAAGGCAGCATTTGACTGAGTATAGTAGCTAGGAGCCCCAGCAAAACTGAGGTTAATGAGGGTCAAAAAGAAAGCTCTCCCATGGTTGGAGTCGTACCTAATACAAAGGAAGATGGTTGTGGTTATCGAAGGCCAATCATCGCAGCTCTAGGACTTCGCTGCAGGAGTTCCTCAGAGAAGAGTCCTTGGCCCAGCTATCTTCAGCTGCTTCATCAATGACCTTCTTTCCATTCTAAGATCAGGAATGAGGCTGTTTACTGAGGATTCCACAGTTTTCAGCTCCATTCACAACTCCTGCAATAATGACGCAGCCCATGCCAGCCTACTGGCTGGGTACACTGCAACAAGTGGCTCACCGCCTTCTCTCTCGAAGCCTCTCCTCCATCTACAAGGCTCAAATCAGCCTAGATGGGTACAGCTGCAATGACACTCAAGAAGATGGACACCATCCAAGACAGAGCAGTTTGCTTGATCAGCTCCCATGCCACTGACCTCAGTATCCACCTACTCCACCACTGGTGCACTGTGGCTGCTGTATGTATGATATACAGGATGTACTACAGCAGCACACTAAGAAAGAAAGAACTTGCATTTAGACACCACCTTTCACGACCTCGGGACATCCCAAAGTGCTTTACAACCAAATAAGTACTTTTTGAAGTGTAGTTACTATTGTAATGCAGGGAAATATGGCAGGCAATTTGCATACAGCAAAGTCCCACAAACAGCAATGAGATAAATGGCCAGGTCGTCTGTTTCAGTGATGTTGGTTGAAGGATAAATGCTGGTTAGGACACCAGGAGAACTCTCCAGCTCTTCCATGGGATCTTTTACATTTACCTGAGAGGGCAAACTGAGTTTAATATCTCACCCAAAAGGCAGCATTGCCAACAGTGCAGAACTGCCTTTAGAACTGTTAGCCTAGATTATGTGCTTAAGTCACCGAAGTGGGCCTTAGAACCCACAACCCACTGACTCAGAGGTGAGAGTGCAACCACTTAACCACGGCTGACCAAGGTTACTCCAGTAGCACCTCCCTCCCCTGTGATCTCTACCACCGCGAGAAAGAGTAGCAATGTTGTGGGAACACTATCACATACAAGTTGCCCTCCAAGTCACAACATCAGCACTTGGACATATATCGCCATTTCTTCATTGTTGCTGGGTCAACCTCCTGGGATTTTCTACCTAACACCAGTGTGGGAGCACTTTCACCTCAGGGACTGCAGTGGTTCAAGGAGAAGGCCCACCAGCACCTTCTCAGGGCCAGTTGGTTGGGCAATAAATGTGGCCTTGACCGCATGGCCCATCCTAAGAACAATTTTTTTTTAAGTTCCATCTCACAGTCAGGTTGAGTAATTCCTCAAGAGCCAGTTCCCTGAATTGTGTTTATCAAACCTCTCAAAAAAAGTATTTAGTTTAAAGCTGAAATAAACAAAAAGAAGTAAACGTTAATCAGAATTTTTGGCACAATTTGATGTCATGATGTCCTGAGTTTAATCGTTTTATTGGATGTCTAAGTATTCCATTACTTGTTATTTATGAGATTGTGAAGGACACATCTGCATATTCCAGGGTTTTCTTTCCCTCGGCCGGCTGTGTTTAGTTAATTTCCCCGTCAGTTTACTAGATGGCGCACAACATGGAAATGAGGCATTTCATCTTGGGCTGGGAGAGGAAAGGGAAGCCGAACCTTTCAACTCGCCTCATCCACTGATCGATCAATTGTGGCACTGCGCTGGTCACGGAGCGACACTGAGTCGTCTGTTTCCGGGAAATGAATGCACGCCAAGGAATTCTCAGTCTCGTCCAACGTGGAGAAATGTGGAGTGATTGTCGACATAATAGGCTGTGGCATTGTCTATTACAGGATTGCTCGCACACTGGAAAGTGTTGTTGCTGTGTGTGCTTCGTGTTCACCCTGTGCTCACTGACCTACATTGGTTCCCGGTCCAGCAAGGCATTGAATTTAAAATTCTCATCCTTGTGTTCAAACCCCTCCATGCACTTACCCCTCGCTATCTCTATAGCCTCCTCCACCCCTACAACCCTCCAAAATCTCTACATTCCTCCAATTCTACTCTCTTGTGAATCCCCGATTTCCTTCGCCCTAACAATGGCAGCCATGCCTTCAGCTGCCAAGGCCCTAAGCTCTGTAATTCCCTCCCTAAACCTCTCCACCTCTATACCTCCCTCTCCTCCTCATTGAAACATACAAGATTCTAAAGGGGATTGACAGGGTAGATGCTGAGAGATTGTTTCCCCTGGCTGGAGTGTCTAGAACTAGGGGGCATAGTCTCAGGATAAGGGGTCGGCCATTTAAGACCGAGATGAGGAGGAATTTCTTCACTCAGAGGGTTGTAAATCTTTGGAATTCTCTGCCCCTGAGGGCAGTGGATGCTGAGTCTTTGAGTATATTCAAGGCTGAGATCGATAGATTTTTGGACTCTAGTGGAATCAAGGGATATGGAGATCGGGCGGGGAAGTGGAGTTGAGGTCAAAGATCAGCCATGATCTTATTGAATGGCGGAGCAGGCTCGAGGGGCCGTATGGCCGACTCCTGCTCCTATTTCTTATGTTCTTCTGTTTAAGGCGCTCCTTAAAACCTGCCATTGTCCAAGCTTTTGGTCACCTGTCCTAATATCTCCTTATGTGGCTCGGTGTCACATTTTGTCTGAGGAAGCTCCTGTGAAGCACCTTGGGATGTTTTACAGCGTTAAAGTCAGCTGTCAGCTTGTCAGCTGTGGCTCAGTGGGTAGCACACTCGCCTCTGAGTCAGAAGGTTGTGGGTTCAAGTCCCACTCCAGAGATTTGAGCACAAAAATCTAGGCTGACACCCCAGTGCAGTGCTGAGGGAGTGCTGCACTGTCGGAGGTGCCGTCTTTCGGATGAGACATTAAACCGAGGCCCCGTCTGCTCTCTCAGGTGGATGTAAAAGATCCCATGGCACTATTTCGAAGAAGAGCAGGGGAGTTATCCCCCGGTGTCCTGGGCCAATATATCTCCCTCAACCAACATAAACAAAAACAGATTATCTGGTCATTATCACATTGCTGTTTGTGGGATCTTGCTGTGTGCAAATTGGCTGCCGTGTTTCCCAAATTACAACAGTGACTACACTTCAAAAGTACTTAATTGGCTGTAAAGCGCTTTGAGACGTCCGGTGGTCGTGAAAGGCGCTATATAAATGCAAGTCTTTCTTTCGAAAGGCACTATATAAATGCAGGTTGTTGTTGATGCAGTTGGGCAGAATTTTAAATAGTGTGACCCCTACGGTTGAGTCAGAAGCTGACAACAGTCCAAAACTGAGACATGAATGTAATCAGAGGGATTTGGTGTTGAGGTAATTCCATCAACGAGGATGTGCTGATCTCCTCGTTCCAGTACAATGTGTGGGAGTCAGTCTAAGGAAAGCAGATGGAGTGCAAAGGAGGATCAATCTCTGAGAGACGGAATGGACGGAGAGACTTCAAATCACTTCACACAATTGAATGTGCGATGAAGGGAAAAGTTCACCAAAGGTCAAATAATCGCTACGAGGAATTTTAAAATTCAATTAAATAATTGAGCCAGACACAAGGCTGAGAGCTGACATGATGTCAGACACTGTTCCAATTGGGCCGGAATCATCGTGCTGCAGGCCTCATATCAACCCTTGCAGGCTCCGTAAGACATTGTTAAAAAAAGAAAGTCGGGCATTAGGGGCCCCCTGAGAACAAATCACTTCACAAGACCCCCAGGCAGGTCCTAGCAGATTAAAAGGAAATGAACTGATTTGTTCAGAATGGGGGGGGGGGGGTTCAACGGATGTGGCGAAGGAATCCCCAATGGGGTATGTTTTAATTTGAGTATGTTTGCTTCGCTCCTGACTCTTGAGTCTCAACAGTGAGTGACCCTTAGAAGTGCTGACAACGTGCTTGATTAAAGTGTGCGCCTTGCTGCTCATTGTCCTGCACAACTATTAGGTCGACATACTCTGATACCGCTCAGTGAGACAGCACCCTTTAGCTCCCGCATATGCCTGTTTATTTTTTACTGAGTACCTGTTATCCATTACCGTTGTGAAAACAGGATTATCCATGTACAATACCATAAGCGGCTATTAATGTTGACTGCGTAACAGCAAATATGAACATTCTTGGTTCAATATTGGTTTCCAGCCCTCTTTCAAAATTTAAAAAAAATTAATTTTGTACTTGCCAAGATGATGGGTGATCAGTGCTGAGAATTGAACTATTTTTGCAGTCTGTGTTGGTGACATTTTCATGGAGATTCAAGAGGCAGTCACTGTGTGCTTCCATTGTCATGGCGTTTACGAAGACAAAGCTTCAACATACCGCTCAAGCGCACACATGGGGTGTTGCTCAGTGGGCCTCCTTTTGCCCATGTGCTTGTCCCAGCAGGTGTGAATCGGCCACTCTTAATGAGACGGTGTCAGCTATGGCTCAGTGGGGAGCACTCTGAGTCAGAAGGCCGTGGGTTCGAGTCCCACTCCAGAGACTTGAGCACAAAATCCAGGCTGACACTCCAGTGCAGTGCTGAGGGAGTGCTGCACTGTTGGAGGTGCCGTCTTTCAGATGAGATGTTAAACCAAAGACCCGCCCACCCTTTCAGGTGGATATAAAAGATCGCACAGTCTTATTCAAAGAAAAGCAGGAGCGTTCTCCCCTGTGTCCTGGCCAATATTTATCCCTCAACTAAAAAAGCAGATTATTTGGTCATTATCACAGTGCTGTTTGTGGGATCTTGCTGTGCGCAAACTGGCTGTCACGTTTCCTACATTACAACAGTGACTTCACTTCAAAGAAAGTACTTAATTGGCTGTAAGGTGCTTTGGGACGTCCCGAGGTTGTGAAAGGCGCTGTATAAATGCTAGTGCTTTTTGAATAAAGTCAGTTACTCAGAAGCGGCCAAATCAGTAACAGGACTGAAAACTCGGATTAAAGCGCAGAGAGGCCATCCCGTGGGGCCCACATGATGGGCAGCGCTTGGCACGTTCAACCACGTTCATGCTTTTGGTGCGAGGCAGTGCTTCAGGTGTATAGCTGACTCATGACTGAAAATCTCACCCCTAGGATTAGCCCAGTGTTGACAGCTCTGGGTAATACACACCTACAAACAGTAATAGTCGGGCTTTTTTTAGTAGTATTTGCCCATGGGCTATATATATATATGTATGTCTCAGACTGATAGTCACCTGTGGCTCGGTTCCAACTGGGAAGCCTTATTAATTTGATGAGATCACATCAGGAGTTGACATCATTAATCCAATTTGGGTTTCATCTGAATCAACAGCCCCAGACAACAACTAACAGAACTGAGAGGCTGAATCTGTAATCGTGTCTCAGCTCGACTTTCATACTTACCTGCTGTCTGACTCTTCGGAGGAAAACACTTGCTGATTATACATTCCATGTTCATCGCTGCAACACTGACAGGAAACAACATTACAGTGACACCAGACCATTAAAAATTAAAATCATATTTGCCTGTCAGGTTATTTAAGCCCTGTCGGAAGCCTCTCACTCGTTAAGAGAGGGAAGATTAATCAGAGTGGAGTGGATTTCTTCTCGACACCGCACAAGCACTTGCTCAGGTTACTGTCTGTAATTCTTTGTAATGAACAATTAATTGCTGGTCACAGCCATTTAACTGTCGACAGCTCCCGCTTTCATTACACACACAGCGAATGTTCACAATTGGATCGCCGGCTCGTGCAGCGTTATTTAATGCACGGTGTGTGCGCACTGTTCCACTGCAGAACCAGAACTATCAAAACATTTCCAGCATCTTTATCTCATTCTTTCAGACTCCAGTCAAGGTGAACCTTTCCCACTTCTAAACCAACCTGGTTGCTCCCTCCCCAACCCCCACCCCACTCCCTTCACTGCAACAGATACCTGACCATCTAAATGAGTGTGTGTGCCTATTTTCTGCTGTAAAATGCACATCCATGGACATTAGGTGAGAACAGGATTGGGCCTGGTTGCAATTCCCATCACACTTGATGCTCACTGTTGAGACTCACACATAAAGGCTGGCCACTTAGAAGGGTGGTCAGTATTTATTGAACCATATCCCAAATTTTTTTTCTGCCACTCTTCCCTCCAGCCCCCACACCCCCGCCCTCCCCATTGCTTCCCATCCTCTCCTGAAGGTGAAGACTCATGCTGTGAGCCTTGGCAGTGGGGAAATCGCAGCTGAGCCCAAACTCAGTCTCCCCGAACATGTGCACATTTTTTTTTTATTCGTTCATGTGATGTGGGCGTCGCTGGCAAGGCCAGCATTTATTGCCCATCCCTAGTTGCCCTTGAGAAGCTGGTGGTGAACCGCCTTCTTGAACTGCTGCAGTCCGTGTGGTGAAGGTACTCCCACAGTGCTGTTAGGGAGGGAGTTCCAGGATTTTGACCCAGCGACGATGAAGGAACGGCGATATACTTCCAAGTCAGGATGGTGTGTGACTTGGAGGGGAACTTGGAGGTGGTGGTGTTCCCATGCGCCTGCTGCCCTTGTCCTTCTAGGTGGAAGAGGTCGCGGGTTTGGGAGGTGCTGCCGAAGAAGCCTTGGCGAGTTGCTGCAGTGCATCTTGTAGTTGGTACACACTGCAGCCACGGTACGCCGGTGGTGGAGGGAGTGAATGTTTAAGGTGGTGGATGGGGTGCCAATCAAGCGGGCTGCTTTGTCCTGGATGGTGTCGAGCTTCTTGAGTGTTGTTGGAGCTGCACTCATCCAGGCAAGTGGAGAGTATTCCATCACACCCCTGACTTGTGCCTTATAGATGGTGGAAAGGCTTTGGGGAGTCTGGAGGTGAGACACTTGTCGCAGAATACCCAGCCTCTGACCTGCTCTTGTTGCCACAGTATTTATGTGGCTGGTCCAGTTAAGTTTCTGGTCAATGGTGACCTCCAGGATGTTGATGGTGGGGGATTCGGCGATGGTAATGACGTTGAATGTCAAGGGGCAGTGGTTAGATGCTTGCTTGTTGGAGATAGTTATTGCCTGGCACTTGTGTGGCACGAATGTTACCTGCCACTTATCAGCCCAAGCCTGAATGTCGTCCAGGTCTTGCTGCATGCTCGCATGGACTGCTTCATTATCTGAGGAGTTGCGAATGGCACTGAGCATTGTGCAGTCATCAGCGAACATCTCCATTTCTGACCTTATGTTGGAGGGAAGGTATTGATGAAGCAGCTGAAGATGGTTGGGCCGAGGACACTGCCCTGAGGAACTCCTGCAGCGATGTCCTGGGGCTGAGATGATTGACCTCCAACCACCACAACCATCTTCCTTTGTGCTAGGTATGACTCCACTCCAGCCAGTGGAGAGTTCCCCCGCCCCGGCCCCCCCCGATTCCCATTGACTTCAGTTTTACTAGGGCTGCTTGATGCCACACTCGATCAAATGCTGCCTTGATGTCAAGGGCAGTCACTCTCACCTCACCTGGGCACTTTCCAGCAGGGGTTACTAGACTGCAGTCCGGAGCTGCTGATTGTTCTCTCTCCTTTCTAGCCTCGGGACACTGTCAGCAATTGCAGTGGCATAACCAGCCTGCTGAAATCAAAACTCAGCAAAGCGCAGGAATCAGAGCTGAGATCTTCCTGCTGTGTCAGCCTTATCTCAGTGGGTAGCGCTCCCACCACTGAGTCAAAGGGTTGTGGGTACAAGTCCCACTCCAGAGGCTAGAGCACAAAATCTAGGCTGACACTCCAGTGCAGTGCTGAGGGTGTTCTGCTTTGTTGGAGTTGCCGTCTTTCGGATGAGACATTAAACCAAGGCCACTTGGTCTACCCTCTCAGTTGGACGTAAAAGATCCCACAGCACTATTTGAAGGCGAGCCAGGGCATTTTTCCCAGTGTCCTGGCCAACATTCATCCCTCAAGGAAGACCTAAAACAGATTATCTGGTCATTTATTTCATTGTGGGAGCTTGCTGTGCACAAAGTGGCTCCCATGCTTCCTACATTACAACTGTGACTACACTTCAAAAGTACTTAATTGTCTATAAAGCACCTTGGGATGTCCTGAGGTCTTAAAAGGTGCTATGTAAATGCAAAACTTTCTTCCTGTATGTCTCAGATCCATATTAACCAATGACCTCATCAACTGAACATCAGGAGCATTCTCTCCTCCACTAATGATGGTAATACGGAAGACTCCTTGGCCACCATCAGTACCACTCTCAATTAAGCTTAAAAAAAAGCATGGCGACAGGTGATGGCTTTACCACTTTGCCTGGAAACAGCCTGTGCTATATAAAGGAACTTGCTTTCTAACCCAGGAGTTGACTATTCCCTGCTCCTGAATGTCCTGGCCAGCACCACAGGATGCAAAGTGGGTGGTGACTGTTAACAGATGGAGTTCATTTACGGCCTGCAAACCCTATTTGTTTACTGCAATCAGCTTCTTGTTTACTGTACGCACTGGAGTGTGTCCAGTTTCCCTCTAAGCTCGGTCAGAACAACGACAGATGTTACGAAAGCTTCAGATTCTGACCCTACTTTTTGTCACCTGACCTTGGTTGCTAACTTTTGGTGACTCTCCCTCCCCTCTCCCAGATTTTCTGACCCTCACCCCAGTCTCCTTATTTACAGCTGTATCCTCACATATTTCTATGTGGAGACTTTAATTTCCGGAATTTCCAGCAATACTATCAGGAATCTAAACAAGTATCTGCTGCAGGGAAAAGGGTGGGATGCAAAACGGAACAAAGCTGTGAACAGCTACACAGTGGAATAGTGTTTTGTAGCAGGGTCAATGATTTAACTCACTCCCCCGAGTCACACTATTTGAGATGAAAATCACACCCAGGAACCCAAGGAAGAACCAACAGACTCCTAGAGGCAGGGCAGAATTGTTCTGCTTCCACTTTGAACTCGAAACATATTCTTATTGAATGCACTTATGATTTTGCCTCCCCACACACTACAGGTATAGAAACTGCATGTATCCCTTGCCTGAGAGTAATAGTTTAACTCATTTATTGAGTCGGATTACTGTAAGGCTAACAACAGAAACTTGCATTTATATAGCATCCTTAACTTGATTAGTGTTGTGAACTCTGCAGCGTAATATAAACAGACAGAACCCACATCACCAGCTAAAATTAGTACTTTGTATTTTTTTCCCCCCAATTTCCTCTTTCCTCCACTTCTCCTCCCCTGAAGATGCACACTCCTTGCTAGATTTCAGATCCAAAAGCATCAAGTATACTCCAGCACCTCACCCAACGGGACATTATCCATGTGTATATGTTTTTTTAAATTCATTTTTATGGGATGTGGGTGTCGCTGGCAAGGCCAGCACTTATTGCACATCCCTAATTGCCCCTTGAGAAGGTGGTGGTGAGTCGCCTTCTTGAACCACTGCAGTCCGTGTGGTGAAGGTACTCCCACAGTGCTGTTAGGTAGGGAGTTCCAGGATTTTGACCCAGCGACAATGAAGGAACGGTGATATACTTCTAAGTCAGGATGATGTGTGACTTGGCGGGGATCTTGGAGGTGGTGGTGTTCCCATGCGTCTGCTGCCCTTGTTCTTCTAGGTGGAAGAGGTCGCGGGTTTGGGAGGTGCTGCCGAAGAAGCCTTGGCGAGTTGCTGCAGTGCATCTTGTAGATGGTACATACTGCAGCCACAGTGCGCCGGTGGTGGAGGGAGTGAATGTTTAAGGTGGTCGATGGGGTGCCAATCAAGCGGACTGCTTTGTCTTGGATGGTGTCGAGCTTCTTGAGTGTTGTTGGAGCTGCACTCATCCAGGCAATGTAGACAGTGAGTGTTGTCAACCCTGATACTTACATGTCTGTTTCCTCCAAAACTCTCTCCAGATAATGGTCCAAGTTTTGCCCTGAGGTCTTCCACTGTATCAGGTTGTTGGGAATGCATCATAAGACAGAAGAGACCGACTGTGCCTCAACTCAACCAGTAGAAGTCCGAGGATCTTTAACTGTGTTCCATTAACTGTGAAGTGGCTATCAAAAATTGAGCTTGCTGTAACATGTACTTGAATCTAAGCATTGTGAGACATGAGGGTACATTTTCTGAGCCCGAATTTCAGTAAATTTGGGGCTGTGATCGGCATCCATGTTCCGCACATGATAAGCTCTCAACCTCAAATGTGCCACCCTGGGCATGTGCTGAACGGAGGCTTAGCACTGCCCCCTCTAGACGGGGAAGGGAGCCTTGAAACTACAGCAGCAACGAATGTAATAGTTTTGATAGAAACCTTTCTCTTACAGTATGGATACTGGGAGAGCTCAGTATGCTAACATCATTTCCTTGCATTCTCCCACTGAGCAACACTGCCCTATTGACATCATATAACCGGTGGGGCGGGGTAGGGGGGGACATGAATAAAGGCACACAGATGCACAATGAAGCCTGCAGGAGGCCCAGCCCATGTTTTGAGTACCAATAGTTAGGGTGAATGCCAAACTGTGAAAACATCTTCATATCAAGAGGGGACTGTTTGAAGTCTTGAAAAAAATCTTTTATTGAGGAAAATATTTTCGCAGACCCCTAGTTCACCATTTGGTTGGAAACTGGAGTGAGCTGTTTGGTTACGTTCAGAATTTTGGGGCCAATTCTAACCTAACCCGCCCATCGGGGAACTGACGGGACCGGGTGCACCGTTGGTTTTACAGCCCACCCGATTTTACCTTCCATTGATCCCGTGGGTTTGCCGTTGGGCGGCTGAGGTTAAAATTACCCCAATAATTCTATATGTAACCAAACATTGGAAAATTGGATAAATACTTGAAGGGAAATTTTTTTTCAGGGCTATGGTAAAAGAGCAGGGAAGTGGGATTAATTGGATAGCTCTACCAAATATTTGGGCAGCATGGCCTCTGTGTCAGCTGTGGCTCAGTGGGCGGCACTCTTGCCTCTGGGTCAAAAGGTCGTGGGTTCAAATCCCCCTCCAGGGACTTGAGCACAAAAATCTAGGCTAACACTCCAGTGCAGTGCTGAGGGAGTGCTGCACTGTCAGAGGTGCCGTCTTTCGGATGAGACATGAAACCGAGGCCCCGTCTGCTCTCTCAGGTGAACGTAAACGATCCCATGATGCCATTTCGAAGAAGAGCAGGGGAGTTATCCCCAGTGTCCTGGCCAATGTTTATCCCTCAATCAACATCACTAAAACAAATTATCTGGTCATTATCACATTGCTGTTTGTGGGATCTTGCTGTGCGCAAGTTAGCTGCCGTGTTTCCCACATTACAACAGTGACTACACTTCAAAAGTGCTTCACTGGCTGTAAAGCGCTTTGGGAGGTCCTGTGGTCGTGGAAGGCGCTATAGAAATGCAAGTCTTTCTTTCCTTCTGTGCTGTATCATTCTCTGATTCTATGATAATCACATAAACTGATAAATAATAATTGATGATAAATTCCCTGTTGTAAAGGGATGGTAAGCTCCCTCCCCCACGTAGTGCAGCTGGGCACCATCCAGCACTGCCTGCTGTTGATTTAGATGCCAGTGTTCTTAATTGGCTGTCGCCTTCTCTCTGTAAAAGGGGTTAATGGGTTCACAGACACAAATGTCCCATACCTCTCGTGCTCTACTCCAGCTAATAGCACCTAGATTCACTCAGCTAGGCCAGGTGCACAAAGAGGCAGCACTGGGGAGTTAGGGAGTGTGTGCGAATCTCCTGCCAGTATTTCTCAGCCCAAAGGATCCATTCCTTTGTATTGTCTTCCCTTGAAAAAGAGAGGCGGGATAATTGTCTTTTACATCCCCTGCCAGTGGCGTGTATCAACTGCTTCACCTCCCCATTAAAAAGTGTGTTCTTTTTTTCCTTTAAAATGTTTCTGTGTCCCTGTTCTGTGGTTTACTGAAGTGATTTGCACTGGTGATTTGCTTCGTCCGACATCTGCTTTACAGTGTTCCTAAATGAGGCGTCTGAACGGTGATATTAGAGAGGAGTTTCAGGTTGTTGGGGAATAGAAAAGTTAAATCTCTAAATCAAATTGTGCGTGTAGGACAAGGGGACACAGGATCTAACTAGTAGAAGGCAAGTTAGGACAGATATTCAGAAATGTTTCTTCACACAGAGAATGATCAGTGGATTTCCAGATAGAATATAGTGGCAGCATTTAAGAAACAATTGGATGCTGCAATAGGGGGACTAAGAACCTTGCTGGATGGGTGGATTTAGATGGGCCGAATGGCCTCCCTCATCTGTAACTATCTTGTGATCTTGCTACCATTGGTGGCAGCTTTTGGCTCTGTTATGTAAATGAGATGGCGCTGGTGCCTGTGTCACGGAGTATTAGCTGAAAATTAGCTGACTGTCGTATGAGGAGAGGTTGGGTCGACTAGGCCTGTATTCACTAGAGTTTAGAAGAATGAGAGGGGATCTCATTGAAACGTATAAAATTCTGACAGGGCTAGACAGACTGGATGCAGGGAGGATGTTTCCCCTGGCTGGGGGTGTCTAGAACGAGGGGTCACAGTCTCAGGATACGGGGTAGGACATTTAGGACTGAGATGAGGAGAAATTTCTTCACTCAGAGGGTGGTGAACCTGTGGCATTCTCTACCACAGAAGGCTGTGGAGGCCAAGTCACTGAATATATTTAAGAAGGAGATAGATAGATTTCTAGACACAAAAGGTGTCATGGGGTATGGAGAGAGCGCGGGAATATGGTATTGAGATAGAGGATCAGCCATGATCATATTGAATGGCGGAGCAGGCTCGAAGGGCCGAATGGCCTACTCCTGCTCCTATTTTTCTATGTTTCTATGTGCTCCCTACGCCACTGGAGGCACAACACCATGAACCGACACATAGAATCATTTGAGGCTTCTGTACGATATTAATGAGGTACTATGGACCATAGTGCATGTTTGTATATGGAGGAGAGTGCAGTGACACAACGATACTTCACGATAAGCATTTTTTACTGTAGTTTTATTAAAAATGATGATAGTTCCTCCCCCACGATGGTTCGGTGATAAAGGGCTGGATTTTCATTGACCCGTGGAGGCGGGTTTGGAGGCGTGTGGGGGGTTAAAATTGCGAAAACTGGCGGGCGGGCACAAGTCCACCTCCATCCCGCTTCCACGCAATTTTCATGAAATCGTGTCTGCTGGTCCCGACTGCGTCCCGCCTTTAAGAGAGGGGATAGGCTGTTAAGGCCCTTAACAAGCACTAAATTGGCTCTATAATGCCATTTTGAAAGGCCTTTGTGATTTTAACCCTTGTTATACGTGAAGCACGCCTGTTCTGAACCACGATTGTGAAACCTGGCGGTAACACATTTCGAAAGCTGACTATCAGCTGCAGGTCCACTATTACAACGGAGTAGTAGTAGTCGTAGTAGGAAAAATATCTGGGAGCAGACCTAGGGCTACTGCTGCTCATTTTGCCTTCAGGTCCTCACAGCAAAGGCAATCTCTCTCTCTCTCTCTCTCTCTTAGGGCTGCTGCTCATTTTGTATCCAGGTCCTCTCACAGCAAAGGCCAGGCAGTCTTTGCAGACCTTCAATGCAGCAGCAATGATGACATCATCAGAGGCGACTTTCAGACTGAAAACACTAATTGGTTCATGGGTTCCCACATGCTGGAACTCAATTGCCCAATTAGGTGAAAATCGCATCAATCTCCCACATCCAATTGCAGTCGGGTGGATAACACGAAATGCGGATGACACGACCCCAACCCGCCCCAGTATCAAAATCCAGCCCTCTGTCTCTGCTCTGAGTTAGCTGAGCGCAGCTAGGGCATCCATCAGGCTGATAAATGGGCCGCAGAACCCCCTGAGCTAGTTAAAGGAAAGTTAGCTAGGCCTCCTGCTCCTGGCTGCTGTCCAGACACCCTTGTGTGCCTGTGTGGATCTTGGGTGAGCGCAGGATCAGGCTCGGCTTGTGATGGCCTTCCCCAGTCGAATAGCCACCGGTACTCACTGTCCAGGCTCAAACGCGAGAAAGGGCCACTTTGCGAGGTACTGGAGGGTGAGCAGTTGCCGTGAAGCTGTGAGGGAGTCAGAAGGGGAGGGGAGAGAGTTGGTGAAAAAAAATTAAGACCACAATTGGAAGACCACATCACAAATGTTTTCCATACAGCAGCTATAGTGACACTGTGCCTTTCAGCAGAATTGTTAGAATGGGCTCCTCCAGGAACTGACAATACTCAGACATGCACCAATACTGTGAAATTGCCGCTTTAAGGGACCCCCTTTTAATCCTTATTTAATTTAATCTGAAATTCCCTCCCTAAACCTCTTTGCCTCTCTACCTCTCTCTTCTCCTTGAAGATGCTGCTTAAAACCTACCTCTTTCACCTGTCCTAATATCTCCTTATGTGGCTCAGTGTCAAATTTCCTTTGATAACGCTCCTGTGAAGCACTTTGGGAAATTTTACTACATTAAAAGCGCTACATAAATGCAAATTGTTGTTGGTGTTAATTAAAGCATTTCAGTTCTCCAACCAGTTTTTAGCTGGAATTTAATTATACTGAACATTATCTGCACATAAACACAAAAGAACTTGTGCGAAATATGGGACAAAACCATTTTGTTTTTCCTTTCATCTTATAAAGATGTTGAGCTGGTTTGAGACTGCCCACAGCCCAATTCCCACGGGATCTTACAGCTGGCAAAGAGCGTTTCATCCCATCAGTCTGGGTTCGCTTCAAACCTAGATCTTCAAAATTAAAGGACAGTGTGTTAGCCCACTGCACCGCCCTCTTAATTGCATAGCCTGCTTAAAGGAATGGTGCGCCTTTAAAAAATGCATATATCTTTAACACAGGAGCATATTGCGCAAACCCGTGATCCAGCTGGATCTGCCAGTCTGCAGCTTAGTTGGAGTGTCAAGTATGATAGCGAGCTAATCGTGAGTAATCATCGCCATGCACCCCCTGAGGAATAGGGGACCAGGCTGCAGCCTGCTCTGGCCAGCAGTTTCAACCCTGCTGAGATAGCAGGAGAAACAAACCTGTTAGAGATTAACTAGCGGAGTGAGCTGGTGTTGCAACATTGGTCGTTCTACAACAACCTCAGTTAAGGTGCACGGATTCTTTAACAGGCTCAACATCCCTGTATATATATATAATCCACTTAATTGACTGCATTCCAGCTATTTGAGCGCTATGTTATCTTCATATCAACCTCATTTTCAGATTAACTTCCGCCTGATTGTTTCACCTCAGTTCAGTCTCTGAATCTTGTCAGCATCAATCAAAAAACCTTACTGATTGATCGCCCCTTTCCCCCCATGATTCAGTCAATAAATTTGCTGCAGTGAGACACATAGCTCAGGAAAGTTGAGAGTTTAACCCACGGTCTAGGCTGAGTTAGTTGATCCTAGTCGGGGCATCAAAAGGGATGCTACAGTTGGCATCAACTCCTTTAGAGCAGGGAGGAGAAAATCAACCAAACTTCCTGCATCTGATTGCTATCCGTGCCTCTGGTTGGCTAGTGCATGTGTGTGGACAAGGGACGAAGCCAGGCCTGAGGTTGACTGTGGTCCCTCTGTGGTTGAATACTCTACTGACACTCACTGTCTATGCCTGTCACATGAAGAATGACCACTTGGGTGAAGCACCAGAGGGCGACTGGCAACCAGCATCCCAGAGTGAGTGGACACCTTCAGGAAAGGAGGGCAGTAAATCAGGAGGTAAAGGTCGTGGGTGCAAGAGGAGACCAGTGTGGCAAGCTGAAGAATTTTAAGAAGATGGTATTTACCTGATGTTCTGCTGGTTTGGACCAGGGGTATTTGCCAATAAAGGTGGTGTCTCCATTACTCTTCAGGTCCTTTGAAAAATATTTTTCTGTTCAGTTTAATTTCACCATAGTGGTCCCAAGTCCGTAGTGGGTGGTCCCAAGCCCATAGTGGGTGGTCCCAAGCCCATAGTGGGTGGTCCCACCAAGCCCACAGTGGGTGCTCCCAAGCCCACAGTGGGTGGTCCCAAGCCTGCATTTATTTTTAAATTACCTGTAACCAGTAATAACTTCTCTCTCAACCAAGATGGTGGCAGGAGATCAGTCACAGGTTTACCCGCCAGTACTTTTATGATATCTCAAATAACCCTGGATCACATGTCTCTCTCTGTGTGTAGAAACAAACCTCCCAGTTTTAATAAGCACAGTGCAGGGGTGCTTGCTGAAGGCGTACCTGAGTGTCTATAAAGCTGGTATATGGCATTGTGCGCTGTGGAACAGCAATGAAAAAGTTAAGTGGGAATTCAGCGTGTTGTACTACAACTGGAGGCAGTAAAAAGCTGTTGTGGACAAGTGGGAAGTGTGAATCATTAATGTGCCAGACAAATAAACCTGAGCTGTGAGTGTCAGGAATCACAACTGGAGGGAAAATGTCCTTTATAAAAAATAGGGTCCAATGAAATCAGTCATTGAAACACCACAGTGTAGATTTGTTTAAGGATATTAGGACCATTTGAAGGGAAAGTTACTTAGTGAGAGGGTGGCTAGATTTTGTGTATTCCCTTCATTAAGCTGGTTAGAATAGTTTGCCCAATGCACAGTACCTCCACTCCAAAAAGGAGGTATTTGTGTTGCTGTAGGTATGAAGTAGCTAAATGGTGGCCACTATTTCAGATCTCCTAACTGGAGGAGACCTACTTAAACGACTCATTCAACGGGTCTCTCTCCAGGCAGCTACTGCTGACAAGTCCTGTAAGATGGCCAGTACTGAGCCTGTATTGTGCATCATGTAAAGGCAGGGCATCAGTTCATGGGGTTTTCTGGAGTGGATGGTCTGTAATTATCCTGTGATCTAGTGGTTGGAGAACGAGCTCCAGCGTAGAGCAACATCACTGGATCAATAATCCGGGTGAACCTGGTAGAGTTTTTTTGTGCTGGAAACACGAGTGTCATGACTGTTACTTTATGGTTGTATTAACTACAGCCTTATTTCTGTTGATCCATGAGGACTAGGTCTTGGTTACTGTTGACCTGTTGTCCCTGACCTGCCATGCACAGCATTGAAGCACGACACACTGTGAAGTGTGATCAGACACAATAATAGGCTCAGGGGAGTGATTGCAGGCCAGTAATCTAATCGAGGGGTTCATTGGCCATTTATAACTGTCATCGGAACCCCAAAACGACATTACAGTCCTGAAATTACTTCAAGGCTTGAGTTATTATTTGGGAATTCACACTGTGAAGCCCATTGGGTGATTTGTATTCAGTACGGGACCTGCTTCTTTGTATATTTCTTGAATATCAATGCAATGCTTGCTGCCAACGCACAATACAACCACACCAAGAGATTAACAACTCCACTAGAATTCCTACAAGAAATAATTTGCAGTAAATAACCAGCAATGCACCGTACCTCTACTGGGAAACGTTGCATTTAATAGATGGAAGAGGATATTGACTGAACAAGGAAATAGAGAACTGAAGAAAAGATTAGTGAGGAGTTTGGTATGGAGTGTGGTGCTGTACGGTGCTGAAACATGGACACTGAGGAGAGAGGTGGTCAGGCTTCTGGAGAACCTTGAGATGTGGAGTGACCGAAGGCTAGTTTGAAGAGATGGGTATTAAAGATATTTGTAGAAGTGGAGAGAGAGAGGGCAGAGGTGAATAATTTTAGGGAGGGAGTTCAAAGTGTATGACCCGAGTTGGCTAAAGTCTGTGTCACCAAACATGGGTTGAAGGGAGGGGAGATGCACGGAAGCTCAGAGTCACCGGAATGGGGTGTTCAGGAGGGGATGTAGGGCTGGATGAGAATGCCTGAAATAGGGTAAGGTGATGCTATGGAGTGATTTATAGATGAGGGCAAGGATTTTGTATTGAATGGACAGAGGGATGGGAAGTTAGTGTAGGTCAGCGAGGATAGGGATGAGGGACGAGGACTTAGTGCAGGACAGGATACATGCGGTAGGGTTTTGGATGAGTTGGAGTGGACTTATTGGTGGATTGGTTTGTGCCATAAAAGACACAATAGAGCAGACATGTGAAGCTCCAATGCCAGCGCAGGCACGGGGAGATAAACCTAAACCATCGTAGCCCCAATTCTGCGCCCCATGCTCCTGACTAGCGATGCTCCTAGTGGACCCTCGCAATTTTTGCCCTAATGTGTTGACTTCCGCCTACAGGACTGTGTGTGTGGTGGCATTCCTCCTCACTTTGTAAGTAGCGCTTTAAAACTTCTAACTGCAGCCTCAATCTTGCCCGGCTGTGGCATTGAAAAGAACGCGGGATAAATGCTGTGTGAGAAAGCTCATGTGGCCGTGCAGTCGCTGGCATAAAGCTCCATCAGAGCGGGGACCATTCTAGATGATGCAGCATCTCCGACATTGAATATGTTGCTTTTTTCCATCAAGGCCACTAAGAATTGATAATCCTGCTGTCCCCAGTGTATTTGCAGAGCTCCCAGGGGAGATATTCCGAATACGTCCTATGGATCTAATTAATTGCCGCGCTCTTCTGTTCCTGTAATATATGCTGGTTGGGAGCCATGAGTCCACTTTAGCTCCCTGAATGGTTTTTTGACTGACTGCAGGGTTAGATGTTACTTTGGGTAATGGACATATCTCCTATCCATCTGACTGGGAATATTCATTAATTCAGATCAGTAGAAACCAAATTGAATTACTAAAGGAGGGAAAAATGAGCTGGTGTAATTTGGCACAGTTTGCAGGCAGGAACTAATGCGCACATAGATCAAGGGTGATGTGGGCCATTACAAGCATTAATGGAACTGCTTGGGACTGAATAAATAAAGGAATTACTTAGTAGATGCTGATTAGGCTGTTTTTAGTCAGATCATGTTGATAGAATACGGTCTTTACATTTTATATATTGTAGCTGTGTCATTTCTGCTTAAGTCTGCAGTAGGCTCTATGATACAACAGATTATTGTACAGAAGATGCCAGTAGTAAGACACTGGATGATCGTAGTGATGTCTCGGTGACACTTACTGTGGTTGGGTTTGTGTATCCTATTGGTTCTGCATGAAGCATGAGAAGACAAGAATTTTGAAAAACTTGGCAAGAACATTAGGTCCAGTGAGACCACCACTTGTTCATGCATCAGTGGCACCTGCCTGCCTTCTCACCGCTCCCTTCTGTCTCCAGGAACGCATTCAATGCTACTTGAAACTGCTTGTTCTGTCTGCTTCAGTGACCTTCCACCCACCTCCCCGCCCCCCATCCCCAACCAGCTTTCACCACAGCTTTATTCTTCATCACCTTATTAGGTGATAAACTTCTACCCGAGTGCCCTTCTTAATCCCTCGTTTTAACTTGTGCTCCCTGGGATTAGAAGCCTTGGCTGTAATGAATTATTTGCCTGGGTTAATCGTGAGCAGTGTCAGTCGGGTTAACGCACGCGTGTGCCACAAGTGGCCACGGTTAATTGTGACTCCTGTGACTCCTGGTGACTTTTGTCAAAATCACCAGTATGGTCAGTTAACGAAAACGATGGCTACCTCTTGGCTGATGAAGATTTTCTCCCTTGGTCTCTTCACAGTCCTGCGCGACGATTTCCGTCAAACGCCCAGCGATGTGGTGGTTGCGGCCGGCGAGCCCGCTGTGATGGAGTGCCTCCCGCCGAGAGGGCATCCGGAACCAACCATCTCCTGGAAGAAAAACAATGTCCGCATTAACGACAAGGATGAGCGGATCACGGTAAGCAGGGGTTGGCGGCAGGGAGCGATCAACATGGTAGGGAACGGACAGATGCTGCCGGGTTTTGAAATGCCGGTGATCAGCACAGAGACTCCGGCCCTTTCACACTTTCAACGTTTAGCCGTCAGGAGCAAGCCATTCTCTTTAAGTGAAACATGTCACAGACTGTTAATAAACTGACTGAAACTTGTGGGATGTATTCTCCAGATCCCACTGGAGCAATAGGTATTAAACGATTCATGTTTAACATGAACCCATCCTGCTTTTTGTGTTTCATTTCCTGCAATTGTTTATAATCCAGCTCATCTTTTATTGCCCTACTCAAACCAGCACTGCAAATTAACATTTCAACAAAGGCAATATTCTGTATCCCTCAGCGTAGCAGACTCTGATACACCCTCCCCTAATCCATAGTCCAACATACTAACATATTCCAATACACCCAGCCCTCAGCATAACCACACTCCAATATACCCTGTCCCTCACTGTACCACACTCCAATATACCCAGCCCTTAGAATAACCACACTCCAATATACCCTGTCCCTCAGCATAACCGCACTCCAATATACCCTGTCCCTCACTGTACCACACTCCAATATACCCAGCCCTTAGCATAACCACACTCCAATATACCCTTCCCTTAGCATAACCACATTCCAATATACCCTGTCCCCTCACTGTACCGCACTTCAGTATACCCTGCCCCCTCACTGTAACACGCTCCAATATACCCTGCCCCCTCAGTGTAACACACTCCAATATACCCTGTCCCCTCACTGTACCACACTCCAATATACCCTGTTCCCTCACTGAACCACACTCCAATATACCCTGCCCCCTCAGTATAACACACTCCAATATACCCTGTTCCCTCACTGTACCACACTCCAATATACCCTGCACCCTCAATGTACCACACTTCAATATACCCAGCGCCCTTAGCATAACCACACTCCAATGTACCCTGCACCCTCAGCATAACGACATTCCAATATACCCTGTCCCTCACTGTAACACACTCCAATATACCCTGTCCCCTCACTGTAACACACTCCAATAAACCCTGTCCCCTCACTGTAACACACTCCAATATACCCTGTCCCCTCACTGTAACACACTCCAATATACCCTGCCCTCTCACTGTAACACACTCCAATATACCCTGGCCCCTCATCATAACTGCACTCCAATATACCCTGTCCCTCAGCATAACCGCACTCCAATATACCCAGCTCCCTCAGCATAACCACACTCCAATATACCCTGTCCCTTAGCATAACCACATTCCAATATACCCTGTCCCCTCACTGTACCGCACTTCAGTATACCCTGCCCCCTCACTGTAACAAGCTCCAATATACCCTGCCCCCTCAGTGTAACACACTCCAATAAACCCTGTCCCCTCACTGTAACACACTCCAATATACCCTGTCCCCTCACTGTAACACACTCCAATATACCCTGCCCTCTCACTGTAACACACTCCAATATACCCTGGCCCCTCATCATAACTGCACTCCAATATACCCTGTCCCTCAGCATAACCGCACTCCAATATACCCAGCTCCCTCAGCATAACCACACTCCAATATACCCTGTCCCTTAGCATAACCACATTCCAATATACCCTGTCCCCTCACTGTACCGCACTTCAGTATACCCTGCCCCCTCACTGTAACAAGCTCCAATATACCCTGCCCCCTCAGTGTAACACACTCCAATATACCCTGCCCCCTCAGTGTAACACACTCCAATATACCCTGCCCCCTCAGTGTAACACACTCCAATATACCCTGCCCCCTCAGTGTAACTCACTCCTATATACCCTGCCCCCTCACTGTAACACGCTCCAATATACCCTGCCCCCTCAGTGTAACACACTCCAATATACCCTGCCCCCTCAGTGTAACACACTCCAATATACCCTGTCCCTTAGCATAACCACACTTCAATATACCCTGTTCCCTTAGCATAACCACACTCCAATATACCCTGCCCCCTCACTGTACCACAGTCCAATATACCCTGCACCCTCAGTGTACCACACTCCAATACACCCTGTCCCTCAGCATAACCACATTCCAATAGACCCTGGCCCCTACTGTACTGCACTTCAGTATACCCTGCCCCCTCAGTGTAACACACTCCAATATACCCTGCCCCCTCAGTGTAACACACTCCAATATACCCTGCCCCTCAGTGTAACACACTCCAATATACCCTGCCCCCTCAGTGTAACACACTCCAATATACTCTGCCCCCTCACTGTAACACGCTCCAATATACCCTGCCCCCTCACTGTAACACACTCCAATATACCCTGTCCCCTCAATGTAACACACTCCAATATACCCTGTCCCTTAGCCTAACCACACTCCAATATACCCTGCCCCCTCACTGTAACACACTTCAATATACCCAGCTCCCTCAGCATAACCACACTCCAATATACCCTGTCCCTCAGCATAACCACACTCCAATATACCCTGCCCCTTCACTGTACCACACTCCAATATACCCTGCACCCTCAGTGTACCACACTCCAATATACCCTGTCCCTTAGCATAACCACACTTCAATATACCCAGCGTCCTTGGCATAACCACACTCCAATGTACCCTGCACCCTCAGCATAACGACATTCCAATATACTCTGTCCCTCAGTGTAACACACTTCAATATACCCTGTTCCCTCACTGTAACACACTCCAATATACCCTGTCCTTCAGCATAACCACACTTCAATAGACCCAGCTCCCTCAGCATAACCACACTCCAATATACCCTGTCCCTCAACATAACCACATGCCAATATACCCTGGCCCCTCACTGTACCGCACTTCAGTATACCCTGCCCCCTCACTGTAGCACACTCCAATATACCCTGTCTCTCAGTGTAACACACTCCAATATACCCTGCCCCCTCACTGTAACACACTCCAATATACCCTGCCCCCTCACTGTAACACACTCCAATATACCCTGCCCCCTCACTGTAACACACTCCAATATACCCTGCCCTCTCACTGTAACACACTCCAATATACCCTGTCCCTCAGTGTAACACACTCCAATATACCCTGCCCCCTCACTGTAACACACTCCAATATACCCTGCCCCCTCACTGTAACACACTCCAATATACCCTGCCCCCTCACTGTAACACACTCCAATATACCCTGCCCCCTCACTGTAACACACTCCAATATACCCTGTCCCTCAGTGTAACACACTCCAATATACCCTGTCCCTCAGTGTAACACGCTCCAATATACCCTGTCCCTCAGTGTAACACACTCCAATATACCCTGCCCCCTCACTGTAACACACTCCAATATACCCTGTCTCTCAGTGTAACACACTCCAATATACCCTCCCCCCTCAGTGTAACACACTCCAATATACCCTGCCCCCTCAGTGTAACACATTCCATTATACCCTGCCCCCTCACTGTACCACACTCCAATATACCCAGCCCCCTCAGTGTAGCAGGCTGGGTACTTGGGGTTTATAACCGGGAGCATCTGGTGTTATGGGATGCATTGATGGCGTTTGCTCTTCTAGATCCGAGGAGGAAAGCTGATGATCTCCAACACGAGGAAGGCTGATGCTGGCATGTACGTCTGTGTGGCCACCAATATGGTGGGTGAAAGGGACAGTGAGCCGGCAGATTTGGTCGTATTTGGTAAGAGCCATTTTTGCGATTTTTTTTTTGCCTTGTCACCACGTCACAGAGTCTGACCTGCCGAGCACTTACTGCCAAACCCCTGTCAACGCTTCTTTCTCTCCCCCGCCCCACCCCTTCATCCTCCGGAAGGCTGTTGATTTTTTTTGTACAGTCCCAAAGGTACCAGTCATCGCTTGGCGCCTTGTCCAAGTGGCCACTTTTCATGTGAGCCTCGGTGGCGGTCGGCTATTCAACCACGAGGAGCACTGCTATGTTGAGCTGGGAACCCTGGCTCTCCCTAGTCCAGGCTACCGAAGCCAATTGTAGCTCCACAACTGCTGCCCTGGTTAATCAGCTACCTCAGCTCAGGCTGAAGTCTTCTTGCCTGTATGGCTCAATGCTACACTGGGCAGTGCCCTTTACGGGGAGCCCATTGACACTTTCGAACCCGCAACACGGTTAATGGCCTGGTTTGCTCACTCGCCAAATTTTCTTTTTTTATATTATAGTTTATATTTTCTCCGCCAGTTTTCTCTCTTTCTGTTCACGCCTAATAGCTATGATTCCTGCTGGAGTGGACACTCTTCAATATCTTGCCCACTTATGCATGACTTTTGACAGTGAGTGTTGGCAGACCATTTGACTGGTGGGGAAGGGGGAATTCGGACTGATGCTGTCCTCACCCGACTCCCACTCAACTCGCCCTTTCTAGCAAGGGTCAGTGGGTAGTAATCGGGGGGGGAAGGACCCTGGCTAATTTTCCTCTCCCCAGAGCACTGAAGCTAAATGGAGCATCCCTACTTCTACCTCTCGCTAGGTATACCTGTTCACCCATTGGGCTAGACAGTTTCCTTTTTGAAAAAAAATCTTCTCTTCCTGTCAAGTAACGATGATGACCTGGAAAATGAGTGTCCCTGGACAGGATCGGGAGTGGGTGTGATGGCTCGCGTGGTTGAATAGTTTGCCAATGCTCACCATCTACGCTTGCAGGACATTAGTGCGGAGTACCTTAACCCATGGAATTGGATCCCATCAAGGGTTCAACACCTTCACCACTGGCAGAGGGTGGGGTTGGGGTGGGGGGGTGCTGGGAGAATATCTGCAGTGAGTATTTTTTTTAATTTTTATTCACAGAATGTGGGCATCACTGGCAAGGCCAGCATTTATTGTCCATCCCTAGTTACCCTTAAGAAGGTGTTGGTGAACCGCCTTCTTGAATCGCTGCAGTCCGTGTGGGGAAGGTGCTCCCATAGTGCTGTTCGGGAGGGAGTTCCAGGATTTTGACCCAGTGATTATGAAGGAACGCGATATATTTCCAAGTCAAGATGATATGTGACTCGGAGGGGAACTTGGAGGTGGTGGTGTTCCCATGCTCCTGCTGCCCTTGTCACGGGTTTGGGAGTATGATGGTCGAAAAAATAATACTGGGGTTTTTGTTTCTATTGTCCACCCCAGAACTTCTGCATTATTACGTGGCATAGAATCATACTAAATGGCCAGGGCTTTGCACCTATAAGAAACCAAATGAGTCAGAAAAGGTTCTACCTTGTCAATGTTATAACTGCTCCTGTTCAATGAGGCTAAGCGCGGGCACTTGTTTTACAGTTGCAGACAGTGATGACTGCTCAGCAATCTCTACCTGCCCTAACGGCTGGAGAAGGACTGCGAGGGCTAACGAAAGGCACCTCAGCCATTCCGCCTAATGGTGGCCATATGGCTGCTTAATGTTTATTTGTCTGAGGAGTGTTTATGGGTCAGAATCACCAATTCCGATGTTGCACACTGTATCTAATGGCTGGAGCTTTGTTTACCTTAACAGTTTGGTGGCAACCTTGGTGTTGCCATTGATTGTGCCATGTTGGCAGCAGAAATGCTGTTCCTCTGCCGCTGGTGGGCATGAGTTCTGTGCCTCCGACTCCACCCAACTTTTCCTGGGTTCTGAGAGCAGAGATGAGGAGTGTGGAAATGGCACTTTCAGCTGCCTCTGAAACGCAGAGCAACAGCGCACAGGGAAGGTAAAAGGGGAGAGTGATGCTCTGAGGTTGAAGGTCTGAGGGAGCGTGCTCTCTGAGAGCCTGAGCTTCTGTGCAGAAGCGTCACAAATGGGCTATCGGAAGATTCCCCGAGACAAGTTGAGAAAGCCCACAGTCTGAACTTCTGCGCTGTGGATGGGATGTTACCTGTGCATTTGTTGCCTTTTTCTGTGTACCTTCTGCTACTTGTGTATAGGTTCTCATTCTTCCCCCTCGCTAATCTCACAGAACGGCCCACCTTCATCAAACGTCCTGTAAATCAGGTGGTCCTGGCAGACGACACCGTGGATTTTCACTGCGAGGTGCATGGAGACCCCGTGCCAACCACCCGTTGGCGCAAGGAGGAGGGCGAGCTGCCACGCGGAAGGTACCGAAACCCAAGTATTTTAATGTCTGTTATATATTAAAGAAAGAAGAAAGAAAGACTTGCATTTCTATAGCGCCTCTCACGTCACCGGACGTCTCAAAGCGCTTTCCAGCCAATGAAGTACTTTTTTGGAGTGCAGTCACTGTTGTAATGTGGGAAACGTGGCAGCCAATATGCGCACAGCAAGCTCCCACAAACAGCAATGTGATAATGACTAGATAAACTGTTTTTTTGTTATGTTGATTGAGGGATAAATATTGGCCAGGACACCGGGGGATAACTCCCCTACTCTTCCTCGATATAGTGCCATAGGATCTTTTACATCCACCTGAGAGAGCAGACGGGGCCTTGGTTTAATGCCTCATCCGAAAGATGGCACCTCCGACAGTGCAGCACTCCCTCGGTACTGCACTGGAGTGTCAGCCTAGATTTATATTATATTCTATTATATTCCAAATCAGGGGACTGTTCAGTCCCCAAGGAGTTGCCGTTGAAGCTGCTGCTAATCGCTGTGAAATACCAGCTTGGCTCAAGGTAGTTTCATGCCATGTTCTTCATTGGAACTGGCTGCAGTGGGAACCATTCTAGTATTTAATTGACTTATCACAGAGCACTGGAAGGGGCTTTAAGCCTTGAGTGCAACTCTGATGGTTCCATTGGTAGATGTCCATTGTGATAGTGAGTCATATAGTATTGGAAGGTTTCAGATTCCACCTCCTGTCTGTGCTGACCTCCCCCAGTAGAAGGGGTGCTACAATTGCCTCAGCACCCCAGGGAGATGGAGAGGAAACAAATAGAAACATAGAATCTAGGAGCAGGAGTAGGCCATTCGGCCCATCGAGCCTGCTCCACCATTCAATACGATCATGGCTGATCATCCAAATCCAGTACCCTGTCCCTGCTTTAATCCCCACAGTACACATATCCCACCCTACCCCTGTAACCCCACGTATTTAATTCCCCACAGTACACATATCCTACCCTACCCCCGTAACCCCACGTATTTAATTCCCCCTAACATATCCCATCCTATCCCCATAACCCCACATATTTAATCCCCCCTAACACTAAGGGTCAATTTATCATAGCCAAATCAACCTAACCCGCACATTTTTGGACTGTGGGAGGAAACCGGAGCACCCGGAGGAAACCCACGCAGACACGGGGAGAATGTGCAAACTCCACACAGACAGTCACCCGAGGTCAGATTCGAACCCGGGTCCCTGGCGCTGTGAGGCACCAGTGCTAACCACTATGCCACCGTGTTGCCCAACATTCCCATTCCCGATCACTATACAGTGGTGACCCGCGCTGAAAGTGTAGGTGTCGGGTTCAGGATCTGCCTATGTTGTGATGCCTTCTGTGGTGAAATCCATTGACGCCCATTGCCCGAGCTGAACACCTGAAGAATGGCTAGTTGGGTGAGGTACCAGAGGTGGCTGGCACCTGAGAATCTGTACCCCAACATAAGTGAGCACCTTCTAGGCAGAAGGAGGAGAAGACAAACAAATTGGGGGAACGGAGAAACAATGGGATCATTTGGACTTTTTACGATAGTGTAAAATGGGGTGATAGCAAATCGGGAGCCCATTTACATCTCTCCCGATTCAATGGAAATAAAACTGGGGAGAGATGTAAAACGGGCTGCCGATTTGCTATTGTCCGCTTTACACTACCGCACAAAATCAAAATTGCCCCCAATGAGTGACCCAGTTCAGTGAATTGTATGGTTAATTTTTGTTTTTGCACCAAGATGTACAGTAAGAGGCCAAGAAAATTCTTTCTGTCTCCTCCTTCAGATTTGAGATTCAGGCTGACAACAGCCTGCGGCTGGCGCGGGTTGGCAGCGAGGATGAAGGGACGTACACCTGTATTGCAGAAAACAGTGTGGGTAAAGTTGAGTTCTCAGGCACTCTGACTGTACACGGTAAGGAACTCTGGGTTGATGTTTTTGAACTGAAGGCTGGTGTATTGAGAGAATTGTGGTCTGAGGTGTGATTGGTGGGGTGATTTCATGATCCGGCATTCCCAGCAGATCGCGCAATCACCTCACAGGTGCAGGGAAAGGCTTTGTGGGAACGCACAGAATATTTGATCCAGGTTTGACTCGAGAGTGCGAACTTCATGAATGTTGACATTTCTGTATCTGGAGAGTTTGGCTCTTGATTTATGAGCCTCGACAGTGAGTGTCAGCTCCCGTTTTGACCTTTCGGTAGGACAGCTCGGTGGAGTCTATCGCCATCCCCGCCAACCCTTCACACGTCCCGTCCAGCACGAGTCACCAGACTGCCCTCAGCACCCCTGGGCCGGGGAGCAGAAAACATCGACGAGAAAACTTGCCCGTCTTTTCTCGGGCAGTGCTGGAGAATGTGCTGGTGGGGAGGTCAGAGGTGGACAGGATGGGGTTTGGCTGTGATGTCACTAGCGTCAAATAGGCTTCCCCGCACTTTCAGTCCAGTAGAGAAGGTGAAGAACTCCAAGTGAGTCGGGCAGCGTACCTGAGGGCTACTGATGGAATCATATCCCAGCAAAAATCAACACCTCCAGGAGAGACAAGGGGTTGGGGTTAGATCTTGGCTTTGTGCAATCGTGTAAAATGGGTGATAGTGAATCTGCAGCCCGTTTTACATCTCTCCGATCTTTACTTCCATTGAATTCAATTTTTAAAAAAATCATCCTGCTCCAATTTTTTTGTACGGGGATGGAATGGTGAACACATTTGAATAATTATGATAATGAAATTCCACCCTCTATGTCCCTTGAGATCGAACAGGTTTTTTCCCAGTCCTGGGGAGGATCTGAAAGTTGCTTTCTGTTGAGTGACGTTCGGGCAATTGTAACTGTAAATGGAAAAGTTTTTCTGGTGTATAGAAGGAGGCTGAATCTCTAAACAGCTCGGTTTGATTCACTTATCGGGTCAGTTCTAAATGTCCCTCTTGTTTAATGGCCCTGTGCTAGGAAGCATTCTCTGAGAGCTTGATCTCTTTCATTGCTGTCCGCTGGAGAGTGAAATTCAGCTTCCACTCAAATCAAACCTTAAAATTACTGGTGAACCTTTCTCTGCTAAAGTGTGCAATTGTCAGGGATAAAGGGATGCTTCAGTGGTTTTGTCTCATCTGATTGTCACTGCAGCTCCTGTTACAGTGTTCTTGAAATGAAATATGGAGACATAAAATGGAAATACTAAACTATGGAGCCAGGTGCTCTTTTTATTATCGAGCTTGGTTCACAGTTTGAACTGGATCACTTAATTAATTCTTGGGATGCGGGCGTCGCTGGCAAGGCCAGCATTTATTGCCCATCCCTAGTTCCCCTTGAGAAGGTGGTGGTGAGCCACCTTCTTGAACCGCTGCAGTCCATGTGGTGAAGGTGCTCCCACAGTGCTGTTAGGTAAGGAGTTCCAGGATTTTGACCCAACGATGATGAAGGAACGGCGATATATGTCCAAGTCAGGATGATGTGTGATTTGGAGGGGAACTTGGAGGTGGTGGTGTTCCCATGCACCTGCTGCCCTTGTCCTCCTCGATGGTAGAGGTCGCGGGTTTGGGAGGAGAAGGAGCTTGATCCCTGTTTAACCTAGAGCAATGCTGATATTTTCTGCTAATTACTCCCAAAATGGCCATTGTTATTGAGGGCACGGTGGTGTAGAAGTTATGGAACTAGAATGGTAACCCAGAGGTTGTGAGTTCAAATCCTGCCATGATAAATTAGGAAATTGAATTCAGTAAATCTGGTTATTTGTAGAATAATACCAGAAATAAATGACCACTGGTTTGTTAAGGTCCTTCAGGGAAGGAAATCTTCCACTTCTACGCAAGCTCATGCAAGGCCCACCAACTAGCGTCAGCTTGTCCTGAGAACCAATAATAAACAAATAGGGCTACCTGGTGATTTGGCTGGCCAATGTACTGCTCCGTGTGTAACTGAGTCATGCAGACCATCCTCAATCCTTAGTCTGTGCTGAGCTGCCTAATCCCAGTAAGAGGTGCTGCAGGTGGTGTTAAATTCCCCAGACGGAAATGGGTATAAACTAGCCAGGGTTCCTGCTCCTGTTATGGTGCTCCAGTTCAGAGTGTGCCAGGTGAGAGCTTGGGATCAGGAAAAAGGGGAGAAATATAGAGCCAGCCAAACCGTCAAAAAGAAGCAAATTGTATCAGTGTTAAACTCGCACTGCGATGTCAGTGTGGTTGAATCTGGATAAATGCAGAAACAATCAGGCAAGAAATAATCAATGGGGTCAGGATTGCTATAAATTGCAGATAAAACCAGCCAATTCATAAACCTCTGTAGCACAGCCCGTGAACGAGCCAATCGGTGATTCAATGTAAAGGTAATGATAAAAAAACACTGTACATTGTAAAATGTGTGGCTAATCCCAGTAAGAGGTGAAGTTCAATAGTGATTTTGCCATGTATTTAGTGATAATTGGGGTAACAACAACTTACATTTGTCTAGCACCTTTAACATAGTAAAACGTCCCGAGGCGCTTCACGGGAGCATTATTAGACAAAGATTGACACCGAGCCAAAGAAGGAGACATTAGGACAGGTGACCAAAGGAGCTGAGTTTGATGCAGGAACTCAGATGGCCTCTTAAAATTCTGGGACAGGGATGACACTGGCAAGTCTACATTTATTCCCCATCCCTAGTTGCCCTAAAAGGGGATTGTTTGCACAACTGAGTGGTCTGCTAGGCCACTTCAGAGGACATTAAGAGTCAACTAGAGGCAGTTCAGAGAAGGTTCACTCGGTTGATTCCGGAGATGAGGGGGTTGACTTATGAGGAAAGGTTGAGTAGGTTGGGCCTCTACTCATCGGAATACAGAAGAATGAGAGGCAATCTTATCGAAACATATAAGATTGTGAGGGGGCTTGATAGGGTGGATGGGGGGAGGATGTTTCCACTGATGGGTGAGACTAGAACTAGGGGGCATAATCTTAGAATAAGGGGCTGCCGTTTCAAAACTGAGATGAGGAGAAACTTCTTCACTCAGAGGGTGGTAAATCTATGGAATTTGCTACCTCAGAGAGCTGTGGAAGCTGGGATATTAAATAAATTTAAAACGGAGATAGACAGTTTCCTAGCTGATAAGGGAATTAAGGGTTATGGGGAGCGGGCAGGGAAGTGGACGTGAGTCTAGGTTCGGATCAGCCATGATCCTATTGAATGGCGGAGCAGGCCCGAAGGGTCGTATGGCCTACTCCTGCTCCTACTTCTTATGTTCTTATGTTCTTATAACTGTGTATCATCGGAGAAGTGTCACATGTAGGCAAGGTTGGGTTAGGGGGGCAGGCTCAGGAACGACATTGGTGAACCAGTTGGGCTTTTAAGACAGCCATTGGGTTTTTAAGACGATAGTCAGCATTTATGATCATTTATTTGTGGTGCCAGCCCACAAATTATCATTTTTATTGAATTCAATTTTACAACTTGCTAATGTGGGATTGAAGCTCGCAATCTCTGGTTTGCTAGTCTTAACACCATATCCATGAGAGTACCATCCCCATTGAACACAGCTCGGAAAACAGTGCCTTGGAAACATTTATTTGAGGTCAGCTGTCTTTAGGGGGCTCAAAGTAGGCGTCATACCTCAAACCAACTGGTTTACCTTCCTGTGAATTGCTGGGTTAGCTGAACACAAGGAGTGTGGTAGTTAAGACAATGCCACTCACCTGAGTGACTTTGCGCTCGGGAGAGGAACCAATTAGTCAGGGTTACCCTTGCTCCTGATTGCTGACCTGTGATCCCTGGTGGAGGGCGACCATGGGCGGACACTGGGTGGGGGGGCAAGTTCAGGCTGAGCTGTAACGCCCACCCACTGTCAAATAACTATTAGCTCCAGGTTAAAATTGAAAGCATTGGGCCTACAAGGGCTATCTGCACCAAGCTGAAGCCCATCACAAGTACGGTGTATTTGCCTAAACTAAAGCTCGTTTGTGAAACTGTGAAATAAGTAACCGCCAAGGCCTATAAATGGATGCAGCAGCCAAAGATTTCAATACGTTTAATAGGTGTACAATTCAGGACAATTCACCACAGGAAGATCAAAAACCAAAAACAAAAATCTTTTGTTGACAGTATTTTGAAAACTGAATTCAACCCTCCAGTAACGTTCCAAGTTCTTCACATGAGATGCCCCTCACTAAGATGTTCTTAGGCTTCAGCAAAGAAAGGTTCTAATAACTTTGATTTCATTGTCAAAAGTTCCCAGTGTTCCCACTGGCTCCTCGGCTGAGGAACTCTGGGAGCTGGGCATGGTTCAGTCAAATGCCTAAATTCAGCTCCCCCCTCCCGCCCATTACTCACTTGTCAAGGGCAGGGTGCAGACAAGCCTTACAGAGCAGCAGGTGCTGTGTTCAATTCTCCCAGCCTGTAGAAGTGCTGCAATTAATGTTAGTGTTCCTGGCCTACGGAGGGGCAAGTCGGTCAGAGGACCTCTCTCCCGATCACTACCGAGTAACACCAACCCCACTCCCCCTCCCACCCCCCATCCACCTGGGACAGAATCAGATTCAGCCATGAAGCCCTCCAAGGTTAAACAGCCTGCCGCACTCACTGTCGAAGCTCACGGATCAAAAAGGGCTGTTTGGTTAGGCACCGGTGGAACCATACCCCAGCAAGAGTCAGTGCCTTCAGGTGAGGAGGGGACAAAACTGACAAAAGAAATCTAAATTCAAATCCTGTGTGTTTCCCCTGTTCAAAATAGGACTGATGGCAGGACGGGGGTGGGTGGTGTTGAGGGGGATCAAACTCCAGCTGGCGGATATGCAGCTTTCTGTTTCATACTACGTGTACAATCTGGGAATGATGGAGATCTTTTTTTTATCATCGCTCCACACTTGTGACGTTCTAAAAGCATAAATTTGTTCAATTATTATTTTAAGCGGCGAGTTATGAATAGAATGTGTCACAGGCAGCCGTGAGGATATGATAAATGTCTTCACACGATGAGGCCGACTCAATTACTCATGAGCGCAGAAGACACGAGTGAATTAAACTCAGTCTGACTTGAGGAGATATTCATCACATCTCACTGCTGCCCCTGACATATCCTTTATGTATTTGTAAAAAGGAAATGATGACATGTTTAAATGCAATAGGAATGTGGCAGTGAGTAGCTGCATAGCAATTAAATCCTAACGATGACTTTGCATTTCGCTTCATGTTCAATTTCTGGGTCAAGTGATTTGACGCAGCGTTTCCGCATTTATCGCACGTAAAGTGATCTGCTGCCAAATTATCATATCGTATAAAACGTCCCGGAAGCGGCGATTTGACCAGTTTCTTGCGGAGTGGATCGAAGCGCTAACTAACCACTTGCTGTAGCAAATCACTTGCCCCTTATCAATAGCTAAAGTTAACATTCCCTACCGTTTTCCATATTTAAACCAACATTAATGCTGCCATTGTGTATAAGTTCATTCATGAATTTTCCTTAACATCTCATGTGTGTTTTTTTTATTTTTTTTTCTTTGTTTCAGTTGGTCCATTCAGTAAGTATCCATTTCACCTCATTTACTTACTGGTGCATGCTGGGTTAGGTGGAGGTTATTAACGAATGGTTTTATAATCAGAGGCATGTCCTAATCTTTTGGCTGAGCCTTCATCTATTAAACCAGCCATAGTTGGGTGAAAGGCCCATGCAACCGGTATTTGATATGCAGAATGCTCAAGATCCAATTCTTGGGACAAAATGTCATTTTCCCATAATTTCATCCACACACTGAGAACAAGTGATGATTCCTGTTTACTTGGAAGCAGCCATTAACTCAATCTGGAGTCTCTTGTGTCGCTTGTTGATGATGTCACGGTGCTTGTTGCGGTGTACATGGGAGACCAGAATTGGCAACATTGCTGCTTTTTTATTTAGGTTTCATTGCAAGGGAATTTTAAAAAAGTGTTTCTCTAGTGATCAAAACGAGAGAGTTAATGGCAGATACATACAACTCCAGGATTTCCACGCGTTTCGCACAGCAAGAGGGGTTATGACATCATCATCTCGGGACAGCTGCCCCTGTATGACCTCTCAGGCAGCTGCAATCATGTGACTGGACAACACCCACTTTAAAATTTGATTTAGTGTCAGTTCAGGCAATGAACTAATAACAGGAGCTAGTTTGCGTGGAAGTGTTGCTGTGCATTGTGTAGAAATACATAGATACATAGATACATAGAAGATAGGAGCAGGAGTAGGCCATCCGGCCCTTCGAGCCTGCTCCGCCATTTAATGAGATCATGGCTGATCCTCCAATTCAGTATCCCGTCCCCGCCTTCTCTCCGTAACCCTTAACCCCTTTTGCCTGTAGAAATATATCTAATTCCCTCTTAAATATATTTAATGAGCTGGCGTACACTGCCCTCTGTGGCAATGAGTTCCACAGGTTCACCACCCTCTGAGTGAAGAAATTCCCCCTCATTTCTGTCCTAAATGGTTTAGCCCTTATCCTTAAATTATGTCCTCTAGTTCTGTTCTCACCCGCCAAGGGAAACATTCCTTCTGCATCTAGTCTGTCTAGACCTGTCAGAATTTTATACACTTCTATGAGGTCCCCTCTCAATCTTCTAAACTCCAGTGTGTACATCCCGAAACTACATAGTCTCTCCTCATAGGTCAATCCCGCCATTCCTGGTATCAGCCTGGTGAATCGCCGCTGCACCCCCTCCATGGCAAGAACATCTTTCCTCAGATGAGGCGACCAAAACTGTACACAGTACTCGAGGTGTGGTCTCACCAGTGCCCTGTACAGCTGCAGCAAGGTATCCCTGTTCCTGTATTCCAACCCTTTTGCTATGAAGGCCAGCATACCATTTGCCTTCTTGACCGCCTGTTGCACCTGCATGCTCGCCTTCAGTGACTGGTGTACAAGAACACCCAGGTCTCTCTGTACTTCCCCCTCTCCCAATTTATTGCCATTTAAATAATAATTTGCCCTCCCGTTCCTGCACCCAAGGTGGATAACTTCGCACTTGTCCACATTATAGTGCATCTGCCATTTATCCGCCCAATCACCCAGTCTGTCCAAATCGCTCTGGAGCTTCCTGGTCTCCTCCTCTGAGCCCACCCCCCCTCCTAGTTTAGTGTCGTCTGCAAATTTGGAAATGCTGCATCCGACTCCCTGATCCAGGTCATTAATGTAAATTGTGAACAGCTGGGGACCCAGGACAGATCCCTGTGGTACCCCACTTGTTACTGCCTGCCATTCAGAAGATGGCATCCTGGCATTTTTCTTCAAGGAAATGTATTTTAAAGAAAAACACTTTTACATAAGGTCTACAACGGGCCTGCGGTCAATGTTTTTGGCCCTTGTTTTTCTATTTTGGGGTGTTGAAGAGTTGAGGGTTACCTATGCGCAGTCCTGGTAGGACAGGATTGGGCTTGGATGTGATGTCACCACCCCTCCTGTCACCACCGCACACTCCTTGTAGTCAAACAAACATCTGACATACACTTTATCATCCTTTCCGTGACCGGTGGGCACCGCAGGGACTGGAGTGTATCATCACCCCCGGCAACCAAATGTTAATTTAAGTTGTTAAGTTTTCTTTAATGTTTTTTTTTTAGTTACAGTTTATTTGTTTTTGTCTGCACCAAGAAGAGTACACTTTATCATCTCAGGCATGAAGAATGGATCTTTTGTTGAGATGCAGCAGCATTATCAGTGGCTGGGGAACTACTGTACCTCAGCAAGAATCAGTGCCTTCAGAAGAGAGAAAATTGGGAGGGGGTGGGGGGGAATCAAGGAATGGATAGTTCCTATAAAGGCCAGCTGGAGTACTTCATTACTAGATTATTAGCTTACTCTGAACAATTCTAAAATCCCCCTTAAATCATGGACATCTTACTGCTGCTACAGAGGAGTGTCTTCACACAGTACGGTGTCAACAGAGCATGCTCAGAACATTAATGAGATAGTCCCTGTTGGAAACAGTCTGGGATGGGTCCAAAAATAAACTCGCACGTTATCAGTCTAGCATCTAAAGTCAGGCAGGAAATGTACTCAGCTGGGGGAAACTGGATTAAATGCTTAAAGGGGCCACGTCATTAGAAAACCACATATAAGGGATTCCTGTTAACAAAAGACCCTTGAACAACAAAACGGCCTGTTTAAAAGTAAGAAATCTGATGGTGAATGGATTAAGGCTACAGATAAAAGCTTGCAAATGCTGGAAATCCGAAACAAAATGAAAAATGCTCGAAATACACATCAGCGCTGTCAGGGTCTGTAAAGAGAAGGCAGGTTTAATGTTTTGGGTGTAATTCTTTGTCAGAACTGTCCTTTCTCTTCACAGGCCATGACAGACCTGCGGGTGTGTTTTCAGAATCTTCTGTTTTTGTTTCAAGACCACAACTGTTTTTCCAACAATATATCTCCTTCTTACAATCGACATTATATGTTCAATTTCGAGTAACATCTTCAGACGTGCTTAGATACATTTAACCTGACAGAGCAGCATCAATGCAATAAGTTCAGTGCATCTAGTTAATATCTCTGACTTTAATAAGGCTTGTTAGCGATTTTAGTAGAGTGTTGAACTCTAGACTGGGACAGCAGAGTCAAGTCCCAGTCGTCACACACACACATTCTTACTCAGGCTTCTGAAGCACGGGGGACGGAGGGGGGAGGATAAACTTTTCTGGGAAAGGGGGAAAATTATTGACTGGGTGAAGAGTCTTTGAAACACGCTTTCTGATGACATGACTGAGGAGCAATGGCAACCTCTTCATTGGGGAATCATTGCTCCTTGACTGCCTCACTCTTCCAACCAATGAACACATTGTGGAGGGAGACAAGGTCACCCAAAACAGTGTTCTCATTCTCTTTTTAGCACTTACTTTTTAATTTTATGTCAGGAAACAATACTCCTGGAGCAGAGCAGTGACCAATGAGCTGATTTAGAGCCAAATCATTCAATTGTATTTCATTCTAGTCTGGTTCTAGTGCTTAATAGGAACATTGAGGGAACATCTACAAATTCTTTTACCCAGATTACCACAGTAATACTTACTGATCTTAAGAGCACATCTATAAATTCTCGTACGCATATATCACTACAACTGACTTCTATATTGTTTGCAAAGGGGCAGTATAACTCCAGATTCAGGATCTGATCTGCAGTCGTGGCAGGCTCAATGTGGAAAATTGCTCCTTTAGTGTCAAATTATCAAGGCATAGGGTACAAAGAAACATAGAATCTAGGAGCAGGAGTAGGCCATTCGGCCCATCGAGCCTGCTCCACCATTCAATACGATCATGGCTGATCATCCAAATCCAGTACCCTGTCCCTGCTTTAATCCCCACAGTACACATATCCCACCCTACCCCCGTAACCCCACGTATTTAATTCCCCCTAACACATCCCATCCTATCCCCATATTTAATCCCCCCCTAACACTAAGGGTCAATTTATCATAGCCAAATCAACCTAACCCGCACATTTTTGGACTGTGGGAGGAAACCGGAGCACCCGGAGGAAACCCACGCAAAAGCAAAGAGATTATGCTAACCCTTTATAAATCACTGATTAAGCTTCAGCTGGAGTATTGTGATCAATTCTGGGCACCACAATATAAGAAGGATGTGAAGGTCTTGGAGAGGGTGCAGAGAACATTTACTAGAATGGTAACCAGGGTATGGGGGACTTCAATTAAATGGAGAGACTAGGGGAGCTGGGATTATTCTCCTTAGAGCAGAGAAGGTTAAGGGGAGATTTAATAGAGGTGTTCAAAATTATGAAGGGTTTTGATAGAGTGGATAGGGAGAAACTGTTTCCACTGGCAGGAGATTCAATAACCAGAGGACAGAGATTTAAGATAATTGGCCAAAGAACTGGGGGAAGATGAGAATAATTTTTTTTACGCGGCAAGTTGTTATGATCTGGAACGCACTGCCTGAAAGGGCGGCGGAAGCAGATTCAATAGTAACTTTCAAAAGGGAATTGGATTAATACTTGAAAAGGAAAAATGTGCAGGGCTGTGAGGAAAGAGCAGGGGAGTGGAACCAATTGGACTGCTCTTTCAAAGAGCCGGCACAGGCACGATGGGCCGAATGGCCGCCTTCTGTGCTGTAACAGTCTATGATTCCCTGGGGATAAGTAATGTCATCTTTTGGGGACATCTGTCAGATTTTTTACTCTGGATATTCATTGCTATTCCCATGGATGTGCAGTATGGTTGGATGGCCACTACATGTCAATAGTGAACTTGTTTCTAAAGAATCTTGGGAAAAGATGGCTTTTGTGCGCCCTGGCTTGACTTGTGCCTTCAGTAATCCCAGTGCTTAGAATTATTTGCAGCTAGCTATTTATTAGCCTCTGTGTGTCCATCCTAGATTTGGTGCATCACAGTTACGACCCATACCTCTCATGATGCCTGTTGGCTCCAATAGTAGAGTTAAACTGTGGACTAGCAAAGTACATCCAAGTTCCAGTCACCACATACCCTCTCACTCAGGTTTATTATTGACATTCGAAGATTAACCTCTGGAGTAACTTTCTGGGAAGCAGCTGCGCAGCCTTCTGGAAGATTCTCAATCAGGCTTTTCCTGAGTGAACCGAGGCAGAAAAGCACACGGGACAAACGCATCCTATCTCAGAGAGAGGAAAAGTGAGTTCATCCTGCTAGAATCTTATCCTTACCAACCGCAGAGATGGATTGAAGTTCCCAAATTTCCTTACCTTTGGGAAAACTCCATTTCAGGGATTCTATCTCAGCTGCCTTTCCTTCTGCCATCATTGTCTCAAGTGCTTCATTCATTTTATTGATTTGGTCTGGGGATGCGGGTAGTGTTGGCCAAGCCTCATTTGTTGCGCATCCCTAGTTGAGGAAAGAAAGAACAAACTTGCATTTATGTAGCCCCTCACATGACCTCAGGATGTCCCAAAGCGCTTCACAGTTACTGAGATGCTTTTGAAGCATAGTCCCTGTTGTAATGCAGGGAAATGCAGAAGCTAATTTGTGCACAGCAAGGTACCACAAACAGTGATGAGATGAAGGACCAGATAATCTGTTTTGGTGATGTTGGTTGAAGGATAAGTGTTGGCCAGAACACTTTCACTGCTTTTCTTCAAATAGTGCCATGGGATCCTTTATGTCTACCTGAGCGAGGAGATAGAGCCTGGTGTAATATCTCATCCGAAAGACAGAATCTCTGTCAGTGCAGTACTCTCCTAGTACTGTACTGAAGTGTCAGGCTAGATTATGTGCTCAAGTCTTTGGAGTGGAGCTTGAACCCAGAACGTTTGGACTCAGATATGAGCATGTTACTACTGAGCCAAGGCTGGCACCCTAAAGTTGCCCTCAGAAGGTGGGCCTTCTTCTGTGCTTCATAGCAATTTACAGCTGAGTGGCTTGCTATGCCACTTCAGGGGGCACTAAGAGTCAACTCCATAGAGATGGACTGGAGTCACATGTAGTTCAGACCATGTCGGGGTGGCAGACTCCCTTTCCTGAAGGACGTTAGTGAACCAATTGGGTTTGTATGATAAACCAGCAGCTGTTGTGGTCATTTTTTTCCAGTGCCTCCCCACAAAATACCTGATTTATTGATGATGTGGAGATGCCGGTGTTGGACTGGGGTGGACAAATGTGAGAAGTCGCACAACACCAGGTTATAGTCCAACAGCTTTATTTGAAATCACAAGCTTTCGGAGCGCTGCTCCTTCGTCAGGTGAAGGAGCAGCGCTCCGAAAGCTTGTGATTTCAAATAAAACTGTTGGACTATAACCTGGTGTTGTACGACTTCTCTGATTTATTGAATTCAACATCACAACTTGCAGTGGTGGGATTGGAACTCATGACCGTTGGGTTGTGAGTCCAGTATCAAGCACATGTTGGAGATGCGCGCCCAAGCCGCGAGGAGCATTTTCCTTAGATGTTGACTTCACTCGGAGAAAAAAACCTTGCTTTTGGGCAGGGTGCAGTTGGGTGTTGCTGTCTGGCCACCGCTGGCTTTAACTAGAGACAAAACTGGAGTGGCCCAGGGCACCAGGCGGTGAGAGGGATTCAGGAAATTCACGGGCGGTTGGACCCCTGTGCCCAGGCTCTGTCCTTTAAGCTGAAAGAGGATGCGTAACAACAATGGGCACAGGACAGGAGAAAAATTAGAAGAGGACTGCAAGGAGAAATAGGACTAAACAGCATTATTTGTAAACAGTGAAATCCTGACCTTTCGAAGCTCACTCATCTGCTCAAGGTCTGCGAGAGTATTCATCCTAAACGATTCAATCTGATCTGACAGCGCTGTCTGAATTCAAAGGGCACTCCTCCATGTGTCACCTTAATTTCCTGTGCACCATATTCTAATCTTCCTTATCGTACTGTATCCATCTTTGACCAGAAATTGGAGTTTTTTGTCATACACCAAGGCCATTCTTGTTCAGTTTTTTTCTGGTTTCTTTTGAAGTGAAGATGGCTGCAAGACAGATGGGAATATTGATAATCGGTGAGTCCGACCTCCCGTGCTGGCTTCTCATTCGCACTTTATCAGATTGGATGGGGTTCTTGACACAACATACGAGAAAGAAAGAAAGACTTGCATTTATATAGCGTCTTTCACGACCACCGGATGTCTCAAAGCGCTTTACAGCCAATGAAGTATTTTTGAAGTGGAGTCACTGTTGTAATGTGGGAAACGCGGCAGCCAATTTGCGCACAGCAAGCTCCCACAAACAGCAAGCCAGGTGGAATTGGTGTCATGAAGCCCAGACCCCTGACCCCTCTTTTGCAGTGACCGTGCGACATTATCATTTTAAAGTGTGTTTCGTGCTCTTGTTTTACATTATGGGACAGTCTCCCCTGGATTGTAGTTTTAAAGCAAGGCATGTAGCTTCACGACTTTGTCATTCTGCTTGCATACCTTCCCCGATGTCTGGTGTATCGCTTGCCTGGACTGATGGGTTCAGAGCTCAGTTTTTACCAGCAACCAAAATAATGTGTCAGGCAATTGCTGCTGCAACCATTTTGCCTTTGGAGCTAGGCAGTGAAACGCCATTCTAAAGAGGGCCTCAGTGCCCTCAGAGGCACGTACGCCACCTGATTTATATTGCGTGTGACTATATATTTGTACCACAGAGGTGATTCGCAAGCGCCCCTGGGATCACGTGGGCCGGCCCAACAAATGAGATAAGAGGGATCCCCATTCATTCTTATCGGGATTCCGTATGTACGGAAACCGCATCAGTATGAATGGGAATACCCCCAAAAATGCACCTACACTTTAAATAAATTTTTAAAAAAATCACATATTTAAAATTAATTAAAATTGCAATTAATTAAATATTTAAAACAAAAATTACATTTTTTGAAAAATAAATTTACATGTTTTATAAGGGCTAAAAATAAACTGACCTTATTTCACAGGTTTTTACATGTATAAATTATTGATAAAATGTTATTTTTCTGTTTTTTAAAACTCTTACGCTGGTAAAAGCAGGCCATACACCCGCTTTTACCAGGCGTAAGAATTTCCCGGGCATTCGCTGGGCAGAACTCTCTGCCCGCGGATGCCCTTTTCCCGGGGATGCGGAGGAATTGTCAAGAGGATTCTTGACAGATCGCAAGTTCCGGGTTTTAGCGCATGCGCAGCGCACACTTAAACCCAGAACATGCGAGGCCCTTAAGGGCACGTACACACCTCGTACGCACCCATAGGGGCCGCAAATTACGGCCCATAGATGGCGACCTGCCAACAAACTCTACTGAAGTAAGGATTCTCTTCGGCCTCACCATCTACTTCCACTCAAGATGTCATCATTGAAACCAGCAAGACCTTTGGTTGATTAGTGGCGGCAGCTCTGCACCAATATATCCCAGAAGGATTGAAAGAGAGCTCCTGCCTACCTAAAAGGATATAGGGCAAATTCCGCACAGTTGCAATCCCAGAGCGGAGCTGCACTTGGCAGGACTGTGGGTCGGAGAATCAGGGCTATGTAACGGCCCTATCTCTGCTGAGTCAACTTAGTGACTGTAAAGGTAAATAAAGCACCAGCTCAGTGGTGGCACTCTCCAGTTTGAATCAGAAGGTAATGAGTTCAAGCCCCACTCCAAATGTTTGAGCACATAGTCTAGGCTGACACACCAGTGCAGTGCTGAGGGAGCGCTGCACTGTCAGAGGTGCTGTCTTTTGGATAAAACATTAAACCGAGGCCCCGTCTCCTCTCTCAGGTGGACATAAAAGATCCCATGGCACTATATGAAGAAGCGCAGGGGAGTTCTCCCTGGTGTCCTGGCCAATATTTATCCCTGAACCAACATCACTGAAACAGATTATCTGGTCATTTATCTCATTGCTCTTTGTGGGACCTTGCTGTGCACAATTTGGCTGCCGTGTTTCCTACATTACAACAGTGACTATACTTCAAAAAGTACTTCATTGGCTGTAAAGTGCTTTGGGACATCCTGAGGTTGTGAAGGGCGCTATTTAAATACAACTCTTCTTTTACCGCATGTCTCCACAGCTCTTAACAGACAAGTTGAAGAAAAACAACTGATGTTCTGTGCTACTTAAGTCTATTTATGAAAGAGATAAAATGAGGAGATCTTAATTTAAGCTGGTTTAAAGCTTACGGTGTGATATTAGCAGTGAACGTTCAAATGAAATGTCTTTGACTTCTATGTTAAAGGATCATTGTTAAAATATAGAAATTTCATATTTCAACTTTTGAAGAAAAAGAGAAAGCAAGGGAATAATGTAGGGGTAAATTTTCCATCTTCAGCGCACCTGGTGCAGAGTTTTGCTCAGGAATGCAGGCCCGTGAATTGGGCTGTGAATAAATTCAGGACATGCTGAAGACCCATTAATGTCTGGGATATCGTTACAGCCACTTTAAGAATGCTTCAAACTCCTCTCCCTGTTCGGGCAGGTATAGTTGCTTTGGGAGAGTGAGACTAAGTCAGTACAGATGCATGAAGGAAACGGTGCAAATCATGAAAAGCATGCATCTCTGTGTTATAAAATATCAGCCCTAAGAAACTCCACACCACGCTGCCATCCCAAGCACCAAATCTGACTCACCAAACCTGACTCTTAGATTGCGGGTTGAGAGGTTTGACTGCTCCTGTGCTACTTGCTCCTGTGCATCTTAACAACATGAGATGTTTGGGATTAAAAAATGGGCTGATGTAGATTTTCAGTCACTCAGGATGTAATTGGCCATGTTTCCCCGGCTACCTCAGCACAACAGAGGGGACAATTTGTCCGACAGGAGGGCAACAGCTGCCAAAGTAATGAGTCACTTTTGAAAACATCGCCATTAGAAATTACAAAAGTAAAATACTGCAGGATGCTGGAAATCTGAAGTAAAAACAGAAAATGCTGGAAACACTCAGCAGGTCAGGCAGCATCTGTGGAGAGAGAAACAGAGTTAACGTTTCAGGTCGATGACCTTTCGTCAGAACTGGAAAAAGTTGGAGAGGGAACAGGTTTTTAAGCAAGTGCGGGGGGCAGGGAAAGGGGGGAGGAAAGAACAAAAGGGAAGGTCTGTGATAGGATGGAAGGCAGGAGAGATTAAATGACAAAAGGGATGATGGTGCAAAGCAAAAGGAGATGGTAATGGGACAAGTTAAGAAACAAAAGATGAGTCTAGATGAGGTGTAAATGGGAATGGCAGAATCATCAGGCTCTGATGACCTGAAACGTTAACTCTGTTTCTCTCTCCACAGATGCTGTCTGACCCGCTGAGTATTTCCAGCATTTTCTGCAATTAGAATTTGTATGCCAATGTGCCACTTCTTTTATCCACCTGATTTACAGAGCAGGGCGAGGCTGCGCTTAGTCTATATTGATATTCATGTCCTGGGCTTGGGGCTTATGAGGTTAATGTTGCCCCGCTTGACTCAGCACAGACCAGGAACTGAACCTGGGGCCTGGTCATTAAGAGCCACTACACACCGTGCAGTGAATATAGTCACAGTCATCTGGAGGGCTCCCAAGCCACGTTTCTTGTTAACAGATATAATCAGAGTGGACTCCCATCTGTCTGCCACCATCTTTGATATAATTAATCTGCCTACACAACTATCAGCAATGTCCTCAGGTACTAATTTAGGTATCAGGCAGCAAGTAACATAGGGACGTTAATTGTACTTTGTAACCGCGCACAGCAACTCAATACCATCATTCACAGAGAGGGATTTGTTTTCTATTGTGGGAGCAGCATTTCTGAATGCCCAGAGGATCCTGACTCGAAGAGGGACTATCTTCAAATCTATAGCTTCATTAACCCAAGGCCTCGGCTGATCAGCATCACAGTCTAACACCTGACACTGCTGCACATCCTCTCCCCTCTTGCTGCCCCTCAGCTCTCACACACAGCTGCTTATTGTTTGCCTTGCTCTTTAAGCGACTGTGGGTGGGGCAGTGTCTGATAATCTGCTCGATTGGCATCTGTGAGACCTTCCATTTTTATATCAACCAGCTCCAATTTTTGACCCAGTAAAATTAATTGCAGAGGGAATGAGGGTATGGGCCCACCTCTGGAACAGGTATCAGCAGATTTGAAGATGGCAAGATCTCAAAGTAGATCCATTTTGAACCTCAAAGGGGGTGGATGGTCTTTCTGTCATTCTTTTCATCAGTGCTGGCATGTATGGGGATTCTGTCAATAACGTGGAGGGTCCCTCGCCAGAATGAGATGTGACTTTGTGCTAAATGCAGACTGCTTTAAAGTCGTGTTTGTGCATTCTTGTAGAATTTACCCTGAGGTATAAACGCTGCAGGTTTGTAAGGAAACAGTTGCAGACGATAAATGAGTTGTTGGATTCTCGCTCCAGCCAGTCCAGACCAACCCCAAACTCAAAAGTGCGCCCCCTACTGCAGAAGTGTGACATTTCTATTTCCTGCACCCAGCTGCTCTTGTGCCCACTCTTGAGTAAGTTTGCAATTCAGTGCCAAATTAGCGGCAGTTTTGTGTAATGGTGCCACACCCACTAGGACCAGAGTTGGCACTGAGCCCAAATCATTTCACTTAGGACCCTTATAGCTGTCAGAGACAGGAGCCTTCCATTGCCTCAGACTGGACTGGATTCAGACCCAGGCCCCAGGTGTGAAAGGACAGTGTGCTAACCCACTCTCTCGCTCTGTTTGCAGAATAACTCTTTTAAAAAGGCACTGGCACTCTTGTCACTTGCCATATGATGCCTTTATATAAACATGTGATGGAACTAGCAACATTAAAAGAGGGAATTTTATCACACTCCGCCCAGTGGATACTGGGTGGAACGGGAGTTAAGATCCAAGCGCTCTTTCCCGCCAGCGGAGCATTTCAACGCCATTGTTAAATGCCCCAGTTAAATGCCACTTCCTGTCATGAACGGGCAGGAAGAGGGCACAGAGAGGCTACTGACTGCCTAAGATCAGGTGGCAAAATGTTGCCCGCCAGCTTGAAGGTATGTGACTGGGAGGGGGCGGTTTCCAGGTGGCTTTCGCGGGAGGGAAGGGGGGGAGTCCAGGGCAGGGGACGCTCCTCCTGGCCCCAACAGACTTATCTTCTGAGCCTCTTCGTCCTTCCCGACAGCAGCCGACCTGCTTTCACCTGGCGGGAAAGGTGCGATGACGTCCCCACTCCGGCCCGGGTTAAAATGCAATCAGGCTGTAATAGGACCACGGTTTTCATAAACTCATTAGGCCCCCGTCTGCTTTAGGTGGGTGCTTCAGTCGCCTGTAGAACCCGGCAGGTCACGATCACAGGAGGCGGGAAAGGGGCACATTCCAAGTGAGCAACCGACCCGCTCGGTTTTATTGCCCACCCGGTTTCTGCAGGACACTTCAAAATTACTTCATTGACTGTAAAGGGCTTTGGGACGTCTTGTGAAAGGCGCTACATAAATGGAAGCCTTTCTTTCTGTTTGCACTTTACCCTTTCGCAAGGCGAGGTTCGCAAAAACGACATGACCGATGGGTCGTGTCCCGAATCCCTGTTGGTGAAAATCTGCCCGAATCGTCTACATCTAACATCTGGCTTTCATTTTGTTGTACTTGTTCCTTGTTGGGTGTGAACATCGTAATGTTAAATACTTTTAAAAGACTTTCCTCTGTAAGCCTGTGGTGCTGAGTTGATGGATTGAAGCCTGTTCATTCAAGGACGCCTCTCAGGAGCAGGCTCCTGACCACAGGGCTGCAGGCCCTGTCATTTCCTTTCACCAGACATTTATATCCAGCTCTAAACTTATAAGCTCAGGGTAGGCCAGACGTCAATATCTTTCAGCACCTTTTACTCAGGGAAGCTTTGCTCACTCAAAGGTATATAGAGCTGCTTTGTGCGTGTGCTGTATTCAGTATGACAGGCTAATAAAGAGATCTCCCTCATATCTTCCTTATTTATACCTTTCCCTTCACGTTCTGTTATGCTTCTCGCTCTTTATTAAGTACTGCTCTCTGAACAAGAGGGCTGGTTGGAAGCTGGGTGCTTTCGAATTAGCTCTGGGGATATGTGTGAGGAAGCTCTCTGCTGGGGTCATACCCTCTGATTTTTATTTCCTTAATTTTATCTCCTTAACTCCACCCTACTCCCCCCGCCCCCCGCCCTCCCCGGAATATGGCATTGCCTCTTCTGACTGTTGCCTGGGGAATGGTTCACAGATGCTGAAAGGTCGCTGGGTCCTTGCCCAAGTGATCATACTTCTTGTAAGAGCCTGGACGTTGAAACCTGACAGGCTATCTGGCCTGTCCGCACCTGACCTCCACATAGCACAAACACACACACTGACACCATACAAACACTGACACCATACAAACACACACACAAATACTAACACCATGCAAACACACACACGCGTTAACACCGTACAAACACACAAGCGCACACACACTGACACCATACAAACACACATGCACACGCAAACACACACACACACCATATAAAGAAACACATGCACACACACCATACACACATACAAACACGCCACGCACACACAATACAGGAATGCACACCATACACAAAACACCCACACACCACACACACAAAGACATCAACACACACACACACACTATACACATACACATACCATGGACACACACAAAAACTTTCCATCAGGATGGGAACCTTGACTATTTTCCCCTCCCTACCCTAGGACAATGATGCCTATTGTAGCCCCAGCTAAGATCAGCTAACCCAGGGTGGATCAGGGCTTAATCTGGTACCCCCTTCTCTCTATAGATGAGAGCAATACACTTTATTTCTAACCATCATGGCTCTGTTTGGTGCAACAAGCTTAATGACGCTGGCTGAGATCAGGAATCTCACTGTGTGGTGAATCGGGGGCTCGGCCCTTCATTTAACCTGCCTGCCTGCGCTGACACATGTTGGAACACAAAGGCATCACGTGCTAAGGCCTCAACGCTCATCCCCATTTTATTATCTTAAGCACTCCAAGCTGTGGTTGTCTGCTCTCTCAGGTGGACATAAAAGATCCCATGTCACCATTCAAAGAAGAGCAGGGGAGTTCTCCCCGGTGTCCTGGGCCAATATTTTATCCCTCAGCCAACCTCACTAAAACAGATTATCTGGTCATTATTTCATTGACAGCGAAGCACTTTGCGACATCCTGCGGTCGTGAAAGGCGCTACATAAATACAAGTTCTTTCTCGTCTTTCTTTTTGTGTCTCAGATCTGTAGCTCTTCACTTGGAAGAAGTTATGTTTGTTGCCAGGGCTGTTAATCTTCAAGCGCTGCAAATTTGAGAGAAAAACAGAAAATGCTGCAATACACAGCAGGACAGTCAGCATCTGAGAAGAGAAACGACAAGTTAACGTGATGAAGAGATGAACTAATTCTGATGAAGGGTTCTCAAGACCGAATCGAGAGATTGGAAGGAGGGGATATAAGGCTGGAGGAGGTTACAGAGATAGATAGTAACTCAATAAAAACACACAGAAGAATAACATAACAAAATACCTTTCTCTATGTTTCTATTGAGTTACTAAGCTCAATATTCAATCTAGTTCCACGTCCTGAATTGTAAAATGATGAGTTTGTGGGTAATCTGATAACTCGTGAAAGATGCAGACACATGTGAGCTTCAAATCATTCATCGCCCTTCAACAAAAACAGAAACTCAAATTATCACCATCTAGCATCAGTCACTACCAAGTAATCACTGTATTGAGCTACATATGTTTCTGATGTAAAAACGCGTGGGCCAGATTTTCCTCTTATACGATCGGGTGTCAAGTTATCACCTGGGCAGACGGCATAGAGGAAAATCGGGTGGGGAGAATCACGTCAGCAACAAAACCCACCCAATCTTCTGCTCATTAATTTAAATGGATGAACTCTCTGGCAGTCTCTGTTGCAGGCATGCACTCTCCCCCTCTCCCCCGCCTGATTCCTTCCTATACACACTGCTCAGCTGGTTATTTAATCCAAGAGGAAAAGAGGAAAACCTGCCCCTTTGTATTTTTTATTAAATGCTGGAGTCCAAATTAGTCGCGGTTACATTGTGGGTGAATTTGGTGCACCAAATAACGACACATCAAAGGAGACGTGTACTCGATCTTGCAGATACACTCACACACATGCACACACACACACAGACACATTTACACACACACATATGAACTCACACACACACGCACACACATATGCACACACAGACACACATGCACACACACACACGCACACACATGCACTCACACACATACACATGCACTCACACACGCACACACATGCACACACACACATGCACATACACATGCACACACACGCACACACATGCACTCACATGCACACATGCGCACACACACATGCACATACACATATGCACACGCATGCACACACACACATGCACTCACACACACGCACACACATGCACATACACATGCACACACACACATATGCACACACATGCACTCACACACACATATGCACACACACACATGCACATACACATGCACACACACGCACACATATGCACACACACACATGCACACACGTGTGTGTGTGTGAATGCATGTGTGTGTGTGCATGTGTGTGCACACGTGTGTGTGTGCGCGTGTGTGTGTGCATGTATATGTGCATGTGTGTGTGCATATGTGTGTGTGCACTCACACACACACATGCACTCACACACACATGCACGCACACATGCACACACACACGCACATGCACACACACACATGCACACACATGCGCACATGCACTCACACATACACATGCACACACACATATGCACACGCACACACACATGCACACACACACATGTACACACACATGCACATACTCACTCACTCACTCATTCCTCTGGACAGAAGTCACAGGGTGAATTTCCGTGGGGGTTCTCCCACTCATCCATCGTAACTTTGGAGGATCGGCAGAATCCCCGGAGGTTCACCCCCGCAGTCGCAATGCTAAGGGTCTGTCTGTAGAGGAGGTCAGCGCAGGTCACTGCATCGCTGGCCTGTACAAGCAGGCTGAGAACCTGTGTAGGCCAAGCGGTTGTGTAAACGCCACATTAGTAAAGTCACGGTGAAGTGATCCAGAGAGGATCCTGAGCCCCTCGGTGGAAAGATGTCTTTTCCCCATCAGTGCTGTAAGGTTGCATCACATTTTCAGCAGAATAAAATTTAGCCTCAAAGACGGGTGGTCATTAAATGTTCATTAAAACTAACTCTTTATGACATAAACCTGCTGAAGGTGCATTGAGACATTGATGCCAGGGTAAACGTGAGTCAATGTTGATGGCATTGTTAAAAGGCAAGACTTGAAGGTCAAGAGAAGATTCAACGGTGAATTAAGCCTCATCTCTGCATTTTTAATCTGTGAAAAGCCTGAAGCTCTTTAATCTCGTGGAGTTTTTCAGTACCCTGGGAATGATCTGACTGAAATCTGTACTGGTTGCACGAGCCAGGCTTTGTGGCTAGAGTTAGGTCTTTTATTTTTTAAATTAATGCTCTTTTCTTTTTGTGCTTTCTGCAGTGCCTCCACAGATCGTCGTGCGTCCTCGGGATCAGATTGTAGCTCAGGGTCGCTCCGTGACCTTCCTCTGTGAGACGAAGGGAAACCCTCCGCCCGCTGTCTTTTGGCAAAAGGAGGGAAGCCAGGTAGGATATGTCCCGGTTACACAACAACAGCAACAGAAACTCTTAACTTATGTATTGTCCCTCGCCAAAAAAGGAATCCGAGATCTTTCCGAGGGGAGGGTCAGGGGTCGCGAAGGTGGACACTGAGCGGGAGAATATCAGCTATAATTCGGACCTTTCACCTGGTTATGCTTGGTGGTCCAGTCGTATCAGTCAATATTAAACCATAATTGCCTCAATCCAGTTCCTAGCGGGCATGGGGCCTGAGCACAACGCTGTCCATAACTGGGTGCTAAATTGGCACTCTCATTTGAATAGGCCCCAGGCTTGTTGGGCTGGGAAATAGAAAATGTCAGGCTGGTGCAGCAGAGGGCACTCTCCTGAGGTTGGGGGTGAGGCACACAGTCAGAACAGAGTGGGGGATGGCAGGTGGTAGTTTTCCTCTGCATCTAACCATCCTACACCTGAGTTGGGTGTAATTGATGTTGATAATGGCTACCTGAATGAGAGAGTGTTCCTTTCCCCAGCACTAAGACCCCTCACTTTGATGAGCACAAAAAAATGGCAAACGACATACTTACAAACAGGGTGACTCGTCCTGCAAGTTTCTTTGCTTGCAGACGATAAAGACCCTTTTAAGAGATCCTAAGCTTTAGCGTGCAGAGACTGCTTTCCTGGGCTTTCAAGTGCCTTTCAGGAGCCGTTGGACTTCCACATGAGTGATCCTGTTAAGAATTTGAGTACAGAAAGTGCATCAGCAAATACTGTTCTGTCGAGCAGTTACTGTAACTGCAAGGGCCTAGGCCCCTGGGAGATGGTCTCCGGGGTTAACTGTTACATTTAGACGATGAAGATATTATTATGTAAAGCCAGCCCAGCTGTTAGAAGTATCCTGTTGCTGGTAATAGGATCATTCCCAGTGATTCAACAAAGCATCCTTTAAAGAATGAAATCCAGGGTCTTTTACCCAGTTTACTTCTGGGACCCGTCCGGCTAATTTACTCTCCTTTGATGACCTTGGAATTTTGACCTTTCACCCTGCTTTTATCTTACAAGACAAGCACTCCACTCTTGTGTATGATTATTTGAAACATTAATCATTCTAGAAGCTCGTTACTTCTGATCTTTCTAGACATAAATGTCATCAGAAAGCTATGATCAAAATATCTGCGTGTAGAGTTCCCAATCTCGGCCATGCTTTGGAGCTTTGGAAGAGAGGGCGGAATTACTTCCAGCTCACTCTCCTGCACCCAGAACCATTTAGTTACCCAGAAACCCTGGAGGATACCCAAAGTTGCATCATCTCATGGTGATGGGGGAAACACCAAAGAGCAGATGGAAGAGAAAATGTACATGAACCCTTAAGAAGTGATGAAAATAATCAAAACAACTTAATGTAATAAATTAAAATATTAGCATAAAATATTGGGCATCAACTTGGGCAAAACCCTGTGTCACGCCTTTTCTTCGTGTCTGCCTCATATCTGATTCACATTCCTGCTCTCCTAAAGATGTTGGCACCTTGCTGGGACATAGTTCCAGAGGCACCAAATGCACTCCCACACCTCAGGCTATTGTTCATGCGTGAGTCTTGGCATTGAGTATCGGAAAGAAAGAAAGAAACAAAGGAAGGAAGAAAGAAAGAAAGAAAGAAAGAGAAAGAAAGAAAGAAAGGAAGGAAGGATGGAGGAAGAAGTCATTTTTGGGATGGTAGGGTGTAACTAGTGGAGTGCTGCAAGGATCAGTTTTTGGGCTGTTTATAATCTATATCAATAACTCAGATGAGGGAACCAAGTGTAATATATCCAATTTTGCTGCTGATACAAAGTTAGGTGGGAAAGTAAGCTATGAGGAGGACGCAAAGACACTGCTGCAAAGGGATATAGATTGGTTAAGTGAGTGAGCAATAATGTGGCAGATGGAATATAATGTGGGGAAGTGTGAAATTATCCACTTTGGTAGGAAGAATGGAAAAGCAGAATATTTTTTAAAAGGTGAGAGACTAGTAAATGTTGGTGTTCAGAGAGATTTGGATGTTCTTGTACACAAATCACAGAAAGTAAACATGTAGGTACAGCAAACATTTAGGAAGGCAAATGGTATGTTAGGCTTTATTGCAAAGGGGTTGGAGTATAAGAGTAAGGAAGTCTTGCTGCAATTATATAGGGCTTTGGTGAGATCACACCTGAAGTACTGTGTACAGTTTTGGTCTCCTTACCTAAGGAAGGATATACTTGCCTTAGAGGGGGTGCAACAAAGGTTCACTAGACTGGTTCCTTGGATGAGAGGGCTGTCGCATGAGGAGAGATTGAGTAGAATGGGCCTATATCCTCTGGAGTTTAGAAGAATGAGAGGAGATCTCATTGAAAAGTGTAAGATTCTTAGAAGGCTTGACAGGGTAGATGCTGAGAGACTGTTTCCCCTGGCTGGGGAGTCTAGAACTAGGAGTCATAGTCTCAGGATAAGGGGTCGGCCATTTAGGACTGAGATGAGGAGAAATTTCTTCACTCAGAGGGTTGTGAATCTTAGGAATTCTCTACCCCAGAGGGCTGTGAATGCTCAGTCGTTGAGTATATTCAAGACTGAGATCGATAGATTTTTGGGCACTAAGGGAATCAAGGGACATGGGGATAGGCGGGAAAGTGGAGTCGATGTAAAAGTTCAGCCTGATCTTATTGAATGGCAGAACTGACTCGATGGGCCCTATTTCTTATTCTCTTATACCTGAGGATATCCCAAAGCTCTTTGCAGTCAGTGAAATACTTTTGAACTGTAGTCATTATTGCAATGTAAGAAATGCGACAGCCAATATTCACACAGCAAGGTTCTACAAACAGCAATGAGATAATCTGTTTTAGCGATGTTGATTGAGCAATAAATATTGGCCAGAACTCCCCAGCTCTTCTTCGAAAGAGTTCCATGGAATCTTTTATGTCTACCTGAGAGGACAGACGGGACTTCGGTTTAACATCTCATCTGAAAGACGGCACCTCCACCAGTGCAGCACTCCCTCAGTACTGCACTAGAGTGTCACCTAGATTATGTGCTCAAGCCTCTAGAACGGGGCTATTTGACAGTTGGAGATGGAGTGGGGTGATCTGATCCTGAACTCAAGTGTCGTCCACACATGCTCTTTCTACCAAATAAAAATTAGGAGCAGCAATTCTGGCTGATTCCCCCCCACCCCTCCCTCACCCCTCTCTTTGTGGGCAATTACAGTGCCCCTGCTTCAACCTGACTGAGACCAGCCGAAGCAGAGATCGAAACTGGGACCTACATAGTCTGGGTGGCTCCTAGTAAAGCCATCTGGGGAGCTTGCAGCATCGTCCTATAGCGTGCAGTTCCACCTCAACAAGGTTAAATCTATTGACAAACCCGACTATAATGTATGTTGCAATTTGTTTTCCACTGGGACATTGGACAGGGGCCTGGTTAAAGAATGAGGGATAGCAGAGTGTTTCAATCAGCTGGAGGGACCTTGTAATCCGGAATAAGACAGGCGACTGTCACAAGAACAGATATCTGACGACTTTGACCCTGATAGTTGCCGGGAGCTCAGCTACGACTGTTGAGCTTGTTTTACCGTGCGCTGGTGCCCATTCTGAATCAGATTAAGTGCCATTGTGCATTTATAAATCTGATAGTCATCAGTTTTATTTTCATGGCCTCCGGCCTCTCTCTGTGCTAACATCCAGCCGAACCAATTTGGTTGCTGCCAATTATGGCCAAATTGAGGGTGAGCAAAACAGAAGGTTAGATAATGAAAACAGTGTTGGAACATAGGATTGCGTGGGGCTGAAAGTCCTTCTTCCAAAGTTTAACAGGCAAATACCCTACCCCATTCTGACTCTCATACGCTCAATCTTTATTATTGCGCGGATTGTGTTTTTTTTAAGGTAATTGAGAAAAAAAGTCAGCGGTGAGATGAGAATTTTTTTCACGCAGCGAGTTATGATCTGGAATGCACTGCCTGAAAGGGTGGTGGAAGGAAATTCAGTAGTAACTTTCAAAAGGGAATTTGATAAATACTTGAAGGGAGTAAATTTGCAGGGCTATGGGGCAGAGCAGGGGGAGTGGGACTAATTGGATAGCTCTTACAAAGAGCCGGCACAGGCACAATGGACCGAATGGCCTTCTTCTGTGCTGTAAGATTCCATGATTCTCGCTAGGATGTCAGTAAGTGTGAAATCAGGAGATTGTCATATTGCATTGGGTAAAAAGAACACCCAGCAATACAATTCTAATTTGTCATCGTTCCGTGCTTGGGGTGTGTCTGAAGGAAGAGAATTTCCACTTCTGCGCTCACCAGATCCTGATTTTAACTCCGGTGAAATGAATGGCTGGAAAACTCCGGCCAACGTGTTTAGCTGTATAATACCAGGATGAGGTACCCGTGTTTGTAGGTCCTTTACTGGTGATGTTGTGGTAGGGGCAGTATTAAAGTATATCGGTTTAAGTGAGTTTTCCTGTTGTATATTGCTGCCGATGCACACAATAAGCATGGTGACAACACTGAGCTAGTTTGTGGATCGAGTGCTTGATTTGTTGCTGAGACTGGAATGGGATAGATTGTGAGTGCGTGTGTGTGTGTTCAATAATAAATTCAGTTTGTATTGCCAGGGTGCAGTTTTGACTGCAATAAATTATACTTGTGTTTCTTTGCTGCAGATCCTGCTTTTTCCAAGCCAACCTCAGCCTTTGGGGCGTTTCTCTGTCTCTCCGAAAGGCGAACTGACAATTACTGATGTCCAGTCAGGCGATTCTGGATATTACATGTGTCAGGCAATCAGTGTGGCCGGCAGCATCCTGTCCAAGGCACTCCTGGAGGTGGAAGATGGTAAGCCCAAGAGGAGCATGCGTTTGATATCCACTACCCTGCTGTCTCTGTGTGTTGGAAGAAAAGGATTGATTTTTATCAAAGATTTACTGAATGAAGGACTATAATAGTGCATTTATACCACGCTAGGAGAATAGAACCTAGAAAGTATTCCAAATATTTGAATTGAGAATGCCCTGTGAGTTTACAGACCTCACTAATTCTACTTATTGGTCCATCTACTCCGCAATTACACTTTCCTTAAAATTTAAAAATTAATTCAACACTTAATGGCTGAATCTCAGCGGTAACTTCGTAACAATCGTTCTGCAGTGGAATGAAGCGCCTGGCTCCTGATCATTGTGGAGTGTGATTTAGCACAGACTGGATTCCTGATCATTGTGGAGGGGGAAAAGCCTAGATTAGACTCGTGATTATCATAAAACCGATTTAAATGAAGATAACTTAAAGACATCTTTTTTCAAAGCTGAAGAGCCTAGCCTACCTATCGTTCCGCCTCGCCCATCCCTCTAACCCTGGCGTCAGTCAGTGGGATGGAGCTGAGATGTAAATGGGCTGAGGAAGATGAGACACAAATTGTTAATGACCTTCAAAGTCTGCTTTAAAACTCCCACAATGGCACAGCGGGCATATACACTGTGAGGTGTTGCACTGGGCCATACAGACCAGAAAATTCCCCCGTCCGATCCCTTGGTTGCGCTGAGTTAGGACGGTAGGTGGGACACCAAGCACCCCTCCTGGTTCAGGCACAGCACAGGTTAGCTCCCTCTACTGTGCTGCACCGATGTACCTTGGCTCTGAGCTCTTTCGGATGAGACGTTAAACCAAGGCCCCGTCTGCTCTCTCAGGTGGACGTAAAAGATCCCATGGCACTATTTCGAAGAAGAGCAGGGGGAGTTATCCCTGGTGTCCTGGCCAATATTTCTCCCTCAACCAATGTAACAAAAACAGATTATCTGGCCATTTTCACATTGCTGTTTGTGGGACCTTGCTGTGCGCAAATTGGCTGCCGCGTTTCCCACATTACAACAAGGACTCCACTTCAAAAAAAGTACTTCATTGGCTGTAAAGCGCTTTGAGACGTCCAGTGGTCGTGAAAGGCGCTATATAAATGCAAGTCTTTCTTTTCTTTGAGCTCAGAGGAACACCCACTGTAAGAGTGTGAAATTTCTACTGCTCGCACCACCCATCCCTGCCCTCTGTCTGAATGAGATTATGGAGTGGCACCAAGTTAGCCGCAGTTTTGTGCTAAGGGCCCACGGTCACTAAGAATGGCCAAAGTATTTTGTGTTCAGCAGGCAGGGTTGGCTTGGTTTCAAACCCAGGTTCCAGAAGATGATGGGTAGTTCCTTGACCCACTGTGGCATTCTGGCTCTCTCCAGGGTGCCTGCTCGCTTCTTATTCCCTCATTGGCCGTCCAGTTAGTTGGCACCAGGGCACATTATGCTACCAGGAAACTCAGGTCCCAGAGAGGACGGCTTATCTACACGGTGAGCCACATCGAAAGATTTAGCTCACAAAAATGAAGTTTAAAATCGATTTTCTCCACCTGAATATCCATCACAATCAACAACAACAACTTGCTTTAATTTAGCGTCTTTAACGTAGTAAAACGTCCCAAGGTGCTTCACAGGAGCGTTATCAAACAAAATTTGACACCGAGCCACATAAGGAGATATCAGGCCAGATGACCAAAAGCTTGGTCAAAGAGGTAGGTTTTAAGGAGCGTCTTAAAGGAGGAAAGAGAGAAGTAGAGTGGCAGAGAGATTTAGGGAGGGAATTCCAGAGCTTAGGGCCTTGGCAGCTGAAGGCACGGCCTCCAATGGTGGAGTGATTAAAATTGATTTTCTTTCCCAAAACAAATGAGTTAAAAGCGAACACAGCAATGTGTTATCTGACAGCGCTGCTCCCACAGTTATACCGGGCCTCAGCACCGGCTGTGTCAGTTTCAGAAGCTGTAATTGATGATGTCGAAAGAGATTACCGCACCATTAAAGAAATGCAACTGGGGGTAACAAACAGGATGCACCGTTCAGAGGAATCACTTGGGTTCCCACAGCCCCCGTTTTAAAACGCGTGTCAGCCCGAACGATCCAGGGCTGACTTCTCCCGGCTCTGATAGAGTATTGAAGCCCCTCTGGCATTCTGAATGATGAGCGCAGCCTGTGATAGCTGACAGGATGACAGGCCTCCCCGAGACTATCTCTGTCCGGAGCGAGCCGCTTACGTTGATTGATTTTTTTTTTTTCTTTTTCTCCCCTTCTTGCAGATTGTTGCTGGGAAATTCAATTGAGTGTGAGCTTTCATCTGCCCTGTCGCTGCTTCCAAATCGATGGGGAATAATTAGTGCCGCAAATGAATGCAGGAAATGAAATGCAGGGAGAGTGCCTCTGTACTGTGCCCTCTTTCATTTTTTTTACCTCATTTGGTTTGCGCGATTGGAAGCATGATTGCTGGTACACAGCTACTTTATTGCCCACATAACAGCAGTCTCGGGACATCCTAGTATGGCGCTATATAAATACAAGTCGTTTCTTTATAATTAGCTTATAGGTTACTGCTCAGTTGAACACTTTACCACATTTGTGTGGAAATCCTCTGTTTGATATTTTATCTGAAGCAGTTCAAGTTGAAGCCCCACCACCACCTTCTCGGGGCAAGTAGGGATGGGCAATAAATGCAAGCCTTGCTAGTTTTACCTGCAAATCATTTTTTAATATCAATAAACAGCTCAAGCCCTTCACTCTTTAGACTCCCATGTGAAGAACAGTTGACTGGGCAGGATACCGAGGGGCTGCGGAATGAGCTGCGAGTCGCTATTGTTAGGGAGAGGTGAAAAGGAAAGAAAATTCGAACAAAAAAACCACCATCAGTGTCCCATCATGAACATTAAAGGTTACATTCACTGAAACGTAACAATCCCACTGAATAACAAAACGTGCGAATCTTCTGAGCAGACGAAACACAGGTCTGAGAACTGGGCCGGCCTATTTTTGGATTCCTGGGCCTAGAAATTCATCTCGCGTGGTGTCACAAAATGGCCGGTAGCGGATCGGCCGCCCGTTATAAGCAGTGCCTGATATTCGGTTCCATTGCAGTCAGTCAGGCGTTACATATGACGGGCGGCCAAGCCGATATCGCCCGTATGCACCACCACTTGAGATGAATTTCTAGCCCCTTCTCTTTGAGATACAGAGCAGGTATAGACCCGGCCTGCACTTCACACTTAGCATTTATTACAATTCATTCATGCTGGCTCTTTTTAACTAACAAAATTAACCTCAGTTTCACTCTGCCTCTTATATAAAAAAAAATCGCACAACACCAGGTTATAGTCCAACAGCTTTATTTGAAATCACAAGCTTTCGGAGCGCTGCTCCTTCGTCAGGTGAAGTGAAGAGAAGGAGCAGCCGCTCCGAAAGCTTGTGATTTCAAATAAAGCTGTTGGACTATAACCTGGTGTTGTGCGACTTCTCACATTTGTCCACCCCAGTCCAACACCGGCATCTCCACATCATAAAAAAAATCAACAGATCGTATCATTCTAATGTAGGGTTGGGTTGCCATGGTGATTTAGGCATTCGAATGCAAGCGTCCTAATTTCAAATGTGAGCTTTAGCTACCTGAGCAAACTCTCTCCGTCAGACTGTGCACGGCCTTGTTTCACGAGCATCACAAGTCATGATTGTGACACGATTGGGGAGGAGCATCAGCACACAGACCCAATGAATGGATGGTCATGGCGCCAAGTTCAAGGCCGGGACAGGAGCCAGGCCTCTCTCAATTGAAAGCTGACATATCTGTATTGGCACAGGGGGCTGAGTGCCATTGCCACTGAGTTACTGGCCTTATTGTTATGATTATCAAGTGTCAACATTTAAGCTGCAAATATCCTCTTTTAAAAAAAATCATTCTTGGGATGTGGGCATCTCTGGCAAGGCCAGCATTTAATGCCCATCCCTAACTGCCCTTGAGAAGGTGGTGGTGAGCCGCCTTCTTGAACCGCTGCAGTCCATGTGGTGAAGGTACTCTTAGGTCGGGAGTTCCAGGAATTTGACCCAGCGACGATGAAAGAGCGGTGATACATGTCCAACTCAGGATGGTGTGTGACTTGGAGGGGAACTTGGAGGTGGTGGTGTTTCCAGGCGCCTGCTGCCCTTGTCCTTCTAGGTGGTGGAGATCATGGGTTTGGGAGGTGCTGCCGAAGAAGCCTTGGCGAGTTGCTGCAGTGCATCCTGTAGGTCATGGTGCACCAATGGTGGAGCGAGTGGATATTCATACATGCTCTTTCTCTGTCCTTCATTCTTACTTTGTTGAAATCAGCACACATTGCACAGTCTCATTCCCTAATTCATTCTCTCTTGGGGTTTTCAAATTATAGAATGCCTCACCTCCCTCAGCCTTTCCTTCGTCTTTCAATATTCAGGTTTATGAAACCCAAGCTTGGCATCGCTCACTCACTGACTTCTTTCCTACTCTTTTCGACTTTAATTGTTTCCTGCGCTTTGATTCTTGACCTTCATCCTTTCACTTTAGATTCTCAATTTGTTTTAAAAAGGACTAAAATAAAACACCAACAAGCCTAAGTTGTGCAGGTTGTGAAGAGCTCGTGGAAAAACCTATTCTTCCAGTGACAGTGGAGGGCAGAGACTAGAATTCATGTGCTGGGATATGTTGGCAGTTCCCTTGGTCCAGTCATGCTTCTAATGTCACTGGTCTATTGCTAAATCTACTCAGCCAAGTAGTCCAATCTCTATTAAGTGCAATGTTCAAAATATAGCTTGTCCCGATGAGGGCCTTTTGAGGTCATTGAGTGCACACCGTTGACTATATATTGACCTCTGCAATATCAACAACGACGTCTGACCTCTAGGGGTTTGGTCCGACATCTCCCTCTGCCTTGCCCCACCCTCTCATACACAGCTAATAATTAAGGTTTATCTTAGTCTAGTAATAAGTAATAATTCACTTTTCAAAAGGCCTATTTATCAAGTACAGTGGCGTGAAGCATAACTGTTACTGGAGACTATTAAGGATTGAGTTAATCTTGTTATTTCTTGACTACCCTGCAGTTTAATACCTGGTCGTTTGCAGTTTCACTGGCCTGAAATCAATTTGACAATTACTCCATCTCATTTCTCACAGTGTCACTGCTCACCGCTGTACAATCAATTTCCATTGATCGCAACAAAATCTCTCCCAGAAGGATCCCACTGTAGGGCTCTTGCAGGCGTTGAGGCCTTTTAGTTTTCAAACAAACCAGAGCCTTGAATTTCTCAGGTAATCCCTGTCAAGTAGCACATGCAGCAGTTTAAGTTGTTATTGGCTTTCTGTCTTTGACCGGGGCCTTCTGAGTAATGTATACCCTTGTGGGACTCGCTTGTAAAGTACTGGCCTTCCATCGGAGATCTTCAAAGGAACCGTACCCTGTCAAAAGAGAAAAATGGGAATGGCAGATAACAAAGCGCTTCTTAAAGAGCAGCTACCTGACTGCAGGTGGCCCCTGGTGTCTCAAAAGATCACAAACTGGAAATTTACTCACTGAAAGGCCAATATTTATGCCGTGTGAAAATCGAAGATCGGCCAGCTCTCTGAAGGAACATAAACGCGACTTATTTCTTTTGGTAAAGAAAGAAAGAACTTGCATTTATATTGTGCCTTTCACGACCTCAGGACGTCCCGAAGTGCTTTACAGCCAGTGAAGTGCTTTTGAAGTGTGGTGACTGTTGTAATGCAGGGCATTGAACAACCCACGGTGCTGAGGCAGACAGAGCAGGAGGGTCTAACCCTGGGCTGTGCTGAGATGGCTGATCGCAGCAGGGGAGCTGTTGGGGGTGCTATATGTGACTTTATCAACCCATGGGCTTGGGAGGGGGGAAAATCTTGTCAGGGTTCCCGCACCAGATTGCACGCTTCTCAATCACAGGGGTTATTGCATTTGGTTTAAGGGGTAAAGTACCTGGCAACAAGTACAATAAGGTGTTAATACCCCCGAATGAAAAATATGGGGGACGCACAGTTTAAGCGCATTCTAGATTTCCTTTATCTCCCCCTAACTCCTGTAACTCTAGAAAGAAGAATTACAGGAATAGTACACAACGAAACAGCTTGGAGGATATACGGGTTGCATAAAACACAGCAGTGACCACCATGACTTGGCTCAGTTGCTAGCTCTCTTGCCTCTGGGTCAGAAGGTGTAAATTTGAATCCCGCATTCAGGGCATAATAGAAACATAGAATCTAGGAGCAGGAGTAGGCCATTCGGCCCGTCGAGCCTGCTCCGCCATTCAATACGATCATGGCTGATCATCCAAATCTAGTACCCTGTCCCTGCTTTAATCCCCACAGTACACATATCCCACCCTACCCCCGTAACCCCACGTATTTAATTCCCCCTAACATATCCCATCCTATCCCCATAACCCCACATATTTAATCCCCCCTAACACTAAGGGTCAATTTATCATAGCCAAATCAACCTAACCCACACATTTTTGGACTGTGGGAGGAAACCGGAGCACCCGGAGGAAACCCACGCAGACACGGGGAGAATGTGCAAACTCCACACAGACAGTCACCCGAGGTCAGATTCGAACCCGGGTCTCTGGCGCTGTGAGGCACCAGTGCTAACCACTATGCCACCGTGTTGCCCCTGGTGACACTCCCGGGTGACACTCCAGCACAGTACCGAGGGAGTGCTGCACAGTTACAGGCTGAGACAACGATTTGCAGTCCCATCGGCCGGTTCAGGCGGACATTGAAGATCCGGTGGCACTTTTTGAAGAAGAGCGAAATGCTGTCCCCAATATCCTGGGCTGCCTTCCTCCTTCAACCAGCACTACCACAGAAACAGATTACTTGGGCAGTGCTGTTGGTGGGAGGGTGTTGAGGCGAAATGGCTGCCGTGTGTGACTACATAACAACCGTCACTGCTCTTCAAACCGCAATTCATTGTGTGAAGCGATTTACAATGTTTAGATGAGGCTTACACTCTATGTAAATTCAGGAATTTCTTACTGCTTTGTTTCTCCTAAGTTTTAATCGTGTCCTCATGTGGGAACAAAAGGCACGTCAGTAGCCTATTTTTATCTGGTGTTCATATTTCATTGAGAAAAAAAATAACTGTAAGGGAGTGGCCATTAATTGCCATTGGCCCTGAAATTCGCCTCTCCGGCTTGCCGCGGGAGTAAGGATCGCACACGCACTTACCTACCGCGCCTGCCGTTGTCTTTTGGGCCCACGGGAACTTCAGCTCCAAGTGCCGGCGTGCAGTGCTTGCGTGTCCCAGGGGCGTAGTTAGTGCGATGCGTCCCCTGGGATCACGTGGGCCATGGAGAGCCAATGGCAGCAGACCATCTTTCATTCATAGATTTGACAGGAGACCTGTCAAATCTGTGAATTGAAATCGGCCCCAAAAGAACAGCTAAACTTAAAATAAATTTTTTAAAAAACCCATCACATTTATAAAATAACTATAGTTTAATAAATTAACCACTTTAAACAAAAATTAAATTTTTGAAAAAATTAAAATACTTTTTAAAAGTGATAAAAATAAACTTACCTTTCTTTAAAGTATCTAAAAAAGATAAACCTGTTGAAATTTTTTTTAAATTATACTTAATTAACCACTTACCTTGTTGAAAACGGCTCCTGCGCCTCCTTTTTATAAGCGTAGGTTCTTCACTACTTACCCTCCCGTAGAAGCCTGAAAAAAAATCTAAGTTTGCTGCGTGCGTGCAGCCTCTACCGTGCACGCGGTTCACCTAGGAACCGCCCCCTTCACCAGACCGGAAGTTCCGGTTTCCCGCGCATGCGCAGTGCATGCAGGAAACCGGCCATTCGGGACATCTTACGGGTGAGTACACACTGCGTACTCACCCAGGAAGGGCCGAATTTTTGGCCCATTGTTTCTGTTAGAATCACTGTCAATGAATTGCTCAGCATAGTATAACTGTAGCCAGGGCAACCATTGTGAATGTGGGTGGAGTTAAGTTGACTGGGCCTGTCTGATGCTGGTCGACCTTTTATCCGGCCTACATCCTAAACAGCCTGTGGGATAGTGACATAACAGGTTATACCCGCCACTTGAACATAAGAACATAAGAAATAGGAGCAGGAGTAGGCAGCATGGCCCTTCGAACCTGCTCCGCCATTCAATGAGATCATGGCTGATCTTCAACCTCATCTCCACTTTCCTGCCCGATCCCCATATCCCTTGTTTCCCTTACAGTCCAAAAATCTATCGCTCTCAGCCTTGAATATACACAACGACTGAGCATCCACAGCCCTCTGGGGTAGGGAATTCCAAAGATTCACAATCCTCTAAGTGAAGAAATTTCTCCTCATCTCAGTCCTAAATGGTCAACCCCTTGGAACTGATCTGGATCGAGGCAGTTTCAGCTGGATAAGGGATGCAGTCGAGCCATGCCACTGAAAGTAATTCCAAATTGAAGTAACTTGGGATGAGGGTTGATGATACAATTTATTCTCACTTAGTAAAAAAAAACACAGTTTAATTTTCTTTTTTTGAGCACATCAGAATGAGGGGTGTTAGCACTGGTGAATTGAACGCGTTACCATTTCTGACACGCAGGGGTCGATTTTTAACCCTACCCGCCCGGCAGAAACTGGGCAGGTGGGAAGTTCAAAGCGAGCAGCTTATTTACCTGCACTGATACTGTTCTCTACAGCTGCGACCGGGAGTTCTGAAGGTTGTGTTGCCTGCCTGGTGCCAGGGTTAAGGATGTCTCCTCGCGGCTGGTGAAAAACTTGGAGTGGGAGGGGGAGGATCCAGTTGTCGTGGTCCTTGTAGGAACCAACGTCATAGGTAGAACTAGGAATGAGGTTCGGCTGAGAGAGTTTGAGGAGCTAGGGTCGAAATTAAAATGCAGAACCTCACAGGTAATAATCTCTGGATTGTTACCTGAGCCACGCGCAAATTGGCATAGGGACAAACAGATTAGAAGGTTAAATGCATGGCTCAAAGAGTGGTGTGGGAGGCAGGGGTTTCAATTCATGGAGCACTGGTACCAGTACTGGGGAAAGAGGGCGCTGTTCCGTGGGGACGGACTCCACTTAAACTGGGCTGGGACCAGTGTCCTGGTGAATCGAATAACTAGGGCAGTAGACAGGGCTTTAAGCTAATGAAGTGGGGGTGGGAGGATTGAGGAAAGAGTAAATTCAAAAGCGGTAAGAGAAATGTCAAGGCTGTAGAGCAGAGTAGTGATCTGGGTAAAGATAAGCAGAGTGGGTCAGGAAAGGACAGTAAGATTAATAAAGGTAATAGGGCATTAGTAAGTAAAGTGACATCAGGGAAAAACAGAAAAAAGTTAAAGCTAAAGGTACTTTATCTGAATGCACGAAGCATTCGCAACAAAATAGATGAATTAATAGCGCAGATAGAAATAAATGGGTTTGATTTAATAGCCATAATGGAGACGTGGTTGCAGAGTGTCCAAGGTTGGGAACTAAATATTCCAGGCTATTTGACTTTTAGAAGAGACAGGCAGAATGGAAAAGGAGGAGAGGTAACCCTGATAATAAAGGAGAGAATAATGACAGTTGAGAGAAAGGATCTTGCCTCGGAAAAACAAAACGTAGAATCAATTTGGGTGCAGCTAAGAAACAACAAGGGACAGAAAACAATAGTGGGAGTAGTCTATAGGCCCCCTAACAGTGGTTGTAGTGTCGGGAGAGGATATATCAGGAAATTAGAGATGCATGTAACAAGGGTAATACAGTAATCATGGGGGACTTTAACTTTCATATAGACTGGGCAAACCAAACTTGCAGAAATAGTGCAGAGGAAGAGTTCATGGAACGCATTCGAGATAGTTTTCTAGATCAGCATGTCAAGGAACCTACGAGGGAATTGGCTATTTTAGATCCAGTACTGTGCAATGAGACAGGGTTAATTAATAACCTTGTAGTAAAGGAGCCTCTGGGGAGTAGTGATCATAATATGATAGAATTTTATGTTGAGTTTGAGAGTGATTTAGTTAAGTTCGAAACTAGGGTCCTAAACCTGAACAAAGCAAACTATGTAGGTATTAGAAGCGAGTTGGCTAAGGTAGGTTGGGAAACTAGATTAACAGATATGACAGTAGAAAAGCAATGGCAAACATTTAAAGAAATAATTCATAATTCGCAACGAATATACATTCCCTTAAGGAATAAAAACACCACGGGAAAAATGGTCCCACCGTGGCTAACAAGAGAAATTAAAGATAGTATTAGATTTGAGGAAGAGGCTTATAATGTTGACAAAAACAATAGTAAGCCTGAGGATTGGGAGGATTTTAGAATTCAGCAAAGGAGGACCAAGAAATTGATAAAGAAAGGGAAAATAGAATATGAGAGTAAACGAGCAAGAGACATAAAAACAGACTGTAAAAGCTTCTATAGGTATGTAAAAAGGAAAAGATTAGCGAAAGAAAACGTGGGTCCCTTACAGGCCGAGACAGGAGCAATTATAATGGGGAATAAGGAAATGGCAGGGAAATTAAACAAATACATTGTGTTTGTCTTCACGGAAGAAGATGCAAAAAAACTCCCGGAAATAGTGGAGAACCAAGGGTCTAGCGAGAATGAGAAACTGAAAGAAATTAGTATTCGTAAAAAAATAGTACTGGAGTAATTAATTGGAATGAAAGCCAGTAAATTCCCTGGACCTGATGGCCAACATCCTAGGGTTTTGAAAGAGGTGGCTATAGAGATAGTGGATGCATTGGTTGTCATCTTCCAAAATTCCATAGATTCTAGAATGGTTCCCGCAGATTGGAAGATAGCAAGTGTAATCCCACTATTTAAGAAAGGAGGGAGAGAGAAAACGGGATACTACAGACCAGTTAGCCTGACATTAGTAGTAGGGAAAATGCTAGAATCTATTATTAAGGACGTGGTAACAAGGCACTTAGAAAATAATAATAGAATTGGACAGAGGGCCATTGTGGGCAAGCCGCTGCACAGTTCTGGCCTCCTTATTACAAAAAGTATAGAGAGGCACTGGAGCGGGTGCAGAAAAAAATTGCAAGAATGAGATCAGAACTGAGAGGTTGTAACTATCAGGAAAGACTGAACAGGCTGGGGCTCTTTTCTCTAGAAAAGAGAAGTCTGAGGAGTGACCTAATAGAGGTCTTTAAAATTATGAAGGGGTTTGATAGGGTAGATGTAGAGAAGATGTTTCCGCTTGTGAGGGAATCCAAAGTTAGGGGTCATAAATATAAGATAGTCACCGATAAATCCAATAGGGAATTCAGGAGAAACTTCTTTCCTCAGAGAGTGGTTAGACTGTGAAATTTGCTACCACCAGGAGTAGTTGAGGTGAGCAGCATAGATGCATTTAAGGGGAGGCTAGATAAACACATGAGTGAGAAAGGAATAGAAGGATATGCTGATAGGGTGAGATGAAGAGGGGTGGGAGGAGGCTGGTGTGGAGGATAAATACCGGCACGGACCAGTTGGGCCGAACGACCTGTTTCTCTAATTCTATGTAAGAAAAAAGAGGCCCCTCCAAGGTCCGTGTGGAACTCTCCTTTGTGGGACCAGGAGGAGCAGGATTGCTCACGAAGGGCCCTGCAAGGAAATCTTCAGCCCATCCCTGCCCATGACCCACCAACCACCACCCCCACCACCTTTCCTTCCTGCGAGACCGTGCAGGATACCCCTCCCTGCGACTTACCCTTGAGTGCCACCAACCGCCAGCCGCACGGACGTCCTCTCCCGTCTGCCGGCTGGCTGCCGCGTACTGCCCGTTTCGAGAGCGTGCAGGTGAGGCCCGGGAGTTAAAATTCTCCGGGCCCTGAAATTTAGGCCAGTGAGTGGTTTCATACTCGCTCCAGCCCCCACCCGCCCACCCACCCGAAACCCACTCGGGATTAAAAATCAACCCCAGCCCAGCGTCAGCATTCAGCTCTCCCAGGTCAGGTATATCATGGTTAGATACAGAGTAACGCTTCCCTTACACTGTCACAACAATATCCCTCGGCCCCCCGACTACACCAGTGCGACAGTTCTGCTTCTTGCGCTTTGCTGCACGCGATTGCGGGTTTAGCGGCAGTTTAGGCCGAGGCTTCGTGCCCTGGGCCTACCCCGACTAGAAATGAGCCTGAACCAAACTCATTTCACTTGCACCAGTCACCTCGCCAGCCTGGGCTGGATTTGAAGCCAGGTCTCCAAGGTAAAAGGTCAGTGCCTAACCCAGGCTCCACCCCTCATCCCTTTAAAGAGGCCCACCACTCCCCACAGAGACAGTGACCCTGTATTTTTGCTCTGTGACTGGGGAGGGATCAAAAAAGAGAGAAGAAAGTGTTTTTTCTCCTTCATTGGAGTGCGAGCAACAGCAGCGCAAGTTCCCATCTACAAGCGTCAGCCCTGACGCTAAGCGCCGGTAGGTTATTCAACCAGCGGGGGCATCACAACTGAGCTTGATCCTGTCCTCATTCAGCATCCGCACTTCCCAGCAAAATTCACTTGGTGAGGCCGGAACCCAGGTGACATTTTAACCCCTGCCTATCCCAGGGGCAAGTTGTAACACGCCAACCCCAAATCCAGCCAGAGTCAACTAGCTCAGCACAGACTAGGGCCTGAACATGCAAGCTAATTGGCCAGCACCACCAGCGACAATTGTGCTGAAGGAGCCATCGAGAACCTCAGGTAAAATAATTTAATAACTGGAATATAACGAGGAGCAAATGGAGCCTCCTATTAAACCTTAAATAAAATGACCTGCTGCAAAGCCTCAATGCATTTGACATTTAGGCTTGTACTGAAGAACTTTAATTAAAACTGGAAGAAGGAACTTAACACATTTTACATAAAACAGAATGAAGGCTCGATTGAATTAAAACATATGTATCAGACCCATAACCCGCTTGTAAAATGAGTAACTTATTGAAGTGGCTACGCCTAAAATTTAAATGCGATTGATGTCGGTCTAATTGGAGACATTTACTGACACTTTGACTGCTTGCGGAAACAAGTCATATACTGTGCGAGCAGTCAATTAATGTTCACCGTTAATTGACTTTTTAATTATTGCATGGGGGTCAAACTACCCTGCTGTGTGAAAGGGAGCAAGTCTCGGTGCCTGTGGCTGTGTGGCGGGGATAGGGAAAGACAGCAATCCATCTCCCTGGCCGTTCAGCTGATAGTGGAAAGTCGATTTGAAGAGTCAACACTCGGCACAGCGTAGCTGAGAGCATTCAGTCAGCTTCAGTGCGATCTTGTCAGACTCCGGCCCGTCTGGTTACTGTTGCCTTGGGCTGACAGGAAGAGGCTAAAGGCTGTACTGTTAGTTTGTTGAGCAATCTTTCCCTTGATCATGTAATGCACGGTTCAAACAGCCCTGCTGCTCCTCTGTGACCCACCACTCACTCTATACTGCTCGTCTGTATAATATGGAATAGTCTGTAACAGCTCCCCCATGTTACCCACCACTCAGTGTCTGCAGTTCCCCTGTCTAATGCATTGTTCTATCCCTTATATCTCTGTGATGTGGAGATGCCGGTGTTGGACTGGGGTGGACAAATGTGAGAAGTCGCACAACACCAGGTTATAGTCCAACAGCTTTATTTGAAATCACAAGCTTTCGGAGCGCTGCTCCTTCGTCAGGTGAAGTGAAGAGATGCATATAGGCACAGCATATATAGTCAGAGAACACTGCCAGATGATTACAGTTAATCTTTCTAACTGCCCTTTATCACACCTCGGCAGAGAGATAATCACGGCAATCAAAGGTGTGGATGGTGCCCAAACAGGTCAGTCAGGAAAACATTACATCAAATCCTGACTATATATGCTGTGCCTATATGCATCTCTTCACTTCACCTGACGAAGGAGCAGCGCTCTGAAAGCTTGTGATTTCAAATAAAGCTGTTGGACTATAACCTGGTGTTGTGCGACTTCTCACATTTATATCTCTGTGTAACACACTGTTCAGTCTATACAGCTCTCTGTGTAACACACTATTCAGTCTATACAGCTCTCTGTGTAACACACTGTTCAGTCTATACAGCTCTCTGTGTAACACACTGTTCAGTTCATACAGCTCTCTGTGTAACACACTGTTCAGTCTATACAGCTCTCTGTGTAACACACTGTTCAGTCTATACAGCTCTCTGTGTAACACACTGTTCAGTCTATACAGCTCTCTCTGTGTAACACACTGTTCAGTCTGTACAGCTCTCTGTGTAACACACTGTTCAGTCTATACAGCTCTCTCTGTGTAACACACTGTTCAGTCTATACAGCTCTGTGTAACACACTGTTCAGTCTATACAGCTCTGTGTAACACACTGTTCAGTCTATACAGCTCTCTCTGTGTAACACACTGTTCAGTCTATACAGCTCTCTCTGTGTAACACACTGTTCAGTCTATACAGCTCTCTCTGTGTAACACACTGTTCAGTCTATACAGCTCCCTGTGTAACACACTGTTCAGTCTATACAGCTCTCTGTGTAAAACACTGTTCAGTCTATACAGCTCTGTGTAAAACACTGTTCACTCTATACAGCTCTGTGTAACACACTGTTCAGTTCATACAGCTCTCTGTGTAACACACTGTTCAGTCTATACAGCTCTGTGTAACACACTGTTCAGTTTATACAGCTCTCTGTGTAACACACTGTTCAGTCTATACAGCTCCCTGTAACACACTGTTCAGTCTATACAGCTCCCTGTGTAACACACTGTTCAGTTTATAAAGCTCCCTGTAACACACTGTTCAGTCTATACAGCTCTCTGTGTAACACACTGTTCAGTCTATACAGCTCCCTGTAACACACTGTTCAGTCTATACAGCTCCCTGTGTAACACACTGTTCAGTTTATAAAGCTCCCTGTAACACACTGTTCAGTCTATACAGCTCTGTGTAACACACTGTTCAGTCTATACAGCTCTCTGTGTAACACACTGTTCAGTCTATACAGCTCTCTGTGTAACACACTGTGTAACACACTGTACATTCAGTTTAGCCCTCTGTGTAATGCACTGCTCAATTCGAGCAAGTCACTGCTGCTCATTAACACCAGCTTCACAAGTGTCTTGTTTGTCTTCACTTGCTCCCTTCTTCTGTTTCAGTCTCTTCAGATCGAATACCGCCCATCATCCGCCAGGGCCCCGCCAACCAGACACTTGCTGTTGATTCCACGGCGCAGCTTCAGTGTCATGTGATCGGGAATCCTCTTCCCAGCGTGCACTGGCTGAAAGACGGGCAGAGGATCCTGGGTAATGACCCTCGCATTAGCATGCTGGATAACGGGACGCTCCAAATTACCAACGTACAGGTAGGACCAGGACACTGTCAGCACTGAACATTGCGTCAGCTTTTGGAAAACATTGTGGGATGTGGCTCTTTTTTCATTATTCCCAATTCCTGGGAAATTGTCAGTGTAACTTTTTCTTTATTGTGCACTTTCCATACTTAACGCAAATACTCCAAGGACACAAAATGGCTGATTTTATGGAATGCCACCTCAGCTGATCAGAACCTCATATTCCGCACATTAAAACTAAAAGATGGAAAGTTGCAGGAAGCTCGCCTGTGATTTCATGATGTGCGCTCCCAGCCCTTGAAGCTCCGCTCCAGGAGCACACATTCATAAAATTGGCCCTTAGATATCAAGACTAGGAGGTGACAGCAGTCATTGATCTATCAAGGTGTGAAGAACTAAAACTGTAATTAACTGTATGGTTGCCTGTTACGAGAAACTTCCAGCATGTTCTTTGGTGTCAAAATGGCTCCGAGCCTCTCCACACTCCTGAAGCCCTGTTCACACCCAAGTTCATTCAACCATTTTTGGCCATTTTCATTTAAAACATTTTTCTCTTTACCCATAATTCCACAGATGTATTTCTCGCCCCCTATGCTGATGTTATACACAGTTCAGGGTGCTAGGGCATTACAGGGCTCTGCTAGTACCACATCTGGGCAATGGGCAGCAAGAACATTATGGGAGCTCTCCATATATGCAACGCCTCAGCTAAGAATCGGCAAAGCTTAATTGTCCCTGATAACCACTTTACTGCTGTACAAGCCCTCATGGTTGTGGAGAGTAGGGGCACTGGATGTGGAGAGTGGGCACTGGATGTGGAGAGTAGGGGCACTGGTTGTGGAGAGTATGGGCACTGGATGTGGAGAGTAGGGGCACTGGTTGTGGAGAGTATGGGCATTGGATGTGGAGAGTAGGGGCACTGGTTGTGGAGAGTAGGGGCACTGGATGTGGAGAGTAGGGGCACTGGATGTGGAGAGTAGGGGCACTGGATGTGGAGAGTGGGCACTGGTTGTGGAGAGTAGGGGCACTGGATGTGGAGAGTAGGAGCACTGCTTGTGGAGAGTAGGGGCACTGGATGTGGAGAGTGGGCACTGGTTGTGGCGAGTGGACACTGGATGTGGAGATTATGGGCACTGGATGTGGAGAGTAGGGGCACTGGTTGTGGAGAGTAGGGGCACTGGATGTGGCGAGTGGACACTGCATGTGGAGATTATGGGCACTGGATGTGGAGAGTAGGGGCACTGGTTGTGGAGAGTAGGGGCACTGGATGTGGAGAGTAGGAGCACTGCTTGTGGAGAGTAGGGGCACTGGATGTGGAGAGTGGGCACTGGTTGTGGCGAGTGGACACTGGATGTGGAGATTATGGGCACTGGATGTGGAGAGTAGGGGCACTGGATGTGGCGAGTGGACACTGGATGTGGAGATTATGGGCACTGGATGTGGAGAGTAGGGGCACTGGATGTGGACAGTAGGGGCACTGGATGTGGAGAGTACGGGCACTGGTTATGGAGAGTAAGGGCACTGGATGTGGAGAGTAGGGGCACTGGATGTGGAGAGTGGGCACTGGGTGTGGAGAGTAGGGGCACTGGATGTGGAGAGTAGGGGCACTGGATGTGGAAAGTGGGCACTGGGTGTGGAGAGTATGGGCACTGGATGTGGAGAGTAGGGACACTGGATGTGGAGAGTAGGGGCACTGGATGTGGAGAGTAGTGGCACTGGATGTGGAGAGTAGGGGCACTGGATGTGGAGAGTGGGCACTGGTTGTGGAGAGTAAGGGCACTGGATGTGGAGAGTAGGGGCACTGGATGTGGAGAGTGGGCACTGGGTGTGGAGAGTAGGGGCACTGGATGTGGAGAGTAGGGGCACCGGATGTGGAGAGTGGGCACTGGGTGTGGAGAGTAGGGGCACTGGATGTGGAGAGTAGGGGCACTGGATGTGGAAAGTGGGCACTGGGTGTGGAGAGTATGGGCACTGGATGTGGAGAGTAGGGGCACTGGATGTGGAGAGTAGGGGCACTGGATGTGGAGAGTAGGGGCACTGGATGTGGAGAGTTGGGGCACTGGATGTGGAGAGTGGGCACTGGTTGTGGAGAGTAGGGGCACTGGATGTGGACAGTAGGGGCACTGGTTGTGGAGAGTAGGGGCACTGGGTGTGGAGAGTAGGGGCACTGCTTGTGGAGAGTAGGGGCACTGGATGTGGAGAGTAGGGGCACTGGATGTGGCGAGTGGACACTGGATGTGGAGATTATGGGCACTGGATGTGGAGAGTAGGGGCACTGGATGTGGACAGTAGGGGCACTGGATGTGGAGAGTAGGGGCACTGGTTATGGAGAGTAAGGGCACTGGATGTGGAGAGTAGGGGCACTGGATGTGGAGAGTGGGCACTGGGTGTGGAGAGTAGGGGCACTGGATGTGGAGAGTAGGGGCACCGGATGTGGAGAGTGGGCACTGGGTGTGGAGAGTAGGGGCACTGGATGTGGAGAGTAGGGGCACTGGATGTGGAAAGTGGGCACTGGGTGTGGAGAGTATGGGCACTGGATGTGGAGAGTATAGGCACTGGATGCGGAGAGTATGGGCACTAGATGCGGAGAGTATGGGCACTGGATGTGGAGAGTAGGGGCATTGGATGTGGAGAGTAGGGGCAATGGATGTGGAGAGTATGGGCACTGGATGCGGAGAGTATGGGCACTGGATGCGGAGAGTATGGGCACTGGATGTGGAGAGTAGGGGCATTGGATGTGAAGTATGGGCACTGGATATGGAGAGTATGGGCAATGGACGCGGAGAGTATGGGCACTGGATGCGGAGAGTAGTGGCATTGGATGTGGAGAGTATGGGCACTGGATATGGAGAGTATGGTCACTGGATGTGGAGAGTATGGGCACTGGATGTGGAGAGTAAGGGCACTGGATGTGGAGAGTAAGGGCACTGGATGTGGAGAGTATGGTCACTGGATGTGGAGAGTAGGGCACTGGTTGTGGAGAGTATGGTCAATGGATGTGGAGAGTATGGGCACTGGATGTGGAGAGTAAGGGCACTGGATGTCGACAGTAGGGGCACTGGATGTGGACAGTAGGGGCACTGGATGTGGAGAGCATGGGCACTGGACATATAGAGTAGGGGCACTGGATGTGTACAGTAGGGGCACTGGATGTGGAGAGTTTGGTCACTGGATGTGGAGAGCATGGGCACTGGATATATAGAGTAGGGGCACTGGATGTGGACAGTAGGGGCACTGGATGTGGAGAGTATGGTCACTGGATGTGGAGAGCATGGGCACTGGATATATAGAGTAGGGGCACTGGATGTGGAGAGTAGGGGCACTGGATGTGGACAGTATGGGCACTGGATGTGGAGAGTAGGGGCACTGGATGTGGACAGTAGGTGCACTGGATGTGGACAGTAGGGGCACTGGATGTGGACAGTAGGGGAACTGGATGTGGAGAGTAGGGGCACTGGATGTGGAGAGTAGGGGCACTGGATGTGGACAGTAGGGGCACTGGATGTGGACAGTAGGGGCACTGGATGTGGACAGTAGGGGCACTGGATGTGGAGAGTAGGGGCACTGGATGTGGACAGTAGGGGCACTGGATGTGGACAGTAGGGGCACTGGATGTGGACAGTAGGGGCACTGGATGTGGAGAGTAGGGGCACTGGATGTGGAGAGTAGGGGCACTGGATGTGGAGAGTAGGGGCACTGGATGTGGACAGTAGGTGCACTGGATGTGGACAGTAGGGGCACGGGATGTGGACAGTAGGGGCACTGGTTGTGGAGAGTAGGGGCACTGGGTGTGGAGAGTAGGGGCACTGCTTGTGGAGAGTAGGGGCACTGGATGTGGAGAGTAGGGGCACTGGATGTGGCGAGTGGACACTGCATGTGGAGATTATGGGCACTGGATGTGGAGAGTAGGGGCACTGGATGTGGACAGTAGGGGCACTGGATGTGGAGAGTAGGGGCACTGGTTATGGAGAGTAAGGGCACTGGATGTGGAGAGTAGGGGCACTGGATGTGGAGAGTGGGCACTGGGTGTGGAGAGTAGGGGCACTGGATGTGGAGAGTAGGGGCACCGGATGTGGAGAGTAGGGCACTGGATGTGGAGAGTAGGGGCACTGGATGTGGAAAGTGGGCACTGGGTGTGGAGAGTATGGGCACTGGATGTGGAGAGTATGGGCACTAGATGCGGAGAGTATGGGCACTGGATGTGGAGAGTAGGGGCATTGGATGTGGAGAGTAGGGGCAACGGATGTGGAGAGTATGGGCACTGGATGCGGAGAGTATGGGCACTGGATGTGGACAGTAGGGGCACTGGATGTGGACAGTAGGGGCACTGGATGTGGAGAGTAGGGGCACTGGATGTGGACAGTAGGGGCACTGGATGTGGAGAGTAGGGGCACTGGATGTGGACAGTAGGTGCACTGGATGTGGACAGTAGGGGCACTGGATGTGGACAGTAGGGGCACTGGATGTGGAGAGTAGGGGCACTGGATGTGGAGAGTAGGGGCACTGGATGTGGAGAGTGGGCACTGGTTGTGGAGATTAGGGGCACTGGATGTGGAGAGTAGGGGCACTGGTTGTGGAGAGTAGGGCCACTGGATGTGGAGAGTAGGGGCACTGGATGTGGACAGTATGGGCACTGGATGTGGAGAGTAGGGGCACTGGATGTGGACAGTAGGTGCACTGGATGTGGACAGTAGGGGCACTGGATGTGGACAGTAGGGGCACTGGATGTGGAGAGTAGGGGCACTGGATGTGGAGAGTAGGGGCACTGGATGTGGACAGTAGGGGCACTGGATGTGGACAGTAGGGGCACTGGATGTGGAGAGTAGGGGCACTGGATGTGGAGAGTAGGGGCACTGGATGTGGACAGTAGGGGCACTGGATGTGGACAGTAGGGGCACTGGATGTGGACAGTAGGGGCACTGGATGTGGAGAGTAGGGGCACTGGATGTGGAGAGTAGGGGCACTGGATGTGGAGAGTAGGGGCACTGGATGTGGACAGTAGGTGCACTGGATGTGGACAGTAGGGGCACGGGATGTGGACAGTAGGGGCACTGGTTGTGGAGAGTAGGGGCACTGGGTGTGGAGAGTAGGGGCACTGCTTGTGGAGAGTAGGGGCACTGGATGTGGAGAGTAGGGGCACTGGATGTGGCGAGTGGACACTGCATGTGGAGATTATGGGCACTGGATGTGGAGAGTAGGGGCACTGGATGTGGAGAGTAGGGGCACTGGATGTGGAGAGTAGGGGCACTGGTTATGGAGAGTAAGGGCACTGGATGTGGAGAGTAGGGGCACTGGATGTGGAGAGTGGGCACTGGGTGTGGAGAGTAGGGGCACTGGATGTGGAGAGTAGGGGCACCGGATGTGGAGAGTAGGGGCACTGGATGTGGAGAGTAGGGGCACTGGATGTGGAAAGTGGGCACTGGGTGTGGAGAGTATGGGCACTGGATGTGGAGAGTATGGGCACTGGATGCGGAGAGTATGGGCACTAGATGCGGAGAGTATGGGCACTGGATGTGGAGAGTAGGGGCATTGGATGTGGAGAGTAGGGGCAACGGATGTGGAGAGTATGGGCACTGGATGCGGAGAGTATGGGCACTGGATGTGGACAGTAGGGGCACTGGATGTGGACAGTAGGGGCACTGGATGTGGAGAGTAGGGGCACTGGATGTGGACAGTAGGGGCACTGGATGTGGAGAGTAGGGGCACTGGATGTGGACAGTAGGTGCACTGGATGTGGACAGTAGGGGCACTGGATGTGGACAGTAGTGGCACTGGATGTGGAGAGTAGGGGCACTGGATGTGGAGAGTAGGGGCACTGGATGTGGAGAGTGGGCACTGGTTGTGGAGATTAGGGGCACTGGATGTGGAGAGTAGGGGCACTGGTTGTGGAGAGTAGGGGCACTGGGTGTGGAGAGTAGGGGCACTGCTTGTGGAGAGTAGGGGCACTGGATGTGGAGAGTAGGGGCACTGGATGTGGCGAGTGGACACTGCATGTGGAGATTATGGGCACTGGATGTGGAGAGTAGGGGCACTGGATGTGGACAGTAGGGGCACTGGATGTGGAGAGTAGGGGCACTGGTTATGGAGAGTAAGGGCACTGGATGTGGAGAGTAGGGGCACTGGATGTGGAGAGTGGGCACTGGATGTGGAGAGTAGGGGCATTGGATGTGGAGAGTAGGGGCAACGGATGTGGAGAGTATGGGCACTGGATGCGGAGAGTATGGGCACTGGATGCGGAGAGTATGGGCACTGGATGTGGAGAGTAGGGGCATTGGATGTGAAGTATGGGCACTGGATATGGAGAGTATGGGCAATGGACGCGGAGAGTATGGGCACTGGATGCGGAGAGTAGTGGCATTGGATGTGGAGAGTATGGGCACTGGATATGGAGAGTATGGTCACTGGATGTGGAGAGTATGGGCACTGGATGTGGAGAGTAAGGGCACTGGATGTGGAGAGTAAGGGCACTGGATGTGGAGAGTATGGTCACTGGATGTGGAGAGTAGGGCACTGGTTGTGGAGAGTATGGTCACTGGATGTGGAGAGTATGGGCACTGGATGTGGAGAGTAAGGGCACTGGATGTGGACAGTAGGGGCACTGGATGTGGACAGTAGGGGCACTGGATGTGGAGAGCATGGGCACTGGATATATAGAGTAGGGGCACTGGATGTTTACAGTAGGGGCACTGGATGTGGAGAGTTTGGTCACTGGATGTGGAGAGCATGGGCACTGGATATATAGAGTAGGGGCACTGGATGTGGACAGTAGGGGCACTGGATGTGGAGAGTATGGTCACTGGATGTGGAGAGCATGGGCACTGGATATATAGAGTAGGGGCACTGGATGTGGAGTGTAGGGGCACTGGATGTGGACAGTAGGGGCACTGGATGTGGAGAGTAGGGGCACTGGATGTGGACAGTAGGTGCACTGGATGTGGACAGTAGGGGCACTGGATGTGGACAGTAGGGGCACTGGATGTGGAGAGTAGGGGCACTGGATGTGGAGAGTAGGGACACTGGATGTGGACAGTAGGGGCACTGGATGTGGACAGTAGGGGCACTGGATGTGGACAGTAGGGGCACTGGATGTGGAGAGTAGGGGCACTGGATGTGGAGAGTAGGGGCACTGGATGTGGACAGTAGGGGCACTGGATGTGGACAGTAGGGGCACTGGATGTGGAGAGTAGGGGCACTGGATGTGGAGAGTAGGGGCACTGGATGTGGACAGTAGGTGCACTGGATGTGGACAGTAGGGGCACTGGATGTGGACAGTAGGGGCACTGGATGTGGAGAGTAGGGGCACTGGATGTGGACAGTAGGGGCACTGGATGTGGACAGTAGGGGCACTGGATGTGGAGAGTAGGGGCACTGGATGTGGAGAGTAGGGGCACTGGATGTGGACAGTAGGGGCACTGGATGTGGAGAGTAGGGGCACTGGATGTGGAGAGTAGGGGCACTGGATGTGGACAGTAGGGGCACTGGATGTGGACAGTAGGGGCACTGGATGTGGCGAGTAGGGGCACTGGATGTGGAGAGTAGGGGCACTGGATGTGGAGAGTGGGGCACTGGATGTGAAGAGTAGGGACACTGGATGTGGAGAGTAGGGGCACTGGATGTGGAGAGTAGGGGCATTGGATGTAGAGTGTAGGGGCACTGGATGTGGAAAGTAGTGGCACTGGATGTGGAGAGTATGGGCAATGGATGTGGAGAGTACGGGCACTGGATGTGGAATGTATGGGCACTGGATGTGGAGATTATGGGCACTGGATGTGGAGAGTAGTGGCACTGGATGTAGAGATTATGGGCACTGGTTATGGAGTGCCTGGGCACTGGATGTGGTGAGTCTGGGTACTGAATGTAGAGAGTATGTGCATTGGTTATGGAGAGTAGGGGCAGTGGATGTGGAATGTTTGGGCACTGTATGTGGAGAGTATGGGCACTGGATGTGGAGAGTATGGGCACTGGATGTGGAGATTATGGGCACCGGATGTGAAGATTAGGGGCACTGGATGTGGAGAGTAGGGGCACTGGATGTGGAGAGTAGGGGCACTGGATGTAGAGAGTATGGTCTCTGGTTATGGAGAGCCTGGGCACTGGATGTGGAGAGTATGGGCACTGGATGTGGAGAGTATGGACACTGGATGTGGAGAGTACGGGCACTGGATGTGGAGAGTATGGGCACTGGATGTGGAGATTATGAGCACTGGATGTGAAGATTAGGGGCACTGGATGTGGAGAGTGGGGCACTGGATGTGAAGAGTAGGGACACTGGATGTGGAGAGTAGGGGCACTGGATGTGGAGAGTAGGGGCACTGGATGTAGAGTGTAGGGGCACTGGATGTGGAGAGTAGGGACACTGGATGTGGAGAGTAGGGGCAATGGATGTGGAGAGCATGGACACTGGATGTGGAGAGTAGGGTCACTGGCTGTGGAGAGTAGTGGCACTGGATGTGGAGAGTATGGGCACTGGATGTGGAGAGTACGGGCACTGGATGTGGAGTGTATGGGCACTGGATGTGGAGATTATGGGCACTGGATGTGGAGAGTAGTGGCACTGGATGTAGAGAGTATGGGCACTGGTTGTGGAGAGTATGGGCACTGGTTATGATGAGTAGGGGCACTGGATGTGGAGAATATGGGCACTGGTTGCGGAGAGTATGGGCACTGGTTATGAAGAGTAGGGGCACTGGATGTGGAGAATATGGGCACTGGTTGCGGAGAGTATGGGCACTGGTTATGAAGAGTAGGGGCACTGGATGTGGAGAATATGGGCTCTGGTTGCAGAGAGTATGGGCTCTGGTTATGGAGAGCCTGGGCACTGGATGTGGAGAGTATGGTCACTGGATGTGGAGAGTCTGGTCACTGGTTGTGGAGAGTATGGGCACTGGATGTGGAGAATATGGGCACTGGTTGTGGAGTGTATGGGCACTGGTTGTGGAGAGTATGGGCACTGGTTGTGGAGAGTATGGGCACTGGACGTGGAGAGTATGGGCACTGGTTGTGGAGAGTATGGGCACTGGTTATGATGAGTAGGGGCACTGGATGTGGAGAATATGGGCACTGGTTGCGTAGAGTATGGGCACTGGTTATGAAGAGTAGGGGCACTGGATGTGGAGAATATGGGCACTGGATGTGGAGAATATGGGCACTGGTTGTGGAGAGTGTGGGCACTGGTTATGAAGAGTAGGGGCACTGGATGTGGAGAATATGGGCACTGGTTGTGGAGAGTATGGGCACTGGATGTGGAGAATATGGGCACTGGTTGTGGAGAGTATGGGCACTGGTTGTGGAGAGTATGGGCACTGGATGTGGAGAATATGGTCACTGGATGTGGAGAGTCTGGGTACTGAATGTGGAGAGTATGTGCACTGGTTATGGAGAGTAGCGGCACTGGATGTGGAGTGTCTGGGCACTGGATGTAGAGAGTATGGGCACTGGTAATGGAGAGCCTGGGCATTGGATGTGGAGAATATGGTCACTGGATGTGGAGAGTCTGGGTACTGAATATGGAGAGTATGTGCACTGGTTATGGAGAGGAGTGTCACTGGATGTGGAGAGTAGTGGCACTGGATGTAGAGAGTATGGCACTGGATGTAGAGAGTATGGGCACTGGTAATGGAGAGCCTGGGCACTGGATGTGGAGAGTACAGTCACTGGATGTGGAGAGTAGGGGCACTGGATGTAGAGAGTATGGCACTGGATGTAGAGTGTATGGGCACTGGTAATGAAGAGCCTGGGTGCTGGATGAGGAGAGTATGGTCACTGGTTGTGGAGAGTAGGATCACTGGTTATAGGGAGTAGGGCACTGGATGTGGAGAGTAGGGGCACTGGTTGTGGAGAGTAGGATCACTGGTTATAGGGAGTAGGGCACTGGATGTGGAGAGTAGGGGCACTGGATGTAGAGAGTAGGGCACTGGATGTGGATAATATGGTCACTGGATGTGGAGAGTATGGGCACTGGTTGTGGAGAGTATGGGCACTGGTTGTGGAGAGTAGGGGCACTGGATGTGGAGAGTTTGGGCACTGGTTGTGGAGAGTAGGGTGCTGGTTGTGGAGAGTATGGGCACTGGATGTGGAGAGTAGGGGCACTGGATGGGGAGAGTAGGGCCACTGGATATGGAGAATCTTGGCACTGGCTGTGGAGAGTAGTGGCACTGGATGTGGAGAGTATGGGCACTGGATGTGGAGAGTACGGGCACTGGATGTGGAGTGTATGGGCACTGGATGTGGAGAGTAGTGGCACTGGATGTAGAGAGTATGGGCACTGGTTATGGAGTGCCTGGGCACTGGATGTGGAGAGTCTGGGTACTGAATGTAGAGAGTATATGCATTGGTTATGGAGAGTAGGGGCACTGGATGTGGAGTGTCTGGGCACTGGATGTGGAGAGTATGGGCACTAGATGTGGAGATTACGGGCACTGGATGTGGAGATTATGATCACTGGATGTGGAGATTAGGGGCACTGGATGTGGAGAGTAGGGGCACTGGATGTAGAGAGTATGGGCTCTGGTTATGGAAGGCCTGGGCACTGGATGTGGAGAGTATGGTCACTGGATGTGGAGAGTATGGGCACTGGTTGTGGAGAGTATGGCACTGGATGTAGAGAGTATGGGCGCTGGTTATGGAGAGCCTGGGCACTGGATGTGGAGAGTATGGTCACTGGATGTGGAGAGTCTGGGAACTGAATGCGGAGAGTAGGGGCACTGGTTATGAAGAGTAGGGGTACTGGATGTGGAGAGTATGGGCACTGGTTGTGGAGAGTATGAGCAATGGATGTGGAGAATATGGGCACTGGTTGTGGAGAGTATGGGCACTGGTTATGAAGAGTAGGGGCACTGGATGTGGAATGACTGGGCACTGGATGTGGAGAGTAGGGGCACTGGATGTGGCGAGTAGGGGCACTGGCTATGGAGAGTCTGGGCACTGGTTGTGGAGAGTAGGGGCACTGGTTATGAAGAGTAGGGGTACTGGATGTGGAGAGTATGGGCACTGGTTGTGGAGAGTATGAGCAATGGATGTGGAGAATATGGGCACTGGTTGTGGAGAGTATGGGCACTGGTTATGAAGAGTAGGGGCACTGGATGTGGAGAGTATGGGCACTGGTTATGAAGAGTAGGGGCACTGGATGTGGAGAATATGGGCACTTGTTGTGGAGAGTATGGGCACTGGTTATGAAGAGTAAGGGCACTGGATGTGGATATATGGGCACTGGATGTGGAGAGTATGGGCCACTGGATGTGAGAGTAGGCACTGGATGTGGAGTATGGGCACTGGATGTGGAGAGTAGGGCACTGGATGTGGAGAGTATGGGCAGTGGATGTGGAGAGTCTGGGCACTGAATGTGAGAGTATGGGCACTGGATGTGGAGATATGGGCACTGGATGTGTAGAGTCGGGGCACTGGATGTGGAGAGTATGGTATCTGGATGTGGAGAATCTGGGCACTGGAAATGGAGTGTAGGGGCACTGGTTATGGAGCGTAGGGGCACTGGAAGTGGAGAGTATGGGCACTGGATGTGGAGAGTACTGGGTACTGGATGTGGAGAGTATGGGCACTGGATGTGGAGAGTATGATCACTGGATGTGGAGAGTAAAGTCACTGGATGTGGAGAGTAAGGGCACTGGATGTGGAGAGTACAATCACTGGATGTGGAGAGTAGGGGCACTGGATGTAGAGAGTATGGCACTGGATGTAGAGAGTATGGGAATTGGTAATGGAGAGCCTGGGCACTGGATGTGGAGAGTCTGGGTACTGAATGTAGAGAGTATGTGCGTTGGTTATGGAGAGTAGGGGCACTGGATGTGGAGTGTCTGGGCACTGGATGTGGAGAGTATGGGCACTGGATGTGGAGAGTATGGGCACTGGATGTGGCGATTATGGGCACTGGATATGGAGATTAGGGGCACTGGATGTGGAGAGTAGGGGCACTGGATGTGGAGAGTAGGGGCACTGGATGTAGAGAGTATGGGCTCTGGTTATGGAAGGCCTGGGCACTGGATGTGGAGAGTCTGCGTACTGAATGTGGAGAGTATGTGCACTGGTTATGGAGAGTAGGGGCACTGGATGTGGAGTGTCTGGGCACTGGATGTGGAGAGTATGGGCACTGGATGTGGAGAGTATGGGCACTGGATGTGGAGAGTACGGGCACTGGATGTGGAGAGTATGGGCACTGGTTGTGGAGAGTATGGCACTGGATGTAGAGAGTATGGGCGCTGGTTATGGAGAGCCTGGGCACTGGATGTGGAGAGTATGGTCACTGGATGTGGAGAGTCTGGGAACTGAATGCGGAGAGTATGTGCACTGGTTATGGAGAGTAGGGGAACTGGATGTGGAATGACTGGGCACTGGATGTGGAGAGTAGGGGCACTGGATGTGGAGAGTAGGGGCACTGGCTATGGAGAGTCTGGGCACTGGTTGTGGAGAGTAGGGGCACTGGTTATGAAGAGTAGGGGCACTGGATGTGGAGAATATGGGCACTGGTTGTGGAGAGTATGGGCACTGGATGTGGAGAATATGTGCACTGGTTGTGGAGAGTATGGGTACTGGTTGTGGAGAGTATGGGCACTGGTTATAGAGCGTAGGGGCACTGGATGTGGCGAGTAGTCGCACTGGATGTAGAGAGTATGGGCACTGGATGTGGAGAATATGGGCACTGGTTGTGGAGAGTATGGGCACTGGTTATGAAGAGTAGGGGCACTGGATGTGGAGAATATGGGCACTGGTTGTGGAGAGTATGGGCACTGGTTATGAAGAGTAGGGGCACTGCATGTGGAGAATATGGGCACTGCTTGTGGAGAGTATGGGCACTGGATGTGGAGAATATGGGCACTGGTTGTGGAGAGTAGGGGCACTTGTTATGGAGAGTATGGGCACTGGTTGTGAAGTATGGGCACTGGCTGTGGAGAGTTGGGGCACTGGATGTGGAGAGTATGGGCACTGGATGTGGAGAGTATGGGCACTGGATGTGGAGAGTAGGGGCACTGGAAATGGGGAGTAGGGGCATTGGATGTGGAGAGTAGGGACACTGGATGTGGAGAGCAGTGGCACTGGATGTGGAGAGTATGGACACTGGATGTGGAGAGTATGGGCACTGGATGTGGAGAGTATGGGCACTGGATGTGGAGAGTATGGGCGCTGAATGTGGAGAGTATGGGCACTAGATGTGGAGAGTATGGACACTGGATGTGGAGAGTATGGTCACTGGATGTTGAGAGCATGGGCACTGGATATATAGAGTAGGGGCACTGGATGTGGAGTGTAGGGGCACTGGTTGTGGAGAGTAGGGGCACTGGATGTGGAGAGCATGGGCACTGGATGTGGAGAGTAGAGGCACTGGATGTGGAGAGTAGGGTCACTGGTGGTGGAATATATGGGCACTGGATGTGGAGAGTATGGCCACTGGATGTGGAGAGTAGGGTCACTGGTGGTGGAATTTATGGGCACTGGATCTGGAGAGTAGGGCACTGGATGTGGAGAGTAGGGGCAGTGGTTGTGGAGAGTCTGGGTACTGAATGTAGAGAGTATGTGCACTGGATGTGGAGATTATGGGCACTGGTTATGTTTCCCTGGGCACTGAATGTGGAGAGTATGGTCAATGGATGTGGAGAGTCTGGGTACTGAATGTTGAGAGTATGTGCACTGGTTATGGAGAGTAGGGGCACTGGATGTGGAGTGTCTGGGCACTGGATGTGGAGAGTATGGGCACTGGTTGTGGAGAGTATGGGCACTGGTTATGAAGAGTATAGGCACTGGATGTAGAGTATGGGCACTGGATGTGGAGAGTAGGGGCACTTGTTATGGAGAGTATGGGCACTGGTTGTGAAGTATGGGCACTGGATGTGTAGAGTCGGGGCACTGGATGTGGAGAGTACGGGCACTGGATGTGGAGAGTAGGGTCACTGGTGGTGGAATTTATGGGCACTGGATCTGGAGAGTAGGGCACTGGATGTGGAGAGTAGGGGCAGTGGTTGTGGAGAGTCTGGGTACTGAATGTAGAGAGTATGTGCACTGGATGTGGAGATTATGGGCACTGGTTATGTTTCCCTGGGCACTGAATGTGGAGAGTATGGTCAATGGATGTGGAGAGTCTGGGTACTGAATGTTGAGAGTATGTGCACTGGTTATGGAGAGTAGGGGCACTGGATGTGGAGTGTCTGGGCACTGGATGTGGAGAGTATGGGCACTGGATGTGGAGAGTATGGTCACTGGATGTGGAGAGCATGGCCACTGGGTATGTAGAGCAGGGGCACTGGATGTGGAGTGCAGGGGCACTGGTTATCGAGAGTAGGGGCACCGGTTTTTATAGAGTAGGCGCACTGGTTATGGAGAGTACGGGCACTGGATGTGGAGAGTACGGGCACTGGATGTGGAGAGTAGGTGCACTGGATGTGGAGAGTCTGGGCACTGGATGTGGAGAGTAGGGCACTGGTTGTGGAGAGTTGGGGCACTGGATGTGGAGAGTATGGGCACTGGATGTGGAGAGTAGGGACACTGGTTGTGGAGAGTTGGGGCACTGGATGTGGAGAGTAGGGACACTGGATGTGGAGAGTATGGGCACTGGATGTGGAGAGTAGGGGCACTGGAAATGGAGAGTAGGGGCACTGGATGTGGAGAGTAGGGACACTGGATGTGGAGAGCAGGGGCACTGGATGTGGAGAGTATGGGCACTGGATGTGGAGAGTAGGGGCACTGGAAATGGAGAGTAGAGGCACTGGATGTGGAGAGCAGTGGCACTGGATGTGGAGAGTATGGACACTGGATGTGGAGAGTATGGGCACTGGATGTGGAGAGTATGGGCACTAGATGTGGAGAGTATGGACACTGGATGTGGAGAGTATGGTCACTGGATGTTGAGAGCATGGGCACTGGATATATAGAGTAGGGGCACTGGATGTGGAGTGTAGGGGCACTGGTTGTGGAGAGTAGGGGCACTGGATGTGGAGAGCATGGGCACTGGATGTGGAGAGTAGAGGCACTGGATGTGGAGAGTAGGGTCACTGGTGGTGGAATATATGGGCACTGGATGTGGAGAGTATGGCCACTGGATGTGGAGAGTAGGGTCACTGGTGGTGGAATTTATGGGCACTGGATCTGGAGAGTAGGGCACTGGATGTGGAGAGTAGGGGCAGTGGTTGTGGAGAGTCTGGGTACTGAATGTAGAGAGTATGTGCACTGGATGTGGAGATTATGGGCACTGGTTATGTTTGCCTGGGCACTGGATGTGGAGAATATGGTCAATGGATGTGGAGAGTCTGGGTACTGAATGTAGAGAGTATGTGCACTGGTTATGGAGAGTAGGGGCACTGGATGTGGAGTGTCTGGGCACTAGATGGGGAGAGTATGGGCACTGGATGTGGAGAGTACGGGTACTGGATGTGTTGAGTATGGGCACTGGATGTGGAGATTATGGGCACTGGAAGTGGAGAGTAGGGGCACTGGATGTAGAGAGTATGGCACTGGATGTAGAGAGTATGGGTGCTGGTTATGGAGAGCCTGGGCACTGGATGTGGAGAGTATGGTCACTGGATGTGGAGAGTATGGGCACTGGTTGTGGAGAGTATGGGCACTGGATGTGGAGAGTTTGGGCACTGGTTGTGGAGAGTAGGGAACTGGTTGTGGAGAGTATGGGCACTGGATGTGGAGAGTATGGGCACTGGATGTGGAGAGTATGGTCACTGGATGTGGAGAGCATGGCCACTGGGTATGTAGAGCAGGGGCACTGGATGTGGAGTGCAGGGGCACTGGTTATCGAGAGTAGGGGCACCGGTTTTTATAGAGTAGGCGCACTGGTTATGGAGAGTACGGGCACTGGATGTGGAGAGTACGGGCACTGGATGTGGAGAGTAGGTGCACTGGATGTGGAGAGTCTGGGCACTGGATGTGGAGAGTAGGGCACAGGTTGTGGAGAGTTGGGTCACTGGATGTGGAGAGTATGGGCACTGGATGTGGAGAGTAGGGACACTGGTTGTGGAGAGTTGGGGCACTGGATGTGGAGAGTAGGGACACTGGATGTGGAGAGTATGGGCAATGGATGTGGAGAGTAGGGGCACTGGAAATGGAGAGTAGGGGCACTGGATGTGGAGAGTAGGGACACTGGATGTGGAGAGCAGGGGCACTGGATGTGGAGAGTATGGACACTGGATGTGGAGAGTATGGGCACTGGATGTGGAGAGTATGGGCACTGGATGTGGAGAGTATGGGCACTGAATGTGGAGAGTATGGTCACTGGATGTTGAGAGCATGGGCACTGGATATATAGAATATGGGCACTAGATGTGGAGAGTATGGACACTGGATGTGGAGAGTATGGTCAGTGGATGTTGAGAGCATGGGCACTGGATATATAGAGTAGGGGCACTGGATGTGGAGTGTAGGGGCACTGGTTGTGGAGAGTAGGGGCACTGGATGTGGAGAGCATGGGCACTGGATGTGGAGAGTAGAGGCACTGGATGTGGAGAGTAGGGTCACTGGTGGTGGAATTTATGGGCACTGGATGTGGAGAGTATGGCCACTGGATGTGGAGAGTATGGCCACTGGATGTGGAGAGTAGGGCCACTGGATGTGGAGAGTAGGAGCAGTGGTTGTGGAGAGTCTGGGTACTGAATGTAGAGAGTATGTGCACTGGATGTGGAGATTATGGGCACTGGTTATGTTTGCCTGGGCACTGGATGTGGAGAATATGGTCATTGGATGTGGAGAGTCTGGGTACTGAATGTAGAGAGTATGTGCACTGGTTATGGAGAGTAGGGGCACTGGATGTGGAGTGTCTGGGCACTAGATGTGGAGAGTATGGGCACTGGATGTGGAGAGTACGGGTACTGGATGTGTTGAGTATGGGCACTGGATGTGGAGATTATGGGCACTGGATGTGGAGAGTATGGCCACTGGATGTGGAGAGTAGGGCCACTGGATGTGGAGAGTAGGAGCAGTGGTTGTGGAGAGTCTGGGTACTGAATGTAGAGAGTATGTGCACTGGATGTGGAGATTATGGGCACTGGTTATGTTTGCCTGGGCACTGGATGTGGAGAGTACGGGCACTGGATGTGGAGAGTAGGTGCACTGGATGTGGAGAGTCTGGGCACTGGATGTGGAGAGTAGGGCACAGGTTGTGGAGAGTTGGGTCACTGGATGTGGAGAGTATGGGCACTGGATGTGGAGAGTAGGGACACTGGTTGTGGAGAGTTGGGGCACTGGATGTGGAGAGTAGGGACACTGGATGTGGAGAGTATGGGCAATGGATGTGGAGAGTAGGGGCACTGGAAATGGAGAGTAGGGGCACTGGATGTGGAGAGTAGGGACACTGGATGTGGAGAGCAGGGGCACTGGATGTGGAGAGTATGGACACTGGATGTGGAGAGTATGGGCACTGGATGTGGAGAGTATGGGCACTGGATGTGGAGAGTATGGGCACTGAATGTGGAGAGTATGGTCACTGGATGTTGAGAGCATGGGCACTGGATATATAGAATATGGGCACTAGATGTGGAGAGTATGGACACTGGATGTGGAGAGTATGGTCAGTGGATGTTGAGAGCATGGGCACTGGATATATAGAGTAGGGGCACTGGATGTGGAGTGTAGGGGCACTGGTTGTGGAGAGTAGGGGCACTGGATGTGGAGAGCATGGGCACTGGATGTGGAGAGTAGGGGCACTGGTTGTGGAGATTCTGGGCACTGGATGTGGAGAGTAGGGGCACTGGATGTGGAGAGTATGATCACTGGATGTGGAGAGTCTGGGCACTGGATGTGGTGATTAGGGGCACTGGATGTGGAGAGTAAGGGCACTGGATGTGGAGAATCTGGGCATTGGTTTTGGAGAGTAGTGGCACTGGATGTGGAGAGTATGGGCACTGGATGTGGAGAGTATGGGCATGGATGTGGAGAGAACAGTCACTGGATGTGGAGAGTAGGGGCACTGGATATAGAGAGTATGGCACTGGATGTAGAGAGTCTGGGTACTGAATGTGGAGAATATGGTCACTGGATGTGGAGAGTCTGGGTACTGAATGTGGAGAGTATGTGCACTGGTTATGGAGAGTAGGGGCACTGGATGTGAAGTATGGGCACTGGATGTGGTGAGTATGGTCACTGGATGTGGAGAGTTTGGGCACTGGATGTGGAGTGTAGGGGCACTGGTTATGGCGCGTAGGGGCACTGGAAATGGAGAGTAGGGGCACTGGTTGTGGAGATTCTGGGCACTGGATGTGGAGAGTAGGGGCACTGGATGTGGAGAGTATGATCACTGGATGTGGAGAGTCTGGGCACTGGATGTGGAGAGTATGGGCACTGAATGTGGAGAGTATGGGCACTGAATGTGGAGAGTATGGTCACTGGATGTTGAGAGCATGGGCACTGGATATATAGAATATGGGCACTAGATGTGGAGAGTATGGACACTGGATGTGGAGAGTATGGTCAGTGGATGTTGAGAGCATGGGCACTGGATATATAGAGTAGGGGCACTGGATGTGGAGTGTAGGGGCACTGGTTGTGGAGAGTAGGGGCACTGGATGTGGAGAGCATGGGCACTGGATGTGGAGAGTAGAGGCACTGGATGTGGAGAGTAGGGTCACTGGTGGTGGAATTTATGGGCACTGGATGTGGAGAGTATGGCCACTGGATGTGGAGAGTAGGGTCACTGGTGGTGGAATTTATGGGCACTGGATGTGGAGAGTAGGGCACTGGATGTGGAGAGTATGGCCACTGGATGTGGAGAGTAGGGCCACTGGATGTGGAGAGTAGGAGCAGTGGTTGTGGAGAGTCTGGGTACTGAATGTAGAGAGTATGTGCACTGGATGTGGAGATTATGGGCACTGGTTATGTTTGCCTGGGCACTGGATGTGGAGAATATGGTCAATGGATGTGGAGAGTCTGGGTACTGAATGTAGAGAGTATGTGCACTGGTTATGGAGAGTTGGGGCACTGGATGTGGAGTGTCTGGGCACTAGATGTGGAGAGTATGGGCACTGGATGTGGAGAGTACGGGTACTGGATGTGTTGAGTATGGGCACTGGATGTGGAGATTATGGGCACTGGAAGTGGAGAGTAGGGGCACTGGATGTAGAGAGTATGGCACTGGATGTAGAGAGTATGGGTGCTGGTTATGGAGAGCCTGGGCACTGGATGTGGAGAGTATGGTCACTGGATGTGGAGAGTCTGGGTACTGAATGTGGAGAGTATGTGCATTGGTTATGGAGAGTAGGGGCAGTGGATGTGGAATGGCTGGGCGCTGGATGTGGAGAGTTGGGGCACTGGATGTGGAGAGTATGGGCACTGGTTATGGAGAGTCTGGGCACTGGTTGTGGAGAGTAGGGGCACTGGATGTGGAGCATATGGGCACTGGATGTAGAGAGTAGGGCGCTGGACGTGGAGAGTATGGGCACTGGATGTGGAGAATATGGGCACTGGATGTGGAGAGTATGGGCACTGGTTGTGGAGAGTATGGGCACTGGTTATAGAGCGTAGGGGCACTGGTTATACAGAGTAGGGGCACTGGATGTGGAGAGTATAGGCACTAGATGTGGAGAGTATGGGCGCTGGATGTAGAGAGTAGGGCACTGGATTTGGAGAATATGGCCACTGGATGTGGAGAGTCTGGGCACTGGATGTGGAGAGTAGGGGCACTGGATGTGGAGTGTAGTGGCACTGGTTATGGAGCGTAGGGGCACTGGAAATGGAGAGTAGGGGCACTGGTTGTGGAGATTCTGGGCACTGGATGTGGAGAGTAGGGGCACTGGATGTGGAGAGTATGATCACTGGATGTGGAGAGTCTGGGCACTAGATGTGGAGATTAGGGGCACTGGATGTGGAGAGTAAGGGCACTGGATGTGGAGAATCTGGGCATTGGTTTTGGAGAGTAGTGGCACTGGATGTGGAGAGTATGGGCACTGGATGTGGAGAGTATGGGCATGGATGTGGAGAGTACAGTCACTGGATGTGGAGAGTAGGGGCACTGGATATAGAGAGTATGGCACTGGATGTAGAGAGTCTGGGTACTGAATGTGGAGAATATGGTCACTGGATGTGGAGAGTCTGGGTACTGAATGTGGAGAGTATGTGCACTGGTTATGGAGAGTAGGGGCACTGGATGTGAAGTATGGGCACTGGATGTGGTGAGTATGGTCACTGGATGTGGAGAGTTTGGGCACTGGATGTGCAGTGTAGGGGCACTGGTTATGGAGCGTAGGGGCACTGGAAATGGAGAGTAGGGGCACTGGTTGTGGAGATTCTGGGCACTGGATGTGGAGAGTAGGGGCACTGGATGTGGAGAGTATGATCACTGGATGTGGAGAGTCTGGGCACTGGATGTGGTGATTAGGGGCACTGGATGTGGAGAGTAAGGGCACTGGATGTGGAGAATCTGGGCATTGGTTTTGGAGAGTAGTGGCACTGGATGTGGAGAGTATGGGCACTGGATGTGGAGAGTATGGGCATGGATGTGGAGAGTACAGTCACTGGATGTGGAGAGTAGGGGCACTGGATATAGAGAGTATGGCACTGGATGTACAGAGTCTGGGTACTGAATGTGGAGAATATGGTCACTGGATGTGGAGAGTCTGGGTACTGAATGTGGAGAGTATGTGCACTGGTTATGGAGAGTAGGGGCACTGGATGTGAAGTATGGGCACTGGATGTGGTGAGTAAGGTCACTGGATGTGGAGAGTTTGGGCACTGGATGTGGAGAGTCTGGGCACTGGATATGTAGAGTAGGGGCACTGGAAATGGAGAGATGGGGCACTGGATGTGGAGAGTCTGGGCACTGGATGTGGAGAGTATGGGCACTGGTTGTGGAGAGTCTGGGCACTGGATGTGGAGAGTAGGGGCACTGGATGTAATGAGTAGGGCACTGGATGTGGATAATATGGTCACTGGATGTGGAGAGTATGGGCACTGGTTGTGGAGAGTATGGGCACTGGATGTGGAGAGTTTGGGCACTGGTTGTGGAGAGTATGGGCACTGGTTGTGGAGAGTATGGGCACTGGATGTGGAGAATATGGTCACTGGGTATGTAGAGTAGGGGCACTGGATGTGGAGTGCAGGGGCACTGGTTATCGAGAGTAGGGGCACCAGTTATGTAGAGTAGGCGCACTGGTTATGGAGAGTACGGGCACTGGATGTGGAGAGTAGGGGCACTGGATGTGGAGAGTCTGGGCACTGGTTATGGAGAGTACGGGCACTGGATGTGGAGAGTAGGGGCACTGGATGTGGAGAGTCTGGGCACTGGATGTGGAGAGTAGGGCACTGGTTGTGGAGAGTTGGGGCACTGGATGTGGAGAGTATGGGCACTGGATGTGGAGAGTAGGGACACTGGTTGTGGAGAGTAGGGACACTGGATGTGGAGAGCAGGGGCACTGGATGTGGAGAGTATGGGCACTGGATGTGGAGAGTATGGGCACTGGATGTGGAGAGTATGGGCACTGGATGTGGAGAGTATGGGCACTGGATGTGGAGAGTACGGGTACTGGATGTGTTGAGTATGGGCACTGGATGTGGAGATTATGGGCACTGGAAGTGGAGAGTAGGGGCACTGGATGTAGAGAGTATGGCACTGGATGTAGAGAGTATGGGTGCTGGTTATGGAGAGCCTGGGCACTGGATGTGGAGAGTATGGTCACTGGATGTGGAGAGTCTGGGTACTGAATGTGGAGAGTATGTGCATTGGTTATGGAGAGTAGGGGCAGTGGATATGGAATGGCTGGGCGCTGGATGTGGAGAGTTGGGGCACTGGATGTGGAGAGTATGGGCACTGGTTATGGAGAGTCTGGGCACTGGTTGTGGAGAGTAGGGGCACTGGATGTGGAGCATATGGGCACTGGATGTAGAGCGTAGGGCGCTGGACGTGGAGAGTATGGGCACTGGATGTGGAGAATATGGGCACTGGATGTGGAGAGTATGGGCACTGGTTGTGGAGAGTATGGGCACTGGTTATAGAGCGTAGGGGCACTGGTTATACAGAGTAGGGGCACTGGATGTGGAGAGTAGGGCACTGGATGTGGAGAGTATAGGCACTAGATGTGGAGAGTATGGGCGCTGGATGTAGAGAGTAGGGCACTGGATTTGGAGAATATGGCCACTGGATGTGGAGAGTCTGGGCACTGGATGTGGAGAGTAGGGGCACTGGATGTGGAGTGTAGGGGCACTGGTTATGGAGCGTCGGGGCACTGGAAATGGAGAGTAGGGGCACTGGTTGTGGAGATTCTGGGCACTGGATGTGGAGAGTAGGGGCACTGGATGTGGAGAGTATGATCACTGGATGTGGAGAGTCTGGGCACTGGATGTGGAGATTAGGGGCACTGGATGTGGAGAGTAAGGGCACTGGATGTGGAGAATCTGGGCATTGGTTTTGGAGAGTAGTGGCACTGGATGTGGAGAGTATGGGCACTGGATGTGGAGAGTATGGGCATGGATGTGGAGAGTACAGTCACTGGATGTGGAGAGTAGGGGCACTGGATATAGAGAGTATGGCACTGGATGTACAGAGTCTGGGTACTGAATGTGGAGAATATGGTCACTGGATGTGGAGAGTCTGGGTACTGAATGTGGAGAGTATGTGCACTGGTTATGGAGAGTAGGGGCACTGGATGTGAAGTATGGGCACTGGATGTGGTGAGTATGGTCACTGGATGTGGAGAGTTTGGGCACTGGATGTGGAGAGTCTGGGCACTGGATATGTAGAGTAGGGGCACTGGAAATGGAGAGATGGGGCACTGGTTGTGGAGAGTCTGGGCACTGGATGTGGAGAGTATGGGCACTGGTTGTGGAGAGTCTGGGCACTGGATGTGGATAATATGGTCACTGGATGTGGAGAGTATGGGCACTGGTTGTGGAGAGTATGGGCACTGGATGTGGAGAGTTTGGGCACTGGTTGTGGAGAGTATGGGCACTGGTTGTGGAGAGTATGGGCATGGATGTGGAGAGTATGGTCACTGGGTATGTAGAGTAGGGGCACTGGATGTGGAGTGCAGGGGCACTGGTTATCGAGAGTAGGGGCACCAGTTATGTAGAGTAGGCGCACTGGTTATGGAGAGTACGGGCACTGGATGTGGAGAGTAGGGGCACTGGATGTGGAGAGTCTGGGCACTGGATGTGGAGAGTAGGGCACTGGTTGTGGAGAGTTGGGGCACTGGATGTGGAGAGTATGGGCACTGGATGTGGAGAGTAGGGACACTGGTTGTGGAGAGTAGGGACACTGGATGTGGAGAGCAGGGGCACTGGATGTGGAGAGTTGGGGCACTGGATGTGGAGAGTATGGGCACTGGATGTGGAGAGTATGGGCACTGGATGTTGAGAGCATGGGCACTGGATATATAGAGTAGGGGCACTGGATGTGGAGTGTAGGGGCACTGGTTGTGGAGAGTAGGGGCACTGGATGTGGAGAGCATGGGCACTGGATGTGGAGAGTAGAGGCACTGGATGTGGAGAGTATGGCCACTGGATGTGGAGCGTAGAGGCACTGGATGTGGAGATTATGGGCACTGGATGTGGAGAGCAGGGGCACTGGATGTGGAGATTATGGGCACTGGATGTGGAGAGTATGGCCACTGGATGTGGAGAGTAGGGGCACTGGATGTGGAGAGTATGGTCAATGGATGTGGAGAGTCTGGGTACTGAATGTAGAGAGTATGTGCACTGGTTATGGAGAGTATGGGCACTGGATGTGGAGAGTACGGGCCCTGGATGTGGAGAGTATGGGCACTGGAAGTGGAGAGTAGGGGCACTGGATGTAGAGAGTATGGCACTGGACGTAGAGAGTATGGGCACTGGTTATGGAGAGCCTGGGCACTGGATGTGGAGAATATGGTCACTGGATGTGGAGAGTCTGGGCACTGGATGTGGAGAGTCTGGGCACTGGATGTGGAGAGTCTGGGCACTGGATATGTAGAGTAGGGGCACTGGAAATGGAGAGATGGGGCATTGGTTGTGGAGAGTCTGGGCACTGGATGTGGAGAGTAGGGGCACTGGATATGGAGAGTATGGTCACTGGATGTTGAGAGCATGGGCACTGGATATATAGAGTAGGGGCACTGGATGTGGAGTGTAGGGGTAATGAATGTGGAGAGTAGGGGCACTGGATGTGGAGAGCATTGGCACTGGTGGTGGAATTTATGGGCACTGGATGTGGAGAGTATGGGCACTGGATGTGGAGATTATGGGCACTGGTTATGTTTGCCTGGGCACTGGACGTGGAGAGTATGGTCAATGGATGTGGAGAGTCTGGGTACTGAATGTAGAGAATATGTGCACTGGTTATGGAGAGTAGGGGCACTGGATGTGGAGTGTCTGGGACCTGGATGTGGAGAGTATGGGCACTGGATGTGGAGATTATGGGCACTGGAAGTGGAGAGTAGGGGCACTGGATGTAGAGAGTATGGCACTGGACGTAGAGAGTATGGGCACTGGTTATGGAAAGCCTGGGCATTGATGTGGATAATATGGTCACTGTATGTGGACAGTCTGGGCACTGGATGTGGAGAGTCTGGGCACTAGATATGTAGAGTAGGGGCACTGGAAATGGAGAGATGGGGCATTGGTTGTGGAGAGTATGGTCACTGGATGTGAAGAGTCTGGGCACTGGATGTGGAGAATAGCGGCACTGGATGTGGAGATTAGGGGCACTGGATGTGGAGAGTCTGGGCACTGGATATGTAGAGTAGGGGCACTGGATGTGGAGAGTAGGGGCACTGGATGTGGAGAGTATGGTCACTGGATGTGAAGAGTCTGGGCACTGGATGTGGAGAATAGGGGCACTGGATGTGGAGATTAGGGGCACTGGATGTGGAGAGTCTGGACACTGGATATGTAGAGTAGGGGCACTGGTTGTGGAGAGTCTGGGTACTGGATATGTATAGTAGGGGCACTGGATGTGGAGAGTAGGGGCACTGGCTGAGGAGATTATGGGCACTGGATGTGGAGAGTCTGGGCAGTGGATATGTAGAGTAGGGGCACTGGATGTGGAGAATCTGGGCACTGGTTGTGGAGAGTAGGGGCACTGGATATGGAGAGTATGGTCACTGGATGTTGAGAGCATGGGCACTGGATATATAGTGTAGGGGCACTGGATGTGGAGTGTAGGGGTACTGAACGTGGAGAGTAGGGGCACTGGTTGTGGAGAGCATTGGCACTGGATGTGGAGAGCATGGGCACTGGATGTGGAGAGTAGAGGCACTGGATGTGGAGAGTAGGGTCACTGGTGGTGGAATTTATGGGCACTGGATGTGGAGAGTATGAGCACTGGATGTGGAGAGTAGGGGCACTAGGTATAGAGTGTAGGAGCACTGGTTATGGAGAGTCTGGGCACTGGATGTGGAGAGTAGGGCACTGGATGTGGAGAGTATGGTCGCTGGATGTGAAGTGTCTGGGCACTGGATGTGGAGAATAGGGGCACTGGATGGGGAGAGTCTGGGCACTGGATGTGGAGAGTAGGGGCACTGGATGTGGAGAGTAGGGGTACTGGTTGTGGAGAGGCTGGGCACTGGATATGTATAGTAGGGGCACTGGATGTGGAGAGTAGGGGCACTGGATGTGGAGAGTAGGGGCACTGGTTGTGGACATTATGGGCACTGGATGTGAAGAATCTGGGCACTGGTTGTTGAGAGTAGGGGCACTGGATGTGGAGAGTATGGGCACCGGATGTGAAGAGTATGGGCACTGGATGTGGAGTGTATAGGCACTGGATGTGGAGAGTATGGGCACTGGATGTGGAGAGTAGGAGCTCTAGCTGTGGAGAGTATGGGCACTGGTTATAGAGAGTGGGGGCACTGGATGTGGAGAGCATGGTCACTGGATGTGGAGAGCCTGGGCACTGTATGTGGAGAGCATGGGCATTGGTTATGTAGAGTAGGGGCACTGGTTGTGGAGAGATGGGGCACTGGATGTGGAGAGTATGGGCACTGGTTATGGAGAGTTGGGGCACTGGATGTGGAGAGTATGGGCACTGGTTATGGAGAGTCTGGGCACTGGTTGTGGAGAGCATGTGCACTGGATGTGGAGTGTAGGGGCACTGGTTATGGAGAGTTGGGGCACTGGATGTGGAGAGTCCGGGCACTGGATATGTAGAGTAGGGGCACTGGATATGGAGAGTATGTGCTCTGGTTATGGAGAGTCTGGGCACTGGTTATCGAGAGTAAGGGCACTGAATGTGGAGAGTCTGGGCACTGGATGTGGAGAGTCTGGGCACTGGATATGTAGAGTAGGGGCACTGGAAATGGAGAGATGGGGCACTGGTTGTGGAGAGTCTGGGCACTGGATGTGGAGAGTAGGGGCACTGGATGTGGAGAGTATGGTCACTGGATGTGAAGAGTCTGGGCACTGGATGTGGAGAATAGGGGCACTGGATGTGGAGATTATGGGCACTGGATGTGGAGAGTCTGGGCACTGGATCCACGGCAGCTGTCTCTGATTCTGCCAGCATTTCACACCTTACCTTTTGTTTCTCAACCTGTCCCATTACCATCTCGTCTTGCCTTGAGCATCTCTCAATGTCTCTACTCACTAAAGACCATCCCTTTTGTTCTTTTATTCCTCCCCCCAGCCTCCCCCTTGCATTTTTATCTGTTTATTTCTTGCTCTCTCAGTTCCGACGAAGGGTTTCGACCTGAAACGTTAACTCTCTCTCTCTCCACGGATGTTGCCTGGCCTGCTGAGTTTTTCCAGCGTTTTCTGTTGTTATTTCGGATTTCCAGCATCCGCAGTATTTTGCTATCATGTAGAGTAGGGGCACTGGTTGTGGAGAGTCTGGGCACTGTATATGTATAGTAGGGGCACTGGATGTGGAGAGTAGGGGCACTGGTTGAGGAGATTATGGGCACTGGATGTGGAGAGTCTGGGCACTGGATATGTAGAGTAGGGGCACTGGATGTGGAGAATCTGGGCACTGGTTGTGGAGAGTAGGGGCACTGGATATGGAGAGTCTGGGCACTGAATGTGGAGAGTATGGGCACTAGATGTGGAGAGTATGGACACTGGATGTGGAGAGTAGGGGCACTGGATGTGGAGAGTATGGGCCCTGGCTGTGGAGAGTATGGGCACTGGATGTGGGGAGTAGGGGCACTGGATGTGGAGTGTATGGGCACTGGATGTGGAGAGTATGGGCACTGGATGTGGAGAGTATGGGCACTGGATGTAGAGAGTAAGGGCACTGGATGTGGAGAGTAGGGGCACTGGTTATGGAGAGTAGGGGCACTGGATGTGGAGAGTATTGGCACTGGTTATGAAGAGTAGGGGCACTGGTTGTGGACATTATGGGCACTGGATGTGAAGAATCTGGGCACTGGTTGTTGAGAGTAGGGGCACTGGATGTGGAGAGTATGGGCACCGGATGTGAAGAGTATGGGCACTGGATGTGGAGTGTATAGGCACTGGATGTGGAGAGTATGGGCACTGGATGTGGAGAGTAGGAGCTCTAGCTGTGGAGAGTATGGGCACTGGTTATAGAGAGTGGGGGCACTGGATGTGGAGAGCATGGTCACTGGATGTGGAGAGCCTGGGCACTGTATGTGGAGAGCATGGGCATTGGTTATGTAGAGTAGGGGCACTGGTTGTGGAGAGATGGGCCACTGGATGTGGAGAGTATGGGCACTGGTTATGGAGAGTTGGGGCACTGGATGTGGAGAGTATGGGCACTGGTTATGGAGAGTCTGGGCACTGGTTGTGGAGAGCATGTGCACTGGATGTGGAGTGTAGGGGCACTGGTTATGGAGAGTTGGGGCACTGGATGTGGAGAGTCCGGGCACTGGATATGTAGAGTAGGGGCACTGGATATGGAGTGTATGTGCTCTGGTTATGGAGAGTCTGGGCACTGGTTATCGAGAGTAAGGGCACTGAACGTGGAGAGTCTGGGCACTGGATGTGGAGAGTCTGGGCACTGGATATGTAGAGTAGGGGCACTGGAAATGGAGAGATGGGGCACTGGTTGTGGAGAGTCTGGGCACTGGATGTGGAGAGTAGGGGCACTGGATGTGGAGAGTATGGTCACTGGATGTGAAGAGTCTGGGCACTGGATGTGGAGAATAGGGGCACTGGATGTGGAGATTATGGGCACTGGATGTGGAGAGTCTGGGCACTGGATCCACGGCAGCTGTCTCTGATTCTGCCAGCATTTCACACCTTACCTTTTGTTTCTCAACCTGTCCCATTACCATCTCGTCTTGCCTTGAGCATCTCTCAATGTCTCTACTCACTAAAGACCATCCCTTTTGTTCTTTTATTCCTCCCCCCAGCCTCCCCCTTGCATTTTTATCTGTTTATTTCTTGCTCTCTCAGTTCCGACGAAGGGTTTCGACCTGAAACGTTAACTCTCTCTCTCTCCACGGATGTTGCCTGGCCTGCTGAGTTTTTCCAGCGTTTTCTGTTGTTATTTCGGATTTCCAGCATCCGCAGTATTTTGCTATCATGTAGAGTAGGGGCACTGGTTGTGGAGAGTCTGGGCACTGTATATGTATAGTAGGGGCACTGGATGTGGAGAGTAGGGGCACTGGTTGAGGAGATTATGGGCACTGGATGTGGAGAGTCTGGGCACTGGATATGTAGAGTAGGGGCACTGGATGTGGAGAATCTGGGCACTGGTTGTGGAGAGTAGGGGCACTGGATATGGAGAGTCTGGGCACTGAATGTGGAGAGTATGGGCACTAGATGTGGAGAGTATGGACACTGGATGTGGAGAGTAGGGGCACTGGATGTGGAGAGTATGGGCCCTGGCTGTGGAGAGTATGGGCACTGGATGTGGGGAGTAGGGGCACTGGATGTGGAGTGTATGGGCACTGGATGTGGAGAGTATGGGCACTGGATGTGGAGAGTATGGGCACTGGATGTAGAGAGTAGGGGCACTGGATGTGGAGAGTAGGGGCACTGGTTATGGAGAGTAGGGGCACTGGATGTGGAGAGTATTGGCACTGGTTATGAAGAGTAGGGGCACTGGTTGTGGAGAGTATGGGCACTGGATGTGGTGAGTATGGGCACTGGATGTGGAGAGTATGGGCACTGGTTGTCGAGAGTATGGGCACTGGATGTGGATTGTATGGGCACTGGATGTGGAAAGTATGGGCACTGGATGTGGATTGTATGGGCACTGGATGTGGAGAGTATGGGCACCGGATGTGGAGAGTATGGGCACTGGATGTGGAGAGTATGGGCACTGGATGTGGAGAGTATGGGCACTAGATGTGGAGATTTGTGGTGCTAATTTTGGAGCATAAATAGCATGCATTTATATAGCATCTTTCCCATCATCAGGATATTGCAAAGTGCCTCACTGCCAATTAATTACTTTTGAAGTGTAGTCTTTGGTGTTATGTAGGCAAGCATGATCGCCAATTTGTTCACACCAGCATCACAGAAGCAGGACAAATGACCAGTTAATCTGCTTTGTTGGTGTGGTTGAGGAATATCAAATAATACCCTGGGATCTTTTATGTGCAACAGATGGGACTTTCATTTAACATATTGAGCATCTCCAACAATGCAGCACACCCTCTGTCCTGAAGAGAAGTGTCAGCCTAGATCAAGTCTTGGAGTAGGGCATGAACCCATGACCCTCTCACTCAGCCAGTGTCTGGGTGACAAACTCAACGAAGTATTCAGTCAATAGAAAGCGGTGATATTCCAGCATTGGTGAAGAGATTGAGGACTGCGAGGCTGCCCACGTGAATCTGCAATGTTATTTAACCATTTACTTGTAGTGTTTTAACCTGTGGACTGGATGAGATTTGTTTTATACCCAAGTCTCCAATGTGACTGTTAACTCCCAATTATTGTCCTAAATATTTTTGCTGTGATGGTTGGCAGTGTTATGATCAAATGGATATAGATATTTTTCAACATGTGTTACTGATGCAGGCTTTGCATCATTTACATACATCTAAGAGGGCTGCATTCTGGAGTCTTAAGCAAGTCCATCCTAGTTAACCACAGTGACTATTTTGGAGCCAAGGGTGGCGGAGGAGAGGTAAAGCTGTGTGATAACAACCTACATATAGAAGCTGGCCCCATGCTTTTGGAAAATGTCACTGAGAAGCTTTATGCAGAAAAAGAATAAGAGAGGCATAGATGGGGCAGGAGGAGAAGCCTTTTCAGAGATACCTGGTCTGGAGTCTGTTCTGACTGTTGTGTGCAATAACCAGAAGGATCAGGTGGAGGAGATGCCCATGCGGTACTTCATCTCTGCCATTAGATGTCGCTGGTATGCCTTAAATGCAGGGCTAATACAGTGGTCAATTCGCCAAGGCTTCTTCGGCAGCACCTCCCAAACCCGCAACCTCTTCCACCTAGAAGGACAAGGGCAGCAGGCACATGGGAACACCACCACCTCCAAGTTCCCCTCCAAGTCACACACCATCCTGACTTAGAAGTATATCGCCGCTCCTTCATCGTCGCTGGGTCAAAATCCTGGAACTCCCTCCCTAACAGCACTGTGGGAGTCCCTTCACCACACGGACTGCAGCGGTTCAAGAAGGCGGCTCACCACCACCTTCTCAAGGGCAATTAGGGATGGGCAATAAATGCTGGCCTTGCCAGCGACGCCCACATCCCATAAACAATTTTTTTTTAAATGACACCTAGTGGTAGAATGTATCAATGCAGCTATGATGTATTCATCTGTACGACACACCCTGAAATAATATTATCTTTTTTAATTCTGTGGACGATGCTGCCAAGACCACATTTATCTTCTATCCCAAGTTGCCCTGAGAAGGTGGTGGTGGACCTTCACCTTGAACCTCTGTTGTGCTTGTGGTGAAGGTGCTCCCACAATGCTGCTAGGTAGAGAATTCCAGGACATTGTGAGAATGAAGGAACAGCAATATATGTCCAACTTAAAATGGTGTGTGACTTGAAGGGTTATTTGGAGTTTATGATGTTCCCATGACATTATCCCAGTCCTGATGTAGGCTGGCATGGGATGATTCATTATTGGAGGAATTATAGATGCCAATAAATCCCTGGAGTATCCATAATTTGTTGGGCGCATGTCTGGATCACACATTGCTTATTCCCAGTGATAGTCTACGTGTCAGCCGTGTCAGTGGGTAGCACTCTTGCCTCAGAGTCAGAAGGTTGTGGGTTCAAATCCCACTCCAACTTGAGATTAAAGCACAAAATCTAGGCTGCCACTCCATTGCAGTACTGAGGGAGTGCTGCACTGACGGAGGAGCCGTGTTGTGGATGAGACGTTAAACTGAGGCCCCATCTGTCCTCGCAGGTGGGCGTAAAAGATCCCACGGCACTATTTTGAACAAGAGCAGGGGAGTTCTCCCCGGTGTCCTGAACAATATTTATCCATCAACCAACACTTAAAAATTGGCTGCCATGTTTCCTACATTACAACAGACTATACGTCAAAATAAAAGCAATTCATCACCTGTAAAGCACTTTGGGATGTCCTGAGGTCGTGAATGGCGCTATTTAAATGCAAGACTTTCTTTTTTAGACCAATTTGTCCTCCCTGGGCAAGTGTTGCCAGTTCCTGCTTAGACCACTCTAGAAGATGGAAGGGGACATGATAAATTGTGGTGTTGTACATTTCTTTTAAATAGACTCTGACTTGCTGTAATAGGGAGCGTTTAAGGTCTTTTTGGACAGATGTTCCAAAATAGGCTGATTGGCCTTCTTCATCTGTAATTACCTTGTGATGTGGAGTAACGAACAAATTAATTTTAATTAAGTGACATTCGGTAACCATGTGAGCTTCACACATATTATCGAAGCCTGTCTTGCCAAGTGTGTCGAACACCTTCATGTACCTGTCATTCTCTAGAGATTTTACAGTTGGTTAACATTACAGGGTGGATCTTCTCATTGATGAAGTTCATGTATGAGCGATTAACCTACTCATGCTGTGTGTGCTATTTCTATGCAAGCATTAACTGTGGCTTAATACCTGTGTAAAAATAGCACACAAAGGAATGCACTACAAGTGTGATAAGTGATGACCTTTGCAGATCAGAAGATCTACCCTTACATTTTATGTTTTACTCACTCAGGTCACCATCCCAGTTTTATGCGAAATATTCTACTCAAGTTCAGTAGCACTGACCACTCCCATAAGTGGATCTTATGCCCCCTATGAACCGGAGTGGGTCTTTACTTACCCAATATCTAAATGAACGAAAGCGAGACACAGGGATCAATAAGACAATCCTTGGTATTGTAGGCCGGTTCATTTGGAATGTGTCAGATGCTTCCCCTCGTCTCCGCTGGGCAGATGAAACATACACATTATCAAACTGAAACCCAGGTTACAAACCAATAGATTAGTTACTTGAGACAGAGCAGTAATCAGCACAAACAGTGTATTTGCAGTAATCTATACATTTTGCTCTCCTTTGCGATAATAAAGGTGCCTCTCCCTGAGCTAGCTTTCACCATACACTGAGGCTTGAAAACGAATGTTCACTTCTTACACGGTGAACGACTGTCACGGAGTCAAACTAGCTCAGTTTCTTTGTTGGCTACAAACTGTAAATTGACTCACTGGGGGTCACAGATAAACGCACGATTGGAAGCTCCTGGCCACAGAACTGTCCATCAGAGGAACTGGAAGGAATCATTGGCTTTCTCCAAAGTTGCCCAGGTCACAGCTGTCAATCAAATCCACTATCCCCAGCACCTCGAATGTTTTAGAATTGAATGGGATGTCCTACCTGTGTCAAGTACTTTGAATTATCTGTGTAATTAACAGTCAGCTATCAAAGACGCTGTTTACCCAATAGTCCCCTTATATTCTGCATTCAATCTATATTAGCATATTAAACTACCTTCTGTTTCGATAAGAATCAGACACAGCCTTACTGACACTATACATTTTTACATTGTTTGATAGAAACCGAGACTCGGATGCATATTAATCGGCCTTCGCGGAAGTGTGTATCACTGTACCGAGACAGCTCACAGGACCATGATTAACACTGTGAACTAATAATAAGGAGCTCATATCAATAATCTAACGCAGGCAAAAACATATTTTTATCACAATCTTTCAGGAATGCTGCAACACGTCACACATTGAAAGGAAGAACTTGCATTACTATAACGCCTTTCACAACCTCAGGATGTCCCAAAGCACTTCACAGCCAATAAAGTGTAGTCACTGTTGTAATGTAGGAAATGCAGCACCAGTTTGCACACAGCAAGCTCCCACAAAAAGCAATGAGATAAAGGACCAAATAATGTTTTTGGTGGTGTTGGTTGAAGAATAAATGTTGGGCAGGACAACTTCTCTGGTCTTTTTTTGAATAGTACCACGAGGTCATTTACATACACCTAAGAGGGCAGATAGAGCCTCGGTTTAACTTTTCAGCTGAAAGACAGCACCTTCAATAGTGCAGCAATCACTCATGTGCTTAAGTCTCTGGAGAAAGATATAGAGAAACTATTTCCTCTGGTGGGGGAGACCAGAAAAAGGGGACATAACCTTAAAGTTAGAGCTAGCCCGTTCAGGGGGTGATGTCGGGAAGCACTTCTTCACACAAAGGATAGTGGCAATCTGAAACTCTCTCCCTCAAAAAGCTGTGGATGCTGGGTCATTTGGAGTTGTCAGAAATGAGATTGATAGCTTTTTATTAGGTAAGGGTATTATGGCACCAAGACGGGTAAATGGTGTTGAGGTACAGATCAGCCATGATCTAATTGAATGGCAGAACAGGCTTGAGAGGCTGAATGGCCTCTCTACGTTCCACAGTCCATCTACTAGTTTTGTAATAGCAAAATACTGCGGATGCTGGAAATCTGAAAAAAAAACAACAGAAAATGCTGGAAACACTCAGCAGGTCAGGCAGCATCGTGGAGAGAGAAACAGAGTTAACGTTTCAGTTCTGACGAAGGGTCATCGACCTGAAACGTTAACTCTGTTTCTCTCTCCACGATGCTGCCTGACCTGCTGAATGTTTCCAGCAATTTCTGTTGTTGTACTAGTTTTGTAAATTCTCTTTATTTGGTATGAAATTTTTTCCCAAATAAAATGATTTACGTTTTTGCTGAATATTTTCGAAGTTGCAAAGCAGTAAAAGGTCATATCAGGACAGCCTTAAAAAAAAAACCATGGAAGCAGCTTGAAATTCCTCTCGTAATAAAAATGGGAGAATGTCTTGTTTTACTCCATAATGAATGACCTACTAATGAAACCGCAAGTACAGTAGGCTCTCAACTATGATTTCTAAGAGCCTTCAGTTAGCGTCGCTCTCATGCCTTCCATTAACCCCCTCCCTCGTGTTGAATTTGATCCAGCCTCAGATCAGTTTAAACTGAAATAAGCTTTATGAACAAGGCGGTTGCATTAAAACAAGACACCCTTCGTGATATTTTCTCACTAAAAACCACAGTGACTTCCAAGAGGGGACATGTTTGCGGATTATAAACTATTGAAGTTAATTTTTTCACAAGGTGAGTGCGGCCAGGTGCAGAGATGTGCTATTCGCTCGGTCTAATCAGCACCGCTATAAGCTGAGGTCCCAGTAGTGACAGCATCGTAGTCCCAAGAAGGCCGCAGTTTCGGTGAAGTGAACGGGAGGGAGGGGGGTCGTTCCCCATCGTTTTGCCTTCTGACTCTCTATGTATCTGGAGATAGATATAGAGAAACTATTTCTTCTGGTGGGGGGAGTCCAGAAAAAGGGGCATAACCTTAAAGTTAGAGCTGGGCCATTCAGGGGGTGATGTCTGGAAGCACTTCTTCACACAAAGGATCGTGGAAATCTGGAACTCTCTCCCTCAAAAAGCTGTGGTTGCTGGGTCAATTGGAGCTGTCAAAAATGAGATTGATAGCTTTTTGCTAGGTAAGGGTACTAAGGGTTATGGAACCAAGATTGGTAAATGGTGCTGAGGTACAGATCAGCCATGATCTAATTGAATTGCTGGAGCCTTATGCATACGAAGGCAGTGGCACCCAGCTGACGTTGTAACATGGAAGGTCTCTCCCCCGAAGCGAGATCCCAGAACCTAGTGCCCAGGTGCGAAAGTGAAAAAATTCAACTAAAAAAAAACTTGATCGTTTTTACACCCAACAGAAAAACAGTGTAAGAACTTCTGGCCTTTCTCAGGGAAGGGGAGAGGGTGACACCTTTCCACCACCACCCCCCCTCCCCCAACTTTTAGGGCCGTTCCTTTCCATTGAAGCAGGTGGCAATCCTTACTCCGAGATCTCTGCACTCCTCCAATTCTGGCCTTTTGTGCATCCCTGAAATTCATCGCTCCGCCATTGGCCGTGCCTTCAGCTTCCTAGGCCCTAAGCTCTTCGCCTCCTTTAAGATGCTCCTTAAAACCTACCTCTTTGACCAAGCTTTTGAACACACGTCCTAATATCTCCTAATACAGTTTGGTGTCAAATTTGGTTTGATAGCGCTCCTGTGAAGCGCCTTGGGACATTTTACTACGTTAAAGGAGCTATATAAACAACAACAACTTGTATTTATATAGCAGCACCTTTAACGGTGTAAAACGTCCCAAGCTGCTTCACAGGAGCGATTATAAAACAAAGTTTGACACCGAGCCACATCAGGAGAAATTAGGGCAGATGACCGAAAGCTCGGTCAAAGAGGTAGGTTTTAAGGAGCGTCTTAAAGGAGGAGCGAGAGAGGTGGAGAGGCGGAGAGGTTTAGGGAGGGAATTCCAGAGCTTAGGGCCTTGGCAGCTGAAGGCACGGCCGCCAATGGTGGAGCGCTTATAGTCAGGGATGCTCAAGAGGCCAGATATAAATGCGAGTTGTTGTTGTTATTGTTGTACAATAACAGCTCCTATCCACCCTTCCTTATTTAAACTGATAGTGTACATCAGGAGGTAAGAGATCGAGGCCTCCCAGCCTGGATAAAACTCGGGGGGGTTAATGACACAATATTAGACGTATGGCTAAATGGCAAGATCCTTTTAAACAATTAACACCGCACCAAAATGAGATACTGTGTTGTTTTAAATCCTTTCTCACTGATGGTGCTCAAAATGGCTGCCCCCCACCCCCCCCCCCCCCTTGCTATTCCAGCTGCATAGTTACAACTGACATTCGTGCAATAGAATCACATTCGCCAACGAGGTAAAACAGAGGCCAGGCATACATTAGTCATAAAAGCTTGTGGTCATGCTGAACATTTATTTAAAAATTGATGCTGAAATCTGTTGGGAGTGAAATATTTAACGTTTTTGTGCTTTCATTGTCCCGGAGTCATGGGGTTAATGCATCTTCCTTGTCCCTGTGCGGGTAATAGCATCATTTTATTGCTGCTGTGGCTGTTTGCCCAGAAAAAATTAGAGCTGTCAGGCAGTTTCTGAGATGACTATGAATTAATGGTCCTCTGGGAGACAGCCTCATCAGGTCAGAGTGATTCAGGGGGTACTAGGGGGAGGTCATGTGACTGGGCTCGGAGAAAGAGACAATCTGCCACTGAAGCACACTCGGAATTGGAAATACAGAGTCACTGAGTGGCAAGAGCTCCTTCTGCCTCAGTGTTTTATGCACAGTTCCCAGGTAAATGAGCGGGCTCATTAACATCACCCATACTGAGGCCTGTTGCTAACTGGTGAGGTCCTAAAGGCTCCTGTTCCGATTCGTCACCTGGGAAGCCCGCGTATATCTGATAACGTTTTCTTTTTAATTAGCATTTTATTTCAAGAGCCCAAACAGTAGAAAGAAACAAGTTGAAACAGGAAAATGTTGAAACAATTAAGGGCTCAGGTTTAAAGAATTTTTAATTTAACATTTGTTTTACAAAAGGAATAAATTGTACATAGATTTTCACACTTAAATAGGGGTGGTTTATAATCACACTGACTTTGGGGTGGTATATTCCATTGATATAGAGGTGGTATATATTCCCACTGATTTAGGAGTGATATATATTTTCAGTGATATATATTCTCACTGATACAGGAGCAGCCTATATTCTCACATGTAGGAGTGGTATATATTCTCACTGATTTAGTGTAGACTCTTGGTTAGTTAATGACTATGATCTGTGCTATTGGATTCCATGGACAGTTTTCTTTCTACTTCAGTTCAGTGCTGAGCGAGCGCTGCATTGTCAAAGGTGAAAGGCGGATGTAAAAGGTTCTTTGAAGACGAGCATGGAGCTCTCCCGATGTCCTAGCCAATATTCATCAACCAACTACCAATAAAAAAATAAACTATCCGGTCATTTATCTCATTGCTGTGCGCAAATTGGCTGCTGCGTTTGCCTCCGTGACAACAGTAACCGTTCTTTTCAATAGTGATGCATTCACTGTGAAGAACTTTGGAACATCCTCCCCTTTTCCTCTACCGTCCAAATTTCCTCCCTTCCTTTACTAAAGATGGTGACAGATGCTGGGGTTTGGTTCCTCAGGCATTGATAGTCCTCCCGTTAGGTATCCAAACAGCCCAAACAGTAAGTGTCAGCAGGCTATTTGACCTGATGTGTATACACGCACGCACGCACACACACACACATTCAAGCAAAAGTCATTCAAAAGTGATCTGGAGTGGGGACTCAGGCTGATTTCCCCATCTCCCTCTACCTAGACTAGGAGCACTGAAACCATTGGGAACACTGCTACCACTGCCATGAGTGTGAGCAGCTAATTCAGCTCACACTGGGGATTGAGTCTAGGACTTGCTGATCCATAGAGTCCAGTGAAAGCCAGCAGAGAGAATTTCCGTATTCAACCTTCCTGGGAGCTCTCAAGCAAGAACTAATTGAGCTAAGGCTGTCCCTTTAGCTCAGAGCTTGGATAATCTGTGCTGCTGTTGGTTTGGAGCACAGAATTTCAGAGTTTAAGATTTAATTTCACTCCGATCCCCAGTTACCAGCGGAAACAAGCAATTTTTAAATGTGATATTTTGGTGCGGATGTTTCTTTGGTGCTTGTTAAGGTCAAGGGTATCACTGCTAGGGAATAGCTATGCATAGTCTGTCAGGATCAAGTACTTCCAGGTCAGACATAACACATGTTGGTACAGAATAAAGGTCCCTCTACTCTGTCCCATCAGGCACTCCCAGGGCAGATACAGCATGGGTTAGGTGCAGAATAGGTGCCTACCCACAGCCTCAGGATAAAGGGTAGACCATTCAGGACTGAGATGAGAAGAAATTTCTTTACACAGAGGGTGGTGAATCTTTGGAATTCTCTACCCCAGGGGGCTGTGGAGGCTCAGTCATTGGGTATATTCAAAACAGAAGTCGATAGATTTCTGACTAGTAAGGGCAACAAGGGATATGGTGATAGGGCCGGTGAATGGAGTTGAGGCAGAAGATCAGCCATGATCTCATTGAATGGCGGAGCAGGCTCGAAGGGCCGAATGGCCTACTCCTGCTCCTATTTCTTATGTTCTTATGTTCTGATAAGGGTCCCTCTACACTGTCCATCAAGAATGTGTAGGTCAGATACAGCAAGGAATATATGCAGAATAAATATTCTTCTGCACGGTCTCATCAAGCACTCACAGGTCACATACAGCACAGGCTTGATGCAGAATAAAGCTCCCTCTATACTTTCCTGTCAAGCAGTCGATGGCCAGCTACAACCCAGTTTAGATGCAGAGTAAAACCATCTCTACAGTCTCAGCAAACACTCAAAGGCCAGGGATATCCCTGGTTAGAAGTGGGAAAATCACCCCCTAGACTGCCTCATGGGTTAGACACAGGACAGTGCTTGCTCTACACTACCTCTTCAAGCAATCCCAGGTCAGACAGTGGGCTGAATGACCTCTTGCTGTGCTGTCATTTCTTCACTGGAGCAGAGATGGTTAAGAGGATCCCATTGAGATATTCAAAATGATGAAAGGTTTTGAGAGGGTAAACAGTGAAGAATTGTTTCCGTTGTCTGGCAGGTCAGTAACAAGGAGCCATAAACTCCTTATTATCTTATTATCATTGGAGGGCTATTGCAACTTGAAACACTTTAGCACAAATGGCTGTTGAGACAGAGACTGTAACATCTTTGAAAAGGCAATTGAGTAAGTTTTTGAAAAGGAAGAAAATAAAAATATACAGGAAGGGGTTGGGAGCTGGAATGGGACCAGATAGTTCAGTACTGGGACAGGCGTGATAAGCCAAATGGCCCCCTTCTGTGCTGTCATTTCTATGATTCTATGATTGTTGATGTAGCCTGGGTTAGATTCAGAGTAAAGCTTCCTCTACACCGTCCCATCAAACACTCCTAGGTCTTCTGGATTTGATTAAGATTAAAGCACCCTCTGCACTGTCTCATCAACTCTTTCAGGTCAGGTACCATCCCAGATAAATGCAGAGTAAAGCTTCTTCTTCCATGAAGTGCTCTCAGGTTAGGTATAGCACAGGTTTGATGCACAGTAAAACCTCTCCACACTGACCCATCCAACACTCACAGTTTAGGGCAGCCTGGATTAGATGCAGGATAAAGCCTCCTCTGTTCTAGCAATGTGAGCGAACCGCAAACTTAGAAAATCCTGATGCTTCCGTACAAGGTGGGTGGAAAAAGATCATATATATATCCTATATCCCAGCAACTCGGTGTCAAACGGTATAGGAGAACAACAGAAAGGAAGAGGAAAAGGTGCATAACATAAGCCCTATAATTGTTGCCCAATTTTCTTCGCTTGTTCCGGATTGTGTACCTTTATCTCCTGTTGACTGGGTGGATGGAGTATTGTTTTAAATGGCTGTTTTTCACTTAACGTAACATTAATCGTTGGGCCAATCTTTAGCATTTTGCCTTCTCTGTACTACTGACTGAGATCATATGAATCTCTATTTACAACTATCACAAGGAATTATCCACATTATCATGGGATGTCTCTGCGATTTGAAGCCCCTTCAAACAGTGGATGAGATGAAAGGGTTGTTTTGTGTGTGTTCAGTAACTTGTGCTGTTATACTGAATGAGAGACCTCCACACTTTGAATCAATCACTGTTTGGACTTGACATAGTTCAAGTCTTTATCAAATGATTCAATTTGATGTCCTTGGAGAGAGTGTTTGCACAAACTTTGACCTTTTCTGGCATTAAGGGCTGGCAGAATGGTGCCACTGTCTTCGACTTTTAATCAGGCTGTGTAGCGAATGACAGTTCCTTATGACAGATGCTAATTTGTAATGGGGGCTGGGAGCCTGCCTGTTTGGTGACCCCTTACACTAAATAACAAAGAATGTTAGCCCGCCCTGTGGAGTGACAATCCCAGGATCCTGATGCAGAAATATGAGCATTCTTGGGTGGCGCGGATATAAGCAGATGCAATCTGGTTCTTGGATTATCACTGGTGACAGTGATTATCTCTGCATATGACCTGGTACGTCATTTGGGTCTACTCCAGCCCGACTGCATAATTTGTTAAATGTGACTTTGTGTTTTTGTATCATGCTTGATTACTTCACAAGAAATCCAATTGAATTATTAGATAGAAAGACTTGCATTTATATAGCGCCTTTCCTGACCTTAGGAGTCCCAAAGCACTTTACAGCCGAGGAAGTATTTGTGAAGTGCAGTCACTGTTGTAATGTAGGAAACACAGCAGACAATTTGCGCACAGCAAGCTCCCACAAACAACAATGTGATCAGGTTTTTAGGCGTTGGTTGAGGGATAAATATTAGCCAGGACACTGAGGAGAATTCCCCAGCTCTTTTTTATATTCGTTCATGGGTTGTGGGTGTCGCTAGCAAGACCAGCATTTATTGCCCATTCCTAATTGCCCTTGAGAAGGTGGTGGTGAGCCGCCTTCTTGAACCGCTGCTGTCCGTGTGGTGAAAGTACTCCCACAGTGCTGTTAGGGAGGGAGTTCCAGGATTTTGACCCAGCAACGATGAAGGAACGGCGATATACTTCTAAGTCAGGATGGTGTGTGACTTGGAGGGGAACTTGAAGGTGGTGGTGTTCCCATGTGCCTGCTGCCCTTGTCCTTCTAGGTGGTAGAAGTCGCAGGTTTGGGAGGTGCTGCTGAAGAAGCCTTGGCGAGTTGCTGCAGTGCATCTTGTAGATGGTACACACTGCAGCCACGGTACGCCGGTGGTGGAGGGAGTGTATGTTTAAGGTGGTGGATGGGGTGCCAATCAAGCGGGCTGCTTTGACCTGGATAGTGTCGAGCTTCTTGAGTGTTGTTGGAGTTGCACTCATCCAGGCAAGTGGAGAGTATTCTATCACACTCCTGACTTGTGCCTTGTAGATGGTGGAAAGGCTTTGGGGAGTCAGGAGGTGATACACTCGCTGCAGAATACCCAGTCTTTGACCTGCTCTTGTAACTACAGTATTTATGTGGCTGATCCAGTTAAGTTTCTGGTCAATGGTGACCCCCAGGGTGTTGATGGTGGGGGATTCGGTGATGGTAATGCCTTTGAATGTCAAGGGGCAGTGGTTAGACTCTAGCTTGTTGGAGATAGTCATTGACTGGCACTTGTGGTGCGAATGTTACCTGCCACTTATCAGCTGAAGCCTGAATGTCGTCCAGGTCTTGTTGCACGCGGGCATGGACTGCTTCATTATCTGAGGAGTTACGAATGGCACTGAACACTGTGCAGTCATCAGCGAACATCTCCATTTCTGACCTTATGTTGGAGGGAAGGTCATTGATGAAGCAGCTGAAGATGGTTGGGCCTAGAACACTGCCCTGAGCAACTCCTGCAGCGATGTCCTGGGGCTGTGAGGAGTGACCTCCAACCACCACAACCATCTTCCTTTGTGCTAGGTATGACTCCAGCCAGTGGAGAGTTTTCCCCCCGATTCCCATTGACTTTAGTTTTACTAGGGCTCTTTGATGCCACACTCGGTCAAATGCTGCCTTCTTCAAAATAGTACCATGGGATCTTTTACGTCCACCTGAGAGGAAAGACAATCTAGGCTGATCTTTCAGAATAGATGTTAAACTGTCTGCCCTCTTCTGAAAGATCAGCCTAGATTATGTGCTCAGTTTTCTAGAGTGGGTCTTGAACCCACATTCTTCTTACTCAGAGGCAAGTGTGCTACTACTGAGCCACAAATAACACCTGCATTGATGGATAGACACAGTGATTCTGAAACCTAGGCTACTAAAATAATAGTCGAACTATTGGGTGCCACTGACTGAGGAATCTGAGTTCAAATCACAGGGAATGAAATATGATTTGAAACCAGTGTCATAGTAAATGGTTCAACCCTGAACCACTTGTTTGTACAGGAAACATTAAGAGCAACACAACAAGAATCATAGAAAATGGAAGCAGGACTGAGAGGTGCAGTGTGTTAACAATTGGATCTGAGTTCAAATCCAGACCACGCTAATGGGATAAAACTCTCCTTTTGCAATGTTTTACCTTCCATGGATGGCAATGGAAAGGAAATTTGGGCGGGGTGTGTAACAGGCGGGGGTTTAACGGGCGGGGTGTGTAATGGGCGGAGTGTGTAACGGGCTGGGTGTGTAACAGGCAGGGTGTGTAACAGACGGGGGGTTTAACGGGCGGGGTGTGTAACAGGCGGGGTGTGTAATGGGCGGGATGTGTAACAGGCGGGGTGTGTAATGGGCGGGGTGTGTAACAGGCGGGGTGTATAATGGGCGGGATGTGTAACAGGCGGGGTGTGTAATGGGCGGGGTGTGTAACAGGCGGGGGGTTTAACGGGCGGGGTGTGTAACAGGCAGGGGTGTGTAACAGGCGGGGTGTGTAATGGGCGGGATTTGTAATGGGCGGAGTGTGTAACGGGCGGGGGGTTTAACGTGCGGGGTGTGTAACGGGTGGAGTGTGTAACGGGCGGGATGTGTAACGGGCGGGGTGTTTAACATGCGGGGTGTGTAACAGGGGGGTGTGTAACGGGCAGGGTGTGTAACGGGCTGGGTGTGTAACAGGCGGGGTGTGTAACGGGCAGGTGTGTAACGGGCGGGTGTGTAACGGGCGGGGTGTGTAACGGGCGGGATGTGTAACGGGCGGGTGTGTAACTGGCGGGGTGTGTAACGGGCGGGGTGTGTAATGGCCAGAGTGTAACGGGCGGGCTGAGTAACAGGCGGGGTGTGTAACGGGTGGGGTGTGTAACGGGCGGGGTGTGTAACGGATGGGGTGTGTAACAGGCGGGGTGTGTAACAGGCGGTGTGTGCAACGGGCGGGGTGTGTAACGGGCGGGGTGTGTAACGGGCGGAGTGTGTAACGGGCGGGGTGTGTAACGGGCTAGGTGTGTAACGGGTGGGGTGTGTAACGGGCTAGGTGTGTAACGGGTGGGGTGTGTAACGGGCTAGGTGTGTAACGGGTGGGGTGTGTAACGGGCGGGTGTGTAACTGGCGGGGTGTGTAACGGGCAGGTGTGTAACGGGCGGGTGTGTAACGGGCGGGGTGTGTAACGGGTGGGGTGTGTAACGGGCGGGTGTGTAACTGGCGGGGTGTGTAATGGGCGGGGTGTGTAACAGGCGGGGTGTGTAACGGGTGGGGTGTGTAACGGGCGGGGTGTGTAACGGATGGGGTGTGTAACGGGCGGCGGGTTTAACGGGCGGGGTGTGTAACGGGCGGGGTGTTTAACAGGGTGTGTAACGGGGTGATGTAACGGGCGGGGGGTGTAACGTGGGGGGTGTAACGTGCGGGGGGTGTAATGGGCGGGGGGTGTAATGGGAGGTGTAATGCAGTGTGTAATGGATGGCCAATCCACTACCACCTGATCTATGCCCCCATCAAAAACAGTTTCACTCCCATAGTGTCACTAATTCACAGTCGAGAGTGTCAGTTTGGCTCAGTCGGTAGCAGTCTTGCTTGTGACTCAGAAGATCGTGGGTTCAAAACTTTCTTCAGAACTTGAGCCCATAATTTAGGACTACATTTGAGTGCAACAGTGTCAAAGGTGCTGTCCTTTGGATGAGATGTGATGTGGCCCTTCTGCCTGTTCAGTTAGCTCAGGTTGACTTTGATCGCGCTACAGGCTGCGCGCACGCTGTGCACTTCATGCTTTGGACGCGCAGGTAAGTACTGAAGATTTTGGAAATGTAAAAAGGAGGAGTAAGACCCGCTTTTAAGAAGGTAAGTAGTGAATTAAGTATTTTTTTGATTTTTTTTTTACAGGTATATCTTTTTTAGAGACTTTAAAGACAGGTAAGTTTATTTTTAAAACTTTTTAAAAGATTTTAAATTTTTTCAAAAATGTAATTTTTTATTTAAAATGGTTAATTTAATTAACTATACTTATTTTATTAACGTGATGGTTTTTTAAAAAAATTTAATTGAGGTTTAGCTGTTATTTTGGGGGGGTGTAAGATTCATAGATTTCACAGCCATGCTGTGAGACTTATGAATGGAAGATGGTGTGCTGCCATTGGCTCTAACTGAGTCACGTGATCCCACAGCTCGCACGAATTCACTACGCCGCTGGGATACGCAAGCCCAGCACAGCTGATGTCTGGAACATCAAGTTCGTGCGAGCTGGATCTGAAAAAGCACAAGCGAGGTGAGACATCGCGGGGAAGGCTTACCCCCGCGGGAACAGAGCGAGATCAATTTCTGGGCCAATCTCCCGACACTATATGAAGAGCAGGGATTTCTCCTGGTGCTGTGGCCAATATTCCTCCCTCGACCTACACCACGAGAAACAGATTAACTGTTCCATTGCTGTTTGTGAGATCTTGCTGTGTGCAAAATAGATGCCGCATTTGCTTATTAACAACGGTAACCCCACTTCAAATAATTCACTGTGTTGGAGCACTTTTCAATCGATGTAGTGAGGTGCTAGATAAATCTATACCTTCTTTCTTGGGACATACTCTTGTGGATGAGCGTCTGATCTTTCCTAACCGTAAACATTACACTATGAGCTGAAGCCCCGCAAACTTTCAAAGCTTTAAGTATTGTTCAAGTGTGTGAATGAATATCACATATCGAGGGTCATTTTGACTTTGTGGGACAGTGTAAGACGGATGATAGTAAATCAGCAGCCTGTTTTACATCACTCCCCACTGAAGTCAATTGATGTAAAGCGGTCTGCCGACTCGCTATCACCTGTTACACACGATTGCACAAAGTCAAAATAGCCCGCATCAGTTGATGGGAAAATTTCATAGAATCATAGGGGGAAAAATTCAGTTGGTTGCGCCTCCTGTTAGCGCCTTAAGAGGGCGCTAATGGGGCGCAAAGCAGCTAGCGCCCGGGCGCGGCGATGTTTGCGCCGCTCGCGAAATTAACTAGACATTTTGTGGCGGCGTTAAACACTACCGCCACGATCTCCTCCGCCGGCAGATCGTGACGTCAGTCGAGTGCGCAACGCCCCGGTATCGCCCCGGAGCGGATATTGAGTGGCGCCCCCTGCCTTACCGCCTGCCGCTAGCAACGACAGGTTGAGGGGAGCATTTTGCAGTCAGGAAGGGACTGGGGGAGCGCTATTTAAAGGCGACTGCTTCCTGCCTTTTACTGTTGGTGCCATTTTTGAACCACGCATTCTGAGAGAGAGAGAGAGAGACTTCTGGAGAGATTCAACGCTGTGTGAAGGAGTTTTGGGTACTGAGCAGCACTTTGAAGGTTCATTTTGATTTGCCCTTCCTTGTATCGATTTAGAAGAGACTGTGGGGGCTGCAGTCTGAGCTCTTTCCCTGGTACTCTCCATTGTTCTTTCCAGCAGATTTGATGTACAGGTCTCTCCAGGCCGAGATTCAAGGCTGCAATGAGCAGGATGTGGATGGAAAGCAAGATCAACCCTCCCCTTTAAGAACTTGCCCGCGCCATTGTGTGTGTGTTCCATTGTTGACTGACATCACATGAGCTTCGCCAGCGCTCTGAGGTAGCGCCTCGCTCCTCGGCCTTTGCGCCTTAAGACAGGTGTGAAGCGCCTGATTTAGCGCTCCAATCACCTCCAGGGGCGATAAAAGTCAAGTTTGCAGTCGGAGGCGATAATTAGCGCCACGCGCTAAACTTTGCGCCCGGCTGATAATTGCGCCCCAAATGGGGCGATACTGAATTTCTCCCCCATAGAATCTTACAGTACAGAAGGAGGCCATTGTGCCTGTGCTGGCTCTTTGAAAGATTATTAACATCTAATTATTTGTAATACACTTCAACAAATGAACTGGCACAGGCTGTGAAGGACTGTGTGCCTGTATACAGCAGTTGATTCTTCCTCTTTTTAAAATGATATTAACTAGCTGCCGCTTGCTGCTCAAGGGATCAGGTCTGCGCTGTTGAGCTGCATTAAAAATGCAGAATGTAGGCTTTGCTTCCAGCCATGCTCTCCCAAGTAGAAACAGCAAATTACATTTAAACCTGCGCCCGCGCTCTGTGCGAGTGCACAGCTCCTGAAGTGCCAGCCGGCGTTTCCAGGGAATGCCTGCTTCTCGGTGTAGAGGGCTGGGAAGATAAGGGTTCACCCTCGGACTTCTCCGTGCGGCCATCACTTCACTAGAGGGAGGGGAAACGCTGGCCAGATCACCCTGGGCTGACCGTGATGCACATCTGTAGAATTTCAAGAGGCCCGGGCATTAAACCAAGCCGCCCCTTTGACTGAGAAACAGCCATAGCATGGACAGGAGAAAGATTCAAATTAAATAGTTGAAGGAGAAACAATTGCAGGGATAGGGGAAAAGAGCCGGGGAGTGGGACGAACTGGATTGCTCTTTGAAAGAGCCGGCGCGGACTCGATGGGCCGAATGGCCTCCTTCTGTGCTGTACTATTCTATCGTGAACTCTGCTGACAGTTCACTGTTTAGCCGGTGAGTAGCTGAGCCACGCAGACCCGGGTAGCCTCAGGTTCGGTCCATTGTCTTGTGCTGAATTTGTTGATCTCAGGCAGGATGGCAGTAGAGACTGGACACTTCACCTTAGTGTCCCAGGTTAGGAAGGAGTAAATCCACTAGCGTTCACACTGCCGATTGCTCGCCAGCGACTCCTACTGGAGGTGGATGTGAGGTCAGGATCAGGCTTGGCTGTGATAACCCCCGTGGTTGAATGGCCTGCTGACACTCATGTCAAGGATCCCATGCCAACGATGGTGCTTTAGGCGAGGCACTTGAGGGCAAGGAATCAGGAGAGGAGGAGAAGGCTGAGAATTGGCAGAGAGGACGGCAGGGAGAAAAACTATACAATGTTCAAAAATTACAGACATATTGAAGATCAAACTCAGCTTTTGTTACAGAGACTATTTGATGGTTTGCAGACAGAGTACATTGACAGTAGGATCTGATGGTTCTCACATATGTCGATGGTTTTGGTGCTTGTAACAACGCAAGCTCGAGGAACAGCACCTCATCTTTCTACGAGGCACTTTACTGCCTTCCGGCCTTAACACTGAATTTAACAACTTCAGACCTTAAGCACCACTCCCATTTTCTCTCGGACAGCAGGTGCTGGTCATGAAAGGTGCTGCACTAAAGCCACTGGGCGTGGAGGAGGTGTGGGCTGGTGCCTGGGGTGGGGATCCCCTATCAGTACACAGCTGGGTGGTGGTCTGCACCCCTGGGGTCTAAGCACCTTTCTTCTGCCACATTCCCGAGTGACGCGAGCCTTCTGCTCTTTGCCAGATTTTTCATGCTTCCCTCCCTTTCTGCTATTCTGCTGTAATCATTTATACCTCCTCTGGACCCATCTTTAGTTTCTATAATAAAACCAGAAAATGCTGGATACACTCAGCAGGTCAGGCAGGATCTGTGGCGAGAGAAACAGAGTTAGCGTTTCAGGTTGCTGACCTTACATCAGAACTGGAAAAAAATGTTTCTTTACTTGTCTCATTATCACCTCCTTTTGCCTTGCACCATCATCACTTTTGTCATTTAATCCCTCCTGCCCTCCACCCTATCACAGACTTTCCCTTTTGTTCTATTGCTGCCCCCCTTTCCCTGGCTCTGTATTTGCTTAAAAGTTGCTCATCTCTAACATCTTCCAGTTCTGATGATAGGTCATCGACCTAAAAACCCTAACTCTAGGAACATAGAAACATTGGAGGAGGCCATTCAGCCCCTCGAGCCTGTTCCGCCATTCAGTTAGGTCATGGCTGATCTGTATCTTAACTCCATCTACCTGCCTTGGTTCCATACCCCTTAACTTTGTTTCTCTCTCCACAGATTCTGCCTGACCTGCTGAGTGTTTCCAGCATTTTCTGTTTTATGACCCTCCTTACCGTGTTTCTTTTCGCACTTCAAGGAGTTAAAGGCTTCTGAACAGAATATTAATTGTACATTAGTCTTAAGGATGCCTTGAGTGGTGCCCACTGTGTAATCTGTAGTGGCGGGGACAAGCGAGAACAACATCCAATTGACTCTGCTTCTCGTTGCTAGGTAACCGATACTGGTATGTACATCTGTGTCGCCACAGGATCGAGTGGGGAGACCACCTGGAGCGGTTACCTGGAGGTGCAAGGTACGATGTAGTTAAGTCACATCATGTCAGGTAGTAAGCAAACAGGAGCCAGGACAGGTCACCTGCGTGGTCTGTTTAATCAAAATTAAATGGAGAGATGGAACCACAGGTGCATTTGGCCTAAATTCAAAGTAGGAAAGATTGTTCACCGTGACGGTTACGAAATAAGCACGAGGACATGGTGCTGCTGCTGGATTAGTAACCTCAGAGAACGTGAGTTCGAATCCCACCATAGGAGTTTGAGAATTTGAATTCAGTTAGAAAATCTGGAAATAAAAAGTTGGTATCGGTAAAAGTGACCATGAAGCCGTTGCATTGTCGTTAAAAACCCAACGGGTTCACTAAATGTCCTTTAGGGAAGGTAACCTCACATCCTTACCCGGTCTGGCCTATATGTGACTCCAGTCCCACACCAACGTGGTTGGCTTTTAACTGCTCTCTGAAGTGGCCCAGCGAGCCGTATCAAACCACCAACACCAATGAATGTTGGCCCTGCCAGTGATGCCTATATCCTGAGAATACATTTTTTTAAACTTGTAGCTTAAACTTGAAGGGAAAATGCACCCACTAAAAAGGAGAGGGGATCCTAAGCAGTGGAGGAGAGTTGGCTGTGCGGTGTGAGGGGAGGACGGGGGGGCGGGGGGATGGGGGGAAGAGGGCTGGGGTAAAGGACGAAGGATGGTCCTGGACAGTTACAAAGGAGAGGAGCTCAGTCGGGAGCTGCCAGCCTGGGAGCCATCCCTGGCTGAAATATTAACAGAGCGCCTGATAAATAGCTGGCCTTTCCTTATAATTGCTCTTAAATGAACTCACCTTCCCATACATCACTGACTGCTTGGATTTCAGTGCCACAACCTGACCTAGAATGGGGGCGGGTCAGAGGTTAAACAAACGTGTTTGATTGTGCAGTGCATTACGGAAATTGATGGCCTCTGAAGCAAGGGCTGAAGAGGACAAGGCAGTGCAACGCCCATGGTGCATTTGAACCTTGAAGAGAAGGCCCTGCAGCACTTCTGACGACGGGGGGCGGGGTGCGGTGCTGGTATAGACTTGAGCTCCTGCCGGTTAGTGGGTACAAGTTGATGCCTGCAGTAGGCAGCTGTTGCCTTTGAGGCTTTGTGAGTAACTTCAATAAAAAACCAAACCAGGGTTTATTTCTAGAGGGATAGAATTGAAAAGTAGGGAAGTTATGCTGAACCTGTATCGAACCTTGGTTAGACCACACTTGGAGAACTGCGTACAGTTCTGGCCGCCATATTATAAAAAGGATATAGAGGCAATGGAGAGGGTGCAGAGAAGATTTACAAGGATGATGCCAGAAATGCGAGGGTATACATATCAGGTTGGGTTCCTTTTCTCTTGAAAAAAGAAGGCTGAGGGGTGACCTAATAGAGGTCTTTAAAATTATAAAAGGTTTTGATAGAGTGGATACAGAGAGAATGTTTCCACTTGTGGGGAAGAGCATAACTAGAGGCCGTCAATATAAGATAGTCACCAAGAAATTCAATAGGGAATTCAGAAGAAACTTCTTTACCCAAAGAGTGGTGAGAATGTGGAACTCGCTACCACAAGGAGTGGTTGAAGCAAATAGTATAGATGCATTTAAGGGGAGGCTAGACAAGCATATGAGGGAGAAGGGAATAGAGGGTTATGCTGATAGAGTTAGATGAGGAAAGACGGGAGGAGGCTCGAGTGGAGCATAAACGCCAGCATGGACTGGTTGGGCCGAATGGCCTGTTTCTGTGCCGTATATCCGATGTAACCCTATGTAATTCATGACACAGTCTGACAAGACTCACATCCCAGCAATCCCCAAGGTGATCAAGCAGGTTCTCAGCCATAAGTATTTAAACTGGGGTCATCTGTGAGAGGATGTCAGAGGGTAAATTCAGCTTAGAGCATCACTCAATGGCAACGCAGCATGCCGAATCGACCCTTAGCCGCAGGTAGCGCGTGCCGAATTCCCTCCCGGATTTCTGTGTCTATTTGTATCCTTTGTTTTATTAGCACGTTGCTTCTGTTGCTGTTATGTTGAACAACGTTTTCTGCGTTGTTTTCCTTTGAGTGGCCAACACTGTCTATGGGAATGCAGAACAGGACTGGGGTCCCAGGGACTGTGTCTATATGTGCTTGGCTGGTCACTGGGAGTATACTAGTGTCTGCAGGGTGCCTCTGGCACTGTGTCTATAGTTACAGGGGGCCCCAAGGTGTCTTCCAGACTGAAAAGTTCAACCTGACTTTTATAAATACCAGGGAGCTGGATAGGCCAATTCGCCTTTTCTCATTGTTAGATTTTTCTCCCCCTCCTCCCCTCCCCTCTATTAAAGTGTGGACAGATGCTGGGGTACAGTAAAAAGGGCACAGGCTGCCCTCAGTTACCTCAGCTATGCAACCCTTCTGCCTGTGCAAGCCAGAACAGCAAGGCCTCAAATTTGTGCTGGCTAATTGGCCACAGGGTGCGTCACACAGTTGAGTTTGATTGCTGTCGCCATTTGATTGGATATTTTGAAGTTTAAATGTCCAATCGAGGAGCCAGAAGTCAAGCCCTACCATCTGATTGGGTGTTTCATGTTCTCCTCCCTCCACTGCCAACTAAAGATTGAATTGCATGACTACATTTAAGCCCCACGTTTTCAGTTACATGGCGCGGTCGCATCTTGGGCTGTGAGATCTGTTTGCCTGTAATTAGATTAAATAATGAAGACGTTAGCTGAAAAAATGCTTCTTTTTTTTCTTTCAGAAAATGGCAGCCCTACTCGCATCCTCTCAGCTGAACCGGACCTTCTGCCCGGCCCACCCTCGAAGCCACTGATCACCGATGTCACCCGTAATAGTGTCACCTTGACATGGCAGCCGAGCCAGCACATGGGAGGCTCGGCAGTCACATCGTACATCATCGAAGCGTTTAGGTAGGAGGAAGAAGGAAAGCAGCTGGGAGAACCGGGAATTAATATCGTTGCACAGAGGCTTCATGTCCCCGCAGACAGGGGCAGGGTGTTATTTAGCGAGTGGCAGCTCTCGGTGCCAATCGCTAGCAGATTTATGAGGCTCGCTCAGGTGGGGAATGTGTTTGTTCACAGAGAGAGATTTGCCTGTCACAGACATGACAGGAATAGCCTTGAATTACTGTCGGACATGTGCTGCACTAACAGGGAAAGGCTATGAGGCAGAACCAACATTGCTTTCCTGGGAAGCAATTGATGGCTGCATTAAAGGAGTCTTGAAATCCATCAGCAACATCGCTGAAAGAACAGCCAGTCTCTGCTTTATGGCTTGAGGTATTAATTCAGAGGAAGAGATAGTAGAACATCGTTACTGTTTTGGTAATTTACTTATTTGATTTTGTTTCCGCTCTCCGCGCTCTTCCTATGCCATGTACCTTTTCAGGTCCTGATGTCTGCTCCCAGATTAGGTCTCCGACATTGGCCCAGGAGAACTCTCCATGTCCAGCCTTTGCTCAGTACCCAGGCTAAGATCCTGGAATCGCCACGTGGGGTAGAGATCATTGCCAAAGAACTGCAACCTCATTCACTTGTATTTTCTTTTTATTAACCCTCCATGTCCCACCTCTCCTGAAGGTGTTGGCTCCTGCTGGAGTACAATCCAAGGGCGTTGGCACATCCCGGTACCTCAACTGGGCACTGTCGTCAACTAACGTCAACAGACTTTTTCCAGCGGGGGGTCTCTGGATAGCGACACGGCCGAGGTTGTGTGTTTTCCCTGTCCCTGCCTTAGATTGAGAACAGAGAACTGGGCTCAACGGGACGAATGGCCTCCTTCTGTGCTGTAACCATTCTATGATTCTATAACTCATTTGCTTAATTTTTGTTCAAAGAATAACATAATTGAGAGAAATCTGGTTTCATGAGAGCACTGCTTTTAGCAACACTCGAAGAATGCATTTGGATTGAGAATGTCTCCTCGTGAATATGCACTCCCTCAGGTTCCTAGAATATAGGAGGTTGTCAAAAGAAGGCACCCAGTGTGCAGTAAGTGTCCTTATAGTGGGGGAAGATTGGCTCTGCTGACTGTCACTAGAAATTATAACCAAACAAAATCTTCATGAACAAATTGACAATATTGATACTCTCAAGCAATTCTTTCCCAAAATGTTATAAACAGCATTAAAAAAGGTAGAAGCAGAAAGAGAGAAATAGTTAGTTTAAGAAGTAGAATATCACATTAAAATAATTTTTAATTGTAGCCAGGATTAAAACATAAAGGGAGTTGCCATGGAAATGGAGCAAACTTAAGTTGCATGTGCACGATTCATGCGCCTCTCTGCTCATCCCCATGGAATCAACAACAACAACTTGCATTTATATAGATAGCGCCTTTAACGTCGGAAAACGTCCCAAGATGCTTCACGGGAGCCTAATCAGACAAAAAGTTGACACGAGCCAAAGGAGGAGATCTTAGGACAGGCGACTAAAAGCTTGGTCAAAGAGATGGATTTTAAGGAGGCTCTTTAAGGAGGAGAGGGAGGTGGAGAGATTGAGAGGTTTCAGGAGGGAATTTCAGACTTTAGAGCCTAGCTGGCTGAAGGCACGGCCACCAGTGGTGATGTGAAGGGAGTGGGGGATGCACAAGTTGCAGAATTGGAGGAACGCAGAGCTCTTGGAGGGTTGTAGGTCTGGAGGAGGGTACAGAGATAGGGAGGGGTAGGCCATGAAGGGATTTCGACACGAGAATGAGAATTTTAAAATTGAGGTGTTGCTGGGCCGTGAGCCAATGTAGGTCAGCGAGCACAGGGGTGATGGGTTAGAATACGGGCAGAGAGCTTTGGATGACCTCAAGATTATGGAGGGTGGAAGATGGGAGACCAGCCAAGAAAGTCTGCAGGTAACAAAAGCATGGAATGTACATTCCAGACACGCCTATGTTTGCTGTCATGGGAACACGGTGGTCTCTATACCCCAGGATCTCCATCCTTGTTGTGAGCTGTGTTTTCTGAAGTCTGGTAAACAGTAATGCTAATGCCAAGCTGGAGTGATGATTTATGTTTTGAGCATGTAAATGATTTTAACTGGATATTGATGAAATACTGCTGGCCGCCCAGGGATTTCAGGTCAAACTTTCAGGGTCGTTAATGCTTATCAGTGTTTGATAGACAGAGGAAAAAACAGCAACAGTAAACTACAGAATGGAGACTGATGGGTTGGATCTCGCCTTTCACCTTTCTAATCCATGTTCAAATCCAACCAAACAGATAATGGGTATAAGAAATGAGGTTGGGTGTAAGGGTCCTACAAGAAATACGGTTGGACAATCTCGATCCAGTTCCTTTTTAGTTTCGGCCCACAGCACCAACTGCCCCAGTTTAGCCTTAATTGACAAGGAGATGGCTGGTTTGAGAAATAGAGAAGCACCAGAGAGAGATGCTGGGAAAATTGAAGTATGAGGTAGAGTTAGCTTTACACTGCATCTAGCTGATGTCATACCTGACCTAGAGGTGCTTGGGGTTGACTCTAGGTGAGAAAAATTCCACTTTGCCCACTTCCGCCGTGAGGCAGGAGAGAAGATCAGGAAATTGCGCATTCCCAGCCTGTGATCTCCCACCCGTTTATTTCAATCAATGCTGAATCATGGGCTAGGAGGACATAATTGAGAGAGTGGTTAACAAAGCATATGGGATCTTGGGCTTCATAAATTGAGGTATTGAGTACAAACGTAGAGAAGTTATGCTGAACCTTTATAAAGCGCTGGTTAGGCCACAACTGGAGTATTGCTTCCAGTTCTGGTCACCACACTTTAGGAAGGATGTGAAGGTCCTTGCGAGGGGGGTGCAGAGGAGATTTACCAGAATGGTTCCGGGAATGGGGGATCTTAGCTACAAGGACAGGTTGGAGAAGCTGGATTTGTTTTCATTAGAGCAAAGGAGGTTGAGGGGTGATATGATTGAGGTGTACAAGATTATGACGGGTTTGGATAGGCTAGACGGGGAAAGGTTGTTCCCACTAGTTGATGGTACAAGGACTAGGGGACGCAGATTTAAGGTTTTGGGCAAGAGATGTGATGTGAGGAAGGGGGGATGTGAGGAAAAACTTTTTTACGCAGCGAGTGGTGAGGACCTGGAACTCGCTGCCGACGGAAGTGGTGGAAGCGGAGACATTCAATGTTTTCAAGGGGAGACTGGATAGGCACTTGAGGGAAATAAACTTGCAGGGCTACGGGGATAGAGCGGGGGAATGGGACTGACTGGATTGCTCTACAGAGAGCAGGCACGGACTCGATGGGCCGAATGGCCTCCTGTGCTGTTATGCCTCTATAGGCTAAAAATTGAGTAGCGCCCTGTTTGGGGCGCTAACTTCGAGCGCCCCGGAAAAATTAGCGCCCCGCACCAGAAATTAAGTGGTTGCGCCCCAAGAGGGAAGCGGGCGCTACTGGAAGTGCCCCGCATCCCTCTTGGGGTGCTGTGAGTCAATATCGCAGCACTACGTGCCACGGTATTGCAGGCCTTCCTCCCCTTCTTAAAGGGGAGGGGCCTTACGCAGCGCGACCTGGGGCCCAGCTGGGCCCCCGGGGATCGGGAGTGCCGGCAAAAGAGCCCGGCACTCGAGAACCAGGAATGGCGGGATTGACCTATGAGGAGAGACTATGTAGTTTAGGGATGTACACACTGGAGTTTAGAAGATTGAGAGGGGACCTCATAGAAGTGTATAAAATTCTGACAGGTCTAGACAGACTAGATGCAGAAGGAATGTTTCCCTTGGCGGGTGAGAACAGAACTAGAGGACATAATTTAAGGATAAGGGCTAAACCATTTAGGACAGAAATGAGGGGGAATTTCTTCACTCAGAGGGTGGTGAACCTGTGGAACTCATTGCCACAGAGGGCAGTGTACGCCAGCTCATTAAATATATTTAAGAGGGAATTAGATATATTTCTACAGGCAAAAGGGGTTAAGGGTTACGGAGAGAAGGCGGGGACGGGATACTGAATTGGAGGATCAGCCATGATCTCATTAAATGGCGGAGCAGGCTCGAAGGGCCGGTGGGCCTACTCCTGCTCCTATTTTCTATGTATCTATGTATCTAACTGCCGGGCTCTTGGAGCGCAGCCGGCACTCCGTGGGGGGGTGCGGTTCAGGAGGCCGGGGACGGGAGCGCAGGCAGGTGCTGGCAGGCGGCCAGCAACAAAAAAGGCTGCCCCGCACCTTGCCTTTAATTAGCGCCTCCCCGGCCGCAGGTAGGGCCCCCTGACCCCGTCGGACATAGCATCCGGCGGCAAGTCAGGGGGCGCTCCTGAAGATCGCGGCCAGGGCGCGAGCAGGAGGCTGCGCACGGCGATGACGTCATCGCTGGCGGCGCAGCGCCGCGGGGCGCTACCGGTTAGCACCGACGCTAACCTCCCGCTGAATTTCACGGGTGGTGTGGGCGGCGCTGCGCCCGGGTGCTAGTTGCTTTGTGCCCCGTTAGCGCCCTCTTAGGGCGCTAACGGGAGGCACAGAGCAACCCAATATTTCCCCCTATGACTCTGAATTTCTCAATGTACACTCCCAGCATGCACCAAGAATGGGCAGAATGGAATTTTTACCCTTAGGTGCCCAGAACAGAAGATGAAATGGGAAAGTGTTCCACTCCCTGACATTAAAATCCCTTGCCTAAGTGAGAACAAAATGAAAGGTAAAATTTACAGATTCCTCCTTATAGGTGGGCCCCTCAATCATGTTTAACTGGCCTGTTAGAGGCCCATAGATTTTTTCTCTAAGCGTAGTATCCAGCACTGTAGGTGTATTGTGTAAAACTGATGCCTGGTTTATTGACACAAGGACAATATGCAATCAGTAGACAAATAAGAGAAAAGTGCAGAACCTGAGCTCTTGTTGACTTTGAGGGGGATAATGGAATGCCCCCTTAACCATCCATTAGCGTGTAATGTAATGTGCAGAAAAATGAACCCAATTGTTCAGTCGCTGGTTAGTTACAGGTTTTTTAACGTAATTCAATTCCCACCCAAGCTTAATGTCTGCCATAAAGGTTTGATCTAATCCTCTGAATACTAACTGATTTGGAAATTACAATGAAGCAACTTCACACAACGTTACAGTTTTAAAAGCTCTATAAATGCAGAGCCTTGAGGTCTAAGGGACTCTCATTTTCTCTCCAGACACCCCAGGGCACCCTTCATCTTGATCATAGAACAAACGTGTAACAGAGGAACATCCATCAGCTTTAACCACTAAAGGAACCTTGTGTGATGGATTATGTGGCCTAGGTTCTGACTGGCCATAAGAATATCAGATAAAAATATCACCGAGTGGCAGAATGAATTTATTTCCAATTAAAATACTATTTAACAATCTGTATATCTGCAGAAAGAATGCTGACAAATATACGTTGACAGCATCCCTTCTAGGGTTTGACACGTTAAAATGCATCAGATATTCAAATGATAACATCCATGTTTATATTCTGGGTTTTCATTTGGCTGGAAAACTGGCCGTCAAAGGTGATTTTCAGCCAATTAAGTCTCTTTTTAGAACTGTGCCATTATATAGCCATGTGCAAATAAGCTCATTGTGCGCTGTTAAGAAATGGTGAAAATTAGTCAATAATTAATTGTTGGATCTTGTTTGAAGAAAATGCTACTTTTGTGTATGTCCCAAATTCACAGAAAATTCTGGAGTAGTTAATTTTAGATCGATCAACATTTTTCAGAAGAAGCCTTGACAGCGCAAAACCAGTGAGCAAAACAGCTCCTAAAACTGGGCTGCATAACGATTTGCCTCCTTTAATCGATGCACTCAAGCTACCATTTGTTTTGGAAAAGAGGACATTATTTTAAAATTCTAACGTTCTGCCCACAAGGGATCATCATCTGTTCTTGCTTTCTCAGTCAATCTGCAGGTAGCACTTGGCAGACGGTGGCTGAGTACGTGAAAGTGGAAAAACACACGGTGACCGGTCTCAACCTCAACACAATCTATCTGTTCATCGTACGTGCAGTCAACATGTACGGCCTGGGAGACCCCAGCCCCATCTCTGAGCCCGTCCGCACTCAAGGTAGGCTGCGCTCAACGCACGTTCAATTCTGAATTTGCTTTTTTTTTTATGACGGTGAGGTATCTCCCACCCTCTTCGGGTTTTGCTGTGCCATTCACCATTTCATGGCTGGCTTGTCCACTGGCTTTGCCCAAATCTGCTCTGTAACCGGCTGCTTGAAGAGGAAACACAAGAGTTACTTAGACTGACTGGCGCTCCCTTTGATAATAGCATTGAGAGGGTGAGCCTCGGCTCAGTGGCAGTATTCCCGTCTCTGAGTCAAAAGTTTGCAAATTCGAGCCCCCGCCCCAACCAGTCCCGTTGATCGGAGACGAGAGCTCCGGTTTCGTAATACTGGGTTGACCTTGAGTTCAGTTATACCTGCACCAGCTTTCTCCATCTATTGAAATCCCAACATGCACACTGAAGCTCTGCACCAGGAGATCCAATTCATAAAGTCTGCCCCATAGTCATCAGGGCACTGGCTGGGAGGAGTTACTAAGACCAACAGTGTAAGGGAGCTGGATTAACACCAGTAGAAAAAGACTTGTTGACACAGGGTACTCGGGCATCCAGCTCAGGACCTGTAATCTTATCTCTCAAATTGGACCCTTGGCAGTTTCGATTACAGCCAGTTACTCCATTATTCCATTTGTAATATACCTTGTATTAACTGCAAGAATGAATGATCATGAAAATGTTAATGGATTTACAGTTATTTAGGTTGTTGTTGAGCGTGTGACTGATGCATGCACCATTAATTTGAACTCCTAGACAGGGTCTGCATTGCTGCAGTTGTTCCTATTGATTAATTAATCCTGTAATGGACCATTAAAGTACTTAGCATAACTGTTAGTAGATACCAAGGCACTTGAATGTGTTAGCGCAAATTTATTGCACTACTTTTCCTTATTTTCCACAGATGTGAGTCCCACGGGGCAGGGGGTGGACCATCGGCAAGTACAGCGTGAGCTCGGGGAGGTGGTAGTCCAGCTGCAGACTCCTGTCACCTTGACGTCCACTACCATCCAGGTCACCTGGACAGTAAGTAGTGAATACAACAGCGACCCACAGCTATGGCATGTAAGAGAAAGAGCAGAGCAAGAGAGAGCGTATTAAGGGCTAGAATGAGTACGAGTCGCCAATGGAACCCTTGTCTAACATCATTGGCTAGGTTACGACATGGGTGTATGGTCAAAGAGGCATTTCATAAGCACAGTCATAAGCAAGTGCTGTCCATACGTCTTGTATGCAAACCACCAAATCACATTTGGCAATGCCCAACTTGATGCTGTTTATGCTACACGTCACTTCTTCATGTGCGTGTAAGGCTGGCCCAGTGACTGGCTCCACGCTCAATGTACCCCAGCTGCAGAAGGCATCGTAATGTCTACATAGTGATAGAAAGAACTGTAACTGTCCCCCACTCTGTTGTATGTATCACACTGGAGTAACCATGCCAGGGAGATGGCATTAAATCTGTATAGTTTATTACTGTTGGAACAAATCAAACTTCCCAGCAAGATCAGGTAACGTATCACTCTTCTGAAGGTTTTACCATTGATAGTGAAAGTGGTTTGCACACAAACCATTGAGAATGCCGTCTGGTGACCATGAAGAACATAAATATGAACAAAGGGAGAAAGGTAAAGGGGAAATAGCATTGATTGATGGCACTTGTTTTCTAGAATCCGTATAGCACCCACTGCCGACACCAAACACCAGCACCTACAGTCACCACTTTTCTGGATGGCTCAGAATCCTGACATAGAGAGAGGTGCAGGGAATGGATTTGACAGTAAATACCTGCTTATTTATCCTTGGCCCCAACTGGAAAGATATCAAACCAAGAGGTCCAATAAAAGACTGACCTGCTGTGAGCATTGCGTGTAGAAGGAGGCTGTATGAGTAAGGCTGCAGGAAGCAGAGGGGCAGCATCTGTCTACCTGATTCATTGGAAACCAAGAGGGAAACAAGGTTAAGGTGCATGATGCAGGGCACGCTAGGACACACTGGTGTCACAAGCATTCAATGCCAAGAACATGGATGAGTACAGTACATGGCAGGGGCCTTCTGCTCCAGGGGCAGTTAGGATTAAGAATATGACTGGCCTGCATTCTTTGGGAATACCTCAGCGTTACCTCAGAGCGCTGGCGAAGCTCATGTGATGTCAGTCAGCAATGGAACACAGACACAATGGCGCCGGCCAGTTCTTAAAGGGGAGGGTTGATCTTGCTCTCCATCCACATCCTGCTCATTGCAGCCTTGAATCTCGGCCTGGAGAGACCTGTACATCAAATCTGCTGGAAAGAACAATGGAGAGGCCCAGGGAAAGAGCTCAGACTGCAGCCCCCATATTCTCTTCTAAATCGATGCAAGGAAGATCAAACCAGAAAGAACCTGCAAAGTGCTGTTCAGTACCCAAAACTCCTCAACACAGCTTTGAATATCTCCTGCAGGCTCTCTCTCTCACTCAGAATGCGTGGTGCAAAAATTTCGCCGACAAAAACAGGCAGGAAGCGGTCGCCTTTAAATAGCGCTCCCCCAGTCCCTTCCTGACTGCAAAACGCTCCCCTCAACCTGTCGTTGCTAGCGGCAAGCGGTAAAGCAGGGGGCGCCACTCAATATCCAGTCCAGGGCGTTGCACTCTCGACTGAAGTCATGATCGGCCAGTGCAGGAGATCGTGGCGGTAGTGTTTAGCGCCGCCACAAAATGTCTAGTTAATTTCGTGAGCGGCGCAAACATCGCCGCGCACGGGCGCTAGTTGCTTTGCGCCCCATTAGCGCCCTCTTAAGGCACTAACGGGAGGCGCAATCCAACTGAATTTTTCCCCCTATATCCCTTAATACCCTTGGCTAGCAAAAATCTATCAATCTCAGATTTAACATTATTAATTGAGCTAACATCTATTACTTTATGTGGGAGAGAGTTGCACACTTCTACCACATTTTGTGTGAAGAAGTGTTTCCTAACTTCTCTCCTGAATGACCTGGTTATGATTTTAAGGTTATGTCCTCTTGTCCTAGGCTCTGCCACCAATGGAAAAAGTTTCTCTCTATCTACCTTATCAATTACTTCCAAAAACCTAAAAACCTCAATCAAAGCACCCCTTAGCCTTCTATATGCTAGGGAGTACAAGCCTAGTTTATGTCATCTCTCCTCATAATTTAAGCTTAGAGCCTTGGTAATATTCTGATGATTCTGTGCTACACTCTTTCCAAGGTCAGTATATCCTTTCTAAGGTGCAGTGCCCGGAACTGAACACAATAGTCCAGATGTGGTCTAAGCAGGGCTTTGTATAGTTATAGCAAAATTTCCTCCCCTTTATATTCTCGCTCTCTAGATATAAAGGCTAACATTCCATTAGCCTTTTTGATTACTTTTTGTACCTGACCACTATATTTTAGTGATCTGTGTACATGGACCCCTAAATCTCTTTGGACCTCCACTGTTCCAAGCTTTTCACCATCTAAAAAATACTTAGATCTATCTTTTCTTGGTCCAAAAAGGATGGCCTCACACTTACCTGCTTTTGAATCCATCTGCCACAGTCTTGCCCACTCACTTAATCTATCAATGTCTCTTTGTAATTTTATGCTCCTGTCTGCACTATTTACTATGCCACCAATCTTTGTGTCATCGACAAACTTGGATATACGGCTCTCTATTGTGTTATCTAAGTCATTAATAAATGCGGCCCTTTCTGCCCTGATGCTTTTCTTGCAGGTTGATCGCCAGGCGCAATTCATTCAGGGTTACCGGGTGATGTACCGGACCAAGACGAGTGACTGGCTGGTTCAGGACGTGAAATCTCCGGCCGAACGCACTACCATTCTTGTAGACTTGAAGAAAGGCACAGAGTACGAGATTAAGATCCGGCCGTATTTTGATGAGTTTCAAGGGATGGACAGCGAATCTGTCGTCGTGCGGACACCAGAGGAAGGTAGGATTCTGGGCACAACCTGAGAACTCAAGCTCTAGCTTATAGACACTTTGGGGGTGAAATTGGTCTACGCAGATATCGTGGAACAAGCTCATAGCGAATTGGCAGCCCGTTTCATACCATGCTCAATTTTGTCCTCCATTGACCAATGGAATATAAAACCATGCATGGTATAAAATGGGCTGCTGATTCACTATGAGCCTATTACATGTTACTGGCACAAACCATTTTCACCGCCTTTAACTTATTCAAATGAAAGTCTTTAATTGACACCATGACGGCATCATGACACGACAGGCCGAGACTTTAAAATGGAAGCAGTTCTTTAAATTGAAGTTAAACCCTTGTCTGATGTAGCACACAAAGAGCCTCAGACTGAAGCAGTGTCATTGCGTCAACAGATCTCAGGCTGCTGCCTGTCAGATTGGTTTCTGACCTGCAGAAAGAAAGGATTGATAGGACTGTGGAGTAAAATCTGATCATGTAAAGTATGGCCTATTTACCTAGAAAATTTCCTTTTTATAGCCATATTTTCTTCCATTCAATGACCCGAGATCAAGATAGTTGGAGGGGAGGGATACCCACAGCAGCTGAAGTCCATAACACAATGTAGGGATGATCACAGGCACGGCTGCCATCAATCTGCCGCTCAATCTCCTGTTTTTTTTTATTTTTCTCCGCTTTCTCCTCCTCAGATCTCCTCCTCACATCTGTTCTCAGTGTTTGTAGTGGCTCTGGGAGAAAGTTGTCTGTCCAGCCTCCCAGCTGTGGAGTGCCACATAGCACGAGGGGACGAAAAGAGAGAGAGAGGAGGGAATTTAATTAAATGGCGACTGCGTAAATACCCCTTTTCATGGAAAGTACCCGTTAACAAAACTCTGATGTCAGGCATTCACTAGTAGTCCAGAGGCAGGCTCTGCCCCAGTGTAAGTGGAGCTTGTCTCATAGCTGGAGTGCAGAGAGACGCTACAACTTAAGAGTTGGCAGACTGAATTTATTTAACACTTGCAACAAACACTGTAGATTGACTTGAAATAACAGTGAGGGGAGACTGGGATCCTGTCTGTCAATGATATATTGAGCCTGAGCATTTCCTCGAAGATTAAATGGGCTGGGTAAAGTGAGATACAGTGGATTGCACATGGTCTGTGGAAGGAATGGGCTTGATGGGCCATTAAGTTTCCCTGCCTGAAGTGAACTGTCCACATGTGATGAGCAGCGCCACGTAATGCCTGCCCTCTGTCTCTGACAAGAAACAATGGGGGAATCAGCGGTGTTGCACCCAGGGTCATTAATAACCACTGCAAGCCTTTCATCACCTGTTTTTTTGGGAGGAGATGCTCTGATCTTATTTGCTCGCCTTGACCGAGAGTTGCTCCAAGGGGAATATCTGTTTTTTCAACCCAGAAATTCTTCATATGGACAAACCGGTCACTTGCCAGTACATGGAGGCTTCTCAGTAATACTGGTCTTGAATGTTGCATGAAGTTACTTCTAAGTGAAATACTGTTTTATCTAATTTAAAAAAAACGTAAATAATAAAAATACTTTATTCAGGAACATATTGCTGTAAATTCCTCCACCACCACCGCTAACCCAGCTTAACACCCCCCACCCCCCACCCCGCCTCAGCAGGACCACAGCACATCCTTGAACTCACTTTATCTCAAATATGTTCAGCACTAACTGCAACAGGAGATGTTTCAGAGTCCCGCGGAGTGCTTTCTCTTCGCCTAAACATTCTTTTCTTCTTCGCACAAAACAAAAAAAACAGCCCCTGCTGCTGCACCACAAGCTGTTACCGTGGCGACAATTGGCTTGAGCAACAGCACCAGTATCAGCGTGTCCTGGGAGCCACCTCCCGCTGAGGAGCAGAATGGAATCATCCAGGAGTACAGGGTAAGCTGGGACACAGGAGGGATAAATCAAATGAACAGTGGGACAGGGGGGAAGCTAATGACCTGGGTCTGAAAATATATTAGCCTAATTTCTCAACAGTTGGGACACGTTAATTAAAGAATTTAATCATAATTGTTCTGAGGTGAAGAATGAAAACAAAAGAAGCCTCATAAATCCATGGGGACTTGGCATTTTTACAATGAGCCTTTAATCGTGATAAGGTTACTGTTTACCATATGTTCATTACTTTAATTGATCTTTATTCCCTGTACAGCTGGCCTGTTTTAAGGGGGGTCTTGTCATGCATATTCACCTCAAAAGCTTAAACAGTAAAGAATTGTGGGATATATTTTGCACTTTCCGGTAGAAGTGTTTTCTTACAGTATCTTTTTCTCGGTTTAAACATTAGCCAAGCAGAATGGTAGCTGGCGGCAATTTTGCCGCTCTCAAATTGGTGAGACGTGAGTGAATTCGACAGCAGGCCTGACAGAAAACTAGCCAAATCTCAGCACGCGCACGATAATGCAGGCTTTAACCCTCCACAATCAGCCAACGTGAGTGACGCAGGTTTTGTTCAGGCATCTACAGTGTGGACAGTAAAGAACGAAACTTGTGTCTAACTTCGAAAAGACAGATTGACAGGGCGGAACATGGAGGCGATCATTGATGGTGTCCTTCAAAAAGGGAAACAGCCTTTTTGGTTCCGCTGGTAACTCAACCGCCACACAGCGGAGACGAAGAGGATGGCGACTCATCTGTCAGTGTAAACTTACTGACTGGTAGAACAATCACTCGTGTCTACTGGTTTCAGTTCAGCTCCCTCACACTGTCAGACTCAGTAACGCAATCCACTCACACCAGTGGGGTAGATTATCATCATCACCAGCTGGGTGAGTATTCTGGCCGGACGCATTGCGTGTCCTTTATAGAACCCGTTGGACTTTCATTTCATTGATCTCAGTGGAATGACAATCGAATGGGTTCTATACAGGGTGGTGATTCCTCTTCCCCCTGTCCCTTCCCCAACCACCCCCCTCCCCCCACCAGATTACCACCCAGTTGAGGAAGACGAAGATGTACCTCTGTGTCCCTGACTGTATCTCTACAAATGTTAATCCAGCTCCCTCACACTCTCACTCAGTAACCCCTCTCCCCCCAGCACCCTGTGTCCCTGACTGTATCTCTACAGATGTTAATCCAGCTCCCTCACACTCTCACTCAGTAACCCCTCTCCCCCAAGCACCCTGTGTCCCTGACTGTATCTCTACAAATGTTAATCCAGCTCCCTCACACTCTCACTCAGTAACCCCTCTCCCCCCAGCACCCTGTGTCCCTGACTGTATCTCTACAAATGTTAATCCAGCTCCCTCACACTCTCACTCAGTAACCCCTCTCCCCCCAGCACCCTGTGTCCCTGACTGTATTTCTACAAATGTTAATCCAGCTCCCTCACACTCTCACTCAGTAACCCCTCTCCCCCCAGCACCCTGTGTCCCTGACTGTATCTCTAGAGATGTTAATCCAGCTCCCTCACACTCTCACTCAGTAGCTCCCCTGCACTGTTGGGCCCAGTAAAACCCATCACCCAGTTCACTCAGTGATATCGTTAGCACTCAGCATTTATGCAAAAATATTCAATTTTACAAGTGGGACCACAGAAGAGCGATTACGTTTCAATCTCTGTTTGTTAAGAATAAATTCTGGGTAGACCATTAACCCCAAAAGCATTTTTTTCCCATTTTTAAACTGTGAGGTATATTGGGCCTGATGTTGCTATGGACAGGCAGCAACGGCAAATACAGCCTACCATTTGATGTATCTTGCACTGGCACTAACTAACAGGTTAACAAATAAGTAGGGGTAGGATTAGTACAAGTAAAACCTCGTTGGTGCGAATGCTTCCTCTGAATGGTGCACATATGGCCTTGGCTCGAACAGGTAAGGAGTCCATCCAGATCCGATATAACCAACATATTGAGGGGTACCCCCACTAGCTGAGAAAATCTCTAAAAAATTGGTATATTTACCACCAACGGGGTAATTTAAACCAATGGAGCTGCTTTTCAATGATAGGCGGACACCAGGCAGGAAGTGGGCGGAGCGAGGGGACCACCCACCCGATGGCCCTGCTGAGAGGCCTGAGCCATTGTGATGGTCAGGCCTCATTTGCATCTGATTGGCAAACTGCAGATCCAGCACTCACGGGCAGCTTGTCAGTCAGAAGAGGGGGCAGGAAATCTGTTGGCTTCTCTACGGAGTAACGCAGAAGTTGGAGCTTCAAGCAGGGAAGCAATCTTGGGGAGGGGGTGGGGGGGGGGGGGATCACGGGACACGGGTAATTGGGGTGACCAGTAAGTGGGTGCCACCCCACAAACTCATTCAAAAAAGACGGCACATTACCGATTTTGTGAGTGACCTGCAAAGGTCCCTCTAAGAACCTAGTACCAATGGGTAAAGCGCGTATGATGCATGCTCCGCCCATCAGTATCCGGACAAGTGCATCAGAGTCCTATGTATGTCCTAGGACCCTGATCTGCATACTTTAATGAGGCGCTACCTGAAACAGGCGGGTGCTCTGGCCATTCATTTCTAGGACCAGTTGGAAATGGCGCAGGGTGAAACAGGAGCAGGAACAGGGCTGTAAGTTTAAGGCCACAATAACCACAGCATTCACACCCGATGGAGGCGATTGAAATTAGCCACACTGAGTCCTACTCTGTTTCTTTTATCGATGCCATCTGTATTTCACCAAGATCACAAAGACAAATACAGATTAGGCAGCTTTTCAGCATATCTAGCTCCTCTTCCAGTTTTGTTGAATCATTCGGAACTGATCATCATTTGAAGCTTTTAACACTTGACTGTTTTTGGTCACGTTTGTATGGAAAGAAACTCTACTGTAAGGAAAGAGCTGCAGTGCCTTGGGAAGACCAACACCTTCAAGTTGCCGTCCAAGTCACACAACATTCCTGGCTTGGACTTATATCGCCGTTCCTTCATCGTCACTGGGTCAATATCCTGGAATTCCCTCCCTAACACCATTGTTTCGAGCACCGTGGACTGCAGCAGTTCAAGAAGGCCCACCACCACCTTCTCACGGCAACTAGGGATGGGCAATAAATGGAACTTTGTCAGTGTCACCCACATCCCGAGAAAAAATAATCAGTGTGTTTTCCACCTCCAGGAAAGATTAGAGAACCTCAAGCTTTTCAGTCTAGAGAGAGGGACCTCACTGAGGTACATAAAACATTAAATGCTCAAGATAACATAAGGCCAGAATACTGCTTCAGAGTAAGCAAGACTAAATTAGTGAAAAGTAAATCGAAAACAGATATATGTACTCAAAACTGCTATTGAAAGGTATCTTTTAGAATGCACACTCCCAGTGGAGAGCCTCAACTGCTAGGAGCACGAACCCAAAAATCGCGGTCACGCTCCCCCACAATTAACGGGCCAGAAAAATGAATTGATGGGAAATTGTGGGGGGCCTGCCAGGAATGCGCAGTCGGAAAATTTCCTCTTATACTGACACAGAGAGTGAGGAATGTTTGGAATAATCGGTCAGGCAGACTAGTAAAGACAAAAACCAACCGAGTTCAGATCACAGTTGGATGCTGGCTGGATGAGTTCGGGTATTAGAAAGATGAGCTCCAATGGGCAAAATGGCCTTTTCCTCATCCTTTAATTGTTCTTATGTTCTTAAAAAGAATCATCACGTTAAACCTGCTGGAATATTGAATGCTCAGCATCAAGTGTCCAGTCACATCAGCCATCAGAGCCAATCCCGATGCTGTCATCCCTTGGTTTCTACAGATTAAGATAAGTTAGGTCTGGACTTCATAATAAACCCTAATCTTCAGGTATTAAGACGGTTGGGGAAAAATATCTAGCAATGCATTACTTTTGTTTCCATAAATAACTCTGTAATTATAAAGTAATAGGTATGTGAATGTACGACATTAATATTGACTCACAGTAATATCATTCATATCACAATGTTCTCTTGTTCATTACAAATTAATAACCTATTGATTACATTGTACTGGAAGCTCTGGTAATCCCTTGGTTAGTACAGACGGCAGTCACACAGTCGCTTACTGCCTAATCACTTAATCCCACATTCATAACTTTATAATTAAATTGTTGTTCCTAAGACTTAAAACAGGGCATTATCACAAAGCCTTGTCTCAGTTCACTGCCCACGGCTACATAGCAGCCCATGTGGCCGGATGCTGAGTGAAAAGTAATTGAGATTTTCTAGATACTATGTCATTTCCAAAACAAACTAAATTTAAAGAAAAGATTCCACTGATTGTGTCTGATGTAAAAACAGATTTGTATGTTGCTGAACTTTATTTATTTCAGTCTTCATTTGTGTTTTGCTCGCATGAATGATGCTGTTCTGGATTCGATGTGTTTGCTCTGGTAGATTTGGTGCTTGGGGAACGATACCCGTTTCCATGTCAACAAGTCTATTGATGGAACCGTCCATTCAACGGTTGTCCGAGGACTGATAGCTGGCGTGCTGTACCGTGTGGAAGTGGCAGCAGCTACCAGCGCTGGAGTTGGGGTACGAAGCCAACCAGCAACTGTCCTTATAAGTAAGTGAGGGAGACCTGAAAGGTAAATGCAGAGATGGAGGGGTGACTATTATATCTCCACAACAGTTAAAAGCTTTGGATCATGCATACACTTCCTGTCACACTTACTTCCTGTAATGCTTTCCTATCACACTCCACTCTACTTGCTATAAAACAGTGTATTATTTTTACTCACTGTGAGTAGCACCATGGGACAGCAATTACACTCTAGATGACCTTGGGATGTGCTATTTACAACAATTGAACCTAGAAAGAAAAAAGACTTGCATCTATATAGCACCTTTCATGACCACAGGATGTCCCAAAGCACTTTACAGCCAATGAAGTACTTTTTGAAGTGTAGTCACTGTTGTAATGTAGGAAATGCAGCAGCCAATTAGTGCACAGCAAGGTCCCACAAACAGCAATGTGATAATGACCAGATAATCTGTTTTTTGGTGTTGGTTGAGGGATACATGTTGGTCGAGACACCGGGGAGAATTCCCCTGCTCTTCTTCAAATAGTGCAATGAGATCATTTGCGTCCACCTGAGAGGTTTTGACCTCTCATCCAAAAGGCAGCTCTCCCTCAATACTGCACTGGAGTGTCAGCCTGGATTGTGTGCTCAAGTCTCTGGCGTGGGGTGCGGTCTTTAAGGGACAGACCAAGTTATGCAAAGCTCCACCTTTGCAGCAGAATAATACACTGCGTATGTCATGGGCTTACACTCCTGGGCATATAAAACAGCATGTCATCTGCCTTACTGTGAGCAACGCTTGGGAGATCTGATGGTATGTATCATTAGAGCATACAGAAACTTCAGATCACCAGCACTAATGGAGTGCATCTAGACAATGCAATATAAGGGATTATATAGTGTAGATACAAAGCTCATTCAGCTCATTCCATCCTCCAAGGTCCTACTCTGGGTCCCGATTGGGCCATTTGTCATCTTCTTTCCTACTGCTAGCCCTAATCCTCTATTCCCTGCTGAACCATGAATTGTTCCAATTGTTTCTCGAATGCTTCGGTTTGTACTTACTCATCTGGCGACTTGACATGTGAAGAAGTTACGGGGCATTCGGTGAGCTCCTGCTTCCTGCTGGGAATGCTGGATTGCCAATCATCTATGTTATTCCTTGACGGGAAGTGCCTGATCCCTCCCAGGTGGCGAGCTGTAAAGTTCAGAACAGAAACTAGAATTATTTAAAAAACTTCTCTTTAAAGCAGAGAAGGTTGAGGGGAGATTTAATAGAGTTGTTCAAAATTATGAGGGGTTTTGATAGAGTAGATGGGGAGAAACTGTTTCCACTGGCAGGAGGGTCGATAACCAGAGGACACAGATTTAAGATAATTGGCAAAAGAATCAAGGGGAAGAGATGAGGAGAATTTATTTTACGCAGCGAGTTCTTATGATCTGGGATTCACTCATTGAAAGGGTAGTGGAAGCAGATTCAGTAGTAACTTTCAAAAGGGAAAATGTATATATTCTTAAAAAGGAAGAATTTGCAGGGCTGTGGGGAAAGAGCTGGGGGAGTGGGACTAATTGGATAGCTCTTTCAAAGAGCCGGCACAGGCACAATGGGCCGAATAGCCTCCTTCTGTGCTATATGATTCTATGATTCTAGAAGACAGGCTGTGTTTTCCTTATCATTCTTCAAAGTCTCAGGGCTGCCACGGTTCAAACAATTGGTCAGATTGTAGCTGAGCCCCACCGTAGACACTCACGGCTATTTGGAGACCAGTGATGCCGCAGCAACATCAAACACCAGCAAACATTGAAATGTATTTTTAATGGTTGGTAAATTAGCTTAAAAACACTATGCAGTGTGAATCAGTATTCAGCAGGAGGCCCCTGCACGGCCCAGCTTGAAGCAACCCTTTACAGAGAATTATTTATCAAAGACATATTAAACAATCATTTCATATCATTTCATCATGGTGCAGTGCACTGGGGCATTGCTCAGTGTTCACCACATCACACCGTGCCTGCAGCAGCATTGCTGTAGGAAGCAGTGAGCGAAGGTCGAATGCTTCCTCACTGGGGTGGGGAACATCGGAACAGGAGTTGGCCCCTCGAGCCTGTTCCGCCATTCAATTAGATCATGGCTGATCTGTATCTTAACTCCATCTACCCGTCTTGTTTCCATAATCCTTAATGCCTTGCCTAACAAAAATCTTATCAATCTCAGGTTTGAAATTTTCTATTTTTGGGGGAGAGAGTTCCAGATTTCCACTACCCTTTGTGTAAGGCAGTGCTTCCTGACATCAGTCCTGTACGGCCGAGCTCTCATTTGAAGGCTATGCCCCCTTGTTCTGGACTCCCCACCCGAGGAAATAGTTTCTCTCTATCTACCCAATCAAATCCTTTAATCATCTTAAACACCTCAATTAGATCACCCCTCAATCTTCTACACTCGAGGGGTGGCAGGAGGCTCCTCACTCGGGACCTTCTAGCAAGCAGTTCAGAGCAGTAGAGGAATATGCCTGGGATCAGATCACTCAGTCTCCCAGCCACAATTGGTGTGTGACAAGGTTAGGAGCTTGGGGAAGGTGTGAAAATACAATGAGAAAGACGGCTTCATCCCTCACAGCAAGGTGTCCTTGAGTAAGATAAGCAGAGCCCCTGTGTGCGACATATTTATTTTCGAAACGTTGACTAATTATTTTGCATATCATTACCAGCACTCAAAGGAACTCCCAATGCAGAGTCCACGATTCTCGACACAGAGCTGAAGGAGTTATCCAAGGCTTCCGTGCGCTGGCCTTCTGTTTATCGGGATTCCTGTATATCCTTCCTCAGATAAGGAGACCAAAACTGTGCCCAGTACTCCAGGTGTGGTCTCACCAAAGCCCTGTACAATTGTAGCAAGACTTCCTTGCTCTTGTACTCCAACCCCCTTGCAATAAAGGCCAACATGCCATTTGCCTTCCTAATTGCTTGCCGTACCTGCATGCTAACTCTCTGTGTTTCCTGTACGAGGACACCTAAATCTCTCTGAACACCAACATTTAATAGTTTTCACCATTTAAAAAAGATTCTGTTTTTCTATTCTTCCTACCAAAGTAATCATAGTTTACCCAACTGGGATCTGAACTCGATCTGTGGAACTCTAACCCATGACCATAACCTCTTTGTCACACTGCCCACCTCAACTTGAACGGAGATGCTTGTGATAAATCGGTCTGAAAAAAGTGGTCAGTTGATCTTCACCTAAAGGGGGAGTACAGTCCATTGAATCATTCCCTAATCCTACATGCTTTACTGAGAGGGACATCATCTATTACTGGAGTTGCTCAGTTCTCCCTTGCTGCCGTCATCTATACTTGGCACTGCTGGTTAGAGGACGCCTCGGAGCTGGAATGTCTACCGTGCTACAGCAAGAGACCAAGGCCTAGGATTTCTGCTCAAGTTACACCAGCCCAGTGGACAATGTTGGAAACTCATTGGGGAGTTGCTATATTGCCTCCCCACTCTGTCCTGCCACTTGGGTGTATAATACATCCACCCAAATATAGGCGGGTCTATTATAATTACACATAGATGGCAGGACTACATCATACCATCATTTCGGAACATAGGAACAGCAAGTAGACCATTCAGCCCCTCAAGTCTGTTCATAGAAACAGCACAGAAGGAGGCCATTCGGCCCATCGTGTCTGGACCGGAAAGGTATTAAGGCATATGGGGCAAAGGTAGGGATGGAGTTAGGACGCAGATCAGCCATGATCTCATTGAATGGTAGAACAGGTTCGAGAGGCTGAATGGCCTCCTATTCCTATGCTCCTATGGTCATTGTAATGCACGTGTTTTATGGTACTGCATGAATGTGGAGATGAGAATCGCCATTTAAAAGCAGGGACTTGAACCCTGGATCCTCCGATTAAAAGTCTGATGCTCGACCGACTGAGCTATTCGGGCCCTATTCACCATTTAATTCGATCATGGCTGTTCTGTACCTCATTTACCCGCCTTTGCTCCATGTTCCTTGATACCCTTAACTAATAATAAACCTATCTCAGTCTTGAAAATTTCAATTGACCCATCATCCACAGCCTTTTGAGGGAGAAAATTACAGAATTCCACTACCCTTTGTGTGAAAAAGTGATTCCTGATTTCACCCCTGAATGGCTCAGCTCTAATTTTAAGATTGTGACACCTTGTTTCAGACTTCCCCACCAGAGAAATAGTTTCTCTGTATCTACCCTATCGAATCCTTTCGTCATCTTAAAGAGCTCGATTAGATCATCCCTCAACTCAAGGGACTACAAGCCAAGTTTATGCACCCTGTCCTCGTAATTTAACCCTTTAAACCCTGTATTGCTATGGGTGGCGGTGGGTGACTTACATCGATTCAAATGCTCAGCTCCGTGACTGAAAGTTTATTTTTAGATATTTCTCCCCCTTCTTTGGCTGCCCTGGGTCACACTAGGCCATGCTAGGCCTCTGAGAGGTGCCCTAACTACCCACCATCCATCTGAACAATCCAAATAACCTGAGACCAAATAATCCGCAGGGCTCAGGGGCATAATTCCCGCTTCAGTTAAGATGTGTCGGGATTCCACGAGAGAGGCATCTCCATTCCATTGCACGGAGTGCTGCGTTCTAACCAAACTGATTGACAGATGACGGGAGCCATTTATTCCCCTCACCTGTGAGTGCCCGATCTCCCTGTGTTGGTAGAGGTGCCGAGTGAAGATCAGGGGCTCCTCCACAAGCTGGCAGGGGAGAATCCGAGGATCAATCAGCCCTGGGCCCTTGTTGAGAGTTTCCTCTCTTCTGGCTACATTAGGAACGACCCGGGAGCAGGGAATATGGTAAATGGGAGTATTGGACTGGGGAATTCCGAGACAACAGGAGAAAGATAACATTTCAAGACAGAGGATTGGGTAGAAATCTTGGGCGATAACGAATAGGTGGTAGCGAATCGGGTGGAGTGTGAATCGGGTGGAGTGCGAATCGGGCGAGTGTGAATCGGGTGGAGTGTGAATCGGGTGGAGTGTGAATCGGGCGAGTGTGAATCGGGTGGAGTGTGAATCGGGTGGAGTGTGAATCGGGCGAGTGTGAATCGGGTGGAGTGTGAATCGGGTGGAGTGCGAATCGGGCGAGTGTGAATCGGGTGGAGTGTGAATCGGGTGGAGTGCGAATCGGGCGAGTGTGAATCGGGTGGAGTGTGAATCGGGTGGAGTGTGAATCGGGCGAGTGTGAATCGGGTGGAGTGTGAATCGGGTGGAGTGCGAATCGGGCGAGTGTGAATCGGGTGGAGTGCGAATCGGGCGAGTGCGAATCGGGTGGAGTGCGAATCGGGTGGAGTGTGAATCGGGCGAGTGTGAATCGGGCGAGTGCGAATTGTGCAGATGATTCCTTACCGCTCATTTCACAATACCACAATACAACCCAAGATGAATTTCTACCCTGATTCTTTTTAAATTAAAGTCACTTTATTTTTGTTCACTTTTGGACCCTCTTCTAATCTGTTCAACTCTTCCCAGATCCTGCTACAGACCAGGAACCGGTTCCCGTGGAGAACAATGAAAACGTCAGCCTGGCAGAGCAGATAACGGATGTGGTGAAGCAGCCGGCATTCATCGCTGGCATCGGAGGGGCGTGCTGGGTGATTCTGATGGGGTTCAGCGTGTGGCTGTACTGCCGAAGAAAGAAAAGGAAGGAACTCAGTCATTTCACTGGTGAGGAGGGTAACTACAACAACAACAACTTGCAGTTATATAGCATCTTTAACATAGTAAAATGTCCCAAGGCGCTTCACAGGAGCGTTACCAAACAAAATTTAACACCGAGCCACATAAGGATATCTTAGGACAGGTGTTCAAGGAGGTAGGTTTTAAGCAGTGTCCTAAAGGAGCAGAGAGAGGTGGAGAGATTTAAGGAGGGAATCCCAGAGCTTAAGGCCTAGGCAGCTGAAAGGCATGGCCGCCAATGGTGGAGCGATGAAAATTGGGAATGCACAGGAGGCCAGAATTGGAGGAGCATAGAGATCTCGGATGGTTGTAGGGCTGGAGGAGGTCGCAGAAATAGGGAGGGGCGAGGTCATGGAGGGATTGAACACATTGTAAAATCGAGGCATTGCCGGACCGGGAGCCAATGTAGGTCAGCAAGCACATGGGGAGGTGTAATATCTCTTCCACACCCCCACTACAGGGTCCAGGCATAATAGCCTCACCGTACCTCACCACAGTGGAATATTCCCACCAACCCGCCTCTACCACAGGGAGCAAGTGAGTACACCCACTGGCCCCCTTTTACATTGGGGTTCCTTGGCCACTTCAGTAGCAGCAGGCCCTTCGTACAGTGCGTTGTTTGGTCTTGTGATTTCCTCCGGTTTCTCCCTCCTCTCCTGAAGGAGCTGACCTCAGATGAGGTACTTTCCTGTGGGCTCCTTCCTGCCTCCACAAAGTAGTCGTTCTGCATGTGTCAGTCTAAGCAGCGGCAGTGAGTGAGTAACAGGCCTTTCAACTGGAGAGGGTGGGGGGGGGGGGCGGGGGTTATCCTGGCTGAGCCCAAGCTTGTCCTCAATTGGCTGAGGCCAACTGTAGCACCCACTGCCTCTCCGACTGAGCTCTATTAAATAAGCAAAGACCACAGAACAATCCTGGGATCTTCCTGATCTGTGTGGCTCAGTACCACACTGAGATGAATGGGTTGCTGCTGTGGAAACTTGCCTAGGGCACGATGCTGACCATGATCAGCGACTCCCAGTGGCGGAGGATAGAGAATCTGTCTGCTCTGGTGTCATAACCTCACTGGAAGCACGGAGCAAATCCCGTTTTACGCTCGTAACTTGGGTTACTGGTGCCCTGTGGGTACAAAGCGAGACACAGGGTTAACCCAGCAGCTCTTGTCACTCAGTGCGCTGCGGGTACGGAGCTAGCGCCAGCGTCACCCGCTCCAGTTCCTGCAGTCGATGACAGGAAGCTGGTACCACATGGGAGCCTTTCTACACACCCCAGCAGCATTCATCTAACAACGGTAACGCTTGCACTATATCTGTTATTCCTCCTCCATTACAGCACAAACTAAACTCATCACCTTGCAGATAGGTGGACCTGTCCTTAAGACACTGGCTGTGGGCTGAGCAGCTGATATTTGCTCCGACATAGTGAAGCACTGCAGTGATTTACTCCAGGTCACCGAGTAACTCAGGCTGTGAAATCAGGTGACAGTTCCACGTACTCCATACCTCCGCCTGTTAAAATTCAGTCACCTCTTCCTTGGGTTTTTTTAAAAATTATTTTTGTTTCCCTCGGCATGAGGCCTTCCAGAGCGCAGCTGAATTGCGAATCTTGATATGTGGGGAATCTCAGGCACTGACCCATGCACTAGTCATCTGTGGTACAGTGTGCTACACAGCTAGAGTCGCAATTTCTTTTTTAAGTTAAAAAAAAAAATTGGATGTCAGCAATTTTGTTTTTCCAATTTCCGCTCTCCTTTAGCCCTACCTTTGCTCAAACAAGATAAGTTCAATTTTTTTTTTTCAAATTCGTTTGTCTTCACTCAATCTACGGCACAACAGTTTTATAACAATTAGGACCTTATCCTGTCACTATAGAGGTCAGAGGTCATATTTGAGGACGACTATGATGCCCCCCTTGTGAATATGGCCAATTAACTACATGGCCCGGGTTACACGGAGACCTCTGCAGCGTCCGTTCCATCTGCTGACCATCCTCTTTCTCTCCTCTTTTCTTTACAGCTTCCTTTGCGTACACTCCAGCAGGTATGTTATGCAGCCATTTTATATTCTCTCATATTTTGAACCGTGGCCTTGTAGTCTAAGGTACAAAGTCTACAATTGTGAAGGAAAGCGACAAAGCCCCAAATCTCATAGCCATTCCCCGGAGTAATAAGTGCATTCCGCAGCCCAGCTTTTACACAACAACATCCAGATGAGTTTTTTTTTTAACAAATACGAGAAAATTACCTCCACTATTGAGGCTCAGTGCGCTCCTATTAAAAGAGCTGCAAACTAATTCCTGGCTGTCTTTTCAAATTAAATGATTTCTCTAGAATGCTAGCCCTCAGTCAGATCAATTTTCTTCAGTGCATTGTGAACCCTTGTGATGCTGCATTAAGTGCATGCTGGGAGAGCTGAGCTGTTTGGAAACCTGATGACAAAATGGCCGCCTGTCAACGTTGAGGAGAGAACTGGTCAATAAAATGGATTTTCTTTTCAAAGAACTGCTGTAAGCTAAAAAAAAAGAGAGAAATAAATTAACATAGATCAATCAGGCTGCTGGGTCTAGACACCGAAAAGACAGAAATGTTGTGATTTTCATTACGTAAGATAACACTTCTAAAAGACAGTGGAGTCCAAAATATAGGCCACATCCAACTCACAAGCCCTGACAATTCAGCCCTCAAAGCACATTTTTCTAGTCAGTTATTAATACTGAATAGAAATGAAACACAAATTATGCTACAATATGGAAAAAGCGGTCTGCGTAGTGTCGCCACACAAGCCCCAGGCCGCCAGCTTTTTGGGATGCCCCTTTATGTGGGCACCCCACAGTTATACACAGAGAAAGCCGAGGTGAGAGGGCATAGTAATCCCGAGCTTGTACCGAATGCAGGGGCCAGTTCTAGAAACCCCGAGAGATCCCGTGGCAGCGTTATGGGGGCTTGGGCCAGATGTCACAGGTCTCCAACCCCGTTCCTCTTCGCTGGGCCTAAGAATTGGGCATTCCCCAACGGTAATGAAGCGGGAAATCTATCGGAATAAGCGCAGACACAAAAACAAAAGGGTGTCCGAGATTATTCTTCAACCTTGTGCTCCCGGTGCGGAGCTGCACCCAGCACATCCCAGAAGATCGGGAGCGCACTGAGCCCAATTTTCCAACCAAAATGGCTGGCAAGCAATGCGTGGCGTGCGCCCAGATATCCGGCATGCGCTCGTGTGGGCGAGGCTCCCTGCTGTCAACGTGAAGTCAGAATATGTGGCCCCTTTGACTTCACTTTCCAATTTCGAAATGTCCAGTTGGCCTAAGAGCTGGACTGGACCTGTTGCAACCCTTGCCCGAGAGCAGGTCACCCAGCAACTGTGGCTAATTATAGTGTCTGGTGCCGAAAGACACAAGAAGGCAGAAGGGGCAAAAAAGAATCCCTTTACCATTGTAATGTTTTACAGACCGTTCCATGAAAGATGGAATAGAGACTTGCATTTATATAGCACCTTTACAGCTTCAGGACGTCCCAAAGCAGTTCACAGCCAATGCAGTACTTTTAAAGTGCAGTCACTGTTGTAATGTAGGAAATATGACAGCCAATTTATGCACAGCAAGATCCAACAAACAGCAATGCAATAATGACCAGAAAATCTGTCTTAGTGATGTTAGTGGGGGGATAAATATTGGCCAGGACACCGGGGAGAACTCCCCTGCTCTTATTCGAATAGTGCCATGGGATCTTTTATGCCCACCTGAGAGGACAGGCGGGGCCTCACTTTAACGTCTCATCTGAAAGACGGCACCTCCGACAGTGCAGCACTCCCTCAGCACTGCACTGAGTCTCAGCCTAGGTTTTGTGATCAAGTCTCTGGAGTGGGACTTGAACCCACAACCTTGTAACCCAGAAGCGAGTGTGCCTACCACGTTATTGATATGAATTAGTTTAAGTTTTGATGTGCCATGAGTTAACACGGCCTCCCTGACTTTGCTTGATTACGCTAGGGAAAATTCCCAGGGTTTTTCCTGAATTGGCTCCAGGTTTTTCTTTCTCCCTCTTTTTTCCTCTCCCAGAAAACAGTGCCACTGGAGGGTGGGAGGTCAGTGTGCAAGGTTGCATTCTGCCCTGGAATGGGGCGAGCTTGATATACTTGAGGGTCATCTTTCCCCCCTACTTGTCATATGCGTTCATTACGGTTTAAGAATGCAGTTTGTCGTAGAGGTTTAACTGGTGTTTGCTTTCATGCAGTAGCTTTTCCGCACGCGGAGGGCTCAGGCATCACGAGCAGCAGGTAAGTTACAATCAGCTGAATTTAAAAAAAAAATTCTACCTGCTGTTGGTTTTTAAGTAGCGACAATGAGCTGTGGTATTCACCTCCTGACGTCTCCTCGCAGGCCGGGAATCCTGAACGCAAACGTCACCAACTACCCCTGGCTGGCGGGCTCGTGGCCGGCCTCCAACCTGATGCGGAACGGCAACGGAAAGGAAGCCGCTGCCAGCTCCTGCATGGCAAAGCACGACGCGACGGAACGCTTCTACAACGGTGAGTGAGGCACTGGGTTTGTACCGAGTGCCCGCGATGGCAGACGAGGCACCCGTCACCGCCCGGGTGCTTGTGTGTATGTAAATTTTGAATACGATGTCCCGCAGGCACTATCCAGTGCTTCGGCGCGGTGCGAATGATCCTGGGCGGGGAGTGGGAGAAGCCGCGTTCGCTGGGGCTGCTGGCTGCTGCCCCTGCGATGACAGCGTTTTGATTTTTCCCACCCGCGCTCCCTATGGGCACGGCTTCCCGCTGGGAGCGCAGCTTCATGCAATCACGTCTTTACGTTCCTTCCTCAAGCGATTAATGAAATGACACACGTGCGTGTCAGGAATTTCTCAAACGGAGATGGTAGTGCCACGTGTTGGCGCGCATTGCTGTATCAAGCCTTTAAAAAAATGTATTTTTGGGATACGGGTGTTGTTGGCAAGGCCGGCATTTATTGCCCATCTCTAGTTGACCTGAGAAGGTGCTGGTGAGCTGCCTGCTTCAGCAGTTTGATACAACTAAGTGACTAGCTAGGCCAGTTCAGTTGTTGTGGGACTGCAATCACATACCTTCCCTAAAGGACATTAGTGAACTGGTTGTTTTTTTTTTATTTACAGCAATCTAACAGCTTCATGGTCACTTTTACTGATACCAGTGTTTTATTTCCAGACTTTTAATTCTCAAACTGCAGTGGTGGGATTTGAACTCACATTTGACTAGATTATTAGTTCAAGGCCTGTGGATTACTAGCCCAGTAACATAACCACTACACCACTGCACCCAAGCACTTATCGTACCTGCAGTCCCTACTGTGCTGAATTCCTGTTCTTGTGTGTGATGCTGTGGGGAGTTGCCAAGCAGACGCCATGGGCCCGCTATTTATGGGGAGGCAGGGAGTGCATCAGCGTGGGGAAAACCCGGCAAGGCCGGGGGACGAGGAGGCACTTGCCTTTTGGAGCCGGCAGCTCCCGCCTCCATTCCGCTGCCGGGTTTCCCGAGCCCTGGGAAACATGGCCGGCAACTGTTACATTTAACTCAGGCTACCAATTGCACTGTGGGAGCCCGATTTAAATATGTTAATGAAGTGTGCCACCTCTTGAGGGCGGGTTGGGCACATGTTCCCAATTTTTTAATTTTTAACCCCTCCCCCCCCACCCCCCCGACCTCCTTCTGCCCATCTGGGACTGAGGGGAGGGGGGGAGGCGGTCATATCAAGGTCCATGTTTCTTTCTCCAAAGAGAGAGGTAAAATGAAAGGAAGAGTCCGCCCCTCTACGTTGTATGTCAACATGTTCATCATATCCTTGGGGCCCAGAGCCAGTTAACAGCAGATCCTGCCAATGACTCAAGACCCTGTAGCATGAAAAACCTGCATTTATATAATGTCATAACACCTCTTTGAGACACCTTAAAGTGCTTCTTATATGTCGAATTACTTTGAAGTGCAGTTACTGTTGTTATGTGAGTAAACACAACAGGCATTTTGCACACAGGAACATTCCACAGTTAATGAGATGGATGATCAGTGAATTTATCTTTTTGATGGCATTACTCAAGAGAGCAATGCTGGCCAGAACATGCATGAACTGTCCGGTCTTTTTCAAACAATGCCGTGAGATCTTTAATATTGTACAGGAAGTGTTGGAATGGGCAGGTTGGATAGATCTTGATTAGCGTCTCATGTACTTCCAACAATGCAGTGCTCCCTCAGTACTGCACTGTATGTTTTGTTAAACTTATATAGAATCTTGGTTATACTTATAGACCACTGTGCACACTTCTGGTCTCCATATTATATAGAGGCACTGGAGAAGGTGCAAAAAAGATTTACGAGGATGAAACCAGAACTAAGGTTATACCTACCACGAAAGACTGAACAGGCTGGGGCTCTTTTCCCTAAAAAAGAGAAGACTGAGGGGTGACCTGATAGAGATCTTTAAGATTATGAAAGGGTTTGATAGGGTAGACGTAGAGAAGATGTTTCTATTTGTGGGGGAGTCCAAAACTAGGGACCATAAATATAATACAAAAGCAAAATACTGCGGGATGCTGGAAATCTGGAATAAAAACAGAAAATGCTGGAAATACTCAGCAGGTCAGGCAGCATCTGTGGAGAGAGAAACAGAGTTAACGTTTCAGGTCGATGACCCTTCGACCATAAATATAAGATGGTCACTAATAAATCCTATAGGGAATTCAGGAGAAACTTCCTGCGACAGTATTGAAACAGCCCCAATGAAAGTCACAAATGACATCCTATGTGACTGTGACCATGGTAAACTATCCGTCTTCATCCTTCTCAACCTGTCTGCAGCCTTTGACATGGTTGACCACACCATCCTCCTCCAACACCTCTCCTCCATCGTTCAGCTGTGCGGGACTGCCCTCGTCTGGTTCCATTCTTATCTACCCAGTCAAAGCCAGAGAATCACCTGCAATTGCTTCTCTTCCCGCTCCCGCACCGTTACTTCAGGCCCCTTTAACGGGCTGTGCGGCCCATTCAAAATTCTGCGCATGCACGGTTTTTCCATTGAAAAGCCGGTGAGCCGGCTGCGCAGGACATTAAAGGGAACATTGCTCAGGAGTCCCCCAAGGATCTATCCCTGGCCCCCTCCTATTTCTCATTTACATGCTGCCCCTCGGTGATATCATCTGAAAACAGTGTCAGGTTCCTCATGTACATAAGAACATAAGAACATAAGAAATAGGAGCAGGAGTAGGCCAATCGGCCCCTCGAGCCTGCTCCGCCATTCAATAAGATCATGGCTGATCTGATCCTAACCTCAAATCTAAAGAACACAAGAAGTAGGAGCAGGACCCGGCCACTCAGCCCCTGGGCCCGCTCCGCCACCCACAGGGTCTTGACCGATCCGAACTCAGCCTCGTGTCTAATTTCCTGCCCGCTCCCCGTAACCCCTAATTCCCTTTACTTCTAGGAAACTGTCTATTTCTGTTTTAAATTTATTTAATGATGTAGCTTCCACAGCTTCCTGGGGCAGCAAATTCCACAGACCTACTACCCTTTGAGTGAAGAAGTTTCTCCTCATCTCAGTTTTGAAAGAGCAGCCCCTTATTCTAAGATTATGCCCCCTAGTTCTAGTTTCACCCATCCTTGGGAACATCCTTACCGCATCCACCCGATCAAGCCCCTTCACAATCTTATATGTTTCAATAAGATTGCCTCTCATTCTTCTGAACTCCAATGAGTAGAGTCCCAATCTACTCAACCTCTCCTCATAGGTCCACCCCCTCATCCCCGGGATTAACCGAATGAACCTTCTTTGTACTGCCTCGAGAGCAAGTATGTCTTTTCTTAAGTATGGACACCAAAACTGTATGCAGTATTCCAGGTGCGGTCTCACCAATACCTTATATAACTGCAGCAATACCTCCCTGTTTTTATAATCTATCCCCCTAGCAATAAAAGCCAACATTCCGTTGGCCTTCTTGATCACCTGCTGCACCTACATACTAACTTTTTGATTTTCTTGCACTAGGACCCCCAGATGCCTTTGTACTGCAGTACTTTCCAGTTTCTCGCCATTAAGATAATAACTTGCTCTCTGATTTTTCCTGCCAAAGTGCATAACCTCACATTTTCCAATATTGTATTGCATCTGCCAAATCTCCGCCCACTCACCCAGCCTGTCTATATCCCCTTGTAGGTTTTTTATGTCCTCCTCACTTTCTACTTTCCCTCCCATCTTTGTATCATCTGCAAACTTTGATATGTTACACTTGGTCCCCTCCTCCAAATCGTTAATATAGATTGTAAAGAGTTGGGGACCCAGCACCGACCCCTGAGGAACACCACTGGCTACTGGTTGCCAGTCCGAGAATGAACCATTTATCCAACTCTCTGCTTCCTGTTAGATAACCAATCCTCCACCCATGCCAGAATATTACCCCCAATCCAGTGATTTTTTGTCTTGAGCAATAATCTTTTATGTGGCACCTTGTCAAATGCCTTCTGGAAGTCTAAATACACCACGTCCACTGGTTCCCCTTTATGCACCCTGTACGTTATGTCCTCAAAGAACTCAAGCAAATTTGTCAGACATGACTTCCCCTTCATAAAGCCATGCTGACTTTGTCCTATTAAATTATGTTTATCTAAATGTTCCGTTACTGTCTCCTAAATAATAGACTCCAAAATTTTACCCACCACAGATGTTAGGCTAACTGGTCTATAATTTCCAGCCTTCTGCCTACTACCCTTTTTAAATAAGGGTGTTACATTAGCAGTTTTCCAATCTGCCGGGACCTTTGCTGAGTCCAGGGAATTTGGAAAATTATTACCAAAGCATCCACAATCCCTACTGCCACTTCCCTCAAGACCCTAGGATGTAAGCCATCAGGTCCAGGGGATTTATTCGCCTTGAGTCCCATTATTTTACTGAGTACCAATTCCTTAGTGATTTTAATCCTATTTAGCTCCTCCCCCCCTAGAGCCCCCTGTTTGTCCAGTGTTGGGATATTCTTAGTGTCCTCTACCGTAAAGACTGAAACAAAATATTTGTGCAGCATTTTTGCCATCTCCATGTTTCCCACCATTAATTTCCCGGTCTCATCCTCTAAGGGACCTACGTTTGCCATAACCACCCTTTTTCTTTTTATATAACTATAGAAACTCTTGCTATCTGTTTTTATATTTTTTGCTAATTTATTTTCATAATCTATCTTCCCTTTCTTAATCAATCCTTTAGTTACTTTTTGCTGTCTTTTGAAGACTTCCCAATCTTCTATCCTCCCACTAAGTTTGGCTACCTTATACGTCCTTGTGTTTAGTCGGATACTATCCTTAATTTCTTTACTTAGCCACGGATGGCTGTCATTTCTTTTACACCCTTTTTTCCTCAGTGGAATATATATTTTTTGAAAGTTGCAAAATAACTCCTTAAATGAACACCACTTCTCATGTACCGTCTTACCCTTTAATCTATTTTCCCAGTCCACTTTAATCAATTCCGCTTTCATACCATCATAGTCTCCTTTATTCAAGCTCAGTACGCTTGTTTGAGAACCAACCTTCTCACCCTCTAATTGGATATGGAATTCAACCATGTTATGGTCACTCATTCCAAGGGGATCCTTAACTAGGACATTATTAATTAATCCTGACTCATTACACAGGACCAGGTCCAAGGTTGCTTGCCCCCTTGTAGGATCAGTTACATACTGCTCAAGAAATCCATCCCTAATACACTCAATAAACTCTTCCTCAAGGCTGCCCTGCCCAATTTGATTTGTCCAGTTAATATGATAGTTAAAATCCCCCATAATTATAGCTGTTCCCTTATTACATGCCCCAACTATTTCCTGATTAATACTTCTTCCAGCAGAGTTGCAACTATTAGGAGGCCTATATACTACTCCCACTAGTGTTTTTTTTCCCTTATTATTCCTTATCTCCACCCAAACTGTTTCATTATCCTGATCCTTTGTCCCAATATAATTTCTCTGTATTACAGTGATTCCTTCCTTTATTAACATAGCCACCCCACCTCCCCTTCCTTCCTGCCTGTCCTTCCTGATTGTTAAATACCCTGGCATATTTAATTCCCAGTCGTTGTCACCCTGCAGCCATGTTTCTGTAATGGCCACAAGATCATACCCATACGTAGTTATTTGTGCCGTTAACTCGTCCATTTTGTTACGAATGCTACGTGCATTCAGATAAAGAACTTTCAAATATGTTTTGTGACACTTAGTTCCTGCTTTTTCCTTTTTTAACACTTTACCTTTTACCTTTTACTCCATACCTTCTGTCCCTTCCTGTCATGCTTTCCTCTGTCTCCCTGCTCAGGTGCCCAACCCCCTGCCACTTTAGTTTAAACCCTCCCCAACAGCACTAGCATGTACGCTGATGACACCCAGCTCTACCTCACCACCATCTCTCTCGACCCCTCCACTGTCTTTAAGTTGACATCGAGCCACATAAGGAGATATTAGGACAGGTGGACAAAGAGATAAGTTTTAAGGAAAGTCTTAAAAGAAGAGAGAGAGGTAGAGAGGCGGAGAGGTTTAGGGAGGGACCATGAGATTGGAAGGTGGGAGAAATCACAATGGACCCCAATTGGGTGCATTTCAGCAAGGGGTCATTAGACAGTAACCAGGAGTGGGAACTGTGACGGACTTTAACCCCCACATCCAACCCAGAGTGTTGAGACCAACTGTAGTCCCCTTTACTGCCACCCTGGGACCTTCATGCTATGTATGGCCCCATGCCATATCAGATGGTGCACTTACCAACTGAGTCATTGGCAGAGCTCCCGGTGAAAGGTTTACTAGGCTGTCCTTTGCTGAAAGGTAGTCTTCGCAGCAGTGGGATGCAGGTGTATTAGGCTCTGTTGGATCTTCTGTAATGCATTTTTATTCCACTTGCCTCCTGTTCAGGCTCACCTGCAACATGCTCTTCCCTGGCCGCCCAGGTGTGTGAGTGCAGTAGCCCAGTGTAACTCGCTCTCTGATTTCCTTATAGCCTTCCCCATCTGGAGATGAGCTTAGACTCCATTCAGCGTCTAACACTGAGGGAATGTCAGAGACTTGGGCCTCAATTCCGGGGGGAGGATTTGGAGGGGTGGGGGGGGGTGAGGGGTGGCGGGAAGGGGACGCGTAAGCAGGCTATTTGTTCGATTTTTACGGCAAGGCCTCATTTAAATAAAACTTCCCGGACTGCTGTCCGACACACGGCCAGATTCACTACCTGGCCGACGGGTGGGAGGCGGGAATTCCCATTTCAAGATATTAACCCCTTGACGACCCTTTCCTGCCCGTCAGGGTGGTGGAGTTGGGATGGGGGGCGGGTTAAAGCCGAGGTCGCGATGTGTGGGGAATGGCGGGCACTAATCTGCATCGCCACTGCACGACGCACGCCCGTAGTTTTCTCATGTACCCTCCTCTTTGTCACCTTCCCAGCACTAGACCCACCGTGGGCCTGGAGCTTTCCACAAATAACTCACGAGGCCCCACCTCAAGACATCAGCCCTGCATGAAATCCTGTGCCATCAAAGTACCGACCTCTACTGATCTGGTGGGTCCCACCAATAGTCTCGAACAGTTTTAGGTCATTCACGTTAAGAAAAGCTGAGTGAATTATTGATGAGCACTTTCCGCTCTGTTGACCCGCGCTTCCTACGTGCTTTATTGACAAACATCATTGTGTTTGAATGTTTTATATCCTTTGTGCCTCGATCCAGACGCTGGCATTTCCAACTACATTGCTCAGACGGAGAAGTTTGGAACGATGGTGTCGGACGGGCCCATCTACAGCACCATCGACTCCGCCAGCGACGAGATGCGCACGTTCAACGGGGCCTTCCCGCCTCAGCAGACCACGCTGTACGCCAGCACACCAGTGGTACCAATCGGAGTCCAGAACCAATACACGGTGGACCCTGTCAACGGGCACTGGGCCGTCCAGCCCGGACCCTCCAACACCCAGTACTCACAGCCCGAGCGCGGCAGGCAAGAAGCTGGTAAGATGTTTGAAAACTGGCATCATTTTATCAAATTGATTTTGAACCATGATAAGAACTTGTCGGAAATAGACAGCAGGTCCATCAGCATCTGAAAGAGAAAGGGCATTAATGTTTTGGGTTCGAGATCCTGGGGTTTTCTGCTGCTGTCCCTGGTCTGCCAGATGATTTGCTGCCAGTTCATTTTCTCGACAAGCAAATCAGGGCCTGGCGAGTGCTGAAGCAGGAAATCCTGTTCAGGACGTTTTACTATTTATTTTCCCTCATGTCATTTCTCTTCCCCCTTGAGACTTCCCAAGCTGTAGGATCCTATCACTGGCTTCTGCCGATGCAGCTTCGTAGTCAGGCTGTAGGAGCATAGGAACAGGAGGAGGCCATTCAGCCCCTCGAACCCGTTCCTCCATTCAATGAGATCACAGCTGATCTGCATCTTAACTCCATCCACCCGCCTTGGCTCCATATCTCTTTATACCCTTGGCTCGCTAACATCTATCGATCTAACCAGGAAATTCGGAGAAACAGTGGGAGGCAGGCAGAACCCCAGGGAATTTTTCAGGGGGCAATGTGTGTATATTAATTTTTTTTAATTTGATCATGGGATGCTGGCAAGGCCAGCATTTATTGCCCATCCCTAATTGCCCTTGAGAAGGTAGTGGTGAGCCGCCTTCTTGAACCGCTGCAGTCCGTGAGGTGAAGGTACTCCCACAGTGCTATTAGGGAGGGAGCTCCAGGATTTTGACCCAGTGACAATGAAGGAACGGCCGATATACTTCCAAGTCAGGATGGTGTGTAACTTGGAGGGGAACTTGGAGGTAGTGGTGTTTCCATGCGCCTGCTGCCCTTGTCCTTCTAGGTGGTAGAGGTCGTGGGTTTGGGAGGTGCTGCCGAAGAAGCCTTGGCGAGTTGCTGCAGTGCATCTTGTAGATGGTACACACTGCAGCCACGATACGCCGGTGGTGGAGGGAGTGAATGTTTAAGGTGGTGGATGGGGTGCCAATCAAGTGGACTGCTTTGTCTTGGATGGTGTCGAGCTTCTTGAGTGTTGTTGGAGCTGCATTCATCCAGGCAAGTGGAGAGTATTCCATCACACTCCTGACTTGTGCCTTGTAGATGGTGGAAAGGCTTTGGGGAGTCAGGAGGTGAGACACTCGTTACAGAATACCCAGCCTCTGACCTGCTCTTGTTGCCACAGTATTTATGTGGCTGGTCCAGTTAAGTTTCTGGTCAATGGTGACCCCCAGGATATTGATGGTGGGGGATTCGGCGATGGTAATGCCGTTGAATGTTATGGGGCGGTGATTAGACACTCGCATTTTGGAGATAGTCATTGCCTGGCACTTGTGTGGCGTGAATCTTACCTGCCACTTATTAGCCCAAGCCTGAATGTCTTCCTAGTCTTGTATTATGTATATGTTTGTGTGTGTGCATGTGTGTTGTGGGTGTTTGCATCTATGTTGTGTTTGTGAGTTGTGTGTGTATGTTATGTGTGTGCATGTTTGTTGTGCATGTGATCTTTATGTTATGTGTACATATTGTGTGTGCATCTGTGTTTTTGTGTTGAGTGAGTGTCTGAGTGAGTGAGTGTAGACATTGGATGAGGACATCGGACTCTCGATTGTCAAATAATCTGTTGCCACATGAGGAATGGCTACTTGGGTAGGGTGGCTGCCAGTGCCCAGGGTACCGTACTCAAGCTTGAATCCGCACTCACAGGAGAGGCTGGGAGAAAATTGGCCTTCATCTAACATGTAAAAGATGATAGGTCTTAGCAAATAATATTACTTTAATTTAGATAATGCCTTGTCGTGTCACTGAAATATCTCAACATGATTAACACTTAATTATTGCAGTGACTGTTATGTAGTTAAACACAGCAACCATTCTGCACCAGCGACATCCCACAAACAGTAATGAGATGACTGACTGGTCAATCTATAGTGTTGGTTGCTGAGTGTTGGTCAGTCACCAGATTACACTTGCTCTTCCAATGGTCTTTAACATCCACCTGAACAGGGAGATGGACCTTTAAATGTCTCACCTGAAGGACACGAAAGGGCAGAGGAATAACATGTAGCAATTAGTCCAATCCAAGCCAGAAATGGATCGGTCAATCACGAGTGAAAGCGACTGCCTGATACACTAACCAACGTTCTCTCTCCCACAGGTGGGAAAACTGGGAAGCAGAAATTAAATGCCAAACTGGTGAAAGCCCCACCCCTGAACTGGACGGATTTGCTGCCACCCCCTCCGCCCACTGTGGACGTCGACTCCTACGAGGATGAAGAGGAACTGGAGTATGGGTATGTGGCATGACGTGTGAGCGTTCGCCGTCAATGCACTCGAGTGTAGGGCACAGAAACCTAGAAACATGTTGGGGCCTCTCGCCCCGAGGCCTGGGTCTGAGGATCTTGAGGATTTTGGTGCCGGCTCAACCAAGTTTCCTGTGGGGTGCAGACCTAAAGCTGGCCAGAATTCGGCACCGATTGCCGCTACCTTGGTAACCTTGGTCAGAGAGGCCATGAGTGTGTGGGAAATCACGAGCACAAGAAATATGAAAAAGAAAGTAATTACTAAAGTCAGCGAACAATGGGGTCAGATTTCCATGGGCTGTGATCCCAGCACTAACACCGCAACTTTTTCATCATAATTCGGCATTACGTGACTACACTTCAAAAAGTCCTTCATTGGCTGTAAAGCGCTTTGGGACATCCTGAGGTCATGAAAGCCACTGTATAAATGCAGGTCTTTCCTTTTCTTTTTAGGCACCTGATGCCTTTAGCAGGAAACTCGGTGATGACCGGTATCGCTGCTGTTAATATCACAATTCACTCGGTTAATCCCGGGGATGAGGTGATGGACATATGAGGAGAGGTTGGGTAGATTGGGACTCTACTCATTGGAGTTCAGAAGAATGAGAGGCGATCTTATTGAAACATATAAGATTGTGAAGGGGTTGGATCGGGTGGATGCGGGGAGGATGTTCCCGATGATGGGTGAAACTAGAACTAGGGGGCATAGTCTTAGAATAAGGGGCTGCTCTTTCAAAACTGAGATGAGAAGGAACTACTTCACTCAGAGGGTGGTAGGTCCATGGAATATGCTGCCCCAAAAAGCTGTAGAAGCTACATCATTACATAAATTTAAAACAGAAATAGACAGTTTCCTAGAAGTAAAGGGAATTAAGGGTTACGGGGAGCGGGCAGGAATTTGGACATGAGTCTAGGTTCGGATCGGTCATGGCCCTGTGGGTAGCGTAGCGGGCCCAGGGGCCGTGTAGCCTGATCCTGCTCCTATTTCGTGTGTCCAATTCTGTTAGGTTCAGGAGATGGTTCTGTGATAGTAGATTGGCGGTTAGGATCAGATCAGCCATGATCTTATTGAATGGCGGAGCAGGCTCGAGGGGCCAATTGGCCTACTCCTGCTCCTATTTCTTATGTTCTTACAATGGCGGGTTGGAGGCAAGATCTCACTTTTCGAGATTTTAACCCCTTGATCGACCCTTTCCTGCCTGTCGGGAGGTGGGGTGGGAGGGGGTTGGGTACGGCTGGGTAATCAGGTGTGGGCAAAGGTCTGCAACTCCAACCACTGATCCCTGACATACTACTGCCCTTAATGGGGTCTATTCAGCAACGGCAAGGCTCATGTGATTCCAGTATAATAGTGAATGAGTGAGAAGTGCTTCCCCTTTGTTTTTTTTCTCCTGAGAGTAAGTTTTGCTCCCATTTTTTTTGAAGCCCTGGCATTGACGAGTGGTGCCCCCCACTCCCTGAGAGAACCTACTTAGTGGAAGGCGCCCACGAGGAGGAAGGCCCACCCCCACCACCTCGCGGAGAGGCATCATCTCCTGCTACTTCATACGGGCAGCAATCCACAGCGACACTGACGCCATCACCTCGGGAAGAAGCACGGTCAACAGGGCATGGGGCGACCGAGGACATTCCAAGACTGCATCAGTTCGAGATTCCACATTTACCCCGGTGAGCATGTTTACAAGCTGGTCACTATAAGCATAGTGTGCGATCTTGAAGGTTTTACTCTGCAACGATTGAAAGAGCTAACTAAAGAATAAGATTGAGAAGCGAAGGTTTGATTATTACACAAAGTGGTTTCATGGATTAAATGCAGTTATTTCACTGTTCAAATCTCGCCGTGGCCTCGGCCATCTAGATCTCTGCACTCCTTCAAGTCTGGCCTCATGCGCATCCCTGATTTTCATCACTCCACCATTGGCGGCTGTGCTTAGGCCCTAAGCTCTGGAATTCCCTCCCTAACCCTCGCTGCCTCTCTACCTCTTTCTCCTCCTTGAAGTCACTCCTTAAAACCTACCTCTTTGGCCAAGCTTTTGGTCACTTGTCCTAATATCTCTTTAATAACAACAGAAAACGCTGGAAAAACTCAGCAGGCCAGGCAGCATCCGTGGAGAGAGAAAGAGAGTTAACGTTTCAGGTCGATGACCTTTCATCAGAACTCTTTATGTGGCTCAGTGTCAAATTTTGTCTGAAAAATGCTTGTGAAGCCCCTTGGGACGTTTTACTAAGTTTGTCGTCAATGCTGGCAAAGCCACATTTATTGCCCATCCCTAGTTGTTCTGAGAAGGTGGTGGTGGGCCTTCTACGTAAACTAAAAAGAAAGAAAGACTTGCATTTCTATAGCACCTTTCACGACCACCGGACATCTCCAAGTGCTTTACAGCCAATGAAGTACTTTTTGAAGTGTAGTCACTGTTGTAATGTGGGAAATGCGGCAGCCAATTTGCGCACAGCAAGCTCCCACAAACAGCAACGTGATAATAACCAGATAATCTGTTTTCGTTATGTTGGTTGAGGGATAAATATTGGCCAGGGCACCAGGGATAACTCCCCTGCTCTTCTTCGAAATAGTGCCATGGAATTTTTTACGTTTATCTGAGAGAGCAGACGGGGCCTCGGTTTAACATCTCATCCGAAAGACTGCACCTCTGACAGTGCAGCACTCCCTCAGCACTGCACTGGAGTGTCAGCCTAGCCTTTATGTGCTCAAGTCCCTGGAGTAGGATTTGAACCCACAACCTTCTGACTCAGAGAGTGAGTGTGCTACCCACTGAGCCACAGCTGACACTATTGCAGTCCTTCTGGTCCCACAACGGAAGTGTCTAAAATGTCAAAGTATAAAAAGTAGAAAGCTGTTTTATTCCCAGTGCTGATGTTTCACCTTGAAAACTGCAAAACATCACAAAATGTTTGAGAGCTGTTACTGGCATAACAGGGGAACATGAAACGGCAGCTGTGTAGCAGTGCTCCATCATTATTGTGGTTCCTCGAATATGAGCCTGATCTCAGCCGTATCATTTATGGGGAGCTTGTTCAGTTCAGCCACCTTCCTTATGGGAGGGACACTAAATGGGTGGTTGAGTCAGAAACTCATGCTTCTCTGCTGCAGAACCAAATGTTGATGTTAATACACTATAACCCTGGGTAGTTGGGTGGTTAGTCCTTTTAAGTAACCGATACAGGTCCCTTTAAGAATTCCTGCACTGCTGCTTCTGATATTTGAATAGTGGCCTTCAACTCGTTCCATTGGCTATTGGTACTCAATCATGAACCAATCAAACCGTTTTATTTGAATAAATTCTGCACATATAGAGCAGAGAAGATTAAAGAGGAGAATTAATAGAGATGCTCAAAATTATGAGGGGTTTTGATAGAGTAAATAAGGAGACACTGTTTCCAGTGGCAGAAAGGTCGGTAACGAGAGGACACAAATTTAAGATAATTGGCAAAAGAACCAGGGGATGAGCAGAATTTTTTTTACACAGCGAGTTGTTGTGATCTGGAATGCACTGCCTGAAAGGGCGGTGGAAGCAGATTCAATAGTAACTTTCAGAAGGGAATAGAATAAATACTTGAAGGGCATGAAATTGCAGGACTACGGGAAAGTGCAGGGGAAGTGGGAGTAGTTGGGTAGCTCTTCCAAAGCCAAAACAAGCATGATGGGTTGAAAGGACTCCTGTGCTGTATGATTTTATGATTCTATGGGCCTCAATAATCTGTGGGGGAGGCAGGGGGAATGCCAGTATTCTGTCAATCTCTTGACGTAACTCTGGCAGGAGACCACCCCAAAATGGCAGGGGCCAGGTTGAGCCAGACCTGTTTGCACTTCTGGTGCACTTACCCATTGAGCCATATTTCTTTTTTGGGGGTGGTGGTGGTGGATGGGACCTCACGGTTTGTAAGATTGCCTTTTCTTAATGCAAGTTATGCTCCTGTTTCAGGCGACTCCCGGTGGGACCAGTCCCTCTGCCCAGACCCCCGACCCCTCCACTGTCGCAGAGCAACCCAAACGTGAACGGGAATGAGGATGCCATCGCGGAATCCGCTGGCCTGCACCGGCACGGGCACAAACGCAACCTGAGCCAGACACCGGCAATTAGCACCGAGAACGTCAATGTACCTGGAGCAGGTGAGGCACGACACTCACCCATGGATGGGGGAAAGAGAGGAACTTTACCCCAGTAAAAGTCAGCAAAAATGGGCAAGTGCATCAGTGCAATGAAAGCATCTGTTTAGCAGATGTTTCACAGATGTGTGTTTAACAGTTGTTTAGCAGATGTTTGTTTAACAGATGTTTGTTTAACAGATGTTTAACGCTAGTTGTGCTCTACTATGTTAAGTAACACCGACTTTGGCTTGAGCAATCACTGTTGGAGAATACCTGAGATCCTATTTTCTAACTAAGTTTAAAATGTAGTGTTCCACCTCACTCAATGTGACCACACGTGGAAGATGCTGTAAGTATTGTATAGACATGGTGACTAATGCTCAATGTGACTCTCATTCTGCCAGGGGAGGCCATGAGTTCTATCAGTTCGAAAACTGAATCCCCCCTCCCCAGATGCTCAATTGCAGGCTGGTACTTTATGGACAAAGTTGAAGTAAATCTTCTTTCTATTTTCCGTTTCTGGCCCCCTCTTCTCCTGAAGATGATGTGCCTCATCCTGGAGTATGGTCCCATGGTCAACAGCCTTCCTCCAGTACCTTACTCCAATGGTCATTCTTCATGTGTGAGCCTAGACCGTGATAGTTGGCAGACTATTCTGCAATGGAAGGCACCACAGTTAAGCCAGATTCTATCCTCACCTAGCGCCCACACTTTCCTGTAGGGGGGTGGGGAGGCGTTAGTTGATAGCAGGCATTCTGCTTGATATTTTTCTCCCTCTATAGTTTAGGTTCCTGAAACTAATTTTTTTTTAAATTCTTTCATGGGATGTGGGCATCGCTGGCTCATCCCTAATTGTCCTTGAGAAGGTGGTGAGCCACCGCCTTGAACCGCAGAGGCCAGTTAAGAGTCAACCACATTGCTGTGGGTCTGGAGTCACATATAGGCCAGACCGGGTAAGGACGGCAGATTTCCTTCCCTAAAGGACATTAGTGAACCTGATGGGTTTTTACGACAATCCGGTAGTTTCACGGTCATTGATAAGTTCGGGGATCTTAACCACAGCAGCAGGTGGGATGCTATAATTGGCCTTAAGACTCCATGGCATCGGGAAGGGGGAGAATCAGCCAGGGATCCTGCTCCTGATGCATATGCATTTTCTGCATACATGTGGGCATTGGCTGGGGAACAGGAAAAGGCTTGACCACGATGCCCTCCATGGTTGAATGCCCCGCTGGCACTCAGCGGCACGGTTGACAAGTGGGGAACGTCCAGTGATTGAGCTACCAGACGGCTGCGGCCCATGGAAGGGTAATCCAGCAAGAGTCCGCGGCGTCAGGTGGGGAGGGGAGGGGGCTTGACAGAAAGAGGAAAGGATCCTCAAGGAGCTGGGCTTCTGGGATTATACTCGGCACGGCACAGCACGACTTAATGCACTTTTGGGGATAAAATGCTTGCAGAATCCAGCCTACAACTTCCAGTGAAGCAGTTTTAATCTGCAACGTTCTAGATATCCTGAAAATCTGACTCTCCAATCCAATTTCCCCTCGACTCATGTGGTTGGACTTTCCTGCCCTTAATCGTTTCCTTTATCTGATTTCCAGGGAAGACGAGACACACCCCGGTGATGGGGAGCAGCAGCGTGAACACCCCACCCAGCCAGAAAGCCCGGGCGAAAAAGAAAGCCAAGCCGAACCAGTACCGCCGTGACCTCTCTCAGGGGGGTGAGTTCCATGCCAAGCTTTGAGTTTGGAATGTCAAAAAATCCTCTCCGGACTAACTAAAATAACAGGGCAAATTTTCTCCTTCCACATTCCAAATGGGCTTTTATCCTCACACACCAGAGTGACTTACTGGAATGAGGGAACCCTCCCGTTCACTAATAGCCATCTTTCATCACTCCCGGAGCAACCTGATTTAACATTTTAATATACCAGTTGGTCTCCTGTCACGTTGCACATGGGAGTCAAGACCAACTGGGGTGTTCAGGTGAAGCGGGATTAGAGGGCAGGGGTCAACTGGACCAGGGCTCACAGACGTAATTGAGCCTCCATTTTAAAGTCATAGGGTGGAACCTTCAACTTCAGTGGGGTGTAAATCGGGTGAAGATGGGTTAGCCGCCCGTTTATATACCCTGCCCAATTACCTTTCCATTTACTTCGGATGGGGTTTATAACGGGCAGCCAATCTGCTACCATTCATTTTATACTCATGCCAAAATTGAAAGTTTGACCCGTAGATTCTGTCCTTATTTTTATATTATTACATAGAATTTACAACACAGAAACAGGCCATTCGACCCAACTAGTCTGTGTCTGTGTTTATGCTACACATGAGCCTCCTCCCACCCCTCTTCATCTCACCCTATCAGCATAACCCTCTATTCCTTTCTCCTTCATGTGCTTATCTAGCTTCCCCTTAAATGCATCTATGCTATTGGCCTCAAACACTCCTTGTGGTAGCGAGTTCCACATTCTAACCACCCTCTGGGTAAAGAAGACTCTCCTGAATTTCCTATTGAATTTATTGGTGACTATCTTATATTTATGGCCCAGAGTTTAGGTCTCCCCCACAAGTGGCAACATCTTCTCTACATCTACCCTTTCAAACCCTTTCATAATTTTAAAGACCTCTATCAGGTCACCCCTCAGCCTTCTCTTTTCAAGAGAAAAGAGCCCCAGCCTGTTCCTGATAGTTATAACCTCTTAGTTCTGGTATCATCCTTGTAAATCTTTTTTGCACCTTCTCCAGTGCCTCTATATCGTTTTTATAATATGTAGATCATAATTGTGCACGGTACTCTATAAGTGTGATCTAAACAAGGTTCTATACAGTATTAACATAACTTTTCAATTCTAACCCCGAGATCCCTCTGCTCCTCTACCCCATTTAGACTCTTGTTTTCCAAGGAGTATGTGGCCTCCTTATTCTTCCTATCAAAATGCACTACCTCACACTTATCTATATTGAGATTCATTTAACAATTACACGCCCATTCTGCAAGCTTATTAATGTATTTATTGATGTCCGGCAAATTTTGAGATTGTACTTCTGATTCCCGAGCCCACATCTATTATGTAAACAGTGAACAACAGTGGCCCCAGCACCAACCTCTGTGAAACACCACTTCCCACCTATTGCCAGTCTGAGCAGCTACCCTTAACCCCTACTCTCTGTTTTCTGTTTTGTAATCAGCTTGCTATCCATTCTGCTACTTGCCTCCTGACTCCACATGCTCTAACTTTAGTCATGATATTATTTAAAGTTAAGTAGTAAATTTGGGAAGCAAAGAAGTATAATTAGTTAGAGCTTAGGAGTTTCTCTGCAGTACAGGCTAATGAGCTGGCAGATGCAAATAAGCACTCCAGTGCCACCGCTGGTGAGAGGGTGTAATTACAACATGACATGTTTACATAGGAAATTTCCATTATAACTGTGGACATAGTAATTTATAATGGAAAGCTTGACAGATTCTCCAGGTAGTTTAGCCATAGCCATAGGGGAAGAGAAAATCAGAAGCAGTCAATTTGTGTCCTGGAGTGCAGCCCAATACTAATATTTTGGCCCAATTTGGACTGGAATGGTTCAGCCAGTTTACTTCTTTTGGCCCTTCTAGTTTCTCCCCTCCTCTCCCAAAGGCACTGGCTCCTTTGGGAGTGCGGGTTCACAGGAACTAGCAGAGGGGGTAGAAATTAGTCCTCATTGCGTCCGTTTTCCCGGCAGAAAAAGGGGGCAAAAAGGACCAATTTTGGGGGGGGAGCATCTCTGCCCGATGTGTGCCTGCATTACGGACACCGCCATGTTGGTAATGACAGGTTTACAGGCATCAGGCTGGCCGCCTAAAACAGGCAGTAGGTCCCCTACATGTGAGGGTCCCAGCACCTGTTTCAGGCCCCCTTTGCTGAAATTGGTTTGGATTGAGCGGAGCAGAAGCTGGGCCTGTATCGCTTGGGATTCTTAAAATGTCGCTGTGGCACCATAAAAGTAAGTTTAAAGAAAAAACTGTCTTTAAAACGTTCCTGTGACACCAGGAGGAGCAGGCATGCTCCCTCAACTCCATAGTATGTCAATCCCACCCCCCCTCCCCACCCCCACCGCCCTGTTGCCGCTCCAACCCTGTTGCCCCACCCCCACCCCGGAATTTACCTGTGAGACGTTGCCAACGAGGCAAGCAGCCCAGTACTCATTTTCTGCACACGGGGAGCTGCGTGACATGCAGAGGCTGCTCGCCCCATTAACATTAATGAGGCTCAATTTTTTGGCCAGCATTGGGCCTCCTGGTTGGGGCGTGACACACATTTCAGGCCCGAAAACAGGCCTGAAGGAATTACAACCTCCAACTCTGGCACCTTGCCCAAGCGCCATTCTTCACTCGTGGCCCTAGACAGTGAGTGCGAGCAAGCTATTCACCGATAAGGTGGCATCAGGCATGATCCTGATCCTCTCGATGTGTAATTTGGATGCCAGGCTGGTGAGTTAGACAACTGGAGGGATGGGGCATCCATAGGCCGAATGACCTTTTCTCATCTTGACTCTTCTTATGATGGTCACACATGCGCACTCTCCAACAAGAGTCACCGGTTAGCGATCAGGAACCCTGCCTGATTTATCGCCTCTCTCTAACCCAGGGGTGCTGTAAGGACGCTGACTTAGCCAGCTTTTGTTGACTCACTCTATCTCTGTCTTGGACAGACCTGCCACCACCGCCTGAACCTCCCCCAGCTGATGGAGTTGTGGAGACACCTTACTTACAGCCCATTGGATTGGAGAGCAGCCTGACCTCGCTCGACCAAGACGGAAGCGGTTCGTCCATAGAGAGGAGGCCATCAGCCGATCAGCGAACAGAGAGTGCGCATTCTCACAATAGAGCAGCATCATCGCGACACAAAAATGGTGAGAGGAAGAAGCTCTTGGACAGTGGAGGACGTCAATTTGACTGTAACAGACATGTAACAGAGCTGAATTCTTATCTGTAGTTTTTTTCGATTGGGTGAAGCTCTCCAGAGCTGAAGTCTGCTTTTCTTCAAAAATATCAGACAGGGAAAGACCAACTGGTCCATCTAGACTGTCCCATATGGTTGCGATGCCTCCCTGAACTCTTAGGTCTCATGTAGTCTCTTGGGAGAAGCACAAATCCCGATCGAAAACCCAAGGCCAGTTGAGACGGGGGGGGTTGGGAATTTGGAAAATTCCTCTCCAATCTCTCTAGGCGATCGAAACTAGTCCAGGAGACCACATTGACCATGACTTGTATTAGTTGGTACCTACCTCTTGTGTGCTGCGATCTCCACCCCAGCCAGAACCAGTCGAGCTCTCTCTTAGGTGCAGTTTGGATGGTCACTGTCAAATAGTTTTGTGCTTTGGAAAACCCAAGCCCTGTGGTACCAATTCTCTGTCTGGCAACAAATCAAATCATCTGAGCAACATGTGGGATTTCTCACCAGCTACCCATTCCATCCGAAATTTCTCTTATTTTTATTTAAACCCCTGTTCCGATCTCCCCTATAGCTCAGCTAGGAAAGACGCTGCCTGGTGAGCCAGTTTTGATCCAAGGTCTGCAGATCTGAACCCAGGCAGCGGGTTCTCAAATTGGCCTCAGCACCTCTGGGCTCAGAAGGGAAAAATTCAGCCAGACTTCCCACTCCTGATCGTTATCCAGTGATCCCGGCTAGAAAGGGCACACCTCTGGACATCTGGTGAGGATAGGACCAGGCTTGACTGTAACACCCTTTCCCGCCGTCCAGTCAAATAGCCTGCTGACACTCACTTAAAGAATGGCCACTTAGAGGAGACATCTGAGGGTGGCCAGTACCTGTAATTCCATAGCCCAGCAATCAGCCGCTTCAGGAGCACAATGGAGGGGGAAAAAAACATTTGTTCCTTTAAAGCCATTCGGCAAACATCAGGATAACACGTCCCGCTGCCACTTTTCAGCACATCTGCTCTTTGTAACTAGAACAACAAAAGATAGATTTTAAAAAAATTATCATTGTTGTTTGTAGAAATACTTTTGAGCCCTCCCGTTGAGTGGATTTCCATGTCTGAGGTGAGGCCTGGTGGCCCCTGTAAGTTGTGCCTGTGGTCTGAGAGTTGGGCAGTCACTCGCTGCATTAGTGTGGGTGAGGATGTGTCCCTATTAGGTGTCAGCTGTCACTCAGTAGTAGCACACTTGCCTCTGAGTTAGAAGGTTGTGGTTCAAGTCCCACTCTAGAGACTTGAACACTCTAGGCTGACACTTCAGTGCAGTGCTGAGGGAGGGCTGCACTGCATCTTTCGGATGAGACATGAAACCGAAGCCCCATATGCCCTCTGTAAAAGATCCCACAGCACTATTCTGAAGAAGAGCGGGGAAGATCTCCCCAGTGTCCTGGCCAATATTTATTCCTCAACCATCACAAAAGAGATCTGGTCATTATCTCATTGTTGTTTGTGGGACCTTGTGTTTCCTACATTACAACAGTGACGACACTTCATTGGCTGTAAACCACTTTGGGACATCCTGAGGTCGTGAAAGGCGCTGTATAATTGCAAGTCTTTCTTTATATTTTATATTCCTTGGTGATCCACTGAAATGGACCTCTTCGGGATTGGGCATGAAGAACATGTATTAAAAAAAACCATGGAATGCCTATCAAGGCCATTCCTTCCACAGACCCTGTGTAACCTACCCTCTCATGGTCTCTACCTCACCCATTCAATCTCCTGAGGGAAATTGCTACATTAATACTCATGATCCCTGAAGATAAGTGAGCAAAACTTTATTCATCCATCCCCACTATTCAATCCTGGCCTGCTGCTCTCCACAGACAGCATTCCCCCACACCAAACCCTGCAGTTGGGCACCATCATGTTTGGTGAAACGTTTTGATATCCAGAAGAGGAGATGAGGTAGAAGATCAGCCATGATCTTATCGAATGGCGGAGCAGGCTCGAAGGGCCAAATGGCCTACTCCTGCTCCTATTTCTTAAGTTCTTATGTCGAATGATACCGGGGCTTAGTGGGTTAAAATATTGAGTACGGGTTGCATAAACTTGGCTTGTATTCCCTTGCGTCTAGAAGATTTGATTGAGGTGTTTAAAATGATTCAAATAAATCAAAAGGGTAGATCCAGAGAAACTATTTCCTCTGGTGGGGGAATCAAAAACGAGAGGACATAATCTTTAAATTAGAGCCAGGCTATTTAGGAGGGAAATCAGGAAGCATTTTTTCACACAAAGGGTAGTAGAAATCTGGAATTCTCTCCCCCAAAATGCTGTGGATGCTGGGACAATTGGAGCTTTCAAGACCAAAATCGATAGATTTCTATTAAGAGTATCAAGGGGTGTGGAACTAAGGAGGGTAGATGGAGTTGAAGTGCAGATCAGCCACAATCTAACTGAATGACGAAGCAGGCCCGAGAGGCTGAATGGCCTCCTGCTGCTCCTACGTTCCTATATTTCATTCATAGGGCCAGCCCCCTAGTCCCTAGCCTGTTGGATTAAACTCTGGCCGTGATGGTCTTTGACTCTGCAGTTCGGTTTATTGCCAGACTGTTGAGGCTCTTCCTAATCAGTGGGGCCCCTATGGCAGCACTGGCCTCTTTGGAGTGGCTGAAACCTATCATGCTGTACAGGAGATGCCTGTCCCTTTAAGGTTATTTATGGTGGAAGAAAACCAATTGTTAAAAAAATTGCAGAATTTATAATCTTTTATCCTTGATGGAAGAATAAATCATAAGGGAAATGGCAACAAAATTCTTTTAACAAGGTTGAGGTCCAATTAGTTCCTTTCCAACAATTTCCCAATACTTGGCACAGTAGGTCTGCGGTACTTATAGCAGATTGATTGGGTCAGCACTAAACTTCAACGCAAACCTTAAATTAGCTGCTACATGGAAAGTGCAGAAACCGTGGTGTGACATTCCATTGGAGCTGGAGCTAATTGATTGCATTAACTCTAACCCTGTGCTGATGGTTATTGAAGTGCTTTATGTACATGAAAGTTCTGCGGAATTATTAAGAGCGCTGAGACAGCAAGGATGTTCGGGACAGGCAAATCTGGTATTCAAATACTCACCTTGTTAATGAAACGGAGACAAACAGGCACAGCGAGTGTTCCTGAATCCCATTTCACTCTTACTGGCGCATCAATTATTTGTTCTTTCGATCTGCGCCACTGACAGGACATGTGCTGTTCCGCCCTCCAGGCAGCTTTCTGACATTCCAGCACACTGCACCTTCTTTTTAAACAGAAAAGTTTTCAATAGTAAGTGCTGACAGTCGCATCATGGGTACAGTTTCTGAGTCTGACGGTGCGGGAGACCTCATAAAGAGCAGTGGGGATGTAGTCAGTAACACAGTGCTGGTTGGGAGAGTTACCAAGCTCAACATTGTTTGTGAGCTGGTCTGTCAGTAGAGATACAGTCAGTGACACAGGGTACTGGCTGGGTGGAGTTACTGAGTGAGAGTGTGAGGGAGCTGGATTAACACCAGTAGAGATACAGTCAGTGACACAGGGTGCTGGCTGGGTGGAGTTACTGAGTGACAGTGTGAGGGAGCTGGATTAACATCAGTAGAGATACAGTCAGTGACACAGGGTGCTGGGGGAGAAGGATTACTGAGTGAGAGTGTGAGGGAGCTGGATTAACATCTGTAGAGATACAGTCAGTGACACAGGGCGCTGGGGGGCGGGGTTACTGAGTGGGAGTGTGAGGGAGCTGGATTAACACCAGTAGAGATACAGTCAGTGACACAGGGTGCTGGCTGGGTGGAGTTACTGAGTGACAGTGTGAGGGAGCTGGATTAACATCAGTAGAGATACAGTCAGTGACACAGGGTTCTGAGGGAGAGGGGTTACTGAGTGACAGTGTGAGGGAGCTGGATTAACATCAGTAGAGATACAGTCAGTAACACAGGGTGCTGGGGGCAGGGGTTACTGAGTGAGAGTGTGAGGGAGCTGGATTAACATCAGTAGAGATACAGTCAGTAATACAGGGTGCTGGGGGCATGGGTTACTGAGTGACAGTGTGAGGGAGCTGGATTAACATCAGTAGAGATACAGTCAGTAACACAGGGTGCTGGGGGAGAGGGGTTACTGAGTGAGAGTGTGAGGGAGCTGGATTAACATCAGTAGAGATACAGTCAGTAACACAGGGTGCTGGGTGGAGGGGTTACTGAGCTCCACAGTGTGAGGGAGCTGGATTAACATCAGGAGAAACGTACCTCAGGCACTTTAGTTTCTTCAACTCCAGCTGTTAGTTCAGCTGTCTCACTCCCTGCCCCCTCATTCATGTACTTCTATGACACTTGCTATTTCCCAGGACCGGATGTCAACCCAACATACACCCTTCTGCCAATGTGAAATTGTCACCACCATGCCACAGGGTGGCAAGGATTTCTCCTCCTTCGCACCAGTTGATTTTGTGAACGAGATAGCCCACCTTTTGCTCACCTCCTGCAGCATTTGCTCCAGTGCAGCCCCAGTAAACCTGCTGTTGTTTGGTTAAGGAGCCTGCATTATCCAGAAATTTTTAGGAGCAAACCCCCCTCCCTTTTAAATCATCCTCAACAGATGACCTTGGGTGAACATGATATTAGGCAGCCCACTGTGCAGGGCAGGAGCCTGGTGTGTGGGTGGAAGGTTGGCCAGAGTGCATAAGATAAGCAAATCCCAAGTATTGAAAGTGAGTGGCCATGCAAGTGAGGTCACAGAAATCACACACAACTTACCTTTTATCCCCTTTTTCCATGGGAACAGGAATTTCCACATTATAATATTTGTTTAAGAGACGGAAAAAGACCATTTATCCAACAAGTGTTCCTTTTTCAGAGAGCAGCCCCACCTACCGACCTTCTCACTGTAAAGTCACCAATCCCACACTCCGAGCGTGCAGCCATGTCCAATGCGAACACGTGCCAGAGAATCAGCACTGTAGTGTTGTAGCCCTACCTCTGACCTGTGCTTTTTTACAATCGCAGCTCCCCAATCCCCCGCAATCTCTTTGCTCGCTAGAATCTTGAGGGTGGATCTTCAACTTGGCGCCCTGGTATATAAATGGTGTTGCGTATCGGCCGCACATTATAGAAACCGCCCAATTTTCAGTTCCATAATGGAAATTGGGCAGTTTCTAGAGCAGGTGGCCAATCCGCAATGCCAGTTTTATGCCCATGCGACAAGCTGAAACTCTACCCCTTGGTGCCAGTCTAGTAACAATGCTCCTTGGCTCCACTTGCCTTACTACCAAACCACCCCATCATTATAAATGGTAGCACCATCAGCTTTTATTAGCTGAAGAGCAACTTCAATTTGCTAAGTAAAGCTCATCTATGATCAGTTGGCAGATCTTTGACGGTCGGAATGCCACGGTTGGCCTCAGTGTCCCTGGACTCAGGAAAAGAAAAGATGGCCAAGTTCCATACTGTTGGTCACTATCCTGTGTCCCACGGTCTTGCTGCATAGACATTGGCTGAGGACAGGATCATGCAGGGTACCAGTGTCTGCGGAGCCGTACCTCAATATTAGCCTCTGCCATCAGGAGAATGGCACCGAGCCCAATAACTGCAGTAACGCCCATTGGAGAGCCAGCAGCTCAATCTCACTCAATGGACTCAGACTTCCTTATCTGTTTCAGGATGTGGGCGATGCTGGAAAGGCTGCATTTGTTGCCCATCCCTAGTCACCTTATCCTCATGGTCTGTGTGCAGAACTAAGACAAATGAGTTTCTGAAAGGACACCCCAAGTACCTTACCCATTCATCATGAGTGAGCTTAGATGTAAGCGTCGGCAAGCTATTTGGATGTGAGAGGAATATCAATGCCGAGCCCAATCTAGAACTCACCTGATCTCCAGGTAGGAGGGAGATGGATGTTACTCAATGGAGCTAAGTTGTTGTCTTCCTGGAAATTCTCCAACACCGAGCAGACACTTCGTTTTTAAGTGGCAGCTTGGATCAGCTGGAAGCACTCTTGTCTCTGAGTCAAAACGTTGTGGGTTTAAGCCCTACTCCAGAAGTTGAGCATTTAAACTAGGCTGAAACTTCAATTCAGTACCAGTAAAGTGCTGCATTGCTGGAGGTGCTGACTTTCAGATAAGGCATTAAACCTAGAGATTCTCTGCTTGCTCAGGTAGACATAAAAGATCCCATGGCACTATTTGAAGATCAGGAAATTCTTCTGGTATCCCCCTTCAACCATTGCACCCAAAATTAAATTAAGTGGTCATTCAATTCATTTGCTGTTTGTGGGATCTTGCTTTGCGCAAATTGGTTGCTGCATTTGCCTACATAACAAAGTGACTGCACATTCATTTATTTGATCTTGAGAGGTAGGTAACATTGACAAAGCACAATCCCTAACTGCCCCGAGGGCATCAAGAGTCAAATACGTAATCTGGAACTGGTTCCATATGTAGGCCCGACTATGTAAGGATGTCAGATTCCTTTCCCTGAAGGACATTAATAAACTAGTTTTGTTTTTACAACAAGCCAGCAGCTTTCATGGCCATTTTTTTCTGGTGTTAGCAACTCACAACCAGATGTTTTTAAATTCAGTTTCACAACTTGCCATAGTGGAATTTGAACTCATAGCCTCGGGGTTGTTAGTCCAGTGCCATGATCACAAAGTGCTGTAGGTTTTTATTGGCTGTGAAGTGTTTTGAGGTGTGGAAGGTGCCATACAAATTAAAGTTATTTCTAATTCGGGGAACACTTCAGCAGCCAGGGGCATTCAGCCTCGGATCTGCGGGTAAGCGTTCTCCAAGGCGGCCTTCGAGATACACGACAGCGCAAAATCATAGAGCAGAAACTGATAGCCAAGTTCCGCACTCATGAGGATGGCCTCAATCGCGATATCGGGTTCATGTCACGATACAGAACGTGACTTGACATCATGGCCGGTCTTCCCAGGTGTTTTTTTTTTTAAAAAGACTAACACAAGAACCTACACAAATTGACAGGATATGCAGCCAGCAGGTGGTTTGACACGTTGGACCCCCTGGGACACATCTCATTGTCTTGGCTGTGCTCTTTGATGTAGGGAAAGATGTGAATAGATTTTGTCTGTGTTTAAATTGTGAATTCTGGGAGATTCTCTCACTGCTAACTTACCTGACGAAGGAGCGAACTGCTCCGAAAGCTTGTAAAATTAAATAAATCTGTTGGACTATAACCTGGTGTTGTGCGACTTCTCATTTTTGTCCACCCCAGTCCAACGCCGGCATCTCCACATCATTATTTCTAATTGATAGCTTTAGGCTGTTAGATTAACTCTTCATTTTTTTTTTTTAATTGCTCTTGCAGAAGATGACTTGATACCGTACAGTAAACCCACCTTCCTGCAACGGGGTCAAATGTCAAGTAATTGCTCCACAACAGGAAGTTCATCATCCAGAGGTTCAACAGGGTCACGGGGTCATGCAGCAGGTCGAAGCAGAGGAGCTGGAGTAGACCGCAGTGAGGTAAGAGGCAGTGCTCGACATCCACAGTACGAAGATCCGAAGGCATGAGGCAATGTAACACTCAGGGTACTGAAGGAGGTCTGTTCCCATGTAAACTAAACATTGTTGAGCCTGTTAAATCTCCTGAAGAAATGTGCCTGTAGTAAACCTTCCTGCCCCCTCCCCAGTTTAAATGTATTTTTCTCTCCCCCTGAGATTGCCATCACCCCGCACCATTTGTCATCCAAGGGCAGGCAGATAACCTGCTTGTCGGAATTTATTCTTACCCCATTTAACCAGTCACCAAAAGGTGTGCAACAGGGGTCTCAAGTGACTGGCACTGTGCCCCATGGCATGGGTAAGACTAGCCACATGACGATTTGCAGACCTGAATCAGCAGTTTACTGACCAGTAATGCATTGTGTCCAGTGAACACCTCTCAGAACATCCCCACCAGTTTTATCTTCAGCGCATGTAAACAGCAAAGTCGGTGCTAAGGATACAGCACTGTGACCCTTGATGTCCAGTCCTATATACACACATGGCACTCAAATTCCACAGGACTATCTCAGTGTCCCTCTGTAACTCTGGCGGAAATCCAGAGAAATGGCATAAACAGCTGCTGTCAGAATGACATAGAATGTACAGCACAGAAATAGGCCATTCAGCCCAACTGGTCCATGCTGGTGTTTATGCTCCACAGGAACCTCCTCCCACCACTTTCCATCTAACTCTATCAGCATATCCTTCTATTCCTTTCTCCCTCATGTGCTTATCTAGCTAAAATATGTCGAGGAACCAACTAGAGATCAGGCCATCTTAGACTGGGTATTATGTAATGAGAAAGGATTAATTAGCAATCTTGCTGTGCGAGGCCCTTTGGGGAGGAGCGATCATAATATGATAGAATTCTTCATTAAGATGGAAAGTGAAGTAGTTAACTCAGAGACTAGGGTCCTGAATTTAAATAAAGGAAACTATGATGGTATGAGGTGCGAATTGGCTAGGATGGATTGGGGAATGTTACTCAAAGGGTTGATGGTGGATAGGCAATGTCAAACATTTAAAGATCGCATGGATGAACTGCAGAATTTGTTCATCCCTGTTTGGCATAAAAATAAAACAAAAAATGTGACTCAACCGTGGCTAACAAGGGAAATTAGGGATAGCATAAGATCCAAGGAGAGGACATATAAATTGGCCAGAAAAAGCAGCAAACCTGAGGATTGGGAGCAGTTTAGGATTCAGCAAAGGAGGACAAAGGGATTAATTAAGAGGGGGAAAATAGAGTATGAGAGTAAGCTTGCAGGGAACATAAAAACTGACTGTAAAAGCTTCTATAGATATGTGAAGAGAAAAAGATTGGTGAAGTCAAGCGTAGGTCCCTTGCAGTCAGAATCAGGAGAATTTATAATGGGGAACAAAGAAATGGCGAACCAATTAAATACATACTTTGGTTCTGTCTTCACAAAGGAGGACACAAATAACCTCCCAGAGATGTCGGGACACATAGGGTCTAATGAGAGGGAAGAACTGAATGAAATCAGTATTTGTAGGGAAATGGTGTTAGGGAAATTGACAGGATTGAAGGCCGATAAATCCCCAGGGCCTGATAATCTACATCCTAGGGTATTTAAGGAAGTGGCCCTAGAAATAGTAGATGCATTGCTGGTCATCTTCCAAAATTCAATAGACCCTGGAACAGTTCCCATGGATTGGAGGGTAGCTAATGTAACCCCACTATTTAAAAAAGGTGGGAGAGAGAAAACAGGGAATTATAGACCGGTAAGCCTGACATCGGTAGTGGGGAAAATGCTAGAGCCCATTATAAAAGATGTAATAGCAGAGCACTTGGAAAACAGTGACAGGATCGGACAAAGTCAACATGGATTTACAAAAGGTAAATCATGCTTGACTAATCTGCTGGAATTTTTTGAGGATGTAACTGGTAGAATAGATATGGGAGAACCAGTGGATGTGGTGTATTTGGACTTTCAGAAGGCTTTCGATAAGGTCCCGCATAAGAGATTAGCGTGCAAAGTTAAAGCACATGGGATTGGGGGTAAGGTGCTGACTTGGATAGAGAACTGGTTGGCAGACAGGAAGCAAAGCGTTGGAATAAATGGGTCTTTTTCCGAGTGGCAGGCAGTGACTAGTGGGGTACCGCAGGGATCGGTGCTAGGACCCCAGTTATTCACAATATATATTAATGATCTAGACGAGGGAACTAGATGTAATATTTCCAAGTTTGCAGACGACACAAAGCTGGGTGGGCGTGTGTGTTGTGAGGAGGATGCAGAGAAACTCCAGTATGATTTGGACAAGTTGGGTGATTGGGCAGATGCATGGCAGATGCAATATAATGTGGATAAATGCGAGGTTATCCACTTTGGTGGCAAAAACAGGAAGGCAGATTATTATCTGAACGGCAATAGATTGGGAAAAGGGGAAGTGCAACGAGACCTGGGAGTCCTTGTGCACCAGTCGTTGAAGGTAAGCATGCAGGTGTAGCAGGCCGTTAAGAAGGCAAATGGTATGTTGGCCTTCATAGCGAGAGGATTCGAGTATAGGTGCAAGGATGTCTTGCTGTAGTTGTACAGGGCCTTGGTGAGACCACACCTTGAGTATTGTGTGCAGTTTTGGTCGCCTTATCTGAGGAAGGAAGTTCTTGCCATGGAGGGAGTGCAGCGAAGAATCACCAGACTGATACCTGGGATGGCAAGAATGACGTATGAAGGGAGATTGGGACGATCGGGCTTGTATTCGCTAGAGTTTAGAAGAATGAGAGGGGATCTCATTGAAACTTATAAAATTCTAACAGGACTAGATAGACTAGATTCAGGAAGGATGTTCCCGATGGTCGGGGAGTCCAGAACCAGGGGTCACAGTCTAAGGATAAGGGGTAAGCCATTTAGGACTGAGATGAGGAGGAATTTCTTCAGCCAGGGAGTGGTGAACCTGTGGAATTCTCTACCACAGAAGGCAGTTGAGGCCAATTCATTAAATATATTCAAGAAGGAGTTGGATATATTTCTTAAGGCTAAAGGGATCAAGGGATATGGGGAGAAAGCAGGGACAGGGTACTTAATTTGGATGATCAGCCATGATCGCATTAAATGGTGGAGCAGGCTCGAGGGGCCGAATAGCCTATTCCTGCTCCTATCTTCTATGTTTCTATGTTTCCCTTTAAATGCTTCTATGCTATTCACCTCAACTACTCCTTGTGGTAGCAAGTTCCACATTCTAACCACTCGCTGGGTAAAGAAGTTTCTTCTGAATTCCTTATTGGATTTATTAGTGACTATCTTATATTTATATTTATAGAAGAACCCCTATGGAATTTCAGGGCAATATATCCTATATATCTACATATACCTTTTACAGTGATGATACTTTAAAAGTGACTCATTGCCTGTAAAGTGCTTTGAGACATCCTATGGATGTGAAAGGTGCTATGTAAATGCAAGTTCTTTCTTTACCTGTACTGGGCCACACTTTCTACCTGCTGAAGGAACTTTACTCGTCTCCCTGGGAGGATGGGGGCAGCAGGAGGATTGTCGAACTACATGTTGCAAACCAACTAAAATATGTTTAAAGTAAGTGAATTATAGGTGCTTGTTTCCTTCTTAAGATGAGGCAGGTTTGTGTGCTGATCGAGATGAGGGATGTTAGTGTTGGGGAATGCCACCCAAGGATCAGCATCAAACACTCCCAGCTCAGGTGAAGCACAGCTAAACGCAGAGTAAAGCTCCTTCCACTGGGTGTACCGCATGTACCAGGTCCTGTATCAGTATAGGTATGAGTACAGCATATATTGGTCCTGGTAATGCATCAGTACAGGTACTGTAATTACTGACTGATTATGTACCAATGCAGGATTAGTATTACTATGAACATCAGCTTACCTGTACCAATACAGATTGGGATCAGCATCTGTACCTGTACAGGACTGGGTTCGTTCAACAATACCTGTCCCTGTACAGGACTGGGTCAGTTCAGCAATACCTGTCCCTGTACAGGACTGGGTCAGTTCAGCAATACCTCTATCTGTACAGGACTGGGTTGATACAGAAGTTACTGTGCCTGTACAGGCCTGGGTCGGTACAGCACTTACTGTACCTGTACAACTCTGATAGTAGCATTAATCTGTTGTGAAGTTCTGTACACGTCTGCAGAAAAATATTGGAAAATAGAAACCCGACCTTTAGATTCACAAATCTTCCAATCCATGGGAACAAAGGTACGTAGACAGTGCATCTCTGAAGGAGGTGTTGAAAAATAGCTTTACAAGCCGTTGTATTTTAAGAGTTAAATTATCATTTGTTGCGATGAAAACTCCCTCCAGAGAGCTCCGTGTGCTCCCGCTGGAGGGCAAGGATTTACAGATAACCGTGTCAGGAGTCCTTTAAAGGTCTATTATGTGTCTTAGATTACAAAGCTAATCACTGTATTAACATCCACTGAGCCCTCCTGCACCTTATCTACCTGATACTCCCTTAATGTGACTGCCACGGGAATGAAAAGAACAGCTTGTGAGATGGCTCTTGGCTCTGAGGCCTGCACAGACCTGTCAAGCCTTACCTTGTGCAAAGGGCCAGCTTCAGCCTCAATTCCTTTCAATATTTTTTTTCTTTTGTTGCGTCTCTTGATTTCTCCACAAAGGCTCTTTCATCTCGTCTGAAGATTCCAGTGGTGTATCTGTCACAGGAATGCTGTCAGTCGAGATGTGATGGGACTGCGCTTTGTTCAAAATGGGAACCCTCCAGACTGCTTCCACAAGCCGTTACGGGGAAAATAAAATGGAAAGTCTTCAATTTAAGATTTAATCTACGTCCTGTCTCAATCAGATCTACAATTAGTCTGAGGTATCACTTGTTGAATGATGCTCCTCATCAATGGAATTTGCTCTCCGAGTCAACCTCCTGGCTTACAAGGTCACCAGGTGGAGTCTCTGCTCATTTTTGAATGACTTTTTTGTAGATGGGGTGCAACAGCTGCTGTACGTAATGATCCCTGTCCTGTGCTGGTATTAGTAGCAAGTTGTTCCTAAATCAAATATAGCACAACCAATTAGAGAGTGAGGTTCCTTCTGCTTTATGTGTCAGCCTTGGCTTGTTGGTAGCATGGTCACCTCTGAGTTAAATGCCCGTGATTTCACGCCCCACGCCACAGACTTGGGCATGTAATCCAGGCTGACACTCCAGTGCAGTATTGGGGGAGCGCTGCACTGTCGGAGGTGCCCTCTGTTCGGATTGGTCAAGGCCCTGTGGATGGCGGAGCGGGCCCAGGGGCTGAGTGGCCAGGTCCTGCTCCTACTTCTTGTGTTCTTTAGATGTGAGGTTAGGATCAGATCAGCCATGATCTTATTGAATGGCGGAGCAGGCTCGAGGAGCCGATTGGCCTACTCCTGCTCCTATTTCTTATGTTCTTATGAGATGTTAAACTGAGGCCCAGTCTGCCCACTCGGGTGGACGTAAAAGTTCCCATGGCACTAGTCGAAGAGCAGGGGAGTTCCCCGGTGCCCTGGCCAATGTTTTACCCCTCAACTAATAGTGCTAAAACAGATTAGATTGTAATTTATTTCATTTACTGTTTATGAGGCTTTTCTGTGAGCAGATTGGCTGCTGTGTTTCCCTACATTACATGAGTGACTACATTTCAAGTCTTTCATTGGCTGTAAAGCGCTTTGGGACATCCTGAAGTCGGGAAAGTCACTATTTAAATGCAAGTTCTTTTTTACATTACCCTTGGCCCAGCTCAGAATAAGACGCCCTGCTTTACAACTGTGGCATTTCCATTTCACACACCAGCTATTCTTGCAGCCGCGAGTGAGAGTGCCAAACGAGGGGAAGTTCTGAGGCCCCCTAGCCACTCGAAACTAGATCAGGCCTGCCCAAACCTCTGCCACCTGCAGCCAGCAGATAGAGGGCACTGTCATCCCAACAGTCTTGGCTGGATTTGAACCCAGGCTCCAAAGCATTGGTAACTCATTGCATTGGATTAGCATAACTCTTCAGGGGCATTGTTGACCGTGACTCCCCTCTGTACTTTGTAACAAAGCCTTCCCGCTTATTGCTCAACCTCTCGCAACAGTGAACATGAATGCAACTGGCAGGCTCGATAAATCACATGGCCTAATGCGATACACCGGGGGTGAAATTCCCCTCGTTTGCGCCTCCGGTGGAAGGTGCTGACGGGGCGCAAATGGCTTTTCGCGCCTCCCGAGGCGATGACCACGTCTCCTGCGAAATTCCGCGGGAGGTTAGCGGCGGCGCTACCGGGTATTGCCCTGATCTTCTGCGCCCGGAGATCATGACGTCATCTCCGGGCGCTGTGCCCCGGGGAAAAAAATTCGCACTCGATCCCCGCGGCAGCCCCGGGAGATGTTACCGACTGCTGCAGGGGTCGCGAACTGTGAGGCCGGACGCTCGCGGGGCGCAACTTAAAGGCATTAACTTTCCAAACATTTTTCACTTAGCGCCCCAAACGACCCTCTAGGGGGATTTCTCCCCCACTGCTTCATTTGCCTGGGAGCATCTTTGTTGTGTATATGATCAACAAAATAAATAAAGACACTTAAGAATAAAATTAAGCCACACGAGCTCCAATGCAATTTCATCAGAGGATCTGGGGAATAAAAACTCCCTCTCCCAGCAACTTCAATTCTTTCGAAAGAGTACTGAGGGTACAAGTAATACAAAGTATTTGCAGCACGCAAACAGGCCATTCGGCCCAACAGGCCCTTGCTGGTGTTCATGCTCCACACAAGCCTCCTCCCACCCGATGTGACGCCACTCGCTAATGGAAATTGTCTAGGCTGTTCCAGGTGTTGTACACTGACCCAGGATGACTTTGGGCCTTTGCGAGGTGTTGTACTTTTCAAGTGTCCTGGAGGCAGTCTTCAACTCCGATACCTGGCTGAGACACTAAGCTGAGATGGACTGGGCTTCAGATGTGAGGCTTTATCTCTGTAATCTGAAATGGTTTTTGCTTTCCATCAGAGAGCGAAGGGTGGTGTTTTGGTGCCTGTGGCCGTTGTTTCATGTTACACATTTCCTGTCATTGTTTCAAGCTGCACTCTGTCACACACGACATTGATAAATCTGTCAGCTTGGCTCAGCTGGTGGTATTCTGAGTCAGGCGGTGGTGAACTCCAGGGCTCGAGCACGTAATCTAGGCTAACTCTTTAGTTGCAGTACTACGGGAGTGCTGCATTGTCAGAGTTCATAGAATCATAGAAGATAGGAGCAGGAGTAGGCCATTCGGCCCCTCGAGCCTGCTCCGCCATTCAATGAGATCATGGCTGATCATCCAAATTCAGTACCCTGTCCCTGCCTTCTCCCCATATCCCTTGATCCCTTTAGCCTTAAGAAATATATCTAACTCCTTCTTGAATATATTTAATGAGTTGGCCTCAACTGCCTTCTGTGGTAGAGAATTCCACAGGTTCACCACTCTCTGGGTGAAGAAATTCCTCCTCATCTCAGTCCTAAATGGCTTACCCCTTATCCTTAGACTGTGACCCCTGGTTCTGGACTCCCCGGCCATCGGAAACATTCTTCCTGCATCTAGTCTGTCTAGTCCTGTTAGAATTTTATAAGTTTCAATGAGATCCCCTCTCATTCTTCTAAACTCCAGAGAGCATAAGCCCAATCGACCCAATCTCTCCTCATACGTCATTCCTGCCATCCCAGGTATCAGTCTGGTAAATCTTCGCTGCACTCCCTCCATGGCAAGAACATCCTTCCTCAGATAAGGCGACCAAAACTGCACACAATACTCAAGATGTGGTCTCACCAAGGCTCTGTAGAACTGCAGCAAGACATCCTTGTTCCTGTACTCGAACCGTCTCGCTATGAAGGCCAACATACCATTTGCCTTCTTAACCGCCTGCTGCACCTGCATGCTTACCTTCAGCGACTGGTGCACAAGGACACCCAGGTCTCGTTGCACTTCCCCTTCTCCCAATCTATTGCCGTTCAGATAATAATCAGCCTTCCTGTTTTTGCCACCAAAGTGGATAACCTCGCATTTATCCACATTGTACTGCATTTGCCATGCATCTGCCCAATCACCCAACCTATCCAAATCATACTGGAGTTCCTCGGCATCCTCCTTACAGCACACACGCCCACCCAGCTTTGTGTCGTCTGCAAACTTGGATATATTACATCTAGTTCCCTCGTCTAGATCATTAATATATATTGTGAATAGCTGGGGTCCTAGGACCGATCCCTGCGGTACCCCACTAGTCACTGCCTGCCACTCGGAAAAAGACCCGTTTATTCCAACGCTTTGCTTCCTGTCTGCCAACCAGTTCTCTATCCAAGTCAGTACCCTGCCCCCAATCCCATGTGCCTTAACTTTACACTCTAATCTCTTATGCGGGACCTTATCGAAAGCCTTTTGAAAGTCCAAATACACCACATCCACTGGTTCTCCCTTATCTATTTTACCAGTTACATCCTCAAAAAATTCCAGTAGATTAGTCGAGCATGATTTACCTTTTGTAAATCCATGTTGACGTTGACCGATCCTGTCACTGTTTTCCAAGTGCTCTGCTATTACATCTTTTATAATGGACTCTAGCATTTTCCCCACTACCGATGTCAGGCTTACCGGTCTATAATTCCCCATTTTCTCTCTCCCACCTTTTTTGAATAGTGGGGTAACATTAGCTACCCTCCAATCCATGGGAACTGTTCCAGAGTCTATAGAATTTTGGAAGATGACCAGTAATGCATCTATTATTTCTAGGGCCACTTCCTTAAGTACCCTAGGATGTAGATTATCAGGCCCTGGGGATTTATTGGCCTTCAATCCCATCAATTTCCCTAACACCATTTCCCTACAAATACTGATTTCTTTCAGTTCTTCCCTCTCATTCGACCCTATGTTCCCCGACATCTCTGGGAGGTTATTTGTGTCCTCCTTTGTGAAGACAGAACCAAAGTATGTATTTAATTGGTCCGCCATTTCTTTGTTCCCCATTATAAATTCCCCTGATTCTGACTGCAAGGGACCTACGCTTGACTTCACCAATCTTTTTCTCTTCACATATCTATAGAAGCTTTTACAGTCAGTTTTTATGTTCCCTGAAAGCTTACTCTCATATTCTATTTTCCCCCTCTTAATTAATCCCTTTGTCCTCCTTTGCTGAATCCTAAACTGCTCCCAATCCTCAGGTTTGCTGCTTTTTCTGGCCAATTTATATGTCCTCTCCTTGGATCTTATGCTATCCCTAATTTCCCTTGTTAGCCACGGTTGAGTCACCTTTTTTGTTTTATTTTTATGCCAAACAGGGATGAACAAATTCTGTAGTTCATCCATGCGATCTTTACATGTTTGCCATTGCCTATCCACCGTCAACCCTTTGAGTAACATTCTCCAATCAATCCTACCCAATTCGCACCTCATACCATCGTAGTTTCCTTTATTTAAATTCAGGACCCTAGTCTCTGAGTCAAATACTTCACTCTCCATCTTAATGAAGAATTCTATCATATTATGATCACTCCGCCCCAAGGGGCCTCGCACAACAAGATTGCTAATTATTCCTTTCTCGTTACATAATACCCAGTCTAAGATGGCCTGATCTCTAGTTGGTTCCTCGACATATTGGTCCAGGAAACCAACCCGTATACACTCCAGGAATTCCTCCTCCACAGTATTGTTACTAATTTGGTTAGCCCAATCTATATGTAGATTAAAGTCACCCATGATAACTGCAGTGCCCTTATTGCACGCGTCTCTAATTTCCCATTTAATGCCATCCCCAACCTCTGCATTACTGTTTGGGGGTCTGTATACAACTCCCACTAACGTTTTCTGTCCCTTGGTATTTCTCAGCTCTACCCATACAGATTCTACATCATCAGAGCTAATATCCTTCCTTACAATTGTGTTAACCTCCTCTTTAACCAGCAATGCTACCCCGCCTGCTTTTCCTTTTTGCCTGTCTTTCCTGAATATTGAATACCCCTGGATGTTGTGTTCCCAGCCCTGCTCACCCTGGAGCCATGTTTCCGTAATCCCAATCATATCATATCCATTTACATCTATTTGCGCCGCTAATTCATCCACCTTATTACGAATGCTCCTCGCATTGAGACATAAAGCCTTCAGGCTTGTTTTTTTAACACTCTTAGACCTTTTAGAATTATTATTTACTCTGGCCATGTTTGATTTAAACCCTTGATTTCTCTGACTGCCACTTTTGCTTTTCTCCTTCCTGTCTTTTGCTTCTATCCTTGTTTCCCTTTCCTCTGTCTCCCTGCACAGGTTCCCAACCCCCTGCCATTTTAGTTTAAACCCTCCCCCACAGCACTAGCAAACACTCCCTCTAGGACATCGGTCCCAGTCCTGCCCAGGTGCAAACCGTCCATTTTGTACTGGTCCCACCTCCCCCAGAACCGGTTCCAATGTCCCAGGTGAGGCATTAAATCAAATCCCGCCCCCTCCCTGCCCCCCACCCATCTGTTTGTTCAGGTAGTTGGTGCTTGCTAGGGTCAGATCGATTGATGGTGCACCTTCAGGAAGGCTGACCTCCTCTTCCTGCAGTTTGTCATGCAGAGTGTGTGTGGTGAGCTAACAGTAAGGAGGGTAAAAGAGGCTACGGTGTGAAGAAGCCCTGTGCGACATCTCCTCCAGCATTGGCACTCACTACGGCCGTGACTCTCCCCTGCATGTGATGGCCAGCATGCTTTCTCCCATGGAGGTGGGGATTTGCAGGCAGGCTCCTCCTCCTCCGGCGGCAGCTCTTTGTCTCAGGTTGTGCGCGACCTTTTCCTGCAAGAAAGCAGGGAATGTATTAGTGACGGTCCCATGAGGTGCTTAGAGAATGTTTGTTATGGTTGAATAGGTGGTATGCAGTGTGCAAGACGTGAGATGTGGGGAAGTGAGGGTTGCAGTCGTGGTGTGTATGTAAGTATGAGGAGTGGGAGATGTAGTGAAGTGTGGTGCAGTGATTGCAGGAGAGTGACGGGAAGTGGGGGAGGGGAGTATTGTGAATAGTGAGGCTGGAGGTGGTGGAGGTGCAAGCAGAGAGTAAGAAAGCAGTATTCTTACCTTGACAACACTGGTGAGGTCATTAAACTTTTTGTGGAGTTGCAGCCACATCCTGGGAGCTAAGCTCCTGGCATTGACCTCCACTGCGACCTCTTCCCTGCCACCTCTGGTGACAAAGGTGTTTCCTGGTGGCATTTTTGCCCCCTGGGGGTGGGGGGGGGGGGGCGGGCGGTGGGGAACAGTATCTCCCTCCACCACCTAGCCCCAGGCCTCCAGCGTGGCATCGGAGAATCTGAGTGACCTATCAGGAGCTCTTGCAGCCATTTTAGCCCTTTGACAAGGTTTCCTCCTAACTGCAGCTGGAATGCACCTCCCCTTTAAGGCTTTAAGTGGCAGCAGAGACACCCAATTTCTGGCCCACCAAACAGAGGTGCAGCCAGTGAATAGCGCAGGTAGTGTTGGCTACATTCCTGACTCGTTATACTGAGGTCCCTGCACCAAGTTAATGTGCTGCCTGGGATCACGTGAACAGGCGGGTGTACCATGTACCCCGCCCAATGAGCGCCCATTTACGGGCGCGATGGAATTTCTAGGCCACAATGTGTCTGCAGCTAGTTTATGTTTAAACCTCTAACGGCACCTTCTGATGTTGGGATACCTGGAGGTCTGATGTCACCTCATAAGAACATAAAAAATAGGAGCAGGAGTAGGCCATTCTGCCCTTCGAGCCTGCTCCGCCATTCAATAAGATCATGGCTGATCTTCTACCTACATTTTGGTAGAAAGAATGAGGAGAGGACATATAAACTAAATGGTACAATCCTGAAGGGGGTGCACGAACAGAGAGACCTGGGGGTATATGTGCACAAATCATTGAAGGTAGCAGGGCAGGTTGAAAAAGCAGTTAAAAAGGCTTACGGGATCCTGGGCTTCATGAATAAAGGTAATAGAGTACAAAAGTGTGGAAATTATGATGAACCTGTCTAAAATACTGGTTCGGCCCCAACTGGAGTACTGAATTCTGGGCACCGCACTTTAGGAAGGATGTGAAGGCCTTAGAGAGGGTGCAGAATAGATTTACAAGAATGATTCCAGGAATGAGGGACTTCAGTTATGTTGATAGACTGGAGAAGCTGGGGTTGTTCTCCTTGGAGCAGAGAAGAGTGAGAGGAGATTTGATAGAGGTGTTCAAAATCATGAGGGGTCTGGACAGAGTAGACAGAGAGAAACTGTTCCCATTGGCAGAAGGGTCGAGAACCAGAGGACACAGATTTAAGGTGATTGGCAAAAGAACCAAAGGCGACGTAAGAAAAACTTTTTACGCAGCGAGTGGTTAAGATCTGGGAACGTCGTGAATAACACGTTTAGCGAGTTGGTCACACCGCAGGTAAAGGGTGTACAGGCAGGAAGTGAATGGGTGACCACCAGGCAGAGTAAGAGGTGCAGGCAGGTAGTGTAGGGGTCCCCTGTGGCCATCCCCCTCTCAAACAGATATACCACTTTGGATGCTGTTGGGGGGGATGACTTATCAGGGGAAGGCAGCAGCAGCCAACTTCCTGGCACCATGGGTGGCTCTGCTGCACAGGCTGGGAGGAAAAAGTGTGGAAGAGCTATAGTGATAGGGGATTCAATTGTAAGGGGAATAGATAGGCGTTTCTGCGGCCGCAATCGAGACTCCAGGATGGTGTGTTGCCTCCCTGGTGCAAGGGTCAAGGACGTCTCGGAGCGGCTACAGAACACTTTGGAGGGGGAGGGCGAACAGCCAGTTGTCGTGGTGCACATAGGCATCAACGATATAGGTAAAAAACGGGATGAGGTCCTAAAAGCTGAATATAGGGAGTTAGGAGGTAAATTAAAAAATAGGACCTCAAAGGTAGTAATCTCCGGATTGCTACCAGTGCCACGTGCTAGTCAGAGTAGAAATAGAAGGATATTTCAGATGAATACGTGGCTAGAGGAATGGTGCAAGGGGGAGGGATTCAAATTCCTGGGACATTGGAACCGGTTCTGGGGGAGGTGGGACCAGTACAAACTGGACGGTTTGCACCTGGGCAGGGCCGGGACCGATGTCCTAGGGGGAGTGTTTGCTAGTGCTGTTGGGGAGGGTTTAAACTAAAGTGGCAGGGGGTTGGGAACCTGAGCAGGGAGACAGAGGAAAGGGAAATAAGGATAAAAGCTAAAGACAGGAAGGAGAAAAACAAAAGTAGAAGGCAAAGAACTCAACGGTTTAAATCAAACATGGTCACAGTAAATAATAATTCATATAGGTCTGAGAGCGTTAAAAAAACAAGCCTGAAGGCTTTGGGGGAAAAATTAGGTCGCGCCCCAGTTGGGGCGCAAATATCGTCTGGACGCAAATATTAGCGCCTGGCGCTAATTATCGCCACTGACTGGAAACTTCACTTTTACCGCCCCGGGAGGTGAGTGGAGTGCTAAATCAGGCGCTGCACACCTGTCTTAAGGCGCAAAGGCCGAGCAGTGAGGCGCTAACTCAGCGCGCGAGCGCAGCGCAGCTGCTGCCAGTTAGCGAGGGAACACAGACACACTGGCGCCGGCCACTTCTTAAAGCGGGGGGGGGGCCAACTGTTAGGATCAGTAGGCAAAACTACCTCACAAAGCGTTGAGTCAATGCAGAAGTCTCTCTTTCTCTCTCTCCGAATCTCTCTCTCTCTCTCAGAACGAGTGGTGCAAAAATGTCCACCACAGAAAAAGACAGGAAGAGGCCCCCTTTAAATAGCGCCCCCCCCAGCCCCACAGCGATTGATAGCGTTCCAGTCTTCCGGTCGTTGGATGCGCCAGGCGGTAAGGCAGGGGGCGCTACTCAATTTCCGCTCCGGGGCGCCACAAGGGCGTTGCACCATGGAATGACGTCACAATCTGCGCGCGCAGCTGGTCGCAGCGGTACGGTTTAGCGCCGCCGCACAATCTCTAGTTAAGTTCCCGAGCGGCGCAAACATCGCTGCGCCCGGGCGTTAGCGGCTTTGCGCCCCATTAGCGCCCTCTTAAGGCGCTAACGGGAGGCGCAACCAACTGAATTTTTACCCCTTTGTGTCTTAATGCAAGGAGCATTCGGAACAAGGTGGATGAATTAGCTGTGCAAATAGAGGTAAATGAATACGATTTGATTGGGATTACAGAAACATGGCTCCAGGGTGGCCAAGGCTGGGAACTCAACATCCAGGGTTATTCAATATTTAGGAAAGATAGGCAAAAAAGAAAGGGAGGTGGGGTAGCATTGCTGGTTAAAGAGGGGATTAACACAATTGAAAGGAAGGATATTAGCTCTGATGATGCGGAATCTGTATGGGTAGAACTGAGAAATAACAAGGGGCAGAAAACGTTAGTGGGAGTGGTATATAGACCTCCAAACAGTAATACGGAGGTTGGGGACGGCATTAAAAGGGAAATTAGAGAAGCATGCAGTAAGGGCACAGCAGTCATCATGGGTGACTTTAATTTACATATAGATTGGGCTAACCAAATTAGTAAAAATACTATGGAGGAGGAATTCCTAGAATGTTTACGAGATGGTTTTCTGGAACAATATGTCGAGGAACCAACCAGAGATCAGGCCATCTTAGACTGGGTATTATGCAATGAGAAAGGATTAATTAGCAATCTTGTTGTACGAGGCCCCTTGGGTCAGAGTGATGATAATATGATAGAATTCTTCATTAGGATGGAGACTGAAGTAGTTGAATCAGAGACTAGGGTCCTGAATTTAAATAAAGGAAACTACGATGGTATGAGGCGCGAATTGGGTAGGATTGATTGGGGAATGTCACTCAAGGGGTTGACGGTGGATAGGCAATGGCAAACATTCAAAGACTGCATGGATGAACTACAGAATTTGTACATCCCAGTGTGGCATAAGAATAAAACAAAAAGGGTGACTCAACCGTGGCTAACAAGGGAAATTAGGGGTAGCATAAGATCCAAGGAGAGGGCATATAAATTGGCCAGAAAAAGCGGTAGCCCTGAGGATTGGGAGCAGTTTAGGATTCAACAAAGGAGGACAAAGGGATTAATTAAGAAGGGGAAAATAGAATATGAAAGTAAGCTTGCTGGGAACATAAAAACTGACTGTAAGAGCTTTTATAGATATGTGAGGAGAAAAAGATTAGTGAAATCAAGTGTAGGTCCCTTGCAGTCAGAAGCGGGGGAAGTTATAATGGGGAACAAAGAAATGGCAGCCCAATTAAATGCATATTTTGGTTCTGTCTTCACAAAGGAGGACACAAATAACCTCCCAGAGATGTTGGAGAACATACGGTCTGATGAAAGGGAGGAACTGAAAGAAATCAGTATTTGCAGGAAAATGTTGTTGGGGAAATTGACGGTATTGAAGGCCGATAAATCCCCAGGGCCTGATAATCTACATCCTAGGGTACTTAAGGAAGTGGCCCTGGAAATAGTAGATGCATTGCTGATCATCTTCCAACATTCGATGGAATCTGGAACTGTACCCATGGATTGGAGGGTAGCTAATGTTACCCCACTATTCAAAAAGGGTGGTAGAGAGAAAGCGGGGAATTACAGACCGGTAAGCCTGACATCGGTAGTGGGGAAAATGCTAGAGTCCATTATAAAGGAGGTAATAGCTAAGCATTTGAAAAACAGTGACAGGATCGGACAAAGTCAACATGGATTTACAAAAGGTAAATCGTGCTTGACTAATCTACTGGAATTTTTTGAGGATGTAACTGGGAAAATAGATAAGGGAGAACCAGTAGATGTGGTGTATTTGGACTTTCAAAAGGCTTTCGATAAGGTCCCGCATAAGAGATTAGCGGGTAAAGTTAAGGCACATGGTATTGGGGGCAAGGTATTGACTTGGATAGAGAACTGGTTGGCGGACAGAAAGCAGAGAGTAGGAATTAATGGGTCTTTTTCCGAGTGGCAAGCAGTGACTAGTGGGGTACCACAGGGATCGGTCCTTGGACCCCAGCTATTCACAATATACATTAATGATCTAGATAAGGGAATTAAATGTAATATCTCCAAGTTTGCAGATGACACAAAGCTGGGTGGGAGTGTGTGCAGCGAGGAGGATAGCGAGAAACTCCAGGATGATCTGGACAGGTTGGGTGAGTGGGCAGAAGCGTGGCAGATGCAATATAACGTGGATAAGTGCGAGGTTATCCACTTTGGTGTCAAAAACAGAAAGGCAGACTATTATCTGAATGGCAGTAGATTGGGAGAAGGGGAAGTGCAACGAGACCTGGGTGTCCTTGTGCACCAGTCGCTGAAAGTAAGCATGCAGGTGCAGCAGGCGGTGAAGAAGGCAAATGGTATGTTGGCCTTCATAGCGAAAGGGTTTGAGTATAGGAACAGGGATGTCCTGCTGCAGTTGTACAGGGCCTTGGTGAGACCACACCTTGAGTACTGTGTGCAGTTTTGGTCGCCTTATCTGAGGAAGGATGTTCTTGCCATGGAAGGAGTTCAGCGAAGATTCACAAGGCTGATACCTGGGATGGCAGGAATGACATATGAGGAGAGATTGGGTCGATTGGGCTTATACTCACTGGAGTATAGAAGAATGAGAGGGGATCTCATCGAAACATACAAAATTCTGACAGGTCTGGACAAACTAGATGCAGGAAGAATGTTCCCGATGGTCGGAGAGTCCAGAACCAGGGGTCATAATCTACGGATAATGGGTAAACCATTTAGGACAGAAATGAGGAAGAATTTCTTCACCCAGAGAGTGGTGAACCTGTGGAATTCTCTACCACAGAAGGTAGTTGAGGCGAAGTCATTAAATATATTCAAGGATGAGTTAGATATATTTCTTAAAGCTAAAGGTATCAAGGGATATGGGGAGAAGGCAGGTACAGGGTACTGAGTTTAGATGATCAGCCATGATCTCATCGAATGGCGGATCAGGCTCGAGGGGCCGAATGGCCTACTCCTGCTCCTATCTTCTATGTTTCTATGTTTCTATGGAATGCACTGCCTGAGAGGGTGGTGAAGGCAGATTCAATCACAACTTTCAAAAGGGAGTTGGCTAAGTATCTGAAGGAAAGAAATTTGCAGGGCTACGGGGAAAGGGCGGGGGAGTGGGACTAGCTGAAGTGCTCTTGCAGAGAGCCGGCACGGGCTCAACGGACCAAATGGCCTTGTTCCGTGCTATAACCATTCTATGATTCTAACTCCACTTTCCCGCCCGATTCCCATATCCCTTGGTTCCCTTAGTATCTAAAAATCTATCTATCTGAGCCTTGAATATACTCAACAACTGAGCATCCACAGACCTCTGGGGTAGAGAATTCCAAAGATTCACAACTCTGCGTGTGAATCATCCACAATTTTCAAATTGTAAAATATGCCTTGTTCTTACAAAGACATGGGGACCATCAAAGTGAGGTGTCTTACCCCAGACAGAACCAGGGAATGGGTCAAATATCACATCAGTTCTGAGTATCACGTCAATATCCGAGGCAAATCAAATAACCCAATTGGAGCTCGTTGGACGCTAGCATCCCAGGTAGTGCACTGGTTGACGTAAGAAAACTACTAGGCACTTGGTCTAAGCGTTAAACAAAGCTTTAATCAACTGTTTTTCAACATGGAGATCTAGTTGTGTCCTTCACTAGTTCCTGTTGAGGAATGTCCTAAGCAAGCTGGGCCCATGCCCGAGTATTTATACTCTCCCTGGACAGCGCCACCAGCAGGCCGCCCAGTATTACTTCATACATGAATGACAAGATTCATGTCACTGGTTGTTCGAGATTAGAATGACATCTGTGGTTGAATTCATTGCCTATAACCCAGTGCTGCCCATCAGTTATTGTACCAAAGTGCGTCTTTATACATCCAGGCCGGTGTGGGGGAGGGGTGTGCAAGCCGCCGGCAGCATTCATCGGGAACCTGGGTTTATTGAGTTGTGACTGAGATCACACTTTTACAAGTGACTGTTTGGGGCTGAGGTAACGTCAGTGAGGAAGATTTTCACAGGCGGTGTTAAAAAAAAAAAGGACTTGCATTTCTATAGCACCTTTCACGACCACTGGGTGTCACAAAGCGCTTTACAGCTAATGAAGTACTCCTTGAAGTGTAGTCACCGTTGTTATGTAGGAAATGCAGCAGCTAACTTGCGCACAGCAAGCTCCCACAAACAGCAATGTGATAATAACCAGATTATTGGTTGAGGGATAAATATTGGCCAGGACACCGGGGAGAACTCCCCTGCTCTTCCCCGAAATAGTGCCAAGGGATCTTTTACGTCCACCTAAGAGGGCAGACGGGGTCTCGGCTTAACGTCTCATCCAAAAGAAAAAGTAAGAAAGACACTGGGTACCACAGGCTCAATAGCCACCCCTTCCATCACCAGCGCACTGTGGCTGCAGTATGTTCGATCTACAGGATGCACTGCAGTGACTCACCAAGGTTAGTTTGACAGCACCTCCCTCCCCTGCGGCTTCTACACCCAAGAAGGACAAGAGCCTCAAAGTTGACGGAACGCCATCACTTCCAAGTTCCCCTCCAAGTCACATATCATCCTGACTTAGACATATATCTCTGTTCTTCATCGTCACTAGGTCAATATCCTGAAATTCCCTCCCTATCACTATCATGGGAGCACCATCACCACAAGGACTACAGCGGTTCGAGAAGAAGGCCCAGCACCGCCTTGTCAGGGCAATAAAAGCGGCCGTTCCAGCATTGCCCACATCCTGAGAACAAGTTTTTTTAATCTCATATCTTGAAGAGAGAGGGTGACAGATCACAATCACAGGCAGAATGTAGGAGCATTGCTAGCCTGATCACAAGCAAAGGAATTTAGTCCGCTTTTCCCCTGGGCTAAGTAACTAATCCTAATCCTGCTGTCTGTGCATCTACTAGAGTGTTCTCACAGGCTTTCTAAAGACTTCACGTCATTAGGAGTTTCTTGATTGCCTGCAAGAAATTCATCGCTAAATTTTCGCCATGTGCCGACAGAAAATAGCCTTTTCAGGAACATAGAATGCTGCAGGAAACAGACCAAATCTGCCACAATTCTTGTAATAAACCTTTTGGACAGGGTTGCTTGGCATTGCTGGGGCCACTGTGAGGGCATGTGTAGACACTGTCACAGGACCTGTACACCGAGATAAATTTAATGCATATTGCTCACTTATAAGGTTCCTAAAACCCCTGGCAATGCTTTTATGTTCAGACCTGCTCTAATGTTAATGATTTCCGTCATTGTTAGTAGCTAGGCTTTTGTGGCCTTCTCGGCCTCAGTTATAAATAGCAGGAATTAATCTGTCAAAAATATTATTTTTCTGCAGCTAATAGCTTGCCAAACCCAACAGTCAATCATAATTATTTGAGAAATTATTGTATATTAATTTATTCACTTTCTCTAAAAACATCCAGTCCGTTATATTCCGTTCAGCCTGTACCCTGCAGCGTCTGTGTGTATGATAAATGTCTCCTATTTCTTTACAGACAGATCATACCCTAAAGGGGAAGAGATTGTATTAAGCTATCTTGAAGTCTAATGAATTGAACATGCTTTTAATATATGAATTACATACATAAGGATAGACTTCAAAGTGTGTGCTGTGGCTGCATTTTTTCTTCACTGCCTAAGGTCAGAATATTATAAAAATGTGAAACGGAATCAAATATCAGAGGTGGTGCAACTCGATCGCCTAATGCGCCCAAGGAAACCTGTTCTTATTTTTTGGGTCTCCCGTGGGAAACTGTTGCTGTAACAAAATTTTATTTTTTCAATGCATAACAGACATCTTTAAAGGATTTATTTAAGCCTGTAATCACACCCCCTCCCTCCGCCGCCCCCCCCCCCCACTGAGAACCAGGGTTCCTGGTTTGTGAGCAGGTGTCGTGGGGATCCAATGACAGTAGCCGCCTCCCAGAAGCTGTATGTCAAGTTCTTGTATGTTTGCGGGGGTGGCGAAGGGGCCATGGAGGAGGTACCGTGTTGCAAGTTTAAGAGCGCTGGGCTGCAAATCCCCCTGACAAATTGCCGTTCTGTTTTACTCAATGTAATAAACGTTCAGTGGGGGAGTGACAGCCACAAAATTGATTGACTCAAAAGTTCAGGAGTTGAAGTCCGTTCTTTCACAGCCAGACAAATGTTCAACCAACTGCTACACTTCAAATAAGAAAACTCGCTGATATTCTACCCCTTTCACCACTATCCCTTGGCTCAGCTGCACAAAGCCTCTCCTACTGAGTATGAATGGAGAAGATTGGGGGAGTCCTGGAATATAGTTTATAAGCAATGACACGTTATCATAAAACTTGCCATCTGTAGCTGCCAACACCTCTCTCGCTGTCGCAGTCCTTCTTCGCTCTATCTCAATGATACTGTGGTCAGTTGTCCTCTGACCTCTCCTGGCTTGTTGCTCCTAAGCGCCATATACAACATGCTGCATGTTTTCATCCTGCATCTTCACTGTGTTGAAATCAAGAGTCTTCACTACCGTCTGCTATTGCAGCTCATTCTCTACCAGGACCCCAACACTCCTTACCTCCCTTAGTTCAACCTTGCTGGTGTTCTCCATCTGGTTTTTACAATTTAACAAAAAATAGACTGGCCACATTACATAAATGGTTGCATTATCATATAATCCACTCTCTTTTTCTCTCTCCCCCTCTCTCTCTCTCTTTACACTCCCAGAAATTGGCAGGGAGGTGGGAAACAGCGGAATGCATCCCTGAAGAGCATTCCATCTCTGCCCAACCCAGATCTGCTGGAAAAATCAGTGGGATTAAGGGAAGCTGGGAGGCCTAGGTGGCTGGCTGTTGACAAGTTATTCAGACAGCGTCAACATCACACCTGAACCTAATCCTTACATCCACACAAGTGCACTCTCGTTAGATAGCGATCAGAGGCAGGAATTCTGACGTATTTTATGTTCCCTTCCCTATTCAGGAATACTGAGACCAACTGCAAGATAGAAAGAACTTGCATTTCTATAGTCCTCAGGGCATCCCAAAGTACAATGAATTACTGTTGAATTGTAGTCATTGTTGTTATGTAGGCAAGCACAGCAACAACTTTGCGCACAGCAAGGTTCCACAAACACAGATGCGATAATAACCAATTAATCTGTTTTTGGTGGTGTTGGTTGAGGGATATTTGAAGAGAACTCCCCGGCTCATCCTCAATGCTACCATCGGATCTTTTACACCACCAGAAGAGGCAGATGGGTCCTCAGTTTAACACCTCATTCAAAAGATGGCCCCTCTGACAACACAGCTCTCCTTCAGTACTGCACTGAAGTGTGAGCCTAGATTATGTGCTCAAGTTCCTGGAACAGGGCTTGAACCCACAACCTTCAGCCTCAAGAGGCCAGAATGCTATCCGTTGAGCCAAACTTGACAGTATAGTACTGTTGTCCAGTTTGAAATAATGGTGCTCTTTAAATATTTTACTGAATCGCACGCCAATTCATTCACTGCCAGAACCCCACACATGCTCAAAAATTTGTTAAAACTTGTAGATCTCATCAAATGCCAGACCCAGAGATTTCTATATAAATTCTTCCCTCGGGTTTATTGGGACTCTGGTCATACAATAGGAATGGACAATGTTGCTGTGTACAATTGCTACGAAGTACTATAGGCAAAGCCAATAAAAGATGTTGCAGATCTATCCTTCCATTCACACCATCCTTCCATTCACACCATCCTTCCATTCACTCCCATCCTTCCATTCACTCCCACCCTTCCATTCACAGCATCCTTCCATTCACACCATCCTTCCATTCACTACCACCCTTCCATTCACTCCCACCCTTCCATTCACTCCCACCCTTCCATTCACACCATCCTTCCATTCACACCATCCTTCCATTCACACCATCCTTCCATTCACACCATCCTTCCATTCACTCCCATCCTTCCATTCACACCATCCTTCCATTCACTCCCATCCTTCCATTCATACCACCCTTCCATTCACACCATCCTTCCATTCACACCATCCTTCCATTCACTCCCATCCTTCCATTCACACCACCCTTCCATTCACACCATCCTTCCATTCACACCATCCTTCCATTCACACCATCCTTCCATTCACACCATCCTTCCATTCACTCCCATCCTTCCATTCACACCATCCTTCCATTCACTCCCATCCTTCCATTCATACCACCCTTCCATTCACACCATCCTCCATTCACACCATCCTTCCATTCACTCCCATCCTTCCATTCACACCATCCTTCCATTCACACCATCCTTCCATTCACACCACCCTTCCATTCACACCACCCTTCCATTCACACCATCCTTCCATTCACTCCCATCCTTCCATTCACACCACCCTTCCATTCACACCATCCTTCCATTCACACCATCCTTCCATTCATGCCATCCTTCCATTCACACCATCCTTCCATTCACACCATCCTTCCATTCACTCCCACCCTTCCATTCACTCCCATCCTTCCATTCACTCCCACCCTTCCATTCACACCATCCTTCCATTCACACCACCCTTCCATTCACTCCCATCCTTCTATTCACACCATCCTTCCATTCACACCATCCTTCCATTCACACCACCCTTCCATTCACTCCATCCTTCCATTCACTCCCATCCTTTCATTCACACCATCCTTCCATTCACACCATCCTTCCATTCACTCCCATCCTTCCATTCACTCCCATCCTTCCATTCACACCATCCTTCCATTCACACCATCCTTCCATTCACACCATCCTTCCATTCACACCATCCTTCCATTCACTCCCATCATTCCATTCACTCCCATCATTCCATTTAAACCATCCTTCCATTCACACCATCCTTCTATTCACACCATCCTTCTATTCACACCATCCTTCCATTCACTCCCATCCTTCCATTCACACCATCCTTCCATTCACACCATCCTTCCATTCACACCATCCTTTACATTCACACCATCCTTCCATTCACTCCCATCCTTCTATTCACACCATCCTTCCATTCACACCATCCTTCTATTCACACCATCCTTCCATTCACACCATCCTTCTATTCACACCATCCTTCCATTCACTCCCATCATTCCATTCACTCCCATCATTCCATTCACACCATCCTTCCATTCACACCATCCTTCTATTCACACCATCCTTCTATTCACACCATCCTTCCATTCACTCCCATCCTTCCAATCACACCATCCTTCCATTCACACCATTCTTCCATTCACACCATCCTTTACATTCACACCATCCTTCCATTCACACCATCCTTCCATTCACACCATCCTTCCATTCACACCATCCTTCCATTCACACCATCCTTCCATTCACACCATCCTTCCATTCACACCATCCTTCCATTCACTCCCAACCTTCCATTCACACCATCCTTCCATTCACTCCCATCCTTCTATTCACACCATCCTTCTATTCACACCATCCTTCCATTCACTCCCATCCTTCCATTCACACCATCCTTCCATTCACTCCCATCCTTCCATTCACTCCCATCCTTCTATTCACACCATCCTTCTATTCACACCATCCTTCCATTCACTCCCATCCTTCCATTCACACCATCCTTCCATTCACTCCAATCCTTCCATTCACACCATCCTTCCATTCACACCATCCTTCCATTCACACCATCCTTCCATTCACTCCCATCCTTCTATTCACACCATCCTTCCATTCACACCATCCCATTCATCTTCACACATCCTTCCATTCACTCCCATCATCATTCCCTCCCATCATCCATCACTCCATCCTTCCATTCACACCATCCTTCTATTCACACCATCCTTCTATTCACACCATCCTTCCATTCACACCAACCTTCCCTATCACACATCCTTCCATTCACACCATTCTTCCATTCACACCATCCTTTCATTCACACCATCCTTCCATTCACAGCCATCCTTCCATTCACACCATCCTTCCATTCACACCATCCTTCCATTCACACCATCCTTCATTCACACCATCCTTCCATTCACACCATCCTTCCATTCACTCCCAACCTTCCATTCACACCATCCTTCCATTCACTCCCATCCTTCTATTACACCCATCCTTCTATTCACACCATCCTTCCATTCACTCCCATCCTTCCATTCACACCATCCTTCCATTCACTCCCATCCTCCATTCACTCCCATCCTTCTATTCACACCATCCTTCTATTCACACCATCCTTCCATTCACTCCCATCCTTCCATTCACACCATCCTTCCATTCACTCCAATCCTTCCATTCACACCATCCTTCCATTCACACCATCCTTCCATTCACACCATCCTTCCATTCACTCCCATCCTTCCATTCACTCCCATCCTTCCATTCACACCATCCGTCCATTCACACCATCCTTCCATTCACTCCCATCCTTCCATTCACACCATCCTTCCATTCACTCCCATCCTTCCATTCACTCCCATCCTTCCATTCAGACAGTCGTCCATTCACACCATCCTTCCATTCACTCCCATCCTTCCATTCACTCCCATCCTTCCATTCACTCCCATCCTTCCATTCACACCATCCTTCCATTCACTCCCATCCTTCCATTCACTCCCATCCTTCCATTCACACCATCCTTCCATTCACACCATCCTTCCATTCACACCATCCTTCCATTCACACCATCCTTCCATTCACACCATCCTTCCATTCACACTATCCTTACATTCACACCATCCTTTACATTCACACCATCCTTCCATTCACACCATCCTTCCATTCACACCATCCTTCCATTCACACCATCCTTCCATTCACACCATCCTCACATTCACTCCCATCCTTCCATTCACTCCCATCCTTCTATTCACACCATCCTTCTATTCACACCATCCTTCCATTCACTCCCATCCTTCCATTCACACCATCCTTCCATTCACTCCCATCCTTCCATTCACTCCCATCCTTCTATTCACACCATCATTCTATTCACACCATCCTTCCATTCACTCCCATCCTTCCATTCACTCCAATCCTTCCATTCACACCATCCTTCCATTCACACCATCCTTCCATTCACTCCAATCCTTCCATTCACACCATCCTTCCATTCACACCATCCTTCCATTCACACCATCCTTCCATTCACTCCCATCCTTCCATTCACTCCCATCCTTCCATTCACACCATCCTTCCATTCACACCATCCGTCCATTCACACCATCCTTCCATTCACTCCCATCCTTCCATTCACTCCCATCCTTCCATTCACACCCATCCTTCCATTCACTCCCATCCTTCCATTCACACCATCCTTACATTCACACCATCCTTCCATTCACACCATCCTTCTAGTCACACCATCCTTCCATTCACACCATCCTTCTATTCATACCATCCTTCCATTCACACCATCCTTCCATTCACACCATCCTTTACATTCACACCATCCTTCCATTCACACCATCCTTCCATTCACACCATTCTTCCATCCACACCATCCTTCCATTCACACCATCCTTCCATTCACTCCCATCCTTCCATTCACACCATCCTTCCATTCACACCATCCTTCCATTCACACCATCCTTCCATTCACACCATCCTTCCATTCACTCCCATCCTTCCATTCACACCATCCTTCCATTCACTCCCATCCTTCCATTCACTCCCATCCTTCCATTCAGACAGTCGTCCATTCACACCATCCTTCCATTCACTCCCATCCTTCCATTCACTCCCATCCTTCCATTCACTCCCATCCTTCCATTCACACCATCCTTCCATTCACTCCCATCCTTCCATTCACTCCCATCCTTCCATTCACACCATCCTTCCATTCACACCATCCTTCCATTCACACCATCCTTCCATTCATACCATCCTTCCATTCACACCATCCTTCCATTCACACTATCCTTACATTCACACCATCCTTTACATTCACACCATCCTTCCATTCACACCATCCTTCCATTCACACCATCCTTCCATTCACACCATCCTTCCATTCACACCATCCTCACATTCACTCCCATCCTTCCATTCACTCCCATCCTTCTATTCACACCATCCTTCCATTCACTCCCATCCTTCCATTCCCACCATCCTTCCATTCACTCCCATCCTTCCATTCACTCCCATCCTTCTATTCACACCATCATTCTATTCACACCATCCTTCCATTCACTCCCATCCTTCCATTCACTCCCATCCTTCCATTCACTCCCATCCTTCCATTCACACCATCCTTTCATTCACACCATCCTTCCATTCACTCCCATCCTTCCATTCACTGCCATCCTTCCATTCACACCATCCTTCCATTCACACCATCTGTCCATTCACACCATCCTTCCATTCACTCCCATCCTTCCATTCACTCCCATCCTTCCATTCACACCCATCCTTCCATTCACTCCCATCCTTCCATTCACACCATCCTTCCATTCACACCATCCTTCCAATCACACCATCCTTCTAGTCACACCATCCTTCCATTCACACCATCCTTCCATTCACTCCCATCCTTCCATTCACTCCCATCCTTCCATTCACACCATCCTTCCATTCACTCCCATCCTTCCATTCACTCCCATCCTTCCATTCACACCATCCTTCCATTCACACCATCCTTCCATTCACACCATCCTTCCATTCACTCCCATCCTTCCATTCACACCATCCTTCCATTCACACCATCCTTCCATTCACACCCATCCTTCCATTCACACCATCCTTCCATTCACTACCATCCTTCCATTCACTCCCATCCTTCCATTCACTCCCATCCTTCTATTCACACCATCCTTCCATTCACTCCCATCCTTCCATTCACACCATCCTTCCATTCACACCATCCTTCCATTCACACCATCCTTCTATTCACACCATCGTTCCATTCACTCCCATCCTTCTATTCACACCATCCTGCCATTCACTCCCATCCTTCTATTCACACCATCCTTCCATTCACACCCATCCTTCCATTCACACCATCCTTCCATTCACACCATCCTTCCATTCACACCATCCTTCTATTCACACCATCGTTCCATTCACTCCCATCCTTCTATTCACACCATCCTTCCATTCACTCCCATCCTTCCATTCACACCATCCTTCCATTCACTCCCATCCTTCCATTCACTCCCATCCTTCCATTCAGACAGTCGTCCATTCACACCATCCTTCCATTCACTCCCATCCTTCCATTCACTCCCATCCTTCCATTCACTCCCATCCTTCCATTCACACCATCCTTCCATTCACTCCCATCCTTCCATTCACTCCCATCCTTCCATTCACACCATCCTTCCATTCACACCATCCTTCCATTCACACCATCCTTCCATTCATACCATCCTTCCATTCACACCATCCTTCCATTCACACTATCCTTACATTCACACCATCCTTTACATTCACACCATCCTTCCATTCACACCATCCTTCCATTCACACCATCCTTCCATTCACACCATCCTTCCATTCACACCATCCTCACATTCACTCCCATCCTTCCATTCACTCCCATCCTTCTATTCACACCATCCTTCTATTCACACCATCCTTCCATTCACTCCCATCCTTCCATTCACACCATCCTTCCATTCACTCCCATCCTTCCATTCACTCCCATCCTTCTATTCACACCATCATTCTATTCACACCATCCTTCCATTCACTCCCATCCTTCCATTCACTCCCATCCTTCCATTCACTCCCATCCTTCCATTCACACCATCCTTCATTCACACCATCCTTCCATTCACTCCCATCCTTCCATTCACTGCCATCCTTCCATTCACACCATCCTTCCATTCACACCATCTGTCCATTCACACCATCCTTCCATTCACTCCCATCCTTCCATTCACTCCCATCCTTCCATTCACACCCATCCTTCCATTCACTCCCATCCTTCCATTCACACCATCCTTCCATTCACACCATCCTTCCAATCACACCATCCTTCTAGTCACACCATCCTTCCATTCACACCATCCTTCCATTCACTCCCATCCTTCCATTCACTCCCATCCTTCCATTCACACCATCCTTCCATTCACTCCCATCCTTCCATTCACTCCCATCCTTCCATTCACACCATCCTTCCATTCACACCATCCTTCCATTCACACCATCCTTCCATTCACTCCCATCCTTCCATTCACACCATCCTTCCATTCACACCATCCTTCCATTCACACCCATCCTTCCATTCACACCATCCTTCCATTCACTACCATCCTTCCATTCACTCCCATCCTTCCATTCACTCCCATCCTTCTATTCACACCATCCTTCCATTCACTCCCATCCTTCCATTCACACCATCCTTCCATTCACACCATCCTTCCATTCACACCATCCTTCTATTCACACCATCGTTCCATTCACTCCCATCCTTCTATTCACACCATCCTTCCATTCACTCCCATCCTTCTATTCACACCATCCTTCCATTCACACCCATCCTTCCATTCACTCCCATCCTTCCATTCACATCCATCCCTTCACTCAGACACATGTGGTTAGCAGACAGAGGCTGCGAAATTCAGCCCTTTTGCGCCTGCCATTAGCGCCTCCGGGAGTCGCTAACGGGGCGCAAAGGGCTTATCGCTTGGGCGGGCTCCCGAGAAATTTGGCGGAGCGCTGCTGGGGCGGTACTTCCGCGCCGGACGCTAAATCCCGGGCAATAATTCGGTTACCGCCCCCAAACGGGGCGTAACCGAATTTGGCCCCCAGAAGCACTCTGCCCCAGGGGACAAACATAAGTCTGTTGGATAAAATTCACAAGCTTTGCATGCAGTTCATCTCAGTGCTATCTCAGCCCTTTGACCCATATGTCAGATACAGAACTTTCAATTGTCTGATAAAATGTATTGCTATTCATTTGCTAAATGCTCTCCAATTTAGTTCCAGTTAAACGTACACTTCGTAATCTTACAATACGTTATAACATAGGTGGAAAAAATTAAAAGATATTAAAATCCACCTATTTATTAATTGGTTTGATTCCTTGTTGTAAGACTCCATTGAAAGGGCTTGTTGCAGGAATTAAGAGACCTTGGGGGAAAAATTCAGTTGGTTGCGCCTCCAGTTAGCGCCTTAAGAGGGTGCTAATGGGGCGCAAAGCAACTAGCACCCGGGCGCGGCGATGTTTGCGCCGCTCGTGAAATTAACTAGACATTTTGCGGCGGCGCTAAACACTACCGCCACCATCTCCTGCGCCGGCAGATCGTGACGTCAGTCGAGTGCGCAACGCCCCGGTATCACCCCAGAGTGGATATTGAGTGGCGCCCCCTGCCTTACCGCCTGCCGCTAGCAACGACAGGTTGAGGGGAGCGTTTTGCAGTCAGGAAGGGACTGGGGGAGCGCTATTTAAAGGCGACCGCTTCCTGCCTTTTATTGTTGGTGACATTTTTGAACCACGCATTCTGAGAGAGAGAGAGAGAGACTGCTGAAAAGATTCAACGCTGTGTGAAGGAATTTTGGGTACTGAGCAGCACTTTGCAGGTTCATTTTGATTTGCCCTTCCTTGTATCGATTTAGAAGAGAGTGTGGGGGCTGCACTCTGAGCTCTTTCCCTGGTACTCTCCATTGTTCTTTCCAGCAGATTTGATGTACAGGTCTCTCCAGGCCAAGATTCAAGGCTGCAATGAGCAGGGTGTGGATGGAAAGCAAGATCAACCAACCCCTTTAAGAACTGGCCGGAGCCAGTGTGTCTGTGTTCCATTGCTGACTGACATCACATAAGCTTCGCCAGCGCTCTGAGGTAGCGCCTCACTCCTCGGCCTTTGCGCCTTAAGACAGGTGTGAAGCGCCTGATTTGGCGCTCCAATCACCTCCAGGGGCGATAAAAGCCAAGTTTACAGTCAGAGGCGATAATTAGCTAATTTTTGCACCCAGCCGATAATTGCGCCCCAACTGGGGCGATACTGAATTTTTCCCCCCTTCTCTTTATTGCAAAGCTGAGGAGAAGGCCAAGGCCAGTAATGCACCAAGATTGAAAAGGGTAGGAGAAAAGATGAGATAAATCAGGAAGAAGCGAGTCGGTGACCCCTAGCTTGGGTTTTAGAAGCCTGTAGTTTGTTGGAGGAAGGGAAGAGTGAGGGAGGTGAGGAGTTAGATGAATTAGAGGTCCTGAGAAAGAATGAGTCAGAATAGGAAATAGTGCAACGTCATGATTTCAACACAGTGAAGATGCAGAGGAGAGGAAGAGGGCATAAGATGGCATATTGGAAACTTAGGTAGAGCAGGAGATGAGCTTTCAGAGGAGCACTGACCATAGGGGTATTGATGAAATGGAAACTTTTGAGCAGCTGAGCTACCTGCGATCATTTAATTTGTGTACATAGGAACAGGAGGAGCCTATTCCACCGTTCAGTTACATCATGGCTGATCTGTGTCTCAACTCAATTTACCCGCCTTGGTTCTATATCTCTTAATATCTTGTTATCTGCCTAACAAAAATTTATCAATCTCAGTTTTAAAATTTTCAATTTACCTCTCACCTCAACAGGTTTTTAGGGAGAGAGTTCCAGATTTCCACTACCCTTGGTGTGAAGAAGTGCTTCCTGGCTCTAATTTTAAGGTTATGCCCTCTTATTCTGGACTCTCCCATTAGAGGAAATGGTATTTCTCTATCTACCCTATCAAATCCTTTAATCATCTTAAACACCTCAATAAGATTACCCCTTAATCTTCTGCACTCGAGGGAGTACAAGCCTCGTCTATGCAACCTGTCCTCATAATTTAACCCTTTTAGCCTTGGTGTCATTCTGTAGTGCTAGCTTCTGTTGGTGTTTAATACTTATAATGTGTTTTTTTGGGGGTTTGCAGGACAAGAGATGAGCTGAAGACAGGAATGTACAGAAGAACCAGGCAGTCGGTGAGGTCTCTGGCAGAGGCATCTCCCACTCTCCTCTCCCTCGACCTCGACAGAATGATTTGCCTTGTATGAAAAAAATTCAAATTTTGAAATTTGAGGAAAAAAAAGTTTTACACTTAATTTATGACATGTCGCTGGACATCAGGAAAATCCATGTTAACTTTGTAAATAATTGGGGAATTTTTTTTTGTTTTCGTTTGTTTCTAAGCATTTCCTGGCCTTCTGGTGAACGTATTTATAAATGAAAAAAAAAAGATAATGTTGGATATTATAAGGTTATTGTCTGAATGTGCCAATCTTTTTCAATAGCAAGTACGCGTCTAACAGACTGAACTAAAAAATAAATATATATTTGCACTCTGTAAAATACAAGCACAACGCGTTCTGGATCCGCCCATCAGATCCCGTAGGCCGCAGGGCAGCCACTTTGGAAAACACCCGCTGCTCATCCACTGCTTGGATAGGGTAACCGCTGCCTGCACGTCCTACGAATGTTCCCGTCTGTGCGCCGAGATGATGCTTCGATAGCGGACCGCAATACTGAAGTGAATATGCGTTGGAACAAGCCGTTAGTTAGTGCCCGCTTTGTGAGACCATCCTGTTTGAAGAGAAGTTGGAGATGTTGGAGGTGGAAGGGCAATGGCTGCTGGTATAAAGTTTTAATGAGAATGAATGTAGCCTGATATTTTGTTGTATTAAAAACATTTCGTACAAATGTTCATTAGATAAAATATGAGTGGTTATTTATCTAGAGTTATAGAGATATACATAAGGTCTGATGCTCAAGGAAGGAAACTGACCGTTGCCTGAACATGAAATAAAAAGGTGAGGTCTCTCGGTTGGAGGTTTGTCCATTCTAAATTGGATTTTCTCACATATTGAATGAAAGGTGGCGATGGCTGAATTACAGAGGTAGGTTTTGCAGTTTAACGCTCCCGCTAGAGTGTCTCATGATGGGAGCGTTAATTGGAATGTCGGACACAGAGGTAAAGGCTGCCATTTTGTGGCCAACCCAGTCTTCTGCCCATTATTGAGCAGAAAGCTGGCTGGGCTTGCCATGCCCAATATTCCAATCAGAACTCCTGGTGCTCGGGTCTCCACGTCGAGTGCACTAATTTGTAAAATTAGTTTGAGGTATCACTCGAGTATTTAAACCCCAACCCCCCCCCCCCACCCCAGCAAGTTTTTACACATCTCTGAATTGGCTCCTGGCCTCCGTCAGGTCTGACTGGTAGTTAAAAATTGGCCGACATTGTATCAACTAACGTGGGCGCACATTTGAGGAGGTGCAGGGATGTAACTGTAGGTGAACTCTCAGGCTCCTCCTATGGACTGTCCAGGGTCGAACTGAGCCATACAGAACACAGGGGTCTCAGGACTGATCCCTGGTCTGTCCTGGGTAGGTTGATCACAGCCTGCAATGCAATGATGGTGCTACAGCTGACCCCATCACCCTAGGGAAGGAGAAAAATCCGCCACTCCTAAACGCTATCAGCTAACTCCTGCTCTAAGTTGTGTGAATGTCAGGTTGGGTTTAGCTGTCTTGACGCCGCTCCCCTCCCCTCCCCCCCTCTCGCAATGTGCGAATACCCTTCTGATGCCTGTGGAACAGTGTCCCAGCATGTCAAGGCTTCAGGCGAGGAAGGGAGAAAACTGGGTGGACTCTTGAATCAAATACCTGGAGAGAGCTACAAAGTATTAGAAAATAACCTGCACCTTCAGACATAAAGGCAAACAGATTGCAAAGCCCACACATCCAGCTGGGAGCCACACTCACATTGGGACTATAATGTTGTAGCCCAATCTCTGGCCCATGCAACCTTGCAAGTGCTGATTCCCTGATGGAAGCGCAGGATTTCAGAATCACACTGCCTTCCATAGGAAAAGCCCCCTGATATAGAGGGCAACAATTTTAATAGAGAGCCTTCTCTACTGCTAGGAATGCTGGGATAGCCCCTCCTCCATTGTGCCTGTTGCTTTTACTCAGTCTCCGTGAGAGAAAGTAGTAGGAATCCCACGACACATACAGGTGGGTGATTGCCATCCTGATATAGTGCAGGAGTATTGGTTGTCCTGCATACGCCTCAAGAGCGCCAAAATCGTCTCTACTCCAACGCAACTGTTACTATGTACAATATAAAGTGGCTGTGCGAGATTTTTGAAGGGGCAGGGTTGCATTATCTGCCCACCATGGTGATATTTTGATCATGTTACAGGAAGAGGGACTAGTGACATAAAGACCTGCGGTGCTTTGCAAACACACGGTGGGGATGGCGTGAACATTTGTTTGTACGGCACGAGCAGCCCCTATGCAGCGTGCTAGCTGCTTTATAGAGGTAAAAACAAAACAAATGGGCCTGGGAAATGACATCTCATGGAGCCTTGGGCCTTCCTGAGCCACGAATAAGAAAGCCCAAAATCCCAACGATAGGATTGGCCAACACTCAAGTATTTCTGAAGCAATCACACAGTCAGCAGCAGTTGTTGCACCAACTCTGAAACAATTCAAAGCGTTGTCGTGTTTCCTGTTATTCATTTAAGGTGTAAAGTCAAATTGTACCAAAAATGTTATTGTTAGACCTGACCAAAAATATTCTGGTTTTCTCTAACCCGAAGACTATAATTTTTTTAAAGAATTAAACATTTTAAAGAAGCAAAACAAAAAGGCCTTTTTTTCTTTTCAGTGTCTCCGATATGTGTCAGTCTAAGAGTGTAAGTGTGAGTCAACGTAAGTGTGTGAGTCAATGTAAGTGTGAGTCAATGTAAGTGTGAGTCAGTGTAAGTGTGAGTCAACGTAAGTGTGTGAGTCAATGTAAGTGTGAGTCAACGTAAGTGTGTGAGTCAATGTAAGTGTGAGTCAATGTAACTGTGAGTCAATGTAAGTGTGAGTCAGTGTAAGTGTGTGAGTCAGTGTAAGTGTGAGTCAGTGTAAGTGTGAGTCAGTGTAAGTGTGAGTCAATGTAGGTGTGAGTCAATGTAAGTGTGTGAGTCAGTGTAAGTGTGAGTCAGTGTAAGTGTGAGTCAGTGTAAGTGTGAGTCAGTGTAAGTGTGAGTCAATGTAGGTGTGAGTCAATGTAAGTGTGTGAGTCAGTGTAAGTGTGAGTCAATGTAAGTGTGAGTCAGTGTAAGTGTGTGAGTCAGTGTAAGTGTGAGTCAGTGTAAGTGTGAGTCAGTGTAAGTGTGAGTCAATGTAGGTGTGAGTCAATGTAAGTGTGTGAGTCAGTGTAAGTGTGAGTCAATGTAAGCGTGAGTCAATGTAAGTGTGTGAGTCTAGGTGTAAGTGTGAGTCAGTGTAAATGTAAGTGTGAGTCAGTGTACTTGTGTGAGTTAGAGTAAGTGTGAGTCAGTGTAAGTGTGAGTCAATGTAAGTGTGAGTCAATGTAAGTGTGAGTCAGAGAAGTGTGAGTCAATGTAAGTGTGTGAGTTGGTGTACATGTGTGAGTTAGAGTAAGTGAGTCAGTATAAGTGTGAGTCAATGTAAGTGTGAGTCCGTGAAAGTGTATGTGTCAGTGTACGTGTGTAAGTCAGTTTAAGTGTGTGTTAGTGTAAGTGTGTGAGTCAATGTAAGTGTGTGAGTCTGTAAGTGTGAGTCAGTGTAAGTGTGAGTCAATGTATGTGTGTGAGTCAATGTAAGTGTGAGTCAGTGTAAGTGTGTCAGTGTAAGTTTGTGTAAGTGTGTGAGTCAATGTAAGTGTGTGCATCAGTGTAAGTGTGTCAGTGTAAGTGTGAGTCAATGTAAGTGAGTCAGTGTAAGTGTGTGTGTCAATGTAAGTGTGAGTCAGTAAGTGTGAGTCAGTATAAGTGTGAGTCAATGTAAGTGTGAGTCAGTGTAAGTATGTGAGTCAGTGTAAGTGTGTGAGTCTGTAAGTGTGAGTCAGTGTAAGTGTGAGTCAATGTAAGTGTGTGAGTCAGTGTAAGTGTGTGTCAGTGTAAGTGTGTGAGTCAATGTAAGTTTGAGACAGTGTAAGTGTGTCTGTCAGTGTAAGTGTGTGTTTCAGTGTAAGTGTGTGTTAGTGTAAGTGTGTGAGTCAGTGTAAGTGTGTGAGTCAATGTAAGTGTGAGTCAGTGTAAGTGTGTGAGTCAATGTAAGTGTGAGTCAGTGTAAGTGTGAGTCAATGTAAGTGTGTGAGTCAGTGTAAGTGTGTGTCAGTGTAAGTGTGTGAGTCAATGTAAGTTTGAGACAGTGTAAGTGTGTCTGTCAGTGTAAGTGTGTGTTTCAGTGTAAGTGTGTGTTAGTGTAAGTGTGTGAGTCAGTGTAAGTGTGTGAGTCAATGTAAGTGTGAGTCAGTGTAAGTGTGTGAGTCAATGTAAGTGTGAGTCAGTGTAAGTGTGAGTCAATGTAAGTGTGTCAGTGTAAGTGTGAGTCAATGTAAGTGTGTGAGTTAGTGTAAGTGGGTGAGTCAATGTAAGTGTGTGTTTCAGTGTAAGTGTGTGTTAGTGTAAGTGTGTGAGTCAGTGTAAGTGTGTGAGTCAGTGTAAGTGTGAGTCAATGTAAGTGTGTGAGTCAGTGTAAGTGTGAGTCAATGTAAGTGTGTGAGTCAATGTAAGTGTGTGAGTCAGTGTAAGTGTGCGTCAGTGTAAGTGTGTAAGTGTGTGTTTCAGTGTAAGTGTGAGTCAGTGTAAGTGTGTGTGTCAGTGTAAGTGTGTGAGTCAATGTAAGTGTGTGTGTCTAGGTGTGAGTCAATGTAAGTGTGAGTCAATGTAAGTGTGTGAGTCAATGTAAGTGTGAGTCAATGTAAGTGTGTGCATCAATGTAAGTGTGAGTCAGTGTAAGTTTGAGTCAATGTAAGTGTGTGCATCAGTGTAAGTGTGAGTCAATGTAAGTGTGAGTCAGTGTAAGTGTGTGAGTCAGTGTAAGTGTGAGTCAATGTAAGTGTGAGTCAGTGTAAATGTGAGTCATTGTAAGTGTGTGAGTCTGTAAGTGTGTGAGTCAATGTAAGTGTGTGAGTCAGTGTAAGTGTGTGTGTCAGTGTATGTGTGTGAGTCAGTGTAAGTGTGTGAATCAGTGTAAGTGTGAGTCAATGTAAGTGTGAGTGTCTAGGTGTGAGTCAATGTAAGTGTGAGTCAATGTAAGTATGAGTCAATGTAAGTGTGTGAGTCAATGTAAGTGTGAGTCAATGTAAGTGTGTGCATCAATGTAAGTGTGTGCATCAATGTAAGTGTGAGTCAGTGTAAGTTTGAGTCAATGTAAGTGTGTGCATCAGTGTAAGTGTGAGTCAATGTAAGTGTGAGTCAGTGTAAGTGTGTGAGTCAGTGTAAGTGTGAGTCAATGTAAGTGCGAGTCAGTGTAAATGTGAGTCATTGTAAGTGTGTGAGTCAGTGTAAGTGTGTGAGTCAATGTAAGTGTGTGAGTCAGTGTAAGTGTGAGTCAATGTAAGTGTGTGAGTCAATGTAAGTGTGAGTCAATGTAAGTGTGTGAGTCAGTGTAAGTGTGAGTCAATGTAAGTGTGTGAGTCAGTGTAAGTGTGTGAATCAGTGTAAGTGTGAGTCAATGTAAGTGTGTGAGTCAGTGTAAGTGTGTGTGTCAATGTAAGTGTGTGAGTCAGTGTAAGTGTGTGTGTCAATGTAAGTGTGAGTCAGTGTAAGTATGTGTGTCAGTGTAAGTGTGTGAGTCTGTAAGTGTGAGTCAGTGTAAGTGTGAGTCAATGTAAGTGTGTCTCAGTGTAAGTGTGTGTGTCTGTAAGTGTGAGTCAGTGTAAGTGTGAGTCAATGTAAGTGTGTGTTTCAGTGTAAGTGTGTGTTAGTGTGTGTGTGAGTCAGTGTAAGTGTGTGAGTCAATGTAAGTGTGAGTCAGTGTAAGTGTGAGTCAATGCAAGTGTGTGCATCAGTGTAAGTGTGTGAGTCAATATAAGTGTGAGTCAATGTAAGTGTGTGAGTCAGTGTAAGTGTGAGTCAATGTAAGTGTGTGAGTCAATGTAAGTGTGAGTCAATGTAAGTGTGTGCATCAATGTAAGTGTGCATCAATGTAAGTGTGAGTCAGTGTAAGAGTGAGTGTAAGTGTGTGTCAGTGTAAGCGTGTGTGTGTCAATGTAAGTGTGAGTCAGTGTAAGTGTGTGAGTCAATGTAAGTGTGCGTCAGTGTAAGTGTGTGAGTCTGTAAGTGTGAGTCAATGTAAGTGTGTGAGTAAGTGTAAGTGTGAGTCAGTGTAAGTGTGAGTCAGTGTAAGTGTGCATCAGTGTAACTGTGAGTCAGTGTAAGTGTGTGAGTCAATGTAAGTGTGAGTCAGTGTAAGTGTGTGAGTCAGTGTAAGTGTGTGTTTCAGTGTAAGTGTGTGTTAGTGTAAGTGTGTGAGTCAGTGTAAGTGTGTGAGTCAATGTAAGTTTGAGACAGTGTAAGTGTGTGTGTCAGTGTAAGTGTGTGTTAGTGTAAGTGTGTGAGTCAATGTAAGTGTGAGTCAGTGTAAGTGTGTGAGTCAGTGTAAGTGTGAGTTTCAGTGTAAGTGTGTGTTAGTGTAAGTGTGTGAGTCAGTGTAAGTGTGTGAGTCAATGTAAGTGTGAGTCAGTGTAAGTGAGTCAATGTAAGTATGAGTCAATGTAAGTGTGTGAGTTAGTGTAAGTGTGTGAGTCAGTGTAAGTGTGTGAGTCAATGTAAGTGTGAGTCAGTGTAAGTGTGAGTCAATGTAAGTGTGTGAGTCAGTGTAAGTATGCGTCAATGTAAGTGTGTGAGTCAGTGTAAGTGTGCGTCAGTGTAAGTGTGTAAGTGTGTGTTTCAGTGTAAGTGTGAGTCAGTGCAAGTGTGTGTGTCAGTGTAAGTGTGTGAGTCAGTGTAAGTGTGTGAATCTGTAAGTGTGAGTCAATCGAAGTGTGTGTGTCTAGGTGTGAGTCAATGTAAGTGTGTGAGTCAGTGTAAGTGTGTGTCAGTGTAAGTGTGTGAGTCAATGTAAGTTTGAGACAGTGTAAGTGTGTCTGTCAGTGTAAGTGTGTGTTTCAGTGTAAGTGTGTGTTAGTGTAAGTGTGTGAGTCAGTGTAAGTGTGTGAGTCAATGTAAGTGTGAGTCAGTGTAAGTGTGTGAGTCAATGTAAGTGTGAGTCAGTGTAAGTGTGAGTCAATGTAAGTGTGTGAGTCAGTGTAAGTGTGTGTCAGTGTAAGTGTGTGAGTCAATGTAAGTTTGAGACAGTGTAAGTGTGTCTGTCAGTGTAAGTGTGTGTTTCAGTGTAAGTGTGTGTTAGTGTAAGTGTGTGAGTCAGTGTAAGTGTGTGAGTCAATGTAAGTGTGAGTCAGTGTAAGTGTGTGAGTCAATGTAAGTGTGAGTCAGTGTAAGTGTGAGTCAATGTAAGTGTGTCAGTGTAAGTGTGAGTCAATGTAAGTGTGTGAGTTAGTGTAAGTGGGTGAGTCAATGTAAGTGTGTGTTTCAGTGTAAGTGTGTGTTAGTGTAAGTGTGTGAGTCAGTGTAAGTGTGTGAGTCAGTGTAAGTGTGAGTCAATGTAAGTGTGTGAGTCAGTGTAAGTGTGAGTCAATGTAAGTGTGTGAGTCAATGTAAGTGTGTGAGTCAGTGTAAGTGTGCGTCAGTGTAAGTGTGTAAGTGTGTGTTTCAGTGTAAGTGTGAGTCAGTGTAAGTGTGTGTGTCAGTGTAAGTGTGTGAGTCAATGTAAGTGTGTGTGTCTAGGTGTGAGTCAATGTAAGTGTGAGTCAATGTAAGTGTGTGAGTCAATGTAAGTGTGAGTCAATGTAAGTGTGTGCATCAATGTAAGTGTGAGTCAGTGTAAGTTTGAGTCAATGTAAGTGTGTGCATCAGTGTAAGTGTGAGTCAATGTAAGTGTGAGTCAGTGTAAGTGTGTGAGTCAGTGTAAGTGTGAGTCAATGTAAGTGTGAGTCAGTGTAAATGTGAGTCATTGTAAGTGTGTGAGTCTGTAAGTGTGTGAGTCAATGTAAGTGTGTGAGTCAGTGTAAGTGTGTGTGTCAGTGTATGTGTGTGAGTCAGTGTAAGTGTGTGAATCAGTGTAAGTGTGAGTCAATGTAAGTGTGAGTGTCTAGGTGTGAGTCAATGTAAGTGTGAGTCAATGTAAGTATGAGTCAATGTAAGTGTGTGAGTCAATGTAAGTGTGAGTCAATGTAAGTGTGTGCATCAATGTAAGTGTGTGCATCAATGTAAGTGTGAGTCAGTGTAAGTTTGAGTCAATGTAAGTGTGTGCATCAGTGTAAGTGTGAGTCAATGTAAGTGTGAGTCAGTGTAAGTGTGTGAGTCAGTGTAAGTGTGAGTCAATGTAAGTGCGAGTCAGTGTAAATGTGAGTCATTGTAAGTGTGTGAGTCAGTGTAAGTGTGTGAGTCAATGTAAGTGTGTGAGTCAGTGTAAGTGTGAGTCAATGTAAGTGTGTGAGTCAATGTAAGTGTGAGTCAATGTAAGTGTGTGAGTCAGTGTAAGTGTGAGTCAATGTAAGTGTGTGAGTCAGTGTAAGTGTGTGAATCAGTGTAAGTGTGAGTCAATGTAAGTGTGTGAGTCAGTGTAAGTGTGTGTGTCAATGTAAGTGTGTGAGTCAGTGTAAGTGTGTGTGTCAATGTAAGTGTGAGTCAGTGTAAGTATGTGTGTCAGTGTAAGTGTGTGAGTCTGTAAGTGTGAGTCAGTGTAAGTGTGAGTCAATGTAAGTGTGTCTCAGTGTAAGTGTGTGTGTCTGTAAGTGTGAGTCAGTGTAAGTGTGAGTCAATGTAAGTGTGTGTTTCAGTGTAAGTGTGTGTTAGTGTGTGTGTGAGTCAGTGTAAGTGTGTGAGTCAATGTAAGTGTGAGTCAGTGTAAGTGTGAGTCAATGCAAGTGTGTGCATCAGTGTAAGTGTGTGAGTCAATATAAGTGTGAGTCAATGTAAGTGTGTGAGTCAGTGTAAGTGTGAGTCAATGTAAGTGTGTGAGTCAATGTAAGTGTGAGTCAATGTAAGTGTGTGCATCAATGTAAGTGTGCATCAATGTAAGTGTGAGTCAGTGTAAGAGTGAGTGTAAGTGTGTGTCAGTGTAAGCGTGTGTGTGTCAATGTAAGTGTGAGTCAGTGTAAGTGTGTGAGTCAATGTAAGTGTGCGTCAGTGTAAGTGTGTGAGTCTGTAAGTGTGAGTCAATGTAAGTGTGTGAGTAAGTGTAAGTGTGAGTCAGTGTAAGTGTGAGTCAGTGTAAGTGTGCATCAGTGTAACTGTGAGTCAGTGTAAGTGTGTGAGTCAATGTAAGTGTGAGTCAGTGTAAGTGTGTGAGTCAGTGTAAGTGTGTGTTTCAGTGTAAGTGTGTGTTAGTGTAAGTGTGTGAGTCAGTGTAAGTGTGTGAGTCAATGTAAGTTTGAGACAGTGTAAGTGTGTGTGTCAGTGTAAGTGTGTGTTAGTGTAAGTGTGTGAGTCAATGTAAGTGTGAGTCAGTGTAAGTGTGTGAGTCAGTGTAAGTGTGAGTTTCAGTGTAAGTGTGTGTTAGTGTAAGTGTGTGAGTCAGTGTAAGTGTGTGAGTCAATGTAAGTGTGAGTCAGTGTAAGTGAGTCAATGTAAGTATGAGTCAATGTAAGTGTGTGAGTTAGTGTAAGTGTGTGAGTCAGTGTAAGTGTGTGAGTCAATGTAAGTGTGAGTCAGTGTAAGTGTGAGTCAATGTAAGTGTGTGAGTCAGTGTAAGTATGCGTCAATGTAAGTGTGTGAGTCAGTGTAAGTGTGCGTCAGTGTAAGTGTGTAAGTGTGTGTTTCAGTGTAAGTGTGAGTCAGTGCAAGTGTGTGTGTCAGTGTAAGTGTGTGAGTCAGTGTAAGTGTGTGAATCTGTAAGTGTGAGTCAATCGAAGTGTGTGTGTCTAGGTGTGAGTCAATGTAAGTGTGAGTCAATGTAAGTTTGAGTCAATGTAAGTGTGTGAGTCAATGTAAGTGTGAGTCAATGTAAGTGTGAGTCAGTGTAAGTGCGTGAGTCAGTGTAAGTGTGAGTCAATGTAAGTGTGAGTCATTGTAAGTGTGTGAGTCAATGTAAGTGTGTGAGTCAGTGTAAGTCTGAGTCAATGTAAGTGTGTGAGTCAGTGTAAGTGTGAGTCAATGTAAGTGTGAGTCAATGTAAGTGTGTGAGTCAGTGTAAGTGTGAGTCAATGTAAGTGTGAGTCAGTGTAAGTGTGAGTCAATGTAAGTGTGTGAGTCAATGTAAGTGTGAGTCAATGTAAGTGTGTGAGTCAGTGTAAGTGTGAGTCAATGTAAGTGTGAGTCAATGTAAGTGTGTGAGTCAGTGTAAGTGTGAGTCAATCTAAGTGTGAGTCAGTGTAAATGTGACTCAATGTAAGTGTGAGTCAATGTAAGTGTGAGTCAGTGTAAGTGTGAGTCAATGTAAGTGTGTGAGTCAATGTAAGTGTGAGTCAATGTAAGTGTGAGTCAGTGTAAGTGTGAGTCAGTGTAAGTGTGTGAGTTAGTGTAAGTGGGCGAGTCAATGTAAGTGTGAGTCAGTGTAAGTGTGAGTCAATGTAAGTGTGTGTTTCAGTGTAAGTGTGTGTTAGTGTGTGTGTGAGTCAGTGTAAGTGTGTGAGTCAATGTAAGTGTGTCAGTGTAAGTGTGAGTCAATGTAAGTGTGTGAGTTAGTGTAAGTGGGTGAGTCAATGTAAGTGTGTGTTTCAGTGTAAGTGTGTGTTAGTGTAAGTGTGTGAGTCAGTGTAAGTGTGTGAGTCAATGTAAGTGTGAGTCAGTGTAAGTGTGAGTCAATGTAAGTGTGTGAGTCAGTGTAAGTGTGAGTCAATGTAAGTGTGTGAGTCAATGTAAGTGTGAGTCAGTGTAAGTGTGCGTCAGTGTAAGTGTGTAAGTGTGTGTTTCAGTGTAAGTGTGAGTCAGTGTAAGTGTGTGTGTCAGTGTAAGTGTGTGAGTCAATGTAAGTGTGTGTGTCTAGGTGTGAGTCAATGTAAGTGTGAGTCCATGTAAGTGTGAGTCAATGTAAGTGTGAGTCAATGTAAGTGTGTGCATCAATATAAGTGTGAGTCAGTGTAAGTGTGTGTGTCAGTGTAAGTGTGTGTTAGTGTAAGTGTGTGAGTCAATGTAAGTATGAGTCAGTGTAAGTGTGTGAGTCAGTGTAAGTGTGAGTTTCAGTGTAAGTGTGTGTTAGTGTAAGTGTGTGAGTCAGTGTAAGTGTGTGAGTCAATGTAAGTGTGAGTCAGTGTAAGTGAGTCAATGTAAGTGTGAGTCAATGTAAGTGTGTGAGTTAGTGTAAGTGTGTGAGTCAGTGTAAGTGTGTGAGTCAATGTAAGTGTGAGTCAGTGTAAGTGTGTGAGTCAGTGTAAGTGTGTGTTTCAGTGTAAGTGTGTGTTAGTGTAAGTGTGTGAGTCAGTGTAAGTGTGTGAGTCAATGTAAGTTTGAGACAGTGTAAGTGTGTGTGTCAGTGTAAGTGTGTGTTAGTGTAAGTGTGTGAGTCAATGTAAGTGTGAGTCAGTGTAAGTGTGTGAGTCAGTGTAAGTGTGAGTTTCAGTGTAAGTGTGTGTTAGTGTAAGTGTGTGAGTCAGTGTAAGTGTGTGAGTCAATGTAAGTGTGAGTCAGTGTAAGTGAGTCAATGTAAGTATGAGTCAATGTAAGTGTGTGAGTTAGTGTAAGTGTGTGAGTCAGTGTAAGTGTGTGAGTCAATGTAAGTGTGAGTCAGTGTAAGTGTGAGTCAATGTAAGTGTGTGAGTCAGTGTAAGTATGCGTCAATGTAAGTGTGTGAGTCAGTGTAAGTGTGCGTCAGTGTAAGTGTGTAAGTGTGTGTTTCAGTGTAAGTGTGAGTCAGTGCAAGTGTGTGTGTCAGTGTAAGTGTGTGAGTCAGTGTAAGTGTGTGAATCTGTAAGTGTGAGTCAATCGAAGTGTGTGTGTCTAGGTGTGAGTCAATGTAAGTGTGAGTCAATGTAAGTTTGAGTCAATGTAAGTGTGTGAGTCAATGTAAGTGTGAGTCAATGTAAGTGTGAGTCAGTGTAAGTGCGTGAGTCAGTGTAAGTGTGAGTCAATGTAAGTGTGAGTCATTGTAAGTGTGTGAGTCAATGTAAGTGTGTGAGTCAGTGTAAGTCTGAGTCAATGTAAGTGTGTGAGTCAGTGTAAGTGTGAGTCAATGTAAGTGTGAGTCAATGTAAGTGTGTGAGTCAGTGTAAGTGTGAGTCAATGTAAGTGTGAGTCAGTGTAAGTGTGAGTCAATGTAAGTGTGTGAGTCAATGTAAGTGTGAGTCAATGTAAGTGTGTGAGTCAGTGTAAGTGTGAGTCAATGTAAGTGTGAGTCAATGTAAGTGTGTGAGTCAGTGTAAGTGTGAGTCAATCTAAGTGTGAGTCAGTGTAAATGTGACTCAATGTAAGTGTGAGTCAATGTAAGTGTGAGTCAGTGTAAGTGTGAGTCAATGTAAGTGTGTGAGTCAATGTAAGTGTGAGTCAATGTAAGTGTGAGTCAGTGTAAGTGTGAGTCAGTGTAAGTGTGTGAGTTAGTGTAAGTGGGCGAGTCAATGTAAGTGTGAGTCAGTGTAAGTGTGAGTCAATGTAAGTGTGTGTTTCAGTGTAAGTGTGTGTTAGTGTGTGTGTGAGTCAGTGTAAGTGTGTGAGTCAATGTAAGTGTGTCAGTGTAAGTGTGAGTCAATGTAAGTGTGTGAGTTAGTGTAAGTGGGTGAGTCAATGTAAGTGTGTGTTTCAGTGTAAGTGTGTGTTAGTGTAAGTGTGTGAGTCAGTGTAAGTGTGTGAGTCAATGTAAGTGTGAGTCAGTGTAAGTGTGAGTCAATGTAATTGTGTGAGTCAGTGTAAGTGTGAGTCAATGTAAGTGTGTGAGTCAATGTAAGTGTGAGTCAGTGTAAGTGTGCGTCAGTGTAAGTGTGTAAGTGTGTGTTTCAGTGTAAGTGTGAGTCAGTGTAAGTGTGTGTGTCAGTGTAAGTGTGTGAGTCAATGTAAGTGTGTGTGTCTAGGTGTGAGTCAATGTAAGTGTGAGTCCATGTAAGTGTGAGTCAATGTAAGTGTGAGTCAATGTAAGTGTGTGCATCAATATAAGTGTGAGTCAGTGTAAGTGTGTGTGTCAGTGTAAGTGTGTGTTAGTGTAAGTGTGTGAGTCAATGTAAGTATGAGTCAGTGTAAGTGTGTGAGTCAGTGTAAGTGTGAGTTTCAGTGTAAGTGTGTGTTAGTGTAAGTGTGTGAGTCAGTGTAAGTGTGTGAGTCAATGTAAGTGTGAGTCAGTGTAAGTGAGTCAATGTAAGTGTGAGTCAATGTAAGTGTGTGAGTTAGTGTAAGTGTGTGAGTCAGTGTAAGTGTGTGAGTCAATGTAAGTGTGAGTCAGTGTAAGTGTGAGTCAATGTAAGTGTGTGAGTCAGTGTAAGTGTGTGAGTCAATGTAAGTGTGAGTCAATGTAAGTATGCGTCAATGTAAGTGTGTGAGTCAGTGTAAGTGTGCGTCAGTGTAAGTGTGTAAGTGTGTGTTTCAGTGTAAGTGTGAGTCAGTGCAAGTGTGTATGTCAGTGTAAGTGTGTGAGTCAGTGTAAGTGTGTGAATCTGTAAGTGTGAGTCAATCGAAGTGTGTGTGTCTAGGTGTGAGTCAATGTAAGTGTGAGTCAATGTAAGTTTGAGTCAGTGTAAGTGTGTGTGTCAATGTAAGTGTGAGTCAGTGTAAGTGTGAGTCAGTGTAAGTATGTGTGTCAGTGTAAGTGTGTGAGTCTGTAAGTGTGAGTCAGTGTAAGTGTGAGTCAATGTAAGTGTGTCTCAGTGTAAGTGTGTGTGTCTGTAAGTGTGAGTCAGTGTAAGTGTGAGTCAATGTAAGTGTGTGAGTCAGTGTAAGTGTGTGAGTCAGTGTAAGTGTGAGTCAATGCAAGTGTGTGCATCAGTGTAAGTGTGTGAGACAATATAAGTGTGAGTCAATGTAAGTGTGTGAGTCAGTGTAAGTGTGAGTCAATGTAAGTGTGTGCATCAATGTAAGTGTGTGCATCAATGTAAGTGTGAGTCAGTGTAAGAGTGAGTGTAAGTGTGTGTCAGTGTAAGCGTGTGTGTGTCAATGTAAGTGTGAGTCAGTGTAAGTGTGTGAGTCAATGTAAGTGTGAGTCAGTGTAAGTGTGTGAGTCTGTAAGTGTGAGTCAATGTAAGTGTGTGAGTCAGTGTAAGTGTGAGTCATTGTAAGTGTGAGTCAGTGTAAGTGTGTGCATCAGTGTAAGTGTGAGTCAGTGTAAGTGTGTGAGTCAATGTAAGTGTGAGTCAGTGTAAGTGTGTGTTTCAGTGTAAGTGTGTGTTAGTGTAAGTGTGTGAGTCAATGTAAGTGTGAGTCAGTGTAAGTGTGTGAGTCAGTGTAAGTGTGTGTTTCAGTGTAAGTGTGTGTTAGTGTAAGTGTGTGAGTCAGTGTAAGTGTGTGAGTCAATGTAAGTGTGAGTCAGTGTAAGTGAGTCAATGTAAGTGTGAGTCAATGTAAGTGTGTGAGTTAGTGTAAGTGTGTGAGTCAGTGTAAGTGTGTGTTTCAGTGTAAGTGTGTGTTAGTGTAAGTGTGTGAGTCAGTGTAAGTGTGAGTCAGTGTAAGTGTGAGTCAATGTAAGTGTGTGAGTCAGTGTAAGTGTGCGTCAGTGTAAGTGTGTAAGTGTGTGTTTCAGTGTAAGTGTGAGTCAGTGTAAGTGTGAGTCAATCGAAGTGTGTGAGTCTAGGTGTGAGTCAATGTAAGTGTGAGTCAATGTAAGTTTGAGTCAATGTAAGTGTGTGAGTCAATGTAAGTGTGAGTCAATGTAAGTGTGAGTCAGTGTAAATGTGAGTCAATGTAAGTGTGTGAGTCAGTGTAAGTGTGAGTCAGTGTAAATGTGAGTCAATGTAAGTGTGAGTCAATGTAAGTGTGAGTCAGTGTAAATGTGAGTCAATGTAAGTGTGAGTCAATGTAAGTGTGAGTCAATGTAAGTGTGAGTCATTGTAAATGTGAGTCAATGTAAGTGTGTGAGTCAGTGTAAGTGTGAGTCAGTGTAAGTGTGAGTCAGTGTAAGTGTGTGAGTCAGTGTAAGTGTGAGTCAATGTAAGTGTGTGAGTCAATGTAAGTGTGTGAGTCAATGTAAGTGTGTGAGTCAGTGTAAGTGTGAGTCAATGTTAGTGTGTGAGTCAGTGTAAGTGTGTGAGTCAGTGTAAGTGTGAGTCAATGTAAGTGTGTGAGTCAGTGTAAGTGTAAGTCAATGTAAGTGTGTGAGTCAATGTAGGTGTGAGTCAATGTAAGTGTGTGAGTCAGTGTAAGTGTGAGTCAGTGTAAGTGTGAGTCAATGTAAGTGTGTGAGTCAGTGTAAGTGTGCGTCAGTGTAAGTGTGTAAGTGTGTGTTTCAGTGTAAGTGTGGGTCAGTGTAAGTGTGTGTGTCAGTGTAAGTGTGTGAGTCAGTGTAAGTGTGTGAATCAGTTTAAGTGTGAGTCAATGTAAGTGTGTGTGTCTAGGTGTGAGTCAATGTAAGTTTTGAGTCAATGTAAGTGTGTGCATCAGTGTAAGTGTGAGTCAATGTAAGTGTGAGTCAGTGTAAGTGTGTGAGTCAGTGTAAGTGTGAGTCAATGTAAGTGTGAGTCAGTGTAAATGGGAGTCATTGTAAGTATGTGTGTCAGTGTAAGTGTGTGAGTCTGTATGTGTGAGTCAGTGTAAGTGTGACTCAATGTAAGTGTGTGAGTCAGTGTAAGTGTGTGAGTCAGTGTAAGTGTGAGTCAATGCAAGTGTGTGCATCAGTGTAAGTGTGTGAGTCAATATAAGTGTGAGTCAATGTAAGTGTGTGAGTCAGTGTAAGTGTGAGTCAATGTAAGTGTGTGAGTCAATGTAAGTGTGAGTCAATGTAAGTGTGTGCATCAATTTAAGTGTGTGCATCAATGTAAGTGTGAGTCAGTGTAAGTGTGTGTTTCAGTGTAAGTGTGTGTTAGTGTAAGTGTGTGAGTCAGTGTAAGTGTGTGAGTCAATGTAAGTTTGAGACAGTGTAAGTGTGTGTGTCAGTGTAAGTGTGTGTTAGTGTAAGTGTGTGAGTCAATGTAAGTGTGAGTCAGTGTAAGTGTGTGAGTCAGTGTAAGTGTGTGTTTCAGTGTAAGTGTGTGTTAGTGTAAGTGTGTGAGTCAGTGTAAGTGTGTGAGTCAATGTAAGTGTGAGTCAGTGTAAGTGAGTCAATGTAAGTGTGAGTCAATGTAAGTGTGTGAGTTCGTGTAAGTGTGTGAGTCAGTGTAAGTGTGTGTTTCAGTGTAAGTGTGTGTTAGTGTAAGTGTGTGAGTCAGTGTAAGTGTGTGAGTCAATGTAAGTGTGAGTCAGTGTAAGTGTGAGTCAGTGTAAGTGTGAGTCAATGTAAGTGTGTGAGTCAGTGTAAGTATGCGTCAATGTAAGTGTGTGAGTCAGTGTAAGTGTGCGTCAGTGTAAGTGTGTAAGTGTGTGTTTCAGTGTAAGTGTGAGTCAGTGCAAGTGTGTGAGTCAGTGTAAGTGTGTGAATCAGTGTAAGTGTGAGTCAATCGAAGTGTGTGTGTCTAGGTGTGAGTCAATGTAAATTTGAGTCAATGTAAGTGTGTGAGTCAATGTACGTGTGAGTCAATGTAAGTGTGAGTCAGTGTAAATGTGAGTCATTGTAAGTGTGAGTCAGTGTAAGTGTGAGTCAATGTAAGTGTGAGTCAATGTAAGTGTGAGTCAGTGTAAGTGTGAGTCAATGTAAGTGTGAGTCAGTGTAAGTGTGAGTCAATGTAAGTGTGAGTCAGTGTAAGTGTGAGTCAATGTAAGTGTGTGAGTCAGTGTAAGTGTGAGTCAATGTAAGTGTGAGTCAGTGTAAATGTGAGTCAATGTAAGTGTGTGAGTCAATGTAAGTGTGAGTCAATGTAAGTGTGTGAGTCAGTGTAAGTGTGAGTCAATGTAAGTGTGAGTCAATGTAAGTGTGTGAGTCAATGTAAGTGTGAGTCAATGTAAGTGTGAGTCAATGTAAGTGTGTGAGTCAGTGTAAGTGTGAGTCAATGTAAGTGTGAGTCAATGTAAGTGTGAGTCAATGTAAGTGTGTGAGTCAGTGTAAGTGTGAGTCAATGTAAGTGTGTGAGTCAGTGTAAGTGTGTGAGTCAGTGTAAATGTGAGTCAGTGTAAGTGTGAGTCAATGTAAGTGTGTGAGTCAGTGTAAGTGTGTGAGTCAGTGTAAGTGTGAGTCAATGTAAGTGTGTGAGTCAATGTAAGTGTGAGTCAATGTAAGTGTGTGAGTCAATGTACGTGTGAGTCAATGTAAGTGTGAGTCAGTGTAAATGTGAGTCATTGTAAGTGTGAGTCAATGTAAGTGTGAGTCAGTGTAAGTGTGAGTCAATGTAAGTGTGTGAGTCAGTGTAAGTGTGAGTCAATGTAAGTGTGTGAGTCAATGTAAGTGTGAGTCAGTGTAAGTGTGAGTCAATGTAAGTGTGTGAGTCAGTGTAAGTGTGAGTCAATGTAAGTGTGAGTCAGTGTAAATGTGAGTCAATGTAAGTGTGTGAGTCAGTGTAAGTGTGAGTCAATGTAAGTGTGTGAGTCAGTGTAAGTGTGTGAGTCAGTGTAAATGTGAGTCATTGTAAGTGTGAGTCAATGTAAGTGTGAGTCAGTGTAAGTGTGAGTCAATGTAAGTGTGTGAGTCAGTGTAAGTGTGAGTCAATGTAAGTGTGTGAGTCAGTGTAAGTGTGTGAGTCAGTGTAAGTGTGAGTCAGTGTAAGTGTGAGTCAATGTAAGTGTGTGAGTCAGTGTAAGTGTGTGAGTCAGTGTAAGTGTGAGTCAATGTAAGTGTGTGAGTCAATGTAAGTGTGAGTCAATGTAAGTGTGTGAGTCAATGTACGTGTGAGCCAATGTAAGTGTGAGTCAGTGTAAATGTGAGTCATTGTAAGTGTGAGTCAATGTAAGTGTGAGTCAGTGTAAGTGTGAGTCAATGTAAGTGTGTGAGTCAGTGTAAGTGTGAGTCAATGTAAGTGTGTGAGTCAATGTAAGTGTGAGTCAGTGTAAGTGTGAGTCAATGTAAGTGTGAGTCAATGTAAGTGTGAGTCAGTGTAAGTGTGAGTCAGTGTAAGTGTGAGTCAATGTAAGTGTGAGTCAGTGTAAGTGTGAGTCAGTGTAAATGTGAGGTCAATGTAAGTGTGAGTCAATGTAAGTGTGAGTCAGTGTAATGTGAGTCAATGTAAGTGTGAGTCAATGTAAGTGTGAGTCAATGTAAGTGTGAGTCATTGTAAGTGTGAGTCAATGTAAGTGTGTGAGTCAGTGTAAGTTGTGAGTCAGTGTAAGTGTGAGTCAGTAAGTGTGTGAGTCAGTGTAAGTGTGAGTCATTGTAAGTGTGTGAGTCAATGTAAGTGTGAGTCAATGTAAGTGTGTGAGTCAGTGTAAGTGTGAGTTCATGTTAGTGTGTGAGTCAGTGTAAGTGTGGTGAAGTCAGTGAAAGTGTGAGTCAATGTAAGTGTGTGGGTCAGTGTAAAGTGTAAGTCCAATGTAAGTGTGTGAGTCAATGTAGGTGTGAGTCAATGTAAGTGTGTGAGTCAGTGTAAGTGTGAGTCAGTGTAAGTGTGTGAGTCAGTGTAAGTGTGAGTCATGTAAGTGTGAGTCAATGTAAGTGTGAGTCAATGTAAGTGTGTGGTCAGTGTAAGTGTGAGTCAATGTAAGTGTGTGAGTCAGTGTAAGTGTGTGAGTCAGTGTAAATGTGAGTCAGTGTAAGTGTGAGTTCAATGTAAGTGTGTGAGTCAGTGTAAGTGTGTGAGTCAGTGTAAGTGTGAGTCAATGTAAGTGTGAGTCAATGTAAGTGTGAGTCAATGTAAGTAGTCGTGAGTCAATGTACGTGTGTCGTCAATGTAAGTGTGATGTCAGTGTAAAATGTGTGGTCATTGTAAGTGTGAGATCAATGTAAGTGTGAGTCCAGTGTAAGTGTGTCATGTCAAGTGTGTGAGTCAGTGTATGTGTGAGTCAGTGTAAGTGTGAGTCAATGTAAGTGTGATCTGTACAGGGTCAATGTAAGTGTGAGTCAGTGTAAGTGTGAGTCAATGTAAGGTGTGAGTCAGTGTAAGTGTGGTCAATTTAAGTGTGATGTCAGTGTAAGTGTGAGTCAATGTAAGTGTGTGTTTCAGTGTAAGTGTGTGTTAGTGTGTGTGTGAGTCAGTGTAAGTGTGTGAGTCAATGTAAGTGTGAGTCAGTGTAAGTGTGAGTCAATGTAAGTGTGTCAGTGTAAGTGTGAGTCAATGTAAGTGTGTGAGTTAGTGTAAGTGGGTGAGTCAATGTAAGTGTGTGTTTCAGTGTAAGTGTGTGTTAGTGTAAGTGTGTGAGTCAGTGTAAGTGTGTGAGTCAATGTAAGTGTGAGTCAGTGTAAGTGTGAGTCAATGTAAGTGTGTGAGTCAGTGTAAGTGTGAGTCAATGTAAGTGTGTGAGTCAATGTAAGTGTGAGTCAGTGTAAGTGTGCGTCAGTGTAAGTGTGTAAGTGTGTGTTTCAGTGTAAGTGTGAGTCAGTGTAAGTGTGTGTGTCAGTGTAAGTGTGTGAGTCAATGTAAGTGTGTGTGTCTAGGTGTGAGTCAATGTAAGTGTGAGTCCATGTAAGTGTGAGTCAATGTAAGTGTGAGTCAATGTAAGTGTGAGTCAGTGTAAGTGTGAGTCAATGTAAGTGTGTGTGTCAGTGTAAGTGTGTGTCAGTGTAAGTGTGAGTCAGTGTAAGTGTGTGAGTCAATGTAAGTGTGAGTCAGTGTAAGTGTGAGTCAATGTAAGTGTGTCAGTGTAAGTGTGAGTCAATGTAAGTGTGTGAGTTAGTGTAAGTGGTGAGTCAATGTAGTGTGTGTTTCAGTGTAAGTGTGTGTTAGTGTAAGTGTGTGAGTCAGTGTAAGTGTGAGTCAATGTAAGTGTGAGTCAGTGTAAGTGTGAGTCAATGTAAGTGTGTGAGTCAGTGTAAGTGTGAGTCAATGTAAGTGTGTGAGTCAGTGTAAGTGTGAGTCAGTGTAAGTGTGTGAGTCAGTGTAAGTGTGAGTCAATGTAAGTGTGTGAGTCAGTGTAAGTGTGAGTCAATGTAAGTGTGTGAGTCAATGTAAGTGTGAGTCAGTGTAAGTGTGAGTCAATGTAAGTGTGAGTCAGTGTAGTGTGAGTCAATGTAAGTGTGAGTCAGTGTAAATGTGAGTCAATGTAAGTGTGTGAGTCAATGTAAGTGTGTGAGTCAATGTAAGTGTGTGAGTCAGTGTAAGTGTGAGTCAATGTAAGTGTGAGTCAGTGTAAGTGTGAGTCAATGTAAGTGTGAGTCAATGTAAGTGTGGAGTCAATGTAAGTGTGTGAGTCAGTGTAAGTGTGAGTCAATGTAAGTGTGAGTCAATGTAAGTGTGAGTCAATGTAAGTGTGTGAGTCAGTGTAAGTGTGAGTCAATGTAAGTGTGAGTCAGTGTAAGTGTGTGAGTCAGTGTAAGTGTGAGTCATTGTAAGTGTGTGAGTCAGTGTAAGTGTGAGTCAATGTAAGTGTGTGAGTCAATGTAAGTGTGAGTCAGTGTAAGTGTGCGTCAGTGTAAGTGTGAGTCAGTGTAAGTGTGTGAGTTAGTGTAAGTGTGGCGAGTCAATGTAAGTGTGAGTCAGTGTAAGTGTGAGTCAATGTAAGTGTGTCAGTGTAAGTGTGAGTCAATGTAAGTGTGTGAGTTAGTGTAAGTGGGTGAGTCAATGTAAGTGTGTGTTTCAGTGTAAGTGTGTGTTAGTGTAAGTGTGTGAGTCAGTGTAAGTGTGTGAGTCAATGTAAGTGTGAGTCAGTGTAAGTGTGAGTCAATGTAAGTGTGTGAGTCAGTGTAAGTGTGAGTCAATGTAAGTGTGTGAGTCAATGTAAGTGTGAGTCAGTGTAAGTGTGCGTCAGTGTAAGTGTGTAAGTGTGTGTTTCAGTGTAAGTGTGAGTCAGTGTAAGTGTGTGTGTCAGTGTAAGTGTGTGAGTCAATGTAAGTGTGTGTGTCTAGGTGTGAGTCAATGTAAGTGTGAGTCCATGTAAGTGTGAGTCAATGTAAGTGTGAGTCAATGTAAGTGTGAGTCAGTGTAAGTGTGAGTCAATGTAAGTGTGTGTTTCAGTGTAAGTGTGTGTTAGTGTGTGTGTGAGTCAGTGTAAGTGTGTGAGTCAATGTAAGTGTGAGTCAGTGTAAGTGTGAGTCAATGTAAGTGTGTCAGTGTAAGTGTGAGTCAATGTAAGTGTGTGAGTTAGTGTAAGTGGGTGAGTCAATGTAAGTGTGTGTTTCAGTGTAAGTGTGTGTTAGTGTAAGTGTGTGAGTCAGTGTAAGTGTGTGAGTCAATGTAAGTGTGAGTCAGTGTAAGTGTGAGTCAATGTAAGTGTGTGAGTCAGTGTAAGTGTGAGTCAATGTAAGTGTGTGAGTCAATGTAAGTGTGAGTCAGTGTAAGTGTGCGTCAGTGTAAGTGTGTAAGTGTGTGTTTCAGTGTAAGTGTGAGTCAGTGTAAGTGTGTGTGTCAGTGTAAGTGTGTGAGTCAATGTAAGTGTGTGTGTCTAGGTGTGAGTCAATGTAAGTGTGAGTCCATGTAAGTGTGAGTCAATGTAAGTGTGAGTCAATGTAAGTGTGAGTCAGTGTAAGTGTGAGTCAATGTAAGTGTGTGTTTCAGTGTAAGTGTGTGTTAGTGTGTGTGTGAGTCAGTGTAAGTGTGTGAGTCAATGTAAGTGTGAGTCAGTGTAAGTGTGAGTCAATGTAAGTGTGTCAGTGTAAGTGTGAGTCAATGTAAGTGTGTGAGTTAGTGTAAGTGGGTGAGTCAATGTAAGTGTGTGTTTCAGTGTAAGTGTGTGTTAGTGTAAGTGTGTGAGTCAGTGTAAGTGTGTGAGTCAATGTAAGTGTGAGTCAGTGTAAGTGTGAGTCAATGTAAGTGTGTGAGTCAGTGTAAGTGTGAGTCAATGTAAGTGTGTGAGTCAGTGTAAGTGTGAGTCAGTGTAAGTGTGTGAGTCAGTGTAAGTGTGAGTCAATGTAAGTGTGTGAGTCAGTGTAAGTGTGTGAGTCAGTGTAAGTGTGAGTCAATGTAAGTGTGTGAGTCAATGTAAGTGTGAGTCAATGTAAGTGTGTGAGTCAGTGTAAGTGTGAGTCAGTGTAAGTGTGAGTTAATGTAAGTGTGTGAGTCAGTGTAAGTGTGCGTCAGTGTAAGTGTGTAAGTGTGTGTCAGTGTAAGTGTGTGAGTCAGTGTAAGTGTGTGAATCAGTGTAAGTGTGAGTCAATGTAAGTGTGAGTCAATGTAAGTGTGTGCATCAGTGTAAGTGTGAGTCAATGTAAGTGTGAGTCAGTGTAAGTGTGAGTCAATGTAAGTGTGAGTCAGTGTAAGTGTGAGTCATTGTAAGTGTGTGAGTCAATGTAAGTGTGAGTCAATGTAAGTGTGTGCATCAATGTAAGTGTGAGTCAGTGTAAGTTTGAGTCAATGTAAGTGTGTGAGTCAGTGTAAGTGTGAGTCAATGTAAGTGTGAGTCAGTGTAAGTGTGTGAGTCAGTGTAAGTGTGAGTCAATGTAAGTGTGAGTCAGTGTAAATGTGAGTCATTGTAAGTGTGTGAGTCAGTGTAAGTGTGTGAGTCAGTGTAAGTGTGAGTCAATGTAAGTGTGAGTCAATGTAAGTGTGTGAGTCAGTGTAAATGTGAGTCAATGTAAGTGTGTGAGTCAATGTAAGTGTGAGTCAATGTAAGTGTGTGAGTCAATGTAAGTGTGAGTAAATGTAAGTGTGTGTGTCAATGTAAGTGTGAGTCAATGTAAGTGTGTGTCAGTGTAAGTGTGAGTCAATGTAAGTATGTGTCAGTGTAAATGTGAGTCAATGTAAGTGTGAGTCAATGTAAGTGTGAGTCAATGTAAGTGTGTGAGTCAATGTAAGTGTGAGTCAATGTAAGTGTGTGTCAGTGTAAGTGTGTGTGTCAGTGTAAGTGTGTGAGTCAATGTAAGTGTGTGTCAGTGTTAGTGTGAGTCCATGTAAGTGTGAGTCAATGTAAGTGTGTGTCAGTATAAGTGTGTGTGTCAGTGTAAGTGTGTGAGTCAATGTAAGTGTGAGTCAATGTAAGTGTGTGAGTCAGTGTAAGTGTGAGTCAATGTAAGTGTGTGAGTCAGTGTAAGTGTGAGTCAATGTAAGTGTGTGAGTCAGTGTAAGTGTGAGTCAATGTAAGTGTGTGAGTCAGTGTAAGTGTGAGTCAATGTAAGTGTGTGAGTCAATGTAAGTGTGTGTCAGTGTAAGTGTGTGAGTCAATGTAAGTGTGTGTCAGTGTAAGTGTGTGCGTCAGTGTAAGTGTGTGAGTCAATGTAAGTGTGTGTAAGTGTGTGTGTCAGTGTAAGTGTGTGTGTCAGTGTAAGTGTGAGTCCATGTAAGTGTGAGTCAGTGTAAGTGTGTGTGTCAGTGTAAGTGTGAGTCAATGTAAGTGTGTGAGTCAATGTAAGTGTGAGTCAATGTAAGTGTGTGTCAGTGTAAGTGTGTGTGTCCGTGTAAGTGTGTGTGTCAGTGTAAGTGTGTGTCAATGTAAGTGTGTGAGTCAGTGTAAGTGTGTGAGTCAGTGTAAGTGTGAGTCAATGTAAGTGTGTGAGTCAGTGTAAGTGTGAGTCAATGTAAGTGTGAGTCAGTGTAAGAGTGAGTGTAAGTGTGTGAGTCAGTGTAAGTGTGTGAGTCAGTGTAAGTGTGAGTCAATGTAAGTGTGAGTCAGTGTAAGAGTGAGTGTAAGTGTGTGAGTCAGTGTAAGTGTGTGAGTCAGTGTGAAGGTGTCAGAATAAACGTGTGTGTCCGTCTCAGTGTTTGGCGTGAGTATGAGTGTGTGTTACCACACCAAGTCCCGTTCACCCATCACCCCTGTGCTCACTGATTGGCATTGGCTCCCGGTTTAGCAACACCTCGATTTTAAAATTCTCATCCTTGCTTTCAAATCCCTCCATGGCCTCGCCCCTGCCTTTCTCTGTAATATCCTACAGCACTACAACCCCCCACCCACCCACCCCCGCCACGATCTCTGCGCTCCACCAATTCTGGCCTCTTGAGCATCCCTGATTATAATCGCTCTACCATTGGCGGCCGTGCCTCTAGTTGCCAAGGCCCGAAGCTCTGGAATTCCTTCCATAAACCCATCCGCCTCTCTACCTCTCTTTCCTCATTTAAGACGCTCCTTAAAACCTACCTCTTTGGTCAAGCATCTTATCTAATATCTCCTTATGTGGCTCAGTGTCAAATTTTGTTTGATAATCGCTCCTGTGAAGCGCCTTGCGATGTTTTACTACATTGAAGGTGCTATATAAATGCAACTTTTTTTTGTTGTTACCGTGAGTGCGTTTGTATCGGTGTATATATGTCAATGTATGTTCCATCTTAGTGAGTGTGTTAGTATCTATGTATGTCAGTGTACGTGTGTGCACGTGTCAATGTGAATGGCCCAGAAATTAAAGACGGAGCCTTCCTGCGGGGGTAAGGCTTCCCCGCGATATCTCACTGCGCGCCTGCCTTTTCCTTCCGAGCTCACACGAACTTTAGTTTCAAGGCTGCAGCTGTGCAGTGTGTGCGTATCCCACAGATGCAGTTAATTCGTGCGAGCTGTGGGATCACGTGATTCAGTTAGAGCCAATGGCAGCACACCATCTTTCATTCATAGTTTTGACAGCAAGGGCTGTCAAAGCTATGAATCTATACCCCCCCAAAAGAACAGCTAAACCTCAATTAAATTTTTTTTTAAAACCATCACATTAATAAAATAAGTATAGTTAAATAAATTAACCACTTTAAACAAAAAATTAAAATTTTGAAATTTTTTTAAATCTTTTTAAAAGTTATAAAAATAAACTTACCTTTCTTTAAAGTCTCTAAAAAAGATAAACCTGTTGAAAAAAATTTAAAATAATACTTAATTAACTACTTACCTTGTTAAAAGAGGGTCTTACGCCTCCTTTCTTTATGTGCAAAATCTTCCATGCTTACCTGCGCGTTCAAAGCACTAAGTGCACTGCGTGCGCGCAGCCTGTAGCGTGCACGCGGTTCACTTAGGAACCGCCCCCTTTTGAGTTCACCAAGTGCCGGTTTTCAGCGCATGCGCAGTGCATGCAGAAAACCGGCAATTGGAGACAGAATACGCGAGAGTACACAGTGCGTACTCTCGCGTACTAAGACTAATTTTTGGGCCAATGTGTTAGAATGAGTGTGTGTAACACTGTCGATGTGAGTGTTCCTGTTTGCATATCAGTGTGAGTCTGCATGTGTGTGTGAATGTGTTAATGTGAGTCTGCATGGATGTCAGTCAGTGTGTGTGTCAGATTGAGTGTGTGCATCAATGTGAAAATGTTTGTGTTAATGTGAATGTGTGCGTCAGTGTGACTGCATCGCTGTGAGTGATTGAGTGCAGCTAAGTGTGTGCAAAAGTGTAAATGTGCACCAGTGGGTATGTGTGCATCAGTGTGAATGTACATCAATGGGAAAGTGCATCTGTGTGTGTGTATGTGTGTGTGTGTGTGCGTGTGTGTGCTTCGATGCAAATGTATGCATCAGCATGTGTGTGTACCAGGGGGAAGTATACATCAGTGCGAGTGTGTTTTAGTGTGCATTTCCCATGTGTATGAGTGTGTAAGTGTCTGTGAGTGTGTCAGTGCGAGGTGTAAGTGTGCCTGCATGTCAGTGTGAGTGAGCAGGTGGCACTATATGTGTATATGAATGCAGTGTGCAAAGACACACAGTTGTGTCAGTAAAATTTGTACATGTTATAACTGAGATTAGACTGGCCAGTAAGTTTAAAGTAACCTATAGGTACGGTAGCATAGTGGTTATGTTGCTGGGCTAGTAATTCAGAGAAATAACAACAGAAAACACTGGAAAAACTCAGCAGGCCAGGCAGCATCCGTGGAGAGAGAAACAGAGTTAACATTTCAGGTCGAAGACCTTTCGTCAGAACTGGAAAAAAGCAGGAAATGAAATAGATTTAAAGCAAGAATAAAGCTGGGAAAAGGGGGAGGGGATGAAAGAACAAAAGGAGAGATTAAGAGACATTGAGAGACATTAAGAGATGATCAAGGCAAGAGGTGGTGTTAATGTGACAGGTTGAGGCTAAAAGAAGTGTGAAATGCACTGGCAGAATGAAGGACAGCTGCCAGCTTCTGGGAGGAAAAAAAAGGGGGGGGGCCAAACAAAAGGGTGGATGAAGAAATAAAATATAAATGTGATAGGGGCCGAGGTTATGATCTAAAATTGTTGAACTCGATGTTGAGTCCAGAAGGCTGTAGGGTGCCTAAACGAAAGATGAGGTGCTGTAATTCAGAGGCCTGGACTAATGATCTGATAGCTGAGTTCAAATCCCACCATGGCAACTGGGAAATTTAAAATCAGTTAATTAAATAAATCTGGAATAAAAAGTTTGTATAAGTATGAAACTGCTGGATTGTTGTAAAAACCCATCTGATGTCCTTCAGGGAAGGAAATCTGCTGTCCTTGCCTGGTCTGTTCTATATGTGACTTCAGACCCACAGCAATGCAGTTGACTCTTAACTCACCTCTATTGTATCAAAGGGCAATTAGGGATGGGCAATAAATGCTGCCATTGGCAGCGATGCCCACATCCTGTGAATGAAAATAACCTGCACTGTTTGAGAAAAGTATGACAAAACAGGATTTTCTACAGATACCTACATCTGGATATCTGCCCTTTAAATACTAAAGCTATCATTAAGCCCTCTCCAACATTTATACTGAATTTCCCATACTGAGTACAGTTACTGCCATTGAGTTGCTTATACTGTAGTACTTACATTGAGTTAATATTACCGAGTTACTTAGCCTTTCAGGATGTCACAGTCTCAGAATAAGGGGTTGGCCATTTAGGACTGAGATGAGGAGAAATTTCTTCACTCAGAGGGTTGTGAGTCTTTGGAATTCTCTCCCTCAGAAGTTCTGACGAAGGGTCACCGACCTGAAACGTTAACTCTGTTTCTCTCTCCACGATGCTGCCTGACCCGCTGAGTGTTTCCATCTTTTTCTGTTGTTGTTTGGGAGGTTGTGAAAGGAGCGCTATACACAGCCCATATATAGGCATCGGAATATATGGGCCATTATCTCTTTGAAACTGACCGCAACTTCAGGTGCGCATGCGCATCTAAACGCGGAAATCCTGAAGTTGCGGTCAGTTTCAAAGAGATAACAACAGCAAACGCCCCCTTCCCCCCACCCCGCCAAAGCCGGCAATCAGTGTAATCAGTGAAACTGACGAAAACTTGGGCTTTTCCACGGTAATATGGCTGTTAAATACCCCATTAAATGTTAAACCTTGTTTGATTAGGTGTAACTGGTGTTCTAATAGCATATTGACTACTAAACAAACATTATGGCCCTGAAAAACTAATTTTAATTACTGTGTGTCAAATTTCTCCATTATGATAAAAATTACAAATTTTAAGAAATTGTAAACAAAATTTTTTTTAAAAATTTGTTCATGATATTTCACGTTCTACCTCATCCCCATGTGAGAGCCCCAATCATTGTTTTGCTCTCTGTAACATTTTTTTAAAAGTCCGGATAAAAGCAGGTTCTCATTTCCTGGTTCCCTGTCTGGGAGAATTCTGCAACGTGATTGGCTGCTGAGACAGCTTGTTGACATCACAGCAGCATCGCATTAGGGATTCCCCATTGTATTGTACTGAAATCACTTGTACGGCGAAAAAGGCAAACTTCTCACCACGCGGGATCTCTGTGGGCAGCTTTCTTCAGGGCCAGCGGCGGACACCTTTGCTTCGCCACCTTCCGCAAATTACAGGCCGGTGTCTTTATCCATACAAGTGTGATACACCCACTCCTTCACTCTGCCCATTGCATCTTTAGTTTATACTGTCGCAGCAGTATTACAGGGATTTTTTTTTGGAGGTAGACACAGTAACGTGGGCGTCTTTTAGGTAACCGAGTGTCGCAACAACTCGGAAAGAAGCAATCTAATTGAACTACGGAAGCTCAGAGAGTTCAAATCTACAGATGAAGAATGTCCGACCGTTGAGAGGCTGAGTTGAGCTGGAGTGGGACATGTTGCTGCAGCAGATTTAGATTCACAGTTTCAGCTTCATGCTATGATGTTTTTTCACACGAGAATACGTTTGGCTGGGTCTGACTGGGATCGGATTTCCTGCATCTTTAGGAAAGTTCCGGACACCCTTAAGCCCTGGAAGCCACGGAACCGATTCGGGCACAGACGGCTTCACCTCAGGTTAGTTGAGTGAACCGAATGAAGTTTGATATCTACTGTCTGTGAATAGGATGATGTCATTCCACAACCTCAGAGCATGGAGGATAAAGCCTTCACACCCATGGCGAGATGACATCATCAATACAGTGGGAACAATTTCTCTGACCTTTGGTCTCGGAAACACCCGTTCACAAGGCACAAAGACCAGATAAAGTGGGGCAGAGACCTGTTGCCTTGGGATCTCCAGGGCTTCCCAGGAGGAGAGGGGGCAGAGGGCTAAGCCTGCAGAAGAGGCAGGAGGGACGTTCCCAGTCCTTCCCTCCTCAATTTCCTTTTCTCTTGTTGGTTAAGCAACCATATTCAGGGAGGTCTTTCCTCACTGACCCCTCAAATCGCAAGGTGCGGGGGGTGGGGGGGTGGGGCGGGAGTGGTAGAGGCTCTGAGGCGGTTCAACAGCAAGGCCGCAAAGGCAGGCAGGCAACTTTATTTTTTGCAGGCCACTCTCATTTTCAGGCCTGGGGGCCGCTGGCTGCTGCTGTCCCAGAGGCTGGCAGTGGGGGCAAGGGGTGGGCCTACACTGGGGTTGGGTTACACTGGGTTATTTATACTGAGTCATTTATACTGGATTATTTATATTGATGGCTAACATTGAACTACTGATTCTGAGCTATTTATACTTATGTTACTTACACGGAGTTATTTGTACTGAGTTACTAACACTAAGTCGTGTTTACCATGTTATTGACACCGAGTTAGTTGTCGTGAGTTTTGATGCTGAGTTATACTATGTTCCTGACACTGAGCTACTGATACCGAGTGACTTATACGGATTTACCTAAACTGAGTTATTTATACTGATTCACTGGAATATGCCGCCAACTCTCCAGGATTGTCCTGGAGTCTTCAAGAATTAAAGATTTATTTCCTAGACGATTCCCAGGAGAACAATCGCAGGGAATTTTCACTCTTCATTAAATCCCTCGCACAACAAAGTGAAGATCGAGCAACATGGATGACATTTGCCTCCCTCCATAGTGAACTTGCTTCGGAGTAACTCATTCCTTAACGCTTTTACGTCACCTGATGAAGCCTCCGGGAATACGTCCAATCAGACTTGACAACCCCAGGTTGGGTGCAACTGGCCCAGTAAATTCAGGCAGACCCTGGACCCAAATAATGCCATGGGTTCAGCACACTTTGGGTGTACTGCATGGGGGGCTAGTTTAACTTTCATTGCAGGGTTGTATGCCATGTGGCTGTATGAGATTTAATTCCGTCACCAGGTTGCTGGGATGTCCCCCTCTCTCCGTCCCCCACCGCCAGCAGCTCTGCAACTCCAGAGATTTCTAGGGCCTCCTCCTCTGCTGGAGTCAAATTTGTGAATATTGGAGGGCCACCTCCGGTTCTCTGCCTCTCCCTGTTGTTCTGGGCTCTCTTCTCCTGCAAGGAGGGAAAGAAGAGAACTTTGAGTGAGTGTGATTGAATGAGTGTAAGGAATGGTTGGGCTACATCTGTAGAGGGTGACTATGAGGGAGTGGCGTGACATTGCCAAATGGCCTCCTTCTGTGGTGTTACTTGCTATGATTGCATTAGGATGAGGGTGAGTGTGAGGGGTGGTTAGTCAGATGGGGATGTGAGTAGGAACATAGACAGAGAGGGATGGGTCGACCTGGAAGGTATGTTGGTGTGAGGAATGATGTGCAGGATTGGGCTTGGGAAGGCAGAATGATGGGGGTGTGATGATAGGCACATCAGGATGTCGGTGAGTGTGGCATTGCACTCACCTTTCCTGACCTCATCAGATCATTGAATCTTTTGCGGCACTGGATCCACGTCTTCCTCACCACATCCCTGCTGCTGACCTCCTCTAGCCATGCCCTCTTAGTGCCTCTGGCTGGTCTTTTTTGGCCTGCGTGCTCTGAATCCCTGGACCAGCACTTCCAGGGAGGCTTCTGGGAATATTGGCGCAGCCTTCTGTCAGTGTGTCTCCATGACCCACCGAAATCTGAATCTTATGCAGCAATTTGTAGCTCTTCAAAGCACCTTGATCTCTCCTGCAGGAACCTTCAAATGAGATGTGTGCAAGGCTGCTTTAAATATCCGCAGAGAACGAGTCATCGGTGATGTCATCAGACTCCATCCATTTAACTGGGTCGGGAAACCCGGATGACTCTTACAATTGATGCAATTGAGTTAAACGCGCAGTGCAGAACACGCTGTTGAAAAGCTGGGGATGGCAATGAGGCCCACATGCACCCGCCCCAATGATCAGGTAAAGATTCCGGTCCAAGAGTCTAAATGGGGTAGAGAAGCAGAGGGATCTGGGGGTACAGATACACCAATTACTAAAAGTAGCGATGCAGGTTAATAAGGCCATAAAACAGCAAACAAAGCACTGGAGTTCATTTCTGGAGGGCTAGAATTGAAAAGCAGAGTTGTTATGTTAAACTTGTATAGAACCTTGGTTAGACCACACTTGGAGTACAGTGAACAGTTCTGGTCTCCATATTATAAAAGGGATATAGAGGCACTGGAAAAAGTGCAAAAAAGATTTATTGGAATGATATCAGAACTGAGAGGTTATACCGATCAGGAAAGATTGAATAGGCTGGGGCTCTCTTCTCTAGAAAAGAGAAGAGTGAGGGGTGACCTAATAGATATCTTTAAGATTATGAAAGGATTTGATAGGGTAGATGTAGGGAAGATGTTTCCACTTGTGGGCGACACCAGAACAAGGGACCATAAATATAAGATAGTCACCAATAAATCCATTAGGGAATTCAAGAGAAACTTCATTACCCAGAGAGTGGTAAGTATGTGGAATGTGGAGTAGTTGAGGCGATTAACATAGATGCATTTAAGGGGAAGCTAGATAAGCACAAAGGGAGAAAGGAATAGAGTGATATGTTGATGGAGTTAGATGAAGAAGGATGGGAGGAGAAACGTGTGGAGCATAAACACTGGCATGGACCTTTTGAGCTGAATGGCCTGTTTCGGTGCTGTAAGACTATGTAGGTGCCGTCTTTCAGATGCGTCATTAAGCCAAGGCCCAGTCTGCCCTCTCAGGTGGACATAAAAGATCTTATGGCATTATTCAAAGATGAGCAGGGGAGTTCTCTCTGGCCATGGCCAATATTTATCCCTCAACCAACATTACAGTAAAACAGATTATCTGGTCATTATCACTTCGCTGTTTGCAGGACCTTGCTGTGTGCAAATTGGCTGCCGCGTTTCCCCACATTGACTACAATTCAAAAGTACTTCACTGGCTGTAAAGCACTTTGGGACATCCTGAGGTCATGAAAGGAGCGATATAAATACAAGTCTTTCTTTCTTTCTTTGGTGTCTGTAAAGCACGTCCCTGAAACCCCTCAACGCCCTCCCTGTACCAATGTTGCTCCACGTGGCCTGAGGGAGGCCATGCGGATCGAGGTTAGAAAGTGTTCCCCGTAAATGGCAAACAAGAGGACAGACTTCATAAGTAAAGGAATTTACTAGACATACAAGGGGACTGGAATCTGTGAGAACTGGAAAGATAAGACTGCCAGCTGCTCCATCCCATTTCCTATCGGCACAGGAATGGATCCAGTGACTGAGCAGGACTTTGCTCAATTTCCTCTTTTTTGCGGGGGGGACAGGAAACCGGTTTCTGCTATTGAAGTCAGAAGAATAATTTTACAGAAAGCGCTTCTGGACTGATCAGGACCCTACCACTGGGAAATGAGAGCTGCAAAGGGCCCCTCCCCCTTTTTTCTACTGCCTCTTTGGTCTCTGGGCTGTGACTAATCTCCACTCCCTTCACAATAACTCCCAGGCCTTCCAGTCACAGTCACACTGGCAAGTAAGGCTGTTAACATGAAAAGGAGTTACGAATACAAGGCCCGGACTGTCCCTCTGTGGGTTTACAGTTTCTATTTGTCTTTGATAGAAGTAGTGACAGATGACGTCTTCAGAGGGTGTTGGTACCAGCAACACGCTGAGTCCATTCTATAGTATCTGCTTGACACAGGCACTGCCCGATGACATCATGCACAGTGTGGGCACAATGGAGTGGCATATTTCACATTTACACCCGGTGCTTTGGGAGCTTTACTGTTGTCTTGGGCTGACTGACCTTCTAATATCTGAATTGAACACCATTCCTAATTTGGTTTAAAATTAACTGGAGATTTCCCCATGCAATGCATGTCATAGAGTCCTCAGGATATTTGGCAAGGCTTGCGCCATATGCACCCTGACAGATTGCTACATGCCAGGGTTTGCTGAGGAAGGATGTTCTTGCCATGGAGGGAGTGCAGCGAAGATTTACCAGACTGATACCTGGGATGGCAGGAATGACGTATGAAGAGAGATTGGGTCGATTAGGCTTATATTCGCTAGAGTTTAGAAGAATGAGAGGGGATCTCATTGAAACTTATAAAATTCTAACAGGACTAGACAGACTAGATGCAGGAAGGATGTTCCCGATGGTCGGAGAGTCCAGAACCAGGGGTCACAGTCTAAGGATAAGGGGTAAGCCATTTAGGACTGAGATGAGGAGCAATTTCTTCACCCAGACAGTGATGAATCTGTGGAATTCTCTACCACAGAAGGCAGTTGAGGCCAATTCATTAAATATATTCAAGAAGGAGATAGATATTTTTCTTAAGGCTAAAGGGATCAAGGGATATGGGGAGAAAGCAGGGACAGGGTACTGAATTTGGATGATCAGCCATGATCGCATTGAATGGCGGAGCAGGCTCGAGGGGCCGAATGGCCTACTCCTGCTCCTATCTTCTATACTTCTATTGAGTGTTTGTGTGAATGTGGCACCAGAAATCCACCAGTACTTTAAATACCTGGCAATTTTTCACCTATTAGCCTATAACGTGAGCGTCAGCCGGTCTTGGGCCATGTTGCCAGCCTTGGCTCGGTGGTTGCATTCTTATCTCTGAGTCTAAAGGTTGTGGCTTGAAGCCCCGCTCCAGAGGCTCGAGCACCGAACTTAGGCTCGTGCTTTGCTGCAGTACTGAGGGAGTGCTGTGTTGTCAGAGGTGCCATCTTTCAGATGAAATATTAAACTGAAGTCCCATCTACCCTCTCTGGTGGACGTAAAAGATCCCATGGCACTTTTTGAAGAAGAGCAAGAGAGTACTCTGGATGACATTTATCCCTCCACTCATGCCATCATTAAACAGAATAAGTGGTCAATAATTTGTTGTTGTTTGTGGGATCTTGCTGTGTATAAATTGACTGCAATTACTGCCTACAAAACAACAGTGACTACACTTCAAAAGTAGTCGTAAAGCACTTTGGGATGTCCTGTGGATGTGAAAGGTGCGATATAAGTGCATGTTCTTTTGATGGAGCAGGGCCATCAAAGTTTATCCTGAGCTAGTCCTCAGCAAGGCCTTTTCTTCTTCAGTCTGGCTCGCTCTTTGTACATGGATTTAAATCATCGCCACCTGGGCCATAGATACTTGATAGGAGAATGCTGATTCTCTTAGTGCATCAGGGTCAATATTACTTTTATTGAGTCTCACAGAAACCATTATTTTTTGAGGCTGATGAAATGAGTTTTTCCTTTGCAAAATCTAACTCTTTTTACTCTGTTTTCCTCTTCTCCAGAGGTGGGGAGACCAACCTCTAAATGAGAGGGTGGGTCGGCAAGTAGATAACTTTCTCTTGGGCCTCTGCCTAAAACCGGCCCTTAAGAGGTGCAAAAGACTTGAACCCAACAGGTTGAGTGAACGATGAACATACATGCACACAGGTGAAGTGAAAGCATCCTGGGTTAAATGATGGGTTAATTTAACACCCTTCTGCTGTCAGAATCAATAAATCCAGTCTTCCCACTGCTGGCATCAGAATTCACTGTCTAAATAACATTCAAAAAGTATTGCTTAATTGTTTAAAGGGTAAATGCAGCCCATGGAGATGGTGCTGCACTGAGGCATTCAGATCAAGAAAGCTGCAGATTTAATCCCTGTTCTATATTGAGCTGTAGAGAAGAAAGAAAGAAAGACTTGCATTTACATAGCACCTCAGGACGTCCCAAAGTGCTTTACAGCCAATAAAGTACTTTTGAAACAATAGCAAAATACTGCGGATGCTGGAAATCTGAACTAACAACAGAAAATGCTGGAAACACTCAGCAGGCCAGGCAGCATCCGTGGAGAGAGAAACAGAGTTAACGCTTCTCTCTCACATTCAATGGATCACCCTCCGCCATCACCTCCAACGTGATCCCACCACCAAACGCATCTTCCCCTCCCCTCCCCTTTCAGCATTCCGAAGGGACCACTCCCTCCGCGACACCTAGTCCACTCCTCAATCACCCCAACAGCCTCTCCCCTCCCCACGGCACCTTCCTGTGCAAGCGCAGGAGATGCAACACCTGCCCTTTTACCTCCTCCCTTCCCACTGTCCAGGGCCCCCAAACACTCCTTCCAGGTGAAACAGCGATTTACTTGTACTTCTTGCAATTTAGTATACTGTATTCACTGCTCACGATGCGGTCTCCTCTACATTGGGGAGACCAAACGCAGATTGGGTGACCGCTTTGCGGAACACCTCCATTCAGTCCGTAAGGGTGACCCCGAGCTTCCGGTCGCTTGTCACTTTAATTCTCCGCTCCACTCCCACTCTGACCTCTCTGTCCTCGGCCTCTTACACTGTTCTAATGAAGCTCAATGTAAGCTTGAGGAACAGCACCTCATCTTTCAATTAGGCACTTTACAGCCTTCTGGACTCAACATTGAGTTCAACAATTTCAGACCATAACCTCTGCCCCCATTTTTTCAGGCGGCAGCAGTTGATGATTCTGCCATCCCCATTTGCAACATTTAATCTCTCCTGCCTTCCATCCTAGCACAGACCGTCCCTTTTGTTCCTTCCACCCTCCCCCCGCCACCCTTTCCCTGCCTCTGCACCTGCTTAAAACCTGTTACATCCCTAACTTTTTCCAGTTCTGACGAAGGGTCACAGAGCTGAAACGTTAACTCTGTTTCTCTCTCCACTGATGCTGCCCGGCCTGCTGAGTGTTTCCAGTAAGTACTTTTGAAATGTTGTCACTCTTGGACTGTAGGAAACACGACAGCCAATTTGCACACAGCAAGGTCCCACAAACATAATGACCAGATAACAGGCCAAACTTTGCTGTCATAATAATAGTGAGGCTAATGGCGCTCAAAGTTATTTCTGCGCAAATGCTACATCAACTTCAGGCGAGGGCAGATGCGCAGTTAAATGCGGGAATCCAAAAGTTGCTGTCTGAGATGCGCCGCTCCGCGATTAGCTTTGCGAAAACAGCATTTCACTGTCTGCCTCACCGTTGAAATGCATTGAATGGCGTGAATTTGATGTATTTGTGAGGTAGATACAAACTACCCAGTAAGTTAAGTATTGTCCATTTCAGTCTAAGTATCCTTTCAACGATGTGATAAGTGTTAATTACTGCCAGTCAACCTCTCTGCCACTGAATATTAGCTATTACAAGTGTGGAGTCTCATTCCTTCAGGTTTTAATTGTTGGAGATTTTATAAAATGTAAAATATTAATTTTTTTTACTTTTCCTGCCTGTCTCTTTTCTCTCTCCCTTAATCTAATCTTTCTTTCCCTCTCTATATTTCTCTTTCTGTACCTGATTTGACATTGAATTCACCCACTCTAATTTACACTTCCTTTTCAGTTGTTAATTTCACAATCCTTCAATCTGATTGGTTAAGGAGATCCACAGTTGCTTGCCCTGTTCACTCAGATCCCAGATGCCCGGTTTCCCTCGCTGCGCCATTATCAGCTCGCACTTTCAGCAACTTGCACACCAAAAATGTAAATACCTAAACGTGCAAGGGCAAGTCTAACTAATGGCAGACGCCGTTAGATGCCCTGCCACAGCAAATTATGGCCCAAACTGTTTTAAGTGTTAGTTGAGGGATAAATATTGGCCAGGACGAACTCCCCTGCTCTTCTTCAAACTAGTCCCATAGAATCTTCTGCATCCATCTGAGAGGTTTAATGTCTCATCCGAAAGACAGCACCTCCAACAGTGTAGCACGCCCTCAGTACTGCACTGGAGTGTCAGCTTAGATTTTGAACTCAAGTCCCTGGAGTGGGACTTGAACCCACAGCTTTCTGACTCAAAGGCGAGAGTGCAACCACTGAGCCACAGCTGATGCTTAATAGTGGGGGGGTATCACCCAGGCAACGGAGGGGGAAAAAATCAATCAGGGGCCTATTTCTGATCACTTTTCAGTGATCGCTGCATGACGTGGGTGTTGAGGAAGGACATTATTGGACTTGGCTGTGATTCGTTTCTGGTCCAATGAGTGTTGGCACGAAGCTATTCTCTAGGCTCACACTTGGGCAGTGAGTACCCATGGAATCCCCCTCCAGCATGAATCACCACCTTCAAAAAGGAGAAGCATAGGAGAATTTTAATCAGCAAAAATAGAAAAATAAATGTCAGTGTCCAAGTGAATAACAGTTTGGGAGAGTTCGGATAATAAAAGTCTCTGTTTAACGTGCAGCTGTGTGTCTGGGGCAGAGGGCAGCCACATTACTACGCTCAGTTGTTACTCAATAGCAACTCATCAAATATGAAATGTAACCATCGTGAGCTGCGTAAGCCCCCCTCCCGAGTGTGATATATACTGTACTCAGCAATGACTTCACCACTCAGCACGGAAACCCACTGCTCACTTCAGACTTCCACAACGCCGATGAGGGGCCGAGCTTGAAACTTAATCAGCACTGACTCCAAGAAAATGTGCAATAACTGAGGCAGTCCTGGGGTTTAATGGAACGTAAGAGAATATTTTGCAAACACAAAAACAAATTGTGAAAAGGCAGACCATAACGCAATCATGGGTGGAACTGTCTTTGTTCTGAAGGAGGGTACAAACCGCTCTGTACCCACCACCACCCCCAACAAGGGATTTGTTAGAACAAGCGCGGGAATAACTGGCCAATCGTAAATGTACATATGTTTTCTATCAAACGAGAGCTTCAGACGCAACTGGTTAAAGCTATTGTTCCGCAAGAATTATATTTCATGCTCTTCAGTTTAATTGTTGTACGCTGCACTAAACTTGATGAAAAATATTCCTCAGGAGTTACGTTTCAGGGTTTGATTTCATCAATTAAACCACCAAAGCTAACATTTCATGAAAATAAAGTGTTATGTGTTAGCACTTCAAAGGTTTAAGGTCCCCTGCGTGCTGATTTTAGTGCACTGGTTAAGGTGTTTGCTTAAGAAGATTGGTTTAAGAAATAGGCTAAAATAGCACTGACAGGAATGTAATGCGAATGTGTTAACAGATGTGCTGAAAACTGTACACTCGGGAAATTAAACCATTACATTGTAAAGTAGAATTGGAGAAACATGAACTTGGAAATAATTTTACGATATTAGCATATGAAATTTAACTTAGAAAATTGCTTTTAATGGAGGGGTTAATCAATGGGCTAATGTTTCCTTTGATATAGTGAAAGAGGATTGAGTGAACACGCTAACCATTCATACTAGTAATGTCACAGACTAATTCCTAAGCCATACTGAATTAAATGAATGTGTTTAGGCTTAGCATTTTTGAAGAAATAAAGGAAGATTATATAGCACCTTTCATGACCTCAGATCATCCCAAAGTGCTTCACAGCCTAATAAAATTCTTATGAAATGTAGTTCATTGTTGTAATGTACGCAAATGCGACAATTTGATTTGCACACCTCATTACAGCCTTGGTCCAAACATGGACAAAGGAGCTGAATTCCAGAAGTGAGGTGAGAGTGACTGCCCTTGACATCAAGGCAGCATTTGACCGAGTGTGGCGTCAAGGAGCCCTAGTAAAACTGAAGTCAATGGGAATCAGGGGGAAAATGCTCCACTGGCTGGAGTCATACCTAGCACAAAGGAAGATGGTTGTGGTGGTTGAAGGTCAATCGTCACAGCCCCAGGAGATCGCTGCAGGAGTTCCTCAGGGCAGTGTCCTAGGCCCAACCATCTTCAGCTGCTTCATCAATGACCTTCCTTCCAACATAAGGTCAGAAATGGGGATGTTCGCTGATGATTGCACAGTGTTCAGTGCCATTCGCAACTCCACAGATAATGAAGCAGTCCATGCCCGCATGTAACAAGACCTGGACGACGTTCAGGCTTGGGCTGATAAGTGGCAGGTAACATTCGCGCCACAGAAGTGCCAGGCAATGACTATCTCCAACAAGCGAGAATCTAACCACATCCCCTTGACATTCAACGGCATTACCATCGCCGAATGCCCCACCATCAACATCCTGGGGGTCACCATTGACCAGAAACTTAACTAGACCAGCCACATAAATACTGTGGCAACAAGAGCAGGTCAGAGGCTGGGTATTCTGCGGCGAGTGTCTCACCTCCTAACTCCCCAAAGCCTTTCCACCATCTACAAGGCACAAGTAAGAGTGTGATGGAATACTCTCCACTTGCCTGGATGAGTGCAGCTCCAACAACACTCAAGAAGCTCAACACCATCCAGGACAAAGCAGCCCGCTTGATTGGCACCCAATCCACAACCTTAAACATTCACTCCCTCCACCACCGGCGTACCGTGGCTGCAGTGTGTACCATCTACAACATGCACTGCAGCAACTCGCCAAGGCTTCTTCGGCAGCACCTCCCAAACCCGCGACTTCTTCCACCTAGAAGGACAAGGGCAGCAGGCGCATGGGAACACCGCCACCTCCAAGTCCCCCTCCAAGTCACACACCATCCTGATTTCGAAATATTTCGCCGATCCTTCATCGTCGCTGGGTCAAAATCCTGGAACTCCCTACCTAACAGCACTGTGGGAGCACCATCACCACACAGCTCACCACCACCTTCTCAAGGGCAACTAGGGATGGGCAATAAATGCGGGCCTTGCCAGCGACGCTCTAATCCCATAAACGAATTTAAAAAATTTAAAAACACAGCAAGGTCCCACAAACAGCAATGAGATAAATGACCAGTTAATCTGTTTTGGTAATGTTGGTTGAGAAATAAATATTGGTCAGGACACCGGGGAGAACTTCCTTGCTCTTCCTCAAATAGTCCAATGGGATCTTTTAAATCTACCTGAGAGAGCAGGCCAGACCTTGGTTTAACGTCCCATCCGAAAGACGGCACCTCCGACAGTGCAGCACTCCCTCAGCACTGCACGGAAGTGTCAAGCTAGATTATGTGCTCAACTCCTGAAGTAGGACTTGAACCCACAACCTTCTGACTCAGGAGGTAAGTGAATCAATCTGTGAATGTACAGTCTTGAGAATTCAATCATAATTTTTTTTAAAAAGGATTTCCTGAGAATGTAGTCACTGCACTTCCACTGGGTTTGGGAATTTTCTGCTGCTTTAGGACTAAGCCCTGAACTTCCTCCTCAGTCATTCTTCGGAAGTGACTGAGAAGGCATGGTGAGTAAATGGCATGGTATTGAGTCATACAGACCAGAAGATCCTACATTTATATCCCAATCAAAGCCGAATTAGCTGATCTCAGGAGCAGGGCCCGGTGTTTTTTAGGTGCAGTGTCCATCAATTCTGATAATATTGTAAATTATGAACCTTTGTTTCGAATATAAATACATGTCTTACAGCAGAGTTGGACCAACTGAATGCTGGGCAAGTCCAGCTGCCTAGAGTTCTGGATCCATTTGGTTGCCCTGGTGATGTCAGGGAGAGAGTGGCTTAATAAATAGAGTATGTGGTAGAGAAGGCAATTTACTTCCACGACGGAGGCAGTGCCTGGCTCACAAGGGGAAATGAATGTCTAATCCTATAGCCTCTTGTCATTTGTTATTTTTTTTTAGCTCTGTGCACATGTGCTATTTTGCGTAGGTTTTTTTTTTAACATTTCATCTGGATTCGGTTTGGAGTAAGATTTTTTAACACAGATTTGTGACTAAATACTGACTCATGACGTGTTACAGCATTTTTAACGTTACATTGACTTGTGAGGAACGCGCGGCTACGTTGCCCATGCAGTGCCACAGAGTTATCAACACGTTCACTGATATTTCTTTCCCTTTTGAATCCCGGGCTGCATTTCCAGCAGGTTAAAGGTTTAACTCTAGGACTGACTCCAGTAACTGCTTAGCTTCATGACAGTGAGCATGAGGCAGAACCATCTGTTGTTTGAGTCAACTCTATTTTAACCACAATATGATAAGCCTCCAAGAGGTGCATTTTTTACTGGTAAAGCTGTGAACTGCTCCGTCTGATGGCTTGCCGAACAAATGTACCACACGACATGACAGTGTCCGACAAACCAGAAGGTCCTAATTTGACTCTCAATCAGTGCTGAGTTACCTGATCTCAGCCGAGTATCAATTGAGAGGGCTACAATTGACCTCAGTATACCTGGGGTAGGGGGGGGTGGGGGGGGAAGGGCAGCCATGGCCCCTGCTTCTCATCATTATTCAATGACCCTTGGTAAAAAAAAGCACGCATATGTGGACAACGGGTGAGGGCATAGGAACATAGGAACAGGAGTAGGCCATTTAGCCCCTCAAACCTGTTCCGCCATTCAATGAGATCATGGCTGATCTGCGACCGAACTCCACGTACCCGCTATTTCCCCATATCCCTTAATACCTTTGGTTAACAAAAATCTATCAATCTCAGATTTAAAATTAACAATTGATCCAGCATGAATTGTCATTTGCGGAAGAGAGTTCCAAACTTCTACCACCCTTTGTGTGTAGAAGTGTTTCCTAATTTCACTCCTGAAAGGTCTGGCTCTAATTTTTAGACTATGCCCCCTAGTCCTAGACTCCCCAATGGAAATAGTTTCTCTCTATCTACCCTATCTGTTCCCCTTAATAGCTTGAAAACTTCGAGCAAATCACCCCTTAACCTTCTAAATTCAAGGGATACAACCCTAGTTTGTGTAATCGCTCCTCGTAATTTAACCCTTGGAGTCCAGGTATCATTCTGGTAAATCTGCACTGCACTCCCTCTAAGGCCAATATATCCTTCCTAAGGTGTGGTGCCCAGAACTGCTCACAGTACTCCAGGTGTGGTCTAACCAGGGTTTTGTATAGCTGCAGCATAACTTCTATCCCCTTGTATTCTAGTCCTCTAGATATAAAGGGCAGCATTCCATTAGCCTTTTTGATTATTTTCTGTACCTGCCCATGACATTTTAATGATCTATGTACACTTTGGGCCTCCACTGTTTCTTGCTTTTCATCATTTAGAATGTACTTTGTACTATCCTTTTTAGGTCCAACGTGGATGTCTTCACATTTGCCTACATTGAAATACATTTGCCACAGTTTTGCCTATACGGTTAATCTATTAATATCTCTCAGGGCAGGGTCGAGCTCGGCTCTGATGTTCTCCACAGCTGTCTAGCTTACTGAGTAGCTCTCCAAAACTTACTGCTGAAGTTGACACTTGAAATCACTGGGCTACCCATGCACACTGACATGAGAACAGAAGACAATCAGGAATAAAATAAAGCAGGAATTATGTCTACTGCAGGTCTTGATCCTTTGAAAGTTAGAGGCTTATGTGAGGATCTGACTTGTTGCCTTTTCTAGTCTGTGAGGCACCTGGGCATGTCCTCCTTTGGTGGTGGGGTGGCCAGTGCTTAGAAAGTTACGGTGATAAATATTTGCCTCCTGCATCCTGAGCAACCTCCACACAGACATTAGAGTTTCTTCGGTCTGTGCTATAGCTCCCGGTGGGAAGGACATAAACACTCTGCCATCTTCAGCGACTGCCGGAGACTGATTGAGGAAGAAGTGAAGGATTTAACCCCGAGGAAGCAGAAATTTTCCAAACCCACTGGAACTGCAGTGACTGCGTTCTCAGGATCCCTTTTGTTAAATTATTATTTAACACTCAAAAATGAAGCTTCACATTTATATTCTCTGAGGGCATTGTACATTTTGATGGCACAATGTTTGCTGGAGGCGTGAATTGAATTAAGAAGGCAAGAACATAAGAAATAGGAGCAGGAGTAGGTCATTCGGCCCCTCGAGCCTGCTCCGCCATTCAATAAGATTATGGCTGATCTTCTACCTCATCTCCACTTTCCTGCACTATCCCCATATCTCTTGATTCCCTTAATATCCAAAAATCTATCGATTTCTGTCTTGAATATACTTAACGACTGAGCCTCCACAGCCCTCTGGGGTAGAGAATTCCAAAGATTCACCACCCTCTGAGTGAAGAAATTTCTCCTCATCTCAGTCCTAAATGGCTGACCCCTTATTCTGAGACTGTGAACCCTGGTTCTAGACTCTCCAGCCAAGGGAAACATCCTCCCTGCATCTACCCTGTCAAGCTAAGAATTTTGTATGTGTCAATGAGATCACCTCTCATTCTTCTAAACTCTAGCGAATATAGGCCTAGTCTACTCAATCTCTCCTCATAGGACAATCCCCCCATCCCAGGAATCAGTCTGGCGAACCTTCGTTGCGCTCCCTCTATGGCAAGTATATCCTTCCTTAGGTAAGGAGACCAAAACTGTACACAATACTCCAGGTGTGGTCTCACCAGGGCCCTGGGGTGACCTAATAGAGGGTGACCTAATAGAGGTCTTTAAAATTATGAAGGGGTTTAATAGGGTAGATGTAGAGATGATGTTTCCACTTGTGGGGGAATCCAAAATTAGAGGTCATGAGTATAAGATAGTCACCAATAAATCCATTAGGGAATTCAGGAGAAACTTCTTTACCTAAAGAGTGGTAACCATGTGGATCTCGCTAGTTGAGGTGAATAGCATAGATGCATTTAAGGGGAAGCTAGATAAGCACATGAGGGAGAAAGGAATAGAAGGATATACTGATAGGGTGAGATGAAGAGGGGTGGGAGGAGGCTCTTGCAGAGCATAAAGACCAGCACAGACCAGTTGGGCCGAATTACCTGTTTTTGTGCTGTAGACTCGATGTAATTCTATGCAATATGTACTAAACAGGGATCGTAGCATGACTGTACTTGTGCTAAGAGCAGTGTGGGTCAGGGTGTTGAGGCACCTAGTTTGGTCTGGGTCTCGGGCTATTAGTTAGGCTGGAGATGAGAGAGGGGTAAGCCCCTTGATGCTAGTGACCATATCAGTTGGGTTGTTGCCCATCGCGATCTGGGGGTTGGGTCCACAGCTGGGCGGGGAGCAGTTTGTGCTGACTGAGCCTCCAAGAGCCGGCCCCAGACTATCTGGTGTTTCTCCAGTTCGAGGCAGAGCCCGAACAAAACTCCTTCTGATTGGGATTTTATTTGTCCCACATGTGTTTCAGCCACATGTTTGCTGTGGGTGGAGCAGCACCTTCCCGTGGGAGGGAGTATGGGGGAATCCTCCTTCTTGGTTTAATTGCTGTACGCTGCACTAAACTTGATGAGAAATATGCCTCAGGAGTTATGTTTCAAAGTTTGATTTTATCAATAAAACTACCAAAGCTAGCATTTCATGAAAATAAAGCGTGATGTGTTAGCACTTCAAAGATTTAAGTTCCTCTGCATGCTGTTTTTTAGTGCACTGGTTATGGTGTTTGCTTAAGAAGAAGATTGGATTAAGAAATGGGTTAAAATCGCACTGACAGGAATGTAATGCGAATGTGTTCGCAGATGTGTTAAAAACTGTACACAGAGGAAATGAAACCGTTACATTGTAAAGAGAAACCTGAACTTGGAAGTGACTTTACGGTATTAGCTCCTGAAATTTAGCTTATAAAATTGCTTTTAATGGAAGGGAATGCGCCTTCTTGCAACTGGTGACTAGAGTTGCGCGAGCAGGATTCTGATGGTACGTTGGGAGCCAAATAAACCATCTTGTATCCCCTGGGGTGGTGTCACGACCACCTCACATAAATAGTCCCACAACACTGGCACGTTGAGGTGTCCTGGTGTGGTTGCCAGACCCTATTTTCACTACATCTTCCTATTCACTTTTATAATCAACCTCTTGAATTTCCATCTCCCTGCAGTTTGGTTTCTCAGGTTCTCGTCCAGTTTACTTTCCTGCTCTTCTTCCATCTCTGTTCCCATCAGGTAATCAGAGGCCTGTACGTATTAGCGTATATCATGATCAAACACTGCCCTGTAGTGCGCCCCTCTGATTGATTTCGACCTTGCTGGTGTCCTACATGGTGGGCCTTGGCCTTTCAGCTTGGTTTTGCAATTAGAATAAACACAGAATTCATTTGCTGAGCAATGTTATGCCCAGATCCCAGTCTCTATCGGCTGCAACTGATCAATGACGATGCATCTCAGCCCATTTAATCATTCATTCCGCAACTTAAAGGGCCTTGACTTCTTGAAGAGGTCTTTGGAACATTAGTTTTCCTTGTGTACAAGCACGTGACCACAGGGGTAAATTATATCAGTTAGCCCTGGAATCTCACTCAACGGGCAGGCAGATCGCACAGCCGGACACAGGGGTCAGCGCATCCGTGTTGTGCCCCAAGGGAGGGCTGTGAGTTGAGCGTGCTCATTAAGATTGGAGTGTGTCATTTGGATTGCTGTGTGCTATTTGGATTGGACTGTGTATTTAGGAATTAAATGTGCCATTAAGATTGGAATGTGCCATTTCGATTGGAATGTTCCATTTTGATTGGCCTGTGTCCTTTGGATTGGAATACGCCATTAGGATTGGAATGTCCCAATAAGATTGGAATGTGCCAATAGGATTGGAATGTGTCAATACGATTGGAATGCGCCAATAGGATTGGAAAGTGCCATTAGGACTGAAATGTGCCAATAGGATTGGAATGCGCCAATAGGATTGGAATGTGCCATTAGGATTGGAATGTGTCAATACGATTGGAATGCGCCAATAGGATTGGAATGTGTCAATACGATTGGAATGCGCCAATAGGATTGGAATGTGCCATTAGGACTGGAATGTGTCAATACGATTGGAATGCGCCAATAGGATTGGAATGTGCCATTAGGATTGGAATGTGCCAATAGGATTGGAATGTGCCATTAGGACTGGAATGTGTCAATACGATTGGAATGCGCCAATAGGATTGGAATGTGCCATTAGGATTGGAATGTGCCAATAGGATTGGAATGTGCCATTAGGACTGGAATGTGCCATTAGGATTGGAATGTGCCAATAGGATTGGAATGTGCCAATAGGATTGGAATGTCCCAATAAGATTGGAATGTGCCAATAGGATTGGAATGTGCCAATAGGATTGGAATGTGCCATTAGGACTGGAATGTGCCATTAGGACTGGAATGTGCCATTAGGACTGGAATGTGCCATTAGGATTGGAATGTGCCAATAGGATTGGAATGTGCCAATAGGATTGGAATGTCCCAATAAGATTGGAATGTGCCAATAGGATTGGAATGTGCCAATAGGATTGGAATGTGCCATTAGGACTGGAATGTGCCATTAGGATTGGAATGTGCCAATAGGATTGGAATGTGCCAATAGGAGTGGAATGTGCCAATAGGATTGGAATGTGCCAATAGGATTGGAATGTGCCAATAGGATTGGAATGTGCCAATAGGATTGGAATGTCCCGATAGGATTGTAGTGTTAATATGATTGGAATGTGTCAATAGGATTGGAATGTGCCAATAGGAGTGGAATGTGCCAATAGGATTGTAGTGTTAATAGGATTGGAATGTGCCAATAGGATTGGAATGTGCCAAAAGGATTGGAATGTGCCAATAGGAGTGGAATGTGCCAATAGGATTGGAATGTGCCAATAGGAGTGGAATGTGCCAATAGGATTGGAATGTGCCAATAGGATTGGAATGTGCCAATAGGATTGGAATGTGCCAATAGGAGTGGAATGTGCCAATAGGAGTGGAATGTGCCATTAGGATTGGAATGTGCCAATAGGATTGTAGTGTGCCAATAGGATTGGAATGTGCCAATAGGATTGGAATGTGCCAATAGGAATGGAATGTGCCAATAGGATTGGAATGTGCCAATAGGAATGGAATGTGCCAATAGGATTGGAATGTGCCAATAGGATTGGAATGTGCCAATAGGATTGGAATGTGCCAATAGGAATGGAATGTGCCAATAGGTTTGTAGTGTTAATAGGATTGGAATGTGCCAATAGGATTGTAGTGTGCCAATAGGAGTGGAATGTGCCAATAGGATTGTAGTGTGCCAATAGGAGTGGAATGTGCCAATAGGAGTGGAATGTGCCAATAGGAGTGGAATGTGCCAATAGGATTGGAATGTGCCAATAGGAGTGGAATGTGCCAATAGGAGTGGAATGTGCCAATAGGATTGGAATGTGCCATTAGGACTGGAATGTGCCAATAGGAGTGGAATGTGCCAATAGGATTGGAATGTGCCAATAGGAGTGGAATGTGCCAATAGGACTGGAATGTGCCAATAGGAGTGGAATGTGCCAATAGGATTGGAGTGTGCCAATAGGATTGGAATGTGCCAATAGGAGTGGAATGTGCCAATAGGACTGGAATGTGCCAATAGGAGTGGAATGTGCCAATAGGAGTGGAATGTGCCAATAGGACTGGAATGTGCCAATAGGAGTGGAATGTGCCAATAGGATTGGAATGTGCCAATAGGATTGGAATGTGCCAATAGGATTGGAATGTGCCAATAGGAGTGGAATGTGCCAATAGGACTGGAATGTGCCAATAGGAGTGGAATGTGCCAATAGGATTGGAGTGTGCCAATAGGATTGGAATGTGCCAATAGGAGTGGAATGTGCCAATAGGAGTGGAATGTGCCAATAGGAGTGGAATGTGCCAATAGGAGTGGAATGTGCCAATAGGATTGGAGTGTGCCAATAGGATTGGAATGTGCCAATAGGAGTGGAATGTGCCAATAGGAGTGGAATGTGCCAATAGGATTGGAATGTGCCAATAGGAGTGGAATGTGCCAATAGGACTGGAATGTGCCAATAGGGGTGGAATGTGCCAATAGGATTGGAGTGTGCCAATAGGATTGGAATGTGCCAATAGGAGTGGAATGTGCCAATAGGAGTGGAATGTGCCAATAGGAGTGGAATGTGCCAATAGGAGTGGAATGTGCCAATAGGATTGGAATGTGCCAATAGGAGTGGAATGTGCCAATAGGATTGTAGTGTTAATTGGATTGGAATGTCCCAATAGGATTGGAATGTGCCAATAGGATTGGAATGTGCCAATAGGAGTGGAATGTGCCATTAGGATTGGAATGTGCCAATAGGAGTGGAATGTGCCAATAGGATTGTAGTGTGCCAATAGGATTGGAATGTGCCAATAGGAGTGGAATGTGCCAATAGGATTGTAGTGTTAATAGGATTGGAATGTGCCAATAGGATTGGAATGTGCCAATAGGAGTGGAATGTGCCAATAGGTTTGGAATGTGCCAATAGGATTGGAATGTGCCAATAGGATTGTAGTGTTAATAGGAGTGGAATGTGCCAATAGGATTGGAATGTGCCAATAGGATTGGAATGTGCCAATAGGATTGGAATGTGCCAATAGGATTGGAATGTGCCAATAGGATTGGAATGTGCCAATAGGTTTGGAATGTGCCAATAGGAGTGGAATGTGCCAATAGGATTGGAATGTGCCAATAGGAGTGGAATGTGCCAATAGGATTGGAATGTGCCAATAGGAGTGGAATGTGCCAATAGGAATGGAATGTGCCAATAGGAAGTGGAATGTGCCAATAGACTTGAGTGTGCAATAGGATGGAATGTGCCAATAGGATTGGAATGTGCCAATAGGATTGGAATGTGCCAATAGGATTGGAATGTGCCAATAGGAGTGGAATGTGCCAATAGGATCTGGAATGTGCCAAAGGAGTTGGAATGTGCCAATAGGATTGGAATGTGCCAATAGGATTGGAATGTGCCAATAGGATTGGAATGTGCCAATAGGATTGGAATGTGCCAATAGGACGTGGAATGTGCCTAATAGGAAGTGGAATGTTGCCAATAGGAGTGGAATTGTGCCAATAGGATTGGAATGTGCTAATAGGATTGGAATGTGCCAATAGGAGTGGAAAGTGCCAATAGGATTGGAATGTGCCAATAGGATTGGATGTGCCAATAGGAATGGAATGTGCCAATAGGAGTGGAATGTGCCAATAGGAGTGGAATGTGCCAATATGTGCCAATAGGATTGGAATGTGCCAATAGGATTGGAATGTGCCAATAGGATTGGAATGTGCCAAAAGGATTGGAATGTGCCAATAGGAGTGGAATGTGCCATTAGGATTGGATGTGCCAATAGGATTGTAGTGTGCCAATAGGATTGGAATGTGCCAATAGGAGTGGAATGTCCCAATAAGATTGGAATGTGCCAATAGGATGGAATGTGCCAATAGGAGTGGAATGTGCCAATAGGATTGAAGTGTGCCAATAGGAGTGGAATGTGCCAATAGGATTGAGTGCCAATAGGATTGGAATGTGCCAATAGGATTGGAATGTGCCAATAGGATTGGAATGTGCCAAAGGAGTGGAATGTGCCAATAGGATTGGAATGTGCCAATAGGATTGGAATGTGCCAATAGGATTGGAATGTGCCAATAGGATTGGAATGTGCCAATAGGATTGGAATGTGCCAATAGGATTGGAATGTGCCAATAGGAGTGGAATGTGCCAATAGGATTGGAATGTGCCAATAGGATTGGAATGTGCCAATAGGATTGGAATGTGCCAATAGGATTGGAATGTGCCAATAGGATTGGAATGTGCCAATAGGATTGGAATGTGCCAATAGGATTGTAGTGTTAATAGGATTGGAATGTGTCAATAGGATTGGAATGTGCCAATAGGAGTGGAATGTGCCAATAGGATTGTAGTGTTAATAGGATTGGAATGTGCCAAAAGAATTGGAATGTGCCAATAGGATTGTAGTGTGCCAATAGGAGTGGAATGTGCCAATAGGAGTGGAATGTGCCAATAGGATTGGAATGTGCCAATAGGATTGGAATGTGCCAATAGGATTGGAATGTGCCAATAGGATTGGAATGTGCCAATAGGATTGGAATGTGCCAATAGGAGTGGAATGTGCCAATAGGATTGGAATGTGCCAATAGGAGTGGAATGTGCCAATAGGATTGGAATGTGCCAATAGGAGTGGAATGTGCCAATAGGATTGGAATGTGCCAATAGGAGTGGAATGTGCCAATAGGATTGGAATGTGCCAATAGGAGTGGAATGTGCCAATAGGATTGGAATGTGCCAATAGGAGTGGAATGTGCCAATAGGATTGGAATGTGCCAATAGGATTGGAATTGTCCCAACAGTGATGTGGAATGTGCCAATAGGAGTGGAATGTGCCAATAGGATTGGAATGTGCCAATAGGAGTGGAATGTTGCCAATAGGATTGGAATGTGCCAATAGGAGTGGAATGTGCAATAGGATTGGAATGTGCGCAATAGGATTGGGAGTGTGCCCAATAGGATTGGAATGTGCCAATTAGGAGTGGAATGTGCCAATAGGATTGGAATGTGCCAATAGGAGTGGAATGTGCCAATAGGATTGGAATGTGCCAATAGGAGTGGAATGTGCCAATAGGATTGGAATGTGCCAATAGGATTGGAATGTGCCAATAGGAGTGGAATGTGCCAATAGGAGTGGAATGTGCCAATAGGATTGGAATGTCCCAATAGGATTGGAATGTGCCAATAGGATTGGAATGTGCCAATAGGAGTGGAATGTGCCATTAGGATTGGAATGTGCCAATAGGAGTGGAATGTGCCAATAGGATTGGAATGTGCCAATAGGAGTGGAATGTGCCAATAGGAGTGGAATGTCCCAATAGGATTGGAATGTGCCAATAGGTTTGGAATGTGCCAATAGGATTGGAATGTGCCAATAGGATTGGAATGTGCCAATAGGTTTGGAATGTGCCAATAGGATTGGAATGTGCCAATAGGTTTGGAATGTGCCAATAGGATTGGAATGTGCCAATAGAATTGGAATGTGCCAATAGGAGTGGAATGTGCTATTAGGAGTGGAATGTGCCAATAGGAGTGGAATGTGCCAATAGGAGTGGAATGTGCCAATAGGATTGGAATGTGCCAATAGGATTGGAATGTGCCAATAGGGGTGGAATGTGCCAATAGGATTGGAATGTGCCAATAGGACTGGAGTGTGCCAATAGGATTGGAATGTGCCAATAGGATTGGAATGTACCAATAGGACTGGAGTGTGCCAATAAGATTGGAATGTGCCAATAGGACTGGAGTGTGCCAATGGGATTGGAATGTGCCAATAGGATTGGAATGTACCAATAGGACTGGAGTGTGCCAATAAGATTGGAATGTGCCAATAGGACTGGAGTGTGCCAATGGGATTGGAATGTGCCAATAGGATTGGAATGTGCCAATAGGATTGGAATGTGCCAATAGGACTGGAGTGTGCCAATAGGAATGGTATGTGCCAATAGGAGTGGAATGTGCCAATAGGATTGGAATGTGCCAATAGGACTGGAGTGTGCCAATAGGACTGGAGTGTGCCAATAGGACTGGAATGTGCCAATAGGATTGGAATGTGCCAATAGGACTGGAGTGTGCCAATAGGATTGGAATGTGCCAATAGGACTGGAGTGTGCCAATAGGATTGGAATGTGCCAATAGGACTGGAGTGTGCCATTAGGATTGGAATGTGCCAATAGGATTGGAATGTGCCAATAGGAGTGGAATGTGCCAATAGGATTGGAATGTGCCAATAGGACTGGAGTGTGCCAATAGGATTGGAATGTGCCAATAGGACTGGAGTGTGCCAATAGGACTGGAGTGTGCCAATAGGACTGGAATGTGCCAATAGGATTGGAATGTGCCAATAGGACTGGAGTGTGCCAATAGGACTGGAATGTGCCAATAGGACTGGAGTGTGCCAATAGGATTGGAATGTGCCAATAGGACTGGAGTGTGCCAATAGGACTGGAGTGTGCCAATAGGATTGGAATGTGCCAATAGGATTGGAATGTGCCAATAGGATTGGAATGTGCCATAAGGATTGGATTGTGCCAATAGGTTTGGAATGTGCCAATAGGATTGGAATGTGCCAATAGAATTGGAATGTGCCAATAGGAGTGGAATGTGCCAATAGGATTGGAATGTGCCAATAGGAGTGGAATGTGCCAATAGGATTGGAATGTGCCAATAGGAGTGGAATGTGCTATTAGGATTGTAGTGTTAATAGGATTGGAATGTGCCAATAGGATTGGAATGTCCCAATAGGATTGGAATGTGCCAATAGGATTGGAATGTGCCAATAGGATTGGAATGTGCCAATAGGACTGGAATGTGCCAATAGGACTGGAGTGTGCCAAAAGGATTGGAGTGTGCCAAAAGGATTGGAATGTGCCAAAAGGATTGGAGTGTGCCAATAGGATTAGAATGTGCCAATAGGATTGGAATGTGCCAATAGGATTGGAGTGTGCCAAAAGGATTGGAGTGTGCCAATAGGATTGGAATATGCCAATAGGATTGTAATGTGCCAAAAGGATTGGAGTGTGCCAATAGGATTGGAATGTGCCAATAGGATTGGAGTGTGCCAAAAGAATTGGAGTGTGCCAATTGGATTGGAATGTGCCAATAGGATTGGCGTGTGCCAAAAGGATTGGAGTGTGCCAATAGGATTGGAATGTGCCAAAAGGATTGGATTGTTCCAAAAGGATTGGAGTGTGCCAAAAGGATTGGAGTGTGCCAATAGGATTGGAATGTGCCAATAGGATTGGAATGTGCCAATAGGATTGGAATGTGCCATTAGGATTGGAATGTGCCAATAGGATTGGAATGTGCCATTAGGACTGGAATGTGCCAATAGGATTGGAATGTGCCATTAGGATTGGAATGTGCCAATAGGATTGGAATGTGCCATTAGGATTAGAGTGTTCCAGTAACATGTCACACAATGTATGAAACATTGGCCGCGATTTTGCTGACCTTAGCGGGTCCGTGGCAGGCGATGCCGATAGCAGGTCCCGACCCCGCTGCCGGCTCAATCCCGCTCTGTGAAATTAATTTCCCTTGATGGTGCTTATTAAGATCACCCAGCGCATTTCCTGGCCAATTAGAGGAATTTATGTCATTTGATGACACATCATCAGCCGGTTTCCTTAAAATGGCCAAATTTATTTTGACAGTTCTGCTGTCAGTGTTCTACAGCATTGAAGTGCTGCAAACACTGACAAGCACTGCACAGAGGCACAGGGCTGCACCCAGGCTCTCCCATGACTCCCTCCATATGCTTATGGAGGAAGTCACAGCACGTAGGGAGGTCCTCTTCCCTTCACATGGGCGGAAGAGACCTCCCAATGAGATCAACATAGCCTGGTTGCACATTGCAGAAGAGGGCACAAGCAGGGATGTGGTCGGGAGGACCTGGGTGCAGTGCCACAAACCTTTCAATGATCTTAGCAGATCACGAAATGTTAGTACAAAGCCACACTCAACCTCATCCTACTGTGCCTCTCATCACATCCCCATCACTCTGCCTTCCCCACCCTACTCCTGCACATCCTTACTCACACCAACTTACCTTTCACCTCCACCCATCCCTCTCTATCTACATTATCACATCCCCATCTCACTAGCCACCCCTCACACTCACCCTCATCTTAGTGCAATCATACCAACTAACAACACACAAGGGTAGGCATTTGGATGTTTTATGCAATGTCCATGTAAAGTTTCTGTTAATGTCAAACATTGAAACCTTTATTTTCAACACTTTGCGTTCTTGGACAGATTTGTGTGCACCTTTGGAAATGGCTTAGTGAGTTGCAGTGAATAGTGAGACATAACGGTACCCCCCGCAATGGTGATGAGTGTGAAAGGAATGGCTTGGGCATTTTAGGGATGCTTTATGGTGCTGGTGTGGGGTGGTGCCAACCTGGCGCATCATGTGGCAGCGAGGGTGTACAGTGTCAAGTGAAGTAAATCTGGCCATGGTGAGGCCATCCCTGGCCTCCCGGGCAGCAATGTGGTCGGGTGCTGATGCCCTCTGTCCTGTGCAGCATCAGTTGATTGCGGAGAAGGTTGGTGTTGTTGTTGGTGCTGCTGGTGTGCCTGGTGCTGCTGGTGTTGGGGCTGATCATGGTGGGATTCTGAGGACCAAGGTGAGAGACTATAAAGGGCACCCATGCTGATGGAATAGAGGCAGGTGAAGTAAAGATGACAGAAGCGATCTGTCAATGGTAGGAGAGGTAATGAGGTGAGACTGGATGGAGACTTGTGTAAAGACTTGCAGCATGGTGAATCTGTTGGAGAAATGCAGTGAGAAAGAGCTTGTGGCTGAGGGAAGATATCTCTGTAAGGTGGGAGCTTTTACTGTACATTTGAAGCTGTCAACTCAACAGCTGATTCAATGGCCACTGATCTCCCGCCTCAGCTTGACAGACGTGGTCCACGACCAGCGTGGACCCTATGGGCGAGCTGTCAAATGCAGAAGGTAAGCTGAAAATAATTCTTAAGTGGCTGTAAACAAGCCACTAATTACCTGAATTGAGTCGCCCGCTACTGCGTGTCGGATCTGCTCAGCACTGACAGACCCGACATTGGGAAAGGCGCGTGGCGGCGGGTTAACTGTGGTGTCCCGACCCGCTGTGAAAAAAAAGCACCTTCCCACCTGACCCGCCACCGATCGTGCCCACTGACCCCCTGCAAAATTCCGACCATGGTTTTTCTGAAACTGTCTTGTATGTTTGTTGACACAGTGACTGACCTAACAAACTGTGATTAAATTCAGGAGTTACAGTAAATCTACAGTACGGAGCGCCCCGAGCGCTGCTCGGTCAAGAATCCCTGGAGATTAAATAGAGTTTGGATAAAATAATTACAAATAGCCTTCAGGTCATCAGTAGGACATTCACATTCAGTCACACAAACACTTGACGATTCAATGATAGTGTAATCACTGTATAGCATAAAACTGTCACCACTCCTGACATCTCAGTATAGTTAACCCTAAGATCTCATCAAAGATTGTAATTCTCCATGAGCTCCAAGGTGACTATACCTCCTGGTGCTTGCCCTGTTTCCTTAAAGGACTTTGCTAATGTTGCGCTGATTCCTTGCCACCTACAATGGGCTTCCAGTAACAGGGAACGGGCACAGGGAGGGAGTGGGGGTGGGGGGGGGGGCGGCAGGGTAGAGGAAAATATTTGGAAAATACCATACAGGACTTGTTTAGAGGAACGAGGCTCTTTTTGTCTTGTTTTTGAATAGTTAATTTTTCTGAGGTCAAGTGTCAGAAGTTGAATCCATTTGCAATTACAATTTATCTTCAAACAGAATTGTTTACTCTCTCAGACTCTTATGGTTTCCATGTTAGGTTAGGAAGGAGGGGTTAAAGCTTGGGGGCAAGATGGCCAAACTTCATTTGGTGACTTATGGTCAATCAAGAAGCACAATAAGGGGCTCGATTTTAGCTGGGAGGCGGGGAAGGAGCGGGGAAGGAGCGGGTGGGGTGGGGGGCAGATGCTGTTTTGAGGTTGGGAAATGCGGACGTATGGGTTTCACGTCTTTAAATTCTTTTCTGTAGGTTTCCCGCCTGATTGACAGGCTGGCTGCTTATCGGGCGGGAAATCCTAAAGCACATGAAGGAGCAGAGAGACTTAGGGAGTTTAGAAACACAGATCTTCAAAGGTGCGAGTATAAGTTGATAAAACTATAAACAATCATATGGGCTCCTAGGTTTAATAAATAATGGCACGAAGTACAAAGGCAACAAAATATTGCTAAATCTTTACAAATCATTGGTTAGGCTGCAGTTCCAATTTTGTGTCCAGTTTTGCGAATCTTGCATTGGGAAGCATGATAAGGCCATAGAGAAGGTGCAGGAGAGATTCACAAAGATAATACCAGGGATGCACCATCTATAAGAAGCACTGCAGCAACTTGCCAAGGCTTCTTTGGCAGCACCTCCCAAACCCACGACCTCTACCACCTAGAAGGACGAGGGCAGCAGGCGCATGGGAACACCACCACCTCCAAGTTCCCCTCCAAGTCACACACCAACCTGACTTAGAAGTATATCGTCGATCCTTCATAGAGTCATAGAGTCATAGAGTTATACAGCACAGAAAGAGGCCCTTCGGCCCATCATGTCCACGCCGGCCATCAAGCCCTGTCTATTCTAATCCCATTTTCCAGCAGTTGGTCCGTAGCCTTGTATGCTATGGCGTTTCAAGTGCTCATCTAAATGCTTCTTGAATGTTGTGAGGGTTCCTGCCTCTACCACCCTTTCAGGCAGTGAGTTCCAGATTCCAACCACCCTCTGGGTGAAAAAGTTTTTCCTCAAATCCCCTCTAAACCTCCTGCCCCTTACCTTGAAACTATGCCCCCTGGTTATTGACCCCTCTCCTAATAGGAAAAGTTCTATCTACCCTATCTATGCCCCTCATAATTTTGTACACCTCAATCAGGTCCCCCCTCAGCCTTCTTTGCTCTAAGGAAAACAACCCCAGCCTGTCCAGTCTCTCTTCATAGCTGAAGCGCTCCAGCCCAGGTAACATCCTGGTGAATCTCCTCTGCACCCTCTCCAATGCAATCACATCCCTCCTATAGTGTGACGACCAGAACTGCACACAGTATTCCAGCTGTGGCCTAACTAGCGTTTTGTACAGCTCCATCATAACCTCCCTGCTCTTATATTCTATGCCTCTGCTAATGAAGGCAAGTATCCCATATGCCTTTTTAACCACCTTATCTACCTGTCCTGCTGCCTTCAGGGATCTATGTACATGTACACCAAGGTCCTCTGATCCTCTGTCCTTCCTAGGGTCCTTGTATTCCCTTGCCTTGTTAGTCCTCCCAAAATGCATCACCTCACACTTTTCAGGGTTAAATTCCATTTGCCACTGTTCTGCCCATCTAACCAACCCGTCTATATCGTCCTGTAGCCTGGGGCTTTCCTCCTCGCTATTTACCACTCCACCAATTTCTGTGTCATCTGCGAACTTACTGATCATACCTCCTACATTCATATCTAAATCATTAATGTACACTACAAACAGCAAGGGAACCAGCACCGATCCCTGCGGTACACCACTGGACACAGGCTTCCAGTCACAAAAACAACCTTCGACCATCACCCTCTGCCTCCTGCCACCAAGCCAATTTTGGATCCAATGTGCCAAATTGCCCTGGATCCCATGGGCTCTTACCTTCTTGACCAGTCTCCCATGCGGGACTTTGTCAAAAGCCTTACTGAAGTCCATGCAGACTACATCAACTGCACTACCCTCATCCACACACCTAGTCACCCCCTCGAAAAATTCAATCAAATTGGTTAGACATGATCTCCCCCTGACAAAGCCATGCTGACTATCCTTGATTAATCCTTGCCTCTCCAAGTGGAGACTAATTCTGTCCCTCAGAATTTTTTCCAATAATTTCCCTACCACTGATGTTAGGCTCACTGGCCTGTAATTCTCTGGTTTATCCCTACTACCCTTCTTGAATAATGGTACTACGTTAGCTGTCCTCCAGTCCTCTGGCACCTCCCCTGTGGCCAGAGAGGTTCTGAAAATTTGTGTCAGAGTCCCTGCAATCTCCTCCCTTGCCTCACACAGCAGCCTGTCAGGGCCTGGGGATTTATCCACTTTTAAGCCCGCTAAAACCGTTAGTACCTCCTCCCTCTCAGTACTAATTTGTTCAAGTATATCACAATACCCCTGCCTGATTTCTATGCCTACATCGTCCTTCTCCATAGTGAACACAGATGCAAAATATTCATTTAAAACCTCACCTACATCTTCCGGCTCTACACACAGATTGCCACTTTGGTCCCTAATGGGCCCTACTCTTTCCCTGGTTATCCTCTTGCCCTTAATATACTTATAAAACACCTTGGGATTTTCCTTTATTTTGCCCGCCAGTGTTTTTTCATGCCCCCTCTTTGCTCTCCTAATTTCTTTTTTAAGTACCCCCCTGCACTTTCTATACTCCTCTAGGGCTTCCACTGTTTTTAGTCCTTTGTATCTGCCAAAAGCCTCCCTTTTTTTCCTAATCCATTCTTGTATATCTCTTGACATCCAGGGTTCCCTGGGTTTGTTGGTCCCACCCTTGACCTTTATGGGAGCATGTTGGCGTTGTACTCTCTCTATTTCCTTTCTGAAAGACTCCCACTGCTCTGATGTGGATTTTCCTACAAGTAGCTGATCCCAGTCCACTTTGGCCAGATCCTGCCTTATCATATTAAAATCAGCCTTCCCCCAATTTAGAACCTTTATTTCTGGTCCATCTTTGTCCTTTTCCATGACTACCTTAAATCTCACCGAATTATGGTCACTGTCACCAAAATGCTCTCCTACTGACACTTCTCCCACTTGCCCGGCTACATTCTCTAGAATTAGGTCCAGTACCGCCCCCTCTCTTGTAGGACTTTCTACATGCTTGCTCAAAAAGCTCTCCTGGATGCACTTTAAGAATTCCGCACCCTCTAAGCCTTTCACACTCTGACTATCCCAGTTAATATTGGGGAAGTTGAAATCCCCTACTATTATTACCCTATTATTTCTACACTTCTCTGAGATTTGCCTAAATTTCTGTTCCTCTATCTCCCCCTGACTGTTTGGGGGCCTATAGTACACTCCCAGCGAAGTGCTTGCCCCCTTTTTGTTTTTAAGTTCTACCCATATGGCCTCATTAGAGGAACCTGCTAAGATATCATCTCTCCTTACAGCAGTAATTGACTCCTTGATTAATATTGTGACACCCCCTCCTCTTTTACACCCCCCTCTGTCTCGCCTGAAGATTCTATACCCCGGAATATTGAGCTGCCAGTCCTGCCCCTCCCTCAACCATGTCTCTGTGATAGCAACAATATCATACTCCCATTTGTTCATCAACACCTTCAATTCATCTGCCTTACTCACAAGATTCCTTGCATTAAAATAAATGCCATCCAGCCTTGCCATACTCCCTTGTGCTGTTACATATTTGCTCTTCCTTCCAGGCTGACTTATTTTTTCCTCTATATTTGGCTGTGCATCACCCCCTACTATAGCTCCACTCCGTATCCCATCCCCCATGCCAAGTTAGTTTAAACCGCCCCAACAGCACTAGCAAACCTCCCTGCAAGGATGTTGGCCCCGTTCCGGTTCAGGTGCAACCCGTCCGACTTGTACAGGTCCCACCTTCCCCAGAAGCAGACCCAGTGATCCAGGAAACTAAAGCCCTCCCTCCTGCACCAACTCTTACGCCACACATTCATCTGCTCTATCCTTCTATTCCTATACTCACTAGCACGTGGCACCGGGAGTAATCAAGAGATTACAACCTTTGAGGTCCTGCTTTTTAATCTGCTACCTAACTCCCTAAATTCTTGTTGCAGGACCTCATCCCTCTTTCTACCTATGTCGTTGGTACCAATGTGAACCACGACCTCTGACTGTTCGCCCTCCCCCTTCAGAATGCCCTGCAGCCGTTCAGTGACATCCTTGACCCTGGCACCAGGGAGGCAACATACCATCCTGGAGTCACGTCTGCGGCCAAAGATCGTCTATCTGTTCCCCTTACGATAGAATCCCCTATCACTATTGCTCTCCCACTCTTTTTCCTCCCCTCCTGTGCAGCTGAGCCACTCGTAGTGCCACGGACTTGGCTCTTGCTGTATTCCCCTGAGAAGCCATCTCCCCCATCAGTATCCAAAACGGAAAATCTGTTGGAGAGGGAGATGGACCCAGGGGACTCCTGCACTACCTTCCTAGTTCTTTTACTCTGTCTGGCGGTCACCCATTTCCTGTCTGCCTGTGCACTCTTTACCTGCGGTGTGACCACCTCGTTAAACGTGCTGGGTCAAAATCCCGGAACTCCCTCCCTAACAGCACTGTGGGAGTTCCTTCACCACACGGACTGCAGCGGTTCAAGATGGCGGCTCACCTCCACCTTCTCAAGGGCAATTAGGGATGGGCAATAAATGCTGGCCTTGCCAGCAACGCCCACATCCCAGAAACAAATTTAAAAAAATGAGAAGCTTCAGTTATGAGGAGGCTAGAGAAAGTGGGGTTCTTTTCATTAAAAGTTTAAAAGGAGATCTGAGAGATGTGTCAAAATTAAGTGGGATTTTGATAAGGCAAAGAGAAAGAAACAATTTCCGCGGGTCAGTGAGTTGGTTACTAGAGCACGTAAATTTAAGAATGTTGTTTTTATGCACATAGAATGCCCCACTAGAAACAGTGTGGAAGCAGAATCCAAGATAGTTTTTAAAAGGGAGGTGGGTCAATGTTTGAAAAAGAAAGATTTAAAATGGTATGGGGAAAGAGCAGAGAAATGGGACTAAGTGGATAACTTTTTTCTGAGGGCCGATTCTATGGCAACTGACCAAGGACTGGATGAATCAGAACTATTACAGTGAAGAAAGAACTTGAATTCATATTTCGCTCACAACCTCAGGATGCCACAAAGTGCTTCACAGCCAAGGAATTACATTTGAGTGTAGTCGTTGTTATGTAGGCAAGCACAGTTTTCACACAGCAAGGTCCCACAACCAGCAAATGGGACCAGTTAATGGGCCAAAAATTCGGCCCTTCCCGGGTGAGTACGCACTGTGTACTCACCCGTAAGGCGTCCTGAAGTGCCGGTTTCCTGCATGCACTGCGCATGCGCGGGAAACCGGAACTTCCGGTCTGGTGAAGGGGGCGGTTCAGAGGTGAACCGCGTGTGCGGTAGAGGCTGCGCGCACGCAGCAAACTTAGGTTTTTTTTCAGATTTCTCCGGGAGGGTAAGTATTGAAGAACCTGCGCTTTTAAAAAGGAGGCACAAGACCCGTTTTCAACAAGGTAAGTGGTTAATTAATTATAATTTAAAAAAAATTTCAACAAGCTAGATACTTTAAAGAAAGGTAAGTTTATTTTTAGCACTGTTAAAAAGTATTTTAATTTTTTTTTAAATTTAAATTTTTGTTTAAAGTAGTTAATTTATTTAACTTATAGTTATTTTAAAAATGTGATTTTTAAAAAAAAATTATTTGAAGTTTAGCTGTTCTTTTGGGGCCGATTTCAATTCATAGATTTGACAGGTCTTCCTGTCAAATCTATGAATGAAAGATGGTCTGCTGCCATTGGCTCTCCATGGCCCACGTGATCCCAGGGGACGCATCGCACTAACTGCGCCCCTGGGACACGCAAGCACTGCGCGCCGGCAGTTGGAGCAGGCCCAGGAGCTGAAGTCCCCGTGGGCCAGAAGCAGAACGGCAGACGCGGTAGGTAAGTGCGCGCACGATCCTTACCCCCGCAGCAAGCCGGAGAGGCGAATTTCTGGGCCATTTTTTGCTGGGGATGGTTGAGTGAGGAATGTTGATCAGGAGAGCTCCCTGTTCTTCAAACAGTCCCATCAACTAACCTCAGTTTGATATCTCATGCAAAAGCACGGACCTTTGGCCACGCTGGGTTCCCTGCGGACTGCACTGAAGTATCAGCCCGGGTTGCACGGCCAAATCTTGGAGTGGGACACAACTCACAAATTTCTGACTCAGAAGTGAGAATGGTACCAAATGAGCCGAGCTGGCACTGTAGAACAGAGAGGGAGGGAAGGGCAGAGAGCATTTAAAGCCATTTCAGAACTTGAAGGTAAGGTGTCTCGGAGTTGCGGCTGTGCCTAGATTGAATGCACTGGAAAGAGGATTGCAGTTAGTAAGTAGGTTAGATGAACTCTGGCTGATAGGATGAAAGCCTCCGTTATGACGGTTGTACAGGATCTTAAAGTTAATTAAGTGTGGCTGGTTTTTATCCAATGACCGGTAGACACTGGTAAAATGTAGCACTGATCATTGCTTACAGTCATGCTCAGAGACACAGTATGGATAGATGAAGTGTAAAATGGAAATATCACACTAATGTAGTAAGGGATGTTATTCTAAAATAGGGGGAAGGCTGGTTCATTGTAGCTGTGTAGGGAAACACTGCATTCCATCTGGCCCATGTTATACCTGCCTTGGGAGACCTTGGTGCTGACACTGATATCCTTCACCATGATGAGCACAAAGAAACCAATAAATAAAATATTGGGGGTGGGGGCGGGGGCTGGGTGAAGAAATGCTTAAGAAAAATGACAGGGATCTTTAATCTTACACAGTCAGTCATGGTGCGCGTGCAATTTAAAGAGGCTGGGGAGGAAGTTAGCCACACAGCTGCAAGTCATTTTTTGTGTCACAGTAATGCCACAAGCAAGCATCCCAGTTATGTTTTTTGCAGAGTAATGAAGTGTTCAGCTGTGAACTGTGCTACTGTCGCTGAGAGTCGAGAGGGGGGAAGAAAATTGCCAAACATTTTTCATAAGAGACCAGACTCAGGAGGGGCTTCCAGGAGCTCTCACCGTACGTGCAACCGGCAGATTGGCCACCTAATAGGACCTTTTTAAATGATTTCATCCAACTTCGTGCAACCTCCGGGGGATGTAAGCAGAGAAGAACCACGATCCATTTTTCACAGTGACGTGTAATTGCTGTGGTACTGAATCTGAACCTATTTCTGCAGGTGCTGTTCTGGCTGTTTGATTGACTGGCTGACTCAACAGGTCATTAACCCTTTGCCCTCGCCGGGATAAGATCTTTATTGGTGTTTGTGACTCATGGCCACTGCGTCTCTTTTTGTAATACCCTCCACTGGTCAATTCTTAATGGAATCATAGGAGCAGTGGATGGTTGTTTGGGAGTTTTGACTGGGTCTCCCTTTAATGATCATCACCGTCAGGTTCAGGGACTCTGCAAGCAGCCTCAGAAGAATCTGATGTAGCCTCCACCCTATATTGTGACCACTCATAGGGACAGGAGGAGGCCGTTTAGCCCTTCGAGTCGGTCCCAGCATTCAGTAAGATCATGGCTGATATGTGACCTAACTACATATACCCACCTTTGCCCCATATCCAGTCCATGCCCGCATGCAACAAGACCTGGATGACGTTCAGGCTTGGGCTGATAAGTGGCAGGTGACATTCGTGCCACACAAGTGCCAGGCAATGACTATCTCCAACAAGCGAGAGTCTAACCACCGCCCCTTGACATTCAACGGCATTACCATCGCCGAATCCCCCACCATCAACATCCTGGGGGTCACCATTGACCAGAAACTTAACTGGACCAGCCACATAAATACCGTGGCAACAAGAGCAGGTCAGAGGCTGGGTATTCTGTGGTGAGTGTCTCACCTCCTGACTCCCCAAAGCCTTTCCACCATCTACAAGGCACAAGTAAGGAGTGTGATGGAATACTCTCCACTTGCCTGGATGAGTGCAGCTCCAACAACACTCAAGAAGCTCAACACCATCCAGGACAAAGCAGCCCGTTTGATTGGTAGCCCATCCACCACCTTAAACATTCACTCCCTCCACCACCGGCGTACCGTGTCTGCAGTGTGTACCATCTACAAGATGCACTGCAGCAACTCGCCAAGGCTTCTTTGACAGCACCTCCCAAACCCGCAACCTCTTCCACCTAGAAGGACAAGGGCAGCAGGCGCATGGGAACACCACCACCTCCAAGTTCCCCTCCAAGTCACACACCATGCTGACTTAGAAGTATATCACCGATCCTTCACCGTCGTTGGGTCAGAATCCTGGAACTCCCTCCCTAACAGCACTGTGGGAGTACCTTCACCACACGGACTGCAGCAGTTCAAGAAGGTGGCTCACCACCACCTTCTCGAGGGCAATTAGGGATGGGCAATAAATGCTGGCGACGCCCACATCCCATGAACAAATTTTAAAAAACTCCAGCAGACACTCAGTCAGCTGGCTCCACTACAAGCTTGTCCCACTTTCCCTACAGTAATTCATAAGACAAGCCAAAGGAGAAGAAAAGGCCATGTTACCCATTGAAGCTCATCCTTTTGGTATTCTAGGTGTGGTTGCGTATTTGGTGAATTTTCCGTGTGAGGATTCAATTTATTTAATTTATACTGAAGAAAATCAATATATCTTTCTTTCTCTGTTGACTATGTTCTGATTTGTTGATACTCTACGTCCCAGCCAGGAACGTACCAAATGAATTGACAGCATCACGTCAAGGGCCTGGTGCCCTCTGTTGGATGCAAACATAATTGCAAAATATATACTCTACTCATCAAGGTGCGGAATGTTGGTACTGTGAAATCATAGAATGATACAGCACAGAAGGAGGCCAATTGGCCCATCGTGTCTATGCCAGCTCTTTGGTAGAGCTATCCCATTAGTTCCACTCCCCTGCTCTTTCCCCATAGCCCTGCAAATTTGTCCCTTTTGAATGTTACTATTGAAACTGCTTCCTTCGCCCTTTCAGGCAGTGCATTCCAGATCATAACAACTCGCTGTGTAAAACATTTTTCCCTCATGTCGCCTCTGGTTCTTTTGCCAATTACCTTAAATCTGTCTCCTCTGGTTACTGACTCTTCTGCCACTGGAAACAGTTTCTCCTTATTTACTCTATCAAAACTCTTCATGATTTTGAACACCTCTATCAAATCTCCCCTTAACCTTCTCTGCTCTCAGAACAATCCCAGCTTCTCTAGCGTCACCACATAACTGAAGTACCATCCTAGCAATTCTCCTCTGCGCCCTCTTCAAGGCCTTGATCGGGCCTAACCAGTGTTTTATAAAGGTTTAGCATAACTTCATTGCTTTTGTACTCTAGGCCTCTATTTATAAAGCCAAGGGTCCCGTATGCCTTTTAGCAGCCTTCTCAACTTGTCCTGCCACCAATAGAACACTTTCCCATCTCAGGCACCCAGTGTAAGTGCAGTATGTGTTAAATGCAGAACAAAGCTCCCTCCTCCTGGCCCCAGTGATTTTTCGGGGGGGACATTAGATGTTAATGACATCGTAAACATAGTGGCAAGATTTCCTGCCATTGTTTCTTCTAGAAAAATCATAAAAGTGTTCTAAACTAAATAACATTTAGATTAGTTATTGAGAAGGACAAGGAGAAATCTAGAATACATATACTTAGCTGGAGGAGGGCTAATTTCAGTGAATTGAGGAGGGATCGGGCCCGGGTAAATTGGAGTCAAAGACTGGGAGACAGAAATGTAATGGAGCAATGGGCAGCCTTTAAAGAGGAGATGGTTTGGGTACAGTCGAGGTGCATTCCCACAAGGGGGAAAGGGAGGGCAAACCAAAGCCAGAGCTCCCTGGATGATGAAAAAGTTAGAGAGTAGGATGAAGCAGAAAAGCAGTATGACCGATGTCAGCTTGATAATACAAGGAAGAATCTGTCTGAATATAAAAAGAAGAGAGGAGAAGTGAAAAAAGAAATAAGAGGGGCAAGGAGACAGTACGAGAATAGATTGGCTGCTAACATAAAAGGGAAGCCAAAGGTCTTCTATAGGCATATTATCAGTAAAAGGGTTGTCAGAGGAGTGGTGGGGCTGATTAGGGATCAAAATGGAGATCTATTGGTGGAGGCAGAAGACATAGCTGAGGTACTAAATGAGTACCTTGCATCGGTGTTTACCAAGGAAGAGGACTTTGCCAACGCTACGGCAAACAAGGAGGTTGCCAGAATACTGGATAAGATAAAAATAAAGAGGAGGTACTAGAAAGGCTGGCAGTATTTAAGGTGGATAAGTCACCCGGTCCAGATGGGATGCATCCTAGGTTGCTGAGGGAAGTAAGGGTAGAAATTACAGAGGTGTTGGCCACAATCTTCCAATCCTCCTCAGATACGGGGGTGGTGCCAGAGGACTGGAGGATTGCAAATTGCAAAACCCTTGTTCAAAAAAGGGGAGAAGGATAAACCCAGCAACTACAGGCCAGTCAGTTTAACGTTGGTGGTGGGGAAACCTTTAGAAACAATAATCCGGGAGAAAATTAACAGCCACTTGGACAAGCATAAGCTAATAAAGGAGAACCAGCATGGATTTGTTAAGGGCAAATCATGTTTGACTAAATAGATTGAGTTTTTGATGAGGTAACAGAGAGGGTGGATGAGGGCAGTGCAGTTGATGTTGTGTATGTGGACTTTCAAAAGGCATTTGATAAAGTGCCATATATTAGCCTTGTTAGCCAAATTGAAGCCCATGGGATAAAAGGGCCAGTAGAAACATGGATACAAAATTGGCTAAGGGATAGAAAACAGAGAGTTGCGGTGATTGGCTGTTTTTTGGACTGGAGGGAGGTATACTGTGGAATTCCCCAAGGTTCAGTACTAGGAAACTTGGAAGTGTAGTTAACAGTGCGGAAGATAGTGATAGACTTCAAGAGGACATAGACAGGCTGGTGGAATGGGCGGACACATGGCAGATGAAATTCAATGCAGAAAAGTGTGAGGTGATACATTTTGGTAGGAGGAACGAGGAGAGACAACACATGTTAAATGGTACAATTTTAAAGGGGGTGCCAGAACAGAGAGACCTGGGGGTGTTTGTGCACAAATCTTTGAAGGTGGCAAGATCAGTTAACAAAGCAGTTAATAAAGTATGTGTGACCCTGAGCTTTGTAAATAGAGGCATAGAGTACAAAAGCCAGGAAATTATGCTAAACCTGTATAAAACTCTAGTTCAGCCCCAGCTGGAGTATTGTGTCCAATTCTGGGCACCACACTTTAGGAAGGACATGAAGGCTTTGGAGAGGGTACAGAAGAGACTTACTAGAGTGGTTCCAGGGATGAGGGATTACAGTTACTTGGATAGACTGGAGGAGCTGGGGTTGTTCTCCTTAGAGCAGAGAAGGCTAGAAGAGATTTTATAGAGGTGGTTAAAATCATGAAGGGTTTAGACAGAGTAAATAAGGATAAATTGTTTCCAATAGCTGAAGGCCACAGATTTAAGGTGATTGGCAAAAGAACCAGAGGCGACATGAGGAAAAACTTTTTCATGCAATGATTGGTTAGGATTTGGAATGCATAGGGTGGTAGATACAGATTCAATAGTAGCTTTCAGAAGGGAATTGGATAAATACTTGAAGGAGAAAAAATTGCAGGGATATGGAGAAAGAGCGGGGGAGTGGGACTAACTGGATTGCTCTTTGAAAAAGCCAGTGCAGACTCGATAGGCTGAATGGCCTCCTTCTGTGGCAATGATTTAGCAACCGATAGCGACCAGAAGAAATCTTTCCCCAGTGTGCCTTACCCAACCTCAGAAGAATATCCTCTAATATAATATTTGTGTTCTACGCCATTAATTTTGTGGGCTCTCAGAGGCAGATTGTCAATTTAACGCCAATATACATTTCTACCAGTGTAGCTCACACAGTCAAGAACCTAAACAAAAAGCCAATCTGTTTTAAAAGAACTATCAGTAATCTTAAACATCATTTGTTTCTCTGAAACTTTGAAGTTACGCTGTGAGACAGAAATGTACAAATGCATTCCTCGTGACTACATTAACTGACATTGTAACCCATTTATTTTAATCAGGTTAGTGTCTCTGTTAAAATATAGAGGAAATACATACATATTAAGTATTCATTCCAGCGTGTCAATTCAAGTCCGATCCCTACTGTTGTTGATTTCATTACATTTTTTAAGAGATGTGGCTGTCATTGGCAACCCTTTATTTTCTTTCATCTGCCAGACACAGAATAATATAATCAACATCGAAACAGATTGCTGTGTTGCAAAACATTATTTGGTTGTTTCCTCATGAAGTTACTGTGACAGGAGTGATACATGGCTCTATTCTTTCCCCTAATTGCCCTTTAGATAGGGAGCAATGAAACCTGGGAGCTTCCTGAGATCTGGTTCAGCTTCACAGTGGACAGCAGCTGCCTTTACCAAGTGAGCCATCAGGGTGGTTACAGTTTTATGAATACAAAATGGTGATATTATCACAGGAAGGTGTGGCAGATACTTGATAAACTACAGTCCCAATCCATTGGGCAATCAGATTGCTGAGTAAACAACAACTTGCATTTATATAGTGCATTTAACGCAGTAAAACGTTGCAAGGTGCTTCACAGGAGCGATTATCAGACAAAATTTGACATCGAGCCACATAGGGTGCTATTCGGACAGGTGACCAAAAGCTTGGTCAAAGAGGTAGGTTTCAAGGAGCGTCTTAAAGGAGGAGAGAGAGGTGGAGAGGCGGAGAGGTTTAGGGAGTAAATGTCAGAGCTTAGGGTCTGGACAGCTGAAGCACAGCCGCCAATGGTGGGGTAAAGGAAGTGGGGGGTAAACAAGAGGCCAGAATTGGAGGAACTCAGATTTCGGAGGGTTGTAGGGCTGGAGGAGGTTACAGAGATGGAAGGGGCGAGGCCATGGAGTGATTTGAACACAAGGATTTTAAAATTGAAGCATTGCTGGACCAGGAGCCAGAGTAGGTCAGCGAGCACAGGGGTGATGGATGAATAGGATTTTGTGCGAGTTAGGATAGAATCATAGAATGGTTACAGCACAGAAGGAGGCCATTCGGCCCGTCGAGCCCATACCGGCTCTCTGCAAGAGCACTTCAGCTGGTCCCACTCCCCCGAGCCTTTCCCCGCAGCCCTGCAAATTTTTTCCTTCAGGTACTTATTCAACTCACCTTTGAAAGCCACGATCGAATCTGCCTCCACCACCCTTTCAGGCAGTGCGTTCCAGATCCTAACCACTCGCTGCGTAAAAAAGTTTTTCCTCATGTCGCCTTTGGTTCTTCTGCCAATCACCTTAAAGGTGAGGGCACCTTAAAGATAAGGGCAACAGAGTTTTGTATGAGGGGGTGCTTGATAGGGCAGTGTAGAAGGGACTTTAAGCTGCATCTAACTTGTGCTGTGATCACCTGGGAGTGATGGTAGGGCTGTGCAGAAGATACTTTGCTATGCATTTGACCTGTGCTGTATCTGACCTGGGAGTGGTTGAGATGTCGACGGTTGAAAGTTGCAACTCTCTCACCCAATGAGAATAAAACTCAACAAAAAAAATTAAAACATTTAAACAAGATAAAAAGAAAGCTACTAAGTTTTAGCAACTGTCTAGCGAAAGACCTACTCACTGCACTGTTACCAGCTCGGTGTTTGTTATTTAGGAATAAGCCCAATGAGCTAATTTTCACTTAAGACCATTAGCACTTCCTGAAGCACAAAGCAGCAATTCGCCCTCACTGAATCTGTGAAGTTGCACCGGGGGGAGCCGTTTCACCATTTTCATGCTGTGCACTCATCATTAAACCACTTCACCAGAAAATATCGGCTCCTGTTATGTGGGGTTTGGTTGGGTGCTGCTGCTGACAGGCTCCTGACTGTGTTTTATCCAGCTCTTGCTGGTGGCCGGCCTGAGCAAATCCAGCAGGTTTACTTTGGAGTTGCTGGCGGTCGTGTGCGACTGATGCATTGAGAGCCAACAGCACCACCAAACCCTTCAAACCCAATTTAAGAGCAGCTCATGGTATTCGAAAGAAATAATGAGACCCTCCACGGGCAGGAGGGTCGATAACCAGAGGACACAGATTTGAGATCATTGGCAAAAGAACCAGAGACGAGATGAGGAGAATTTTTTTGGTGTAGCGAGTTGTTATGATCTGGAATGCACTACATGCAAGGGTGGTGGAAGCGCATTCAATAGTAACTTTCAAAAGGGAATTGGATATATACTTGAAAAGGCAAAATTTGCAGGGCTATGGGGAAAGAGCAGGGGTGTGGGACTAATTGGACAGCTCTTTCAAAGAGTTGGCACAGGCACGATGGGCCGAATGGCTGTAAGATTCTATGGGGGTGAAATCCCCATCATTAGCGACTCCGATGGGAGGCGTTAACGGGGCGCAAATGGCTTTTTGCGCCCCCCACCGAGACGCTATCACGCTTCCTGTGAAATTCCGCGGGAGTTTTGGTCTCCTAACTTAAGGAAGGACATTCTTGCTATTGAGGGAGTGCAGCGAAGGTTCACTAGATTGATTCCTGGGATGGCCGGACTGACATATCAAGAAAGATTGGGTCAACTGAACTTGTATCCTCTGGAGTTCAGAAGAATGAGGGGGGATCTTATAGAGACATTTAAAATCCTGACTGGTTTAGACAAATTAGATGCGGGCAGAATGTTCCCAATGTTAGGGAAAACTAGAACCAGGGGTCACAGTCTAAGGATTAAGGGGAAGCCATTTAAGACTGAGCTGAGGAGGAACTTCTTCACCCAGAGAGTGGTGAATCTATGGAATTCTCTTCCACAGAAGGTTGTTGAGGCCAGTTCGCTAAATATATTCAAAAGGGAGTTAGATATAACACTCACAACTAGGGGGATCAAGGGGTATGGCGAGAAAGCAGGAATGGGGTACTGAGGTAGCATGTTCAGCCATGAACGCATTGAATGGCGGTGCAGGCTCGAAGGACCGAATGGTCTACTCCTGTACCTATTTTCTATGTTTCTATGTTAGCGGCGGCGCTATCGGGTCTCACCCCGATCTTCTGCGCCCGGAGATCATGACGTCATCTCCGGGCGCGACACCCCGGTAGCGACTCGGGAGAAAATTCCCCCTTGCGCCCTGCAGCAGCGCCGAGCGATGTTACCGACTGCTGCAGGGGTCGTGAACTCTGAGGCCGGTCACTCGTGGGGCGCTATTTAAAGGCGCGGTGGCCGGCCGACATGAAAAAAATCGCCAATTTAAAATTTCTGAGCACCGGATGCGGGCTGAGTGCCGCGATCGGTCATCCGGCTCTCAGTTGATCGCGCTCCAGCAGATGCCCCCAAAAAAATGTGGAGCTCGCACCGGGGAGCCCTTCCCTTTAATTGAGGGAAGAGCCCCTGCAACGCAGCAGTGCCACGCGTGGCCACACGTGGCGCTGCTGAGCACATCGGCCCGGATCGGGACATTCCCTGTCTCTTGCGCTCCAAGAGGCAAGTGGAGCGCTTGATTTAGCTCCACTTCCCTCTCGGAGCAACAAATGGAAATTTCTCAAATGTTTGAAAAGGTTAGCGCCTGGTGCTAACTTTTCAAACATTTTTGACTTAGTGCCCCAAATGGCCCTCTCGGGGAATTTCTCCCCCGATATCTTCCTTATCAGGTTGGCATTGCTCCACGTTAGCTGAGGTTACCTTGTGTGGAATGTAAGGGCTACCTCCAGTACCAGGTTATACCAACCTGAGGCAGACTCTGTGCAGAGTTTGTAAAGATTCTATTATCTGTAAATATGGAAAACATGAATAGATTTGATGAAGCTTTGCTTTCAGAATATTATCAGTTACTTACCTTAAAATTACACAGAATTGCATAGAATGTACAGCACAGAATCAGACCATTCAGCCCAACTGGTCTATGCCGGTGTTTATGCTCCACTCAGCATATCCTTCGATTCCTTCCTCCCTCGTGTGTTTATCTAGCTTCCCCTTAAATGCATCTATGCTATTCGCCTCAACTATTCCTTGTGGAATTAAGTGTTTACTACATTCAGATTTTACTGTTTACCATTTTGCAAATTTAGATATTGCCTGGATAGGCATAGACACGTTAAAAAAAAAAGGTGTGGCTTCAAGTTAAAGTGTGTACTGAATGCAGCTTCATTTCAATTTTGCTTAGTCTGCAGTACAGACATATTTTAACTCGATATAAAAATTTTGGAATAAGAGGTTGTATCCATCACTTCTATACCCAGTGCCTTTTTTCTTCAGGATTGTGAGAAACATGGCCAAAAAATCATTTTAAACCAAGCAATCTGGGAAGTTGGAACAAAAGACTCTTCCATACAACAGCTTCAATTAATGACAGGAGCTGGTAGGCCGACACGGTCACAAGCCTCTGTTATATTGTCCGGGTTTGAGACCAGGGTGTGACCAAAAGAAATGCCAGTTTTATCTGGTGCTGTTTGCTGTCATTTAAGGCTGGGAAGTAAAAGGTAATTACTAATTAATAAGCAACCCCGTTTTTTGTCAAATAATTAAAATGTACTCATTATAAATCTCTGAAGTGTCCGCAGAAGGACAAAAGAACCAGAGGTGAGGTGAGGAGATTTTTTTTTTTACGCAGCGAGATGTTGTGATCTGGAATGCACTGCCTGAACGGGTGGTGGAAGCAGATTCAATAGCAACTCTTAAAAGGGAATTGGACAGACACAATTGACAAGGCAAAATTTGCAGGGCTATCGGGAAAGCGTAAGGGAGTGGGACTAATTGGATAGCTCTTTCAAAGAGCCAACACAAGCAAGATGGGCCGAATGGCCTCCTTCTGTCCTGTATGATTCTATGGGGGAAAAATTCAGTTGGTTGCGCCTCCCTTTAGCACCTTGAGAGGGCGCTAATGGGGCGCAAAGCAGCTAACACCCGGGCGCGGCGATGTTTGCGCCGCTCGCGAAATTAACTAGACATTTTGCGGCGGCGCTAAACACTACCGCCACGATCTCCTGCGCTGGCAGATCGTGACGTCAGTCGAGTGCGCAACGCCCCGGTAGCGCCCCGGAGCGGATATTGAGTGGCGCCCCCTGCCTTACCGCCTGCTGCTAGCAACGACAGGTTGAGGGGAGCGTTTTGCAGTCAGGAAGGGACTGGGGGAGTGCTATTTAAAGGCGACCGCTTCCTGCCTTTTATTGTTGGTGACATTTTTGAACCACGCATTCTGAGAGAGAGAGAGAGACTTCTGGAGAGATTCAATGCTGTGTGAAAGAGTTTTGGGTACTGAGCAGCACTTTGCAGGTTCATTTTGATTTGCCCTTCCTTGTATCGATTTAGAAGAGATTGTGGGGGCTGCACTCTGAGCTCTTTCCCTGGTTCTCTCCATTGTTCTTTCCAGCAGATTTGATGTGCAGGTCTCTCCAGGCCGAGATTCAAGGCTGCAGTGAGCAGGATGTGGATGGAAAGCAAGATCAACCCTCCCCTTTAAGAACTGGCCGGCGCCATTGTGTCTGTGTTCCATTGCTGACTGACATCACATGAGCTTCGCCAGCGCTCTGAGGTAGCGCCTCGCTCCTCGGCCTTTGCGCCTTAAGACAGGTGTGAAGCGCCTGATTTTGCGCTACAATCACCTCCAGGGGCGAGAGAAGTCAAGTTTGCAGTCGGAGGCGATAATTAGCGCCAGGCGCTAATCTTTGCGTCCGGCCGATAATTGCGCCCCAAATGGGGCGATACTCTATGATAAGGTAACTGGCACCTACAGCTGAATCCTTGCAATAAAATGAGCAAGCCAGCACAGATTTGTTAAAGGCAAAACCAAAAACTGAAAATGCTGGAAATAACAGGTCAGTTAGTACCTGTGGAGAGAACAGACAGGTTATATGTCAGGTGAAATCCTGTATCAGAATTGGAAGAAATTACAGGTAAACAGCATTTAAGAAGGAACAGAACAAAAGCAAAGGGAGGGGAAAAACACATGGGAAAAGTAGAAAGACCGATAAAGTGCCTAGATGGAAAACAGGAGATGGTTAAATGGCTGAAGTGCTATTAATATAAGACAATACCAGGCACCATGAACAAAATTAAAGATATTTATGAGACACTGAGAATGTGTGAATAGCTGAGGCCGCTGAGGCAGTGTGGAGTCAAGGCAGGTAGGAATGGACGCAGGAAACACTGGCAAAGTGAAACAAACTTCAGCAGCCCAGGAGACTGGGAGAAGAAAACAGCAGGTTGACATCAAGGAAGCAAACTGTCTCGCCAACATACTGTTCTGATGGAGGGTCCCTAATCCAAGCACTAACCTGTTCCCGCACCCGCCGAAATGCCATCACACCTGTCTCATACCACCAGCACTTCCTGCTGAAGAGAAAGTGAGAGCTATAGCTTATGTCTGAAGCTTCATTGGAACAGTGCAGAAGGCCAGCGACAGAAACGTCAGAGTCAGAGTGGGACGTTGGAGTGCCACGCACCAGGGAGCTCTGGTCACCCTGTGGACAGAATGGAGGTGTGTGGCAACGTGGTCACCTAACCTGCGTTTGATCTCCCTAATGTGGAGGAGACTGAGCCATGAGCAGCAGAGCAAGGTTGGAAGAAGTACACGTAAATTGCTGTCTCACCCAGAAGGAGTGTCTGGAACCCTGGACAGTGGTGCAGGAGGAGGTGAATGGGCTTGTGTTGCATCATCTGCGCTTGTACGGGTAGGTGCCAGTGGAAGGAGAGTGGCTGGTAAGGGTGGTGGAAGAGTGAAGGGTGCCACAGCGGGGACACTCCCTTTGGAAAGCAGAAAGCGGAGAGGAGGGGAAGATGTGTTTGGTGGTGGGGTCATGTTGGCAGTGGCAGAAATAGCAGAAGATGATCTGTTGAATGTGAAGGCTGATGTGAGTGTAAGATGAGAACAAGGGGTTGTGAAAGGGGGAAAGAGGTCTGTGGTTGTTCGCACCTGGGTGCAATGTAGGAAGAGGTTTAATGATCTTCTGCGTTCAGGAAAAGTGAGTTTAAAAGCACACTTACCTTCATTCTGCTGTGTCTGTCATCACATCCCCATCACTCTGCATTGCCATCCCTACTCTTGCACATCCTAACTCACCCCAACATCCCTTGCACCATCACCCATCCCCCTCTCCCTATATACAAAATCACAGCCCCATCTTACTATGCACCCCTCACACTCACCCTCATCACTATGCAATGACAAGAACTAACAACTCAAAAGGAGGCAACTTGGTATTGGCACTCCACTCCATCATAGTCTCCCTCTAAACATCTATCACTTCCATTCTTTACACTCATTCCATCACTCTCACTAAAACTTCTCTTCTTTCCCACATTGCAGGAAAAGAGAGCCCACCATAAGAGGAAGAGGGAGAGAACAGGAGCAGGTCCGCCATCATTGGCTGAGCTTACCAGTGCTGAGGAGGCAGCTCTGGACATTACTGGAGTCGTTGACCAGCCTGAAGTGGGGGACGGAGAGAGGGGCTCATTAGAACAACCTGGTGACAGAATTATTTGCCATACATCTTATTTGGCATTCATGAGTGACTTATATGGCCTCTGATGTCAAGAGATATTGAATGCTCATCATGTGCACAATGGGATGTGACTGCAATCTACATATCACATGTCTAACTCATGTCTTTACTCTCCCACAGGACTATCAAGAGCCCTCCCCACTCTCCAGGAGGAAGAGCAGGAGGACTCCTCAGAGGATCCTCCAGCCTCTGAGGGAGCAGCGTCAGCAGAAATGAGCACACCCAGCACCAGGGCAGAGACGCACACCTCGGTGGGTCCTATGCGAGATAGAGTAGTGTTATCACCTGGTGTATCACAAGTCACACGTGAGCAAGATCAGGTGGTGGAGACAGGGACAGCAGTGGAGACGCCTCGTCGGAGGCCACAGGGCGCTCCTAGCTCTGCTCAGCTGCATGTAGATGCTGAGCCTCGGGACCATCCAGTAAGAGGACGATCCTGGAGCTGCAGGAAGAAGTGCAGGAGGCTCTGACTGGGTTCGAAACCACGGTGACTGCGAGTGTGCAGAGAATGGAGGAGTCCATCTCAAATATGAGCACCACCATGGCGCACACACTGACAACTGTAGGTTCTGCCATGGAAAGGATGGTCACCTCCATGGAGGACATAAATCGCCAGACTCAGATCATGGTAACACTTCTAAAAAGATGGTCAGCTATGGAGGATAGATGGGCATCTATTGAGGAGAGAAACCAAAGGTTCATGGACATCGTTGTTATGAGGAATGTCAGTAAAGACATGGGTCCTCATGGCCCCACTGATGTGCAGCAAGGTGCTCTCCAGCTACTTGCTAGTAGAGAAGTGCGGGTGGCCCATGACAGGGATGATGGTGGGCAGGGACATGGAAGTGGGGGCTCCTCCCCAAGCACTCAAACTTCCACCCCCTTGCCAACCCCTCGGTCAGAGCCCCAGATAGACAGTGATGGCCGAGTCTGCTCCTGCACAGCCGCAGGAGGAGCAGACTTTGGCGGGGCCCTCACAGGCCCCAAAACCAGAAGATGACCACCAAAGGCGTCTCAGCAGGCGCAGCACGGAAGTGAGCAGGCTGCCTCCATCTCTGCTGAAGCCACAGGGGTAGCACCACGTAGAAGCACGCGCAAAAGGAAGATCACACATAAATAGTCACAAGCGTAGTCACTTGGGTGATTTGCTATAAATGAATGTTAAGTTTCTGTTCTTTTATTTTATTGTAATAAATTACATATTTTTTAATTGTTTGCATTCAATGCCATATTTGTGCTCACAATTGGAAGTGGCAGAGTGAAGGGTAAGGGTGCCTTTTATGTCCAGCAATGGTGGTGGCAGTGCAAGGAATGTACAGTTCATTGTAGAGATGCTCTATGGTGTTGAAGTGGAGTGATGCCAACCTTCATGCGCATGTGGCAGCCACATGTCTGTGCTGCATAAATTTAGGTGAATCTGGCATTGATTAGGCCATCCCTGGCGTTACGGGCAGCAATGTGCTCGCGTGCTGGTCGCAATGGGTCAGCTACCTCCTCCAGGTCTTCCTCATGCTGAACCTCATTCTGCTCGTCCTCCTCCTCGTCCAAAGAGGCTGTGGGCTCTGCGCCTTCTTCCTCAGGCAGCGCTAATCCTCGCTGCAGTGCGATGTTGTGCAGGGCACAGCAGACAACGATGATTCTCGAGACCCTGGCTGGTGCATACTGTAGGGCTCCACCAGATCTGTCCAGGCATCTGAAGCGCATTTTGAGCAACCCTATTGTTTGCTCTATGATACTTCTGGTGGAAATGTGGCTTTGATTATAACACTCCTCAGACTCATTTGATGGCCTCCTCAATGGTATCATTAGTCACATCTTCAAGGGAAAACCCTTATCTCCAAGGAGCCAGCTGGAAAGATCATTTGGCGATGCGAAGAGCTGAGGGACAGTGGACTGGCGCAGGATGTAAGAGTCATGGCAGCTGCCAGGGAACTTGGCGCACACATGCATGATGCTCTTCCTATGGTTGCAGACCAGCTGCACGTTAAGGGAGTGGAAGCCCTTGCGGTTGACAAATACTGCTGTGTTCTGGTGGGGTGCCTAGATGGCCACATGTATGCAGTTAATGACGCCCTGCACCCATGGGAAGACAAAGCCGAGCGCACGCTCGGTAACATTGGCTTCATCAGTGGAAAAGATGTAATCGGCGGACTTGTCAAAGAGGGCATCGGTGACCTGCATGATGTATCTGTGGGCAGCCGACTGGGAGATGCCGCTAATGTCTGCAGCAGATTCCTGGAAGGAGCCTGACGCAAAGAAGTTGAGGGCGGTGGTGACTTTCACAGCCTCTGGTAAGGGGTGTCCACCTGCTCCTCTGGGCTGCAGGTCTTGATCCAGCATTGTGCAAATGTCTGTGACCACCTCTCGCAAAAATCTCAGCCTCCTTTGGCACTGCTGCTCAGTCATGTTGAGGAAGCTCATCCTCTGCCTGCAAACCCTGTGTTGGGGGTATCTCCTGTGGCGCGGTGCAGCCCTGCGCTGATGGCCTCTGCCCTGTGCAGCATCAGCTGGTTGAGGAGAAGATTGTCGCTCTGGTTGTTGGTGCTGCTGGTGTGCCTGGTTCTGCTGCTGCTGTGGATGATCGTGGTCAGATTCCGAGGACCAGGGTGAGAGTGTATAAATCATTCCCCTTCTGCTGTTATATATGGCAGGTGAGGATGAGATGTTAGAAGCAATCAGTCAATGGGGAGAGAGATTGTTCCAAGGAGGTGAAAGTGGATATAAAATTTACAGCACACACTTACAACCTCAATAAAGATCAAATGTGTCTTCCAAACCCTGAAATCAGCAACTTCTGACATTGGAAAGGGAACAGATGTGAAAGGTTAGCTTTTATACTGCAGTTGCAGCTGTGAACTATTCAGCTCGATGGAACTCCCGACATACTTACCTGACGTGATCTCCGAACGACGTGAACCCCGTTAAAAATGTGGTAAAATAGAAATAGGCTGCCAAAATAGTCGTTAACAAGCACTTTCTTAAATGCCTCCCCCGCTGCTTGGCGTCGGGTCTGTTCTGAAATCGCAGACCCGACACTTTGGAAACTTGCATGGAGGTGGGTTCGGTGCAGGCTCCCAACCCGCTGTCAATCATTTTGATTTTGATAGCAGACCCGCCTCCGAACCCACCCTCTGAGCGCCAGCAAAATCGCGGCCTAAGGGTATAGATGGACAAAGAGACCTAGAGATTGGAATATCTAATTCTCTGAAAGTGCAAGTGCAGGTAGACAAAGCCAGGAAAAAGGTCAAAAGCATTTGGGGTTTTATAAATAGGGGCATAGCGTACAAGAGTAAAGACACAATAATAAATTGTAACATCATTGGTTGGGCCACAGTTAAGTACTGTGTGCAGTATTGGGCACCCCATTATAGAAATGACATCGAAGCCATAGATACGTACACTATAGATTCACTAGGAGTTCCACAATGTTGAGGTCCTGGGAAACAATGAGATAGAGCAGGAGACAGTACAATGCGTCTCGATTGAAATCCAGTGAGGATGGATGGAAGAGGAAAAGTATCTATGTAAGAAAGAAAGGGGGATAAATTCAGTTGGTTGGCGCCTCCAGGCGCTAACAGGGCGCTGATGCAGTAGCGCTGCGCCGAGGCAAATCCAGCGCTGCACAGCAAATCCGGCTCCCCCATAGCGCCTCTGGTAACAGTTACCGCTGGGAACTTCAACGGCAGACAGATCATGACGTCAGTGAGTGCGCAACGCTCACTGGGTGCCCGATCTGCAAAATTCATTGTCGCCTCGCCCCGACAACGACAGGAAGAGGAGGCGTCAAGCAGGTGGATGCTGGCTCCAGGGGCGCTACTTAAAGGGATCATGAGTAATGAGACGCAGCTGCCAGGTTAGTGCTGTTTCACTGCTTCCTTGTAAGTTTGAGATTGTGCAACAGTTTAATTCAGTCATTTAAAGGTTGATTAGTATCAGGAGTGTTGTGGCTACTACCAATTAGTTACATTTATTCTCACAACATATCAAAGTGCTACACTTGGTTACATTAATCGGGGCTCGATCTCGCCTTCCAGGATCTACGGTGGAGTGAGTGGAGGCAGCGAGAAAGATTGGAACATGTGGCCAGAGGGAGGAGAAGGGCCATGAGGGCTGCTTGAGTCATCCGGCTCTTTCTCCTTGACTTGCTGCTGCTGGCCGAGATGGCTGCACAGCCAGCAATGATGAGAATGAGGTTCTGCAGCATCAATGAACCTCCCCTTTAAGAACTGGAAAGAGCCTGTGGCAATAATGACTTGCGATTAGACTGCACCTGATATTGGTCAGCGCTTTGAGTTTAACGCCACTGAGCTAGGCCATTAGCGCTTGATTTAGCACTCCAACCCTTTCTTTGTACTATGAGACTTAATTCTCAAACTTTTCAAAAGTTAACGCCCATTCCTGGGCTATAATGATTTTCTCCCCCATAGTCTATCTCAAATGTCTCAGAGCACTTTGCATACAATGAGCAACCTTGGCTATTCTGTTTGCCTAACCTTGGGTTAGGCAAACACAATAGTCTTTTACATACACAAGATCCCGTGTACAACAGTGCGAGGAATGACTGGTTGGAATGAGGGAGGAACAGGAGCTCCCTGTTCTTCTTCAAAGGCTGCCATCTTTTACATCCACTTGAACAAGTTCTCAGTTTAATGTTTCATCTAAAGGACAGTACGTGTGACAGTGCAAGATTCTGTCTGTACTGCATTGGAGTGCCAGCCTAAATTATATACTGGAGCGCGACTTAAATCCAAAACCTTCTCATTTAGAGGTGAGTGTGCTACCAACTGAGCCACGCACTTGCAGCACTGTTTCTAGGCACTTTTTTGCACTTGGGTTGCAGAATTGTACAATTAGTAACTTCTCCCAGCCAATCCCGTGTGTTACTGATATTGGACACGCTATAATTGAGGTAATAAAGGCCTTTGTGATGGTTTTGAGCCACTTTGCTTCCTGGAGCAGCCTAATACAGAATCTGCTCCACACTTCACAAGGTGAGAATGTCACATGCCCGTGTTGCTTTGTCTCCATCAGTAGACTCCATACACCATGAAGGAGGATGTTTTAATGAGACAGTGACCACTTGAGCACAAAGGGGTGGTTCAATCCTTTGGCATGTGCGTGCTGGACTTGCAAAACATTTGGCCAGATTTTGCTAAAAAAAAATGGCTTCTGAACAATACTGCTTCGCGAAAATGGTACCTCCCCGTGATTTTCATGAAGTTGCTGCATTTGCACATTAATTGCCCATTAAACTCACCACAGAACGTTACATCTAGTAATTAACAGCGTAAGTACCCTTTTAACGTGATAATTGTTAATGGCTGCCAATCAACTTCTCTTGTCCAGAAAGTGAACAATTAAAAGTATGGTGTTTCATTCCTTCAGGTAGTGAATTGTTATTGGAGATTTAGAAAATGCCAAATATTAAAATTTACATTTTTTTCTTACTTTTCCTTCCTATCTCTTTTTTCTCGCTCTCTTAATCCAATATCACTTTCCCTTTCTGTAATTCTCTTTCTGCGCCTGATTTAACAATGAATTCACCCACTTTAACTCACCCTCCTTCTCAGTCCTTGCTCTGTTTATTTCTCAATCCTTTAATCCCATTGGTTAAGGAGATACACTGTTTGTCCCGTTGTTCACCAAGGTAACAGATGGCCCGGCGCCGTCAGTGCGCTGTTATCAGCTCGCACTTCCAGCAACTTTGTCAGCAAAAAATTTTAAATTCTAAATGTGCGCGAACAATTCTAACTAACGGGGCACACTGCGAGATGCCCCACTCCAGCAAAATCTGGCGATTGAAGCTGCCATTACAGCAAGTGCAGAGGGACAATTAGAAAGAAAGAACAAACTTGTGTTTCTTTGGCACCTCGACAAGCAGAGGGGCCTTGGTTTAACAGTTCATTTTGAGAGGTAGCACCTCTGACAGTGCAGCACTCCCTCAGTACTGCACTGTGCTGGAGTGTCAGGTTATGTTCTGGAGCTGGGTTTGAACCCACAAACTTCTAACTCAGAGGCAAGAGTGCTACAATCTGCACCAAGTACTTGCCGTACTTTTGGTTTTTAAGTGATTTTACATTTGGCGTTTCTGTAATTCGGATCACAGAATTGTAGCCATTCAGTGTCAGGATCAGGTTTTAGCAATACAAACCTGGGGAACCAGCACATGAGATCTGAGCTGCAGAAGCATTAAACGTAAAAGCACTTTTTAGTTCTGATTTACGCAGTTTATCTTTTAGGGATAATTATTAATGGCTTAATGCATCGCTCCAGTCGTTAACAACAAGCACTTATACTCCAGGCTTAATCTGAAAACATCCTTTAACTCAGTCTATCTAAACAACACTCTCTCCTGTTCTCTCACAGTCTAGCAGTTGATGGTGATTAACAACAGCCTCTCAGACTACCTTTAATGATTGTCGTACATGACCAGTTAGCTGAAGACATATCCAGCAGAATATCCTTCACAGTTAGAGGTACTCTGTTTCGGGTGAGACATTAAACCATCTGCGCTCTCAGGTAGATGTAAAAGATGCCACGGCACTATTTCAGAGAAGAGCAGGGGAGTTCTCCCCGGTGTCCTGTCCAATATTTATTCCCTTAGTCAACATCACAAAAAAAAACAGACTATCTGGTCATTATCACATTGCTCTTTGTGGGAGCTTACTGTGCACAAATTGGCTGCTGCGTTTCCTGCATTACAACAGTGACTCCACTTCATTGGCTGTAAAGTGCTTTGAGACATCCTGAGGCCCGTGAAAGGCGTTATAGAAATGCAAGTCATTCTAACTTTTATTGATCTATAGAACTAGAAAAAAATAGCTAACCCTGAAAGGACGAGATGGTAATTATATTCTGGTATTGGCAGTTTAATCCATGTTTGCAGCACCGGCTGGGTATACTGTAACTCTACACCCTGCACAGAAGAAAGAAGTAGAAGAACATGAAGTTATTTTGTGCGTTTCACGTCTTCAGGATGTCCCAAAGAACGTCACAGTCAATAGATTACTTCTAACGTATTCCATTTTAAATTTCAGATATGTGTTCAATCTCTGTAGCTCATTAAGTTAGGTCTTAATTGCATAGAAAATTTAATAAACACCATCATATTTGGCTCATTTCATCTGTAAAAAAAATAGCACATTGAAAGAGTAATCTTCTGTAAATATACCATTTAATGAGAGTGAGCATGATTGATTGAAAGAGTGGGAATGGTACAAAATTCCAAGTTATAAAGAGGGGAAACAACATTCCAAAATGGGAGAGGGTGGCGGGGGGGGGGGGACATTTCTAAAGTGTCGTACAGAAGGAAGAGCGACATTCAGAGCTATATAATCGACAATCACAGAGATTCATTGAAGAACACCGTAAGCCACAAACCCAGAGGGATACATCAGCACGATATAACACAGTCTCTGCCAATGTTATTGTTGAGTTGGTTGCTAGGAGGTTCATAACTCACTCTCTTTTTATATTTAGCCTGACAACCACCGTGAGATTAGTAGCTTGCCACCTGAAAACTGCAATGTTAGTGGCTCAACACATTCACATGTCACCATACTGCATCAAGGGACCACTCCACAGAGCATTTTTAGTGGATATCCTTCCACCAGTGACTCATAAATGTAATAAACCTCTGAAAATAAGCAAGTGCAGTAGCTAGTTTGCAATATGTTTTTCCTCAGCTCTTTGTTCAAGTTCCCAACACTGCTGCGCCCTGCCGACACACTTCCGCTCACAGTCAAAAAGATAGTTTAGGCCTTAGAAACATAGGAACAGGAGGAGGCCATTCAGCACCTCGAGCCTGTTCCGCCATTCAATTGGACGTGGCTGATCTGTACCTCAACTCCATTCACCCGCCTACGCTCCATGTTTCTTACCCAACAAAAAAGCTACTGTCCCCCAGCATCTGCAGCCTTTTGGGGGAGAGAATTCCAGATTTCTACTACCCTTTGCGTGAGCCTTGGGATTTTCCATTGTCAACGTCAGTGCCGCTGGTTCATTGCTGAACGACGAAGATGCCTTTAGGTGGGATGAGGGTGGTTCTTCCCATTGGCACGGACTATTCCACTACCACTCTAAAATGGCAAGACTTGCACATTGGGCTGGATTTTGCCAATGGGGAGCTTCTGGAGGCGGGACTCCCACTTGTCGGGTTTCAGTCCCGCTTCCATCAACTTCTGGCCAACCCACGCTATTTTCCCTTGATTGACCTTGTTGAGCCCACCCAGCGGGCTTAGCAGGCCAATTAAGGGAAAGCCGGTTACAGAGAATGTCAACGTATGACGTTTCATTTGTCAAAAACTTTTGATGGATGAATTGTCATCATTTGGCAGCTCTGTGAAGCTGTCAAACACTGACAATCTCTGTAGTTGGATGAGTTCTTGAATTCAAGACCAAACCTCTTTCTTTTGTAGAAATGAGATGGTTGTTGCATTGGAGAATGCAACGGCCATCTGTCATCTCTACCACGGAGGTGCGAGACTCTCCGCATACCCACCGACTGAAGCCTGCAGGAAGAAACAAAGCTAACTACACTTTTTCTAACACTTTGCACTTACTCACCTCTCCACACTTGCACCCATCACTCACCTCCACAGCACACTTTCGGACCCCGCAGACCCACTACCCACCTCGGTGACCCTGGCGGGTTTCGGAGCCTTCGGGAAGCCCGCACTTGTGTGGGCAAAATCCTATTTTCTGCCTGTTAACAGGCAGTTAAGTGGCTGTAATCACTTCCCGCCTCCAAGGAGACGGGACCCGGCGCGGGACGGCTACCCGCCTCCTGGCAAGATGGCATGGAGGGCGGGTTGGGCACCCGCCCCCAAATTCTGCCATTTTTCCCGGCACTCCCGCCCCCTAACCCGCCTCCCCAGGGCTGGCAAAATCCAGCCCAATGAGTCCAAATTCAGTTGCGTGCCATTGGAGGTGAGGATTCAAACCTGTGTCTCTGTGGGCGGGAAGCTGACACACTGCTTCGAATGCACCAGAGGCACTGAACGGTAGCGTTAACAGTCTTTTATAAAAAAGTGAACTGTTTCATTTTACTTCGATGTAGACTCAGTTGCAGATGGAAAGGTTTAGCTTAAACATTTCAAATGGGCCATTTTTATTTACAGTCTACATCGATGTCAAAATAAGCCTCAAATGTAGGTCACCCCATTCAGTACACAGTCTATTTTAATGAAAAAGAATGAGAACAGCTGCCCACCACAACTGGGTTTTAATGTTAACCGTGGGTCACGCACATGATTTGTAGGACAGTTGGCTTTCTTTGGGTCTTTAGAGATCCAGGTGCAGTCATAACATTCACAGGAAGAGTAGCTCTGTGTTAATCAGGATTCAACTGCACTTGTTTATCATCGAGAATATCCAGGTCAGGAGAGGATTGCAGAGAAAAAAATAACAGGACAAGTGTTTTCAATCCTTAGAGACATCCGTCATTGTTTTGCTCCTGACAAAAAATAAAATAAAAACTGCAAGTGTAGGAAATTTGAAATAGAAACAAAAACCGCTGGAAATGGCCAATGTTTCATCACAAGTGGGAGATAAAAGAGCTCCTTAATAATATTGAACAAAACAAAGAGGAGGGGGGGGAGTACAGCAGATAAAGGTTATGAGTTCAGGTACGGGAACTGCTATCATAGTTAATGGGTTAAGAGTTTAATAACCTGGGAACTGGCGTTTTTCAAAAGCTGGTAAGAGGTGGCAAAGTGTTGATTGATATGAAAAGACGGGAGGCAGTGCACAGCTTAATTTGGTCATTTTAATTAGCTGAGATAACGTACAGGAAGTGGATGTTATGGTACGCTTGGGATAAGATGGTGACTGCGGAATGATCAAGTTTTGACACAATGTGGGATTCAGAAATACCGAAGACAGGAATCAGGTATATAATTTTACACACGCTAATATGAAGGAAATGTGAGAGGAGTTTAAGAAAATTGGAGGTACTTGTTCAACAGCACTTCAATAGAGAACAAGTGGAACACCTTTAAAGGCATAACGCTGAGCATGCAGGATAAGTACATACCTGGGATCAAGAAACTTAACAAGAGTAATTCTAAACAGGTTAATAAATTAATCAGAAATGAAATAAGGAGGAAAGAATAAATCTCACAGGGAGAAAGATGAAGGGCTTCACTTAAGAAGAAAGAAAGACTTGCATTTATATAGCGCCTTTCACAACCACTGGACGTCGCAAAGCGCTTTACTGCCAATGATTTACTTTTGGAGTGTAGTCACTGTTGTAATGTGACTGCCAATTTGCCCACAGCAATGTGATAATGACCAGATAATCTGGGTTTTTTTTGTTATGTGGATTGAGGGATAAATATTGGTCAGGAGACCAGGGAAAGCTCCCTTGCTCTTCTTTGAAATAGTGCCTTGGGATCTTTTACATCCACCTGAGAGAGCAGACAGGGCCTCAGTTTAACATCTCGTCCGAAAGATGGCACCTCCAACAGTGCAGCACTCCCTCAGCACTAGCATTGGAGTGTCAGCCTAGATTTATGTCCCGGAGTGGAATATGAACCCACAACCTTCTGACTCAGGAGGCAAGTATGCTGCCCACTGAGCCACAGCTGACACAAGAACATGCAGAAACATGTTAAAAGGGAATTCAAACAGGCAAAGAGTAATGGAAAAGAACACAGCATCAGACACAGAATATAACAACATGAAATTCTTTCAGTACTATAACAGTAAGTGGGTCATCAGATAAAAGAAAAAACCCTAAAAGCGGTTAACAAGAAAGAGTATAAATTGTTAATATACTAAATGATACTTCTTCCAACTATTCACTGGGGAAGTACGAGTGACATGTTCTCCATAAATCATGATAATCCCAGTAAAATTAATAGCTTCTACATAAATGAGATGAAAGTCATATAGATTAAAATGGCTGAAAACAAATAAATCTCCAGGGATGGATGATATTTATCCCCAAGTACTAAGAGAGGCAAGGGATGAGATTTGCAAGGTATTGTAGTGATTATGGAGGAGTCAATGAACACTGGAGGAGTCCTCAGAAACAGGCTAATATGGTGTCTATTTTCAAAAAAGGTGTCAAAACAAACACAGACAGATAGTCAACAAACCTATAGTTTTACATCAAAATAATGGAATTAATTTTCAGGAATATCCTTTAGGATTACCTGTATGATATAGCTACCAAACATGAATTCAGAAGGAGATGATCCTGTCTGACCAACCTATTGACAGTTTTGGAGAGTGACATCGGTAACTTCCATAAAGGACAAGGGCTTCTATCGGCAGCCCATCCACCACCTTAAACATCCACTCCCAACTCCATGTCTACTGTCTATCCACCGTGTATCTACAAGATGCACTGCAGCAACTTGCCAAGGCTTCTTCAACAGCACCTCCTAAATCCACGACCACCACCACCGAGTAGGACAAGGGTAGCAGGTGCACGGGAACACTATCACCTCCAAGTTCCCCGCCAAGTCACAAACCATCGCAACTTGGACATATATCGCCTTTGCTTCACTGTCGCTGGGTAAAAATCCTGGAACTCCCTCTCTAACAGCACTGTGGGAGCACCTTCACCATGTGGACTGCAGCGGTTCAAGAGGAATGCTCACCACCACCTTCTCAAGGGCAACTAGGGATGGGCAATAAATGCTGGCCTTGCCAACGACGCCGAGATCCAGAGAATGAATAAAAATAAAAATAAACTTACAGCGATAAGGATTCAGCAATAAAACCTGGGAATAGATAAGAAATTAACTGAAGGAATGGAAGCAGCAGGTGCTTGTTAGAAGAGTTTTATCAGGCTGGGGCACCAGTCTTCAGATGGCTCAGTGGGTAGCACTCTCATCTCTGCGTCAGAAGGTTGTGGGTTCCAGTCCCACTCCAGAGACTTAAGCACAAAAATTTAGGCTGACACTCCAGTGCAGTGCTGAGGGAGTGCTGCACTGTCGGAGGTGCCATCATTCGGATGAGACATTAAACTGAGGCCCCGTCTGCTCTCTCAGGTGGACGTAAAAGATCCCATGACACTATTTTGAAGAAGAGCGGGGTGTTATCCTGGCCAATATCTATCCCTTAATCCACATAACAAAACTGATTATCTGGTCATTATCACATTGCTGCTTGTGGGAGCTTGCTGTGTGCAAATTGGCTGCTGCGTTTCCCACATTACAACAGTGACTACACTTCAAAAGTGCTTCATTGGTTGTAAAGCGCTTTGGGATGTCCTGAGGTCGTGAAAGGCGCTATATAAATGCAAGTCTTTCTTTCAAACCATTGAAGAGTACCGACAGATTATATAGTTCGGGCTAAACTACTAAATCAAACTTATTTTTTATTTTTTTAAATCAAGGATAAATCAGGAGATTAGATATTATTTAACTTTCATTGTACATTAACAGGTTTTCTGAGTCCAATATAACAAATGGTGACGTAAGAAAACTACTAGGCACTTGGTCTAAGCGTTAAACAAAGCTTTAATCAACTGTTTTTCAACATGGAGGTCTAGTTGTCCTTCACTAGTTCCTGTTAAAGAATGTCCTGAGCAAGCTGGGCCCATGCCTGAGTATTTATACTCTCCCTGACAGCGCCACCAGCAGGCTGCCCAGTATTATGTCATAAGTCATTTCCATGAATGACAAGATTCATGTCAAATGGTATTTAAGATTTTTAAGGGTCAATTTTAATTCCCTCTACCTGGTGGAAACAGGATAGTAGAGGAGTTAAAATCGAAGGGGACAATTTACCAGCCCATTTGGTCACTATTTGAACTCAGGCCTTCCACTGGCCGGCCCAGGCCCCTGCCTAAATCAGACAGGAGCATCATGAATCCATATAAATTGGGTTATGATGACGTACATAGGACCCTGATACAATTTTAAGAGGCTGCTGGGTGGAGTGTGCCATGGACACTTTGTTCATTAAAACCACGCGGGCAAGAGGAATAGGCCGGAAAAGGTAAGGGTTAAAATTAATTTTGTTGGGCCAGGAGGAGAATGAGGCCTCTCTTCCTAACCCCCCGCCCCACCTGCAATTACACCACCCCCTGGACCCACCTTTCTGTCACTCGGGTCGGCCTCTGGGAAGCCCGCTATTGTGCTGGCCTAGAGCTGGCAGCAGGATGCCCGTTCGGGGAGTGCAGCTTGCAGGATGTATTTTTAACAAGGGACGGCTCTCAACAGGACCGAGCGCCCCCCTCCACCGCTCCACCCTCCACCCCCGACAGGTCTCAGGCGGCCGGTCCGTGCATTCCACTGGACGGCCGCTGGAAGTTAAAGTCCCCCCTCTAGTCCTTTTCCAGAGCCCTTATCAGTGTCTTTTTGAGATATATAATCACGCACTTCAGGTTGCATACAGTCCTGCCTCACCACAGGGACTCAGGCATACAGTACGACTGAGTGAACAACAGGAACTGATCTAAAGAACTAGTCAAAGCTTGTCATATTTATTCCCAAGCTCAGGCAGCTTCTGGTCATAGAACTGTCAATCAAAAGCAGAACAAAAGGCATAATGCTAACATAGCATGTTAATCAACAATGGCACCAAACACTTGCGATAGCCAGGAAATGCTAGTGTTGCAACAATGGCCCTGATATTTAGAGGGAGGCTGGGAAGGAGCAGGGGGATCGTGTTTCCGGGGGTAAACCCGAAATGCCGGGAACGTGGAGGTCCTGCCGAAGTTAACGACGGGGCGTCATTATCATGTTTTTTTTACTCCATTTGCCGCCCGGCAGCTAGTCAGACTAAGAGGCTGGCCAGCTGCCGGGCGGGAAAGGCAGCAGTAGAAGACCACAGCTGGGGTTCGGGAAAGATCGGGGCTTAGGCTCGGTTGGAAGGCAGATCGCAGGGGGGAGTCAGCCGATCGCGACAGACGATTCGCTTGAGGGACCGGGGAGGGGGGGAAGCACTCCTGCGCCTCCTGGCCCACAAGTACTTCTCTAAAAAGCACTTACCCACTGGTTCCGGCAGCTCCCACCTCCCTTTAGCTGCCGGGTTTCCCGGGCCCTGGGAAATTCCCTCCAATGTATTTCTGCCCCACCAATATAATCCACTTTGGACCTTAGAAAGATAGATCAGAGTATTTTGTAAAGGGTGAGAAGCTGGGAACTGTGGAGGAGCAGAGAGTGTTGTGGGTTCAAGTACAGAAATCACTAAAAGCTAGTAGATTTGTACAAAATGTAATTTAAAAGGCTAATGGAATGTTGGTCTTTATTTCAAGGGGGGCTGGAATACAAAGAGATGGAAGATATGTTACAGTAAATAAAGCTCTGGTTAGCCACCATTTAGAGCACTGCGTTCAGTTTTGTGCACCGCACCTCAGGAAGGATATATTGGCCTTGGAGGGGGGGCAGCGCAGATTCACCAGAATGATACCGGGGCTAAAAGGGTTAAATTATGAGGACAGTTTGCACAGACTAGGCTTGTGTTCCCTTGAGTATAGAAGAGTAAGGGGTGATCTAATTGAGGTGTTTAAGATGATTAAAGGATTTGATAGGTTAGATAGAGAGAAACTATTTCCTCTGGTGGGGGAGTCCAGAACAAAGGGGGCATAACCTTAAAATTAGAGCCTGGCCGTTCAGGGGTGATGTCAGTAATTATTTCATACAAAGGGTAGTGGAAATCTGGAACTCTCTCCCCCAAAAAGCTGTTGCGGCTGGGCGTCAATTGAACATTTCAAAACTGAGATTGATAGATTATTGTTTGGCAAGGCTACGGAGCCAAGGCGGGTAGCAAGGTTCTGCATTGAAATTCATTCTCTCTCCTCCTCCCGTGCAGGGATGGACACCCTAGTTGCATCATCAACAGGTAGGCTGAGGTTCCGCTCACCCCAGATCTCCACCAAACCGCCCCCCCCACCCCCCATTGCTCGGTCCTCCCCAGTTATCTCAGGGTCTATATCTCCTTATTTGATGAATAAGCAGATCAAACATTTTGATTTACTTTCCCACAGACACTGTGATCCTATTCTCAACTAGTAGTCTTGAGAGAAAGGACAGCTTTCATTTTATTACCTACCAGTTCAGAAGGATCGATCACTCACTCCCTGTATATGTAATGACAGGAGAAGGGAAGAAATAAACAATGCAATCTTGGAATTCAACTGGATAGGTTAGGGAGGACATGGGGTAACGACTACAAGTCGCGTAAGGGCAGACTGGGTTGGATGTTAGGCTGTTCTTCCCAGTGAATAGTGGACCTGTAGAACACTGATTCATTGTATACCTTCAAGAGAGAGCTGGACCTGTTTCTGTCTGGGGAGGAAATCATGTTGTACAAGGGATAGGTCCCCTCTAATATAAGTCAGGGTTAATGTGGTCCCCTGGACTATTTTGGTCATCTAAAGAGGTTGTAGAGGAATTTTTCATATATTTGTTCTCTAATTGTCCTGGGTTTTTCTCTGGTATTTTGACCCTGGGTGGGTAGAGAGTGTCTGCATTGTGATGGGACAGGCTAGATGGACCAGTTGGTCTTTTCCTGTCTGACATTTTCATATGTTTGGATGGGCTTCAATTTGTCACAATAAGTATTCCATAAGTGATGTCAAATTAGCTAAGGATGAAGTTGAAAAAGATCTCAGGGCTTTAGTAGACTTAATACTCAATGTGGTCAGACACTGCAGAGCAATAATTAACAAAACCAACAGAATGCTGAGGTATATAACCAAAACAGTGGAGTACAAATCAGAGGGATGCTTGAACCATATAGTGTTCCAGTAGGACCATATCTTGAGTAGTGTGTCTAGTTATGGTCACCGAGATACAAGAGTGACTTTGAAGTCTTGGAGCTGATTCAGCAATGAGACAGATCCCTAGTGTCAGAGAACTGAGCACAGACTGCAGAAATGTGGACCTTTTTGGCCTTGAAAGGAGGAAATGGAGACGTGATCTTGTAAAGGTATATAAGATAATAAACGATATAGGAAAAGTAGATCTGAAAGACTACTTGAAACTCGTACAAGTGTAAGACACACATGAAATTGACTCCTAGGTGAAGTAGTGGAGGTGAAAACCCTGGTACCTTTGACGAAATAGTTGGGAGGACTATCCGGTCTTTATGGTGGTGAGGTAAGATTGTAAAGGAATGAGCCATATTTCAGAAAAATACACCATCCTATGAACAGAATTCTGACATTATTAAAATATGACAAACTGGGGTTAAAAATCTAAAAGCCTCAACGACACAAGCTGTAAACAGAAATACAGCTTCTGAGATAAGATGAAGTGTTAACACAAAGCTGTAAACACCATACAAGCTTTTGAAATGGGAAATGGTTATTGACACAGAGATAATGGCCCTATTGAAGAAGCAAAGGCTTGCTTCCAAGGAGTCTGCAGTTTGGAACCAACACAATAGCTATACTTAGTTTAAAGTGTTAAAAGCAAACACTTCGAACAGGAACACAAAACATTAACCAACCATGTGCCTTTGTAAAAGTAACATCAGGAAACACAATTATATATACAACCACTTGAAATAACTAAGAAATGCATGGAACACCCTGGTTGAAGTGGTTTTGATTTACATATTGTAAATATGATACCTACAGAACACTTTGAAGAAATAATATCAATAGATGTACCAAGCAATCACATTGTGTTTGTATTGAAAATGGAACAGTTAGTAGACATGACGTCTGCTTATAACCAGTTAAGGGGATATTAAGAATTCAATAGAAGACCTCGTAAGAATGGCATCAAATAGATAAATCTGTTAAACCATATTTGATGATAAGTTATGAAACACCTATACAGCAGACAGGATTCTGAGAGTTAGCAGCTGAACTAACAGTAAGAATAGAAAGAAGTCAACAGAAAGACTGACTAGAGATAATTAGCTTACACCAGCAGAAAACTTCAAAGTAGATACCACTGCAAAAAGAGTATAAGATATGGGATTTTCAAATTGGAAAACAGAAGTCGCTGGAAAGTATTTTGAACTGTTAAAGTTGCGATTGACTCATCAGCTGTTAACTAAATGTCGGTTCCTTAATAAATCTATATATTTTTAGAATTGTCTCACAGAGTATTTCTGTATCAACCTCGCAAACTCAAATCTCTGTACACTCTTTTGTGAGGAGTTGCAGAATTCTGGGGGGTTTTCCGGACCCTCATAATATCTGGAAGGTTACAGTCTAGTTAAACTTATTAAAAGTGCTATCTGGAGGAAGGTAATATCTTCAAGTCATTTATTTCCTTTAGGGAGAGATAGTTTGGACCTTTGGACCCAATTAAGCGTCTTATAGGATTCGGCTATCTCTAACTTTAGTTGAAGGGGAACGTCTGGGGAATACGCCTGATCTGGGGTAGCCCGAGAAGGGCTAGGACTTGTAATTATCCCTTCAGTTGGCACCCAACGTGTGTGTTAACGAGTTGATACAGAACTATACTTATATTTATATCTATATATATCCTATAGATTGTTAGGTATAGAAGGAGTGTTTACTGACAGCGTACTAAGACCCAGATTTAAGTTTCTAGAGACGACAAGTCCCTGATCAGGCCTTGTAGAACTTAAATCAGAACTCCCTCAATATACCATTGAGGTCTAGAAGCTTCTTATAAAGTTCATATTAAACCCTAACCGAGGTTAGGTCCTGACGCAATTAAACCCTAACCGAGGTTAGGTCCTAAAGAAATGGCAAACCCTGTCAGAATTGGCCAAGTCTTTTTATTAGGAAATTCAAATGATTGCTTTATTAGGGGAAATAATCCTATCCCAGTACCTCCACAAAAACCAAGTGATAATTTTTGAAATAGAAGGTTTTGATGCCGAAGGAGCCGTTAGAACTCATGGCACGATTAATGTTGATCCCCAGAACCAGGGGATACAGAATATCCAGTGGGATAATCAAACAAATACTCCAAATCCACTAAATTCCTTAATGATAAGGTGCATACCTGCACAATTCGGAGGCCTAATGAACGGTGCCCAACAAGGTGGTGGCAACCATGGCCGAATAGCAGGACCTGGAGCAGCCTATGCTCCTGGGGGCCATGGATTCCAGTTAAGGTGGCAAGCTCATGATGAAATAAATGACCAGAATCTTCGAGAAAACTATAGACAGCTTAGAATCCATTCTAATAAACGGTCCGACAAACCCCCTAAGGGATCTGGAAAACATGATACCCTCAAGAGGGAGGAACAAAAAACAGTTAAAATAATTAAAGACAAAGCAGCAAATGAAACTCAGGATCCTGAGGATGAGCAATCCCAGGATTGGAGGCCTGGCACCCAGCCAGGGCCTCTTGAATTCCCCTATGCCCTGGCAACCTTGCCCACAAACACACAAGTGAAGGCCCTGTTTGATACGGGAGCTGATTACACTGTAATGGACCCCGAAATTATAAAAACTAAGTGGACAGATTTGGGAGACCCAAGTTGTAAAAAAACCATTCGGGGGATTCACACAAGACGAAACCAAAATGATTAATTTTTGCAAAATACCTATTACTATATATGGAATCACGGTGACCCTAGATGTAGGACTGGTACCACAATTGGCCTGTTCCCTCATTATAGGACAACCAGACATGAAACATTATCTTAAAATTTCAACCAAACCTGTAGAAGCATCCACAGACCAGGATGACAGGGAAAAACATGTTCGGACACAGCTTGATCGAACTTGCCTAGAGGGGGGAGGCAAAGACCTCCTCGAACAACGCCATCCAAATCAATGTGGAAAGATAGACATCAAACCCCACCCACTTGATGCTGGCTGGCACAAATCTAAAAAACAGTGGCCTATCCAAGACCACAAAGGAAAAATAGATCTCCTAACAACGCTCAAAGAACTAACAGAACAAGGTGTCTTAATCAAAATGGCATCTAGAACTAATTCACCATTGTTTGGTGTTGCTAAACCAGATGGGAGGTGGAGATTAGTGGTCGATTATACAGCCTTAAATAAGGTAACGGCCCCACATACTGCACAACAGCAAAATTCCACAGCCCTTCTCTCTGGAATCACGAGGGAAAAATATAAATCTTGTATTGATCTAGCAAACGGCTTCTGGTCACATCCAATCGAAAAAGCTGATTGGCCAAAAACAGCGATGACTGGACCCGATGGTCATCAGTATTACTGGACCAGATTGCCCCAGGGATTTCAAAACAGCTCCTAACCTTTGTGTTGAGCTTTGTTAGAATATAAGTGGCCAAAGACAGAAAGGTCAGAGTCAGAATTGAATGGGAGTTAGTTGAAATGATGTGCCACAAGACTGTCAGGATCATACATGGATAGAACGGAAATGTTTAGCAAAGCAGTCCCTAATCTGTCTTAGGCCTTCCCATTGTAGAGGAGTACAGTATAGTAGATTGGAAGAAGTACATGTAAATTGCTGTCTCATTGCAAGGAATAGTTGAAATGCAAAGGTGTGGTAAGAGGCAAATGGATAGTTGTTGAATCAAAATGGGAATAGAGGGAAAGAGAGGGGAGGAAATGATGTGCTTGGTGGTGAGATCATGTTGTAGATGGCAAAAATAATGGAACATGATCTCTCGGATACAGAGACTAGTGGGTTGAAAGGTGAGGACATGAGGAACCTGGACTTTGTTGTAAGACAAGGGGGAGTTTGTGAACAAAATGGGGTGAATATAGTCAAGGGCTCTGCCAGTCGCAGATCAGGGGAATCCTTAACTAAGGAAAAAGACCATTTCAGACATTCTGTTGCTGGGTCAGGGCAGATACGATGGAGATGAAGAAACTGGGATAAAGGAATTGTTTTTGTAGGAATGGGATGGGAAAAAACATAATCCAAGTGATTGTGGGAGTCTGTAGGCTGGTAACAGATAGTTGTAGAAAGCCCACAGTCAGAGATGGGGGGGTAAGAAATCAATAAACACTCAGAAATGGACCATGTAAAAATGATAGATCGATGAAATGGAAATCATAGTCAATGAAGTCCTCCAGATTGGAGCAAGAGCAACAGGCAGCATCGGCAAAACCGTCAATGTGGTGAGCAATGATGAAGGAAGGACTCCGAGTAGGATTGGATCAAGGAGTGTTTCACACAGCCCACAAAAAGATAGGCCGATCTGGGACCCATACATGTTCCCACAGTGACACCTGGAGAAAGTGCTCGGTGCTGAAAGGTGAGAGCAGATTCAGCCAAGCAAAGGAGGGCGGACTGCAGTGATCTTTACATGTGACGGGTCAACACTATTGTTTTCGTCCTCTCTGATTAGAACAGGAAGCTTTCTGGTGTTTGTCCTAACCCAGCGGGACAAATTTGTGGCAAACAACTTGGGCCCAAATTGGACGATGATGAAAAACATGTCTCTGCTGCATCGCCCAATCAGCATCCAACTGAAAGCTAATGGATGCCATGAACTAATTAGTACTTCCTGTCAGGAGGGTCTCCACTTCCTGCTTCTATTGTGTCTGACCGGACAAACACCTTTTAGCTCGTTCTTATTTTCTAATATGACGTGCGATTGTATTGACAAAACATTCTTTGCGATTTGTTACTTCCTCTTGCTTGGCCCCTTTTTCTATGAAAGGTGAAGGGCCACAGAAGCCAGCTCTTGTGTCAGATATTTAGTCACACTTTAATTGTGTAAGTTAGTTAAATTTGATCTTTTCTTCAAAATGCGTGACTTTGCAAATGCCTGAGATCAACTAGAGGGCAATTGGAGCTGCTTGTAAGTTTCAGGCTCCAGATAGAGACAACCGAGCAAGAAATGGTTAACTTTTGCTTGTTCATTTTATTTGAAATATTGATTTGCATCTGCAACAAAGCGTGATCAACATGCACGAGATACAAGCTTTTTTACATATACTATTGGATGTCCTGTGACACTGCTTATGGTAAGATAGGCAGTTTTATAAGGATAGGTGTGTTATATAAAGAAATACTAGATGGATTATAAGATAAAGAATGGCATCATTTACAATCTTAGGATGTCCCAAAGCGCTTTACAGCCAATGAAGTACTTCTGAAGTGTAGTCACTGTTGTAATGTAAGTAATGTAAGATTTGATAGAGGTGTTCAAAATCATGAGGGGTCCAGACAGAGTAGATAGAGAGAAACTGTTCCCATTGGTGGAAGGGTCGAGAACCAGAGGACACAGATTTAAGGTGATTGGCAGAAGAACCAAAGGCGACGTGAGGAAAAACTTTTTTACGCAGCGAGTGGTTAGGATCTGGAATTCACTGCCTGAAAGGGTGGAGGAGGCCGACTCAATCATGGCTTTCAAAAAGAGAATTGGATAAGTACCTGAAGGAAAAACATTTGCAGGGCTACGGTGAAAGGGCGGGTGAGTGGGACTAGCTGAGGTGCTCTTGCAGAGAGCCGGCATGGGCTCGACGGGCCAAATGGCCTCCTTCTGTGCTGTAACCATTCCATGATTCTATGTGCCAACCTATTTATACACAGCAAGATCCCACAAACAGCAATGCGACAACGACCAGATAATCTGTTTCTTTAGTGATGTTGGTTGAGGTATAAATATTGACCAGGACACCAGGAGAACTCACTTACTCTTCTTCAAATAGTGCCATGGGGTCTTTTACGTCCACCTGGGAGAGCTGACGGGGACTCGGTTTAACGTTGCATCCGAAAGACGGCACCTCCGACAGCGCAGCACTCCCTCAGCACTGCACTGGAGTGTCAGCTGAGATTTTATGCTCAAGTCTCTGGAGTGGGACTTGAACCCACAACCTTCTGACAGTGCTAACACTGAGCCAAGGCGGTCACATGTGAAATGCAATGTCTTATTTTCTGAACTACAGCTGAGTGTAACCCAACTCATCCCTCAGTTGGTAGCCCTCTTAGTCCCGAGTCAGGCACCACTGAAGACTTGAGTACGTAATCTGGGATGAGATGGCAGTGCAGCGAGTGCTGCATTGTTAGAGGTGAAGTCTCTCAGGTGAGAAGTTACACCTGTCTGTCTGTTTAGGTGGCGATAAAATATTCGCTTACTGGAGAAGAGCAGGGCGTTCTCCTGGAATTATGGTCAACATTCCTCCCTCAATCAGCAGCAGCCACCAAGAGCAGACAGACTGGTCATCCATCTCAATTGCTGCTTGTGGGATCTCGGGCAAATTGTCATTATAGAACAACAGTGACCAAAATTAGTTCATTGGTTGTGAAGTGCTTTGGCACATCCCAAGGATACGATAAGATGTGAAATAATTACCAGTTCTTTCCTTCTGCTGCCAGGGGCCATTTCTGTGCCTTTTGGAGGTCTCAGGTCAATTAGAGGACAGACTGATTTTGTTTTCTTCATTTTTGTTTAAACTCCTGAATGTGAAACTCGTTTTGGTTGCTGGGAATTGAGGATTTGTCTGTGGGTTGGAAATACCTGATTTCTGGGGTTTTTTAAATAAAAATTTGCATCCAAAACTAAGCATACCACTTTAAAGTGCGTGTTACACACAAGGTTTATTTGGAATAATTACAGTCGCCACCACTTACACCATCCACACTTATCGTGGGCAACCGTTTAAACAGGGCAAATGGCGCTTACCATTTGCCATTCCTACTGAATCGATAGCAAAGGTGCTGCTTCTAATACATTAAGTGTAGCAGCTATTTCGGGCAATTAAAAGCGCGATTAAGTACTCTTGACTATTCACCGGAGGTGCTGAGCTGCCTCAGTGCTGCAGTGACACGGTTTGTATCTGGCTTCAATTGCCGTTCTGTCGGAGAAGAGCACAGCGCCATCGATCGACAATCGTCAATGTCTCCATGGTGGTCAATGCAGGGAACAGAGGGTTGCTGTAGGAACTATACTGGATGTTAGATCGCGCCTGTTTCAGTCAAACAGCCATTATCTTAACAGCTGCGTCCTTTAAAACTTTGGGGCTGGCAAAACAAGGACCCCTAGATCAGATTTAGGTGCAGGAACTAAATATCTCTGTCAAGTTTAGAGAGATAACGGGGTCAATACTAACCCACCACGTGACGGGAGAGGGTCGGGGGCAGGGGGGGTTAAAAATTAAAAATTACGGAACACGTCCCCAACCCGCCGTGTACGCGCCTGCCGCCATTCTTATGGCGACGGGTTGTGTGCCGTGAGTGTCCTGTCTTGGCGAGGCAGAACGCTTCATTGTACTTAAATCAGGCTCCACAAGGTAAGTGATTGTAGAGCACGCCTGGTGGGCCAGGAGGAGCAGGAGTGCCCAACCACCCACCTCTCAGCTTCCCTTCTGCTGACCACGGCCTCTCCTCGCTGCCACGATTGGTCTACCCCTCTCCCCCAACCTTTCCCTCCCTCCCGATCGGTGCGGTCGGACACCCCCCCCCACCGACCAAGCCCCAATCTTTCCCGATTGCCGGGCACCATTCCCCCAACAGTCCCAGGATGTGGCCTTCTACCGCTGGCCTTCCCCGCCCGGCAGCCTGTCAATCTGGCCCGCTGCCGGGCAGGAAACGGAAGAAGAAAATGATAATGTGGTCCTGCCGTTAAATTCGGCGGGACATCCACATCCCCGGGATTTCGAGGCCCCCCCACCTGCCTCTCCGTAAATATCGGGGCCAAAGTTTTGATTTGCCGCTTTGACTCTTTTACCATCCACCGTATAGCGGGCAAATCGCGTTAACACCAACGCCCCCGATATAAGCGGTGGAGACTGCACCACACTGTCGCATCACACCCTGTCATCGTGGCACAATATTGGCATGGCGACTAAAGTTATCCTGAACATATGAACACACAGTGCTGTGCCAAGGAACGCAGAACAATTAAATAGAGAAAAGTGAACGATGTAATGTTTGTGTTCAGTTATTTTTCACTGGCTTCTTTCCTTGAACTGGTACAGCTGTTGCCTGATTTGCTTGCGGCCCCGAGATTTCAAATTGGAATCAACCCTTTATGCGATCCACAACTCTCAAAGGATACATTTTGTCTCCAAACAATGATCTACACACATCCCGTTTGTTTATTTTCTTTTAATGCCATTTGTTTACAGTGAAAAGAATAAGTACAGTTAGATTTACACTCAGGGGATGAAGTAACTTATTGCCAATACTAGGTCTTCAGAGAAAATGGCCCCTTAAGTATGCCAAGTGATGATTCTTTTTAGCCAATCTATTTATGTGCTTTGATCTCTTTCCATGTCTGACCAGTAATAGACAATGGACATTGGTGAGCTGTCATCCAACACCATCGTCTCAACTGATCTTGAAGTCATTGATGTTTTGGGCTTCCTTGGTGTATATTGTGAGTTTTTAATGTCACTCCAGACCGGCTTTCAGAGTCAGTTTTATTTAAATACATCTGTTAGATTAATTAGTAATGAGATAAGTTAAAAGCTGATGTATGCTGGCGGGGCTTCTATATACACGTACTCAGACGCCCCAAGAACAACAGCCTTGCTTTTGAATTTAATCCCATCTCCCCCATTCAGGCCTCAGGTGCCTATCTACACGATCTACAAGCCAATGTTTATGTTCAGTCATTCTTCACATAACCGGCCATCGCTGGTTGCTAACATCTGGCTGTACACATGTTGTCTGTCTTGTTTGCAGCCCCGGATTTCAAATAGATTGCAAGTTTAGAAATAGTTTTCCGACCCATTGTGGTTCAAAACTACCGAGTTTCCTATCAAAGCTACACAGACTACACGCAGAACCGTCCTCCATTTTGGCAAGCGCAGCACTGTCCAAGTTGAATTGAAGATGACTAAGTACCCATCAATAAACCACTGGAACATCTGCACTCTCAAAACATCCTTCTCTCCCTTCCTCATGGATCTGGCTCCTTGGTGTCCGTAGATTTCTGTATATACAGGGATGGGTCAGATCCGCAGGATGTTCCAAGCCGCTCATGTTCTTAGACCTTAACCATGGTGAGACCACTGGTGTCCACAGGAAAGTTCATTAGTCCAACTTTGTCCACCTTCCTCCTAACTGCGAAACTCTTGTGTACCGGGGCTCCAACCGTCGCGAAGGACACGTGTACCGCATTGAGGGCAGGGTTCACCTGGATGTCCGATTCGGAGTTGTACACATCTGTCAAACAAAAGTTGAAATGGATTTAACTCCACTAGTGTATAGCTCCACCAATCCCAATTAAAATGCATTCTCCTACAGGAAGTTAAATCACTAGCAGTCCTTTATGTGGCCTCCATTTTCTCCCCTCTTCCCCTGAAGAAGGTGCTGACTTTAGTTGGATCACGGTCCCATCGATAGCCGCAGTCTCCCACTACCTCGGCCCTGTGTAACCCTAGATAGTGAGTGCAGGCAGGCTGACAGTTCAGTGCATTCTGAGGGAGTGCTGTACTGTGTTTTTGGATGAGACATTAAACCACGGCCCCGTCTGCGCAAGTTAGATGCTCCAGTGGCTACAATTCAACGGTATTAAACTGTCCGTGACGCATTTTGGGACATCCTGAGGTCATGAAAGGTGCTATATAAATGCAACTTCTTTCTTGCTTGCTTATTATTGCTCTCATGTCAAGGGCCGACATAACTCACTGTGGCTGCAACCGTTAGTATTTCTGAAGCAAAAGTCAATATCACATTTGCCATAATCTTTTACCCGCCTCATAACCCATTTAATCCTAGTGAAGGGTCTTCTCCAAGTGCAGCAGAAATCAATAAATCCCATTTCAGATGAGTTATCTGAACCAAAGCTTCTATTGCGAAATCTGTACTGGGGCCAATGCAACTAGGGGAAAACAAGCTCCACTTATAGTAGCCAGTCTATATTGTATTATGACTTCATCAAGTCACACTTACAACTCCCTCTTCGACAGAAAAACCAAATGCAATCTCTATAACCTGTCATAAGAATTGTGTGTGCCTTCCCGAAGAAAGTATTCTAGGCAGAGTCAACTATCGCAACAGCCAGCTTAGCTAGCTTAAACACACAACTTTGTCCTGTCTAACATCTTATAGCAGCCCCTTTCTGAGAAGCATCAAGCTTACAACGGCTGACTCCTGCACACTGGCAGGGCAAAGAGGGGGAGGGAGGAGAAATCGGACAGGTCAGGGGTGGAAAGTTACTGTTGCACCACAATATTATTCATAAACCTCAGCCTACTTCACAACTATAACACTTGCTGCCAATAGAATAATGGGTGGCAGTGTCTTTGCTCTAAAGTACTCTCCTCCCCACTGATAGGAGAAACTATCAAGAGGATATGGTGCAACTTTTCATCGTGAAAGAGCAGCTTGCCTGAGACCCACCCTATGTTGGACTTCCATGTCAGGCAGGACCTCCTTGGGTGCAGAAAAGATTTACGAGAATGATTCCAGGGATGAGGGACTTCAGTTACGCGGATAGACTGGAGAAGCTGGGGTTGTTCTCCTTAGAGCAGAGAAGGTTGAGAGGAGATTTGATAGAGGTATTCAAAATCATGAGGAGTCTGGATAGAGTAGATCGAGAGAAACTGTTCCCATTGGCAGAAGGGTCAAGAACCAGAGGACACAGATTTAAGGTGACTGGCAAAAGAACCAAAGGCGACATGAGGAAAAACTTTTTTACGCAGCGAGTGGTTAGGATCTGGAATGCACTGCCTGAAAGGGTGGTGGAGGCAGACTCAATCATGACTTTCAAAAGGGAATTGGATAAGTACCTGAAGGAAAAAAGTTTGCAGGGTTACAGGGAAAGGGCGGGGGAGTGGGACTAGCTGTAGTGCTTTGCAGAGAGCCGACACGGGCTCGATGGGCCAAATGGCCTCCTTCTGTGCTGTAACCATTCTATGGGTAGCTCCCAGTAGGTCAAGGAGATTGATGTTCTTCATGGTCTTGGATGGCAACCAATCATTTTTTTTTAATTGCACAGGATTTGTTTTCTCCCTCCAAATGCAGGTGAGAAGGTTGTGATTGGGAGTTCCTAAAAATGCACTTAAAGCCATAATAAATCTCTAATCTCAATGTCACCTACCACTACTTTTCGCTTTACCTCGGCTTCTATCATTCTCTTTTCGACCTTGATGGTGTCCAGCGCTTTGGGTCTTGGTCTTCAGCTAGGTTTCTCAGTTATCCAATCCTCACTACTGTCACTTTTAAATCAAAAAGGGGTCATTTTATATCTGTGGTGTGACGATGCTGAACAGGCAGCTAGAGTTAGATGTCTACTTCCAGGCCCCTGTCACCCAGGAGTGTGAACCCTAAGACAGAGCTGCTCGAAGACCCAACCAAGATCCCACCCTTCCGTGTCCTGCTTTTTTTAAAAAAACATTAGGGGGAAAAATTTGGTTGCTTTGTGCCTCCCTTTAGTGTCGCGCCCGGGCGCAAAGCCCCTAGCGCCCGGGTAAGGCGCCGCTAACGCCTCCCATGAAATTCAGCATGAGGTTAGCGGCGGCAGGTAGCACCCCAGGCGATTACGTCATCACCGTGCGCAGCGCCCCGGCCGCAAACTTGGCTCGCGCCCCTTGACCTACCGCCGGACGCTATGTCCGATAGGGTCGGGGGGAATGTTTTTGCGGCCAGGGTGGCGCAAATTAAAGGGCAGGTGCCGGGCGGCCATTTTTTTTTGGCGCCGCCTGCCAGAACCTGGCCCCCTCTCGCCTCCTCCCGTGGGTGCCGGGCTCTTTTGCCGTCACCCGGCAGTCCATCAGGGCCCCGGTGCGCGCTGCGCTAGGCCCCTCCCCTTTAATCAAGGGAGGGAGGCTGCAGTACCGCGGCGCTACGTGCTGACGCGCGCGCCGCTGCTGCACGTAGCGCCGCGATATTTAATGGGAGCTCCCCAAGAGGGAGGGGGAGCGCTTTCAGTAGCGCCCCGCCTCCTGCTTGGGGTGCTACCACTCAATTTCGGGCGTGGGGGTGCTAACTGCGCTAAAAGTAGCGCCCCGGGGAAGTTAGCGCCACAAAGGGGGAGCGAGCCAATTTTTCCCCCCTCGATGTATTTGTAAGCTGGGCACAGGGTGGAAGAGTGGGTCACCACATCACTCGTTCTACTCTAGTCGTGCCAGGGCCCTCACCACCAATGCTAAGATGGAGCAGTCTGCTGGCGCAAGGCTTTCTGCTGATTAATGCAATCCTGAGAATTGGTCGAACTCACCAGTGAGAGTCAGCAAGATCAAATCTGAGCCAAGGCTTGATTTAAACTCTTGACCCTCCCCCCTGGATGAGAGCCCAGAAGCTTGCAGTCTGGGTTCTCTATCCATGCCCAACTAAAAGTAATGAATTAGGATTTAACGTTACTCAGTCCATTGTACCGGTGATGCATTTGGCCTGTGTTTGCTGGTCTGAGAACTCCCTGAAGGGTCCACTGGGGTCTCTTCCCGTAGCCGTCTGGTTCCTCGCTGCAAATCCCACCTTCTGTGCGATTTTGTCTTCTATTTCATCTGCCCAAGACATATTCCAATCCCAAATCTGACCAGGTTCAGATTCTGGGCACCCACTCGTGACCTCTGATCCTTCTGAGGGATTGTGGGATACAGCAGCATCAGGGAAGGCCGAAGGCAGAAAGGAGGTTGTAGGGAGAGCTGGAATTAGAGGAAAAAAGTGGGTTAAAATCATGCAATTAATCTCATTTTATATCGTGGAACAACTCCGTATGTATTCAAAACTAAAGCAAAAAACTTAAGAAGCAATAAATTAAGAGCAGACCGAAAGGTGCGGCAAAGGATTCAAATATCAGGGACAGGTTAAAAATCAGGAGGTGAGATGGAATGCAACCTGGGAAAGCTAATGATGCACAGTATAAATGGCTCAAAAGACAATGAGATGTATTTCTGAAGACAGCAGGGGCCGGTGCTGTGAGTTAGATCTATCAGCAAGAGGTTTGTTGTGCCTTCCGGCCATCTCTTATTCCTAAAAATACTTATTGTGTGCACGTGTGTGTGAGATACACAGACAGCGAGAAGAGAGACAGAGAGGGAACTAGGCAGACATAGAGGGAGAGAAGAGAGAGAGAAAAAGAGACAGCGAGAGGGACGTATACAAGTTTGTAAACCTATTTGGTCTAAAGTTTTTCATAGTTTGCCAGACTATATATGACCAGTGACACAACAACAACAACAACTTGTATTTATATAGCGCTTTTAACATTGTAAAACGTCCCAAGGCGCTTCACAGGAGTATTGTAAGACAAAACAATTTGACACTGAGCCGCATAAGAAATAATTAGGGCAGGTAACAAAAAGCTTGGTCAAAGAGGTAGGTTTTAAGGAGCATCTTAAAAGAGGAAAGAGAGGTAGCGAGGTGGAGAGGTTTAGGCAGGAAACGGAAGGCACAGCCACCAATGGTTGAGTGATTATAATCAGGGATGCTCAAGAGGGCAGAATTAGAGGAGCGCAGATATCTCGGGGGGTTGTGGGGCTGGAGGAGATTACAGAGATAGGGAGGGAGCGAGGGCCATGGAGGGATTTGAAAACAAGGATGAGAATTTTGAAATCGAGGCATTGCTTAACCGGAGCCAATGTAGGTCAGCGAGCACTGGGGTGATGGGTGAACGGGACTTGGTGTGAGTTAGGACACGGGGAGCGGAGTTTTGGATGACCTCAAGTTAACGTAGGGTAGAATGTGGGAGGCCAGCCAGGAGTGTGTTGGAATAGTCAAGTCTAGAGGTAACAAAGGCACGGATGAGGGTTTCAGCAGCGGATGAGCTGAGGCAAGGGCGGAGACGGGCGATGCTACGGAGGTGGAAACAGGCGGTCTTAGTTATGCCGTGGATATGTGGTCGGAAGCACATTTCAGGGTCAAATATGACACCAAGCTTGCGAACAGTGTGGTTCAGCCTCAGACTGATGTTAGGGAGAGGGATGGAGTCAGTGACTAGGGAACGGAGTTTGTGGCGTGGACCGAAAACAATGGCCTCGGTGTTCCCAATATTTAATTGGAGAAAATTTCTGCTCATCCAGAACTGGATGTCAGACAAGCAGTCTGACAATTTAAAGACCGTGGAGGGGTCGAGAGAAGTGGTAGTGAGGTAGAGCTGGGTGTCATCAGCGTACATGTGGAAACTGACGCTGTGTTTTCGGATGATGTCGCCAAGGGGCAGCATGTAGATGAGAAATAGGAGGGGGCCAAGGATAGATCCTTGGGGGACACCAGAGGTAACGATGCGGGAGCTGGAAGAGAAGCCGTTGCAGGTGATTCTCTGGCTACGATTAGATAGATAAGAATGGATCCATGTGAGTGCAGTCCCACCCAGCTGGACGACGGTGGAGAGGACTGGAGAAGGAGAAGGTTACATCCTCGTGTGTATCTCATTGTGTATCACAGTGATAAACCCGTGCACGTCGCTCACAAGGTTGGTTTCTTTTCTCCTCCCAATTATTCCCCTCTCCTATCCTCTCCTCTCTTTGTCCTCTCATATTAGTGCAGCAGGGGGCAGCGACCTACTGGCAGGCCATTCAAGTGACCATTCTTCAATGGGAGCCTGGGCAGTGTCAGCAGACTAACGCTCCATGAAGAACATCACAGCTAAGCCCAAGCCCGTTCTCACCTGACATTGACAGCTGGAACCCTCTATCGGGGACTCCGGAGGGCGATCGGGAGCGGGGACTCCGGAGGGCGATCGATCGGGAGCGGGGACTCCGGAGGGCGATCGATCGGGAGCGGGGACTCCGGAGGGCGATCGATCGGGAGCGGGGACTCCGGAGGGCGATCGATCGGGAGCGGGGACTCCGGAGGGCGATCGATCGGGAGCGGGGACTCCGGAGGGCGATCGATCGGGTGCGGGGACTCCGGAGGGCGATCGATCGGGAGCGGGGACTCCGGAGGGCGATCGATCGGGAGCGGGGACTCCGGAGGGCGATCGATCGGGAGCGGGGACTCCGGAGGGCGATCGATCGGGAGCGGGGACTCCGGAGGGCGATCGATCGGGAGCGGGGACTCCGGAGGGCGATCGATCGGGAGCGGGGACTCCGGAGGGCGATCGATCGGGAGCGGGGACTCCGGAGGGCGATCGATCGGGAGCGGGGACTCCGGAGGGCGATCGATCGGGAGCGGGGACTCCGGAGGGCGATCGATCGGGAGCGGGGACTCCGGAGGGCGATCGATCGGGTGCGGGGACTCCGGAGGGCGATCGATCGGGAGCGGGGACTCCGGAGGGCGATCGATCGGGAGCGGGGACTCCGGAGGGCGATCGATCGGAAGCGGAGACTCCGGAGGGCGAGCGATCGACGGCAGGGACTCCGGAGAGCGATCGATTGGGAGCGGGGACTCCGGAGGGCGATCGATCGGGAGCGGGGACTCCGGAGGGCGATCGATCGGGAGCGGGGACTCCGGAGGGCGATCGATCGGGAGCGGGGACTCCGGAGGGCGATCGGGAGCGGGGACTCCGGAGGGTGATCGATCAGGAGCGGGGACTCCGGAGGGCGATCGATCGGGAGCGGGGACTCCGGAGGGCGATCGATCGGGTGCGGGGACTCCGGAGGGCGATCGATCGGGAGCAGAGACTCCGGAGGGCGATCGATCGGGAGCGGGGACTCCGGAGGGCAATCGATCGGAAGCGGAGACTCCGGAGGGCGAGCGATCGACGGCAGGGACTCCGGAGAGCGATCGATCGGGAGCGGGGACTCCGGAGGGCGATCGATCGGGAGCGGGGACTCCGGAGGGCGATCGGGAGCGGGGACTCCGGAGGGCGATCGATCGGGAGCGGGGACTCCGGAGGGCGATCGATCGGGAGCGGGGACTCCGGAGGGCGATCGATCGGGAGCAGGGACTCCGGACAGCGATCAATCGGGAGCAGGGACTCCGGAGGGCGATCGATCGGGAGCGGGGACTCCGGAGGGCGATCGGGAGCGGGGACTCCAGAGGGCGATCGGGAGCGGGGACTCCAGAGGGCGATCGGGAGCGGGGACTCCAGAGGGCGATCGGGAGCGGGGACTCCAGAGGGCGATCGATCGGGAGCGGGGACTCCGGAGGGCGATCGATCGGGAGCAGGGACTCCGGAGGGCGATTGGGAGCGGGGACTCCGGAGGGCGATCGATCGGGAGCGGGGACTCCAGAGGGCGATCGATCGGGAGCGGGGACTCCAGAGGGCGATCGGGAGCGGGGAATGCGGAGGGCGATCGATCGGGAGCGGGGACTCCAGAGGGCGATCGATCGGGAGCGGGGACTCCAGAGGGCGATCGGGAGCGGGGAATGCGGAGGGCGATCGGGAGCGGGGAATGCGGAGGGCGATCGATCGGGAGCGGGGACTCTGACTGACTTTATCACCTAATTCAGGAGCATCGAGACCAATCGCAGCGTCTAAACTGCTGACTCAGCTAAGATCAGCCAACAACAAAAGTGGGGAATCTCGGCCTCTCTGCTCTATGTGGCCTAGTATTGCTTAGGGAAGAGCCTTTGCCCAGTAGGCCATGGGGGAACTAAGGAATCCTCTCTCCATCAAAGCCATTTTAATTGTAAACAATTCCTGTAAACGAGACATAGCGGCATGAACCACACACGACTCCTGTGAGAATTTCATCATCACTTTGCTCAACTATGAAGTTGAACGAGACCAGGACAGATTTAGGATACAGAAGCAGATTAATTAATTGAAGTACTGTCTGCTGCTCAATCAGCATTTCTATAGCCACAGACTCTGGATCAAACCTTAATGTAGGCCGTAAATATCGTAGCCTCAGTGACACAAAAAACCCAATAAACACTGACACCAATTTAAATGCATTTTACAATTACCCAGTAAATGAGCAGACAGCAATCCAATAAAACAGGACTTTTACGTTTCATTTATTCCGTGTAGTGAACTGCTCGAAAAACAGGCCTGTTGCAAAGGTCAGGGGAATAGATGTTTATCATCATGACATGTGTACCATACAGTCCATTTAGAAAGACCTTCAAAGCAGATTTGTATGGTTCGATACCAACGATGTAGTGCCTTCATCCAGGCACTAGAGGGGGAACTATGAGTATTCTGATAGAACAAAGACCATGCTGGCCTGAATCACTTGTAGCGATCGAGGACTCTTCCTTTCAATAAATAATCAGGGCTTGTAATTCCACTGGGGTTCCGCCGGTCTCCTGACCACAACTCCAGCGGGCGACCAGCCTGATCCACCCCACCGCCCCTGGGAAACGTTGTAGACCCAGTTACTCCAGAACTCCGCCGTTCGAGAGTTTCCTCGCTGACTTGAAAGGGGCAGAACTTCCATCCGTCCCTTGCAAGGCAAATGCCGGGCAGGGAGCGGGAGCGGGGACTCCCGAAGCTGCGAGTTCCTGCTCCTGATCCACAGCCGGGACCCAGCGTGTCACGTGCGTCACACACGAGATGGGGAGCGTCACACACAGAACACACGGGATGGGGAGCGTCACACACAGAACACTCGGGATGGGGAGCGTCACACACAGAACACACGGGATGGGAGCACCACACATGGGATGGGAGCGCCACACACGGAACACATGGGATGGGAGCGACACACACGGAACACATGGGATGGGAGCGCCACACACGGGATGGGAGCGCCACACACAGAACACACCAAGGTGGACTGTGTGACATTAAAGATAAAGAACGGAGGACCGACTAAATATTATTTAGTGGGAGAGCCAATCGCTCATATGGCAATAATGTTTTAAAATATCATCTATTTTGCTGCATGACATTCTGAATAGCTCCATATTGTGAAATGGGCTTGCAGTCTGTCACTTTTGCTGATCATAAAGGTCACTTCTAACACTTCTCAGATTTTGACAGCCATGTACAGGAGAAAGCACCAGCTGCAGTGTGTTGTACACAAGGCAATACCCAGGCTTGGCCTATACCTAGCCCTCACAAAGCCTGAGGGATTCAGCACTGACCTACCTGAATATACAGGGGCTCAAGTGCACTTCCTGCCTCAAATTGATAGCAGGGACTCGGGTACAGACACTCACCTCAGGCCCCAGGAACTCCACCACATGCCCAGCAGTGAGTTAGCGGTCAAGTGGGCAAGACTGTGGATGTGCAGCTGTGTGATCTTAGGATATGGAGTTAGAAGCTTTGCTCCCGGTTGAGGAGGACAAGGAGGATGCGCGTGGTCTGGTTCGACCTCAGTGAGCAGCCTGGGAGAGCGGGATGGAGTCGGGAGAAAGGTGCAGCATTTATGGCGGGAGCCCATTAAGATGACCTCACTTTTCCCAGTGTTCAACTGGAGAAAGTTTTGGCTCATCCAGAACATTCAACCGAACAGATAGACCGGGCTTCACATCTGAAGGATGCCACCTCCGTTCCAACCCTCCGTCAGTACTGCACTAGAGTGTCACCTTGGGTTATGAGCTCAAACTCCTGGTATTGGATTGAAGGCACAATTGTCTAATCCAGAGGCAAGTGTACTAGCAACTGAGCCAAACTGACACACTTTAGTAACCGTGGAAAACATCCTGCCAGCCTTTTATCAGAAAGACCTGTGCCCCAATTATATAAGCTAGATGGAAGTGAGAACTATAGGCAAAAGGTGCAACATTAGTTGGACACTCTAGCCATTTCACCACACTCTGCAGCTTCTAGAATCTTCTGCAAATAAGGTTACTGGGATTACAGATGGCCGGCTTACATTGTCTGCCTTGGCTCAGTGGGCTAACACTTTAACCTCTGAGTCATAAGGTTGTGGGTTCCAACCGCACCCCAGAGCCTTGAGCACATAATCTAGGCTGACACTCCAGTGCAGTGCTAGGGAGCGCTGCACAATTGGAGCTAGGTGAGACATTAAACTCAAGCCCCCTCATAAGAACATAAGAAATAGGAGCAGGAGTCGGCCATTCGGTCCTTCGAGCCTGCTCCGCCATTCAATGAGATCATGGCTGATCTTCTGCCTCAACTCCATTCACCGGCCCTATCGCCATATCCCTTGGTGCCCTTACTAGTCAGAAATCTATCGACTTCTGTTTTGAATATACCCAATGACTGAGCCCTCTAGGGTAGAGAATTCCAAAGATTCACCACCCTCTGTGTGAAGAAATTTCTTCTCATCTCAGTCCTGAATGGCCTAACCTTTATCCTGAGGCTGTGGACCCTGGTTCTAGACTCCCCAGCCAAGGGAAACATTCTCCCAGCCTCCACCCTATCAAGCCCTGTAATAATTTTGTATGCTTCAATGAGATCCCCTCTCATTCTTCTGAATTCAAGAGAATACAGGCCTAGTTTACTCAATCTCTTCTCATACGACAGTCCTGCCATCCCAGGAATCAATCTCATGAATCTTTGTTGCACTCTCTCTATGGCAAGTATATCCTTCCTTAGGTAAGGAGACCAAAATTGTACACAGTTCTCCAGGTGTGGTCTCACCAAGGCCCTATATAATTGGAGTAAGACTTCTTTATTCCTGTACTCAAATCCTCTTGTAATGAAGGCCAGCATACCATTTGCCTTCCTAATGGCTTGCTGCATCTGCACATTCACTTTCAGTGACTCATGTACAAGGACACTCAGGTCCCTTTGAGCATCTGCATTCCCCAATCTTTCACCATTTAGGAAATACTCTGCCTTTCTGTTTTTTCTACCAAAGTGGATAACTTCACATTTATCCACATTATATTCCATCTGCCATGTTCTCGCCCACTCACTGAGCCTGTCAAGATCCCCTTGAAGCCTCTTCACATCCTCTTCATGCGGATGTGTAAGGTCTCATCGTATTATTCAAAGAGCAGGGGAGCTCTCCCCGAGGGTCTGGTCAATATTTACCCCTCAACCAACACCACTAAAACAGATTATCTGGTCATTTACCTCAATGCTGTTTGTGGGAGCTTTCTGTGCAAAATTGGTTGTAAAGGGCTTGGCAGACATTCTGAGGTAGTGAAAGGTGCTGTATAAATGCAAGATCTCTCTCTCTTTCCTGCACAAAATTAACTTTATGGCACAGTACATAAATAAAAGCAGAGCGATGCTGTGCCAGAGACAAGGATTTGTGATGAAGTGTTCCATCCAGACTTAGTCTCTTTTCCCAGACACTAATGCATTTATGAGGATTTGATGTTTAATGCCGGGTCAGACACTGGTTTATTAAATTGCCTCAAAGTAGGGTATTAAAACTCACTGGAGATTGTTTGTGCGGCGGTTTGAAGCTTCTTAGGGCTATTTATAGCAACTGAAATGCTTGGATTATTCAGAGCGTTTGATAGCGGAAATTACAATGTGGGAAAGTAAGAATAGCGGCATCAGCAGAACACTACGACATCCTATTTACAGCCGGAATGTAAATGCACTTTTTATCAGGCGATGTAGTTGATGCAAAAGAAACTTCCTCTGTAAATAGTGCTGATTGCACAAGTTCTGATATTATATTCTCCCCCCTGCCTTTTCGTCCAGGAATAATTCCAGACGCGCTGTCTGGGCACAATGAGCTCGAGCTGCACAGAAAGTGTTTGGCAAAACTTTCCAATTATTGCAAACGTGCAATGTTGCTATAAATCACACTGAAATGTGCCCGGTACCAGAACATAAAGGACACTCTGTTCTTCTAGCTTCTGTGCTACACTTGACCTGGGGGAGCTTGATGGGACAGTGCTGAGAGAGCTTTAGGGCTCGATTTTGTCATTGGGGCGGGCTGGGGTCGTGTCATCCGCTTTTCGTGTTAGCCACCCGACTCCAATTGGATGTGGGAGAATTATGCGATTTTCCCCTAATGGGGCAATTGAGTTCCAGCAAGTGGGAACCCATGACCCAATTAGTTTTTTCAGTCTGAAAGTCGCCTCTGATGATGTCATCATTGCTGCTGCATTTAAGGTCTGCAAAGACTGCCAACCTTTTGGCCTTTGCTGTGAGAGGGACCTGGAGGCAAATGAGCAGCAGGACACTTAAGTCTGCTCCCAAATTGTTTTTTCACCACCACCACCACCCCTGCTAAAAGTTACCCCAGAATGATGAATGATCAAATCTCCTTTTTAATGGTGGAGCTGCAGCTGATAGTCAGCAATCCAAGTGTGCTACCGCCAGGTTTCACCGTCGTGTTTCAGAGGAGGCGTGTATCACGTCGGAAAAGTGTTAAAATCAGAAAGGCCTCTCAAAATGGGATTATAGAGGCAATTAAGTGGCTCTTAAGGGCCTTAAGGGCCTATCCCGCCTCTTGGAGGCGGGACGGAGACGGGATCAGAAACTGCGCATTTGGGAAAATTGCTCGGAGGCGGGATGGAGGCGGGGTCAGGCCCGCCCGCCATTTTTTGCAATTTTAACACCCCACACGCCTCCATTCCCACTTCCTCGGGCCTGGCAAAATCGAGCCCTTACTCTCTATCTAACCAATGCTGGGAGTGTTTGATGGGAGAGGAAAGGGTGGGGGTGTCAAACGCGCTGGTTCCGGCTCATGGAACAGTTTCATCTGAGATTTACCTGAGTAAGGGGTCTCCGTCTCCGCTTGCGTCAGACCAAAACAGAAACTGTCAACCGCCACGGCGAGCGCCTGGGCAAAGTTGGCGTCCATGAGGAAGGAGCCGTCGGAGGAGCTGACCATGCTGCAGCGGGCGCTGGTGAAATTGTCCTCGGAGACCGAGCCCCAGCCGTTGGCCAGCGACCCGGCCAGGGAGCTCTCGCACTCGCTGAGGCTGGAGGTCGGAGTGTGGCAGAGCCTGCGCAAGAACCTGTGCGAGTTCACACGGGCCACCTCCACGTCCAGGTCATCGTCCTCGTCGTCATAGTCCGCAGCATCCGTTTCCAGGTCAGAGGGCAGCGGCCCGCAGATGTACCCGTAGGTATGGGGAGGCGAGAAGGGTCTTTGAAAAGCGGACAGGCTGTCTGTAAAGTGCCTGTGAAGAAAAAAAACCATTTAATTAATTCCCATCACCAGGAGCTTCCTTTACTAACAACAACTTGCATTTACATAACGTCTTTAACGTATTAAAAGACCCCAAGGCACTTCACAGCAGTGTTATCCGACAAAAGTTGACACCAAGCCACCTTAGGAAAGGTGACCAAAAGCTTGGTCGAAGAGGTAGGTTTTAACGAGCGTCTTGACAGAAGAGAGAGGTGGCGAGGCGGTGAGGTTACATAATTACATCATTTACAGCACAGAAACAGTCCATTCGGCCCAACATGTCCAGCCCGGTGTTTATGCTCCACACCAGCCTCCTCCCACACCAGCCTCCTCCCACCCCTCTTCATCCAACCACATCAACATAACCTTCTATTCCGTTCTCCCTCATGTAGTTCCCCTGAAATGCATCCATGCTATTCGCCTCAACCACTCCCTGTGGTAGCGAATTCCACATTCTCACCACTCTCTGGGTAAAGAAGTTTCTTCTGAACTCCCTGTTGGATTTATTAGTGACAATCTTATATTTATGGCCTCTAGTTATGGACTCCCCCACAACAACAACAACAACAAGTGTATATATATAGGTTTAGGGAGGGAATGCCAGGCCTTAGGGCCTAGTCAGCTGAAGGCACGGCCGCCAATTGTGGGGTGAAGGAAATCGGGGGCTGCACAAGAGGCCAGAATTGGAGGAGCGCAGAGATCTCGGGGGGGGGGGGGTGTTGTAGAGCTGGAGGAGGTTACAGAGATAGGGAGGGGCGAGGCCATGGAGAGGGTTGAACATAGGATGAGTATTTTAAAAATCGAGGCGTTGCCGGACCAGGAGCCAATGCAGGTCAGCGAGCACAGGGGTGATGGGTGAACGGGACTTGGTGAGAGTTAGGATATGGGCAGTAGAGTTTTGGATGAGCTTAAGTTTATGGAAGATGGGAGGCCAGCCAGTAGAGCATTGGCTGGCCAATGAACACTTTTGTTTGGCCTTTTTTCCTTCCCTCCCAGAAGCTGGCAGCTGTCCTTCATTCTGCCAGCGCATTTCACACTTCATCTAGAGCCATCCTTTGTTCCTCAACCTGTCACATTACCACCTCCTCTTGCCTTGAATATCTCTTAATATCTCTCAATGTCTGTTAATCTCTCCTGCTTTCTATCCTATCACTGACCTTCCCTTTTGTTCTTTCATCCCCTCCCCCTTTTCCCAGCCCTAAACTTGCTTTAAAATCTATTTCATTTCCTGCTTTTTTCCAGTTCTGACGAAAGGTCTTCGACCTGAAACGTTAACTCTGTTTCTCTCTCCACGGATGCTGCCTGGCCTGCTGAGTTTTTCCAGCGTTTTCTGTTGTTATTTTAGAGCACTGGAATAGTTGTGTCTGGACGAAACAAAGGCATGGATGAGGGTTTCAGCAGCTGAGATGGACAGGGGCGGAGACGAGCGAGGTGGAAGTAGGCGATCTTTAGCAAAGGAATCACAGGAATTCCTCACACCCCAAGTTGTCTCCTTTCTTCTGCTGCAAATGCTGGGATATGGCTCCGTGGTACCAGCCGCCCTCCAGTGCCTCACCCCAAGCGGCCATTATTCAAGTGCGAGTCTCAGCACTGGAGTGTCGACAGGCTACTTGTATACAAGGGGGCATTGCAGCCCATCCGAACTGTGTCCCCTTCCAACGTCCATACACAAACACATTCCAGCAGGGCTAACTGGAGAGTGGAAACCCAGCTCATTCTTCCCCTCCCTATCCCCGGGGGCCCTTATGTCAATTGTAGCGTAAAAACATAGGAACAGGAGTAGGCCATTCAGCTCCTCAAGCCTGTCCGCCATTCAATTAGATCATGACATCGGCACCACAATCTGAAAGAAAACAACAGACCTTGCATTTATACAGCACTTTTCACAACTTCAGGACGTCCCAAAGCGCTTTAAAGCCAATGAAGTACTTTTTGAAGTGTAGTCACTGTTGTAATGTAAGAAACGCGGCAGCCAATTTGCGCACAGCAAGATCCCGCAAACAGCAATGAGATAATGACCAGATAATCTATTTTTTTTTAGTGATGTTGGTTGAGGGAGAAATATTGGCCAGGACACCGGGGAAAACCCCCCCCCCCTGCCAGGACACCGGGGAAACCCCCCCCCCCCTGCTCTTCTTCAAGATAGTGCTGTGAGATTGTTTACATCCACCTTAGAGAGCAGACGTTTAACGTCTCATCCGGAAGACGGCACCTCCGACAGTGCAGCACTCCCTCAGTAACTGCACTCAGATATCTGAACACTGTCCAAACCTGGCAGTGCATTTACCAACTGAGTTAGAAGTGCAGCCCTTTCATTTTAAATTAAAATATTAAAGGTACAGGTTACTGTGGTGACAAACCAAAGGCATGCTGGGATAGCCTGGCTGCTGGATGACCTCATTCCAAAATGGCTCCCTTGGGTAAGAGCAGCTTAAGAAAATAACTTTTTCCACCACCAAAAGCAACTGTAAGTCGGATTATTGAGGGGCTGGTCGCGCCCATCAATCACTGTGATTGAGAGTGTACCCATCAAACACAATCCTTCTGTCTCTCCGTTCCGTTTTCTCCCTCCTCCCCCGCCCATTCGATTTGTTCTATTTGTGCTTAAAATTCTTTGTCGTTAAACATATAATTCAGTCTGAGCTCGTTTGTCCCGTTTAAGATACCTTGCTTCTGAAAAACAAAAATTTTTCACTTAAAATCTACAGCTTTACTTTTTGTAACAAAGAATTCAGGCATGACGCAGAATTTCAAATATTGGCAGCATTTGTTACAGTTTTAAATTGCTGAATTGATCTCTTAAGTTTCACCCTCAGGCACTGGTTCCGTATGGGAGCAGGGCACTGGATCCGTATGGGAGCAGGGCACTGGTTCCCTATGGGAGCAGGGCACTGGATCCCTATGGGAGCAGGGCACTGGTTCCCTATGGGAGCAGGGCACTGGATCCCTATGGGAGCAGGGCACTGGATCCGTAGGGGAGCAGGGCACTGGCTCCATATGGGAGCAGGGCACTGGCTCCGTATGGGAGCAGGGCACTGGCTCCGTATGGGAGCAGGGCACTGGATCCGTATGGGAGCAGGGCACTGGCTCCGTATGGGAGCAGGGCACTGGCTCCATATGGGAGCAGGCCACTGGATCCCTATGGGAGCAGAGCACTGGATCCCTATGGGAGCAGGGCACTGGCTCCGTATGGGAGCAGGCCATTGGTCCAGTCCACATACTCATGTAGAGTGAGTGAGCTTAGTGCACCAAAATCAGAAGGTCCAAATTTTCCATGCTCCAGGGACAATGACAAATGAGTTGTCTCCCTGCGGTGTGACTGTGGCTCATTGGTAGCACTCTTGCCTCGGGGTCAGAGTGGGTTCAAAGTCCCACTCCAGCGACTTGAGAACAGAATCTAAGCTGACACTCCAGTGCAGTACTGAGGGAGTGCTGCACTGTCAGAGGTGCCGTCTTTCGGATGAGACATTAGACCTCTCAGTTGAACGTAAAAGATCCCACGGCACTATTTGAAAAAGAGCAGGAGAGTTCTCCCTGGTGTCCTGGCCAATATTTATCCCTCAATCAACATCACTAAAAACGGATAATCTGGTCATTATCACATTGCTGTTTGTGGGAGCTTGCTGTGAGCAACTTAACTGCTGTATTTCCCGACATTACAACACTGACTACAATTCAAAAAGTACTTTGTTGGCTGTAAATTGCTTTGGGACATCCTGGGACGAGGTTGTGGAAGGCGCTATATAAATACTTCTTGTTGGAGAACAAGAAATTGTAATTCTCTGTTTTAACTGTAAACACAAGAGAGGCGGGCCTACTAATTTCAGCAACCCGTCCACCCGAGTGACGTGAAGGTAATCGTTGCGTTGTTAGTGACATTACACAGAATGTACAGCACAGAAACAGGTCATTCAGTCCAACTGGTCTGTGCTGGTGTTTATGCTCCACACGAGCCACCTCCCACCCTACTTCATCTAACTCTATCAGCGTATCCTTCTGTACCTTTCTCCCTCATGTGTTTATCTAGCTTTCCCTTAAATGCATTAGTGCTATTTGTCTCAACCACTCCATGTGGTAGCGAGTTCTACATTCTAACCACCCTCTGGGTAAATAAGTTTCTCCTGAATTCCCTGCTGAATTTATTGGTGACTATCTTATATTCATGACCCCGAGTTTTGGTCTCCCCCACAAGTGGGACCATCTTCTCTACGTCTACCCTATCAAGCCCCTTCATAATATTAAAGACCTCTGTTAGGTCGCCCCCTCAGACATCTCTTTTCCAGACATGTTCTGGTGGAAAGTAACAGAACTTAGGAAACTCGTGAAGGCTCCTGCTCAAACCTTTGGTTACACTCGTCTGTCAGCTCCAGGTACTGAGCTACTTGCTCCGGCCGCAGGCCATTTTCAGAGTCATCGTTTGCTGACAGTGAGAGGGTGGCAGTGGAGAGACGGCTGTAGCACGTGTTCGGATAAGACAACTCGTCGTCTCCCGGAGGAGACCAGCTTTCCACCCTCGTCGTTCCTGGCGAGACCGTGCTTGATTCTGAAATCTTTGAGGATTTGCTTGGCCTGAAAGAAAACACCAATGCAAGTGAGCCTTTCCCTTCAATCTTCCCACAACTGCCCTTCCTGAAAAGCCTCGTGCTGAGGAATGGATGCCTATTGCCCTCATAGGAAGAGAGAAACAGGAGCCGGCCTCCCTCAACCTCTCCGCCTCTCTACCTCTCTTTCTTTGAGATGCTTCTTAAAACCTACCTCTTTGGCCATTAGGCGGGTCTGATGACATCATTTGATGATGCATCATCAGCCACCTAATATTGCCTTATGTGGCTCGGTGTCAAAGTTTGTTTGATACCATTCCTGTGAAGCGCCTTGCGATGTTTTACTACGTTAAAGACACTATATAAATGCAAGTTGTTGTTGTTCAGCCCCTTGATCCTCTTCGGTCATACAGTTAGATCGTGGCTGAACTGCACCTCAAATCCATTTACCCGTCTTTGATCCATATCCCTTGATAGCCTTATCGAACAAAAATCTATCAATCTCAGTCTTGAAAATTGCAATTGACCCTCAGCATCCACAGCCTTTTGGGGGGGGAGAGTTCCAGATTTCCACCACCTTTTGTGTGAAAACGCGCTTCCTGATTTCACTCCTGAATGGCCTCGCTCTAATTTTAAGATGATGCCCCCTTGTTCTGGATCCCCTACCAGAGGAAAGGTATCCTGTACCTTGCCTGATTTCCTTCCACATGTAAACCAAGGCGGTGAGTGTCAGCAGAATGTTTGAATGGGGAGCGTACACACAGCAGCCAAGTCCATTCCTATTCTCACCCCAACACCCACAGACATACAACTTCCAGTAATGGTCATTGGATAGACATCAGGAGTGAGAGCCCAGGCTGATCTTTAGCTTAGGCAAATTATAGCACCATCACTGCCCTTCCCCCTCTAATCTGGTGACAGAGTTGGGGTTGTGGTGGTATGGTCAGTTGTATCAGTCTTATTTTTAAACTGTAGTGTTTGCTGAGGATAAGTAAATGTGGTTCCCCTTCTTCTATCCGCCCCCATTTTTCTCAGTACTATGGAACAGTCCTTACCTTTCCTCTGTGCCCTGGACTTGCCCAGGTTCCTCCACAGGGAGAGGTGGAGGAGGTGGGAGAGCATCCACCAGTTTTAGCCCAAAACTGTGATGTTGGATCTTTGGAGAACAGAAAGTCTTCATCACTTTCTTCCCATCACCTGCCAACGAGACAGAGAGGTTAGAAACACAGGACAGGAGTAGACAATGGCATCTGGATACCCAATCCAGGCATAACTCTTCAGCTTGTTCCTCCCATTAGAATGTACAGACCCAGCTGACATGATGTCACTTCCTTAGCGATGTTGCTCTCCGCCATATAAGGTGTCAACACAATGTTACATCGTTAATGCCAGATTAAATACTGAAGAGCAATCTCATTTTCAAATCGCACAAAGATGAGGCAAAAACCAATTAGTATAAATACACTATAATATCCTCGAGTAATGGTGAACAGTACTGATCACTCCAAAAGAAAGAACTTCCATTGATACAGCGACTTTCAGGATCTCAGGACGTCCAAAAACGCTTTACAGCCAATGAAGTACTTTTGAAGTGGAGTCACTGTTGTAATGTAGGAAACGTGGCAGCCAATTTGTGCAAAGCAAGGTCCCACAAACAGCAACGTGATAATGGCCAGATCATCTGTTTTGGTGATGTTGGTTGAAGGATAAATATCAGCCAGGACTCCCCAGCTCTTTTCGGGATAGTGCCATGGGATCTTTTACGTCCACGAGAGGGCAGACGGGGCCTTGGTTAAACGTCTCAATTGAAAGACGGCACCTCCGACAGTGCAGCACTCCCTCACTACTGCACTGGGAGTGTCAGCTAGATTTTGCACTCAAGTCTCTGGAGTGGGACTTAAGCCCACAACCTTCCGACTCAGAGGTGAAAATGCTGCCCACTGAGGCAAAGTTGACACTCCAGAGATCTTATTGTGTCTTTAGTAGGAGGAGTGAGTGATGGTGTAGGTCTCTCTCTCTCTCTCTCTCCTGAACTGACTTGGAAATATATCGCTGTTTCTTCATCGTCGCTGGGTCAAAATCCTGGAACTCCCTCCCCAACAGCACTTCACCACACGGACTGCAGCAGTTCAAGAGGGCGGCTCACCACTACCTTCTCGAGGGCAATTAGGATTGGGCAATAAATGACCTTGCCAGCAACGCCCACATCCCAGGAATGACTGAAATAAAACTGTTGGGCAGAGCCAATCAAAACTGATGTAACATTGATTCTTCTTGTTGATTGGAAGGTTTTATTCAAATGTCGATTCTTTTCATTCCCCTTTTTCCCAGATATACAAATACAACACACTTCTTTGTACCAATTTTTCGCTACTGCTATTCATCACCTTAACCTGAGCTTGTAAATAGCTCCAACTATATTCCTGAATGGCTTCAAGAAATGGCTTGAGGCTGCTGGCTACGGTCAACTCCATTCCACAGCACCATAGCAACCAAGGAACGATCGGGAAGGTCCATCCAGGCCAGCACATGCCAGACAAACCGTTGGCCAGAACAGATGGCGGCTCCACTCTCCGGTGGACGTGTTTATACTCGCCGCCGTTCTGCCCATGGAGACCACATCTCACCATGGCACTCGGCAGTGCCAGCGGGAGCCCAGTGCCACCTCATATATCTTACAGCACCAACTCCAGAATTGGGGTTGGTGCCAATAATGGGGAGGAGCATATAAGAAGAGAGTTAATAGCTCCATCTGTCTGTCTGGAACGATTAATTCCCTGTTTGTGTGCAGATTAAAATAAATCACTTGTTTTATAGAGCTTTTGAATTAATCCAATCACAGTATAATGATACGTTAACCTATATAACTATATTGTTCTATATATTGCACTAAGTGACTACATACTCTAAGTACTATATCCCACCCTATATGCTTCATATATTATTAAATACTGCACTTTATGCATACTATCTTATAAACTACCCTTTGTAACTATATACTGCCCTACGTGCTGTCTATATAATAATATGCTACCTTAAAAAAAATTATACTATGTACTTTTTTTACGCAGCGAGTGGTGATGACCTGGGACTCGCTGCCGACGGAATTGCTGGAAGCGGAAACACTCAATGTTTTCAAGGGGAGACAGGATAGGCACTTGAGGGAAATAAACTTGCAGGGCTACGGGGATAGAGCGGGGGAATGGGACTGACTGGATTGCTCTGCAGTGAGCTGACACGGACTCGATGGGCCGAATGGCCTCCTTCTGTGCCATTATGACTCTATGACTTTCTACATATTGCCCATTTACTCTCTATATTGCCATATGTACTATGGTAAATTTTTAAGATAAACATAATGAATGAGATACATTCAAATAGGTTAAATATTTAAACCAAAATGAGCGAGACGTGGCAGATCCGAGCTAAGGAGAGGAGCGAATGAGCCAAAAATCAAACTCCTGTTCATTATTCAGTGATTCAAGCTGGATGCTGGCTGATATCAGGACTAGGCTTAGCTGTGATATCCCCATGGTCAAATACCGTGCTGGCACTCACTGTCTAGACATCCACATGACTGGAGAGCGGCTCGTACCTGTGGAACTCTACTCCAGTCACATGAGGGGACGAGCAGAGAAAGGAAATTAAGTATCGGGTTAACAGAGCAACCGTGTGATGGTGCTGCGCTCTAGAGGCAGAAGGTAGCAACTGCATGGGGCGAAGGATTTTGAAAGACTGGTACCTTATCACATCTCGGAATCATCCCATAAACAGCAGCAATGAATATGTTTGGTGCTATTAATTGAGGACAAATCCCTGCATACAGAACTAGCATACACAGCTCAGGGTAATGCCTCATCCAAAAGACGGCTCCTCTGACACTGCAGCACTGCTTCAGAGCTGCACTGGAGTGGCAGCCTCGATGACGAGCTCGAATCCTGGAGTGGGGCTTGAACCCATCACCTGCGCTGACTCCGAAGTGACAACGCAACCAACTGACTTGGAAAGAAGACGTGGCAGATCTGATTGTGGGGATCTGACAGGATTGTGGCTCAGGGAGCATCCATGTGTAAATGATGTACATCCCTCACACAGACCAATGATGGCCCAGGGTCGGAGACTCCCTGAACTGCTCGTTCCTGCTCCTTGGTCGGGACCCGGTGCCGGCCGGCATGTCGAGTGAGGGGAGACGCACCGGCTGCCACAAGGGCGTGGGCGGATCCCACCAGCGGGGTCTCGGCCAGGTGGCCTGAGCAACCTCCCCCGCCAACCTCCCCCCCACCGTCATCCTCCGGGTGGAAGACTGCAGCCGTTTCGGACAGCAAGGGGCAACCGGGTGTAAATGAGAGGCCAGTGATCCTGCAAACTCAGGCGGGTTCAATGCTGGAGAGCGCGATCTGAAGCCATCACAGCGGGACTGCGACTCGATTCATTTTTGGGGCCACTAATTTGGACTTTTGTCGCTGCGCAGTGGGACCGAGCGCCGGTCTCTATTAAATGGGACCGAGCGCCGGTCTCTATTAAGTGGGACCGAGCGCCGCTCCCAATTAAGTGGGACCGAGCGCCGGTCTCTATTAAGTGGGACCGAGCGCCGCTCCCTATTAAGTGGGACCGAGCGCCGGTCTCTATTAAGTGGGACCGAGCGCCGGTCTCTATTAAGTGGGACCGAGCGCCGGTCTCTATTAAGTGGGACCGAGCGCCGGTCTCTATTAAGTGGGACCGAGCGCCGCTCCCTATTAAGTGGGACCGAGCGCCGGTCTCTATTAAGTGGGACCGAGCGCCGGTCTCTATTAAGTGGGACCGAGCGCCGGTCTCTATTAAGTGGGACCGAGCGCCGCTCCCTATTAAGTGGGACCGAGCGCCGGTCCCTATTAAGTGGGACCGAGCGCCGCTCCCTATTAAGTGGGACCGAGCGCCGGTCTCTATTAAGTGGGACCGAGCGCCGGTCTCTATTAAGTGGGACCGAGCTCCCTATTAAGTGGGACCGAGCGCCGCTCCCTATTAAGTGGGACCGAGCGCCGGTCTCTATTAAGTGGGACCGAGCGCCGCTCCCTATTAAGTGGGACCGAGCGCCGGTCTCTATTAAGTGGGACCGAGCGCCGGTCTCTATTAAGTGGGACCGAGCGCCGGTCCCTATTAAGTGGGACCGAGTGCCGGTCTCTATTAAGTGGGACCGAGCGCCGCTCTCTATTAAGTGGGACCGAGCGCCGCTCCCTATTAAGTGGGACCGAGCGCCGCTCCCTATTAAGTGGGACCGAGCGCCGCTCTCTATTAAGTGGGACCGAGCGCCGGTCTCTATTAAGTGGCAGCGCATATAGTTTGGATGGTCCAGTCATTTCAGTGGTGATCTTCTTGAAAGAGGGGGGCGCCAGTTAATGATTGTTCAGGTAACATTGGGGTTTATGCCTGGAACTTGTCTATCAGCCCAGGCGAGAGGGTTTTGATGTAGGTAGAGGGAAAATCTCGCTCGCAATCCAACTCCTGATCACTATCAGTGACCCCTGCTGGAAAGCACAAGCTTGAAAAGAACAGGAGTTTTTTTTTATTCGTTCCTGGGATCTGGGCGTTGCTGGCAAGGCCAGCATTTATTGCCATCCCTAATTGCCCTTGAGAAGGTGGTGGTGAGCCGCCTTCTTGAACCGCTGCAGTCCGTGTGGTGAGGGTACTCCCACAGTGCTGTTAGGGAAGGAGTTCCAGGATTTTGACCCAGTGACGATGAAGGAACGCGATATACTTCCAAGTCAGGATGGTGAGTGACTTGGAGGGGAACTTGGAGGTGGTGGTGTTCCCATGCGCCTGCTGCCCTTGTCCTTCTAGGTGGTAGAGGTCGCCTGTTTGGGAGGTGCTGCCGAAGAAGCCTTGGTGAGTTGCTGCAGTGCATCTTGTAGATGGTACACACTGCAGCCGGTGGTGGGGGGAGTATGTGTTTTTAAGGGCATGTTTGGGGTGCCAATCAAGCAGGCTGCTTTATCTTGGATGGTGTTGAGCTTCTCGAGTGTTGTTGGAGCTGCACTCATCCAAGCAACTGGAGAGTATTCCATCACACTCCTGACTTGTGCCTTGTAGATGGTGGAAAGGCTTTGGGGAGTCAGGAGGTGAGACACTCACTGCAGAATACCCAGCCTCTGACACAGTATTTATGTGGCTGGTCCAGTTAAGTTTCTGGCCAATGGTGGCCCCCAGGATATTGATGGTGAGGGATTTGGCGATGGTAATGCCGTTTAATGTCAAGCAGAAGTGGTTAGACTCTCGCTTGTTGGAGATAGTCATTGCCTGGCACTTGTGTGGCATGAATGTTACTTGGCACTTATCAGCCCAAGCCTGAATGTCGTCCAGGTCTTGCTAATGCAGACATGGACTGCTTCATTTTCTGAGGAGTTGCGAATGGAAATGAACACTGTGCAATCATCAGCAAACATCCCCACTTTTGACCTTATGATGGAGGGAAGGTCATTGATGAAGTAGCTGAAGATGGTTGGGCCTAGGACACTGTCCTGAGGAATTCCTGCAGGGATGTCCTGGGGCTGAGATGATCGACCTTCAACAGCCACAACCATCTTCCTTTGTGCTAGGTATGACTCCAGCCAGTGGAGAGCTTCCCCCTGATTCCCATTGACTTCAGTTTTACTAGGGCTCCTTGATGCCACACTCAGTCAAATGCTGCCTTGATGTCAAGGGCAGTCACTCTCACCTCACCTCTGGAATTCAGCTCTTTTGTCCATGTTTGGACCAAGGCTGTAATGAGGTTGGGAGCCGAGTGGTCCTGGCGGAACCCAAACTGAACATCGGTGAGCAGGTTATTGGTGAGTAAGTGCCGCTTGACAGCACTGTCAACTACACCTTCCATCACTTTGCTGATGATTGAGAGTAGACTGATAGGACGGTAATTGGCTAGATTGGATTTGTCCTGCTTTTTGTGGACAGGACAAACCTGAGTAGTTTTCCACATTGTCAGATAGATGCCAGTGTTGTAGCTGTACTGGAACAGCTCGGCTAGAGGCACGAATAGCTCTGAAGCACAAGTCTTCAGCACGACAGCCGGGATGTTGTCGGGACCCATAGCCTTTGCTGTATCCAATGCGCTCAGCCATTTCTTGATATCACGTGGAGTGAATCGAATTGGCTGAAGACTGGCTTCTGTGATGGTGGGGACCTCAGGAGAAGGCCAATATGGATCATCCACTCGGCACTTCTGGCTAGAGATGGTTGCAAACGCTTCAGCCTTGAGTGGCTCAGGTTACAAGTCAAATAACTCACACATGAAGAATGGCTACCTTGGGTGAAGTATGGAGGGCTGGGCGTGGTAGCATCCATGACTCAATGCCTTCAGGAGAAGGAAAAGCAGGAGAAAATATTGAAATGATAATAAGATTTGGAATTCGGTGCCATGTTAAATAAGAATCAGAGCAGAATATGGGTCAGTGCTGTGGACACTGCAGGATGGACATTTCACTTCTGTTCTAAGGTCTTTACTTTGACGTTGGACGGATTAGGAGAGAGTTTCAGTTGTAGGCTGGTGGTAAATGTACCTTTTGTTCCTTCTCAGGGTGAGGAACATCAGTGCTCGCAGTGTAACACTTCTCTCTGAGCATGCCAGGTCTGATATATTGTAGGTTGGATACAGAATAAATCTCTCTCTACATTGCCCACTCGAAACTCAAATGACACCGATTGCCCCTAACTCGTTTCCTGCAGGGTCCTTACGGTCAGCAGAGAGAGAGAGAGAAGTCTGTCCTCGGGCCATGTGAGCTTCGAATGGAAAGGGAAACATTCTAACCGACAACGCTACTCACTTCCTGTTTTATACACTTTTGGTTTCGCCAACGTTATTGGAACAGCTCAGCTAACTGTCCCTCCCTTCCCATTCAGTTAGTGCCTACCCCGGCCCCCTAATGACCAATTGAGAGTGAGAAACTGCAGCTATGAACCCATATCCTACATGAATGTAGCGCAATGCTCTCTGGACACTGCCACCTCTAGAGTAGTGCCTCAATCTACACCCTTCCCAGACATATTCTGGCCTCATTGGGCAAGTTCCTTAACATGAAAGTCATTTCCATCATTACAAAGATAGTGTTGGTGGCTTTACCTTTGCGGCTGCATCCTGGGCTGGTGATGGGGCCAGACATGTTCCCTGTGGTTGGGTTCCGACTGACAGTAATTACAGATCCATTATTTCCTAGAGGCGGAAGCAAAAGAACTCAGTGAAAGGCTATAAATGATAAGAGTGTCAGTCCCCCTGCTTCCACAGAGCAGGTACAAACCAGTCTATCGTAGACTTTACCGCAACACAGTTAACTTTCTGAAGATAGGGTGTTTAAAGGTTTTCTTGCACACCAAGGGTCTACGATGTCCCTTCATCCACCTCACTAAGGGTCGACGAACTTCCTTCCCTCGCCCCAAGGTACAAGGTAACACTTACAAGGTAAAATCAAGCAAAACTCCAGAGTAACTGGCTTTACATCCTACCTTATAAATTCTGTTGTGGAAGGCCAGATTGGCCATATGGGAAATCAGGCCACTTCCCGAGTGTCCAAATGAATGGTTCCGTAGCATTGTTTTATCGGCGCCCCCCCAACCCCCACCCCACCCCACTTTTTCTGTGAGAATCCCAAAGAATCTCGTGCCCTTCGGGGAACCAGTCGCCCTGTACAAAATGTGAAAATGTTCCATGAATTGCAACTCAGGCTAAGACTTCAAACAGAAATTCACAGCTCAGAGAGTGAGCGCATAGACAAACCTTCAGTGACCGGGAGAAGGCTTTTCAAAGCTTAGAGTTTTTGGATTGGTTAATGTGTTCACGTGAAACTTCTCCGTCCAATCTCAACAAAGGCAGTTAAAATAACCGAATAAACAAACGGGTTAACGTAAACAGGTTAAAGTAAACGGGTTAAAATAAAGAGGTTTAACAGTTTAAATAAACAGGTCAAAATAAACAAGTTAAACAAACGGGTTAAACAAAATTGGTTGAACAGGTTAAAATAAAGAGATTAAATAAATGGATCAACATAAATAGCTTAACATAATGGGTTAAGATGAACGAGTAAAGCAAGCTAAAATTAATGGGTTGAAATAGTTATAATAAACAGGTTAAAATAATTGATTAATGTCTAATTTAACTGCAGTTAAGCACGTTTGCACTCTAATGTCACACAGCGTGATCCCAGCTGTCTCCATTAATAACCTAATCTTCACAGTTCAGGGTAATTATCAATAATAGTTACTGTGGAAACACGGGCAAACAAATCAGGGACTTTTTTTTGGGAGGGAGAAGGTTTTGAAACAAAGGCACTGACTCCAGCAGCTCTCATTGCTGTGCTCTGAGGATAGGGGAGGCAGGGAACGGTCTGTTCCTTTGTACAAAGTGCTGTGGGTTAAAACAAAGGACATGCATAAACATCAACTTCCTCGTCCTCTCTGCTTCAGCTTGTTCCCACCTTTCCCCATCAGTTTTTTTTTTACTCATTTTCCTTTTCTGAAACTGTTGACTCCTTGCCGGGGAATGGATTCACGGCCATTTCGCAATCCTCCGGTACTGGGCCCAAGTGACGGGAAATTTGTGACCCTAGCCAGTGAGTGGGGGAAGGCTTCTCGGCCATGACAGGCATCACGGCCGATCCCCAACCCTGTCCTCTATCTGACATCCGAACACATGCAGAATTGTTGAGGACAGTGATCAGGAGCAGGAACCCGAGCCGATTCTCCACTCTCTCAACCAGGCCAAAATATAAGGCGCGGCTGGAACACGCTGCGATCAGCTCCCTCCACGCAGACCAATGATCAGAATTTGGACCTTTCTTGTACTGTACGGCTCACTAACTCTCTGGCTTAAGCATTTTGTCTCCTTCCTTTTCCCTGCACCAGCTCAACGTGGCGCGTTGACAAGTGCGCTGAAGCTAGGCCTCAGGCTCTTCAGTTAAGCCATGGGTACAGTTACACAACAAGGAAACTGTCTGCAGAATTCCAAATGGCACACCCTGTAACAAAAGCGAGAGTCAGTTGCTAGGCGCCGCTGCCCAATGAACGACTTTGGGCCCACCACACTGTGCCTCCGATGCCAGCTGATCAGAGCCTGCCAAGTACCAGCCATTGGGAATGGTGATCGCGCTTTCTGATTTTAAAATGTGGCCCAGTGTGCAGCTCCATACCATGGGTACGGTAGTGTAGTGGTTGTGTTACTGGGCTAGTAATCCAGTAGCCTGAACTAATAATCTGGTGAATTTGAGTTCAAATCCCATCATGGCTGTTTGCGAAGTTGAATTCATTTTTTAAAATCTGTAAATTAAAAAGCTGGCATCAGTAAACTTGACCATGAAGCTGTCAGATTGTCGTAAAAAAAAAACAACTGTTTTACTAATGTCCTTTAGGGAAGGAAACCTGTTGTCCTTACCCGGTCTGGCCTATGTGTGACTGCAGTCCCGCACCAACGTGGCTGACTCTGAAGTGGCCTCGCAAGCCACTCGGTTGTGAGGGATGGGCAATAAATGCCGGACTTGCCACAACCCCAGAATTAATTTTTAAAATATGTATTCTTTCCTGTTTATTTTCCAGCTTTCTCTTTTTTTCCCCTCTCTTTCCCTGAAGGAATTACATCCCTCGTTTAACGGGCACTGGCCACTCTGGTTCCTCATATAAATGGCCATTCTTTGTGACTGAACCCAGATAGTGAGAATCAGCAGGATGTGAGACTGTGGAGGGCATCAGAGCGGAGCCTGATCTTGTCTTCATCCACACACCAGGGTCATTAGATAGCAACCAGGAACCCCTTGCTTATGCTATCTATTTAAATCGGTCTTGCTCATCATCGACATGACTCTTGCTGCCTCTAGTGGCTCAGTGTGTAAGAGCATGGTCGTGAAGGTCCCAGGTTCCATCCCCAGCCCTTGCCGAGTTAAATAAGCTCAGCTGTTGGGACACAATTGACTATGCAGGAAGCCTAGGTTAGGGAAGAGGAGGGGAAATCAGCCAAGTTTCCTGCTTCTCATCTGTGAAGTGATCTTTGCTGCGACATGTCGCTGTGTGGATGCGGGGGAGGGACATGTGATTGGACTCGGTGGTGAGGTCCCCCTTAGTTGAGTGGCCTGCCGACATTCACCAGCAAGGCTCAAAACAAGGAAATGGTCAAATGGGTTAAAGTGACAGAAGATGACGACCACCCGTGGAACCATACCACAGTGATGATGCCAACCCCTTCAGTAAAGGGAGGGAAAGGAAGCACTATTGAGAGATCATTTCTTTTATAGTGTGTCAGCCGTGGCTCAGTGGGTAGCACGACTCGCCTCTGAGTCAGAAGGTTGTGGGTTCAAGTCCCACTCCAGGGTCTTGAGCACATAAATCCAGGCTGACACTCCAGTGCAGTACTGAGGGAGTGCTGCACTGTCGGAGGTGCCATCTTTCAGATGAGACGTTAAACCGCGGCCCCGTCTGCTCTCTCAGGCGGACGTAAAAGATCCCACGGCACTATTTCGAAGAAGAGCAGGGGAGTTGTTCCCGGTATGCTGGCCAATATTTATCAACATAACAAAAGCAGATTATCTGGTCATTATCTCATTGCTGTTTGTGGGAGCTTGCTGTGCGCAAATTGGCTGCCGCGTTTCCCACATTACAACAGTGACTACACTTCAAAAATACTTAATTGGCTGTAAAGCGCTTTGAGACGTCCGGTGGTCGTGAAATGCAAGTCTTTCTTTCTTTTAAAACTATATTTTTCCAGGCCTAATGGTGATTTAAACTCTCACCTTTATTGCAGTTTTTATCCCACAATTCTGGATTTGGCTGTAGGTAGAGTGTTGGTTTCCGCGGTAACTTTGTAACTTCCTGGCCAAAGCTGTTGACGTTGTTTCTATTGATGTTGTTTTTCAACAGTGGCAAAGGGCTGTGGTCCGGAGTCACCTGGACAGTGTAGCTGGAAACCGTGGCCCTCTGCAAAAGCGGAGTGCTGAACGTCTTCAGATCGTTTCCTTTAATGTCAACGCTGAACGTCCCGTACAGGCTGTTGTCGGGCACAATAGAGGCGCCCTGGTCCCTCAAACCCCGGGCCTGCTCAACTGATGATCCTATAAACAAAAGAGGGGGGATTCACAGAAGTGGGGCCTCGACTTCCTGTCAATCCATCGGGTTTCATGAGAGGAACTTAACTATTTCAGGCCAGCATTCTAATTGGCTTGGGCCTAGTCATTTGGTGACGATAGTTAGGTGTCACTGTTTTTGGCAGAGCGAACAGTGTATCACTGAATCTTGAGCAAGAATCTACACTCAAGAACATTGCCACACCCATTATTCCATTTGGATGGTGTTTACTGGTTAACCAATGAGGAAGCAATCTAAGTAGAGGTAAACAACAACAACAACAACCTGTATTTATATAGCGCCTTTAACGTAGTAAAACGTCCCAAAGGCGCTGCACAGGAGTATTATACGACAAAAAATTTGACACCTATCCACATAAGGATAAATTAGGGCAGGTGACCAAAAGCTTGGTCAAAGAGGTAGGTTTTAAGGAGCGTCTTAAAGGAGGAAAGAGAGGTAGCGAGGCGGAGAGGTTAAGGCACAGAATCCCAGAGCTTAGGGCCTAGGCAACAGAAGGCACGGCCACCAAAGGTTGAGCGATTATAATCAGGGATGCTCAAGAGGGCAGAATTAGAGGAGCACAGATATCTCAGGGGGGTTGTGGGGCTGAAGGAGATTACAGAGATAGGAAGGGGCAATGCCATTGCAGCATCCTCCACAAAGAATGTCCTTTCACATGTAAAATACATCTGATCACATATCCATCAAGAAACACAATAACACGTTGTGAGTTACATAGGTTCTGTTTTCTAACTGAGATTTATCGATTTATCAGGGTGAGGGAACGTCAGTGCTGGAGAATGGAGCCCTTTCCACTTCTTGCACCCAGTCTAAAGGCAAAGCACTCAAGTCTGATATGTGACAGGTTGAATGTGTAGTAAGGGCCCAACAATGTGCTGTATCCCCAACCTCAGGACTCCCTAGTGCTCGAGTGGAACTTTCACTCCCATTTCCTGGAGCCGCCAACCTCTGGCAATACGTTAGGTCGTCACCGCCATCGGGTTGAACCATTTATCTTCACAAATGCAATTGATAGCAGGGATGCCAGGTGGATTCACTGCTGATTTCAGAGTTGGCTGAGAGAGATAGCAGAGGGAGAGACAGAGAGAGAGACTTTCATCGAATCAACCTGCAACTGATTCAAAGCCAGGTGTCGGAGGTGGGAGGACAGAATGGTCCATTGCACAAATCCTGAACTTCAGCTCCTCAGTGTAGTCTGGATCTCACTAACACCATTGTGGGAGCACCATCACCACAAGGACTGCAGTGGTTCATAGAATCATGCAGCACAGAAGGAGACCATTCGGCCCATCGTGCCTGTGCCGGCTCTTTAAAGAGCTCTCCAATTATTCCCACTCCCCCTGCTCTTTCTCCAAAGCACTATAGATTTTTCTTTTTCAACTCTATATCCAATTCCCTTTTGAAAGTTACTACTGAGTCTGCTTCCTCCACCCTTTCAGGCAGCGCATTCCAGATCACAACAACTCGCTGCATCAAAAAAAAATCTCATCTCCCCCTCTGGTTCTTTTGCCAATGATCTTAAATCTGTGTCCTCTGCCAGTAGAAACAGTTTCTCCCTCTCTACTCTATTAAAGCCCCTCATAATTTTGATCACCTCTATTAAATCTCTACTTAACCTTCGCTGCTCTAAGGAGCACAAATGTGAGAAGTCGCACAACACCAGGTTATAGTCCAACAGCTTTATTTGAAATCACAAGCTTTCGGAGCGCTGCTCCTTCGTCAGGTGAAGTGAAGAGATGCATATAGGCACTGGCAGTGTTCTCTGACTATATATGCTGTGCCTATATGCATCTCTTCACTTCGCCTGACGAAGGAGCAGAGCTCCGAAAGCTTGTGATTTCAAATAAAGCTGTTGGACTATAACCTGGTGTTGTGCGACTTATCACATTTGTCCACCCCAGTCCAACACCGGCATCTCCGCAGCATGGCTAAGGAGCACAGGAGAAGGTCCACCATCAACATCTTCTCGAGTCAACCAGATAATAAACGTGGCTTTGTTGGTAACACGATTCAGTCATTGGCTTTGTGCCACTCTGTGACTCCCGTCTCACCTGCTTTCCGGTACGCCTGTTTCTCCTGGCTGTGCAGCCAGAGTGGCTGAGCGCTCCCGGGACTGAAGTTCTTGGAGCAGCTGCTGGATTTCCAGGAGTTCGACAGCCAGGGCGAATCAGTCAGGTTCATCCTGGAACAGAGCAACAAGGTTGTGAGGACAGCTGTCCGGTGATCAGCCAGTGCAAACGCTCACCTCATTGTGGCTCAGCTTACCTGTGTTTGATTATAATGTCTTCATTAGCCAGTCTGTACAAGCCTGCAGTGCATAAAATAACAGGAATTAATAAGACAGAAATGGGGCCCTCTGCACTCAGGAGTGTGTGGGATGGTCTAGTCAAGAAGGTTTGTGCCTTGTGTGGTTTCTTCAGTTCGCATGTATCAACTCAAGATTAGGTGACTAATGCGTCAACTAAAGGTCAGATAAATTGCACAATGACACATTCTGGGTGCAGAGCCTCACTACCAGGAGTGCAAATCGACCAATCGTGATTGAGTGCTTTGTGGATCGAGGCTCCCAGCACTTGACGGGCTCTGCACCAGGAGTAGGACGTCCGACAATTGATCTTGTTGACCCATCTTGAATCGGTGGCCGATTCTTACACTTGTAATATCCACTATGCAGATGAAACATGGTGCGATTCACTGAAAAGCAAAGACTCAACCCACCATCTGAAACCTCCGCTGTATCCATGGTTTCTTATATCATGTAAACATAACTAGTATTGTTCCCCACAGGGTAACTAATATGTAGAACAGACTCCTAACAAAGGCAGTTAATGCTGTGATAATTAACTCCTTTAAAAGCAGTTGGACGCATATCTGGTTAGGATCAGTAATGAGGCTCATAAGGATAATAATGAACATAGATCAGTGGGTCTCAGATTTTATTGGGTCGAGCCTCTCAAAAATTCAGTTAACTTCTTCTGTTCCGTCAGCTATGGTACTGGTGAAGTGTTCAAAAAACGCAAGGCTTATATTCTCTTCATCTCTCTTCCTTCATTTCTCTCCACCTTCTCCTCCGCTTCTGTCTCTCTCCCTCCTCCTCCTCTGCTTCCATGTCTCCCTCCTTTCATTTCCGTCCATCTCCCTCACCTTCCACTACTATCTCCCTCCCTTGCCTTCCACTCCCTCTGTCCGTTCTGCTCCCTTTACACCTCTCTCCCTCCTCCACTTCTCTGTCTCTCTGCTTCCTCCACCACTTCCATTTCTCTCTCCCTTCTCTCTCCCTCCTCCAAACCATCTCTCTCCCTCCTCCAAACCATCTCTCGCCCTGCTCCAACATAAAGCAAATACTGCTCTGTGACTAACCACTAGGTGGAGTATGAGAGCAACTGACCTTATGTAGGCCCCAACACTGAGGGAGCCTCTTGGCCCTCCCTCATACCCATTCTGAGAGCATGTCCGAGACAGACAATTCCCTGTGTGTAGAATCATGGCCCAACTCCCCGCATCGAGCTAATTAGTGCAAGTACCAAACATTGGGCTTCGAGGGCTTGTTCTCTTCAACGAGAAGCTCCGTGGGTGAGTAGCATCGACCCGCTTGTCCTCAGCTCGATGTGACTGCTTTGCCAAGTCTCCAACCCTTTTACAAGTGTCCGGTGATAACGATAACTTGTCGCCAGGTCTCCCTCACCTTTGTTTAGCCTGTGCTTCTTCTGAATATTACAGCGTTTGGTGCGGCGACAGTACAAGCACACACTGAGCACCATCAGGACGATCCAGATCACGCTCCCAGCACTCGCAATGAAAACTGGCTGCCTCACGAACTCCAGCACCAGTCCAAGGATCGAAGAGGCCGCTGACTTCTCCTGAGCAGAGGGGTCTGAGATTTAAAGATTACAATTTAAAGATTCATAGCAAATGGTTAATGAACATCCCGAACTATTAAATGAATTACATGTAGTGGAGACACTTACTGTCCCCTTACAGACACATCATACGACATAGGAAAATGACAGGCAGGAAAAGACCTACCGGTCCATCCAGCCCGTCCCACCCAGTTGTGGTGTCTTACGCATCGCAGTACAGACACTCCCCACCCAGCCGGAGCCATGAAATAAGAACATAAGAAATAGGGGCAGGAATAGGCCACTTGGCCCCTCGAGCCTGCTCCGCCATTCAATAAGATCATGGCTGATCTTGGGCTCAAAGCCACTTCCCCGCCCGCTCCCCATAACCCTTCACTCCCTTATCTTGCAAAAATCTGTCTATCTCCACCTTAAATGTATTTAATGACCCAGCCTCCACGGCTCTCTGGGGCAGAGAATTCCACAGATTTACGACCCTCTGAGAGAAGAAATTCCTCCTCATCTCAGTTCTAAAAGGGCGACCCTTTATTCTGAAACTGTACCCCTGCGTTCTAGATGTCCCCACGAGGGGAAACATCCTCTCTGCATCTACCTTGTCGAGCCCCCTCAGTATCTTATACGTTTCAATAAGATCACCTCTCATTCTTCTAAATTCCAATGAGAGAATCTGCTGGGAGAGCCGAGAGCAATCTTCCCTTTAAGCTGCCCGGCCACGCAGCGATCTGCAGCTCCCGCGCCGCCAGCTCACCGGCTTTAAAATAGGAGAAACCCTGCGCGGACCATTCAAAATACTGCGCAGGCTCTGAAAGGGAAGACTGGGTGAGAGACCCCATAAAGGGCTCCTCTTTAAAAGTTAAACCGCGGAAGCTGCTGCTGGGGTAGGTTTCCTGAGGAGGTGTTTCGCGGCCACTGCATAATAAGAACCTGATTAGTGTGTAAATTTGACATAACTGTTTGGGAAGAATTGGGCAAAGATCCATTAGGCTAGATCTCTGCCTATTTAGCACCTCATCTGATTTTCTGGTCAGGTTCTGTACTGGGGACAGAAAGAGCCCAATAGTCAGATTTATAATAAAAACAGAAAATGCTGGAAATACTCAGCAGGTCAGGCAGCATCTGTGGAGAGAGAAACAGAGTTAACGTTAGTCTACGGACCCCATCTGAGCTTGGTGGAGTCAGCTTCGTCTTACATAGTGAGAGCGAATTCCCGACCTATATCGGGCTTGTTGTTGGGAACTTGTGTGTGTGGTTGGGGGGGGGGAAGTAGTGGTGGAAAATCGGGTGTAAAAGGTGATGGGTACATTTAAAGGGATGTGGCCATTTAAAAAAGGTAGCTGGCCGCATATGTGGGGATCAAAATGTTCATAACAAAGACAGCTAATATTTTCAAAATGTATTTCAGGTTCTTAGGGTAACAAGGGGCAACACGGTGGCATAGTGGTTAGCACTGTTGCCTCACAGCGCCAGGGACCCGGGTTCGAATCCGGCCTCGGGTGACTGTCTGTGTGGAGTTTGCACATTCTCCCCGTGTCTGCGTGGGTTTCCTCCGGGTGCTCCGGTTTCCTCCCACAGTCCAAAGATGTGCGGGTTAGGTTGATTTGGCTATGATAAATTGACCCTTAGTGTTAGGGGGGATTAAATACGTGGGGTTACGGGGATAGGGTGGGATATGTGTCGGTGCAGGCTCGATGGGCCGAAATGGCCTCTATCTGCACTGTGGGGATTCTGTGAAAAATGGCTGAGAGAACCCATTGCTGGTTATGATAAATGCGGGCCGCAGCACTCGATCTCCCTGTTTCAAGGTGTAAGTGGTGCAGAATAAGGTGGTAGCACCAAGGGTGTCCATGCTCTCCCCATCGGACAGCAGCGCAGCATTCCGAGGAGGAGGCAGAGGAACAGGACTTGATGCCGCAGCTGACCGTTACCGGCAGGTATTCTTGCAGTAGATGGATACGGTTCTGTATCTGGCTGCCTGCCGACCTAGAGCCGGCGTGGCCAGTTCTGTACAGTCACCGGATGGGTAGATGTACCTCCGAGTGGGTTGGAAGGTCACGATAGGAACGCAGAGTCTTTCCCTGGTGCAGCCTGAACATCCTAGCGTCTCACCAATGGCTCATCCTCTTCTTCCTCCCAAAATCGTAACTATGGGGGAATTCCCATTGGGAGACCCAATGCCCCAATATCCTGCATGCACCAAAAAACAGCAGTGCCAGAAGTCGGCACAATGCTCCCTAATGAACTAAGTGACAACGGGAAAGAAACAAAAAAAGGAGCAAAAAGATTTGTAAATACTCTTTAAAAAAAAAACCTTATAAATCTGACTACTACAAAAGCACTTCATCTAGACCCATCTTTTGTTTCTTAACTTGTCGCATTACCATCTCCTTTTGCCTTGCACCATCTCTTATTCTCTCTTAATGTCTCTTAATCTCTCCTGCCTTCCATCCTATCACAGACCTTCCCTTTTGTTCTTTCCTCCCCTCCCCCCTTTCCCTGCCTCCGCACTCGCTTAAAAACCTGTTCCGTCTCCAACTTTTTCCAGTTCTGACGAAGGGTCATCGACCTGAAACGTTAACTCTGTTTCTCTCTCCACAGATGCTGCCTGACCTGCTGAGTATTTCCAGCATTTTCTGTTTTTATTATAAATCTGACTATTGGGCTCTTTCTGTCCCCAGTACAGAACCTGACCAGAAAATCAGATGAGGTGCTAAATAGGCAGAAATCTAGCCTAATGGATCTTTGCTCATTTTTCCCAAACAGTTACGTCAAAGTTACACACTAATCAGGTACACAATGAGAAAGTCTATTCCAGTAACTCCTCCTGGACAGAGCCCTGTGTTACTGACTGTGGCCCCAGACCGGGAGGCACAATCCCAGCTGTTACACCAGGAAGTCCGCCGCTGACCCCCACCCCCCCCCGGGGTTCACGGGGAGTAGCCTGCACAAGAGGGCCTTCAGCAGTGTAGGGATGTAGCTTCCCCTGACAGAGACCTGGAAAAGCCAACAGAACAGTTCCAGGCCCAAAGGGGGAACGCTGGGTCACAGAATCACAGAACCACAGAATCCCCACAGTGCAGATAGAGGCCATTTCGGCCCATCGAGCCTGCACCGACACATATCCCACCCTATCCCCGTAACCCCACGTATTTAATCCCCCTAACACTAAGGGTCAATTTATCATAGCCAAATCAACCTAACCCGCACATCTTTGGACTGTGGGAGGAAACCGGAGCACCCGGAGGAAACCCACGCGGACACGGGGAGAATGTGCAAACTCCACACAGACAGTCACCCGGGGCCGGATTCGAACCCGGGTCCCTGGCGCTGTGAGGCAACAGTGCTAACCACTATGCCACCGTGTTGCCCGGGTCCCTCCCCTTTCCCCAAAAAGAGGAATTTGGGTACCCCGAATGTCCCCATGTCAGGGGTTCGCTTAAAAAGTGTAAAAAAATAAAATTCCCTGCTATCTTTGGGGGTTCAAGACCCAGATCCCAGCCTGGGCCCCCTTGATGGGGTCATTTTGTGCCCTTCTCTATCTCTCGCTGTGCCCCTTTCATCTCAGTTCCAGCAACATCCCAGAGCTGGCAAAGGAATGGAGGCCTAAAGATAAATGGAGCAGTAAGTGAGGGGGTATATAGGCTGCACAATATATTACAATAACCATTGCAACTAGAAGCTCCTGCCGTGCAGTGTCAGCTGTGGCTCAGTTGGTGGCGCTCTTGCTTCCGAGTCAGAAGGTTGTGGGTTCGAGTCCCACTCCAGGGACTCGAGCACAAAAATCTAGGCTGACACTCCAGGGGAGTGCCGCACTGTTGGAGGTGCCGTCTTTTGGATTAAACGTTAAACTGAGAACCCGTCTACTCTCTCAGGTGGATGTAAAAGATCCCATGGCACTATTTCGAAGAAGAGTAGGGGAGTTCTCCCCGGTGTCCTGGCCAATATTTATCCCTCAATCAACATAAAAACAGATTATCTGGTCATTATCACGTTGCTGTTTGCGGGAGCTTGCTGTGTGCAAATTGGCTGCCGCGTTTCCTACATTACAACAGTGACTACACTTCAAAAAGTACTTAATTGGCAGTAAAGTGCTTTGAGACGTCCGGAGGTCGTGAAAGGCGCTATAGAAATGCAAGTCTTTCTTTTTTCTTTTTAAAGTAACCTGGGATGGCAAAGCGATTTTGCTGTCCTACTTATGTACAATAATTTTTCTTGACTGGTTCCATAAAATGCTTTTACTGCTCCAGCTCCATAAAAATCTCCCATCTCTGAAATTATTCTGTCCTCCTGTTTGTTGATTGTAGTGTCTGTAACCGGGCTGCATGTGTAAAAAGGGATTGGGTCTATTGGCCTCTGATCCCGGGAGATTGATGGGGATGAATGAGGGAGCTGAGCGTGTAATGTACACAATTCCTGTTTTCCCGTTTCCAATCGAGTACCCGACATGATGTGAAATAACTCTCTCTCAATCCTACAGCGCGGAGCGAATGATAAATGATTGTTTTCTGTTCAACTTATTACAAAGCTACAGAACGGCGCAGAAAGAATCAACAATGGATAAATGAATAGATTTATCATTATTAAAAAAAAATGAGATTGTTGCATTTCGTAATCACACAAGATAACCTTTGCATGACTTGTGCAGGCTCCAATCTATCCCATGTGAGATTAGAATTGCTTACTTAGGAAGCTTCATAGATGTATGTTGTGCAGGTGGTATTTAATATCCAGGGTAAGGGGCCGCACAGATCAGAGACAAAGAAATCCTTGCATTTTCGTACTGCATCTCTTAAAAGCACCTCAAGATACTTCACATACAATGAATTAATTTGCCTGTTGTTATGTGGCAAACATGGCAGCTATTCCGCTGCACAGCAAGATCCCATAAATGGTCATGAATGAACTATAAATTTGTTTCTGGTGTTGTTTGCCGAGGGAGGGGTGCGGGTCAAGGTAGAGGGTGTGGGTCAAAGGAGAGGGGCGCACGGGTCGAGGGAGAAGCGGGTCGAGGGAGGGGGGGGGGGTGCGGGTCGAGGGAGAGGGGGGTGCGGGTCAGGATACCGTGAGAACAACCTGCTCCTCTTCCAATAGTGCCGTGGGATCTTTTACATCCACCTGAACCACTGAAACAGGCAGATGTACCTCGGTATAACGCCTCACCCAAAGAACGGCATCTCTGATAATGCAATGTACTCTCAGTACTGCAGTGAAGTGTTAGCCTAGATTATGGGCTCAAAATCCTGATTCAGGGTTCGAACTCGTGACTTCCTAACCAATCCCAGAGAGCGGTCCTAACAGAGACTAGCGGGGCACAATCCACAGACAATTCAGACAACTGAATGGCAGAATTCCAAAACAGATGAAGAGTCCCACACAAAACCTCAACCCATTGTTCTCTTTCAGAAGCTAATCTCCGTGTATCGTTCCAATTCAGAGAGCGTTGGGTGCTTGTGCTGTGCTGGGGTTTTTTTCTCCCCAGTTTTCCTCAAGACACTGACTCCATTCTCCCCCTGTAAACCGTGTCAGCAGGCCATTCCATCATGGGGGACATCATCGCTGAGCCTGACCCTGTCCTCACCCAATGTGCATACAGTCCAGGAGCGATCACTGGATAACAATCGGCTGTAGGAATGCTGGCTGATTGTTTCTTCCCCCTTCCCTAGTGCGGGGATCTGAAGCCCGAGCTGATTTCTGCTAATTCAGAAAAGACTGGGCTTTGAGTGTTGGTTCTCTCTGGTCTGTTTGGTTCACTGCTAAACCAGGCAATGCAACCATTCTCAGAATCATTGGGACGGGGGGCGGGGGGGCTTTGTCCATGTACTTTAAAAACAATGCCAGTGGAAAGATGAAATATTATACATCAGCTGTGGCTCAGTGGGTAGCACTCTTGAACTCTGAGTCAGAAGATCGTGGATTCAAGTCCAACTCCAGAGACTTGAGCACAAAATCTAGGCTGACACTCCAGTGCAGTACTGAGGGAGTGCTGCACTGTCGGCGGTGCCATCTTTTGGATGAGACGTTAAACCGAGGCCCCCTTTGCCAGTCAAGGAATCAAAGAAACGCAAGTTTGTTCTTCCTGTCTAATTGTCCCTCTGCGCATGCTGTAGTGGCAGCTTCCATGTGTTCAGCACGCACGTGCCAAGGGATCGAACCGCCCCCTTCATGGTGTATGGAGTCAGCTGATGGAGACAAAGCAACGCGGGCACGTGGGCATTCTCACCTTGTGCCCAGTAGGGTAAGTGCGGAGCAGATTCTGTATCAGGCTGCTCCAGGATACAAAGCGGCTCAACACCATCATAAGGAACTTTTATTACCTCAATTATAGCGTGTCCAACATCAGTAACGCGTGGGATTGGCTGGGAGAAGTTACTGATCAACCGTAAGTTACTGACCTACAGATAAACATTAGTGGAGGCTGAAAATCAGCCGAGCAATATTTTTAATGCACTCATATAATATTCCTGTGCGCACTATTTTAATGAGGCCATTAATCTGTTTATTTTCATTTAAGTAGTGCAGCAGGGAATTGTACACAAATTCATTAACCAGTACAGTAAAGATGGCACTCGGTGGAATTTTAATTACAGGGCACTGATTGGGAGGAGTTACTGAGCCCAAACGAGCGAAGGAGCTGGATTATCAGTAGAGATACCGTCCGGAACGCAGGGTGCTGGGGGGGAGGAGTTACAGCCCCACAGTGTGAGGGAGAATGCAGCTGGTAACACATGTTTGTGAGTTTTCTGTGGGTCTACAATTCCCCCCCCACTCGGAAAAAGGAGCTGGCTCACCGACGTCAATCTGACCTAAAAGCCGTCAATCTGACCTAAACAAGTCGCAATAGTAAAGAGGCTTCTGAGAACCCACAGAACCAGGAGGGAGTGGGAAGCACGACTGGACGCAATGAACCCGTGGTCTTTCCCATGCCCCCCCCCCCTACTGACCTAGGTAGATGTATTGCGGTTTGGTGTGTACTCCGACTCCGGCACCATTGATTGCTGCGATCTGGACGCGGTACTCAATCCCAGAGTTCAGTGCGGGTATCTCCAGCCGGTGTGTACTGCCGTCCACTGTCCAATTCCTGTGATGTTGCGTCTCATTCGCCAAACACCAAACCTGTCACACAACAGGCAGAAAAGGAAAGGAAGCACTTTATATGATTTCGATACACATTTTGACCCTGCAGGGGGCCCAGAATGCGATGCCGGGCAACCGGTCCATGTATTATCGAGTATGGAGGCCTGAGGCCTACAACTTGATCAAGGCGGCCATCTTGCCCCCACGCAGGTGGCCAGCGCACAGGGGGGGCTATGACCCTGCCCACAAGCTGTCCATTATTCTCCGTAACCCCCCCCCCCCCCAACAACTTTAATTCATATTCAGCTACGTAACGTGACTGGAAAGTCTAAACATTGCTCCAATCGCCTGTTTAGAACAGGTGCTGAGGGGCAGCCCCCCATTGACGAGCACAAAATAAAATACCTGGTATCCCTAGCTCGGTGAATCCCTCCTCACGTGCACACCACCCAAGAATTGCCCAGTATAGACTGGGCAGCCAACACCCCTTCACTGGCTGCCGGCACCTGACACTCCTGCCCCGGGGCACTCCCAGTGCATCATGAATAATGCACCCAGAGCACCAAAAACATCATGACCTCCTGCTACGTGGGGAGGAGGGCTCATTTGGCCGTGGCTCACTGTATGCTCATCGCATTATTTTCCCAGTGTGTCTTGTTCATAGGCGTGGAGAGGAAACTGAAACATTTACATGTATAGGAATCAGCACGGCAACATACCTAAGGCATACAACACCTGGCAGGAGCAAACTGACCACTTTTTAAACACAAATATTCGTATTTTTATTATAAATAACATTATGATCCTCATTTTCTTCATATTTGCACCAAATACGTGTCCAAAAGTTGAAGTCTAATTTTTTTTTTGCCTGTTTTCCTCCTCTTGGGCTTGTGGTTTACAAATTCTTTTAATGTACCTGGCAGAAAGTGGCCCATCATTGTGTCATTAACCGGCGTCATACTTCTCAAACTGAACAAGCTGCATGCAGGCAACAAAATGGGAGAGAGAAAAAAAATCAGGCCCGAGTTCAGCCTGTTACCAGGCCCGAGTTCAGCCTGTTACCAGGCCCGAGTTCAGCCTGGATACCAGCCCTAACCCAATGCCCGTTGTGATCATGGACAGAAACCAGAAGCTCAGGCACATAGAGGAGGATAACATCAGGTGCAATTCTGGGATTTAGAGAGAGCGGTGTGAGGTGGGGTGGGGTGGGGAAGGTGAAGAGGAGGGAGGAAATCCTCCTCCAAAAATTTTGTAAGAGACATGTGCTCCTTCTCTCACCCAGGGATTGCAACTCACGTCTACTGCACCTCGGTTCAACCCATCAGCGCTCTGACTGCTTCTCCCCAGGCCCAAATGACAAAATCACAGCACGTACAAAAAGGCACAGTTGCCCCTCTATGTTTGGAATCTGCACTCATTGATTGAGTTTTGTGTACAAAATCCAGCTGTGAAGGCTTGGCACTCAATGGAACACAATAGGAGGAATCTTAGGAATTTACACAGCTGGCGGAGAGCCGAGCCAACCAGAGATTTGGGCGCAAGCTGCCCACAATTTTCCAACGGTCAAAACAATCATGGGCAGAGCGCAGCTGAATTTCTGAAACGGACCGCCAGAGGATGAGGTTCCTTGCCAGGACCACGGGCTCACAGGCCAAGGGTTTTCTCAGAACCGCTCCCTGCTCAGCCACCGTCACTTTGCTGGAAGTGGGGCAGAAGGCCCCAGTTATGTGCTTAAACTGGGTTTCCCACCGCACTTGGGTCGAAGGCACGGTGGTGAAGCGGGAGCAACTCCGAGGAAATTCCCAGCCATAAAGCTACCCTTAATGGGTAAGCGCTCGGATACTGGGGACCTTGACTTGAGACTTAACGGGGCGGGGGGGGAGTAATTTTCTGAGTTCGCACTATTGATGGAGCCTCACCTGCTGATCGCACAGGTCAGAAATCCTGGGCTCGCTGCCCACGATTCTCTATTCGATTGATGGGCAGAAGTTCATAGACATTGTGCACACGATTTCCGTACATGCACAGGCAGCGGGCAAGGGAAATTGTCCCTATGAAGTCCTTCCAGTGAAATACAAATGCAGCGAATCACTACACTAGAACCAAAAGGAAAAGCTGGGAATGCTGGAGACCTGAAATCGAAGCCGGAACTCCAGGAAGCACAGGATGGGTTAACACTTTGGGAGAAGCCCTAACATGATCATTAGTTTTGATGAAGACCCAAATCGCTAGCCTATCTCGCTCTGACTCCTGCGGGGGCTTTGAGCAAGTTTATCCAGTGCCTAGTGGAACCACACAGACTAGGAAGGTCCCAGTCTGAGCTGAGTTAGCTGAGCAGTGGTAGAGGTGCTACGACTGCGTTCAGTGGCCCTAGAATAGAAAAGAAAATCAGTCACGGTTCCTGATCACTATTAAGCAGTGTCGGGAACGGTAGCATAGTGGTTATGTTACTGGACTAATAATCCAGCAAGCCTGAACTAATGAGCCAGTTAGATGTGAGTTCAAATCCCACCACGGCAGTTGGGGAATTTAAATTCAGTTAATTAAATAAATCTGGAATAAAAAGCTAGTATCAGTAATAGTGACCATGAAACTATCGGATTGTCGTAAAAACCCATCTGGTTCACTAATGTCCTTTAGGGAAGGAAATCTGCTCTCATTACCTGCTCTGGCCTATATGTGACTCCAGACCCACAGCAATGTGGTTGACTCTTAATTGCCCTCTGAAATTGCCTAGCAAGCCACTCAGTTGTAACAAACCACTACAAGAAACAATACTAAGCATAAAACCGGACGGACCACACAGCATCAACCTAGGCACCGGCTTAGGACACAACAACGGCCAACCCTGCAAAGTCCTCCTCACTAACATCTGGGGACGTGTGCCAAAATTGGGAGAGCTGTCCTACAGACTAGTCCTACTCACAGAATCATACTTTTCTGCCAAAGTCCCAGATTTCTCCATCACCATCCCAGAGGTAGTGGTGTACAGTCGGGAGGGAGTGGCCCTGGGAATCCTCAACAGTGACTCCGGACCCCATGAAGTCTCATGGCTTCAGGTCAAGCATGGGCAAGGAAACCTCCTGCTGATTACCACCTACCGCCCTCCCTCAGCTGATGAATCAGTACTCCTCCATGTTGAACACCACTTGGAAGAAGCACTGAGGGAAGCAAGGGCACAGAATGTACTCTGGGTGGGGGACTTCAATGTCCATCACCAGGAGTGGCTCGGTAGCACTGACCGAGCTGGCTGAGTCCTGAAGGACATAGTTGCCAGACTGAGCCTGCGACAGGTGGTGAGAGAACCAACACGAGGGAAAAACCTACTTGACCTCGTCCTCACCAATCTACCTGTCGCAGATGCATCTGTCCATGACAGTATTGGTAGCAGTGACCACCGCACAGTCATTGTGGAGACGAAGTCCCGTCTTCTCATTGAGGACACCCTCCATCGTGTTGTGTGGCACTACCACCGTGCTAAATGGGATAGATTCAGAACAGATCTAGCAGCTCAAAACTGGGCATCCATGAGATGCTGTGGGCCATCAGCAGCAGCAGAAATGTATTCCACCACGATCTGTAACTCATGGCCCGGCATATCCCTCACTCTACCATTACCATCAAGCCAGGCAACCAACCCTGGTTCAATGAGGAGTGTAGAAGAGCATGCCAGGAGCAGCACCAGGCATACCTAAAAATGAGACGTCAACCTGGGTAAGCTGCAACACAGGACTACATGCATCCTAAACAGCGGAAGCAGCATGCTATAGACAGGGCTAAGCAATCCCACAATCAATGGATCAGATCAAAGCTTTGCAGTCCTGCCACATCCAGTCGTGAATGGTGGTGGACCATTAAACAACTAACGGGAGGAGCAGGCTTCATGAATATCCCCATCCTCAATGATGGCGGAGCCCAGCACGCGAATGCAAAAGCCAAGGCTGAAGCGTTTGCAACCATCTTCAGCCAGAAGTGCCGAGTGGATGATCCATATTGGCCTCCTCCTGAGGTCCCCACCATCACAGAAGCCAGTCTATAGCCAATTCGATTCACTCCACGTGATATCAACAAACGGCTGAGCTCACTGGATACAGCAAAGGCTATGGGCCCCGACAACATCTCGGCTATCGTGCTGAAGACTTTTGCTCCAGAACTAGCCGCGCCTCTAGCCAAGCTGTTCCAGTATAGCTACAATACTGGCATCTATCCGACAATGTGGAAAACTGCCCAGGTATGTCCTGTCCACAGAAAGCAGGACAAATCTAATCCTGCCAATTACTGCCCCATCAGCCTACTCTCAATCATCAGCAAAGTGATGGAAGGTGTCGTTGCCAGTGCTATCAAGCGGCACTTACTTACCAATAATCTGCTCACTGATGCCCAGTTTGGGATTTGGCTCCAGGCCTCATTACAGCCTTGGTCCAAACGTGGACAAAAGAGCTGAATTCCAGAGGTGAGGTGAGAGTGACTGCCCTTGACATCAAGGCAGCATTTGACCTAGTGTGGCATCAAGGAGCCCTAGTAAAACTGAAGTCAATGGGAATCAGGGGGAAAACTCTCCACTGGCTGGAGTCATACCTAGCACAAAGGAAGATGGTTGTAGTTGTTGGAGGTCAATCATCTCAGCCCCAGGACATCGCTGCAAGAGTTCCTCAGGGCAGTGTCCGAGGTCCAACCATCTTCAGCTGCTTCATCAATGACCTTCCCTCCATCATGAGGTGGGGACATTTGCTGATGATTGCAGTGTTCAGTTCCTTTCACAGCTCCTCAGATAATGAAGCAGTCCATGCCCGCATATAACAAGACCTGGACGACATTCAGGCTTGGGCTGATAAGTGGCAAGTAATATTTGTACCACACAAGTGCCAGGCAATGACTATCTCCAACAAGTGAGAGTCTAACCACTACCATCACCGAATCCCCCACTATCAATATCCTGGGGGTCACCATTGACCAGAAAATTAACTGGACCAGCCACATAATACTGTGACAACAAGGGTGAGTCAGAGGCTGGGTATTCGTGGTGAGTGTCTCACCTTCTGACTCCCCAAAGCCTTTCCACCATCTACAAGGCACAAGTCAGGAGTGTGATGGAATACTCTCCACTTGCCTGGATGAGCGCAGCTCCAACAACACTCAAGAAGCTCGACACCATCCAGGACAAAGCAGCCCACTTGATTGGCACCCCATCCACCACCTTAAACATTCACTCCCTCCACCACCGGCGCACTGTGGCTGCAGTCTGTACCATCTACAAGATGCATTGCAGCAACTTGCCAAGGCTTCTTCGGCAGCACCTCCCAAACCCGCGACTTCTACCACCTAGAAGGGAACACCATCACCTGCAAGTTCCCCTCCAAGTTACACATCATCCTAACTTGGAAATATATCGCCGTTCCTTCATCGTCGCTGGTTCAAATCATGGAATTCCGTCCCTAACAGCACTGTGGGAGTACCTTCACCACACGGACTGCAGCGGTTCAAGAAGGCGGCTCACCACCACCTTCTCAAGGGCAACTAGGGATGGGCAATAAATGCTGGCCTTGCCAGCAATGCCCACATCCCATAAACAAATAAAACAAAACGCTCAAGTCAATCAACGCCCATCCTATTCTCCTCAGATGATGATCGAACTTCTCTGCAGTTCCAGCATTTTCTGTTTACTTGACTTCACTAAAGTACTCAGATACAGATATCCATCTTCGTAACAATTAATGTAGCAATGGTAATGATTAAAATATACAGTGCATTGATCCTTCCCCCCCCCCCCCCACCCACAAGAGTTCTGCAAATGTTTAACAAAAATTCAGTCGTTGAAGTTTCTGCATATTAAGTACGAGGGCCTACTGCCCATGGCCAGCAGTCACCTGGGCATGGAACCAATCAAGGATTGGCAGGCAGTTGCTATGGAAGGCAGCTCTGCTCACTGTTGATCATCTTCATCACTGTGCTGAAATGAAGAGTCATCACATAGGTTCTATTCTAGTTTCACTGGGCCTCAGAAGGGTGGATTGATGAACCTCCCTTTCTGTCCACCTCTTAAAACATAAGCTAGGTATCACTAATTTTTCATTAATCACATTATCGCATCTTCTTCATTATGCTTTTCAGCCCTGGTGATGTTCTGCAATATGGGCTTTGGCAGTTATTTATTTATTGGCCCGTATTAGTGTGTTTCTTACTTTGGTTTCCTGGAATGTTGTCTTCCAAGGACACACGCCAACATTCAACGAGGTTCAAAACAAGTCATCAGGCATGCTGTTCACACTGTCCTGAAGGCATTGCCACAGATACTCAGCAGGATTTTTAAGCTAGTTGGCAAATGCCCAACATTGTATAGTGTTCAAGTTCAAGGAGGATGCCGTTCCAGCACTTTGAACCATATGGGAATCCTTCACAAGCAACTTATGCTTCACAGGAGATTTCTGGTGGGGTGGGGTGGGGTGGGGTGGGATGTGTTTCTATTGTGATCCACAAAGCATCACAGCTGTGTGGGACAGGTTGGATGGACCAGTGGGCCTGTTCCTGTCTGTTAGACGACCTACCATTTCCCAAACAGACATGTTGCTAATGTGCTTCTGGAGAAGGTCCTGTGAGAGCATTGATCCAAAGCGCCATCAGTGAAGTGAAGGTGCAGTATACAACGCCAGAAGATGAACTCTCTCTCATAAGATATAAGCAGCCGGTTACAAATTACACGCCCAAAGACCAGTTGTCTTCTGCTGAAGTACTCTGACCAAATGGGGGTGTATCCACTGTTCGATGTATTTTCTGTCAAAACATAGTAGTTTCTTCTTGTGGGTTGTGGTGTGAGCAACGTCTGGCAGGTCAACTCTGCGGCAATTGGGTGAGCTATTGGGGAAGAAGCCGAACCCCACACTTCTTGAGTAAGCAACATTTTTCAATCTGAGCTCACAGAAAACGTTCTGAATTGCCCCCAAAACCGGCCCAGAATTGCAACAACCTCTGCGTTTCTTATACTGCTGGATGATGCAATCCACTTTAGATCAGGTCGCCTTTATGCAAAACCGATCTGATCTCGTCCTGTTGCAGTAATACTAAAAGTAGGATTTACTTTGGAGACTCTACTGTACATTGTAGACATTCTGCAGATTTGTGAATTAATTAATTACTTCTCAGATGTCCTGAACGCCTCACCAAACTGCAGTGAGTGGTCACAAACAGTGATTTTTTTTTTAAACAGTTGAATATTTAAATCTGTTGTAGATGGATTTTCAATGATTAGCAAAATGGCCTCCAACCGGGCTCTGCAGGCTAACTTCTCCTCATTGTTACTGACATGAATCTTGTCATTCATGAAAGAAAGACTTATGAAATAATACTGAGTGGCCTGCGGGTGGCGCTGTCCAGGGAGAGTATAAATACTCGGGCACGGGCCCAGCTTGCGCAGGACATTCTGAACAGGAACTAGTGAAGGACACAACTGGACCTCCATGTTGTAAAACAGTTGATTAAAGCTTTGTTTAACGCTTAGACCAAGTGCCTAGTAGTTTTCTTACGTCAGTTACCATCTCAGGGACACATATTTCAGCCACTACTCTACCACGACTTTTTGTTTTACCTCATCTTCTCTTCTACTCTATTCAATTCTGCACTGCGGCCCTCGGTCCTTAACACAGGTAAATCATATTGGAAAACCTGAATGGCAAATTAAATACCTGGCTACCCTTCCTTGTTAAACATTCGGTGAAAGTCGCACACCTGAACTGTTCAATGAGTCCACTGCTCAAATGCTGCGAAGCTGTTATAGGACCGGGTACAGTCTTCATATCAACTTTAACTAGGACTACGGTACAAAGCAACTCAATACAGTAGATGTTCTTGGAAGCTCACAGATTTAATTCCACATTGCACAATTTGACCTTCATTTTCAGGTTTCCGTGACTCTTCCCAAATACACTGTACACATACCATGCTTATCAGTCATGCAATCGTACCTTGTAACCTTTAATGATGCCGTTGTGGGACTCGGGAGGAGGAGGCTCCCAGCTGACCACAATGCTGTCATTCCTACTTTCTGTCGTTGCAATGGTAACACTGTGCGGAGGAGCATCCGGTACTAAACATGAAACACAAGAGATGGCAGATTAACAGCAAATGCCAAGCACTCACATCTAAGCTACAGCATTAAAGATCTCACAACCCACTCCTATCCATAAAATATTGTAATGGTTTAGGAAAGGAACTCTAGCAGATGTGAGAGGGATGTATTGTCGGCCCCATTTGAAAGGATACGGTTCTAATCCAGTGTTTCACTAGCATTTAATCAAGGGCCTCAATACTGAACAAAGACAGCTCACCACCACCTTCTCAAGGGCAACGAGGGATGGGCAACCGTGTCAGCGATGGTCACATCCCGAGAATAAATAATGTTTCAAAATGTAATGCTTGAGAGTCATTCTCAAGAAGGCTCCAAATCACTAACATTGAATGATGGAATGTGTGTCCGCACCCACATCTCCACACGTGGTGAGCAATATTCCCTCTCATTTTATTTTGTACTGAGCGGGGCACGAACTCCTTTGAGCGCGACCTTTCCGTCCGTGGGCAAACTTTACACCACCACCAACAACAATTTTTACACCAACACTAAAAAGCATACATACACAGTAATGCCACATTGCCAGCCCACCGTCTCAAATCATGAGACAATCAGCCAAGGTTCTGTATAAGTTTAACATAACTTCTCTGCTTTTGAATTCTATTCCTCTGGAAATGAACCCCAGTGCTTTATTTGCACTTTTATGGCTTTTTTAACCTGCGTTGCTACTTTTTAATAATTTGTGAATCTATACCACTTGATCCCTTTGCACCTCGACTCCATTTAGTCTCTTATTTTCTAAGGAGTAGGTCGCCTCCTTATTCCTCCTACCAAAATGCACTACCTCACACTTATCTATATGGAAATTAATTTGTCATTTACACGCCCATTCTGCAACTTTGTTTACGGTAAAATTAACATCACTTTCCCGTATTTTTTCCGGCTTTAAACAATTTTCCGAAATTTAAAAAAAAATTCATATTTTTGTTTCTGACAAAGGCAACCTTTGTTGCCCCCCCAGGCAGTTTGAATACTTCAGCAGACAGATGTGCTAATTGGGTTGGCTTATAGAAAGTGAGGTGCCGAGAAATATTCTGGAAATATAAACCGGACGGCAGAATTCTGATTTTCAAAAGTAAACTCCAATTTTCCCCACTTTTTATGTTATTAGGGTTTTTATGAACTTTCATCAGCAACAAGACTAAAACCATAAATCCACCCCCGGTGCAATATTGGATTTAGTAAAAAGTAGCAAATAAAAGTTAAACTTGTGTTAATCACTCTTCTTCCTTCTGCTAAAATGCTGCCTCGCTTCACCTAATGATTGAAAGCCTGATCTTACAAACCCATCTGCAGTAGGATCATTTTATTTTAAAAAGCGGATTCACCTACAGCTCAAAATTCGCACAAACTCGTTTCTCATTTCCTCTCCTAAAACACGTCACTGCCGTCTGACAGCAACAAAGTCCCTTCTTACTCACCTGTTGCGGGGAAAACTCGGCGACTCACTCACCTGTAACAGGTTTAAGAAGATGATGAGGTACACGTGGTTATCTACCGCGCTCTCCCACCGATTTTTAAAGCTCCGAACGGCCCGTGGGGACCACGGAGTATGTGTAACACAAGCCCCTGGAACCGTGGTGCCAAAGGAGAAGGAGGGAGACATAAGAACATAAGAAATAGGAGCAGGAGTAGGCCATATGGCCCCTTGAACCTGCTCCGCCATTCAATAAGATCATGGCTGATCATCCACCTCAACTCCACTTTCCCGCCCGATCTCCATAACCCTTGATTCCCCTCATCACCGTGGCAACTGGCTGAGCGAGGTTCCTCTACAGCTTCTGCCTGCAGCACGTGGAACCTCTCCGAGGCCGACACAACCAGCCCCGCACCCACTCTCTCATCATGTGGCCGCTGCCCCAACTCTTGTAACTTTCCAATCGGGATCGGCTCCGAGGTCGCGAGACTCGCAAACGACTCTGTCTGCGTTCCGGGCCATTGTGTATTGGGCCCCTCCCCCCTGCTCCAGTTGTCTGGCAGTCCAGTTCTCTGCGCGGCATTTAATTTGAAGTGCGCGCGAGCTCTGGGACGTGTGCGCAGCCGCTCAGCTTAGAGGGAGCAGTGGTGGTGAGCTCCTGATATCAGTGGCTGAGTGCATGCCAACAATCTGCCCACAGGAATGGGGGACAAACCCCATAGGACTGATATTTCTGCTAAAATTATAGGTCCTGTAGCTTCAATCTTCACTTGCTCTGTGACATGAATCTGTCATTCATGAAAGAAAGACTTATGAAATAATACTGAGTGGCCTGCGGGTGGCGCTGTCCAGGGAGAGTATAAATACTCGGGCACGGGCCCAGCTTGCGCAGGACATTCTTAACAGGAACTAGGGAAGGACACAACTAGACCTCCATGTTGTAAAACAGTTGATTAAAGCTTTGTTTAACGCTTAGACCAAGTGCTTAGTAGTTTTCTTACGTCACTCTGTAGATACTGGGATAACCCCACTTTCTTACAGAACTCTCTTGCTTTCTCTGCACGAGAAGTCAAATGGACACCACTAAATTCCAGCTCGAGTGATATACCACAACCATGCATAGAAAGCCAGGCACATGGAAAGAAAGAACTTACATCAATTTGCAAGGCGAAAATTCAAATGCAATGTGATGATGACCAGATAATCTGTTTTTGTGATGTTGGGTTGTGGGAGAACTACCCTGCTGCTTCTTTGAATAGTGCCATGGGATCTTTTAAGTCCACCCGAGATGCCAGACAGGACCTCAGTTTAACTTCTCAGCTCAAAAAGGCACCTCCGACAGTACTGCATTGAAGGGTCAGCCTAGATTTTTGTGCTCAAGTATCTGGAGTGGGGACTAGAACACAGAAACTTCTGCCTCAGAGTCGAGAGTGCTACCAACTGAGCCACGGCGGACACCTTATAGCAATGGGAGCTGCGGGGGCCCACAGGAGATAGTCCACAAATAGCCCTGGCCCATATTACAAGTACCACTGTTCTAGCCCGCACACCACCGAGCCTTATCCCTTCGACCAGGTGCCTTTACAACTCCAGTAAAACCCGTTGTAGGGAGTGTATTTGGATTTTCAAAAGGCATTCGATAAGGTGCCACACGAGAGGTTATTACACAAAATTAGGGCCCATGGGATTGGGGGTAATATATTAGCATGGATTGAGGATTGATTAATGGACAGAAAACAGAGAGTAGGAATAAACGGGTCATTTCGGGTTGGCAGGCTGTAACTAGTGGGGTGCCGCAAGGGTCAGTGCTTGGGCCTCAGCTATTCACAACCTATATCAATGACTTAGATGAGGGGACTGAGTGTAATGTATCCAAGTATGCTGACGATACAAAGCAAGGTGGGAAAGTAAGCTTTGAGGAGGACGCAAAGAGGCTGCAAAGGGATATAGACAGGTTAAGTGAGTGGGCAAGAACATGGCAGATGGAATATAATGTGGAGAAGTGTGAAGTTATCCACTTTGGTAGGAAAAATAGAAAAGCAGAATTTTTTTTAAATCATGAGAGACTGGGAAATGTTGGTATTCAGAGGGACCTGGGTGTCCTGTACACAAATCACAGAAAGTTAACATGCATCACTGCAGCAACTTGCCAAGGCTTCTTCAGCAGCACCTCCCAAACCCGCGATCTCTACCACCTAGAAGGACAAGGGCAGCAGGCGCATGGGAACACCACCCCCTCCAAGTCACACACCATCCTGACTTGGAAGGTTATCGCTGTTCTTTCATCATTGCTGGGTCAAAATCCTGGAACTCCCTACCTAACAGCACTGTGGGAGTACCTTCACCACATGGACGGCAACGTTTCAAGAAGGTGGCTCACCACCACCTTCTCAAGGGCAACTAGGGATGGGCAATTTGCCAGTGACGCCTACATCCCATGAACAAATAAAAAAAAATACAGCAAGCAATTAGGAAAGCAAATGGTATGTTAGCCTTTATTACAAAGGGATTGGAGTATAAGAGTAAAGAGTCTTACTACAATTATATAGGGCCTTGATTGACTACACTTGGAGTACAGTTTTGGTCTCCTTACCTAAGGAAGGATATACTTGCCTTAGAGGGAGTGCAACAAAGGTTCACTAAACTGATTCCTGGGATGAGGGGATTGTCCCACGAGGAGAGATTGAGTAAACTAGGCCTATATTCCCTAGAGTTTAGAAGAATGAGAGGTGATATCATTGAAACATATAAAATTCTTAAAGGGCTTGACAGGGTAGATGCAGGGAGGATGTTTCCCCTGGTTGGGGAGTATAGAACCAGGGGTCACAGACTCAGAATAAGGAGTAGGCCATTTAGGACTGAGATGAGGAGACATTTTTTCACTCAAAGGGTGGTGAATCTTTGGAATTCCCTACCCCAGAGGGCTGTGGAGGCTCAATCGTTGAATATATTCAAGACAGAGAGCGATTGATTTTTGGATACTAAGGGAATCAAGGGATATGGGGATAGTGTGGGAAGGTGGACTTGAGGTAGAAGATCAACCATGATCTTATTGAATGGCGGAGCAGGCTCGATGGGCCGAGTGGCCTACTCCTGCTCCTATTTCTTATGTTCTTAATCTACTGTCTTCATTTCTCACCTTCCTCGGGAACCCTTCCATGCTTTGTGTTGCTGTCTGGACTGTAGAGCCTTCCGCTGTACGCCTGAACCTTGAACTCATACTTGTAGCCCCTTTTTAGAGTGCTCAGCACTGCATTCCGCTCGACGGGGCTGGCCACCTGCTGCTCCATCCATTCCATGCTCGGGGGCATCAGAGCACGAAAGAAAACATTAAATCCCTCGATGTGTTGAGACAGCGAAATAACCTGAAGAAGCCAGAAATAGGAGACAACAGTGAGTTTTGTGCAGATAAGTGAGCTCACATTCGGTCCCCTTTGACCACTGGCTTAAGTGCATTGCATCAAAGGGGAAAATTCAAGTGGAATGGCTGGGATTAGCAAGACTGAGTTGATCTTGCTCAGGGCAGCGGTAGGGGTCATCAATATCCCACAACTTCCAAGTCCTGATCCCTATCCTGCAACTCCGACTGGAAGCTGTCCATGTGTGGACCTCATCTGATGTTACTTTAGAATCCAACTGGTGAAATGGAATTGGATGTCACAGGGTGACCGGTTTAAGCAAGTATAGCTTCAGGCCTGAGTGCTAAAGCTCTCTGAAGCTGCTTGAGAAAGATGTCCTGAACAGCAGTTGGGAGAATACAAGGCCTTTCAGAAGATCCATGGTCAGTATTCTCAAGGTGGTGGCTGCCATTGTTGGGCAATGGAACGCCTTTTCACTGTTGGCATCTTAGGGTGAATTTTACGATCGGGGCTCCTCGTGCAGATCGCAGCTCACAGGCATCGAATATCAAGAAATGGTAGGCGCGCCTCCCACGATTTCCCAATACGCTCTCCCGGGTACAACTTGAGGCTTCATGCCAGGAGTATGTTTATTAATGTCAACGTTGAACATCAGGTCTGATGTGGATTAAAGCTCCCTTTATGCACTTCCAAGTTAGCTACAGTAGGGTTGATGGGATGATGGTGCAAGGCAAAATGGACCTTCCCTTTTGTTCTTGCCTCCCCTCCCCCCTTTTTTTTGTCTTTTAATTTCTCTTGCCTTCCATCCTATCACAGACTTTCCCTTTTGTTCTTTCCTCTCCTCCCCCATTTCCCTGCCCCTGCATTTGCTTAAAATCTGTTACATCTCTAACTTTTTCCAGTTCTGACGAAGGGTCATTGACCTGAAACATTAACTCTCTTTCTCTCTCTACAGATGCTGCCTGACCTGCTGAGTTGTTCTCGCATTTTCTGTTTTTATTTCAGATTTGGTGAGCTGCAGACGCAAATAGCCACTTGATAAATGTAGGGTTAAGATCCTGATACACTGTCTTAACGATCAACGTTATAAGAGACTCCCTTACACAGGTTCCCTCAAAGGCTCGATGGGTCAATAGACAATGTGGTACTGTATTAATCCACACAGATCAGCAAGGGATGTGCTCAATCCACACTCTCAATTGGTTGATCCCACTGATGATGTTATTGAGAAATCAGCCAGGATTCTTGTTTCTGATGACTAGCCAGTGACCTGACTATGCTGGAGGGTATTTGCACACACATCTCTAGTAAGCAGGGCTGGGCTTGATTGGATGTTCTCCATGGATGAATACTCTACCACTGTCTAGGCTCACAGATGAAGAATGGCCACTTCGTTGAGGTACCAGATGGCTGCTGGCACTGAGCCAGAAGAGGAGAGTGACATATTCATCGGCCACACTAATCATCCCAGTTACATCTGAGTTGAGAGTCAACTAATGCCAAATAATAATTGGGAGGTAGATCTTGACTTTGCGTGATAGTGTAAAACGGTTGATAGCAAGTCGGCATCCCATTTTATATCTCTCCCTATATTTATTTCTGTTGACTTGAATGGAAATAAAAAGCAGGAGTGATGTAAAACAGGCCTTTCCACCATCTACAAGGCACAAGTCAGGAGTGTGATGGAATACTCTCCACTTGCCTGGATGAGCGCAGCTCCAACGACACTCAAGAAGCTCGACACCATCCAGGACAAAGCAGCCCGCTTGATTGGCACTCCATCCACCACCTTAAACATTCACTCCCTCCACCACCGGCGCACCGTGGCTGCAGTGTGTACCATCTACAAGATGCACTGCAGCAACTCGCCAAGGCTTCTTCGGCAGCACCTCCCAAACCCTCGACCTCTACCACCTAGAAGGACAAGGGCAGCAGATGCATGGGAACACCACCACCTCCAAGTTCCCCTCCAAGTCACACACCATCCTGACTTGGAAATATATCGCCGATCCTTCATCGTCGCTGGGTCAAAATCCTGGAACTCCCTACCTAACAGCACTGTGGGAGCACCTTCACCACACTGACTGCAGCAGTTCAAGAAGGTGGCTCACCACCACCTTCTCAAGGGCAACTAGGGATGGGCAATAAATGCTGGCCTTGCCAGCGACGCCCACATCCCATGAATGAAATTTTAAAAAAGGCAACTGACTCATTATCACCCATTTTACACTATCGCACAAAGTCAAGATCTACCCCTGGAGACAGGTTGAGGTTGCCCACACACATGTCACTGAGAACTTGCAGAGAGAGATGATTTTCATCCCATCACCAGGGCTGAGTTAAACCCAGATCCCAAAGGTGAAAGTTCAGAGTGCATCAATTCTCTAAATACCAAGATGAAGTAGCCATCCAAATCATGGAATGTATTTTGGTCCAAGCATGTACAACTTACACTGCCATCAAATCATTCCCATTTAATTAATCTCCTGAGGGAGCTGATTAACTACAGGTATAATCTTCAAATTTAGAAAACTCTCCAAAATCTTCAATGATTTCCAAATAATGGAGGAAACACTTCAGAATATCAGCAGAGCATTGTACCAAACCAGATACGGAGTGAAATAAAAACAGAAAATGCTGGAACAACTTAGCAGGTCAGGCAGCATCCGTGGAGAGAGAAACACAGTTAACGCTTCAGGTCGATGACCTTTCGTCAGAACTGGAAAAAGTTAGAGATGTAACAGATTTTTAAGCAACTGTAGGGGCAGGGAAAGGGAGGAGGGGAGGAAAGAACAAAAGGGAAGGTCTGTTTTGCCTCGCACCATCATCCCTTTTGTCTTTTAACCACTCCTGCCTTCCAGCCTATCACAGACCTTCCCTTTTGTTCTTTCCTCCCCTCCTCCCTTTCCCTGCTCCTACAGTTGCTTAAAAATCTGTTACATCTCTAACTTTTTCCAGTTCTGATGAAAGGTCATCGACCTGAAATGTTAACTCTGTTTCTCGCTCCACAGATGCTGCCTGACCTGCTACGTTGTTCCAGCATTTTCAGTTTTTATTTCAGATTTGGTGAGCTGCAGGCGCAAATAGCCACTTGGGAATATGATGTCGTGGCAATAACGGAGACCTGGCTCAAAAAAGGGAAGGATTGGGTATTAAATATTCCTGGATATAAGGTGTTCAGGAAAGATAGGGAAGGAAAGATAGGAGGTAGTGTGGCAGTATTGGTTAAGGAGAATGTTACAGTGCTGGAGAGGATGTCCTGGAGGGGTCAAGGACAGAATCTATATGGCTAGAGTTAAGAAATAATAGAGGTGCCATTGCACGACTAGGTGTATTCTATAGGCCACCAACTAGTGGGAAAAATATGGAGGAGCAAATTCGCAGAGAAATTACAGAGAGATGCAAGAACTATAGAGTAGCGATAATGGGGGACTTCAACTATCCTAATATAAATACAAGTTGTTGTTGTTGTAGACTGGGATAGTAATAGTGTAAAGGGCAGAGAGGGAGAAGAATTTCTGAAGTGTGTTCAGGAGAATTTTCCTGATCGGTACGTTTCCGGCCCAACGAGGAAGGAGGCATTGCTGGATCTGGTTCTGGGAAATGAGATAGGTCAAATGGAGCAAGTGTCAGTAGGTGAACATTTAGGGAACAGTGATCATAGTATCATAAGGTTTAGATTAGCTGTGGAAAAGGACAGGGAGCAATCTAGAGTAAAAATACTTAATTGGAGGAAGGCCAATTTCAGTGGGATGAGAACGGATCTGGCCCGGATAAACTGGAATCAAAGATTGGCAGGCAAAACTGTAATGGAACAACGGGCTGCCTTTAAAGAGGAAATAGTTTGGGTACAGTCGAGGTACATTCCCACTAGGGGGAAAGGTAGGGCAACTAAAGAGTTCCCTGGATGATGAAAGAGATAGGGAGCAAGATGAAGCAGAAAAAGGGCGCGTATGACAGCTGTCAGGTCGAGAATACATCTGAGAATCAGGCTAAATATAGAAAGTTCAGAGAAGTGAAAAAGAAAATAAGAGGGGCAAAGAGAGGGTATGAGAATAGAATGGCAGCTAGCATAAAAGGTAATCCAAAAGTCCTCTATAGGCATATAAATAGTAAACGGGTAGTAAGAGGAGGGGTGGGGCCGGTTCGGGACCAAAAAGGAGACCTAACATGGAGGCAGAAGGTATGGCTGAGGTACTAAATGAGTTCTTTGCATCTGTCTTCACCAAGGAAGAAGATGCTGCCATAGACATAGTGAAGGAGGAGGTAGAGGAGACACTGGATGGGCTAAAAATTGATAAAGAGGAGGTACGAGAAAGGCTGGCTGTACTTAAAGTAGATAAATCACCAGGAGCGGATGGGATGCACCCTAGGACGCTGAGGGAAGTGAAGGAAGAAATCGTGGCGGTACTGGCCATAATCTTCCAATCCCCCTCGGAAACGGGGGTGGTGCCAGAGGACTGGAGAATTGCAAATGTTACACCCTTGTTCAAAAAAGGGTGCAAGGATAAACCCAGCAACTACAGGCCAGTCAGTTTAACCTCGGTAGTGGGGAAGCTTTTGGAGGCAATAGTCAAGGACAAAATTAACAGTCACTTGGACAAGTGTGGAATAATTAAGGAAAGTCAGCAGGGATTTGTTAAAGGCAAATCGTGTTTAACCAACTTGATCGAGTTTTTTGATGAGGTAACAGAGAGGGTTGATGAGGGCAATGCAGTTGACGTGGCGTGCATGGATTTCCAAAAAGCATTCGACAAAGTGCCACATAATAGGCTTGCCAGCAAAGTTGAAGCCCATGGAATAAAAGGGACAGTGGCAGCATGGGTACGAAATTGGCTAAGTGACAGGAAGCAGAGAGTAGTGGTGAACGGTTGTTTTTCAGACTGAAGGTCGCCAGGGGTCGGTTCTAGGACCACTGCTTTTCTTGATATATATTACTGACTTGGATGTGGGTGTACAGGGCACAATTTCAAAATTTGCAGATGACACAAAACTTGGAAGTATGGTGAACAGTGAGGAGGATAGTGATAGACTTCAAGAAGACATCGACAGGCTGGTGGAATGGGCGGACACATGGCAGCTGAAATTTAACATAGAAAAGTGTGAAGTGATACATTTTGGTAGAAAGAATGAAGAGACAAAATATAAACTAAAGGGTACAATCCTAAAGGGAGTGCATGAACAGAGAGACCTGGGGGTATATGTGCACAAATCGTTGAAGGTGGCAGGGCAGGTTGAGAAAGCAGTTAAAAAAGCTTACGGGATCCTGGGCTTCATGAATAGAGGCTAAATATAGTGTACAAAAGCGTGGAAATTATGATGAACCTTTATAAAACACTGGTTCGGCCTCAACTGGAGTCTTGTGTTCAATTCTGGGCACCACACTTTAGGAAGGATATGAAGGCCTTAGAGAGGGTGCAGAAAAGATTTACGAGAATGATTCCAGGGATGAGGGACATCAGTTACATGAATAGACTGGAGAAGCTGGGATTGTTCTCCTTAGAGCAGAGAGGATTGAGAGAAGATTTGATAGAGGTGTTCAAAATCATGAGGGGTCTGGACAGAGTAGATAGAGAGAAACTGTTCCCATTGGCAGAAGGGTCAAGAACTAGAGGACACAAATTTAAGGTGATTGGCAGAAGAACCAAAGGCGACATGAGGAAAAACTTTTTTACTCAGTGAGTGGTTAGGATCTGGATTGCACTGCCTGAAAGGGTGGTGGAGGCAGACTCAATCACAGCTTTCAAAAGGGAGTTGGATAAGTACCTGAAGGAAAGAAATTTGCAGGGCTACGGGGAAAGGGCGGGGGGAGTGGGACTAGCTGAGGTGCTCTTGCAGAGACAGGCATGGGCTCGATGGGCCAAATGGCCTTCTTCCGTGCTGTAACCATTCTATGATTCTATTTCCAGCATCCGCAGTATTTTGCTTTTGTATCAGATATGGAGTGAGCCTAGTGGCAATCATGTATGGAGTAAAATAGTAACCGTTTGAAAGTTAGGGAGAAAGACTGGATGCCCACCTTCCAGTGGAGATGAACATGTGAAGATGATGGAAAGACAGTAACGTTGTCGAGGTAAATCCGGACATCCAGCAGCTCCCGATGAGTATCTTTCTGCCTGTCTCTCTGACCAGTATCAAGAGCATCTGAAGGTAATAAAAGCAACACTTGAACTAGTAACAGCAGTGGAATCCATTGCAGACACGATAATCTATCTTTCTTTTTCAAATGCTGACCATTCTTGCTGTGTGTTTTCAGCACACCCCGTTTCGATTTCATTCTCCTTTATTGCCTGTTGAATGAGGGATCGGCGATTTTCAACATACAAAAATGGAGGACAGGAAAAGACCAGCTGGTCCATCAAGTCTATCCCATGCTGCCATAGCACAACTTATGCACATCATGAACCCATCCGTCCTTCTCCCCCCTCCCCTCCAAACAACCATCCTTGCAATCTCCGGGGAGAGTCAAATAGAGGAAAATAACCCTAGGCTAATTTCGGGAAAAAGGAATGCTGAGGAATTCCTCTCTGATCCCTGAAAGCAAGTTCCAGGAGACCACAGTCACTGGAAGACAAATCCCCCAATACTCCACTGAACTTCTATATGCAGTCATGTCGGCCACAGTCAGGAACCTGTCCAGCTCCCTTTTTAAGGTTTATAGCAAATCAGAACTCACTGCCCGAGCCAGCAACTTGTTCCAAAGGTTGACACCTTTTGTGAAATGAAAAATCTGACATCTAACCTCTTTCTATGCTTACATAACTTATTGGTTCTCCCGGTCCTCCCTAATCTATCTAACTCAACCAGCCTATCCACATGGACTGAATCGAATTGTTTCATTATTTTAAAGACCTTAATCAAAGCTCCTCAAAGTCTATGCTTTTCTAGAAATAAAAAAGCAGCTCTTTAAGACTATCATGGTAACTACAACAACAACACTTGTATTTATATAGCGCCTTTAACGTAGTAAAATGTCCCAAGTCGCTGCACAGGAGTATTTTAAGACAAAAAATTTGACACCGAGCCACATAAGGATGAATTAGGGCAGGTGACCAAAAGCTTGGTCAAAGAGGTAGGTTTTAAGGAGCGTCTTAAAGGAGGAGAGGTAGCGAGGCGGAGAGGTTTAGGCAGGGAATTCCAGAGCTTAGGGCCTAGGCAACAGAAGGCACGGACACCAAAGGTTGAGCGATTATAATCAGGGATGCTCAAGAGGGCAGAATTAGAGGAGCGCAGATATCTCGGGGGGTTGTGGGGCTGAAGGAGATTACAGAGATAGGGAGGGGCGAGGCCATGGAGGGATTTGAAAACAAGGATGAGAATTTTGAAAACGAGGCGTTGCTTAACCGGGAGCCAATGTAGGTCAATGAACACAGGGGTGATGGGTGAACAGGACTTGGTGCGAGTTAGGACACGGGCGGCCGAGTTTTGGATCACCTCAAGTTTACGTAGGGTAGAATGTGGGAGGCCAGCCAGGAGTGCGTTGGAATAGTCAAGTCTAGAGGTAACAAAGGCATGGATGAGGGTTTCAGCAGCGGATGAGCTGAGGCAAGGGCGGAGACCGGCGATGTTACGGAGGTGGAAGTAGGCGGTCTTTGTTATGCTGCGGATATGTGGTCGGAAGCTCATTTCAGGGTCAAATATGACACCAAGGTTCAGCCTCAGACTGATGTTAGGGAGAGGGATGGAGTCAATGGCTAGGGAACGGAGTTTGTGGCGGGGACCGAAAACAATGGCTTCGGTCTTCCCAATATTTAAATGGTGAAAATTTCTGCTTATCCAGAACTGGATGTTGGACAAGCAGTCTAACAATTTAGAGACCGCGGAGGGGTCGAGAGAAGTGGTAGCGAGGTGGGTGTTGTCAGCGAACCTGTGGAAACTGACGCTGTGTTTTCGGATGATGTCGCCAAAGGGCAACATGTAGATGAGAAATAGGAGGGGGCCAAGGATAGATCCTTGGGGACACCAGAGGTAACGATGCGGGAAGAGAAGCTGTTGCAGGTGATTCTGTGGCTACGATTAGATAGATAGAATGGAACCAGGTGAGTGCAGTTCCACCCAGCTGGACGACGGTGGAGAGGCGTTGGAGAAGGATAGTGTGGTCAACCATGTCAAAGGCTGCAGACAAGTCAAGAAGGATGAGGAGGGATAGCTTACCTTTGTCACAGTCACAAAGGATGTCATTTGTGACTTTGATGAGAGCCATTTCGGTACTGTGGCAAGGGCGAAAACCTGATTGGAAGGATTCAAACATGGAGTTGCGGGAAAGATGGGCACGGATTTGGGAGGCGACAACATGTTCAAGGACTTTGGAGAGGAAAGGGAGATTGGAGATGGGACAGTAGTTTGCAAGGACGGAGTGGTCAAGGATTGGTTTTTTGAGAAGAGGGGTGATGACGGCAGATTTGAGGGAGAGGGGGACAGTACCTGAAGAGAGAGAACCTGTTAACAATGTCAGCTAACATGGGAGCCAGAAAAGGAAGTTGGGTGGTCAACAGTTTGGTGGGAATAGGGTCAAGGGAGCAGGAAGTGGGTCTCATGGACAAGATGAGTGCAGAGAGGTCATGAGGGGAGATCGGAGAGAAACTGGCGAAAGATGTGAGTTCAGGGCTAAGGCAGGGGGCAACCTTAGAGGAAGTTTGGCCCAGTGGGCTAGGGGAAGGAAGGGAAGTGGCAGAGGCAGCTGAACGGATGGTCTCAATCTTAGAGACAAAGGAGTCCATGAGCTCCTCACACTTGTTGTCGGAGGTGAGGGTGGAGGAGACAGGGGAGAGGGGTTGCAGAAGATGGTTAACAGTAGAGAATAGGAACTGGGGTTTATCTTTGCATTCCAGAATGATTCTGGAATAGCGAGCAATTTTGGCAGATGAGAGCAGGACCCAATAATGCTTTTTGTGGTCCAGCCAGATCTGGTGGTGAATGGCTAAACCAGTTGTCCACCATATCTGTTCAAGTCTGCATCCCTTGGACTTAAGGGAGCGAAGATGAGAGCCGTACCAGGGGGAACGGCCAGGGTGAGAGAGAGAGTAATTGTTTTAATAGGGACTAGGGCATCAAAGGTGGTGGTGAGGGTGTGGTTGAGCACCAAGCTGCAGAAATGTCATGGTGAATGGAGGGCCAAAGACTGGACAGTTGGGATTTCATAAGTGCAGTCGTAAGAGAGTTGGGAGAGAGTTTTTTCCAGGGGCGGACACGGAAGGAAGTAGGGTTGGGCGGGGGTGGATGGAGAGCGATACGAGGAAGTGGTCAGAGATGGCCTTATCTGCGATTGACTCGATGGGAGTAGCAAGGCCACGAGAGATGGCAAGGTCGAGGGGGTGGCCATGAATATGGGTTGGGGAGTTTACATGGAGGGAGAGATTAAGGGAGGATAGGAGGCTAGTGAACGCAGAGGAGAGAGAACATGATGAATTGAGATGGAGGTTGAAATCACCGAGGATGAGAAGTCATTCGATGCAGAGGCTGAGGGAGGAGAGCAGTGAAGATATAAAATTTTTATGGTACTTGGGTGGGCGGTAGAGAAAAAGAATTTTAAATGAGAGGCGAGAGGGGTGGAATAAGGTGAGATGCTCAAAGGAGGAGAAACTGCCGGAGGAATAGGGGGACAGACCAAGGTGTGATTTGGTGATGGAAGCCACACCGCCACCACGACGGTCTGAGCGGGCAAGTGATGGAAGGTATAGCCAGGAGGGGAGGCTGTCATTTAAGGGTAAGATGTCATCACCCCTCAACCAAGTTTCCGTCAGGGCCATGGTGTCGATGCAGTCATCCACGACAAGCTCATGGATGGCAAGGGCCTTGTTCACAAGTGAACGGACATTCTGGAGGGAGATGCGGAGAGGGTCGGTGATGGCTGATCCAGTGCCAATGTACACAGTGTCAGTGCTGGGGGAGTGAGTTTAGCAAGATTTGCCCCCAGTGGGCGCGCTGGGCGGGAAGGTCGGCGAGAGAGTAGGATGGAACAGTTGGGGTTGCTGCTCGTAAGGCGGCAGCGACGAGTGCCTCGATGGGCCCCTCGTAAGATGCCAGAGAGGCACAAAGGGAAGCTGTGGGCTTATCTAAGAGGGAGTCAAGCCTGGGACGGCGGCAGGAGAGTAGGAAGTCAAAGAGTAATGAAGGGTTGGGGTAGGGATTTGGGAGGGCAGAGTATCCGAGAGAGGAGAAATGAAAGGAGGCATGATGACAGGAGAGAGCAGTCAGGGAGGGATAGAGGGAAAAGGAAAATAGGGGGAAAAAGTGGAAAAGTATTGAATGGCTCAGGTCCGGAGTGGCAGCCAAAGTGCGCACGCGAATGGACACAGGGGAAAAGCTCAAGTTAGATAGACCTGTTTAAATGTAGTAATTAATGGGATACATATTTCCTGGTAGCAGGGAATAGGTTGGGGACAATAGTAGGGAGACCAGGGTCAAAGTCACAGGTCCCATGGAAGGACAAAGCCGACGTAAGCAGGATGGGGCCGGCACGGAGCATCGACGAACCGCTGTCCAAAGCGGGTGAGTGAAGTCCAGAAGCTATTTGAAGGGTAGAGAGTTCGAGGATGGCGGTTGTTGCTGTAGGAATGAGAGTCGGTAGCGATGCAGAGAGATGATGGCTAAATTGATGCAAGTTGGAGGTCACCGTAGATCACAGCGGCGGAGAAAGTAAAACCATAAACCAATGACCAGCAAAGCTGAAAAGCGGTAGAACGAGTCACCGGACAGCAAGTGGGGCAGCAGCTGGTGCCTAGAAGCCAACAAAGCTGAAAAACCAATAGAACCAGTTCAGCAGAGACACAGCCGCAGTTTAAATGTAAAAATATTTTAGCAGCAGAGACGGAGACACAGCAGGTAAGTCTTAGAGTGTCATCCAGTGCAGAAACGTAATGTAATCCAGTGTAGTTCAAAGCAGAAACGTAGTCTAGATGTCCAGAGAAATCCAGGAGATCAGAAAGCAATTTGACAAAAGAATTCCGCAGCATAAGACTTGAAGTGACTGAAAAACAGAGCAGCGCCACAGCCGCTGAGTCAGACCGTGTAGTCGACGAAGTCCTGTTCGCGGGGAATCAGTGACGGAGGTCAAGTTTCAGCAGAGTTCCGGCAGTTGAAAGAGATCAGTGAGAACAAAGACACGCCGGGGGGTGGGCAGTGGGCTCTGCAGGGGGAGCTTTAAACTTGTAGTTTCAACTTGTAGTTTGGGCTGAAGTACCTTCACTATCAGAGGCAGGGTATCTTAAGCAATGGAAGAAAGGAGATTGGGGGAAGAAAGGGCAAAAGATGGCAGTGGATGACCACGGATAGAGTTGAAGAGAAGAGCAGCTAAGGACCTTTAAACAGGGATCAATCTAGTGGCCCACCTCTGAACATTTTCCAGGGCCTCTAAGTCACCCAACATGTGAGGGGACCAAAACTGGCCACAGTATTCTAAATGAGGCCTAACCAAGATCTTATACAAGGAAAGTATGGTATTTAATCGTACTGGCCAAACACTCTAGCACTGTATTTACTTTTGCAATAACCTCAGCACTGGTTGTGAACCTTCAGAGATTGATGTACGATAACATCTAGGTCTTTCTCCCACTCAACAGCCTTAAGCTCACAGCGCTGCATGGTGCACACATGCTTGGCATTGGCTATACCAATGTGCATAACACTATTTTTATCTGTGTTAAATGGCAGCTGCCAAACACAGACCCATTCCCTCATCACATCTAGATCCATCTGTTATTTGTTTTTCTCATCTAATGTCCTAACACTCGCCCAAGTCTCTGTACCATCCGCAAACTCGTGGACAGTTCCCCCGATGCATTCATCTAATCATTGATAAAGATACTGAAGAACAATGGGCCAGACACTGACCCCTGTGGGACTCCACTAGTAACCGGTCCCCACACAAAACCACTGCTATTAATAACATAGCCTTCTAGCTATGAGAATACAATTAATTCCTTATCCAGCCTAACATCTGTCTGCTGATCTCACAGGACTCTTAAGTAGTCTATTGTGTTGCACCTTATCAAAAGTTATTCGAAATCAATTTACACAATGTCAATCAAGCTAGCTACATCAAAGAACCTAGTAACTTCCTCAAAAAAATGCAACCAGTTGGGTGAGACATGACTACCTTTTCCAAAAGCCTGCGAGAGTCTCTAATAAACCATTCCCTGTCAAGGTCATCAAACGTTTGGCTCAGTGGTAGCACTCTCGCCTCTAAGTCAGAAGGTTGTGGGTTCAAGTCTCACTCTAAGGACATGCACAGAATCTAGGCTGATGCTAATGGAGTGCTGCGGTGCCAGAGGTACTGTCTTTTGGCTGAGATGTTAAACTGTCTTCCCTCTCAGGTGGGCATTAAAGATCCCATGACACTATTTCAAAGAAGTTGGTTACTGTCATTTTTTGTTTTGCTTCTGTGCAATTTCCTGGTTCAATAAATTAAATTCTTAATTTTAGCCTGAATAATATGGTTGGACAGTATGATACATTACCACCTTCCAAAGTGGACAGGAGAACGTGGTGGGCACAGCAAGTAATCTCCCGTGTATCATTACTGTGATAAAAGGATCATCGTTATTCTGTGACAGGGTACCCCATTCAGATCATGTAAAAAAAAAGCAAATTCCAGTTTATAGATATGGGTCTAATTAGTGCTAGTATATGAGAAAAATAGGAGCAGGAGTAGGCCATTTGGCCCTTTGAGCCTGCTCCACCATTCAATATGATCATGGCTGATCCTCTATCTCAATACCATATTCCCACTCTCTCCCCATACCCCTTGATGCCTTTTGTGTTTAGAAATCTATCTATCTCCTTCTTAAATATATTCAGTGACTTGGCCTCCACAGCTGTCTGTGGTAGAGAATTCCACAGGTTCACCACCCTCTGAGTGAAGAAATTTCTCCTCATCTCAGTCCTAAATGTCCTACCCTGTATCCTGAGACTGTGACCCCTCGTTCTAGACCCCCCCCCACCAGCCAGGGGAAACATCCTCCCTGCATCCAGTCTGTCTAGTAAAGAACCATAATAGCAACGATCCAAAAATTACAGTCACCGATACAACTTAAAGCACCAAATCTCTCTCTCCGCTATTTTAACAGATAACATTACCGACTCTCACTTTTACCCTCATAATTCAGTCCATTATTTTTTAGTATTTTAAACTTAAAAAGATTTCTGCCACCTTTCCCCCCACTCCCTCTGGTTGAATGTGGTTTCAGGTTACTCCACCAGCAGGCTTTCCCAGTTATCAAACTTACTCGATGTCCTTAGTCAACCATTTCAAACCCAAGTTGCCCACACTTACCCCGTACAATGAGGGAGACGGAGGCAGCAGCTGAACCCACCACATTCTCAGCCAGGCAGGTGTAGCGGCCTGCATCATTGAGAGTCGTGTAATGAATCCTTATCGTGTTGTCAGAGTTCACCTCGTACCTGTTGAGTCAAAGCTGCAGTTAGAGCACAAAGAGTAGAATCGGTTTTCTTCCCTCCTCGCCCATCGGCACCAAATCATGCTGTGGTGTCAGACCTTGGGTCCGAGCAGCCTTCCAGTACCTCCCCGCTCTTTGTGAACTGAAGCAGAGGTTAGAAAATAAATGAAGGAAACTATACATTTAAAAACCCAACATTAAAAGTCAGGGTTTTTATTTCAGTGCAGTACTGAGGGAGAGCTGCACTGTCGGATGAGACGTTAAACCACGTCTGCCCTCTCAGGCGGGCGTAAAAGATCCCATGGCACGATTTGGAAGAAGAGCAGGGGTGTTCTCCCTGGTGTCCTGGCCAATACTTATCCCTTGGCAAATTGCCTGCTGCGTTTTCCTACATTACAACAGTGACTATACTTCAAAAGTACTTCATTGGCTGTAAAGCGTTTGGGGATAGCCTGAGGTTGTGAAAGGTGCGATATAAATGCAACCTCTTTCTTTTCCAAATGCTTTCTCTGGAAAAAATGGTCAAAAAAATGTTTTAGTTCCAGGAGTATGTCCCAGTTGGTGAATTTACTGTACGGATTATTCAGCAGCCCTTTAAAAAGCCACTTCTTGCTCACCTCCCTGTGGGAAGCTCTCCGTTTTCCTTCTTCCATCGCAGACGAGGCATCGGATCACCACGGGCCTCACAGGAGAACTGCACGGTATCCCCGGCCGTCACTGTTGCGTCGCTCGGCCTCTGGACAAAGGTTGGCTTTTCTGGAATAAGATAGAAACTCTTAGGGCTGCGTTATCGCCAGCAGTAGAAAGTGGATCCTCATCGGAAGCAGGGCCTTGTACCTTTCCCCGCCGCCCCCCACTCCCCCCCCGCCATTTCCCCACCCAAGACTGGCTGACTGAGAAAGTAATTCAAATTCCTGAAATTTGAGCTAGAGCAAGATTGAAGAGGCAACGCCAAATCCAGACACTGGATGAGTTCGAAGTTGCACTGGAATTTTACATACATTCGCAAGAGTAGAACTTGGGTTTGTCCCATTGGATTATGGTGCAGCACTCAAAAGGTAGCATTGTCTGAGGTGTAAGGTTAGATTGAGGTTGCATCCAACTGCTCAGATGGATATAATAGATCTCACGGCATTATTGAAAGATGAGCAGGGAGTTCTCCTGCTGTTCTGGCCAACATTCCACATATCCGCAGCATAACAAAGACCGCCTACTTCCACCACCATAACATCGCCCGTCTCCGCCCCTGCCTCAGCTCATCCACTGCTGAAACCCTCATCCATACCTTTGTTACCTCTAGACTTGACTATTCCAACGCACTCCTGGCTGGCCTCCCACATTCCACCCTACGCAAACTTGAGGTCATCCAAAACTCGGCTGCCCGTGTCCTAACTCGCACCAAGTCCCGTTCGCCCATCACCCCTGTGCTCGCTGACCTACATTGGCTCCCGGTTAAGCAGCGCCTCGATTTCAAAATTCTCATCCTTGTTTTCAAATTCCTCCATGGCCTCGCCCCTTCCTATCTCTGTAATCTCCTCCAGCCCCACAACCCCCCTGAGATATCTGCGCTCCTCTAATTCTGCCCTCTTGAGGATCCCTGATTATAATCGCTCAACCTTTGGTGGCCGTGCCTTCTGTTACCTAGGCCCTAAGCTCTGGAATTCCCTGCCTAAACCTCTCCGCCTCGCTACCTCTCTTTCCTCCTTTAAGACGCTCCTTAAAACCTACCTCTTTGACCAAGCTTTTGGTCACCTGCCCTAATTCATCCTTATGTGGATCGGTGTCAAATTTTTTGTCTTAAAATACTCCTGTACAGCGCCTTGGGATGTTTTACTACGTTGAAGGCGCTATATAAATACAAGTTGCTGTTGTTGTTGTTCCATCACCACCACCAAAATCAGACTAACTGGAGATTCATCTCATGGTCCACACGGAGTATTTGACCATCTCAGTCTATACCTATCCTTGTAACCTCCAATAATATTCTCAACCTTTAGGGAAGAAGCTTTGCGTTTGGGTAACAATTGCAAGGTCTCTCTCACCTAGTACGGACATTTGGGCGGCCTTACTCTCCCGCTGTCCCACTTTGTTCATCGCTACGCAGACGTACACTCCCGAGTCACTCCAGTGAGTGTAGGAAATGGTGAGTTTGCCAACAGCGATCTGCAGAAAAAAGACAAAAGATGCAGCTGAAACTAAGTCCAAACTGGGCAAAGGGGTTTTTCTCTGTGATGTTCTCTTGCTAAGCAGCCAGAGCACAAGTCACAGAAAGATTTGTTTAAAAGACAGAGCTTCACTATATAATGGATCGCACAATAGTGGAACAGTCAACTTATTCAGCAGTTCAAATTTGCATTTGCTGGGATTCCCAGAATGTTAGTCATTTCATTGTTAGAAGCCCAGATGTCTACTCCGTATTTTCAATATGATAATCTTCATTGTGACAAATCTTTCCCACAGTCTCAATACGAGTTTAAAAACAGACCAAAAAAAAAAAAATTAAAAAAAAAAAATCGCAATTTTACCCAATAAGGGGGAAAGTGGATGTTTGTTGTATGGGGACAGATATTCACACAGTGAAAGTATCCTGACAAGAGATTTCTAAATCAACAAACAGGTCTTACACCAACCTGATCGCTGCCTCTTGTATCTCAGGTGCTGTCATAAAAGTATTGCACCCGTGACAAGAGAAAACAAACATGTCTAATAGGTTATATTACTGCTTATGTTATGAACTATGCTGCTTGGGCAAGTGGAGCTTTTTCGTGGGTGAAATGCTACACCAGGTGATGCTCTGTGACAGACTCAGTAATCTGATACTCGCAGTAACCCCTGTTGGTCAACCTGTGATGGAACCTGGAATGGTGGGCCTGTCACTGGAGGCTCGGATTCTACCCGCTTGGCTCCAAGATAATCCTGCAAGCCACTGCCCTAAAGGGCACAGTGGTCCTGAGATAGACAAGCAGTCGGAAGCTTACTAGTAGCATGTGCTGGTGAGCAGTAGTGTGTGCACTTGGGTGGGGGAGCTTTCCTGAGCTTTGGTTCCTGCCAACCTGTGTAAATTTCCCTGGTTTAGGCAAGTGAGGATGTCTCACTATAGAAACAGAAAACTAGGAGCAGGAGTAGGCCATTCGGCCCTTCGAGCCTGCGCCGCCATTCAATATGATCATGGCTGATCCTCTATCTCAATACCATATTCCTGCTCTCTCCCCATACCCCTTGACGCCTTTTGTGTCTAGAAATCTATCTATCTCCTTCTTAAATATATTCAGTGACTTGGCCTCCACAGCCTTCTGTGGTAGAGAATTCCATAGGTTCACCACCCTCTGAGTGAAGAAATTTCTCCTCATCTCAGTCCTAAATGTCCTACCCCATATCCTATAGGGAGAGTGTGTGAGTTCCATATAAGGCAAAGGAAACTCTGCTCATCTGGGTTCCTCAGCAGTATGGTTCGGAGACTCTTGAGCATTGCGCTGGGTTTCCCCCCCCACACCAGGCAACCAACTGACCAAACGTATCTTAGAAAAATATCACTGTCCTCTACAGCTGGAACAGGCCAGGTATGAAGCAAGTGATGGACTCACTCTGTAACGTTCGTCCTTCTCGTTTAGAGGAGCCCCGTCCTTCTTCCACGTCACAGTTGGCTCTGGATGGCCTCGGGGAGGCAGGCATTCCATTTCTGCCTGCTCGCCCAACGCCACCACCACGTTGCTGGGCTGCAGTCTGAACTCCTCCCGCAAGGCTGAAATGAAACAAGATCATTAGCACAAGTGCACTTAATCTCCAGGTGTGCCGGGTGAAATACTTTTAATGAGAGACGCAGCGTACAAGATACGAGAGAAGACCCTGTGCTAAACAATGGCCTCCAGAGACCACCACTCTTCCAATGACAGGACATCTAAACTAACCATTAAAATAGATCTTCCGGTCGTAGCCACGGCAATGAAAGACCAATGATATTTTTCAGTGCTTCAGTCCTTGGACAACACAACACACTCATGAGGCATGATTTTAAACCACCCGCCCGCCAATATCTCCCCGGACTTGGCTGGAAAACAGATTCGATGGGCGAGAGGGGGGGGGTTAAAATGGCAGGGGGTGATTCACGCCACATTCCCGACGTGTTTATGCCCCCCTCCCCCCCAACCCCCCATCTTAACTTGCCCTGATTTCAGGCATGGGAAGGCCGCCCGTCCAGAGGAGCGGAGACCCTAATTTAAATGGTGAATTTGTGTCCCGATGACATCATCATGATGCACACGCCAGTTTAACCGCGGGCCGACTAAGGGCCACTCAGTCTCGTGCACAACAGCGAAAGCTGCCAGCAGGCATGCATCCTGGCCACAGGAATCCCAGGTTAGGTCATTTTTTTTTTAATAGCTTCCTTGTGGGACAGGAGAAGGAGAAGAAAAGTGCTCCTCATGGCCCCACAAGGATACCTTGGGCCTCCTTGTCTGGGGTTTCCCTCCCTCCCTCCCTCCCTCCCTCCCTCCACCCCATCCCCTTTCCCTCAACCATAAGAACATTTCAAATGATTCACAACCCTCTAAGTGAAGAAAGTTCTCCTCATCTGAATCCTAAATGGCCGACCCCTTATCCTAAGACTATGCCCCCTAGTTCTAGACTCTCCAGCCAGGTGAAAGAGTCTCTCAGCATCTACCCTGTCAAGCCATCTAAGAATTTTATACGTTTCATTGCGATCACCTCTCATTCTTCTACATTCCAGAGAGTATAGGCCCATTCTACTCAATCTCTCATGAACCATGAACCTCGCCGATCTCCCACCCCACTTCCTCACTGACCTTGCCGGGAACCGTTTCCATGGCCCCCACCTCCCCCACTCTGTGAATTTCAACTATCACTCACCGCCGGTAACGTGATTCCCGCCAGCTTCAGCTGGGAGTCAGCATCCTGACATGCAAAATGAGGCCTGAGCATTAAAAAGTTCCAGGTCTCTCACTGAACAGTTGGCGTGGGTTTTCCTCCCGCTCCCGCCCTGCACCCTGTCCGCCCTGAATGCAGCCCAGTGTTAAAATCGGGGCTATGAAGTCTCTATAGAATAACTATGTCACTACAGGAGGGTCTTTGTGTGTCAGCTGGTCTCAGACTTGCCTCTGGGTCAGAAGTATGTGGCAACACGGTGGCATAGTGGTTAGCACTGGTGCCTCACAGCGCCAGAGACCTGGGTTCGAATCTGACCTCGGGTGACTGTCTGTGTGGAGTTTGCACATTCTCCCCGTGTCTGCGTGGGTTTCCTCCGGGTGCTCCGGTTTCCTCCCACAGTCCAAAAATGTGTGGGTTAGGTTGATTTGGCTATGATAAATTGACCCTTAGTGTTAGGGGGGATTAAATATGTGGGGTTATGGGGATAGGATGGGATATGTTAGGGGGAATTAAATACGTGGGGTTACGGGGGTAGGGTGGGATATGTGTACTGTGGGGATTAAAGCAGGGACAGGGTACTGGATTTGGATGATCAGCCATGATCGTATTGAATGGCGGAGCAGGCTCGACGGGCCGAATGGCCTACTCCTGCTCCTAGATTCTATGTTTCTATGATTTGACTTCCCTACCGAAAGCGTTTGGGCTTAAAATCTAGATTGGCTCTCCAGTTCTAAGTTCCCTTGAGAAGACCTCACACTTCCCTGTAGATAGACCTTCAATGTTGAGTTGATAAATGCGGCGTGCTGGGCCAATTATCTTCGTTGGTTGGCCCTGAAACGGACCTTTGGTTGACATGTTCGATGCTTTCATGCTTTTCAGACCGGGAGGCCGCTTTTGGGCATTTGGTCGTCTTCTTGATGACATTAGCTGGCAAGTTCTTGGTGAGCTAGCACACACAGGGGAACCACGTGTAGGTTGTCATCAGTACTGTGCTGCAGAATACTGCTCTGCCTCATGGTCCTGCAGCCACCACACAAAGATCGTTGACGTGAAGCTAAACGGCGCCATGAGGATGATGTCAGGGGCGCTCAAGTCCACACCAACTGAGTGGCTCCCGGCGCTGTCCCACATTGCCCCGCCTGCCATTCGCCACGATGTCACCATGCTCCGTGAGATGGAAAAAACCATGAACAACATCGACGTTCCCATTCACAAAGACTTAAAAAGCCCGCCATGAAAGCACTTAAAATCGCACCGGCCATTCTGGGAAACAGCAGCCAATATTCACGCAGCTGGTATCCACCCACTATCCAGATGGACGGAATCGTGGGTCGCACGCAACCCACGATAAAGAGCCAACACCTCATCAATGACCCAACTGCAGAGGTCCCTGGCTTCGACCTCCCTCGAAGACAGTGGACAGCGCTCAACCCAATCCGCACAGGGCGCGGACGATGCGACCACCCGCTCCACAAGTGGAAGATAAGGGACGACCCAAAGTGAGACTGTGGCCACGAGTCCCAGACCATGGAACACATCACATCAACCTGCCCACTGAGATCTGTCGCGGGAGGCACCTCATTTCTCCACTCGGCATCTCAGGAGGCCAGCGAATGGACAGCCAAACTAGACATCCCATAATAAGCTTTTCCTGACATACGAAACAACAACTCTCCAGCGCAGTGCTGAGAGAGTGCGGACTTGTTGGAGGTGCTGTTCCTCAGATGTTGAGCCGAGGTCCTCTACCTGTGCTGGGGGTTGAGGGTCAGGATAGTTACACATCATACCGTACTATTTGAAGATGAACAGGAAATTCCTCTGGTGTTCTGTCCAACATTCCTCGTCTGTCCTCTCAGGTGGGTGTAAAAGATCCCATGGCACTATTTCAAAGAAGAGTAAGGCAGTTCTCCCCGGTGTCCTGACCAACATTTATCCCTCAACCAACATCACTAAAAACAGATTATCTGGTCATTATCACATTGCTGTCGGTGGGGCCTTGCTGTGCACAAATTAGTTGCTGTCTTTCCTACATTACTACAGTGACTACACTTCAAAAGTACCTCTTTGGCTGTAAAGCGCTTCGGGGTGTCCTGAGGTCATGAAAGGCGTTATATAAATACAAGTCTTTCTTTCTTTCAGCCCAAACGATCAAAAACTGGTCACTCATCTCATTTGTGGGAGCTTACTGGACCAAAATGGCTGCCATCTTTGACTACATAACAGTGACTGCTCTCCAAAAATTAATTCACTGTGGTTAATACTTCCAAGGTGTTTCAACGTGATAAGCGGTTATATAAATGCACATCTTTTGGATGAAATGTTAAATCAAAGCCCCATCTACTTGCTCAGGTGGATGTAAAAAATCCCATAGCACTATTTGAAAATTAAAAGGCAGTTCTCCCGGTGTCCTGGCCAATCCTTATCCCTCAACCAACACCACAAAAACAGATCAACAGGTCACTATCTCATTGTGGGAACTGGCTGCGTGAAAATTGGCTGCTCCGCCTGCCTTCATATTAACAGAGACAACACTTCAAAAAGGAATTCATTGGCTGTGAAGCGAATTTGGGCTCCCCGAGGATACGTAAGATGCTATATCAATACAATATTCATTTTTCTTTCTTTAATAATAATTTCACAGAACATTGCATCTCCCCCCACAGATTTTTAATTCGTTCATGGGATGTGGGCGTCGCTAGCAAGACCAGCATTTATTGCCCATCCCTAGTTGCCCTTGAGAAGGTGGTGGTGAGCCGCCTTCTTGAACCGCTGCAGTCCGTGTGGTGAAGGTGCTCCCACAGTGCTGTTAGGGAGGGAGTTCCAGGATTTTGACCCAGCGACAGTGAAGGAATGGCGATATATTTCTAAGTCAGGATGGTGTGTGTGACTTGCAGGGGAACTTGGAGGTGGTGGTGTTCCCATGCGCCTGCTGCCCTTGTCCTTCTAGGTGGTGGAGGTCGCAGGTTTGGGAGGTGCTGCCGAAGAGGAGATTGCCTCTGGACAGCAGTTTTTAAAATATAAAACTCAGCAAACAGATATCAAGAAACCAGGAAGTGGACAGATGTCTCACTCTATAGCGTTTATGATTATATTTCACTTCAGTAGAATGCCAACACAGTGACAATTTTTAAGTGTGGAGTGTTATTTAAATCCAAAGATTTCCCCTTTCATTTCTGTGTTGAGTGTGCAATGAGTGCCATGAGCCAGCAGAGGGATTCGCAGGACTGAGAAATGGTTAAACAATTCTCAAGGCTACAAGTCAATCTATTCTCCAGAATAGAGGATATCTCACAGCCAGCTGTGATACACAATAAATACCTCCACTGCTGATTAGACTGCAATACACTGGAATTTCTATCCCATTTAAATTTTCAAACAGGAAGTAATTCTGCTATGTGATCCCGTTTCCTGCGTTCACAACGTAGGGCGGATTCGGAGATTGGTGGCAACATGCAAATAACTGCGCACATACAGGACCAGATGGCAGCCCCTGCTGTAAGGAGCACTAATCAGGGATCTCTCGCTGTGTGCTCGCCAACAGTGCTCCCTCAACCAACCACCAAACTGGCCATTTATTGTTTGTGGGACCTTGTGAGCACAAATTAGCCCCAAGTTCACCTACAAAACAGTTAACTACCTTTCAAAAGTAATTCATTGGTAGTGAAGCATTGTGGGACATCCCAAAGTCACAAAAAGATGCTTTAGCTAGCCTGACTCTGCACCATTTTAATGTAAGGTTGGACTAGTGGGAGGGATACAAATAGGACATTATATTTTATTGGGGAATGAGGAGAACATGGAACCAAAGAGAACTGTTTGTTTAATTCCTGTGCTTAAAAAAGCAGTGAAAGCCAATTAAATGGGGAGACAATTATAACTTTAAATTTAGCACATAAAATAGGATTGGCAGAGAGTCCAATAATGATTCTGTATTCCTTTTATCAACTGCATCTGATAGTGAGGGGTTAAAGGCAGAATGATATTGACGTTGAATGAATGATATCCGACACGTGCTAGCACGCTCCTACAGGCAACCGTCAACTGTAACCCATCAACCCGGTGGTGGACCTGATTCAGATGTTGTGCATCTCCAAGAATGAATGACTTTGCTTGAAGACCTGTTCCTGGTTTTAGAGATCTCTTGTCAGTAAGATTTCAGGCAGTGAGATTATGGGCTTTATTTGGGCCAATGGAGAATTTGGATGTGTTGTGTTGCTTGCAGTTCACAGCGGACATATGAAGCCAAGTTTTTATATGTGGACTTTATCACATCAAGAATTGAAGCAGTTTCTTCTTCTTTCTCTTCTCTTCCTCCTCTCCTTCACCAACGTCCTGGATCATGGCATATTTCTTTACCACTTCACACAATGATTTATTTATTGAAGCCTAGTGACTGTTATGTAGGCAAGCACAACAGCCATTCGGCACCAGCGACATCCCACAAGCAGCCACAAGATGAATGACAATTAAGTATTTTTTGGTGGTGTTGGTTGAAGGAGGAATAGCGGCCAGGGCACCAGGAGAACTTCCCACTGTTCTTCAAGTTACTGCCATGGGGGGTTTAAGCAGGACCTTAGTTTAATGTCTCATCTGAAGGACAGCACCTGACAATGCTGCACTCCAACCTAGTTTATGTACGTGAGTCCTTGGAGATGCGTAACATCAGAGTCCGTTCCACCACGAGGTTGATGGGTTACAGTTCACAGTTGCCTGTAGGAAAGTAGTAGCACGTATCGGATATCATTCGTTCAACGTCAATATCTTTCTGCCTTTAATGTCTCAATCAGTTGCACTGTTGGGTTTTTCTGAAGGCTACATTCCTATCACTTGTCCACTGCCCCATCCATGTTTGGATTTGGATTTGACAAGCTTGTCCTCTTCTCCTGTGGCCACCAGGGGGGGGGGGGGGGGGGATGAAGCCCAGGTGGCCACAGGTGAAGAGGACAAGATTGCCAAATCCAAATCCAAACATGGATGGGGCGGCAGTGGACAAGTGATAGGAATGTAGGCTTCAGAAAAACCGTGCACGATTATTTGGGGTTCTGCTCGCCTTTAAATCATGCAGCAGTTTGCAATTCGTCTCCCCCCTCTCCCCACAATGGGCAAGCTCCATGCATGGAGAACACCTCATTGGGAGCTTGCCCAGTTTGGGGGAGTGGGGTGGTGAACGGGAATTTCATGCCGCGACACAACTTAAAAGCGAACGGCAACTTAAAGGGGCAGGCAACTACTATTTTTCCAAACTGCAACGCAGCGAGATTGCTTGCCCAAAACAATGTCTGTAAGGAGTGGTGTGGGCCTCAGAGCAGCCTGGCTCTCTGATGGGGCAATGGAAACACCACACCGGGAAGTGAAGCAGATGAGGGGGGCTCTGTTCAGCACTAATTGCCACTAGCACCACCACCCCCCCCCCACCCCCCAAGGGGAATGAGGAAGTAATCACAAATGTCAATGCCTCATTCACATCCTTACATGTATTCAGCCCAAAACATTCTCCCCGTCGAATGTGGCTCCACAATAGAATATTTGACAGGTCAACAGAAATTCTTCAGCAGAGCCTCCTCATGCCATAGCCCACAAGGGCATTCAGGGATTCGCCAACAGATGCTCCAATTGTATCCGTAGAGTTCTGAGGTCAGAGGTAGAACAAGCAACCTCTTCTAAATTCAACAGGTTTGGAGTTTCAGTTAGAGAGAACCATGAGACAGAGTTTCAGTGAACTTGTTCTTCTACCACGCCGATCAGTGGCCATGGTGAAGCAGCAACTGGGGCTTGACTGGAATGGGCACAGATGATGGTGTTGTCTCCCAGGATACCAACATATCTGAACCCTCCTGTGATGGTGGCAGAGGCTGGCCACACAGTCGCAAAGGTGGCACAACCTGCAGCAGATCCATTTCAGGATTCAGCTACCAGGAGGTTAAGGCCACCTCAGACCCCGAGGTGCCACTATGAGTATACAGCAGCCACGCTTCTCACGTACTAGAAGAAAACTCTGGCACTCTCACAGGACATGCCTGGTAATAACAAATTTGGTAGCACGGGGGATTGATGTGTATGGGAAGGGAGCTGTGGTGTGACTGCATGTTTCATCAAGGGCCACAACCGGTAGATTTGTGAGTTGTATGGGAAACGTAAAGCATTGGTAACCGAAAGCATATTTGTGGCGGGCAATGGGAAGATTAAGAGGTGTCCTGTGTGAGAGTTTCCCGAATGGCTCTTGCTGCCGATATTAGGTTCTGCTTTGCTCCCTCTTCATGCTCCGTTTGACGATTGCTTTGATGAGGCGGGGCCCTTCCTCCACTGGGGCCTCCAGAACAATACCTCTTTGCAGGGCAAAATTAAACAGCATACAGCAACAACCCTTGAAACCCTTGCCGGGCTGTATTGGAGGACAGCGCCAGATCAATCCAGCCATCACATGCCAAAGAGGTGCTCAGTGGTAGACGCAGGACGTTATACTGGTGTCTTTAAATACTACGTAGGCGCCATGACCACTGGCTGCAGGCGATAGCCTTGATTGACTAGAAGCCACTCAGATATGCCTTTGTGGGTCAAATAATGGTTGGACAGTGGACTAACTTAAAATAAGGACACTGTGTTAGCTGCTGGGGAGGTGAGCATTGTCTTGCATAATTCAGTGCTGATGGGCACAAATACGCTGCACATTGGGAGAGCAGAATATATTCCCTATTCGTGTAGGTAGTGGCACTGTGTAATGAAACACAAAGGGCCCAGGGGTACAATCTATAACCCTAGACTGTCGGAAATTCTGCCACTCTATAAAATGATATAAACCCTCTAATTCTGCTGACAGTTGTCCATGGGGAAGGCAATAAAGTTGCTTGCTCAAGCAGACAAGGCATTGGTCATTTACATCTGTAACAGCTGATTCACTCACATTGTTGATGCCTTATATTGTTTATGCCCCCATTAGAAGCTTGAAACAATCCTGGGGGGTAATTTTGACTTCGGACGACAGTGTAAAATATGCAATATCAAAAACCTGAAGAGTGCTGAGCGGGTGGATGAGCCGATATTGCAGGTTTTACACCGTCCAAAGTCAAAATTACCCCCCTGCAGTGTAAAGGTTTAAAGGTAGTTGTGACCTTGACAGACCCCAGTCGCACTGTACCTGTGGAGAGGTTGGTTGTAGGTCTGGTTAGAGCATGCTCAGCATGGCATCCCTTGCAAATTACAGCCTCCACATGCATTGCTCTTCTGACGAGTACAGATATGTCCAGGGCCCCCAAACACCCCTTCCAGGTGAAACAGCGATTTACTTGTACTTCTTGCAATTTAGTATACTGTATTCGCTGCTCACGATGCGGTCTCCTCTACACTGGGGAGACCAAACGCAGATTGGGTGACCGCTTTGCGGAACACCTCCGTTCAGTCCGTAAGGGTGACCCTGAGCTTCCAGTCGCTTGTCACTTTAATTCTCCGCTCCGCTCCACTCCCACTCTGACCTCTCTGTCCTCGGCCTCTTACACTGTTCCAATGAAGCTCAACGTAAGCTCGAGGAACAGCACCTCATCTTTCGATTAGGCACTTTACAGCCTTCTGGACTCAACATGGAGTTCAACAATTTCAGACTATAACCCCTGCCCCCATTTTTCAGGCTGCATGATTTTGCCATCCCCATTTGCAACATTTTATCTTTCCTGCCTCTTACCTTAGCACAGAATGTTCCTTCAATTCCTTCCTCCCCTCCCACCACCACCACCCTCTCTCCCTGCCTCTGCACCTGCTTAAAATCTGTTACATCTCCAGCTTTTTCCAGTTCTGATGAAGGGTCCAGACCTGAAACATTAACTCTGATTCTCTCTCCACAGATGCTGCCTGGCCTGCTGAGTGTTTCCAGCATTTTCTGTTGTTATTTCAGATTTCAGCATCCGCAGTATTTTGCTGTTGTACCTCTGCCTGTGGATTCTGGAGTGGGAGTGCCAGAGGGTGGATGTAGAGTGCCTGATGCCCTCCTTTTCCACCAAAAGGCAGAGATACAAGAATTCCCATGGGGAAACTCAATGTGACTCTATTGGACTCTATCGCAGAAGGTGGCAACAGTGCATCAATCACCACAAAAACTCTTTAAAAATTAAGTGACAACAGGGAAGAAACAAACAAAAACACTGAGTAATGGCCTTCCAAAGTAATCACCAGGGGGCTGGCATTAATAAGCCAGAAATTATGGGAAGTTGAGTATAACGTCATTATACTGGCAGAGATTCAGCACAATTCTTGCCCAAAATTTCCAATGCAATTCATGCCTGAGAGAGAGGGAGGGAGGGGGGGGGGGAAGGGGGAGAGGGGAGGGGGGAGAGAGAGAAAGATAGACTGACAAACAGAGCCAGAGAGATGGAGATAATTTGGTAAAATGACAAAAAGTTAGTGGGGCAGGTTTTCCTCTACCTTACGGGCGTGCACTCCGCCCCATCCAAGTTCCTGTTCATTGTGTCCAGGCAATTTAATCCACCCAGATGGGCGACAGGACAATCTGCCCGAATGAGCTTCACTGGTCTGAGCTAAATCATCATCATCATATTATACAAGAATACAACAGAAACTGTAAAGCTTTCTGCAGATCTGCTTAACCCATCTATGTCTGCTACCCCCATTTCTGCATTGAGAGATTTTCCACCATGTATAATTGTTCAAAAATATTTGAATGGCTCCCTGGTACAGTATTCGAGAAGTTACAGCACAGAAACAGGCCTCTCGGCCAGTGTTTATGCTCCTAACAAGCTTCCTCCCGCTCGACTTACTTCATCTAACTCTATCAGCATATCCTTCTATTCCTTTCTCCTTCATGTGTTTATCTAGCTTCCCCTTAAATGCATCCATGCTATTTGCCTCTACCACTCCCTGTGGCAGCGAGTTCCACATTCTCACCACTCTCTGGGTAAAGAAGTTTCTCTTGAATTCCTTATTGGATTTATTAGTGACTCTCTTATATTTATGGCCTCTAGTTTTATGGCCCCTCCACCCTATCGAATCCCTTCATAATTTTAAAGAAGAGAGCCGGGGGCCTGTTCAGTCTTTCCGGATAGTTGCAGATCAGTGGAAGTTTAGAGGTAAACTTTCTTCTACATACAGTTTAAGATCTTCAAAAACTGCTTGATTGAAATGAGCATCAGTGGGTTCATAGTCGACCACACTGCTGGATGGGGCTGGTGCCATTCGAGCCATCACCAATACTCGCACCTCCCGCCCTCTCAGTGGGTCGACAGCGGCTCCTTTATTTAATTAAAGTCCCGACTGACGATTACACCTTCCAGGCCTCCTGCATCGCACTCTCAAGTGACACCATGGTAAGATTTGTCGCCTCACTTAACAGACAGGGCCTCTCTCTGTCCCACAATTCATCTGGACAATCTGGCTGACACAGTAAATGACTAACAAGGCCTCTGGGAAGCTGTAATGTTAATGAGGGCCTTGTAGCCTCTTCAGAGCTGCGATCACGAACATATTGTTCATTTGATGGCCTGCTCATGCATATCGGATGCTGTTTAATTGCAGCACAAATTAAGTGTGAATTATTTTTCTTAATGAGCACTGTTGGCAGGAACACTGTCACCGTGCACCTCAGGGGAAAAGAAAATGCAACCACAGAGTGTTCGGAAGAGGGCGAAAGGACAATGCTGGTCAGGCAGTAAATTTTCAGCATTAAGAACGTTTAAAAAGAAGCTAAATTAGGGCCTTTGGAACAAGCCTCTCTATACAATCACCAACATGGTCTTCACTCCCCTTTACGGACTGTACTGCTCTTGGTAAATATTAATTCGCCTGAATTATTAAAAAGGATGTGCATTCAAATACACTCACATTTGCAATATTAAAACCTTAACCTTGTGGGTGGGGTCAGTGGACGAGCAGCTTTCTAGGGATCACCAAGAATTAATAACTCGCGGTCTCCTCCCCATCTCCCCTCCCCCACCGACACCGAGGATGTGAAAGCAGAACCATAATCTGATCTCTGGAGAAATTAATTCTGAATTACCTCCTTCCCAAACTAACAAGGGAACGGAGATAGAACCCCCACCACCAGGGAGACAGAATATCTAAACCCCCCGCCCCCCCCCCCCCACCCCCGCTAACTGCCTAGAGAAAAAGACCACTGTCAAAACCAGTCAGTAGAGAAGCGGGCAAACTGTTCCTTTCTGAATGCTATGGAAATGGACTCATAAACCCAACCCGCACCACTCATCCTGCCCTCCCCCCCACCACCCCCGCACCCCCAGCCACCCTTCCCCTGAGAAATGGACGCAGGCCACCCCAGAGTAGAGACTCCTTGGACGGACATAGAGCTTGAATGTTGGACCAATGTGAAGTGTGAGTTTTGCCGGTGTGACCCTTGTATCCGATGGATTAACTTGGCCACAACGGTGGTCAAAAACACCTGCATAACTACAATGTGGCTCCTGCACTTTTCAAATGGTCCTTGATGCAGCCCCCACCATGAAGAAGTTGGGAGTTGCAGGAGTAACGTCTGAATCTTGGATTTTACCTGGCATGTTTACTCCCACCTCGAGTGTCCCAGTCGAAAGGCATGAACAAGCAAATCTTTCCAGTGATTTGTTACATTTTCATTATACGACCGTTTGTCCTAACAGCAAATAATTCACGAAACAAATGCAGTCAATCAATCTGATGCCAATTTCATGATATTCCGACGTACTCCTGGCTGGCCTCCCACATTCCATCCTACGTAAACTTGAGGTCATCCAAAACTCGGCTGCCCGTGTCCTAACTCGCACCAAGTCCCGTTCGCCCATCACCCCTGTGCTCGCTGACCTACATTGGCTCCCGGTTAAGCAGCGCCTCGATTTCAAAATTCTCATCCTGGTTTTCAAATCCCTCCATGGCCTCGCCCCTTCCTATCTCTGTAATCTCCTTCAGCCCCACAACCCCCCCACCTCGAGATATCTGCACTCCTCTAATTCCGCCCTCTTGAGCATCCCTGATTATAATCGCTCAACCATTGGTGGCCGTGCCTTCTGTTGCCGAAGCCCTAAGCTCTGGAATTCCCTGCCTAAACCTCTCCGCCTCTCTTTCCTCCTTTAAGACGCTCCTTAAAACCTACCTCTTTGACCAAGCTTTTGGTCACCTGCCCTAATTTCTCCTTATGAGGCTCAGTGTCAAACTTTTTGTCTTTTAACACTCCTGTGCAGCGCCTTGGGACGTTTTACTATCTTAACGGTGCTATATAAATACAAGTTGTTGTTGTTGTTTATTAATTCTGTGAAAGGGGAAATAGTATTAAAGATTATCACTGATTATCAGAACTGGTAGCCTAGTCCGTAAAACAATAAAAGATGATGTTCTTCTGTTGTTGTTGAGCATAACTAGGATTCAATCTGAATGTTATGGATCTTTAAAAGACTAATTCCGTGCTTCCAGCGGACAGCCCCGCTCAATATTACCGCTGGCCAGAGGTAGAGCAACAGCACTGTAACCCCAAATCTCAGACCCGTGCTACCTGTTAGCTAAGGAGAATGAAATTTGCCCTTAGTGTCAGCTGTGGCTCAGTTGGTAGCACTCTCACCTCTGAGTCTAGAAGGTTGTGTGTTTCAAATCCCACTCCAGGAACTTGAGCACATAAAGCTAGGCTGACACTCCAGTGCAGTGCTGAGGGAGTGCTGCACTGTCAGAGGTACCGTCTTTCAGATGAGATGTTAAACTGAGGCCCTTGTCTGCTCTCTGAGGTGGATGTAAAAGATCCCATGGCACTATTTCGAAGAGGAGCAGGGGAGTTATCCCCGATGTCCTAGCCAATATTTATCCCTCAACCAACATAACAAAAACAGATTATCTGGTCATTATCACATTGCTGTCTGTGGGACCTTGCTGTGTACAAATTGGCTGCCGTGTTTCCCAAATTACAACAGTGACTCCAGTTCAAAAGTACTTCATTGGCTGTAAAGCGCTTTGAGACGTCCGGTGGTCGTGAAAGGCGCTATAGAAATACAAGTCTTTTTTTTCTTTTTTAAATTATTCCTTTCCACTGTGCAAGGCAATGCTGAAAAGGCTATCCTGCTTATTTATTTTCTACCCTCCTTTCCTAAGACTCTAACTCATCTGATTTGTACGGTACTTGCATATTGTTAACGGAACACTAGGTGGCCCCCTTACTCGGAGTAAGCACATTGTAGCAATTACACTCCAAGGTCTCTCTTGCACTGTCTTTGATGGGACTGTTTCAGAGGGCCTGGAGATAAAAACAGCTAGTTATTACAACACCAGCAAGAGTGTTTATACAGACTGAACACCATCCGCCCTGCTGAAAGAGGCAAGAAAGGAGAAAGTGGCTGAAGAAATCAAGATGAGTAAAGCTGCCCCCAATCCCGACACTCGATGCAGCTTCTCGGGCAGCGATACAATGGGCTCAGGGACACGAAATGCCTCACCGGCAATGTCGAAACCGAAAAAAAAAACACAACAGCCAGGGCCACAGATGAATTACGCAGGTGGCCAAGGGAAAGTAGAGTTCATTCTAGAACATTCCACCGAGGGTGCCGAGTACAAAGGATTGTGGGATCGAATCAGTCAGCATGACCTCCAAGCACCAGCAGTTGTTTGTCAGAGATTTATGAGCACTACCTGGACACTCGTTTAAAAGGACAAGGGCTTGCTTTATACAGAAACCCTAAACAATGGAACATGAAAAAGATTAGAATCAAACCCGACAGGGGGAAAAAAAAAAGCAATCTTTTGATGTGATTAATAGATTGTTTAACATATGGTGAACAAACAGTGGACCAACGTAAAAACTAAAGCAGATCAAAAGGGTTATTAACTGCTTCAAGCTGCTGGTGATCAGATTTCCTGAGGGCCTGTATTGTAGTTTACGTGAATTTTAATCAAACGCCGCTTGAGTTTGGATTTTCCTTCACTAAATCTGGGTAGTTTTGAGCACGTGGGGCATCTGCAAATTGGGCACCTAGACTGCCTGTGGTCAGTCAACACTGGCCAGCTGCTACACACTGAGTTTACAGCACAGAAACAGGCCATTCGGCCCTATGCCGGTGTTCATGCTCCACATGAGCCTGTTCGGTGGCGAGCTGTAGGCCCGAGGCATTGCCCTGTGCCAAACATGGCTAAAAGCTTTGAACTGCGTGAGGCGACCAAGTGAGAGAACGTTAACTCATCTCTTCATCAGGTCTCCCCCGGGGTGGGTGGGGGAGGTTGCAAGAGGTTTGCTCTCTCCAGCCGCAAAGCAAAAGATCTACAAACTTATAAGGCCTGGGGAGTGGAGAAATTGGCTCGCGCCCCCTTTGGGGCGATAAGTAGCGCCCCGAAAAAGTTAGCACCCCCGCTCCCGATATCCAATGGTAGCGCCCCAAGTAGGAGGCGGGGCGCTACTGGAAGCGCGCCCCCTCCCACTTGGGGTGCGCCCATTGAATATCACGGCGCTACGTGCAGCAGCGCCACGCTGCCGGCACGTAGCACCGCGGTACTGCAGGCCTCCCTCCCCTGATTAAAGGAGGGGCCTGGTGCAGCGCGAACCGGGGCCCTGCTGGGCCGCCAGGGAGCGGGGTGCCGGCAAAAGAGCCCGGCACTCGAGAGGAGTACCAGGCTGACCGATCGTGGCCGGCTCCCCACGGGAGGAGGGCAGAGGGGGCAGGTGCTGGCAGGCAGCCCCCCCCCCAAAAAAAAGAGCCGCCCAGCATCTCCCCTTTAAATATCGCCGCCCCGGCTGCAAGTACGCCCCCCTGACCCTGTCGGACATAACGTCCGGTGGTAGGTCAGGGGAGAGACCCAAGTTTGCGGCCGGGGCGCGAGGAGGGTGCTGCGCACGGCGTTGACGTCATCGCCGGAGGCGCACTGCTGCGGGGCACGACCGGCTACCGCCGCCGCTAATTTCACAGGAGGCGTTAGCGGTGCCGCACCCAGGTGCTAGTTGCTTTACGCCCCGTTAGCGCTAACGGGAGGCGCAAAGTAACCGAATTTTGCCCCCATAGTTTTGATCGAGGACTTTCACTCAGAGGATGGCGAATGCTGGGATAGCTCCACCTCCAACCTGATCTGCTTTCTCTCGCTCTCCAACCAAAGAAAGGAAGAGAAATACTGAGAGTCACCACAACGCACGCGGGAGAAATCATGATCTTGGGGGGAGAGACATCCTTTTCGCCCACTCATGACTCCTGGTGAATATTGAACAGCTGGTTGGCCTGCTTAGAGCCTTTCAAGGGGAAGGTATTGGTCACTGAAAACACTTTCAGTCCAAAATATACGACCACGGCTTCTTTTCAAAACTTTTTTTTTAAACCCCAAGCTGAGCCCCCTCCACATAATTCAAAAGACCAACACTTTAAATCACCTGGGAGGGGAACCGCAGTGACCCCTGCTGATGTTGTCAACCTTATACAACACTGAAAACAGGAGGAAAAATAGGTACTGCATAGAATTATCAGGGCCAGCATGATCTCCGGGACTAGTTTTATCGTCTGGTTGGGAGGTGGGGTGGGGGGGGGGGGGGAGGGTCGGAGAGAAGTTTCCCAGATATTTTTTCCCAAATTGGCCTGGGTTTTTAATCTGGTTTTCCTCATCTCTCGGGAGATCTCAAGGTTTTGGGTGCAGTGGGGACTGTAGATATTGTGATACACAAGGGATCACAATTGTGTGGGACAAGTTAGATGGATCAGAGGGTCTTTTCCCTTTCCGTCATTGTATTTTGAAAAAGGACCCAAGAGTGAGCTTCCTACATCTCCAGAGCCACTGCAGAGAATGTGATTGGCTGCAAATTGCACAAAATTACACAGAATTTACACCACAGAAATCGGCCATTCGGTCCAACTGGTCTATGCCGGTGTTTATGCTTCACACGAGCCTCCTCACCTTACTTCAGCTGACCATCAATATATCATTCTATTCCTCTCCATCCTCTTTACTTCTCGATTTGATTCTATTTGCAGTGGCAGATAGGTTTAGCATTTACAGAAGTTCAGGGTCGATTGGATCCTCGGGATAATGGTTTGTAAATCCCCTTCACTCACCATGACACAACCCTTGATGTGACTGCAGATAAAATCTCTTCAGACTCACAGAGCTGTGACCAACTCTGGCACAGCTTCAGTCCACCTGTTAATCCTTCAGCTGCATGAATCCTTCCGGAACACAGTATCTGTATTGCAGCTGTAGAAAGGTCGGGAGCTGGGAGCTACCAAACTCGAGTATTGTGAAGCGCAGTGAATATTCAGCATCAAGCATGAGTACTCAAGTCACCTGGGAGCAGTGCGTGCCGCTAATGGCGTGTGACTAAAGTACAAGCTCCACCTGATTCCCTTCATATTTTAACTCATTCCATTTGGACATAATTAAGATTTTTCAAATTGTACTCTGACTAAGAATGAAAGAAAGAAAAAAAGACTTGCGTCTATATATCACCTTTCACAATCTCAGGACATCCCAAAGCGCTTTACAACCAATAAAGTACTCCTGAAGTGTAGTCGCTGTTGTAATGTGGGAAATGCGGCAGCCAATTTGCGCACAGCAAGCTCCCACAAACAGCAATGTGATAATGACCAGGCAATCTGCTTTTTTAGTGATGTTGGTTAAGGGATAAATATTGGCTAGGACACCGGGAAGAACTCTCCTGCTCTTCTCTGAAATAGCGCCATGGGATCTTTGACGTCCACCTAAGAGGGGCCTCGGTTTAACGTCTCATCCGAAAGACGGAACCTCCGACAGTGCAGCGCTCCCTCGGTACTGCACTGGAATCTCAGCCTGGATTTTGTGCAGTAAAGTTGGAGACTGTAAGGATTAGAGGGGAAAGACAAGACAACTTGGGAGAGGAGCTGGACAGAGAGAGAGAGGGAGAGAGAGAGAGACAGGCAGAGATAGGTAAACTGATAAAATGACGGAGAGGGAGAGACACAAATATAGAGACAGAGACAAATGTAGAGAGAGAGCACAATTGAGAAATCAGAAAATGAAACACTGAGGGAGAGTTTCGGGTTGGGTACTGAATGGGCATGAAACACCAACAGTGCCCAACCAGCACAGGAGTCAGGACGCCCAAACCACTTTCAGGCTCGGGGCTCATTAGCATTTTTCAACGAGCTGCAGACACCAAACAGGCAACCCAAAGAGTTCACCAGTGATGGTGAGGAGGCAAATTGGCCGGTTTATGAATGCAGCCAGCTTGGGCCTGTGGCGGGAGGGGGGCGCGGTTACGCCTCAACCCCGGGAGAAAGTGGGACTGGCACGTGCCCTGTATCCTTTACCTAACTTGAAAGTTGCAATCGGTATCCTACATCATGCGTCGGACCCCGATTTGCAGATTTAAAAAGCCCCCTGCCTGTTTTGGGTGGGTGCGCTCGGAGTCCCAATAAAAAGCCAGCCTGAAAATTGCCTTGAGGGGCCACAAGGTCTCCACCAGATTTTCAACACTCGGGCGCGCGGCAGTTGAAAGTCTCCCCGACTGATTCTTCACGAATAGAAGCCGTCCTGGTTTCCTTGTCTGCTGCTGTGAAATGTCCCCGTTTACACCTCGGGGTAGAATTCCAGCACCACATGCAGGCTGATAAAGTAACGACCCGTGTGGGAGTTTGTGCCAGCACAGTTAATTCCAAGTTCTGATTGTGACGTTTGCTTTCTGGCTCCAGATTGGTTGGGCACTGCCCACTGTCGTTCACCTGGGCAGGTGGGCTCAGTGCATGGGCCCCTGTGCTCAGGGGAGGGGGAATAATGACCTCCTGCACCTATTGGCACTGATGCCAACTCTTTAGGTTTGCCATTCACAATACTGTGCTGTTGGCAACCAGCGGTATGAGAGTGGGGACCACCAGCGCCGCCTTATTCACAGTACAGTATCGTCCCTGAAGTCAAGGCTACCAGTGAAGAGACAGCAACATAGAGCAGTGAGTTAACTCACTCACTGCCAACGATACAGATCGAGCTTTACATTTATTGATTTTAAAAAGAAAACCAGCGAACAATCTTTAGTAGTGGGTTTATATCGTACTTTAAGAAAGTGCATTTCCTTGGCAATGGACTTATTAAAGATTACTATCTCGCGCTGCAGAGCTCAGACATTTTGAAATGTTTGCCAAATAAGCTACACGTCATGGGCACAGCTCACTCCAATCGCACCCCTCCCCTCGGCTCTCCCTGCCCCCACCCCCGAGCCTGGCACGGATTGAATAGCTTAAAAACCACAGATCTTGCCATGAGCTTTACAGCTCCCGTGAATGGATTTAAATTTGTTTTTGTGTTCAAAAGGTCTGAAAGCTTTAAACTATCAACAAGAGAGTCCAGCCACCTCCCCTTGACATTCAGTCCCAAACCATCAATATCCTGGGAGGTGGGGGGGGGGGGACTCCCCGAAGCCTCTCCACCACCCACAAGGCGCAAGTCAGGAGGTTTTTTTTTTTATTCGTTCATGGGATGTGGGCATCGCTGGCAAGGCCAGCATTTATTGCCCATCCCTAGTTGCCCTTGAGAAGGTGATGGAATAATCGCCACTTGCCTGGATGGGTGGAGCTCCAACAAAACTCAAGAAGCTCGACACTATCCAGGACATGTCAGTCCACTTGATCGGCACGACTTAAACATCCACTTCCTCCACCACCGGTGCACCGTGGCTGTAGTGTGTACCATCTACAAGATGCACTGCAGCAACTCGCCAAGGCTTCTTTAGCAGCACCTCCCAAACCCGCGACCTCTACCACCTAGAAGGACAAGGGCAGCAGGTGCATGGGAACACCACCACCTCCAAGTCCCCCTCCAAGTCACACACCATCCTGACGTGGAAATATATCGCCGATCCTTCATCGTCGCTGGGTCAAAATCCTGGAACTCCCTCCCTAACAGCACTGTGGGAGTACCATCACCACACGGACTGCAGCGGTTCAAGAAGGCGGCTCACCACCACCTTCTCAAGGGCAACTAGGGATGGGCAATAAATGCTGGCCTTGCCAGCGACACCCACATCCCAGGAACGAATGGAATTTTTTAAAATAAAAAATTGAACTCCTGAGAGATCCTGGCACTGCTTTGGCACTGTCCGAGACCCACACTAGCGCCAGCTTGCCCCAGAGCGCGGGTTTCATGCAGTCGCCCACAAGCTGATGGTGAAACAGCCGAGACGACAATTAAAACCAGCTGCCAGTCCTTGGTGAGCTCCAGCAGTTTGCCATTTGTTTACCCGCCATTCCGCGCAGCGGCTCCACTGGCACCAGTCTCCCGCAGTGTGAAAGCGGCAGTGCGCAGACCTTCCGCTGCAGTGCACCCCTCCCAGGCGAACTCTTTGCAACGTTGTTTCTCACCTCTCGACAAAACTACTGCCGAAAAACGACTCGAAATCAGCACATTTGGCAGAGCCCAGGTCCAAAATGGGCAGAATAAAGATAAAGAAATTGTATAAAGTAAACACCGTGACCAAACAAGCTGCCTCAAACCCCCCCCGACCTACCTCAGTCCCAACACAAGCACAGACCTGCCAGATGGCCGGGTTGGATCAATATACTCCTCGCAGATGCTACACGAACAGTACAGGAATCCCACCCCAACCGTGGTTTTACCATACGCGGATTTCAAGTATACACGGTTTCCTCTCTGCGACAACTTTTGCCAACCGCGGCAGTGAATTTTGCGTATACGCGGTTTTTAATTTCGGATTAAGGTAAATAACATGATTTTATTGCTTTTATATTCTTTTTTATTGTGTTATTTGAACATTTATACTGTATTTACCAACCGCGCTTTTACTAACCACGGGGGGTTTTCAGGGACGTCTCCCCCGCGGTTGGGGAGGGATTACTGTACAGGGTTGCCAACCCTCCAGGATTGCCCTGGAGTCTCCAGGAATTAAAGGTTAATCTCCGGCTGCGAGCAACCCGGGAGAAAAAACATCAGAGAGGCATTAAAAAAAAGTGTGTTCTTTTGTTTTCATTTTCTTTGAACGTCTTTGTTTATTAGTTCTAACACTATTGGGATGGGTAAAATAAGGCTGGTTGACTGACAGTTAAGAATTATACAATCGAGTATAGAAGTCTGTTCGCTTTCCAATTGGCGCAGGAATGCGGTGCGGTGAAGATGGGCGTGTCGGCTGACCAGTGACGGGGGCGGGAGGTCATGTGAGGAGACCTCCAGGAATACGGCCAACCAGTGTTGGCAACCCTAGATCAGTCTGTACAACGGATTCATAAAATATACATCAGCGCACAGTTAATTGTGCAATGGTTTCATAATACCTCTATATGTAGAGTGACTTCAAAAATAGGTGTGTGAATGTACTTTAAGAATCCAATTAAAAATATAAAAGGAGAATGCCAGTGTGTGTCAGTCACAGTTATTGTACCAGCTGGTAACCTCCTGCCAGGTTAGAGAGATGGTGCAAGGCTGCCCCTCCCTCCCTCTCTCCGCTCCACCTTAGGTGGCAGAAGCTTGAGCTGCCTCATCCCTACTCTCGAAAACCATCCCTAAACTTGCTGCCTTTTAAAGTCTTCTCAAAACCTATTGCTTTGACCCAGCCTTCAGCCATCTCTCCGATCTCCCCCCACAAATCACAGCATCCACTCTCGCGTGATGCACCTTGGGATGTCTATCTCGGCACTGTGCAAGGACAACTCCGTTAAAAAGACCCGATATAGAGTTCTTTAAAATTATAAAAGGGTAGACGTAGAGAAGATGTTTCCACTTGTGGGGGAATCTAAAACTAGGGGACACAAATATAAGATAGTCACTAATAAATCCAATTAGGAATTCAGAAGAAACTTCTTTACCCAGAGAGGGGTGAGAATGTGGAACTCGCTGCAACAGGGAGTGGTTGAGGTGAATAGTACAGATGCCTTTAAGGGAAGCTGGATAAAAACAGGCTAATGGAATGTTAGCCTTGATAACTAGAGCGCTAGAATATTAAAGGGAGGAATTTTTGCTACAGCTCTACAAAGCCCTGGTTAGACCACATCTGGAGTACTGTGTACAGTTCTGGGCACCGCACCTTAGAAAGGATATATTGACCTTGGAAGGAGTGCAGTTTGACCAGAATATTACCAGGGCTCCAAGGGTTAGATTATGAGGACAGATTACATAATCTAGGTTTATATTCCCAGGAATATAGAAGGATAAGGGGTGATTTGATTGAGGTCTTTAGGATTTTGAAAGGAATTGATCGGGTAGATAGAGAGGAACATTTTCCACTGGTGGGGAGTCTAGGACAAGGGAACATCACCTTGAAATCAGAGCCAGGCCGTACAGACATTCTTCACGCAAAGGGTGATAGAAGTGTGGAACTCTCTCCCACAAAAAGCAGTACGTGTTAGCTCAATTAATCATTTTAAATCGGAGATCGATAGATTTTTGCGGAACAGGCTCGAGGGGCTGAATGGCCTACTGCTGTTCCTAAACAAATGAGGGAGAAGGAATAGAGGGTTATGCTGATAGGGTTAGAGAGAGGGCTGGGAAGAGGCTCGTTTGGATTATAAACACCAGCATAGACCAGTTGGGCCGAATAGTCTGTTTCTGTGCTGTACATTCTATGTAATCCTATATGCAATTAAAAGGAAAGTGCAGGTGAGGGGAAGTCCTATCCACCAGCACAGTGAACCCACAACTATATACCATTGGCGATAGAACAACAGTTGTCCTAATGACTCAATCTGTAAATGCACCGCCCATTGTAGAAGTAAGCCGTACAGATCAGGAGCATCCCAGCTTTGATCCCACTCTGTGCTGAGCCAGTTGATCGCAGCCATGGCTGTTTTAGCATTGTACGATTGTCCTAAATACCCCTGGGTTTGGCGGGGTGCAATATAGTGATCACTCCTGATCACTTTTCAGTGCTCCCTGCTGGAAAGTGCACAAGGGTGGACATCAGGCTAAGCTGTGATGCCTCCCTCTGTCGAATAGACTGCCAAAGCTCACTCACGAAGAACAGACACTTGGCTGAGATATCAGAGAGCAGTCAGCACCTGTGGAACTATAATCCCAGTGTGGGCCTGTCCGTCCCTTCGGAAGAAGAGGAGAGAAAACGGCACAGGGAAAATAGGAACAGAATTAAGGAAGTGGAAGCTTTAGAAATGAATGGTGGTGTTCAAACGGAGCTGTGACAGGAGCTGCAGAGACACAAGTTATGTAAAGGCCAGGACTAGGTTAGATATCAGGATGTGGTTCTTTTCCCAGAAAATAGTGGCCCTGCGGAACAGGCTGTTGGCTCATGTGGTGCTTGAAGGAAATCAGCGAATCAGCGTTCAAGAGGTGAACCTGTTTCTGGCTGGGGAAAATATCACCTTCGTATAAAAGGTAAGTACTGTACTGTAATCAGGGCCACAGTGGTCCCCTGGTCTAGTTTCAGTCACCTAAAGGGAGAGGAATTTTCCAGAATTTTGTTTTGCCAATTGCCCGTGGTTTTTCGCTTCTCCCAGGGGATGACATGGCTCTGGTTGGGGTGGGGAGGGTCTGTATTGTGATGCACAATGCATTGAGGTTGTGTGGCATAGGCTGGATGGACCAGTGGGTCATTTCCTGTCCATCATTGTTGTATGTTCGTACTTTTATCAAAGCCCGGCTTGTTTTAATAGGAGGAAAGCTGATGGCTTGACCCAGGAGGCCAGGAAGTAAAATGGCAAGTGTAAGTCCTTGCGGTTTGTTGCAGAGGAGGTGATCACTGGCTACACGCATTTCCTTTTCCCAGAACTTGATCGCACACACTTTCCAGTCCAGGTCACTGGACATGATCAGGAATAGAAGCCCTGGCTGATTTACCACTTCCTAGCCCCGGGACAGTGGGGGCAATTGTAGCACCTCAGTGCATCAGTCAGCAGACTCAAACTAGTGATTAAACCTGGAACTTTCCTGGTCTGTACTTTTACAATCTTACAGTACAGAAGGCGACCATTCGGCCCATTGTGCCTGTGCCGGCTCTTTGAAAGAGCTCTCCAATTAGTTCCACTCCCCTGCTCTTTCCCCATAGCCCTACAAATTATCCAATTCCCTTTTGAAAGTTACTATTGAATCTGCTTCCACCGCTCTGTCAGGCAGTGCATTCCAGATCACAACCACAAGAAAAATTCTCCTCATCCACCCCACCCCGGTTCTTTTGCCAATGATCTTTAACCTGTTTATCGACCCTCCTGCCAGTTGAAACAGTTTCTCCTTCTTTACTCCACCAAAACGCCTCATAATTTTGAACGCCCATATTAAATCTCCCCTTAACCTTCTCTGCTCTAAGGAGAACAATCTCAGCTTTTCTAGTCTCTCCAAATAAGTGAAATCCCTCAGCCCTGCTACCATTCTAGGTGAATCTCCACTGCACCCTCGCCACGATCTTGACATCCTTCCTAAATTGTGGTGCCCAGAATCCAAGAATCATACAGCACAGAAAGAATCATTCGGCCCATTGTGCCTCTGCCAGCTCTTTGGTAGAGCTCTCCAATTAGTCCCACTCCCCTGCTCTCTCCCCATAGCCCCGTCATTTTTTTCCCTTTCAAGTGTTAATACAATTCCCTTTTGAAAGTTAATATACTGGATAGCTCTTTTTCAGCCATCACAGACACGATGGCCTCCATCTGTGCTGTTAACTTCTATGAATCTGCTCACCACCCTTTCAGGCAGTGCATTCCAGATCAGAACAACTCGCTGTGTAAAAATGTTTTCCCTCATGTCATCTCTGGTTCATCTCATCGAAACATATAAAATTCTGACAGGTCTGGACAAACTAGATGCAGGAAGAATGTTCCCGATGGTCGGAGAGTCCAGAAACAGGGGTCATAATCTAAGGATAAGGGGTAAGCCATTTAGGACAGAAATGAGGAGGAATTTCTTCACCCAGAGTGGTGAACCTGTGGAATTCTCTACCACAGAAGGTAGTTGAGGCCAAGTCATTAAATATATTCAAGAATGAGTTAGATATATTTCTTAAAGCTAAAGGTATCAAGGGATATGGGGAGAAGGCAGGTACAGGGTACTGAGTTTGGATGATCAGCCATGATCTCATCGAATGGTGGAGCAGGCTCGAGGGGCCGAATGGCCTACTCCTGCTCCTATCTTCTATGTTTCTCTGGTTCTTTGGCAAATCACCTTAAATCTGTGTCCTCTGGTTACCGACCCTTCTGCCACGGGAAAAAGTTTCCCCCTTATGTATTCTATCAAAACCATTCATGATTTTGAACACCTCTATCAAGTCTCCTCTTAACCATCTCTGCTCTAAGGAGGAAAAACAGCTTCTGTAATCTCTCCACATAACTGAAGTCCCTCATCCCTGGTACCATTCTAGTAAATCTCTTCTGCACCCTCTCTAAGGCCTTGACATCCTTCCTAAAGTGTGGTGCCCAGAATTGAACACAATACCCCAGCTGGGGTCTAACTAGTCGTTTGTAAAGGTTTAGCATAACCTCCTTGCTTTTGTACTCTATTCCTCGATTAATAAAGCCAAGGATTTTGTATGCTTTTTTAACAACCTTCTTAGCTTGCCCTGCCACCATCAAAGATTGTACACCCCCAGGTCCCTCTGTTCCTGAACCCCCTTTAAAATTGCACCACTTACTTTATATTGCTCAGTATCGCACTGGAAACTGCCTTTACCAACTGTGGAGATGCCGGTGTTGGACTGGGGTGGACAAATGTGAGAAGTCGCACAACACCAGGTTATAGTCCAACTGCTTTATTTGAAATCACAAGCTTTCGGAGCGCTGCTCCGAAAGCTTGTGATTTCAAATAAAACTGTTGGACTATAACCTGGTGTTGTGCGACTTCTCACATTTACCAACTGAGTCATAGCGAAATGTAAAGTGATCAACAAAACAAAAAGCAGACTACTCACATGCCACATACAGCGATGCATTCTTGCTCAAGGCGTAGCCCAGGTGGTTGCGTGCCACACACGTGTATACACCCTCGTCAGACTTCCCTTTGCGTCCCTGGTTCAGCTGATAGAAGAAGAGGGAGCCATGCGGCAGAAGAGTGCGCTGGGATTGAGGGTCATCCTTGCTGGTCTCCACACGCTCGCCGTTCCTGTACCACTCGATGACCGGCTGGGGCCTACCCTCTGCCCGACAGTTCAAGGTAGCCGGATCTCCCCTGGAGACGGCCAGGTCAGTCGGGTGTTCGATTATCTCAGGGGGAGATTCGTCCAGACGTTGTCTGGAACCTGAGACACAAATTCCAATTAGTACCAACTGATTACCAGCATGATTGCGATACAACCGCCGGGAAACTGGGTTGCTTCATCAATTGAATCTGAAAATTGCAGAAGGCGTAGGTTGACATGTAGGGTAGTGTAGTGGTTATGTTACTGGACTAGTAATCCAGAGAAGGTGAGTTCAACTCAGACATGTCAGTTTGAGAAATGAGCAAGTTTAAATTCAATTGTTAAAAATATCTGGAAATAAAAAGTTGGTATCAGTAAAAATGACCATGAACCTGTTGGAAAAGCCCAGCTGTTTTATTAATGTCCTTCAGGGAAAGAAACCTGGCCTATATGTAATTCCAGTCTTGCACCAACATAAGAATTAGGAGCAGGAGTCGGCCATACAGCCCCTTGAGCCTGCGCCGCCATTCAATAAGATCATGGCTGATCTTTGACCTCATCTCCACTTTCCTGCACTATCCCCATATCCCTTAATTGAGCTGGAGTCCAAAAATCTATCTATCTCAGCCTTGAATATACTCAACCACTGAGCATCGACAGCACTTTGGGGCAGAGAATTCCAAAGATTCACAACCCGCTGAGTGAAGAAATTCCTCCTCATCTCAATCTTAAATGGCCGACCCCTTATCCTGAGACTATTCCCTCTAGTTCTAGACTCTCCAGCCAGGGGAAACAACCTCTCAGCATCTACCCGGTCAGTCCCCTTCAGAATCTTATATGTTTCAATGAGATCACCTCTCATTCTTCTAAACTCCAGAGAGTATAGGCCCAATTACTCCTCATAGGACAACCCTCTCATCCCAGGGATCAATCTACTGAACCTTTGCTGCACTGCCTCTAAAGCAAGTATATCCTTCCTTAAATAAGGAGACCAAAACTGTGCACAGTGCTCCAGGTGTGGTCTCACCAGAGCCCTGTACAATTGTAGTAAGACTTCCTTACTCTTGTACTCCAACCCTCTAGCAATAAAGGCCAACATGCCATTTCCCTTCCGAATTGCTTGCTGTACCTGCATGCTAACTCTCCGAGTTTCTTGTACTAGGACACCCAAATCTCTCTGAACACCAACATTTAATAGTTTATCACCATTTAAAAAATATTCTGATTTTCTATTCTTCCTACCAAAGTGAATAACCTCACATTTCCCCACATTATACTCCATCTACCACCTTATTGCCCACTCACTTAACCTGTCTAAATCCCTTTCCATGCTCTTTGTGTCCTCCTCACAGCTTACTCTTCCACCTAGCTTTGCATCGTCAGTAAACTTGGATACATTGCACTCGGTCCCTTCATCCAAGTCATTAATATAGATTGTAAATAGCTGAGACCCAAGCACTGATCCTTTCCGCACCCCACTAGTCACAGCCTGCCAATCTGAAAATGACCCATTTATCCCTACTCTCTGTTTTCTGTCTGTTAACCAATCCTCTATCCATGCTAATACCTTACCCCCAACCCCATGTGCCCTTATCTTACTTAACAACCGTTTTATGTGGCACCTTATCTAATGCCTTTTGGAAATCCAAATATACTACATCCACTGGTTCCCCTTTATCTACCCTGCTAGTTACAGCCTCAAAAAACTATAATAAATTTGTCAAACACTATTTACCTTTCATAAAACCATGTTGACGTTATTATGATTTTCTAAGTACCCTGTTATCACTTCCTTAATAATGGATTCCAACGACGGAGGTCAGGTTGACTGGCCTGTAGTTCCCGGTTTTCTCTCCCTCCTTTCTTGAATAGCGGGGTTACATTTGTGACCTTCCAATCCGCTGGGACCTTTCCTGAATCTAGAGAATTTTGGAAGATCACAACCAATGCATCCACTATCTCTGCAGCCACCTCTTTTAGGACCTTAGGATGTAGGCCATCAGGTCCAGGGGATTTATCGGCTTTTAGTCCTATTAGTTTCTCAAGTACTTTTTCTCTACTGATATTAATTACTTTAAGTTCCTCGCTCTCATTAGCCCCTTGGTTCCCCACTAATTTTTGGTATACTTTTTGTGTCTTCTACTGTGAAGACAGATACACAATATGTGTTTAAAGCCCCTGCCATTTCCTTGTTCTCCAATATAATTTCTCCTGTCTCAGCCTCTAAGGGACCAACGCTTACTTTTGCTACTTTCTTCCTTTTTACATACTCGTATAAACTCTTACAATCTGTTTTTATATTTCTTGCTAATTTACTCTTATATTCTATTTTCTCCCTTTTTATCTATTTTTTGGTCATCCTTTGCTGGTTTCTAAAGCTCTCCCAATCCTCAGGATTACTACTATTCTTTGCAACATTATAAGCCTCTTTTAATCTAATGCTATCCTTAACTTCTTTAGTTAGCCACGGATGGATCACTTTCCCGTGGAGTTTTTATTTCTCAATGGAATGTATATTAATTGAGAATTTTGAAATATTTCTTTAAATGATTGCCACTGCTTATCTACTGTCATACCTTGTAATCTAATTTTCCAATCTACCTTAGCCAACTCGCCCCTCATACCTATGTAATTGGCTTTGTTTAAGTTTAAGACTTTAGTGTTGGACTTAAGAATGTCACTTTAAAACTCAATGTGAAATTCTATCATATTATGATCACTCTTTCCTAGAGGATCCTTTACTATAAGTTTACTAATTAACCCTGTCTCATTACACAAAACAAGATCTAAAATAGCCTGTTCCCTGGTTGGTTCCATGATGTATTGTTCTAGGAAACTGTCTCGAATACATTCCATGAACTCGTCTTCCAGACTACCTTTGCCAATTTGATTTGCCCAATCTATATGCAGATTCAAGTCCCCCACAATTATTGTATTCCCTTTGTTACAAGCTCCTATTATTTCTTGATTAATACTCTGTCCAATGTTATAGCTACTGTTAGGGGGCCTATAAACTACTCCCACCACTGTTTTCTGCCCCTTGCTATTTCTTATCTCCACCCATAGTGATTCTACTTCTTGATCCTCTGAGCCAAGATAATTTCTCACTACTGTCCTTATGTCATCCTTAATTATCAGGGCTAGCCCCCCCTCCTGTTCCAGTCTGCCTGTCTTTTCGATAAGTCAAGTACCCTGGAATATTTAGTTCCCAACCCTGGTCACCTTGCAAACATTTCACTGTAATGGCTATTAGATCATACCCATTTATCACTATTTGTGCCATTAATTCATCTACCTTGTTACAAATGCTTCGTGCCTTCAGGTAAAGAGCCTTTAGCTTTAACCTTTTACCATTATTCCCTGCTTTTATCTTATTCGCTGATGCACGATTACCATTAAACTCTCTGTCCTTTCCGGTCACACACTGCTTGCTTATCTTTACCCAAATCGCTACTCTGCTCCATTGCCTTGACTTTTCTCTTTAAATTTCCCCTCACCATGGTTGGCTCTTCACTCTCCTCTGATGTGGCTGAGCAAGCCACTCAGTTTAGGGATGGGCAATAAATACCAGCCTGGTCACAAATCCCACAAATTAATTTTTTAAAATAGGTCCTGACTTGTGCTGGCGTACGGTTTCAGGGCCTCTAGAATCCCTCCAGTATCTCAGCGAAGTGGCGGTTCTTTGTGGATGGCTCTGCACAGCGAGTGCCAGCAGGGTTCGGAGGGATCACAGCAGAGTACGATTCTTTTCTCACCAAATGTCCACCACTCGTGCACACTTTCAAGGAGGTGTCAATTAATAGCCATGATCTGGAGATTAGCTTGCTCAATTAATAGCGATCAGGAACGGGAACACTGGCCAATTTGTCGCTCTCCAACCCAGGGCACTGAGGTCAATTATAACACCCCCCCTCTCCCCCAACTGCTGCCCAGGCCAAGATCAACCAACTCACCTCAGATCTTCTACTCTGTGTGGCTTCACATTAAGTCATCTCCATTGGGACAGCCAATCAATCTTCTAGTTTCACTGACCACTAACTCCTGTTTATAGGCTTCAAATTAATGGGCCGAAAATTGATCCCGGGACGCGAGAGTACGCAGTTCCCACTCCAATTGCCGGTTTTCTGCATGCCCTGCGCATGCGCTGAAAACCGGCAATTGCTCTTCTGAAAAGGGGGCGGGTCCTCGGTGCATCGCGTGCGCGCTACAGGCTGCGCGCACGCTGTGCACTTCATGCTTTGGACGCGCAGGTAAGTACGGAAGATTTTGGAAATGTAAAAAGGAGGAGTAAGACCCACTTTTAAGAAGGTAAGTAGTGAATTAAGTATTTTTTTGAATTTTTTTTAACAGGTATATCTTTTTTAGAGACTTTAAAGACAGGTAAGTTTATTTTTATAACTTTTTAAAAGATTTTAAATTTTTTCAAAAATTTAATTTTTTATTTAAAATGGTTAATTTAATTAACTATACTTATTTTATTCATGTGATGGTTTTTTTAAAAAATTTAATTGAGGTTTAGCTGTTATTTTGGGGGGGTGTAAGATTCATAGATTTCACAGCCGTGCTGTGAAACTTATGAATGGAAGATGGTGTGCTGCCATTGCCATTGGCTCTAACTGAGTCACGTGATCCCACAGCTCGCACGAATTCACTACGCCGCTGGGATACGCAAGCACTGCCCAGCTGATGTCTAGAACATCAAGTTCGTGCGAGCTGGATCTGAAAAAGCACAAGCGAGGTGAGAGATCGCGGGGAAGCCTTACCCCCGCGGGAACAGAGCGAGATCAATTTCTTACTTTTGATATTTTTGATGAATTGGTTTTCCGTTTTTGCCCCAGCGTCTAACCTGCACTCTATCCGACCAGAGGGTGCCTGATGTGGCAGTGCAGAACAAGTTTTATTTTGCATCTAACCTGTGCCGTACCCAGATTAGAGGTTGACTTGCTCTGCATTTAATCTAGGAGTACTCACGAAGGAGATTATCTGCCAAAAGCAGAAAGTGCTGCAGTCCACAGATTGATGTCCCTCGTCTAGATGGGCACCAAAGTCGCCCACATGTACCAGAGTTGAACTTCCATGTCCTGAAGTTACGGTGGTATAACCGCCGCAGAAATTATACCCCGATATTTACCTTACTTCAGTAATTTGTCACTGTCAAAATAAATCTAGCTATCTCATTGAATTTCATTTATTATCCAATTGTCCCAAATCCCCATGTTTTAGCCTGTCTGTAGCTGATGATGGTCCAAAGTACAAGAACAAAATGGCTTTGGGGGAATATGGTTGATTTTTCGCGTGGCCTGTGAGCGTGCGCGCAAGAGCAGGGCCTGTGTTGCTGCCCAATAATTTTCCTGTGCAGGGCTGCGCTCAGACAGATCGGATGAAAAACATCCACACTGCTTCCCTCCCACAGCTAACAAAACAGGAAACCTTTCCAAATCGTACACCACATACCCGGAGATCTTGTTGTTCCGATCACCTCTGCCCCAAGCCCAGACATCATGCCGGACTGTGCAGACTTCCAGTATGACTCACTGGAATGCCATGCAGGAAAGGATTCCATTGCACTCCTTACATCAACAAAACTCTAGATACATCTCTTCCAGAGCAGAGTTTATTTTAAACTGGGAGCAAGAGATAAGAGGTAATTCCAAGTTTCTGCATTATCCGACTGGAAGTTGCACCAGTTTATAAAGAAATCAAACGAGTGTTGGCTTCCTCACGAGATAATTAAGGTTTTAGAATTTGTACAGTTAACCATGAAAGCTGAGACATATCACCAGAAAAGTACGGTGTAAGTCTCTATAGCTGGGGGTTCTCAATGCACTGGTCATACCCCACTTGGTGTAGTGGCCTGTTTAGGTCATCAAGCCACAGAAAGTGGACACCATGGGGGGAATTTTTCGGGGGTGTGGGGGGGTCAGCTGGCGCGCATGGTGGCGGGTCGGGTGGGAAAATGTTTTTTTTTTTTAACAGAAGGTCGGGACCCCGCTGCCTTTCCCAGATGTCGGGTCCGTCAGCGCTGAGCAGACCTGACACGCAGCGGCGGGGGAGGCAATTCAGGTCATTATGACTTTGTTAACAGCCCATTAAGAAGTATTTTGAGCTCACCTTTACATTTTACGAGGTCGTCCACAGGGTCCACGCTGCTCGGGGATAACGTCAGGTAAGCAGGTCGGGAGTTGTATGACCATGGAGTCATCTCATTACTTGACAGCTGCAAATGTGCTATAAAAGCTCCCATCTCACAGCTGTTCACTTTCAAAGCGCAGAAGCTGTTGCTTACTGCGTTTGGAAGACAGATTGAGCTTTATGCAGGTTGCAAGTGTTTGGAGTAAAATCTCTATCCAGTGTCATCTCATTGGAACAACCTCTCTCACCACTGACAGATCGCTTCTGTCATCTCAAGTTCACCTGCCATCTATTACATCAGCATCTGTGCCCTTGAAAATATTTCACCTTGGTCCTCAGAATCCCACCACGATCAGCCCCAACACCAGCAGCACCAACAACACCAACCTTCTCCGCAATCAACTGATACTGCACAGGACAGAGGGCATCAGCACCTGACCACATTGCTGCCCAGGAAGCCAGGGATGGCTTCACCATGACCTGATTTACATTCACTTGACGCTGTACATCCTGGCTGCCACATGTGCCAGGTTGGCACCACCCCACACCAACACCATAAAGCATCCTTACAATGCCCAAGCCATTCCTTTCACACACATAACCATTGCAAGGGGTACAGTTATGTCTCACCATTCACTGCAACTCACTAAGCCACTTCCAAAGGTTCACACAAGTTTGTCCAAGAACGCAAAGTGTTGAAAATAAAGATTTCAATGTTTGCCAGGACATTAACAGAAACTTCACATGAACATTGGCTAAAACACACAAGTGGCTACCCTTGTGTGTTGTTAGTTGGTATGCTTGCAGTAGGATGAAGGTGAGTGTGAGGGGTGGCTAGTGAGTTGGGGATGTGATAATGTAGATGGAGAGGGAAGGGTGGAGGTGCAAGGTAAGTTGGTAAGTTGGTGTGAGCAAGGATGTGCAGGAGTAGGGTAGGGAAGACAGAGTGATGAGGATGTGATGAGTGGCACAGCAGGATGATCTACTGAGATCATTGAAAGGTTTGCGCCACTGCAGCCTGGTCCTCCTTGTGACATCCCTGCTTGTGTCCTCCTGTGCAATCTACAACCAGGCTGCTTTGATCACCTGGGGAGGTCTCTTCCGCCGCATATGGAGGGAGTCATGGGAGAGCCTTTGTGCAGTGCTTCTCAGTGTTTGCAGCACCTCAATGCTATAGAACACTGACAGCACAACTGTCAAAATCAATTTGGACATGGCCCCTTTAAGGAAACCGGCTGATGACGCGTCATCGAATGACGTCATCAGACCTGCTTCCTTCAATTGGCCAGCAAACGTGCTGGGCGGGCTTAACAAGCCCAATCAGGGGAAAATCATTTTGGACAGCAGGTTGGAGCCAGCAGCGGGGTCGGGACCTGCCACCGACATCGCCCGCCAGGGACCCGCCGAGTAGGGGAAATCGCGGCCCATGTTTTGGTGATGGTGCAGAGGAACCTGCAACTTCCTAAACCCCACACAGGTGCCAAACTGCAACACCGAGTGGGTGAGACCTCATTCACAGAAGCACAGCAACATTCAAGAAAGCCGATCTGAACCTCAGGACATCCGAAAGCGCTTTACAGCCAATGAAATACTTTTGAAGTGTAGTCACTGTTGTAACGTAGGAAATGCGGCAGCCAATTTGTGCACAGCAAGCGCCCACAAACAGCAATGAGACAAATGACCAGATAATCTGTCTTTTTTTGGTGATGTTGGTTGAGGGATAAAAAAAGTATTGGCCAGGACACCAGGGAGAACTCCCCTGCTCCTCTTTGAAATAGTGCCGTGGGATCTTTTATCTCCACCTGAAAGGGAAAACGTGACCTCAATTTCACATCTCATTTGAGAGATGGCACCTCTGACAGTGGTGCCAGCAGTAGGGGGGCGGGCGGGCGTCAGCGGCGACTCGCAACCAACGTTTCCTCCAAGCTGCGCGGTCGGGTGGGGCTCTCTGCTGGTCCCATGCAGCCCGGGACCGTCTTTTCTCATTTTAAATTTCACGCATGCACGAAACTGTAAAGGGGCCGCACATCCCCCAAAAAAATTTTACGCAACATTGCTCTCGACTCCACATTCAGGTACGTATTTTTAATAGCCTTACATTTTCGGTGGCAGCCTCCAGTGGTCCTTTTTAAGGATCACCGCCAGTTAGGCCGCGTGCAGACCTGATTTTCCTGAATGCAGTCGGCCCGGCGCGGACTCCATTCAGGGCAACCCAATTTTGCACAGGGGGCCTCAAACAGGCATTCGGCCCCTTGATGTGCATATTGCAAAGGGCCTAATGCCTGTTTCAGGCGCAGGCCCAGGACGCCTATTTCTTTGCCTATACCAATATGATGTGGAGATGCCGGTGTTGGACAAATGTGAGAAGTCGCACAACACCAGGTTATAGTCCAACAGCTTTATTTGAAATCACAAGCTGTCGGAGCGCTGCTCCTTCGTCAGGTGAAGTCTCTGACGAAGGAGCAGCGCTCCGAAAGCTTGTGATTTCAAATAAAGCTGTTGGACTATAACCTGGTGTTGTGTGACTTCTCACTTTTGTATACCAATATGGTGGGCGCCGCGCTTCCTGCTCGTAATGAACGCAAGTGCTTCTTCCCCGCCGTATTGGAAGCTCAGATGCCCATTTAGCGCCCGAGAAACAGGCGTGGCACCATCGATTTTCTCTAGACCAATCTTTCTTGGGCTGCGAGGCTGATTTAAGCACACAGGGTCTCCCATAAGCTTTTCTGTCATGAAAATTCTGGGCAGATTATGCAGAAGATGCATAATTGGAGCGTGGATAAAAGGAGTTTCCATTTCTGTTCACTTATCAGGTGCCGACTTTGTTGGAATTTCCTGTACTTTGACTTCACCCCAGCCTCAGATATCTGGCACAAGGATGACAGTTCCTCAGAAACCACTTCCCTGTTTATCAAGGACTCTGATGTGAAAGCTGTTTCTATGTCCAGTCGCTGCATTGGAGGGCGGGGGGAAGCTGTTCAATGCGAAAACTGGGCTATTTCTACCACAGACCGGAAGTCGGTGGGTGTAAGCATGGAGCCAGCGCCTGGCTATGGAAACAGAGCCAGTCCCATTCTCAACAACAACAATTGAGCCTTGAGGTCAGGATGTCCGCCTTTTATTCTGCAGGGGCTCTGACAGAGTGATGTTTGTGATAGGGTATTGTCGTTGGTGCCTTTGTACGTGAGGCTACAGGGACCGTTTAGTCTGGTTTATGCAGGCACTGGATGCCGGGATTTGCTCCTGGAAGTGGGTGCATCTCTCACCAGGACCTCCAGGCGAAAGGAGGTTTAAAGTAGGTGTTCGACAGGTTAACAGAATCACTAGCGAAAGGCTGGTGGTGATGCAGATTTTCTAACTCATTACAGTGCCGCGACTGAGGCATGTTTCTGTGTCACGTGCTCATGAACAGTGTCAGCAACAAGTGGATTGTTGCTGCTCTTGGAATGGTGGGCAGGGCAGTATTTATTGCCCTTCCCTCGTTGCCCTGAGGGAACCAAGAGTCAACTAAGTAATGTGGGAGTTGAGCCATATGTAGGCCAGACCAGCTTGGGATGGCAGGTTCTCTTCCTTGAAGGGCATTAGCGAACCAGTTGGATTTTCACAGTCACCTCCATTGTCATTTTCCTTTCCTGGTACCAGATCACTGAATTCAGCTTCACAACTTGTTGCGGTGGGATTTGAACTCGCAACCTCTCGGTTTGCTAAGCTAGTTAACATATTTACCACACTACCATCTAACTCCTCTCCTGTTTGATTGGTTTGCCTGTATTAATACCAGCCTTGCTAAAGCGGAGACGGATTCCTGTCCTCACTAGGTGCCCGTTCATGGACTTTCCAAAACGAATTATAGGAGCGCGGACGACAGGAAAACAATCGGGAGCAGGAATCTTGGCCGACATTCCCCTCCCCAGCCCTGGGCACAGAGACCAACTGTAGTGACTGCAGCCACCCTGGCTGGGATCAGACAACTCAGCTCAGACTAAGTATCATTATTTGGATTAAACTTGTTGCTTTTCAGGAGCAAGCCCCTCACACACAGTGGTCCTTTGTTCATTTCTGTGTGCCCGCTTGTTTATTTTTGTGTATTTTCAGTCCAGCAATTAGACTTTACATTACTTTTTTCCACCTTTGTTTTCGTATGATGGTGAAAGTGGCCAGAGTGACACAGGAACAGGAGGAGGCCATTCAGCCCCTCGAGTTTTGTCCGCCATTCATTCAATTAGCTCATGGCAGACCTGTATCTCATCTTCATTTATCCACCTTGGTCCCGTATCCCTTTGGGGACAAGCCTTCAGGTCTTCACTAGAAACAAGGAGATGCTGCCTAGAATTCAGAGGCACCATTTTATGTTTGAAGATGTAGGGAGGCAGAAGCTACAAGGTACCATTTGTTCTATTTTAGGTTGTGAGGTTTTTTTGAAAACTTATTTTCTCATGTGGCTCTCAGTCTTTTCTTAATTATTTTGATGACCATTAATGGCTGGGGGGGCTGGTGGCCGGGGTGGAAGGAGAGAAGCCAGCGTGAGCTAGGGTGTGAAAGGAGAGAAGCCAGCGTGAGCTAGGGTGTGAAAGGAGAGAAGCCAGCGTGAGCTAGGGTGTGAAAGGAGAGAAGCTAGCCTCCATGACAACATGATACCCATATCCTGTGTGAACAATTTAACACTCAGATTAAACAGAGAGTGCCAATGCACACCCAAAAATTTTCAATGAGAAATGTGGGAACCCCCCCGCACCCCACTACAATACTTCCCCATTATCTTCCGCTACACAAGAGATCCGTCATCTTTTTAGCAGCCGGGGAGGGGGCAAATGCGACAGCTTTCGCTAAATTCTAGGTTGGCGTGTATAGAGACATGGGGTAGATTTGCATCTTCACTGGCAGGGTGGTAACCTGATGGAGTGGATCGCCCGCCCATCGTACTGTGCTGGCCACCTCTCACTCTCCCAAGTGATTCTTGTACTAGCTTCCTCTATGCGGGCTCTTCCCGAGCCACTGGAGCCAAGGATTTATCATCTTCACGGCTTTCTACCCCATTTAAAATGGCCCTGCAACACATGGACAACCCCACGTACATTTTCCTGGGTGGCGCTGCTATCTTCAGAAGCTCGCCATGCAGCCAGAGCCAGGAAAACAGGTCTGGGTCACAGTGAGGTCAGGGCAGTGGGCGGAGGTCCCACTCCGACCTCCCTTCAGTGGTGAAACTGCTCTGGATGGCATGTACGAGATGTTGGGAGTTAATTTTTGTCTTCAAAGCCAGGACAGTACCTGGCAGATCAGATCACCTGAACCTTTACAGAACCCGCCTGATTTTCATTCCAGTAATTTCAAGGCAATAAAAACCAGGCGGGTTCTGTAAAGGGCGGGAAATCCACTCTGTCAGATTACCACCAAGGTGGTGAAGATGAAACTTACCAGAGAGAGAGAGAGAGAGAGAGAGAGAGGAAGACCAAAGCCATTGTCCAGTCCCCGCCACCAACTCCATCCCTATCCCTGGCAACTGTCCGAGGCTGAACCAGACTGTTCCCAATCTTTGTGTCATATTTGATGCCGAGATGAATGTCCGACCACATATCCGTGCCATCACTAAGACCGCCTATTTCCACCTCGAACATCGCCCAACTCCGCCCTTGCCTCAGCTCATCTGCTGCTGAATCCCTCATCCATGCCTTTGTTACCTCTAGACTTGACTATTCCAATGCTCTCCTGGCTGGCCTCCCATCTTCCACCCTACGTAAACTGGAGTTCGTCAAAAACTCGGCTGCCCGTGTCCTAACTCGCACCAATTCCTATTCACCCATCATCCCTGTGCTCGCTGACCTACATTGGCTCCCAGTAAGACAACACCTCGATTTTAAAATTCTCATCCTTGTTTTCAAATCCCTCCATTACCTCGCCCCTCCCTATCTCTCTAATCTCCTCCAGCCCCACAACCCCCCCGAGATATCTGCGCTCCTCTAATTCTGGCCATTTGAGCATTCCTGATTATAATTGCTTCATCATTGGCGGCCCTGCTAGCAGCTGCCAAGGCCCTAAGCCCTGGAATTCTCTGCCTAAACATCTCCGCCTCTCCAACTGTCTTTCCTCCTTTAAGACGCTCCTTAAAACCTACCTCTTTGACCAAGCTTTTGGTCAGCTGCCCTGATATCTCATGTGGCTCGGTGTCAAATTTTGTTTGATAACGCTCCTGTGAAGCGCCTTGGGACGTTTTACTACGTTAAAGGCGCTATATAAATGCAAGTTGTTGTTGAGAGTAGCAGAGGCCCAGAGAAAGACAACTTTACTGTCTGATACTTTGTCCAAATTGGCGCTTCCTGATTTGCGAGCCTGGACAGCAATTGTCCATTGATCGCAGCTGCTCTTGTTCTCAGTCAGACATCCATGCACATGCACGCTCCAGCGAGCACCATTGGCCCAGTGTTCAGGAATGGAAACCCTGGCTAATTCTTTCCCCTTTCTAGCCCCGGTGTGTCAAAGCCAATGCAAAGCTTTGCTCATGCTGCCTGGCCGTCCAGGTAACCGAGCACCAATGGGAAACGAGAATTTGTCGAGGGGACCAGAGGGACTCCCGCATCCACAGTTCCCAGGTGACGATTAGGAGTGTGAACCCTGGATGATTGTTTTTTATTCTCTCCCAAGGTGCAGTGTGCAGTTTTGGTCTCCTTACCCAAGAAAGGATATACTTGCCACAGAGGGAGTGCGGAGAAGGTTCACCAGACTGATTTCAGGGATGGCAGGACTGTCGTATGAGGAGAGATTGGGTCGACTAGGCCTGTATTCACTAGAGTTTAGAAGAATGAGAGGGGATCTCATTGAAACATATAAAATTCTGACAGGGCTAGACAGACTGGATGCAGGGAGGATGTTTCCCCTGGCTGGGGGGGTCTAGAACGAGGGGTCACAGTCTCAGGATATGGGGTAGGACATTTAGGACTGAGATGAGGAGAAATTTCTTCACTCAGAGGGTGGTGAACCTGTGGAATTCTCTACCACAGAAGGCTGTGGAGGCCAAGTCACTGAATATATTTAAGAAGGAGACAGATAGATTTCTAGACACAAAAGGCATCAAGGGGTATGGGGAGAGAGCGGGAATATGGTATTGAGATAGAGGATCAGCCATGATCATATTGAATGGCGGAGCAGGCTCGAAGGGCCGAATGGCCAACTCCTGCTCCTATTTTTCTATGTTTCTAAGGTCTGTGATTCCCAGGCCAATTGAGTTGAACTAACTCAGCACAGACCAGGAATCAAACCTGGAACCATCCCGGACTGATGTTAAAAAAATATATGTATATATTTTAAAATGTAAGAAGTTGTCTATCTCAGGCCTATACAGAACGGTCTCCCTGATAATGTGAGGGTAACTTCACCCACCGCACGCTCCCAGTCCACTCGAAGGGAGTCCGGTTCAGAGATAGGGCAACGTAGCCCCAGTGCCCTGACCTGTGCGCCCTTCCCTGCCGGCAGTGCGAGACGGGTGAAGTTACCGTGATGCCCGAGTAATGCATAAAGCTCCCCGTGCGAAATGGTCCGGAATTCAATGGCGTCAAGGCAGCCGTGCCTGCAAGATCACACTGCCCATTCATAAGCAGTAAGGCACTCATTAGAAAGTAAAATCGATAACAGTACATTCTGTGTGAAACTGGCCTTATTTCAGCCCACAGGATTATGAACACAATTGATTGTAGTACTAGAGGTTCGTGCACTGCATCCAACACAAGGAAGGCAGGTCAATTCTTCCCACAGGACAGCTGAATACTCGGATAGTGTGAAATACCTGAGGCCATTAAAGCCGACTTTGTTTTAACAAAATCAAGTAGCGATGTCAATGGCGTAAATTTCGCTCCTGGCTCGGAACCTCATGGGACGCGAGCGCCGGTCAGAGGCAGTTGCTGTGATACGAAGGCCCAACTCTTCATTCCGTGCTCCCGTCTAGTGAGGTTCTGTGCCTGGAAAAACGATACGCACGGCTTTTGACCCGTGGCTAATACACGATTTTCCCAAAAATTTACCAGAACAAAATGACAGCTGTAAATACGAGTCACCATTTTCAGGAGGAGGAGGAGAAAGGAGAGAGAATCGGAGGGAATTTTTCAGGAGAAAGTAGAGAGAATGAGACAATTTTGGAGGGGTACAAAAGAAACTTATGGATTTTATTAATGGTGCCCTACTTTGCTCCTTGCGTCACTGAATTAACCTGATCATTTTTCTACTTATTCCATTTTTTCACCTCCCCTGGCAACTCATGCCAAGATACAGGTCAGCTGTGGCTCAGTGGGCAGCACTCTCGCCTCTGCGTCAGAAGGTTGTGGGTTCAAGTCCCACTCCAGAGTCTTGAGCACAAATTCTAGGCTGACACTGCAGTGCAGTGCCGAGGGAGTGCTGCACTGTCGGAGGTGCCGTCTTTCCAATGAGACGTTAAACCGAGGCCCCGTCTGCTCTCTCAGGTGGACATAAAAAATCCCGTGGCACTATTCGAAGAGGAGCTGGGGAGCTCTCCCTGGTGTGCTGGCCAATATTTATCCTTCAACCAACATCACTAAAAACAGATTATCTGGTCATTATCACATTGCTGTTTGTGGGAGCTTGCTGTGCGCAAATTCACTGCCACGTTTCCTATATTACAACAGTGACAACACTTCAAAAGTACATCATTCTCTTTGATATGTCCTGAGACGTTATTTTTCTTTCTTTCTTTACCTCACCCAAGAGCCAAGCCCAGACAATGACCATCAGTGGGGTTATTTGACTGCGTGGGGAATCACAGCAGCGGTCACGCGATACCAGTCAAGAGCAGGCACCCTGCCACCCAAGCTGATATCAGCTAACTTATTAGGGATGGGCAATAAATGCTGGCCTTGTCAGCGACGCCCAGATCCCAGGAGCAAATTTAAAAAAAAACACAGCACAGCCACGGGATTGAATCTGGGATCTTCCTTGCCTGTGGGGCTCAGTACCACACGTGACAGCGTAGTTACACGCCTAACCATCGGGGTTGCTTTGTAATCTTAGCTTGGTTCATCTCCTGGCTCGCACAGTAATAACTGTTTACTAGCACAGGAGACAGATTGTTCTCCAGGTGTACACATGATCATTGCATTCCAAAAGAGAACAGAAATAACAAGACAGCATTGAAATAACAATTACTCTAGAACTGAGAAAGCCATAATTATAATAAACGCTGTTAGTAATTGTGGTTAAAATTGGATGAGAGGAAAACGTAGGTGCAAAGAGGTCTAATTTGGGAGGCCGACACCCACATCCGAACAGCATCAGAAACACGTTTGACGTCATATTGGTTTGGTCGCTGTAGAGGCGTCCCTGAAACAAGTGTTAGATCCCTTGAATATACTGAGAAGGGGCTTGATGTCTCTTTTAGGATACTGGTTTGCGCTGAATGCAGTAGGCATCTGGCCTGCTGCGTTAGGATTACCTGGTGTATATGCGGCCTAACCAGCGGTCCTTAAAGGACCCTCAAAATTTGCCTCAGGTTGAAGATCTTCTGCAGACAAAACCTCCAGGATACAGCGCTGCAATTTCTCCTTGACCCATGAGGCTACTTGAAGGAAACCACCAGAACGTTAATCTATAGACGCCTCGCCCCCAGATCCCACCCCCACCCTGGCCCCTGTGTATCCATCCCACACTCACATCCCGCCCCACCCCGCCCCCTGCCTCCACATCCCGCCCCACCCTGCCCCCGCGCCCCCACCCTGGCCCCTGCGCAACTATCCCACACTCACATCCCGCCCCACCCCACCCCCTGCCTCCACATCCCGCCCCACCCTGCCCCCGCGCCCCCACCCTGGCCCCTGCGCATCCATCCCACCCCACCCCGCCCCCTGCGTCCACATCCTGCCCCAACAAACAGCTGCATTACATCAGCCTTTAATTACCATCTACCAGATCATTTGATCATCAGGGTCTATCCTTATACTTAGAACATTTAACAAACAGATAATTAGCCAGCTCTTTGCTACCTGTGGTGTCAATCAACGAGGTATTAATTCTTTTTTGCTGACAGTCGTTCCATAAATCTATGGGAAAAATACTTTTTCGAATCTCCCATCTCAATTCAGGTTACTATCTTCACATTTACATCTTTTAGCTCTGCAATCAAGTTAAATAGCTTGCTTCATCTACATTACTCACTCCTCTAATCATCGCAAGGACCTAGGTCATGCTTCCTCAATGACTCAAGTTGTTAACAGCACTGAGCCATATAGACCTAGAGGTTCTAAGGTTCAACCCGCGGGCTAGGCTGAGACACCTGATCTCGGCCAAGGCCGCAGAAGGGGTCACAGGTTATGGGGGAGGCTATAACATTAACCAGGGATCCTACACTTGATTGTTAACCATTGACCCCTGCTGCAAAGTTAGCAAGTGTAGGTATCAAGTATGGACAACAATCCCTGAGCCCACCCATTACTGGTTGTATCCCATGGAGTGGTATTGGCAATATGGTTACTAATGATGCTACAGCAAAAGATCTGCTACAAGGACCAGGACCATTCTCTGATGAAGAAGCCCTCTTTCTAAAGTACTTCAGAGTTCCCTGCACCCATTGGGGGGCAGTAAGAGTGTAACCCCCTCAAAGCCTCTACAGTCCCTTACCCTCTCCTTTCCCCACATGTGGTGTCCACCGTATCCCTTCCCTCCTTACTGTAAAGTGCTCAGACACCTCCTTCTGCGGGTAAGGAGTGTATATAATTGCGAGTTGTTATTGTGACAGGCTCGCAGACCTCTGGATGACACCAAAGTTCTAGGCATTACAGTATATGCCACTTATTATCCACAGTGCAAACATGAGCAAGGGTCTGAATCCCTCCCCACTGCTGTGGAGACAACACTCTGTGTATGTAATTGCGCATCACACACGTGTCTTCCGGTGGCCATGCTTCCCTTCATCCCTGCAGCAACAGGCCTGGCCTCTACACTGAATCGCTCTCTGGCACTGAATGAAGACTTGTAATTTCTGTCACCCTGACACTTAATGCAAGTCTGAGCTGAGACAAAGCAAGGTGTCTCCTAACTGATCCTGCCATCTTTGATTTGCACCAGGAATGCTGGTACTATTTGTGTAGCCTGACTGTCACCTATGACAGAGCTGTGTGCACCCAACCGGCAGCAGAGTGAGCTGCATGGCGAACATAACCAATAAGGCCCAGACTGCATCTCACGCTACGCCTGACCTCAGCAGTTGGCAGCACCAATCATTTGAGTCTGCCTCAAACCCGCCAATCATAATTGAGAAATATACTAACAAACGTTTTCTAGCATTCTGGGGTAAAATCCTACATACATAAACTAGACACATACGCCAGGAAGAGTTGCATTGTCAGAGGTCAATGTCTGAGGTGCCAACCTTCAATTAAGATGTTAAACTAAGGTCCCATCTGCTGTTCGGTGGATGTCAAAGATCCTGTGGCACACTTAGAAGAGGAGCAGGGAGTTCTCCTAGTGTCCTGGGCAATAATCTTCACTCAACAACAACAACAACTTGTATTTATATAGCGCTTTTAACATAATAAAACGTCCCAAGGCGCTTCACAGGAGTATTATAAGACAAAAAATGTGACACCAAGCCACATAAGGATAAATTAGGGCAGGTGACCAAAAGCTTGGTCAAAGAGGTAGGTTTTAAGGAGCATCTTAAAGGAGGAAAGAGAGGTAGTGAGGCGGAGAGGTTTAGGGAGGGAATTCCAGAGCTTAGGGCCTAGGCAACAGAAGGCACGGCCACCAATGGTTGAGCGATTATAATCAGGGATGCTCAAGAAGGCAGAATTAGAGGAGCGCAGATATCTCGGGGGGTTGTGGGGCTGCAGGAGATTACAGAGATAGGGAGGGCCAAGGTCATGGAGGGATTTGAAAACAAGGATGAGAATTTTGAAATCGAGGCTTTGCTTAACCGGGAGTTAATGTGGGTCAGCGAGCACAGGGGTGATGGGTGAACGGGACTTGGTGCGAGTTAGGACACGGGCAGCCGAGTTTTGGATGACCTCAAGTTTACGTAGGGTAGAATGTGGGAGGCCAGCCCGGAGTGTGTTGGAACAGTCAAGTCTAGAGGTAACAAAGGCATGGATGAGGCAAGGGCGGAGACGGGCAATGTTACGGAGGTGGAAATAGGCGGTCTTAGTTATGCCGTGTATGTGTGGTCAGAAGCTCATTTCAGGGTCAAATGTGACACCAAGGTTGCGAACAGTGTGGTTCAGCCTCAGACTGATGTTAGGGAGAGGGATGGAGTTAATGGCTAGGGAACGGAGTTTGTGGCGGGGACCGAAAACAATGGCTTCGGTCTTCCCAATATTTAATTGGAGAAAATTTCTGCTCATCTAGAACTGGATGTCGGACAAGCAGTCAGACAATTTAGAGACCGTGGAGGGGTCGAGAGAAGTGGTGGTGAGGTAGAGCTGGGTGTAATCAGCGTACATGTGGAAACTGACGCTGTGTTTTCGGATGATGTCGCTAAGGGGCAACATGTAGATGAGAAATAGGAGGGGGGTCAAGGATAGATCCTTGGGGGACACCAGAGGTAACGATGCGGGAGCGGGAAGAGAAGCCGTTGCAGGTGATTCTCTGGTTATGATTAAATAGATAAGAATGGAACCAGGCGAGTGCAGTCCTACCCAGCTGGACGACGGTGGAGAGGCGTTGGAGAAGGATGGCGTGGTCAACCTTGTCAAAAGCTGCATATAAGTCAAGAATGATGAGGAGGGATAGTTTACGTTTATCACAGTCACAGAGGATGTCATTTGTGACTTTGATGAAAGCCGTTTTGGTACTGTGGCAAGGGCGGAAACCTGATTGGAAGGATTCAAACATGGAGTTGCAGGAAAGATGGGCATGAATTTGGGAGGTGACAGCACGTTCAAGGACTTTGGAGAGGAAAGGGAGGTTGGAGATGGGGCGGTAGTTTGCAAGGACGGAGGGGTCAAGGGTTGTTTTTTTGAGGAAAGGAATAATGACAGCAGATTTGAGGGAGAGGGGGACAGTACCTGAGGAGAGAGAACCATTAACAATGTCAGCTAACATGGGAGCCAGAAAAGGAAGTTGGGTGGTCAGCAGTTTGGTGGGAATAGTGTTGAGGGAGCAGGAAGTGGGTCTCATGGACAAGATGAGCGCGGAGAGGTCATGAGGGTGATCGGAAAGAAACTGGAAAAAGATATGAAAAAGATATGAGTTCAGGGCTAGGGCAGGGGGGAACCTTAGAGGAAGTTTGGCCCGGTGGGCTAGGGGAAAAAAAGAGAAGTGTCAGAGGCAGTTGAATGGATGGTCTCAAAGTTAAACATAGAAACTAGGAGCAGGAGTAGGCCATTTGGCCCGTCGAGTCTGCTCCACCATTCAATACGATCATGGCTGATCATCCAAATCAAGTACCCTGTCCCTGCTTTCTCACACAGAATCCCCATCGAGCCTGCACCGACACATATCCCACGCTATCCCCGTAACCCCACGTATTTAATTCCCCCTAACATATCCCATCCTATCCCTGTAACCCCACATATTTAATCCCCCCCTAACACTAAGGGTCAATTTATCATAGCCAAATCAACCTAACCCGCACATTTTTGGACTGTGGGAGGAAACCGGAGCACCCGGAGGAAACCCACGCAGACACGGGGAGAATGTGCAAACTCCACACAGACAGTCACCCGAGGCCAGATTCGAACCCGGGTCCCTGGCGCTGTGATGCACCAGTGCTAACCACTATGCCACCGTGTTGCCCTCAAGACAAGAAGTCCATGAGCTCCAACATATTACCTGGTCATTCATCTCATTGTTGTTGGTGCCATGTTGCTGATACAGAATGGCCATTTCATTTGCCTATATTGCACCCCCAAAAAACTAATGCATTGCATGTATTACTGAGATAATTTGACAATATGATAAGGAGCTATATAACCTCATAGAATCATACCACACAGAAGGAGGCCACCTGCCCTTTGTGCCTGTGCCAGCTCTTTGAAAGAGCTATCCAATTAGTCCCACTCCCCATTATTTCCCATCGCCCTCCACTTTCTTCCTTTTCAATTATATATTGAATTTCGTACTGAAAGTTACTATTGAATCTGATTCCAACACCGTTTCAGGCAGTGCGTTCAGATCATAACTCGCTGCGTAAAAACAATCTCTAAAATGACTAGCACGATACAGCGTTTTATGTCATTGAAATGTTTCTAATGACCTACTTTTGAAGTATAGTCACTATTGGTAAGTAGGTTATGTGCCATTCCCCATCAACACCAATGAGATGAATGACCAGACAATCTGATTTTTGAGATCTCTGCGCTCCTCAAACTCCGGCTTCTTGTGCATCCCCGATTTCTTTCACCCCATTATTGGGGGCTGTGTCTTCAGCTGCCTAGGCCCCAAGCTCTGGAATTTCCTCCCTAAGCCTCTCTACTCCTTTAATACACTCTTTAAAACCTACTTCTTTGACCAAGCTTTTGGTCACCTGTCCTAATATCTCACGTGGCTTGGTGTCACCGCTCCTGTGGAGCACCTTGTTACATTTTCCTACATTAAAGGCACTATATAAATTCAAATTGTTGTTATTCATTGAGCAGAGCAACAGGCCCAGTGTCTCGGAGCACTTTCCAACAGGATTGAAGAGTGGGGAACCTGGCGGATTTCTCTTCTTTCCAGCTGGTGTGGAGGCCAATTCTAGTGGCCCACTACCAGCCCAGGCAGAGATCAGCACACACTGAGGACTGAACCCAAGTCCTTCCTGTGCATTTACCAACCGAGCCATTGGGAGAGGCTAACGACAAAGCATTGAAGTGCCAGCCGTGGCTCAGTTGGTAGCACTCTCACTTCTGAGTCAGATGGTTCTGGGTTCAAGCCCCACTCCAGTGACTTGAACACAAAAAAATCTAGGCTGACACTCCAGTGCAGTGCTGAGTGAGTGCTGCACTGTCAGAGGTGCCGTCTTTCAGAGGAGACATTAAACCGAGGCCTTGTCTGCTCTCTCAGGTGGACATAAAAGGTTTCATGGTACTATTTCGAAGAAGAGTAGGGGAGTTCTCCTCGGTGTCCTAGTCAATATTTATCCTCAATCAACATATCACAAACAGATGATCTGGTCATTATCACATTGCTGTTTGTGGGACCTTGCTGTGTGCAAATTGGCTGCTGCGTTTCCCACATTACAACAGTGACAACACTTCAAAAGTACTTCATTGCCTGTAAAGTGCTTTGAGACTTTTTGAGGTCATGAAAGGCGCTATAGAAATGCAAGTCTTTCTTTTCTTTCTATTAATATAAAATAATAAAACAGATTACAATTTTACAAAAATTACATTGCATGAATCATCAGAGAGAGAATCGTGTGTAAGGTTTGAATTCATAGTTTTGGCAAAAAATAATATGGGGGGGGGTGGAAATAAAGGAGGCATTGTAAATAAATTCTGACTAAATGTGTAACTTGTTTCCAAAAGTGCAAAGGAAGTCAAACAAAATAAGATGTTCTTTTAAAAATGTAAATTGATTTAATTACAGGTTTGTTCCGGCTCCTGTCAGTGCCTGTATTTGTGTGTGTGTGGAATTTGTTGTGTCTGGATGAAGCACCTTAAACAGGAGCCATTTCAAATGGACCTGTTGAGTTTGCCGTATCCCTTATAAAAGTTCTCTGGCTAGACGCGATTGTATTTATAAGTCAAAGCCACACTATTATCCCACCCTCATTACAATGATTCACAGCTTTGCACGAAAAGCACACAAAGGCTCATTTTAGCAGCTTCAAAGCAATATTTAGGGAACCGGAGATCTGTTTACACGAACTAGTTTTTGCTCTGTACAACTTTTATCTCGTTACATCAACAATCTCAAAAACAGACTGCACGCAATTTAAGAGTGGGGGACCTACAGCAGACAGCAAATTATTTAAAGAGCAGATTCTTCAATAAACAAAGCTTAGATGGTTTCAGAAATCCAAATATTGACACTGAAGGATTTTATTTTTCCCGTTCCCAATAAAACTGAAGAGGAAGTTGAAACCAAAAATGAATGGGATTCGCCTGTGTAAATATTAAATAGAAAATAACATGCCTGGCTCGCTAGTTGGGGAGAGAGGGTGAATTTATAAAGTACAATTAATTAATTAATTCAATCAATCTGAACCACAACACTAATGAGATTCATTTTCTAAATAATTAGCAGTATAACAGTAAATGGGTTTCATCTGACAATTTACCCAAATAGCGAGTTAGACCTTAAAATAGTTGCATGTAGTGTCTTAAAATTAATCAGTTTTTCTACATAATTTAAATACAGCAGAAAACTTTATTCTGTGATTTCTAGAATTGTATTTCAAGTTCTAAACAACTCTAAAATAGCAACAGATGTCACTCACGGTGCAAAAGTTAGAATAAAGTTTCCAAACTTTCCGCTCACCTTCTAAAGAAAGGAAAAGTTTCCCGAGGAGCAGGACCCGGAGGACCAGCGCTACTTCGAGCTCCATCCGCTCTTCTCACCGAGCATCCGAGAGAGCAACTCCGCCGCCAGCCCGCTTTCAGCAAAAATCCCACTAGCTGAACTATAGACTCCCAGCAAACTTTCACAAACTCCCAGCAAACTTTTACAAACTCCCAGCAAACTTTCGCAAGCTCCCAGCAAACTTTTACAAACTCTTAGAAAATGTTAAACTTTCAGCGCTGCTCCGACCCCTCAAATTTCTAGTATCCTTTCTTCTTCGCCGAGTCTGTTGAAATCCCAGCTCCTGCTTTGCTGCGGTTTGTTTGAAGTTTCTTGGAGCGCCGACCTATCATCTAGCTGTGTTTTGCTTTCCCTCCTCCCCTTTACATTTCTTTAACTGCCTGATGCCATCCTCACCCTGGGTGCAGATGATGGGACCCTCATCCACAGCCCCCCAACCCATCACACTGCTCTCTCAGCACCATGGCCCCGCCCTGACATTTAACTCTTTCAAGGCTGCAGATGACTGTATTAATACAACCTGCTAACGTTCAGGCCAAACGGATGCAGTTAGCTCCCCTTAAAGATGAAGTCTCCACATCCATAGCAATGTGGTTGACTCTTAACTGCCACCTGAAATGGCCGAGGAAGCCATTCAATTGTATTCAAGAAAGCGGCTTACCACCACCAAGGGCAATTAGGGATGGGCAATAAATGCTGGCCTTACCATGAATGAATGAATGAATAAAAAATCCGTTCCCCTCAGCGAGGAAGTCCAGACTCTAGGACCGAGCAAATAATCCAGGCTAACACTTCAGTGCAGTACTAAGGGAGTGCTACATTGTCAGAAGTATAGAATACAGATGAGGGGCTAAAAGGAGGCCTATCTGTTCAGGTGGGTATTAAGAACTCAGGTCACTGTTTGAAGGACAGCAGTGAGTTCTCTGCCCTGGCCAACATTTCTCCCTCAACGAGCACCATCAAAAATAGATGGAGTAGTTATTCATCTGTTTGCGGGACCTTGCTGTGCACAAATTAACTGCCGCATTTGCTACATAGCAACAGTGACTGCACTTCGAAAGTAATTTATTGGTTGTGAAGCACTTTCGGACTATAGAGAAGATGACAAGGTGCTAAGTGAATGAAAGTTCTTTCTATCAGTACCCTTAAAGAGGACATCTCACCAAGAGAGTCCTCCCAATAGTACTGCTTCAGGAGCAGATAGCACCATCAGCATCTTCTGCTTGCTATCTGTAGCCCTAAACAGGGCAGTCTTGCCAGTGTCAGCACATTAAAGGCACTTTTAGATTAGACAAGTGCAGCCAAAGACAGATAGTCAGTCCAGTTACAGAAATATAAATGGCCTAACCAGGAGAAACCAACCACATTGTAAAATCATGAAAAGGTGTGTCTGTCAAACTGATGTTGGATGAGGCACCTTCTGTCTGATAACGCTCCTGTGAAGCACCTTGGGATGTTTTTACTATGGTAAAAGCGCTATATAAATGCATGTTGTTGTTGCACTGGGCTATACGTGAAGCCGCCATCCCCTGTGTTCACACTCCTCTACGATTCAATCTCGGCATTTCGCACCAAAGCCCAGCAAACCCGCAGAGACTGGAGTCTGCTGACAAATATAAATGGGGAGAGCAGTGCGCAGAGGTCACTCAACCCAGCAGGGTCACATTCATGAGTCATCCGTCCTTCTTACAGTTGCCCCCAGCTGCACCCTGCTACTGTAATATCGCTCAATATTTGATGGAAAAAGTGCGTCTTACCATCAGTAACCTATTTAAACATTAGTTCCAAAGAGGGGAGATATAAACCAGGTCAAAATAAGTTGGCAAGGGCGCAATCCCGCTCTATCCACCTCCACCCCCACCCCACCCCCCATTCCCCCACACCCGCCCACGATGGTTGCAGTTATCAGTAGGACCCTAATGAATCTGCTTTATATTCTGTCATTCCGCAAAGCTTTACTATTAAGTAGGTGTCAACCTTGGCTCAGTGGTAGCACTCATGTCTCTCACTCAGAAGTTTGTGAGTTCAAGCCCTGTTCCAGAGACTTGAGCACATATTCTAGGGGAGCACTTCAATGCAGTACTGAGGGAGTGCTGCACTGTTGGAGGTGCCGTCTTTTGGATTAGACGTTAAACTGAGGCTCAATCTACCCTCTCAGGTGGAAGTAAAAGGTCCCATGGCACTATTCGAGTAAGAGTTCTCCCAGTGTCCTGGCCAATATTTATCCCTCAACCAGCACCTAAAGAAACAGATTATCTGGTCATTTATCTCATTGCAGTTTGAGGGATCTTGCTGTGTGAAGATTGGCTGCCGTGTTTCCTATATTACAGCAGTGACTACACTTCGCAAGTACTTTATTGACTGTAAAGCACTTTGGGATGACCTGAAGTGGTGAAAGGGCATGGGTATTGTTGGAGGCAAAGAGGAGTTAAAAAAATTGCTTTAGGGCATATCTCCACAGTGCCCAGTATATCTGGCAAACTCAGAATCCTGCGTGGTGCATTACAGACCTCAGGAAACAGAGTTAAAATATTTCAGATTTCCAGCATCCGCAGTATTTTGCTAAAGTTAAAATATTGGTGGAATCGAGACCGCTGCAGATGTAGCTCAGGTAGATTTCCAAGAAAGCACAGTGCCATGGACCAGGAATGGCTCAGGGTTGGTATTTTTTAACATAGAATTACATAGAATGTACAGCGCAGAAACAGACCATTCGTCCCAACCAGTCCATATCGGCGTTTATGCCCCACTCAAGCCTCTTCCTATCATTTCTCATCTAACTCTATCAGCATAACCCTCTATTCCCTTCTCCCGCATATGGTTAGCTAGCTTCCCCTTAAATGCATCTTCGCTTCAACCGCTCCCTGTGGTAGCGAGTTCCACATTCTCACCACTCTCTGGGTAAAGAAGTTTCTTCTGAATTCCCTATTTGATTTCTTGGTGACTATCTTATATTGATGGCCTCTAGTTTTGCTCTTCTGCACAAGTGGAAACATTGTCTCTGTATCCACTCTATCAAAACCTTTCATAATTTTAAAGACCTCTATTAGGTCACCCCTCAGCTTTCTCTTTTCAAGAGAAAAGCGACCCTAGCCTGTTCATCCTTTCCTAATAAATATAACCTCGCAGTTCTGGTATCATCCTTGTAAATCTTTTTTGCACCCTCTCCAGTGCCTCTATATCCTTTTTATAATATGCCGACCAGAACTGTACGCAGTACTCCAAGTGTGGAATAGCCAGGGTTCAATACAAGTTTAGCATAACCTCTCTACTTTTCAATTCTATTCCTCCAGAAATAAACCTTAGTTCTTGGTTTGCATTTTTTATTGACCTGCATCGCTCCTTTTACTGATTTGTGTATTTGTACTCCCAGATCCCTTTGCTCCTCTACCCCATTTAGATTCTTATTTTCTAAGTAATATGTGGCCGCCTTATTTTTCTTACCAAGATGTAATACCTCACACTTATCTATGTTGAAATTCATTTGCCAATTGTATACCCATTCTACAAGTTTATTAATGTCTTCTTCTAATTTGTTGCTGTCCTCCTCAGTATTGACTATCACCCCCCCACCGCCCCAATTTGGTGTCGTCCGCAAATTTAGAAATTGTGTTTTTGATTCCAAAGTCTAAATCGTTAATATAAATTGTGACCAACAGTGATCCCAGCACTGATCCTAGTGGGACCTCACTTCCCACCTTGTATTGTTCAAAAACAAAGTATATGTCCACCTGAGAGGCCAGGTGGGGCCTTAGATTAAGATCTCATTTGAAAAATCTGACAAAGTAATAATCACACAGTCCTGTACTGAAGTATCAGCCGACTTTAGGTACTCAAGTCCCGGAGAGGGGCTTGAACAGACAACTACCTGACTCGGAGGTGAAAGTGCTACCAGTGAGCCAAGGCCACAGTACATTATGAAATGTTTTTCTGTATCTCATGGTATACTTACTTGACATCGCTGTTGCTGAGGGCAGCTCCTGACTATGGCAGCCCTGATTTGGTGGCTGGAGATACCGACACCCATCTGAAGAGATGTTTTTCCCCAGAGCCCCTGGAGGCAGCCATGTCACAGCAGCGATGTAAACACTGTTACTTACGGTCGCTTTTCTGTTCTGATTCTGAGCAGCCCACCCCTCCAGGTCAGAGATGCAGTTTTTCCATCATTGGCCTGCACTGACCTTCCTCGGGTGTCAGTGGAACACCAGCAGCAAGAAATAACATTCAGCAATCATAACTTTTCAACCAACTGTGCAGGCTTGAGCTTCTTCTGGCAAAGCATTTTGTCTGTTGCACTGGCACCGTGGAATCTATTCAACAAAGGAGACACATTCGTAGCACTGGGAGCAAGGCCAAGAGAACCAGTTCAAGGCTAAAAGAGAACTAGTTCAGAATAAAACAGAACTAGTTCAAAGGCCTATAGGGAACCAGTTCAAGGCCAATAGGGAACCAGTTCAAGGCCAATAGGGAACCAGTTCAAGGCCAATAGGAAACCAGTTCAAGGCCTATAGAGAACCAGTTCAAGGCCAATAGGGAATGTTCAAAGGCCTATAGTGAGACAGTTCAAAGCCTATAGGGAACCAGTTCAAGGGCAATAGGAAACCAGTTCAAGGCCTATAGAGAACCAGTTCAAGGCCAATAGGGAATGTTCAAAGGCCTATAGTGAGACAGTTCAAAGCCTATAGGGAACCAGTTCAAGGCCAATAGGGAACCAGTTCAAGGCCAATAGGGAATGTTCAAAAGCCTATAGTGAGCCAGTTCAAAGCCTATAGAGAACCAGTTCAAGGCCAATAGGGAACCAGTTCAAGGCCAATAGGAAACCAGTTCAAGGCCAATAGGGAATGTTCAAAGCCTATAGGGAGCCAGTTCAAGACTATAGAGATTCAGTTCAAGGCCAATAGGGAATGTTCAAAGCCTATAGGGAGCCAGTTCAAGGCCAATAGGGAACCAGTTCAAGGCCAATAGGAAACCAGTTCAAGGCCTATAGAGAACCAGTTCAAGGCCAATAGGGAATGTTCAAAGCCTATAGGGAGCCAGTTCAAGGCCTATAGCGAACCAGTTCAAGGCCTATAAAGGACCAGTTCAAGGCCAATAGCAAACCAGTTCAAGGTGTAAGATTCCCTAGTCGTGTATATCCTATGAGGATTTAAAAAAAGAGAATAAGCAGGAACAGTTAGAAATAGAAGTACAGGAGAAGGAAATTCAGAAAGTGAAAGATAAGATTGTTGGCCAACAAGCAGCAGTGGCTTGTTTAGGAGCATTTAAAGTTTCTGTAAAAAGGAACTGTCTCTAAACTGAGAGTGAAAAGGGACAATTAGCCCTTTTGCAGCAAAGGCTGTAAAGCAGTTTGGTAGAAAGTCCTTTATTAGATATGAGAAGAGTAAGAACAGATTTAGGAAGATAAAGAAATTGAAAGCCCACAGCAAGTATCAGAGATTGAAATTGTGAGTTAACAAAACTGACGTAACAGACTAAGAGACTTTCTCTTGTGTTGCGTGTACTTTAAATGTACTGTCTCTTTACATGTGTGTTCTTTCTGTTGTTAAACGTTGTAGTGTTTTACAGAACTGAAAGCAGTTTAACCCTTTGTAATCCCTGTTGTTGCTATTAACAGAAATGTAGGGATTTTGATCAGTGTCTTTTCTATGGGCATATGCAGACTTACGTTTGTTAATTGCTTTCTCTGTAGATATATATATATATATTATATACAAATATATTGCGATATTGAGTTCTTCTGGTATTGGGTTTGAAGACTGAAATTAACAGACCGTGTGTCTGATCAAATGACCAAATTATGAATACTGGTTTTCTGTGGATGGCCACTACAGACAGCTAGTTATTTAAACTATGATGATATTCCTTGTGCGTACGACTTGGGATTCTTGCATAAAATTTGGCACTTTTGAGTTAGCCAATCCATAACAAGGAATCAATATTTGAAGGTGGATGAGAGCAAATAAGACTTTAATAATTGCGTGTGATTAAGGTACCTGGACCATTTTAATTTAAGATTGTGCCTCCAAAGAAATGGGAGATTTAAGGAAGCCTTTGTGCTTTCATAACAAGTGTTTGGTTGCATACTTTCTGGGTTAAAGATGTGTGGTATGAACTTATTTTGCCTGTAATTTACATTATACCACTGTTCAAATGCACAGAGTTTTTTGGGGGGGGGAAAGGTAAAAACAGCTTTGGGGAATTGCAAAGTTACAGTCTGAACATTTACAAAGTTCTTTTTTAATTGACTTAGCAGCACATCTGAAACTGCTATTGTGCTGGATGACTCATCCCGCAAACCCAATTGGTTTTCTTCGCAGTGAAGGAGTAATTAACCCCTTCCTTCCTTCTATTTGCCACATTGCATTGCTGAATGCAAAGGCAAAAAATAAATTGGACCAGGATGAATCAATGAAATATCCGAGACAAGAAGGATCAAATAATGGACGGATAGTAATTTGCGATATCAGGAATTTTACTACTCTTGTTAAATTATCCTTTTTTGTATCTTTGCCTTCCAATTTATGTAATTGTATGTAAGTACAATTTAATCATGCACTGCTAAGAGAAATGGTACACAATTTTACTAAGAGCAATTTAGAAAGAAAATCAGGTGAATAGACATATAAGAATGTTGGCAAATGATAAATCAATGCACAAGTAGTTAAAGGGATTGTTTAAAGGAATAGGCAGGCAGGGAATGTTATATCAGAACAATAAACATTATTAAGAACTGATCTGAAAGGCAATTATTATGGAGGGTTTTTTGACTTAAATTAGATTCAAAAAGGGGTTAAATGGTATTATAAACAATTGGATTTCAAATTTTATATTAGGAGAATAAATGAAAATATGGAAATCAGACAGGAATATGGTTTGGTGTAAGGTGAAGGATTTGATTGGTGTTTTATGTTAAGAAGTCTTGGAAGTAAAGTGAGGTTGTTTTGCGATTGTTCCTGTGAAAATGGCAATACTATTACTACCTGCTAATGACAAACTGATGGAGTATTTAAAGTGGAATCAATATGTTTGTTGGTGGATGATCTACACAAGGAATTTGTGAACTATCAGTGAGGGGAAAAGAAGTGCTCTGGATTGCACCAGGGACACTTCATGCACAGTTCTTGGCAAAGTCGTGCCTGGCTATGCTGCTGTGATGTGCTGCAGAGTTCAGTGTCAGTCTGTGATTTCATCCTGGATGAAGAATCCCGAACTGCACTATACAGTTTGACCGATGGAACTTGAAGAGAATTAATGTTCGGAGTGAGGAAGATATTGCGTTACACACTATTTGCATGGTTTGGTGGTTAACATTTTGCCTTATAGCAAAAAAAACAAAACAAAAATGACCTTTTCCTGCCGCTGAACTTGCTTGAAATCTGTTACTTCTCTAACTTTTTCCAGTTCTGACGAAGGGTCATCGATCTGAAACGTTAACTCAAGACAGAGATCGATAGATTGTTGAATATTAAGGGAATCAAGGGATATGGGAATAGTGCAGGAAAGTGGAGATGAGGTAGAAGATCAGCCATGATCATATTGAATGGCGGAGCAGGCTCAAAGGGCTGAATGGCCTACTCCTGCCCCTATTTCTTATGTTCTTATGTTCTTTCACTCTCCACAGATGCTGCCTGACCTGCTGAGTATTTCCAGCATTTTCTGTTTTTATTTCAGATTTCCAGCATCCGCAGTATTTTGCTTTTGTACAAGAATGGCTAAATTTGGGGATAAAATATTGGTGTCTGTAAGGTCCTACAGTGTTACAGAAATTCAAGTAAAGGTTATGCTCTAGACATAAGCCTTACGGGCGGTTGTACATTTTGGCCATAAAAGAATTATGTGTACTTAATGGTTAATTCAGGAAGTAAGAAGAAAGCAGATTATTTAGAACTTGCTAAATTCGTTACAAATGATACAGAGAGGGATATGAGTGTTAGGAGCTCGTTCCTGGTGGTAAAATGTGTGCAATGCAGGAGAAACACCTTGGGTGAGGTTGTTGTTTCATGTGTTCTGCATTGTCTAGATGGTAGCAATTGAGCATTGTTGAATAGTGTTTGGTGAGTGTGAAGGTTAGTGAGAAGCTTAAAACTCCAGTGTGAACAATTACAAATGGTGGGGTTGTGGAATCGTCAGTGATGGATCAGAAAGCGGTTTCTGCACCCTCAAAAAGCAGATTGTAAGATGCCTTAGTCGTGCATACATATAAACGTAGGGTTAGGTGTAGGTTTAGTCTCATATGATTAAGGTTTTTGCTTTCTTTTTACTTATAACTGGCTTGTGGATTTGTACTGTAGCTAGAAATAATGAAGTGGTTAAAGTTGTTCATTCCCGGGATGCTTTCGGGTTTAATGTGGCAGGGTACAATTTAGCTGACTGTGCTGTTTAGCTTCTACTGAAAGCGCAGGATGTGTGATTCGTGCCTGCCAACTTCTTTTTGTTGCCACATTGTGAAACAATATAGTCAAGATAGTCTTGAGATAAGGAAATTGGACAATCTCAGGATGATTAGTTACATGCCTAGATGATAAACGGATTGTAGGAATTATCTCATTTATGGGGGTCTTGTTCACAACAACACTTGTCATGTCAGAATGAATCAGCAAGGAGAGTTTGCATGACTAGAGGCCTATAAAGATCTTGAGCTTTCCTTAACAATTTGTAGAGTCAGGATCGAAAGGATTGATGAAGGTTACGTCTCTACCAAGAGGAAAAATATAATTTATTTCTCTGTATGTCTACTGCATAAAGACATTGCATGTGTCTAGACTTGGTCGAACACAATAAAATTATGTTACAACCATATTGGGTTTGTCAGATTCAAATGTTCTTACAAAGGCCTATAGGGAACCAGTTCAAGGCCTATAGGGTACCAGTTCAAGACTAATAGCATACTAGTTTAAAGCCAATAGTGAACCAGTTTTAAACACAGGCCATGGGATTGGGGAAGGGTCTAAATAATACAGTGACACAGTGACTTACAGTAACTGGGAGACTCCATATGGCTTGAAATCACTGATTAGTTCCGTACATTTTTATAAAATGATCCAATGACAATTTTTGCAATTTTCTGACTCTTTTCCTGAGGGCACATTGTGTTTTGAGAGATGGTGTAGAACCAGCTTATGGAGGAGATAATTCATTGCTTCAGCTTCATTTCCTGTGCAGGTGGAAGTTTTTTTTTCAAGATCACTTTCAAACGTATTCACGCTGGTAAAAAGAAGATTGCTCAATGTCTGTTTGCTAATATTAAAAACGTAACCAGCATTTGGGTGAAGAATGGAACTTCCACACTTGGCCAACGCTCTGCTTGCCTGGTCAGGGAGCAATGCAGGGCGAGCACTTTACCCAGCACTTGTTGATGAGACATTGCTCTAAACGGGCACAGTTTCAAATTACTACCTGGAGTCTAGCAACATCATGAGTTAGAGATGGGGAGTAACCTGTAGAACTCATACACGTCATAACCTAGGAGAGACTTCGTCTCAACATCTTTCCATTCAAAATACTTTAAAAGTGATTTGTTACAAAGGAGGTGGAATCCAGCACCACTGCCTCATCTCTGAAGTCTATGTGGCCCTGAAAATTCATGACCCATGATGACCTCATTGGTTAGGTCAGTATCACGGCCTCCGGTGAACTCCAGCGCTGACCCCGTTAGAATTTGCAGGACCAGTGGGAGGGCACCTAATTTCCATGGGGATGGCTGGTGCCCTTTCCATTTAGAGCCATCTCTGGTGCCCGCCTGCCCCATACAACCGAAAATCTAGCACCTGCCTGCCTTTGGTGGTGGAGGGGTGGGGTGGGGGGGTGATTTTCCCAAGCCCCTGTTCAGTACCCCTTCAGTCCTCTAGCAAATCCATTGTGTTTTTTTTCTAAAGTGACAGTCTTCAGGAGTCTATGCTGGTTCCCTTGACTGGACTTCCCCCTCGGTGGGGTCCAATTCTGCCCATCTGGATGCTTGTGCATCTCACCTCGTCAGTGTACTGGCTTCTAGTCCTACATCAGATCCCGACTGAGCTGAGGAGGTGGGAACTGCCGGTGTAGGGAATCCCTCCTCCAATTCTGCCCCTGGGGCTAGCGTTGCCAACCCTCCAGGATTGCCCTGGTGTCTTCAGGAAGTAAAGATTAATCCCCAGGTCACTGCTGCGAGCAACCCAGGAGAAAAAATCATAGGGGCGTTAAAAAAATGTGCTTAAAAAAAAAAATTCTTTGTCCTCTTTTGTTTACTAGTTACAAAAATATTGGACATGGGGAAAAGGGTTGTTTGACTGACAGTCAAGAATCATCCAATCAGGTAATGAGGAATCGATTCGCGTTCCAATTGGCGTAAGAAGGCGGAGCACCGCGAGGATGGATGTGTTGGGTGACCAATGGGGGCGGGACGGTTGGATGCAGGAGGTCACGTGATGACACCTCCAGGAATATGTCCAGCCAGAGTTGGCAACACTACCCGGGGCCACCCCTGATGTCATCAGCCTCACAAGGGACAGACGGAGGTTCCTTTCCTTACAAAGCCATCTGGCAAATCCAGGAAATAGTAGGGACCTAGCACAACCGGTTCCCCTGCTGCTTTCCAGTGGGTTCTGCCGGTGTTATGCCGTGAGTCCTGAACATAGGAACAGAGGAATTTCTAGACAATAAAAGACCAAGGTTCATCTAGTTCACCTTCTACCATCCTGGTAGTCACATGATATAAGGATAATGGAATTGTTGACTAATCATGGCAATCAAGCTCCATCAATTATTCCACAACAGACCCAGACATGAGGCGAGGCAATCCCCAGTGGTGGAAAGGTTTAGGAGCCATAGGTCCAAAGTCAGCCTGTTTTTCTCGAGCCTGCTACACTGAAGAATTCCTGAAGAAATTTGGAGCCGATATATATCTAAAATAGCTCAAACTGATGACTTTGTTCAGAAACACAGATGATTCCCATGGGCGTTCTCAAGTGGGAGACTGACAGGACTCCCCGAGAAACAACCTTAAAAATGGTCTATACCATTCTCCTTGGGTTCTCACGATCGCATGCCAAGCACTTGTTTATTCACAAGCTGGGATGAAGGCTCAGGGCCCCCCAGTTCAGGACATCACCAAGGTTAAAATGAGTATGAGAGAAGACGAGGTAAATCAAGAGGTGGTGGTTAAGTGATGCCGAAGGGAAGGAAGGGAAAACAGAGAGAGGAAAGGAGTTTAAGTGGCAGATTTTCCTGTTCTTGTGCCTGGAATCATTAGATTGTCAGAGTGCAGCAAATACAGGAAAATCGAGCAGGGAGGAGAGCTACCCTAATGGAGCCCGCCCAATGTTACTGTATGTTCTGTGCCTAAGAAATCCTAAAGCCCCAGGTGCAGGAACAGGAAAATCTATCCTAGGGGATTCTACATAATACAGAGGAAGAAATAGCCAGGCCTCCAGAGTGTAGCAACGAGCCTTAGAATATCTATAGGCTATATTGGATAGGACCATAGGATATCCATATTTAACTACATAGTGTGGCCCTGAAAATTCATGACCCGTGACCTCATGCGTGTCAGCCGTGGTTCAGTGGGTAGCACACTCGCCTCTGAGTCAGAAGGCGGTGGGTTCAAGTCCCACTCCAGGGACTTGACTACATAAAGCTAGGCTGACACTCCAGTGCAGTGCTGAGGGAGTGCTGCACTTTCGGATGAGACGTTAAACCGAGGCCCCGTCCGTTCTCTCAGGTGGACGTAAAAGACCCCATGGCACTATTTCGAAAAAGAGCAGGGGAGTTAACCCAGGTGTCCTGGCCAATATATCTCCCTCAACCAACATAACAAAAACAGATTATCTAGTCATTATCACATTGCTGTTTGTGGGAGCTTGCTGTGTGCAAATTGGCTGCCGCGTTTCCCACATTACAACAGTGACTCCACTTCAAATAGTACTTCATTGGCTGTAAAGCGCTTTGAGACATCTGGTAGTCGTGAAAGGCGCTATATAAATGCAAGTCTTTCTTTTCTTTTCTCAGTGGTCATTAATGTATTATAATGTACACTGTACATTAAATCCCCCTGGTTATCATTGGTAGCTTACTTTTGATAAGCCTGCAGCAATGAACAACAACAACTTGTATTTATATAGCGCCTTTAACGTAGTAAAACGTCTCAAGGTGCTGCACAGGAGTATTTTAAGACAAAAGATTTGACACCGAGCCACATAAGGATAAATTAGGGCAGATGACCAAAAGCTTGGTCAAAGAGGTAGGTTTTAAGGAGTGTCTTAAAGGAGGAGAGAGAGGTAGCGAGGTGGACAGGTTTAGGCAGGGAATTCCAGAGCTTAGGGCCGAGGCAACAGAAGGCACGGCCACTTAAGGTTGAGCGATTATAATCAGGGATGCTCAAGAGGGCAGAATTAGAGGAGCGCAGATATCTCGGAGGGTTGTGGGGCTGGAGGAGATTACAGAGATAGGGAGGGGCGAGGCCATGGAGGGATTTGAAAACAAGGATGAGAATTTTGAAATCGAGGCGTTGCAATTAGTGACATTTCAGTAAAGGCTTTTCTCCAAAGTAATGCTTGAAAGTTGTCAATTTGGAACGGCTGCTGATTGCTCAGTGGCGATATGCACCACCCACAGTTGCAATGATTCTTAGAGATCATGAAGGTCCTAGATTCCATCCCGAATTGTCGCCAATATATCTCCTATGGGGAAGTGGGGAGACATGGTAATTGGCCTCAGTTTTCCCAGGGTTTCTGATTGGCATCCGATTACTCCCGACTGGAAGTGCACGTGTGGACACCGGGTGTGGGCTAGGATCAGGTTGTGTTGTGATGCCCCCTACGGCCGAATAGCTGCTGGCAATCACACTCTATGAAGAATGGCCAAGGTACCAGAGGGCTGGTAGCACCTGCGGAATGGAACCCCAGCACTTTCAAGAGCGGGAGAAAGAAAATTGGACAAATATTTGGGATTGGGCTGCAAGTGTCTGACACTAAAGGTGTTTGTATCTTTCGGTCTTTGTTAATTTTAAAAACTCACAAAAAAAACCCAGGAAAACACGACTTTCCCAAAACACTCTCTTGCCGCATGTTTTAAATATTTTAGATGTTCTGAAAGGATTTTGTTGAGCGCTTGGAACTTCAAACATCAAAATTCAAAAATGACAGCTGTGCTTCTTATCTGGTACTGTGTTTCGTTCATTGAAAAAAGTTAGATGCATTCCGGGATGAAGACAAAGAAAAAAGACTCCTTAGAAAGATGGAAAGAAGGACCTGCATTTATGTAGCACCTTTCACGACCTCAAGACGTCCCAACGTGCTTACAGCCAATGAAGTACTTTGAAGTCATTTTTCCCCAATTAAAATTTAATGGATAAAAAATCATGGGATGAGGCCTGTGATATTCCAAGATGCACTGTTGTAATGGAGGAAACACGGCAGCCAATTTGTGCTCAACAAGGTTCCACAAACAGCAATGTGATAACGACCAGAAAATTTGTTTTAGTGCTGTTAATTGAGGGATTAATTGGCCAGGACACCGCGGAGAACTCCCCTGCTCTTCTTCGAATTAGTGCCATGGGATCTTTTACATCGCCTGAGAGGGGGCAGACGGCGCCTCGGTTTAATGTCTTATCCAAAAAGACAGCACCTCCCGACAGTGCAGCGCTCCCTCAGTACTGGACTGGAGTGTCAGCCTGAATTATGTGCTCAAGTGCCTGGGATGGGGATTAAATCCACGAGAGGTGAGACTGCTACCACAGAGCCACGGCTGACACCCGACCATGGGCCTGCATTGATCACAGTGCCTCTTTATGCTGCAAACTCAGTCGCACTGCGCACAATCTCCTTCAAGCGTGTTTGTCAAGCTGAATTAGACTTTTTTTTTGAGAAAGAAAATAACGAATTCAATTAATTTTTAATGACTGTAGCCCTTGAGTGGTTAATTAGCCAATTAAGGGAAATGAGGGGCTGATTGGTGAATAATAATTGTTTAGACTCAAAAGGAATTACTGCACTTGTTTGAATGCACAAGTTGCTGTTTGTCTTTTATGGAAATATCAATGAATTATGGTCAAATTATATTTTTCACCTCATTTTACTTTCATTAATTTCTTCCACATGGTGAGTTGGGGGAGGGGGATTTGCCGCCCGGCATTTGGCACTGCCTCACAATCCATGTGGGAGAGAGGCCTGGGCCTGACTCTGATTGTCCCTCCTGCCGTCCCTGCGATCAGAGCTCACCTCTTCGCAGTACGCAGGTGAATGTTTGTAGGTGGGGACCCACAGCAGTAAGTGCATGTGGCGCGCATTCACTGACAGTATACGTCTCAATTGAAACCGCCGCCTTGAAGTACCTGAAGAAATATAAGATGGTGGACTGGTAGCTGCAGTGGGTTTGGTGTAGCGAGGAGCGAATCTGCGACCCCGTGATTTCTCCCCCAGTTAAAATTTGATGGACAGAAAATTATGGCCTGTGCCATGTGATATCCCAAGATGCGCTGCCTGCTGGGAGCACCAGAACCCCGAAGTCCTTTCATTATGGGTTCGATTTCACGGATCGGAAAAAGGTCCCTCTCCACTGGCTGTTGGGGTCTTATGTGAAATGAGCTTGATGCAGCCTCAGCCCAGGGTACAGAATCTCGGCACAGAACTATCTGTAACTCAGCACTAATTAGCAATAGGTTGATAATCTCACCAGAGACCACAGGACTGCCATAGAGGGAGTGAAGCGAAGGTTCACCAGACTGATTCCTGGGATGGCAGGACTGTCGTATGAGGAGAGATTGGGTCGACTAGGCCTGTATTCACTAGAGTTTAGGAGAATGAGAGGGGATCTCATTGAAACGTATAAAATTCTGACAGGGCTAGACAGGCTGGACGCAGGGAGGATGCTTCCCCTGGCTGGGGGGTCTAGAACGAGGGGTCACAGTCTCAGGATATGGGGTAGGACATTTAGGACTGAGATGAGGAGAAATTTCTTCACTCAGAGGGTGGTGAACCTGTGGAATTCTCTACCACAGAAGGCTGTGGAGGCCAAGTCACTGAATATATTTAAGAAGGAGATAGATAGATTTCTAGACACATAAGGCATCAAGGGGTATGGGGAGAGAGCGGGAATATGGTATTGAGATAGAGGATCAGCCATGATCATATTGAGTGGCGGAGCAGGCTCAAAGGGCCGAATGGCCTAATCCTGCTCCTATTTTTCTATGTTTCTATGAATGGCTGGAGTGGGAAATTGAATTAAGGGGGACTGTTCTGAATTTGGGGTTAAATTATTATATTGGTCTTCTTTTACATTGGATTCAGGAGTCTTGTATCCACTAGTTTTCTCTCAGCTTTCATACAACAACAACAACTTATATTTATGTAGCACCTTTAATGTAATAAAACGTCCCAAGGCGCTTCACAGGAGTGTTATCAAAAAAAATTGACACCGAGCCATATAAGGAGATGTTAGGGCAGGTGACTAAAGCTTGGTCAAAGAGGTAGGTTTTAAGGAGCGTCTTAAAGGAGGAAAGAGAAGTGGAGAGGCGGAGAGATTTAGGGAGGGAATTCCAGAGCTTAGACCTAGGCAGCTGAAGGCACGACCGCCAATGGTGGAGCATTTAAAATCGGGGATGTTCAAAAGACCAGAATAGGCGGAGCGCAGTCTAGGGGGGTTGTAGGGCTGGAGGAGATTACAGAGATAAGATGGGGCGAGGCCATGGAGGGATTTGAAAACAAGGATGAGAATTTTAAATTTGAGGCTTTGCTTAATTGGGAGCCAATGTAGGTCAACGAGCACAGGGGAGATGGGTGAGCGGGACTTGGTGCGAGTTAGCATACTGTTAAATCTGATTTCCAAAAACCAGCGGCAGACTTGTAGACCCAGGTAGATGCCAAGCTCCTGCAATCTGACTACAAACACTGATATAAAAGGCCTTCAACTGAGCTATAACCAACTCGGGAGCATTTGATGCTGATACTCGTTCCTGAGATTAGAAAGTTCCATTTTCAAGTGCTGACATTCCTTACCTCGAAAAGCAGAAAATCAAAAAGACACAGATGCTTTTATTGAGGTACCACCAGACAACTGAGTACTGCGGCTTACAACTAACAACCAGCTACAACCACGCCTGATGCATGTTATTTTCTTCCCTGTTCTGCCTCAAAATTAAAATTCTCATCCTTGTGTTCAAATCCCTCCATGGCCTCTCCCCTCCCCATCTCTGTAACCTCCTCCAGCCCGACAACCCTCTGGGAACTCTGCGCTCCTCCAATTCTGGTCTCTTGTGCATCCCCGATTTCCTTCACCCCATTTTTGGCGGCTGTGTCTTCAGCTGTTAAGGCCCGAAACTCTGGAATTCCTCCCTAAACCTCTCCACCTCTCTCTCCTCCTTTAAGTTGCTCCTTAAAACCTACCTCTTTTTGGTCACCCGTCCTTATGAGGCTCCTCCTTCCCACCCTTTTCCTTTCCACCCTCCTACTTGGTGATCACTCATTGTCCATTCTGAAATGTCTCTCCGCCCATGAGGTGCATTATAGAAATGTATAGTAGCCGTATAACTGCAAAAATTAAATGAGTAGTGAAGCATGGGACCAGTGCTAACATAAATCTTCTACCATTCTAGGTACACTTCACAGTTTTGATAAACAACATGTGCAATCCCAAAGCTCCAGTCTCCTCATCCTGTGTTAGGTGTTTGTTATCCCAGTGTTATCCCATCACAAACAATTTTAGTAAACACTTCCTTCAAGTCTCCAATACAGCCTACGCCTGAAAATTCAAAATCATTTTACGCACTAAAAAAAATTCTGAATTATGCAACAATATGAATTAAGCAGCTTTGAATTAGGAGGCGTATAAACTGTATACAATTATCTGAGCAGATTGATTTTCCCGCATTAAACTGAGTGGACTGATTCATGAACTGCAGCATCTATTATTTTATGGCGTTTCTAGGTAGTCAATCAAACAGTAACAAGACTAAAATGCATCTCAAAAGAATTGAAAGCCCCCCAGATCCAGCGATAAAGCACTGAGACAATGCTATAAAAGAGTCACACAAAATTCATCGCAGTCGACATAAATTCACTTGCTTTTAGCTCTCCCAACATGCAGGTTTCTTTTCCTCTGGTAGTGCACTGGTAATTCCTTTACGCCCTGTTTTAAGGCAATTGTTAATCTCGTTTATTAATGGATTAATGACTGTGTTAAAATAGAATGTATGAGGATGCATTAACCAGTGAACTAGCAGAGGAATGTATAAAACACAATTATTCTCTGGGTGTGGGCATTGCTGGCAAGGCTGGCATTTATTGCCCATCCCTGGTTACCCTGTTTGATACAACTGAGTTGCTTACTAGGCCAGTTCAGAGGGCAGTTAAGTGTCAACCACGTCGATGTGGGACTGGAGTCACATAGAGGCCAGGCAGGGTAAGGACGGCAGGTTTCCTTCCCTAAAGGACATTGATTAAAACCCTAGATTGCTGGTCTGAGGATAAAACACACACAAAATAAATGGAATCCAGTGCATGTTATACATGGAACGAACAAGCACAATCTAATAGGGATTTAACACAAAACAAATCCAGTGGAAATTTGACATGAAACAAGGGTAATCCAGTGGGAATACCCATGAAATGAACATGAGCCAGTGGGAATTTAATACAAAACAAACACATTCCAAAGGAATTCGCATGAACCAAGCACTGCTCATTGATAAAACAACTTCAATAATTACAGACAAAATTAATATTGAAAGGCAATTTCAAACCCAGCTGAGACAGGCACTCGGCACAGTGAGATCATTGATCTTAGGGAGGGTTCATCCCGTTCTTTAACCGAGAATTTGGGTCTTCAACTATTTGTAGCTATTACGCTATATTTCCCTGTTAGTGGTAGTTATACTGCTTAGTGTTTTTTTAATTAAAACATCAATTAAATCTGCCTGGAAAATGGAGCTGAAAGCAACTGAAGAAGAATTAGGTCAACATTTTAAGAAAGATGTTTCTGGAATTCAACTGGTGAAGCGCAGTTAGTTAGTTAGTGAAAGAATATAAAACGTTGACAGATTTTAGGAGACAGTTTCTGGAAGAAAGCTTCCCGATGATGGGTGATTGTTACTTTATTTGGTGGGCTGAGCACAAGCCTTATTTTCAAAGCTAGAGTAGCTGGTTTGATGGTGGGATCATGGATCACTGTGCCGGCCTGCAGGAAATAAACATTTCATAGATTGGTTAAACTGTCTTTTTTGTGGAAATATTCATTCAGCTTTGGATCTCCATGCCTCACTGCTTTACACAGGAGATCCAGAGTCTGATCTGGACCATTCTCCTCCAACCTTTTCATATTTCCTTTAATTCTTCAAATACTTTTAGAGGGAAAATTAAGAATATACCTTTACATACAAACATACACACATATGGATACATACACTATACATACACACACACATATTTAATATAAACACACAGACACACACATATACATATATATATACACACACACATATTTAATATACACACATATTTAATATTTAATCCAGACACATACATAACATATATAAGTGTGCTCTTGTATATATATATATATATATGTTATATATGTGTTGCTGTTTTATTATGCAGTAAATTCATAACGGCGCATAATCCATGTATGTTTTTTTAATATTTCTTAAATGTTGCTGTCTGTTTTGCACACCTTTTTCCCTTTGTACTTGTTAAAAAATATAAACCAATTAAAGAGCGGATATAAACCTGTCCCTTGGGATATGGAACAGCACGGAGCACCATGGAACAGCTGCTGAAACTCACCCACGTTAAACTTGCCGCGGACAGAAACTCGCCCAGTATTTTATTTCTGACCGCTGCAGTTTGTGTTAACATTTATGGTTTTTTATATATTTTAATTTGCTCCAGGTCTTTAATAAAGCTGCTTTCACCCCTTTCCCCGGTGATGCAGAATGATTCGATCCGGCGTCTGGTCGTTATTAAAGAAAAAAATAATAATTACTTCGCTAAAAACTTTCCAGGGAGTCACATTGGTTTCATTTATGCAGCGTGATAGCGGTTTGTAATATTCATTGAAAAGAAAGAAACTTTGTTCCCAGGAAATCTAGCGCGATTACATTTAGTTCGTTTAAGTTTGTGTAGGTGAGATGGCCCCAATACTTGGGTGAGTTTCACCGTGTACCTTACATTTACTGGCAACTTAAACAAATCGAGGAAACTTTTTTTTAGGAAAAATATCTTGTTTTTAATAGCGGGATGTTTTGACATCTATAAATACTTTTTTCTGATCGAAGGCACTATGATAACTTCAAAGTTGAGGGCATTCGGTGAACAAAATATATATTTAAAAGAAAATAGTATTCATGTTTTTTCTCACTCCCCTATTTTATTTCAAGAAATTAAATTCACCAGTAATGATTTACAATTTATAGAGACTAATTTAGTTTAGATAAAACTTAATTGGAATTTTATTTGTTTTTCGTTTTGAGAGACTGGAGTCTGGGATTTGACCCGTGCCCACATTTCAATAGTAAATAGATATAAAGGGACTTGCCCAAGTGCTATCTCTATACAGGATGCTCCAATGGTTCAACAAAGAGACACTTAACTAGTTTTACATATTTCTTTTAACGGGGGGGAAAAGAGAGGCGCAGTTAACTCAAGTCAAGAGAGAAAAGGCGGAATTGCATATCAAAAAGGTCATTAAAATTTGTAATCAGCCCCATTGTATCGAAGCTAAAAGTGTTTATTTGAGGACAGACAGAGAGAGAGAGATGCTTGGAGTTTGCATCTTGTTATCCCAATCTTGATTGTTGCAGAAAAGCAATACAAAAAAGGGATGTTTGAAGAAGATGTTTGGTACTTACTTCGAGATCTGTAGCTGGGCTTGAAGGAGTGCAGATGTCTTGTCCCTCTCATAGGCCTGTCCAGTGGACAGGTACATTGACACTGGCAGACTTTAGAACTCTCTGCCCCGGCAAAAAGGGATAGATAAAGCAAAAGCGAAGCAAGGGAAGGCATCATATAGGGAATGGACTTGGGGAGAAGTTTCTCCCGTGGCTAGTAACAACGCCAACATCAGCAGCAACCGACTTAGTCTGTGTGGCTGCCTGGTGCCTGCCTGATTCAAGCCCCTTGGTAAATTATTGGAATTTGTTATCATGCATGTTTGCAACTGCTTTTGTGCTTTTCCTCTTCTTTTTCTAAGTTGTTGAACAATGGGGGAGAAAAGCTTGATGGCACCATGCTGAGACGAGGGCTGAGCAGGGGACCAGGGCTGACTGCAACATCTGTGACAGCCAGAGAGGGGGAAAGAGGGAGAGAAAAAGGCAGATTTTTTTTAACATAACTTAAAACAACACTGTCAGAAAAGAAACATTCCCAACACAAGGACATCCTCTGCATCTTTTTACATGTGGAATTTCTCAGCAGAAAATATGTTTTATGCCCTGGTTATTTTTTTCCGCTCTCTAGGATCAGGGAGGTATAAGTTTGCCATCCTTGAAAGATTGTCACATAAAGGATGTCAGCCCTTTAGAAATTCTGTTTTCAAACAGTATTGACTATCCTGTGATAGATTTTACCGCCTGTCTGCGCTGCCTTTGTGAGGCTTCTGTTGAATTCAGAGAGCTGGAAAGCAAGTGAAACATATTCTGTTTGTTGAGATTGACAAAAAAAATTCTAAAACAGTAACAATTATTACAGCGACTCCCGGCTATCCTGACAAGTCCAGGCTTCAACTAAAATTGTCAGCCTTTAACTTTTTTATTAATTTGAATTATATTTTATTTCCAGGAGTTTCACCATCCTGCCCTAAGAACCACTTGGAACTCAGACTCAATCTGAATCAATTCTGCAGGTTTTCAGTTTGGTTGCAGACTGCGAACCGTGGATTGTGATTTCAAATTGTGCTCAGTATTCCTCAGTTTTAATTTTGGGAGAAAAGCCAGTTTTCATTTGCATTTTTAATTAGGTAGAAATTAGTCTCTGACGGCAGCGCAAAACAGGCAGTACTGAATTGGCCAACCGCTTGATATCCATCTTTCGGATGAGACGTTAAACCGAGGCCCCGTCTACTCTCTGTCAGGTGGGCATAAAAGATCCCATGGCGCTATTTCGAAGAAGAGCAGGGGAGTTCTCCCCGGTGTCCTGGCCTATATTTATCCCTCAACCAACATCAGTAAAACAGGTTATCTGGTCATTATCACATTGCCGTTTGTGGGAGCTTGCTGTGCGCAAATTGGCTGCTGCGTTTCCTACATTCCAACAGTGACTACACTTCAAAAGTATTTTATTGGCTGTAAAGTGTTTTGGGACGTCCGGTGGTTGTGAAAGGCGCTATATAAATGCAAGTCTTTCTTTCTTCTTTTCTTTCTTATTTAGTTCTATTGAAATCGATGCGGTCAATGGAACTGAATATCGGGCAGGGTGTATAACGGACAGCCAATTCGATACCGCCCGCTTTGCGCCACTGCCCGAGATGAATTTCTACCACAATATTCTAAGCTCCTCACTGAAGCACACACTTAACACTGGCATTTTGAAGTTGGGCGAGACCCAAAGTATGCCAAGAATCCAATCTCCAAGCTCCAAGTGCAAATCCTGCATTTTCAATGGATCTCACCACTTGTGCTGCCAGGGTCATTTCGGGGTTGGCACTGTTTGCCAGGATCCCTGCTCCTGATCGCTATCCAGCCACCCCTATTGGAAAGTGTGTGTGTGATCGAGTGTCGGCTCCAATCTGAACCCACTTCGATGTCTGTCACAACAGTTCTCTGGAATTTAAGGTCAAACGCAGCGAACCTGTCCTCCCAGAGCAGACTCTCGTTAGGAGTGAGGGGAGGGTGGGAGGAGGGGGAGAGGGTGGGGGTCAGTGGAGTGTCAGGTCTACCGTTGTACCGCTATCCTTGAGCTCACATCTAATGAGGGGTCACTTGAGAGAGCAGCCTTATTGAATTTGCCATTTAATATGAAACAGTATCAAGGATTTTCTGTTGAACAATCATTTGTGCATTCCAATTGTAATCTATATTTTGTTATAAAATGGCAATTGCTTTTCAACCCTCCAATTTTCTTCCAATCCCTGCTAAGGCTTTTAACCCATGCATTCTGGTACCTTGCACAGGTGACCATTCTTATACAAAGATGATGGGCAGGAAAAGACCAGCTGGTCTATCAAGCCTGCTCCACACCTCATGATGGCTGGAGCATCATGTCTAGACAATTCGCCCCCCCTCCCTCCCCCACCCCCAGCAGCCATGTAATCTCCTGAGAAAGGCAAAAAAAATAGACAAAATCCCAATCAATAAGGGGAAAAAACTCTGGAAAATTCCTCTCCAACCTCCTGAGGCAATTGAAACCAGTCCAGGAGATCACATTAACCATGCGTACGTTATTGTATGAGTCCATATAGCGAGTGAAGACAGGCCATTCTACCATGAGATGCTTCACAGCTGAGTCTGATCCTGCTCTCACAGACGCATTTTCTTTTTAGGAGCTAGAATCCTGGCTGATGTTTTCCCGTTCCTAGCAGAGTTCACTAGGGCAGCCTCAACACCGGCTCAGTTAAGATTGTCTGGCTAAGCCCCTCCAGGAGTTGAACTCGGGACCATGCTGGTCGCTATGCTTTAATTCCGCACTGCTGTCCTTTGGTGGAGTGTGGAGGTTACAGCAGTGTGGAAATGGGCTGCGGACCTGATTAAACATGTAAAGCACTCAGTTGGACATATAGCGCCCATTCCACCATTGTCGCTGCGTCAGAATCCTGGAACTCCTGACCTAACAACACCGTGGGAGTACCTTCACCACACGGACAGCAGCGGTTCAAGAAGGTGGGGCATCACCACCAACAAGGGCAACTAGGAATAGGCAATAAATGCCAGCATTGCCAGCGATGCCCATAAGTTAACAAGTTTTCAATTGGTATTAACTGAATAGAAATCGTCAGTAATCAGGGAATTATTTCATGTACTGATGATATGGGTCTTGTTAAATCCCTGGTGTCAATTCCTCACAGAGAATAGTGATGGTCAGGCCCTTGTCTAATATCCTGGTTACGTTGGATCCAGCTGCCTGGGATCTCAACTGGTTCCAGTTGGTGGCACCGGATGGGGAAGATTTTGTAATTCGTGATGTCTACACTAAAAGTGTTTAAATGTTTTAAAATTTCAGGGCCTATGCTCTGAAAAAGAAACAGGAAAAATTTGCAGGGCTATGGGAAATTAGCAGGGGAGTGGGACTAATTGAATAGCTGTTTCAAAGAGTCGGTACAGGCACGATGGGCTGAATGGCCTCCTTCTGTGCTGTCTGATTCTTTGATTCTATACGCTGATTAGCAAAGGTCACAACATGTAACACTGCAGGGGCGTCATCCTCATCAGATGCATTCTTAAGTATTCAGTTTGACTTACAGTTAGATTCCTTGTAAGTCACACTTACGTAAGGGCAGGACTAGGTTGGATGTTAGAAGGTGGTTCTTTCCCCAGAGAATATTGGACATGTGGAACAAGCTGCTGGCTCATACGATGAACGGCGATTCGCTGAATTCCTTCAAGCGAGAGCTGGACCTGTTTCTGGCTGGGGCAGAGATCACCTTGTATAAAAGGGAAATATCCTGTGATGTAAATCAGAGCCAATGTGATCTCCTGGGCTACCTTCAATCACCTAAGGGGCCTGGAGAGAAATTTTCCCATTTTCTTTCCCCAACTGGCCTGGGTTTTTATCTGTTTTTTTCGCCTCTCCCAGGAGATTACATGGCTCCGTGTGGTTGGGGAGTGTATATGTTGTGATGCACAAGACAGGCCGGATGGAAAAGTAGGTCTTTTGCTAAGGAAGGATGTAAATGTGTTGGAAGCAGTTCAGAGAAGGTTTACTAGACTAATACCTGGAATGGGCGGGTTGTCTTATGAGGAAAGGTTGGACAGGCTAGGCTTGTATCTGCTGGAGTTTAGAAGAGTAAGAGGTGAATTGATTGAAACATATAAGATCCTGAGGGGTCTGGACAGGGTGGATGTGGAGAGGATGTTTCCTCTTGTGGGAGAATCTAGAACTAGGGGTCACTGTTTAAAAATAAGGGGTCGCCCATTTAAGACAGAGATGAGGAGAAATTTTTTCTCACAGAGGGTCGTGAGTCTTTGGAACTCTCTTCCTCAGAGGGCGGTGGAAGCAGAGTCTTTGAATATTTTTAAGGCAGAGGTAGATAGATTCTTGGTAAGCAAGGGGGTGAAAGGTTATCGGAGGTAATTCGTATGTTCGTATGTCTTTTCCTGTCCGTCTTTTTCGTATGTTCCTGCCCAATATCCAAAGCTGAGCAAAGCAAGCTCATGATGCTGGTTTTTGTTTGTCTTTGCCCAATTGGGAAAGGTTGTACTGCACATCAGAGACTGTAGTTCAAATAAACTCAGCTATTCCCATTCTTGCTGTGCCATATAACTCGGGAGTTAATTAACACAACTAAACAGAAACCAAGTCTGTGCTTCAAGTCATTCCGGACCAGCCAAGATCACATTCTACTCTGCCCCAGAAGTCCTGCATTGTATCCAATTCAGTCCAGGATCAATCTGGTACTTCATGCCAGAGTTAACCTGCTAATGTATCCTGTACTGAATCTGGGAGGGAGTGCAGTAACTCTACTGTCAATCAGTGACTCATTCTGTGTAAGTCTGGTAGAGTTTATGTGCACTGAATCAGGCATGTAGCCCAGTAAACATGCAGCAGTCTAGAACGCCATCAATCACAATCACTAGGATTTCAGTGAAGTGTAACAGTGCCTGTGTGAAATTTCCATACTAAGTCCAATTGAACTGTATAATTACCTCACAGTGTAATTATGCATTTTGGGCTCCCAGACTTAGGTTGTGTCTGGAGAAAGTGGGTGTCTGGTTGAGGACAGGACTGAGGGTTATAAGGGTAAGTACAGATTGAATACTGTGTGGAATACGAACAGACCCTGAGCTACTTGGACCATGGAAATGTCACGGCAAAGAAGATCTATGATGTGTGATGCAACGAACCTACCAGCACGCCCTCATTCCAAGGTTGACATTCTCATTGCTGAATAACCACTCACATTATTTAATATACGGACTCTGATCTTAGTATACTGGCATTTTATGCATCAAACAGGATAAATTAAGCACTTGTGTCATCCCGAAGCTTTCTGAGGGCCTAAAGCAGGCCCTGAAACCTCAGTAAATTTAGCTACTCCCCCTGCCTATCACATACGGCCGAGCCTTCACCCGTATAACATTTTCCTCGGGTCGGAAGGCCTGAAGCAGGATCTAAGGTTAGGAAGATATTCTGGCGTTTTAGTTGATTTATCTTTGGGAACAAGAAACAGCTTTGCAGAAACTTTCTCAATAAATTAAATGAGTTGGCCTAATAGTGCAGGTTGAAATAGGTTTCTGAAAAGAAATGGCCTGATTGGCCTTTCGTGGTTTCTTATGGCGTCCATTATTTTTCCTCTTTCTTCCTCTCTTGTGCGTTGATGTACATACTCTGCTCTGTGACCATTCCTGTCTTATCTCCTTTGTATGAACGCATGAAAAAGGGGACAGGGAAGGACCATCTGCTCCATCGCACCCATCCCACAGTGAGAAAGAATTGTCACAGGTGTTGCTGGTTACAAAGGGGCAAATCGGTGAGAGGTGTAGATGTGTAAGAGATGGCCGAGACAGTACATTTATTTCAGCTTGTCAGCTGTGGCTCAGTGGGTAGCACCCTCACCTCTGAGTCAGAAGGTTGTGGGTTCAGGTCCCACTCCAGGGACTTGAACACATTAAAGCTAGGCTGACACTCCACTCACCTGAGGCCCTGTCTGCTCTCTCAGTAAAAGATCCCATGGCACTATTTTGAAGAAGAGCAGAGCAGAGGAGTTGTTCCTGGTGTCCTAGCCAACATTCATCCCTCAATCAAAGAAACAGATTATCACATTGCTATTTGTGGGAGCTTGCTGTGCACAAATTGGCTGCTGTGTTTCCCACATTACAACAGTGACTGTACTTCATTGGCTGTAAAGTGCTTTGAGATGTCTGATGGTCGTGAAAGGTGCTATAGAAATGCAAGTCTTTCTTTCTTTGTTGAAGATTTAGTTCTAATTTCTGCAGGACAGGAGAGGTACTTAGTACCATCCACATCTGTGTACCACCCTGTGGTGCAATTGGTGATTTTTTTTGTCACCAGCCCTGTGACACATGCATTCGTGTTGGGTTTTTTTTATTCATGTGATGTGGGCGTCACTGACAAGGCCAGCATTTATTGCCCATCCCTAATTGCCCTTAGAAGCCGCCTTCTTGAACCGCTGCAGTCCTTATTCGTTTCTTGCAGTGGTTTTGATACAACTGAGTGGCTTGCTAGGCCATTTCAGAGTCAACCACATTGCTGTGGGTCTGGAGTCACATATAGGCCTGACTTGGTGAGGATGGCCGATCTCCTTCCCTAAAAGGATATAAGTGAACCAGATGGGATTTTACAACAACCCAGTAGTTATCATGGTCACCATTACTGATACTAGCTTTTCATTCTAGATTTATTTAATTAACTGAATTTAAATTTCCCCAGCTGCCATTTGAACTCACAGCTCTGAGATCATTAGCCCAGTAACATTACCACTATGCTTCCGTACCACTTTGTGGCGTTACTGGGGTTATGTAAAATAGTTCATGTTGATGATTCAAACCATGGCTGTGTTTTGAACCATCTGAAGACTGAGCTGTGGAGGAAGACTGGGGAAACTTGGGCTGTGCAGCCTGGAAAGAGGGCAAATTCAAACAGAGCTCACAGAGATATATAAAATAATAAATGGTATCGAAAAAAGTAACTTGCTACAAACTAAACCATGACAAGGAGTCTTAGGTACACACTGACAAAAGGCAAATTATAAGAGTGCTTTTAATGTAGAAAAAACCTCGCAAAGCATTTCCCAGAGGTGCAATGAACAAAATGGACACCGAGTCTAGGAAGGAGATATTAGGATGGTTGACAAAACACTCGGTTAAAGAGGTGCGTTTTAAGGAAGGCGTTAAAGGAGGAAAGGGACATGCAGAGGTGGATGGCTTTAGGGAAGGAATTCCAGAGCTTTGGACCTAGGCAGCTAAAAGCATTGTTGCCAATAGTTGGGCGAAGGACGATTTGTATACATGTCTCTCCCCCTCAGGCACACCATCCCAGTTCCTCTCACCAACTCTGATATGTGTGTCTTTGTCTCGTACACATGTATCAGTCACTGGTTCATTCTCTTCCTCTCTCTCACTGTCAGACAGATTTGGTAGATCTTCTCTCTCATGCATCCTCTTTCTTCTCTGTCTAACACATTTGCCAGTTCCTCCTTCTGGGTTGACACTTCCTCAGTCAATATGTATTGCAACATCGAACATGCATTTGCAAACATTTCCTCTTGAATATTTTTCACAAACTCATCATATTCTTTTAGAACAAGTTTACAATTCCACGATAAATTGTGAACAAAGGAATCCTTATCCCCTCCCTCTCTATCTCTCTCTCCCCACCTCGCTCTATCTCTCTCTATCTTTCTGACTGTCTCTCTCCCCATCTGTCTCTCTCTCACCCTATTTCCCTATCTCTATCTCTCTGCTTCTCTCCCCATTGCTCTTTCTCTCTGTCTCTCTCTCTCCCCTATCTATCTATCTCCCTCTATCTCTGTCTCTCTTTCCGCACTCTCTATTTCTCTCTCCCCAGCACTCTCCCCATCTCTCTTTCTCTGTGTCTCTCCCCTATCTGTCTCTCTCCCCATCTCTGTCTCTCTGTCTCTCTTCCCGCACTCTCTCTCCTCTATCTCTCTCTCTCCCCTATCTCTTTCACCTTCTCTCTCCCTCTGTCTGTCTCTCTCTTTACCCCTCCCACAGACAGTCACCAGTCTCTTGCTCTCTTCCTTGATGTTCCATGATGTGGAGATTGGACACTGCGCAACAATCGCCAGGCAGGAGTGTTACCTCCCAGTCGGGAAACACTTCAGCAGTCAAGGACATTCAGCCTCAGATCTTCGGGTAAGCATTCTCCAAGGCGGCCTTCGAGACACACGACAACGCAAAATCATCGAGCAGAAACTGATAGCCAAGTTCCACACCCATGAGGACGGCCTCAACCGGGATCTGGGGTTCATGTCACGCTACATGTAACCCCACCTGACGTATAGAGTCATCCAGACTCGAGTCGTCGTTGGCTTGTTCACAGATGTGATTTCCAGTAAAAAAAGTAAAAAGTTTAAAGTTTATGGTTTTCTATACAGACTGCAGCATTTGACACATTAGACCCCCTGTGACCCCACCTCATTGTCTTAGTTGTATTTTGCTATGTCTTTGATATAATGTCTTCCTGACTGACCTGATTGTCTCTCTGCCGAGGTGTGATAAAAGGCAGTCAGAAAGATTAACTGTAGTCGTCTGACATTGTTCTCTGCACAGGCATTGTTCTCTGTCTATATATGCTTTGCCGATTTGTATTTCTTCACTTCACCTGACGAAGGAGCAGCCGCTCCGAAAGCTTGTGATTTCAAATAAAACTGTTGGACTATAACCTGGTGTTGTGCGACTTCTCATTGAGGTTCCATGTTCACGTCAGCTCTCTCCTCCTTGCTTTCTCTCTTTCATTTCCACGCTCTCACATAGACTTGCCAATTGCTCTCTCACACACACACACAGCTCCTCTTTCTTTTCCTGATCCAAGTAGAATTAATTCCCAATTATTAATGAGTGCCTTGGAATATTGTCAGTTCAGCGCCTGTCAGTCATCTTTCCCATAATGCCAGCAGAGTTTAATTCTGATTCAGCTGCAGTCAACGATTAAAAGAGCTGAGGTATAAATATTGCAAATACCATTTATATTTATTTATAAGCAGTCGCTTAAAACCCTGATTCAAGCATAAATGCTCGAGTTAAGTAAATTATTAAAATTCAGCTGCACAGCAAATATTCTAAGAAACACAGTGAGCTGATTTTTCCAATTGTTTATGAGATGGGAGGCAACGCCAGCACTTTTTCCCAGTTTTCTTACTTCCTCACTCTCCTCTGTCTGTGCACTGACTGTCACTAAAGAAAGAACTTGCAATTATATAGCGCCTTTCACAACCTCGGGACGTCCCAAAGCACTTTACAGCCAATGAAGTACTTATTGAAGTGTAGTCACTGTTGTAATGTAGGAAACACGGCAGCCAATTTGCGCACAGCAAGCTCCCACAAACAGCAATGTGCTAACGATCAGATAATCTGTTTTTGTGATGTTGGTTGAGGGATAAATATTGGTCAGGACACCACGAGAACTCCCCTGCTCTTCTTCAAAATAGTACCAAGGGCTCTTTTACTCCATCTGAGAGAGAAGACAGGGCCTCGGTTTAACGTCTCTTCTGAAAGGTGGCACCTCCAACAGGTGCAGAACTCCCTCAGTACTGCACTGAAGTGTCAGCTGGGATTATGTGCTCAACTCTCTGGAGTGGGACTGTGAACCCACGACCTTCTGATTCAGAGATGAGAGTGCTACCACTGAGCCACGTTTGTCACCTAAGGCACCTCGCCACACATGAAGTCCTGATATCTCACCTAAGGGTCATTTATCATGTGTGAGCCCAGATGAGGAGTGTCAGCACGCTATGTGATAGTGTCACATCGGAGCCCGACTGTGTTGTCATCTGACATCTCAAACTGTACAGTGCTCTGGTCCGACAATATCTTGAGTACTGTGCCCGGTTCTGGTCACTGAGTGACTAGGGAGACATTCAAGCCCTGCAGTTGGTTCAGAGAGGAGCCATGAGGCTGATCCCGAGTGCCAGAGAACTGCATCCTGAGGAAAGACTGGAGAAACTTGGGATTTTCAGGAAGTGATCTCACAGAGGTAATTGCTCCGTGCCTTCAGCTGCCAGATCCCACTTTTGGAATTCCCATCCTAAACATCTCAGCCTTTCATCTTCCCTCTCTTCCTTAAAGACCTTCCTTAAAACCCACTTCTTTGACCAAGCTTTTGGTCACCCCTCCTAATAATCCGTGTTTGGCTTGGCATCTTTTCTTTACGCCTATGTGAAGTACCTGGGGATATGCTTTCCAATTAAAAATGCTCTATAATTGCTGTAGTAGTAATTGTAATAGTACTAATAGTAGCGGTAGTGCTAGTAATGGTAGTACTAGTAATAGCAGCAGTAATTGTAATGTAGTAAGTGTATGGAACGGTCAACCTGAAACACTACGTCAGACTAAACTGTGACTGTAGGCTCAAATAAATAAAGGGCAGATTATGCTCCAAGTGCGGGGTGGGGTGGATCTATAGGGTCTTCCTGAGCCCGGCACCTTCTCCGCTCATTCAAATCAATTTCTCAGCGGGGTCTTAATAGAGGTGTTAGGCCCCTCCTTAACATATGCAAGGGGCCTAATGCCTGTTTTAGACACCCACCCGAGACACCTAAAATAAAGGGCCCAACAATTTTATCAGTGGCCTAAATGCACTCACAGATCGGGCACAGGCCATCCCATTGCTTAATTTGTCATCGTTACACCTTTATGCGCCCAAAAATGGATGCAACGAATACCAATTTCTACCCCAGTGCCTCTGACTGTGCAGCCCTCCCTCAGTACTGCACTGAAGTGACAGCCTAGATTTTGAGACGAAATACCTGGAATGGGGTTTGAATACGATCTTCTGACTCAGAGACAAGAGTGGTACCAACGAGCCAAGCGGACACCTACTTTGGCCTCCACAACTCTCACAGTGGGCTCTAACTAAGCATAAATGTTGAAGTGTGTTGAAGTTGCAGTCTTCCCACAGGTACTGCTCTTTTTGTTGCGGCATCAACCCAACATGGAGGATAGCGCAAGGTCAGACAACAGATTATTCATTGTTCTGACTTGGTAGTGACTCTTTTCTGTGTGTCCTGTGAGATCCACACAAGAAGTTTCATCCCTTCCACCTCCCTATTACATGGAGCTCTGAGGAGGAGACCAACAATGGCATTCCATCTATAGACTGGCCAACAATCACAACCAACACGCTCTTAGTATTTAGCCTCCTCAACTCCATTCCTAACCCAACTGAACCCTCGAGACCAAGAGCAATCAAATGCTTCAAAACTTAAACTTCTGTCGCTCCCAGTGCTAACAGGGCCAAGGCAAAAAAACTTAAGCCACTTTTACACTGCCACTGTTTAGCTTGAATGCCAGGAGACCATTGTCCGTGAACCAAGTTTACAATATTAAATACAGCTTCCTTATCCCAGCCTACTTGATCATGGCTCCATGATTCTGCTGCTTGGATTAAAGGGTCTGATCTGGCAGTGTCCGAACAAACCAATATACTGAGGACACAAGTAATGCGTAATCAAATTGTACATAAAAAATACACGTGAATGGGACTGAACACTAAAAATGATGTGATGAAAAATAAAATTCTCAAGGAGCAGATGTAAACACATGCAGAGAGTGTTTACATATTTATATAGCGCCTTTTACATCCTCAAGATGTCCCAAAATGCTTTACAGCCAATTAAGTAGTTCTTGAAGTGTAGCAACTGTTGTAGTGTAGGAAACTACAGCAGCCAATTTACACACAGCAAGATCCCACAAACAGTAATGAGATAATAATCTGTTTTAGTGATGTTGGTTGAGGGATAAATATTGGCCCAGAACTCCCCTAGTCTTCTTTGCATAGTGCCAGGGGATCTTTTACATCCACCCAAGAGGGCAGACAGGGCCTCGGATTACTGTCTCATCTGAAAAATAGCACCTCTGACAGTGCAGCACTCCCTCAGTAGTGTCAGCCTGCACTCAGGAGCGTCAACCTAGATTTTGTGCTCAAGTCTCTGGAGTGGGACTATAAACCCACAATCTCCTGACCCAGAGTCAAGAGTGGTACTACTGAGCCAAGGTTGACACCTAGTAGTGGACACTTTAGTCTGCATAACGTATGTTAGATACAGGCAGAGTAAGGGAGGACTTTGTCCTGCATTGTGTAGGTTACATACAATAGCTGGGATAATAAGCATTGACGGCAGCAATAGTAAGGTGCACTGCACTAACCTCTTCCCACCCACGTTATTCCTGATGTTATGCCTGTCTCTACCTGCCTACCTACCCAACTCCTGAAGCTCCAACCTGCTCTATCTGCCCACCTTCCTGATTCCCGATGCTCTGATTGCTTCTTCCTGCTGCCTAATTCCCATTGGTTTGTCTTTCTCTTCCTGCCTTGCTGACTCCCAGTGATTAGACTCACTATAACTGTGAGGTCTCCCATTGTGCATTTCCAGTATCGAGCTCATCCCAATTGTCCTTGTGTGGGTTAGGACAGACTTCTTGTGGGAACGTGGCTGCAGATGAAGGTGCTAGGCTGAAAGTAGCCCCATGGCCATACTACATGTACCATTACTGTACACTATCTCTTCAAGCAAATCAAGGTTTCGGCACCAATGCTGGGGTGCAGGAGGAGCAGCTGGTACCCTAGTGTTAATATGTTAACCGAGTCAAATTTATCACTTTCCAAGGAGTCATCCCGTCAGTCACTATGACTCCCTGAAGCCCAGGAAATTTGAATCCACTGATTATTTGACTGCAAAGGGCAAGCGGTCCACCAGCTGGCAAGTCCCAGTGGGAATATTGAAGGCTTAATTCATTCTTGGGATGTGGGGGGTCACTGGCAGGGCCGGCACTTATTGCCCATCCCTAGTTTCCCTGAAAAGATGGTGATGGGCCTTCTTGAATCACTGCTGTGGTTTTGGTACAACAGAAGGCAGTTAAGAGTCAACCACGTTGGTGTGGGAATGGCGTCACACATAGGCCAAACCGGGTAAGGACGGAAGATTTCCTTCCCTAAAGGCTATTAGTGAACTTCATGGTCACTTTTACTGATGCCACCTTCTTATTTTCAGATTTTTAAAAATTATTTCAAATTTGCAAACTGCTGTTGTGGGATTTGAACTCTCAGAGCTGAATTTTGCCGGCGCTCAGAGGGCGGGTTCGGAGGCGGGTCTACTGTCAAATCCAAATGATTGACAGCGGGCCGGTATCCCGCTCTAAATCCGCCTCCTTGTGAGTTTCCCCTAGTGCCGGTTCTACCTGCGCTTTGCAGACACGGCACTAAGTGGCGGGTCAGGCAATTGTGCTTGGTAGGAGGGTGTTTAAAGTAATTAAATCCCCATTTTAGCAGGCACAAAGTTTTCCACGAGGTTCCCGTCACTCGGGGATCACGCCAGGTAAGTATGTCGGGTTCTGAACAACTCTCCATTTCTTTCAATAGGTCACAGCTGCAAAAGTGGTTTAAAACCTGCCATTTTACAGCTGGACAGTTTCCAATCTCAGAAGCTTCAGGCTTGAGTATTTGGAACAGATTTTGAAGCTTTATGCATTTGGGAAGTGTTTGCAGTAAACTCTCTATTCACTGTCACCTCCTTGCAACATCATATCTAACCCTTGATAGATTGGTTCTGTCATCTGAACTTCACCTGCCATATGAATCATCAGAATGGACACAATTTATGCTCTGTCACCTTGGTCCTCCGAATCTGATGACGATCAGCCACACCAGCAGCAGCAACAACAAGAGCGCCAACCTTCTCCTCAACCACCTGATGCTGCACAGGGCAGAGGGCATCAGCGCAGGGCTGCACCGCGTCGGAGGCCATACCCCCAAAACAGGGTATACAGGCAGAGGATGAGCTTCCTCAACAGGCAACCGATGCCCTTTTTAACAAGTCCGCAAATTATATCCATTTTGCCACTGATGAAGCCACTGTCAATGAACGTGCGCTTGGCTTTGCCGCTCTGGCTGGCTTCCCACAGGTGCAGGGAGTCATCGACTGCACACACGTGGCCATCAGGGCACCCCACCACAACCCAGTAGCATTTGTTAACCGTAAGGGCTTCCACTCCCTCAACGTTCAGCTGGTCTGCAATCATAGGAAGATTATCATCCATGTGTGCACCAAGTTCCCTGGCAGCTGCCATGACTCGTACATCCTGCGCCATTCCACCATCCCTCAGCTCTTCGCACCGCCAAACAGTCTGGGCGGCTGGCTGCTTGGAGACAAGGGCTATCCCCTGAAGACGTGACTCATGACATCTTTGAGGAGATCAACAAATGAGCCTGAGGGACGTTAGAATCAAAGCCACATCTCCCCGAGAAGTGTCATCGAACAGACAATAGGCTTGCTCAAAATGTGCTTCAGGTGCCTCAACAGATCTGGAGGAGCCCTTCAGTGCGCACCAGCTAGGGTCTCACGAATAGTCGTCGTCTGCTGCGCCCTGCACAACATAGCGTAGCAGCGAGGATTAGTACTGGATGAGGAAGACACCGCTGAGCGCGGAGCCTCATTGGAGGACGAGGAGGCTCACCATGAGGCTGGTTACGAGGATGAGGAACACCTGGACGAGCCGGCGATCCCATTGCGACCAGTATGCGAGCACATTGCTACCCATCACGCCAGGGACACCCTTATCAATGGCAGATTTCAATAACTTCATGCAGCTCATACATGTGGCTGCCACCCATGTACACAGGTTTGCATCACCCAACACCAACACCATGCAGCAGTCAAACAATGATTCATCCCTTGTTTGACTCTCACCACCATTGCTGGGTGTGAAATGAGCCCTGACCCTGCCACTTCTATTTCATCACACAAATTTGCCAACGACCCCCAAATGTGACAATTAGATGATTTATTAACAGCACTTCATAGAATACTAACATGACATTGATAAAGAAAGACACACCCGAGTGACTACCCTTGTGACTATTTGTGTGGGATCTTTCTTTTCCTGGTGCTTCTGCGTCGTGCTACCCCTGCGGCTTCAGCAGAGGTAGAGGCAGCCTCCTCATCATCGTGCTGCACCTGCTTAGACGTCTTTGGCGGTCGTCCTCTGGGTTTAGGAGCCATTGATGGCTCCGCCAAAGTCTGCTCCTCCTGCGACTGTGCATGCGCTCAGACTCGGCCATCACTGTCCGGCGAGGCATCTAGGGCTCTGCCCGAGGGGTTGGCAAGGGGGTGGAAGTCAGAGCGCTTGGAGCGGAGCCCCCCATTTCCAAGTCCCCTTCCACCATCATCCCTCTCATGGGCCACCCGCACTTCCCTGCTAGCAAGTAGCTGGAGAGCACGTTGCTGCACATCAGTGGGGCCATGAGGGCCCACCTCTACACTGACATCCCTCCTACAAAGGACGTCTATGAGCCTCTGGTTTCTCTCCTCCATAGATGCCCATCTCTCCTCCATTTTTCCCTCCCAGAAACAAGCTGCCATGAGAGCCGGGCCACCTCAGTCCCATGAGCCTTTTATAGCCCAGCAGCGGCCAACTGCCTCTAGCAATACTGGCCCTCAGGGTGCACCTAGGCAAAGCAGTGGAATAGGAGAAAGAAAAATATGTTTAGACACTTAGGTGAAACGCAGTGTGAAGAGAGAGTAAGTTGTCTTATGATCACTTTTGAGTTCCTTGTATTAAAGGAGACTATGCCCTTATTTTATACTCAGTTATTCATGGAGATTCTTCTTATACTGGAAAGGGTGCACCTATTCCATGCTGACTTATCCAATCAGATGATTAAGACTTGCATGGTTATGTAGCGCCAAGGAAGTCAGATGTGATACGATGTGACATTTTAGGATGGGTACCGGACTGAAGGATTTGCTATTTATTTGAAGTGGGAGAGAAGGGGTTGTGGCGAAGGTTAAACAGATGAGAACATTTCATTGATAAGTTGAGTTCTGATGCCCCTTGCAGCTGTCGCTGAGGAGTCTTTCCAACTGCTTTAAAAGCTCTTCTGTAACTCCAGCAATCTCGCTGAAAGGTTCTTCAGGTTCCAAAGTATTGCACTTCCACCAGTATCAGCCAATATTAGCAACAGGTCTGCCTCTTTTAGTTCATTCTGTTCCGTATAATGGATATAACGTGCTGGCAAGTAATATTCACGCCACACAAGTGCCAGGCAGTAACCATCTCCAACAAGCGAGAGTCTAACCATTGACATTCAGTGGCATTACCATGACCTAATCCCTCACCATTGGGGTCGCCATTGACCTGAAACTCAACTGGACCAGCCACATATATGCCGTGGCGACTAGAGCAGGTCAGAGGCTGGGTATTGTGCGGCAAGTGTCTCACCTCCTGACTCCCCAAAGCCTCTCCACCATCTACAAGGCACAAATCAGGAGCATAATGGAATACTCTCCACTTGCCTGGCTGAGTGCAGCTGCAACAACACTCAAGAAGTTTGACCCCATCCAGGACAAAGCAGCCCACTCCATTGGCAATCCATCCACCACTTTACACATCAACTTTCTGCACCACCATTGAAGGAGAAGGGCAGCAGGTGCATGAGAACACCAATATCTCCAAGTCCCCCTCCAAGTCACACACCATCCTGACTTGGACATATATCGCCGTTCCTTCATCGTCGCTGGGTCAAAATCCTGGAACTCCCTCCCTAACAGCACCTTCACCACACGGACTGCAGTGGTCCAAGAAGAAGGCTCACCACCACCTTCTCAAGGGCAACTAGGAATAGGCAATAAATCCAGCCTTGCCAGCGATTCCCATATCCAGAGAATGAATTTAAAAAAAACCTTGGTTCCATTGGAGCACAAGTCCTGGGGTATGGGGGTTCCAATTCTGTTCTGCCTCATTATAATTTATGGTAATAAGTTCCCAGCAGCATCAGTGAGCGCACGAATAGGGGGGCCTCAGATCGAGTCACAGGTTACAGCGCAGCCATTACAGGACATTAAACTCAGCAGTGTTGGTCCTTGCCCTCGGACCCACCTCCAAGAAATCCTGTACACTCAGAAACACAGCAAAAGCAGCACATAAATTCGAGGCCCATATCTTTTGATATTTGTTCAAGTGTGCGTGTCTGGAGGTGTAAATAAAGCTTATTCATTGGACAGTTTCCTCAGTCAACATGTAGCGTGATACTGAGCCATGCAGGCAACAAGGGACCCAGATTCAGTCCTTGGTCTGTGCTGAATTAGCTCTAATTGCACTCAGCGCCCCTTAAGGAAAATCGGGTGTTGTTCCTGCTCACGATCACTATCAGAAGTTTGGGGGGGTCAAGTCCCACTCCAGGGGCTTGAGCATAAAATCCAGGCTGATGCTTCAGTGCAGTACTGAGGGAGTGCTGCACTGTCGGAGGTGCGATAATTCGGATGAGACATTAAACCGAAGCCCCGTCTGCCCTCTCAGGTGGATGTAAAAGATCCCATAGCACCATTTCAAAGAAGAGCAGGGGCGTTCTCCCTGGTGTCCTGGCCAATGTTCATCTCTCAACCAACTCCTAAAAGCAGATTATCTGGTAATTATCACATTGTTATTTGTGGGAGCTTGCTGTGCGCAAACCGGCTGCCGCGTTTCCTACATTGCAACAGGGACTCCACTTCAAAAAAGTATTTCATTGGCTGTAAAGCGCTTGGGGAGTGTCCTGAGGTCATAAAAGGTGCTATATAAATGCAATTCCTTCTTTCTTTCAAATGTGTCTTGTGGATTTAAGGATCAGGCAGGACTTGGGATTCAACCCCACAGGCAGAGAGGATTAGGATGACGTAAACAGCCGCTAACAAACGACTGCGGAATGAATATAAATACTTCCCCGAAGAAGCTGGTATCTCGGCAATAGTGAACTGTTTCGGGCTACAAGCTGAAGCGGGGACTGCAGGCTGCCAATTGTCTGGTATGATCCTTCACCTGCGGATTCACGCACAGCAGGAGCAGCATTGACACGTTCTGGTCTGTCTGTCAGGTAGTTCAGGAGCAGGCCTGAGCAGCGGGGGTTCATTTTCTCTCAATTTGACCTTTAAATTGGACCCTAATCATCCCCGTAGGGGGAACAGCACTTTGTAATCCCCCCCGCTTATGGGATACCATTTTCCTGAACCGCAGGATTCCGCCAATCCAACACGGAGCCTGACAAGCCGGGCGCTGACAATGTGTGAAATGGAGTGAGTCAGGGGCCTCAGCAGGAAAAAACCTTTGTGCTGCCTCTCGGCAGGTGAGCGCTCAGAGCTCCGGACCACACACGGCCTTCCCTTAGAAATCCAAGGTACAGGCATCCTACCCCCAGACCGCGCCGTTTTTACGGCTGAATTGGGTATGGAGTCCCTGGATGTTCTCGCCAGTTAGTTAATTTCAAAGTACATCCTACTCCAGCGGGCTGCAAAGAAAAGGGAGGCGCGTTGGAAATGTGAGGGCCTGAAAGTGTTTTTTGTGCTCGGACAAAGGGCTGCTGGGCTATGATGGACTTCTGCTTGACTGGAGCTCAATGGAAGTGGCCCCAGCCATGGGCTGTGCTCTCATTGAGGCTGGGTCCAGCTGTTGCCAACAAAGAGGCCGCTCTCGATTGGAAAATGGCACGCCACTGAAGCCCTGCTTTGTTTCAATTATTTTCCCACTATGGGAGAAAGTGGCTGCTCAGAAGGAAGGGAAGCCTTGATTAGCCGAGATCCCTCAGAAGCGTGTGATGCGCGAAGAAGAAAATAAAAAAAGGGTGGTGGGGGGGGGGGGTTGGTTTGATCCTGAGCATGCGCCAGCTCCGATAGTTTCAGCACAGACGGCCTGGCCTGATGGACAGCCTCCCTTTCACGCTCCAACACAGGAATCGTTTCGGCAAATTAGCACAAGTCAATGCCACTTAAACAAATCCCTAATGAAATATTACTGCAACTGAAACAAACCAAAATGAAACAGTCCTCTCCCCTGCCGATCCCGAGTCAATCTCACTCATTAAAAGGAACTTTAGCTGTAAGTTCTAGTTCAATACTTTTTATGGGCCAGGACACATGCCACCGTATAATTCAACGCTTCGCTGAAATCTCTCATAGGAAAATCTCAGATGCCCAGTTTATATACAATTCATTAAAATAAAATTCAATATAATTAAAAGCAAAGAATAAATTGTGGGAAATAATAATTACTGGGAGGGATTTTTTTTGTGAATAAGTTTTGGTCATGTAATCAATGTCTGTCATGTGCCATTATTCACACAAAGGGTAGTGGAAATCTGGAACTCTCTCCGCCAAAAAGCTGTTGAGGCTGGGGGGGGGGGTTGGGGGTCAATTGAAAATTTCAAAACTGAGAGGGATAGATTTTTGTTAGGTAGAGGGTATTGAGGGTTTACGGAACCAAGGCGGGTAAATGGAGTTAAGATTCAGATCAGCCATGATCTAATTGAATGGTGGAACGGGTTCGAGGGGCTGAATGGCCTGTTCCTGTTCCTATTAACGCCGCAGGGTAAATCTAGCGAGGGCCCACACTGCGGTCAAGGCCTCGCCTGCAGCCAGTGTGTACTGGAAAAGCTGATGGGTGCTGTTGCATGCGAGGCCCAGCTGACGGGACAGGGCCTAGTAAAATTTACCCACATTTGTCAGCTCCTTGGCTCAGTTTATAAAAGCCTATAATGAACTGTACAGACCTGGAAGGTCCCATGTTTGATTCCTGGTCTATGTTGAGTTTGCTGATCTTACCCAGGATGATACGAGTGCAGGAGGGAGCTGAGAAAATAAGGCAGCCCGCCCGCCCCTGATTATTAACCAGTCGCCTGCTGGAAAGTGCGCACGTGCAGACTTTGGGTGAGTTTTGCCCTGAAGGGACCTCCGTTTCTTTTTCGATCCTTAAATCACATTGCCCTCGCAACGCCATTATCAGCTCGCACTTCCAGCAAGTTACAGAGCAAAAAAATTCTCGAGCTAAAGGGTGTCTCAAAAAGTCTAACTAATGGCGCCCCATTCATAGAAACATAGAATCTAGGAGCAGGAGTAGGCCATTCAGGCCCGTCGAGCCTGCTCCACCATTCAATACGATCATGGCTGATCATCCAAATCCAGTACCCTGTCCCTGCTTTAATCCCCACAGTACACATATCCCACCCTACCCCCGTAACCCCACGTATTTAATTCCCCCTAACATATCCCATCCTATCCCCATAACATCACATATTTAATCCCCCCTAACACTAAGGGTCAATTTATCATAGCCAAATCAACCTAACCCGCACATTTTTGGACTGTGAGGAGGAAACCAGAGCACCCGGAGGAAACCCACGCAGACACGGGGAGAATGTGCAAACTCCACACAGACAGTCACCTGAGGTCAGATTCGAACCCAGGTCCCTGGCGCTGTGAGGCACCAGTGCTAACCACTATGCCACCGTGTTGCCCAGCAAGATCCAGCCCAAAATAAGCAATACATGCTCGGAACTTCTGCTATGAGGCAAATTCCTCTCAGAGTATAAGTATATTTAGTTCCGTCTGTACAGCTGTCTCTTACAAGCTGGAAGTCATAGTTTTGTGTCACTTTGTGTAAGGGAAGTGTCTGTAACAGATGGAATTAAATGCAAAAGAGAAAGGATGCTTCAAATGGTTCCTGACAAAAACATCCTTTGTGAAAGGAACGTACTGAGAGGTTTAGGCAGTTGTGCCTTTGTCTCACAGTTTGATTAACCTGTTGCATCCCAAGTTGAATCAGTTACATGGTAGATTTCCCTTCTTATTCAACCCCTCCAATTCTATCCTCTTGAAGGCACGGACTATTGCTGAGGTATGGTTCCACTGGTACTGGTCAGTCTCTGATACCTCACCCAAGTGACCATTCGAGCCGAGACAGAAACCGGGCGATGGGGGCAGTTAAAATGGTGCGGGGGTCCTACCCAATCCACTCCTGCCGTTAATCATGTCAGCTGCAGCTCAGCACTCCCACTTCTGTGTCAGAAGGTTCTGGGTTCAAGTCCCACTCCAGAGACTTTGAGCACATGATCCAGGCTGACACTTCAGTGCAGTGCTGAGGGAGTGCTGCACTGCCAGAGTGCGCCATCTTTCAGATGAGACGTTAAACCGAGGCCCTGTCTGCCCTCTCAGGTGGGCATAAAAGATCCCATGGCACTATTTAGAAGAAGATCAGGGGAGTTCTCCCCAGTGTCCAGGCCAATATTTATCCCTCAACCACCATCACTAAAAATCAGATTATCTGGTCATTATCACATCGCTGTGTGTGGGAGCTTTCTGTGTGCAAATTTGCTGCCGCGTTTCTTATATTACAACATTGACTACACTTCAAACTGCGTTTTGAATAAGATTATTCATGTCTATGAAATGCAAGAGTTAGCTCTATCTGCAGATGTGCACACACTTGAATATCGAACGGAATTTAACTGCTGCTTTTGATGAGTATCTGAGTGCGCGGACCCATTACTGATGAGATTCCACCCTGTAATGGCTGCGCTGTAACTTGCCTGTTAATACCGGGCCTCACAAGGAAACCTTGGGCCTCCCCTTGCCCTGGGTTTCCCCCTCCCCCGATCGCCCGCCCCCCCCCCGCCACCCCCTTCACCCAACCATACCCCCGCCCCCAATGCCACTTTCCTGACTGCCAGGGACCGCTGCCGCTGTTCCCCGGGTGTGGCCTCCTGCCCGAGACCTTCCGCTCCCGCCCGCCGGCCTGGGGGTGCATCTGGCTGGGTTCGGGCGGGACCGCAATGAATGTTATGATAATGAGGCCCAGCCGTTAAGATCGGTGGAGCTTCCACATCGCCGGACTCACCGGGACCGGGCTCGCTTGCACATTACCCCTCCCCCCTTTAAAATCAGGGCCATGGTGACTGACGGGATGACTCCCTGGAACATGGGAAATTTGAATCAGTTGATGTAACTGGTTATGGGGGACAAGCTGGCCACTGGCAACAAGCAGCCTCAAATGAGGCCAAAGTTATCCTCTCAGATTGATGGAGCATGGCACCCCCATTAACACTAGAGTACCAGTTGCTCCTCCTGCACCCCCTATATTAGTGCCTAAACCTTGATTTGCTAGGCCCTAAGCTGTGGAATTCCCTCCCTAAGCCTCTCCGCCTCTCTACCTCTCTCTCTTCCTTTAAGACGCTCCTTAAAACCTACCTCCTTGACCAACCTGTCCTAATATCTCCTTATGAGGCTCGGTGGCAAATTTTGTTTGATAACGCTCCTGTGAAGCGCCTTGGGAGGTTTCACTATGTTAAAGGCGCTATATAAATGCAAGTTGTTGTTGTTGTTGTTGTTTGAAGAGATGGTGCACAGTAATGGCGCATGCTATATGGCCCTGGGGCTACTTGCAGTCCACCACCTTCAGTGTGCCAGTGCAGCCTTCGGTCGCCTGAGGAAGAGAGTGTTTGAAGACCAGGACCTCAAACCCGGCACTAAGCTCATGATCTACAGAGCAGCAGTGATACCCGCCCTGCTGTATGCCTCAGAGACATGGACCATGTACAGCAGGCACCTCAAAGCACTGGAGAGGTACCACCAACACTGCCTCTGCAAGATCCTGCAAATCCATTGGCAGGATAGGCGCACCAACGTCAGTGTTCTCGCTCAGGCCAACATCCCCAGCATCGAAGCTTTGACCACGCTCAATCAGCTCCGATGGACGGGTCACATTGTCCGCATGCCCGATACGAGACTCCCAAAACAAGCGCTCTACTTGGAGCTCCGGCACGGCAAGAGAACCCCAGGTGGGCAGAGGAAATGCTTCAAGGACACCCTCAAAGCCTCCTTGAAAAAGTGCAACATCCCCACCGACACCTGGGAATCCCTGACCCAAGACCACACAAAGTGGAGGAGAAGCATCCGGGAAGGCGCCGAACACCTCGAGTCTCTTCGCCGGGGAGCAAGCGGAAGCCAAGCGCAGGCAGCGCAAGGAGCGCACATCAACCCAAGCACCCCACCCACCCGCCCCTTCAACCACCGTCTGCCCCACCTGTGACGGAGACTGTCGGTCCCACATTGGACTCATCAGTCACCTGAGAACTCATTTTTTAATGTGGAAGCAAGTCATCCTCGGTTCCGAGGGACTGCCTAAGAGACCACCTTCATCTGTAGTCGAGTTCCCACAATAAGTCTGTGCCTGCCCAGGCAAAGACAATTGTTCTTTATAAATGGGTTTACAATTTATTTCATTCACAGGTAGTGTTTAGAAAAACCCTTCTGCCCGCGTGTCATAAACAGAGGAAGTTGTGGCCAACTCAGGTGCCAATATCCGCTCCTTAATATCACTGTGCCAAGACCAGCCTGCTCTGAACCTCTCCCTGCTAACAGAGGCGATGTTATGCTCGTTTGTTGATGTAGCTGGATTTCCAAAGGGAGCATATAATCGGTTTATGTTTTTAAACCTCGCTTAAAATTAATGCTCTTCCCAAAAAAAAATATATAAAGATGCCGAACTTGATTATTGGAGTTGCCAGCTGTTTTAAAGCTTCGTTTAATTTAATAATTGCCCACTCCGAGGCAGGCTTAGTTGTGGTGCCGATTAGTCGAGTGTCTGCAGTTGTGAAGAACTGACATTGTTACTCTGCAGCCAGAGAAACAGCGCGTCAATGTGTTCAGTCTCTGAGACTCAATGTCCTGTCAACACAACAGAGCAGCTGACCCTCCGTCGTGACAGGCAACTCTCTGAAGGTGCATTGTTGTCAGCAATTTCTGGTTTGCAAGTGACGTGCAAATCTGTCACAATGTTTACAATAAACAGCCCCTTTGTGCGGTGTTAGCGAGGAGAATCTTCATAGAAGAGATTGCCACGTTTTAAACTGTTCAAAAATACCTGAATAGGGTTAAAACAAGGTCCTTTAACTCCTGGGATCTGATGCTCACCACGGTGGACACTTTTTAATCTCCCTCATACCATCCCGCTGAACCCTATGCAGTGCGTCAATAAATGTGAGAAGTCGCACAACACCAGGTTATAGTCCAACAGCTTTATTTGAAATCACAAGCTTTCTGACGAAGGAGCAGCGCTCCGAAAGCTTGTGATTTCAAATAAAGCTGTTGGACTATAACCTGGTGTTGTGCGACTTCTCACATTTGTCCACCCCAGTCCAACACCGGCATCTCCACATCAGTGCGTCAATATACCATTAGAGGTAGGGTATGGAACGCCATACACAGCTTTGTTAAGATGCACATCGCCCACACTTGTCCACATATCAACAGCAAGCTGGGATTGTTCTCCTTGGAGCAGAGAAGGTTGAGAGAACATTTGATAGAGGTGTTCAAAAATCATGAGGGGTCTGGACAGAGTAGATAGAGGGCAACTGTTCCCATTGGCAGAAGGGTCAAGAACCAGAGGACACAGATTTAAGGTGATTGGCAAAAGAACCAAAGGTGAGGTAAGAAAAAACTTTTTTACGCAGCAAGTGGTTAGGATCTGGAATGAGCTGCCTGAGAGGGTGGTGGAGGCAGACTCAATCTTATCTTTCAAAAGGGAGTTGTATAAGTACCTGAAGGAAAGAAATTTGCAGGGCTACGGGGAAAGGGCGGGGGAGTGGGACTCGCTGAAGTGCTCTTGCAGAGAGCCAGCACGGGCCAAATGGCCTCCTTCTGTGCTGTAACCGTTCTATGATTCTGTGATTCTATGAGCTGCACATTCATTCTATGCGAAGACCCTTGGGCCATTTCTGAGAGCTGCAATAAGGTGCAAGTTCCTTCTAAAAATGTAAGTCCTTCAAAGCATTTCCCATCTCAATGTTGTTTTCATTGTGTTCCTGCAGATTGCCCTGATGCTGTAGGAGATGGTCCCTCCTGGTTTGGGATTACGGCACATAGCGGAGGCAGTGTAGAAGGGAGAGACGGGATGGGGTAGTGAGCTGTCCTTTTAGTTCTGCAGTCTTGCATCTTGCCCACATAGATGGGGTGAAAGTCTTCTCTCACTGATGGATGTTAGAGTCCAAAGACAAAATGGGATGAATTTTTATGATAATCCAACAACTTCATGGTCACTTTTACTGATACCAGCTTTTTATTTCCAGATTTTCCTCAGACTGAATTCAAAATCTCAAACTGCCATGGTGAGATTTGAACTCCTGTTCTCTAGATTATTAGTCCAAGCCCCTGGATTACCTGTCCAGTAACATAATCACTACACTACCGTACTCCTAACTAGCCCCTACTGCCAACTCAACTGAAATCATCTAACCCTGAACAGACTAAGAGCCAAACCAGATCTGTAAAGCTCAGCTACGCACTATAAGTTCCCTGAGGCATCGGCAAAGCCTATGATAATCCGACAACAACAATATTATACACCCGACCTTCAACGGGATGTCTGTGCACTGGAGACAGTTCAGGTAAATGACAAGAATAATTCTGGGACTTACTTATTTTACTAAATTATCTAGACTCTTAGGGCTAGAAATTGGCCTCATTTGCGCCTCCCGTTATCGCCTCCGGAGGGCGGTAATCACTTACCGACCGGGCGCGGCGAGAAGATCGACTCCCACTGTATTCGGCGGGAGGTTTGCGGTGGCGGTATGGCGTTGCGTCCCGATCGTCCCGGTAGCGCCCCGGACCCAAACTTCGGTTCCGCCCCCTGCAGCATCGCCGGGCGACAACACCGGCAGCTGCAGGAGGCGTTGTTCGGGAGGCCGGGCACTTCGGGGGCGATACTTAAAGGCGAGGTGGCCGAGGTAAGTTTTCTTCTCCAGCGCTCGATCAGCCCGGCACTCTGCTGCACTGCATCGGGCTGATCGGGCCGGATCGCGGCTGCCGTCGGGGACCAGGTAAGTTTTCCTTCTGCAGAGCCGGCAGCGATGGCCCTTCCCTTTAAGGGAGGGAAGGAGCCCTCCAATGTGGCAGTGCTGCTCACCTACCGCCCCGCCTGCTGCCTGCTGCCTGCTGCGCTCCAGGAAGGAAGTGAAGCTTGAATTAGCGCTCCACTTCCTTCCTGGAGCGCAAACGCCAAATTTTTTAAAAGTTGAAAAGCATTTAGCACCTGGTGCTAATTTTTTCAACTTTTAAAAGTTAGCTTCCCAAACGGGGCGATACCGAATTTCCCCCCCCTTAGAAATGGATTTGGTTTCAATGGAGAAAAAAAATTGAAAGGCGACATTAAAATGTGAAAAGCACAGATAATGGATGCCTCTTCCCACAATGCACTGAATTCAAAATCCTCGGCCTAGTTTATAAATCCCTCCACAGCCTCACCTCTTCCCATCCCTACGACTTCTCCAGCCCTATTGGCCAGCATGCCGCCTTCACTCCAGCTACCTTTGTTTCCCCCCCACCCCCGAACACTCCATCAGTGGCAGAGACTTCAGCCATTTGGGCTCCATAGTGTAAAACCCGCTCCCCGAAACCCTCTCCGCGGTATCTTGCTACATCTTTCCACTGCTTCAAAAGCTTCCTTGAAACCTCCTCTTCGACCATGCCTTTGATCACCTCGCCTAAACCTTCCACTGTCGCACAGCCTCTTTTACTATATTAAAGGTGCTATATCAATGCACCGTGTTGTTGCGGCAGTGTGGATGCAAGCAGAACAAGGAGTCACGCCAACAATGTTAACAAGATTCTAAATACTAGAAGGTAGATTTTGTTCCCATACAGTAGTGGATATATGGAACAGACTCCTACTTAAAGCAGTTCATTTTTTTCTCCCCATCTCTTCTGAAAGTGATGACTCATCCTCTCATACTGGGGTACAGCTCTCTGGATCCTGGCATCCCCCAGTATCTCACCCAAGTGGCTATTCCTCATACATAATAAAGACTTGCATTTATATAGCGCCTTTCACGACCTCAGGACATCCCGAAGCAGTCTTATGAAGTGGAGTCACTGTTGTAATGTAGGAAACGCGGCAGCCAATTTGCGCACAGCAAGCTCCCACAAACAGCAACGTGATGATGACCAGATAATCGCTTTTTAGGTGTTGGCTCGGAGATAAATATTGGCAGGACACTGGGGAGAAATCCCCTGCTTTTCTTTGAAATAGTGCGATGGGATCTTTTACGGCCACCTGAGAGGGCAGACGGGGCCTCGGTTGAACATCTCATCCGAAAGACGGCACCTCCGACAGTGCAGCACTCCCTCACTGGAGTATCAGCCTGGACTGACTCCCTTCTGACTCAGAGACGAGAGTGCAATCACTGAGCCACAGCTGATGAGTTTAGACAGTGTGGCCTTGATTTTCCAACCAGTCTTATCTTAACCACAGCTTCCGATCTTGCTGGTGTCAATAAGATATTTGACAACAGAGAGCATCACAGCTGATCACAATCCTGTTTCCATCCAGCATCCAAACACATGTTTCCCAGCAGGACTCCTGTGATACTAATCACAACCAGGCTGAATTTTCCCTTCTAGCTTGGTGGCACTAGAGCTACTTGTGACCCCACCTCACCTGAGATCATCTAACTCACCGCAAATCGGGGATCGAAACCTGGGTTCGGGTTGGTCTACTTGTCTTAGCACCATACTAGATGGCGTACATAACCACAGAGACATTGGAGGAGTTCGGGACTCAATGGTTTATTTCCATTGGCTTCCCAATCCACGCCCTATATGTCTGCCTTCTAACCCTAACCAGCTCACTTAACACCGGGGAATGAACACCACACTCTTTCAGTGCGTTCACAGTCAAGGGGGGGAAAAAAACCACCAAAAACTCATGGAAACTGGAAAAAGCCAATGACAAATTTAGATGTCAGGGAACGGCCAGGAAAAGCACCAAGAATGTAGGCACACTGTCACCATGGTAACACTCAGATCACTAACGATGCTCATGCGATTTTTTTTCTCTAACCATGTTTACCACCTCCCCCACTTCGAAATCTCCCACATTCCAATTCAATGCGTTGTACAGTGTAACTTTTTACCAGGGATTTGTGGGGGTGGAGGGGAGGGGGGGGGGGGGGGCGCAAGCGGGAAGTCTAAAGCTTTTTTTTACCTCCCAGTACGGTTTGGTGGAATTCCCCTGCTGAGTATTCTTGTTCGCCTTGAGACAGCGTCTTGCTGCAACAAGAACCAAAATCTTCTGTTGTACCCCAGGATGTTGGTTAAAAAAAAACCTCTGTAACGCGAACAGGCCTTTCATTTTGTAAACGCGATCCGCTTCGATTAATGAGACATTGTCCCTCCTGCTCGTCAAGATAATTAAGACCCATGCAAAAATGAAACTGAGTCGATGGCTAGGCACATTGTCCTTCCGTGAAAGCTCTTTTTGTGGAGTGGAGTTTTAGCTGTGTTGGGCTAGTGTGTTGTTATGGTGGGGGGGTTTTTTGCCTTTATTTAGTATGGAACTGATCACTTTCCGATCTTTTTGTGAAAGTTTTAATTGATTTGTGTGCCTAGACATGGTGGGTTCAAGTCCCACTCCAGGGACCTGAGCACATAAAGCTAGGCTGACACTCCAGTGTAGTGCTGAGGGAGCGCTGCACTGTCGGAGGTGCCGTCTTTCGGATGAGACGTTAAACCGAGGCCCCGTCTGCTCTCTCAGGTGGACGTAAAAGATCCCAAGGCACTATTTCGAAGAAGAGTAGGGGATTTCTCCCGGTGTCCTGGGCCAATATTTATCCCTCAACCAACATAACAAAAACAGCTTATCTGGTCATTATCACATTGCTGTTTGTGGGAGCTTGCTGTGCGCAAATTGGCTGCCGCGTTTCCCACATTACAACAGTGACTACACTCCAAAAGTACTTCATTGGCTTTAAAGCGCTTTGAGACGTCTGGTGGCCGTGAAAGGCGCTATAGAAATGCAAGTCTTTCTTATATGAAGTTCAATTTGTCGTGTAACCGCTGTTAAGCCGTGCTTACGTTGCGCTCAGACCTGTGGTCGTGGGGCCTGCTCCCCAGCTCCCCACGCCTAAACTTGCAAGGATTTGCTCAGGTTGGTTTCTGGGAAGGTCCAGCGAAAACATCGTGAAAGCAGCTTTAGTGAGATTAGCGAATTAGCAAATTGCAAAATAGTAAAATGAATGGCACCTTTAAACTGATCTGGAGAGGGGAGGGAATAGGGGATGGACAGGGACAGTATAATGGTTGGACAGAGGATGGGATAGCAGGTGGGCAGGAGAGTATATGACTGCGTGTAGGCTAGGGGATGGACAGGGTGTAGGATAGGAGTTGAGCAGGGGGTAGGATAACAACAACAACAACTTGTATTTATATAGCGCCTTTAACATAGTAAAACGTCCCAAGGCACTTCACAGGAATATTTGAAGACAAAAAATTTGATACCGATCCACATAAGGTTAAATTAGGGCAGGTGACCAAAAGCTTGGTCAAAGAGGTAGGTTTTAAGGAGCGTCTTAAAGGAGGAAAGAGAGGTAGAGAGGCGGAGAGGTTTAGGCAGGGAATTCCAGAGCTTAGGGCCTAGGCAACAGAAGGCACGGCCACCAAAGGTTGAGCGATTATAATCAGGGATGCTCAAGAGGGCAGAATTAGAGGAGCGCAGATATCTCAGGGGACTGAGTTCTGATGTTTGCTTGGCTGCTGATGAAATTAACTGAAAACCTTAATAACTAACATCTGGACGTCATGACCCCGATATTTACGGGGAGGCAGGGAGGGAGCGGGGAGGCAGGGAGGGAGGGGGGGGGGGGGGGAGGTGGTGGGGGGCAGTTTTGCAGTCGGGAAATCCGGAAGAACGGGTGTCCTTCAGGTCCTGCCGAATCTAACGGTGGGACCTGATCACTATTTTTGAAATCCATTTCCCAGCCTCAGCCAGCCAGATTGAGAGGCTGGCTGGCTGTCGGGCAGGTAGGCCTGTGGCACCAGGCCTGGCTGGCTGTCGGGCAGGTAGGCCTGTGGCACCAGGCTGCAGTCAGGGAACGTACAGGAAGGAGGAAGAGATCGGGGGTCGGGGGGGACATCAATAGGGGGGCTCGGAGAGATCGGGGTTCGGGGGGACATTGATGGGGAGGGCCCGGAGAGATCATGGAGGAGGGGATAAGATCGCGGAGGGCCCTTAGAGGACATGGGCTGGGGGGGGGGGGGGGGAGTGGCGGGAGGAGATCATTGGCCGTGGAAGACAGTGGGAGGGCATCTGATCGCGGGTGGGGGGGGAGGTGGGGTGTACGATCGTTCGGGAGTTTAATATGTTTGCTTGGAGGAAGCACTTCTGCTCCTCCTGGCCCACAAGCAGTGCTGGAAAAGCACTTACTCTTCCATCCAGCAGTCCTCACCTCCCTTTAGCTGCCAGGTTTCCCAAGGCCTGGGAAACCTGGCCGTCCAGCATTAAAACCGGACCAGAGAAAAAATCTGAGGCACGCAGCCTCATTAAAATATTTAAATGAGGGACCCGCCTCCTGGAAGCAGGTTGGTGAGGTATTGATGAGAATACATAGGAGTGCTAACTTACCTTTCACTAATACTTTCTGTTTTTAGATCAGATTTCTATTATTCACATTTGATATTTCATTTGAGGGGACTACATGCTGTTTACAACATATCATCCCTAAGGGTAGAAGTTCTGATTAGTGAATACTGAACATGCCTGTACTAGATTATTTTTGTGTGTATTATTTTTACAGGGGTTAACTCATGTACTCTGAAAAGGAGCTCACCCAGGAATGCAGAGCAAGCCCATTAAGTGTTCGCACTTAAAATGTCAATCTTACAGCGTTTTAATTATTTTGTGATCTCTGAACCTGGATAGTCAGGTTTCCATTGATCACGCTGTGTAACTGACAGCATAAACACTGCAGGAACATTCCCTCTGTTTGTTACTTTTCCTGAGACCATAGAAGTGTTTTATTTTTAAGGAACAGGTTTACTATTTCGACAGAAAAGGTGACCAGAGGAATATTTCCCCCTCCGTGTCTATTACAGATAGCTTGTGGGCTGGCCCCTTTAAGAGCTCTTCCTTTGTTTCCGCGACGGTTTCAGAATGTGGAACTTGGACACATCATTGCACAGCCAATCAGATTACAGAGTTCGATAATCTATTGGGTTCATGACCCCCCACGCTCTCCTTCAGAGGTGTTTCGTTGAATGTTGCTGCAGCTCTCTCCTGGTCAACCAGTTTGGAGAGAAAACAATTTGAGGGGAAATCTGGCCCGTGTTTCGCCAGGTTTCTGGGCGTTGAATGAGTGCCTGGGGAATGCATATCGGAGGGCGCTATCCCATCCCCCGGAGGAGCGGCGGCTGTCAAATCGGAAGGCGCCTACTGCTGAGTGCCCGCTTGAATATGCTAATTAGGGGCCTAATGCCTGTTTTAGGACCCCGCTGCCAAATTCGGCAGAAACGCGCAGTTATTCCAGGGTCTACTGCAGCCTAACCAGCGCTACTTAAAGGGACCGCAGGAGGCCGTTGACATTACGGTGAGTACAGTTGCCTTAATGGGCTCCTGCTGGCTCCACAACAGTACTGTGGGCCACTGCCGGCCTAGACTCATCACCCTCCCCCCCCCCCCCATCCCGTTAATTTCCCACCCTCCCTGGGCCAACCTGCAGGCCAACTCGCCGTCCAACCTGGCTGATTGATGCTAAGGCCCCAACTGGGGCTGATAGGTGTCCACTATTTGCCGGTTTAATGTAGGTGAGGCCCGAGGCCCACTTGTCAGCAAGCCTCAGGCTGACAAGTGGTGGGGGAGGAGATTGGGGGTCGAAGCGCCTTCTTGAAGTAGATTAGAAGAAGCTTTATCTTCGACATCTGTGCCGTATTTAGTCCAAGAGTCCTTGATGGGGCAATACGGAAGAAATTACTTTACATCCAAGTTGTGGTTTGCCTGAGCTGGAAATGTTTGAAGAAAGAAAGGAAGAAAGACCTGCCTTTATATAGCGCCTTTCACCACCTCAGGACATCCCAAAGTGCTTTACAATGACGTGCTTCATGAATGATGTGGAGATGCCGGTGTTGGACTGGGGTGGACAAATGTGAGAAGTTGCACAACACCAGGTTATAGTCCAACAGCTTTATTTGAGTCACTTCACCTGACGAAGGAGCAGCGCTCCGAAAACTTGTGATTTCAAATAAAACTGTTGGACTATAACCTGGTGTTGTGCGACTTCTCACATTAGTGCTTCATGAAGTGCAGTCACTGTTGTAATGTAGGAAATGCAGCAGCCAATTTGCACACAGCAAGCTCCCACAAACAGCAATGTGATAATAACCAGTTAATCTGTTTTATGATGGTGGTTGAGGGATAAACATGATGTTGGCATTGAGTACAAAAAATATGAAAGTGTTCCAGCCCCTAGAATTGATATCGATTGCCCTGATGGGCACAAATATCCCAAAATAAGTTGAGGTGTGAGAGGATCAGAGGGAAAAACCAAGGCAAGTGCAGCAGCTTGAGAGGATTAAAAATAGGATCTCATAATATGCTTTCTTGTTGTAAAATGAAGCAATGCCTGGGTACGAGCGAGCAAAGAACTGCAGAGAAGAGGAAGGAGACAGAGACATGCAGTGAGTAACAAAAGATGAGTGAGAAAGACACAAAATTGTGAAGGGGAGAGGGAAAGAGAGAGAGAAAGAGAAGACGAGGTAAATCGAGAGGTAGTTGTTAGGTTTGTGTTCTAACAGCCTGTAGAATATAAGAGGAAGGGAAGACTCATGTTGCTCCAAGTGAGCCTAACCACTTTCTAAGACATAAGAGTAAATCCACCTACTGTGCATTCAGTAACGAGCTTGCAGTCCAAGGGAGCCTGGTTTGGAGACAGGATGCCAACACTCTAATGCCAATTCTCTGACCCCATGTCCGACTCCCACTGGGGATGCAGGATTGATGAAATTACCTTATACTAAATCGCTAGCCCTATTCTGTCAATGTTTATTGGCGTCCTCCATACAGAACCTCAATGCAGCATGTTCAGCAGGGGAGAGTAATGTAGGTGCATCAGTGAACAGCTTGATACATCTCTGAACTACAGATTGACTAAGGTAGCTAGGAATGGGTTTGAGGCAAAACAATTCAGAGCTGCAGATATAGCTGTGTGAGTAAGAGGAAGTGTGGGCAGTCTGTTTCTGGTACAAGCAAACCTCTTTTCATCCCTCTGTCCCTCCTCGAAAAAACACATAAAAACAGAATATCTGAAAGATTTCCCATGTCCAGATTTCTAACTGCAGCAATCAAAAATCTTGCTACTCAAATCCAGCCAAGCAAATGAAACAAACAAAAGTGCAGCCAACAAAAATAACTCTCACAACTTCAGTTCTCAAAATCCAAAGTTAAAGTCCAGAATTAAAAATGCTCCTGTGAAAAGTGCACCAAGTCTCCCTTTAAGAACGAATTGGCCACAACATGGCTGACCTTCTTTGCCTCTTTATATGGGTGAGCTGAGCGCACTGTGCATTTCCAGTGAGACAATCAGCTCATCGTGCTCATCATCATTCAACTACCATTTACTTTCCTAGTAAAATTAGGCTTGCACACATTTCATTTGAGAGTTGATTTTGGGCAGGCTGGAGGATGGCAGTCTGCGCTAATGGGGCGTGGGCCCTGATTTCCCAGCCACTGTTCACATGGTGCACGCCAAGGAGACCAACGCTGCCAGCTGGAAACCGTGCCCTCCTTGTTACCGCCATGAGGGGAGAGTGACCTCACAATAAAATCAGCAGTAATGTGGCAGTGCCATGCTAGGCAGGCAGGCACTCTGAGCGAGTGGGATTCCCCATCGAGGGAGCAGGAGGTTCGGAGACAGGAAACAACCTATGCCGCCCATCATAAACCTTCTGTACACCTAATCAAAGTCTAGGAGACAAGAAATGGTTGGTGTAGACAGGAGGACCTAGAAGGTTAGGAACTAAAAGTGGGAAAAGGGGAATGTGGCCCCATAGGCCATGCCCCTCACCCCAGCATCACTCGATGAATGACATTACCAGCAATCTGTTGCCCCGTGGGAACAGAGAGGTGGGAGAAATGGACACAGGCTGTTTTGCCCAATTTGACTTGTGCCTGATCTGGCCAATCACAATGCATCATTGATGGGATTCGCTTTTTCCTCCTCCTTATCCTCCCTGCATTTCCGCTGCATTGTAGTCAAGCACCATCTCCGACTGAAGATCATACATTCCCAGGACCTCAGGGCCACGGAACTCTTTACCTGCCTCAGGTGATCCTGCATTCGACAATCTGGATCCTGGTTTCTAAAACCCAAGTTTGGTGCCACCTCACGGCATCTAAATTTGCCTTATCTTGCCTTCTATTTTCGTACCCGGGCGGCATCCTGGACCATGACCTTTGGCCCTTCACCCTAGGTTACTCAATAATAGTAATGTCCCAGAGGCAGACTGTCCCAATCCTCAGGCTAGAGCAAGGAGGGGGAATGAGCGAGAGGCCTGCTGAAGGAAAGTGCAAGGGGGGGGATTAGTATAAAAAGAGAACGTTTTTTTCTTCAAAATGTGAGGGAGACAACAAATAAATCGATTGGAGTTACATGGTACAGCTGAGTGCGTCTCAGCTCCCTGCCTGCTTCCTCGGCCCTGTCATTCAAACTGCTCTTTTAAAAAACACGGTTACATTCCTATCCAGACACACAGGCTGGAACTAATAGGATTGGCTCTGACTCATTAAGTTCTTTTTACCCAAACTGGTTGTCCTTTCACCACACGTACAGGCATTTTTCCCAACATTTATCACGGATTAAGGAATGCTATGAGCTAATGCTTCTGCAGAAGCCTCTCAGGGAGGAATGACTATGAGGCAGACGGACGGAGAGGGAGGCGAATTTACACAGAATAATTTAAAGATTCTTCTTCCCCACCCCCTCCGACCAGCAGCCATTATTGCTGTTTTGATCCTGCTCATTGATTCAGCCATACACCTCCCTCCACTCTTTCCCACCACCCCCTCCAAAATGATTGCCTTGTCTACCATCTGTGATTACATTCAGCACGCCCTGATAAAACCAAATCGACTCGAGCAGATGCCGCTGTAATCTGCCGGAGTGGCAGAAGGACAATCAAGCTCTGCTCAATACTAATACATGTTGTTTTTGTATCTTCACGCTCTTGAGGAAGGATTCGCAGGCTGATTAACAGTCTGACAGACCACGATGCGAACACTCCTTCAATGGCCGTTACCATCTTTGTACCGGTCGATAGGGTTGGTTAGTCCGATACGGCAGGAGGGTTTAATGAGCTCCCACAACCCATAGGATGAGGGGGGAGGAGGGCACCCACCGGAGGCCAATATCCCGTTGGATGTCAACCCAGAATTCCAAGCCAGAGCTCCGGTCTTCGCTCACAGGGACTGTCTGGAGTGGGGTTCGAACCCTGACCCCTTCTGACTTAGACATGAAAAACATCAAAAGGCAGCAAGTGTTCAGGCAGTGAGCACAGGGGCAGTTCGAGTGTACGCGTAGCACAGAGATGACTGCAGACTGTATCGAAAGGTGGGTGGAACAGTGGGAATGCCCCCAGTACTGTGGCCGAGTGGCTATTCTTCCTGTGTGTGGTGTGTCTGGACAGTGAGTGCTGGGAGCCTGTGGAGGGCCTGTACAATCAAACCTGACCCCGTTTTACCAACACGGGTCACAGGAGCAGGTAAACTGGCCAGTTTTTTACCGCTCCCTTCACTAGCCCAGGAACACTGATACCAGTGGTGGCATCTTATATCTACTCCTGTGCCAATCATCTAGCTCAAGACAGACTGGGAACGTACGTAGCACCTTCCTGGTCGATATGACTCAGTATTAAACAAACAGTGCATTTACTAATAGAATCATCGTGGCAAGGAGCTTTAAAGGGTCAGCATTGACCACAATAATTGTTAAAGTGGTTTTAACTTCAGTTTATCAATACACAACATAATCATAGCATCATACAAATTCTAACACAGAAATGAGGCCATTCGTTCCATCAGGCTTATGCTGATACTAGTTTCTTAACTGGAACAACCTACTTTAGTCCCAATCAACTGCCCTTTACCCATATTCTTCAATCTTCTTTTTTAACAACTTAGCAACTTGCCTTTTGAATTATGCTATAGTCTTTGCTACAACCATCAACATCCTGGGGGTCACCATTGACCAGAAACTTAACTGGACCAGCCACATAAATATTGTGGTAACAAGAGCAGGTCAGAGGCTGGGTATTCTGCGGCAAGTGTCTCACCTCCTGACTCCCCAAAGCCTTTCCATCATCTACAAGGCACAAGTCAGGAGTGTGATGGAATACTCTCCACTTGCCTGGATGAGTGCAGCTCCAACAACACTCAAGAAGCGCAACACCATCCAGGACAAAGCAGCCCACTTGATTGGCACCCCATCCACCACCTTAAACATTCACTCCCTCCACCACCGGCGTACCTTGGCTGCAGAGTGTACCACCTACAAGATGCACTGCAACAACTCGCCAAGGCTTCTTCGGCAGCACTTCCCAAACCCATGACCTCTTGCACCTAGAAGGACAAGGGCAGCAGACACATGGGAACACCACCACCTCCAAGTTCCCCTCCAAGTCACACGCCATCCTGACTTAGAAATATATCGCCGATCCTTCATCGTCGCTGGGTCAAAATCCTGGAACTCCTCCCTAACAGCACTGTGGGAGTACCTTCACCACATGGACTGCAGCGGTTCAAGAAGGCGGCTCACCACCACCTTCTCAAGGGCAACTAGGGATGGGCAATAAATGCTGGCCTTGACAGCAACTCCCAGATCCCATAAGCGAATAAAAAAAAAGTCACATGTGGTAAAGCATCGAATATTCTAACAACCCTCTCAAATTCCTCCTTTGTTCTTGCAATGCAAGTCCTCGATCTATGCCCCCTTGTTACCAATTCACCAATCAGTGGGGACAACCTGTTGCGCTGCATCCTTTACAACCTATCAGAATTTTGAAACTCTCCATATGATTCTGCCTTAACCTTCTCCGTTCCAATGTAAAGCCCCAATTCTTCAAGCCATTCTTTGTAACTATATCTTCTTATTTCCTGGTATCACTCCAGTGAGTCTACACTGAATCCTTTCCATGGCTCTAACATCCTTCCTACAGTTGCTGTGTCCAGAACTGAACTTAATACTCCAACTGTGGCCTAGTCAATGTCTTGTACAAGTTCAACATCACTTCCTTGTTTTTTGTATTCCGTGGCCCCTATAACCCATTGGCCTTTATTTATGATGTCACTCAGGTGCCACAATGTCATGTGACTCTTCTGCCAGGCTTTTGCTCCACAAAACAGTGCAGGTCTATCTTTAATATAAAGTAAATGGTACAATTTTAAATGGGGTGCAGGAACAGAGAGACCTGGGGGTGTGTGTACACAACTCTTGGTAGGTGGCAGGACAAGTTTCAAGGTAAAGGGCAGGAGGTCTGGAGGGAATTTGAGGAAAAACTTTTTCACCCAGAGGGTGGTTGGAATCTGGAACTCACTGCCTGAAAGGGTGGTAGAGGCAGGAACCCTCACAACATTCAAGAAGCATTTAGATGAGCACTTGAAACGCCATAGCATACAAGGCTACGGACCAAGTGCTGGAAAATGGGATTAGAATAGACAGGGCTCGATGGCCGGCGCGGACACGATGGGCCGAAGGGCCTCTTTCTGTGCTGTATAACTCTATGACTCTATGACACTAAGTTGAGAAGGCTGTTAAAAAGCATACAGGACCCTTGGCTTTGTAAATAGAGGCTTAGAGTACAAAAGCAAGGAAGTTATACTGAACCTTTACAAATCACAGGTCAGACCTCAGCTGGAGTATTGTGGCCAATTCTGGACACCACACTTTGGGAAGGATGTCAATGCCTCGGAAACGGTGCAGAGGGGATTTACTAGAACGGTACCAGGGATGAGGAAGTTCAGTTATGTGGAGAGACTGGAGAAGCTGGGATTGTTCTCCTTAGAGCAGAGAAGGTTCAGAGGAGATTTAATAGAAGTGTTCAAAATTATGAGGGGTTTTGATAGAGTAAGTAGGGCTGGCCGGAGGGTCGGTAACCAGAGGACACAGATTTAAAATAATTGGCAAAAGAACCAGAGTGAAGATGAGGAGAATTTTTTTTACACAGTGAGTTGTTGTGATCTGGAATGCACTGCCTGAAAGGGCGGTGGAAGCAGATTCAATAGCAACTTTCAAAAGGGAATTGGATAAATACTTGAAGGGGAAAAAATTGCAGGGCTATGGGAAAAGGGGAATGAGAAATGGGACTTATTGGAGAGCTCTTTCAAAGAGCCGGCACAGACACAACAGGCCGAATGGCCTTCTTCTGTGCTGTTCAATTCTATGATTCTACGATGTGGCAGCGCCGGTTACATTTCCCCCTTATCCCCACCCAATTTATCTGCCTTCAGGGGGAGCATGAACAAAGGTTCCAAAATTTCCCAGTATGCACAGGATAACCCTGCACTGAGCGAGAGAGAGAGTGAGGGGGGAGATAGTGTTGGTGAAATATTTTGGGTTCTTCCAACCCCCCACCCCATTGCTAATCACCTGACCTTGATTTTACCCGAATGACTAGCCCGAGTGTATTGTTTTCTGGTAAATCACAGAATGGTGGGGTGGTGGTGGTGGGAGGAATGGGTCGGTGCTCCATTCCCAGTGAGGGCTCCAATTACAATGACTCATAAATAAATATAAATCAAAAAGTAATTTCAGTGTAAAGCATCAGAGCGACAGCAGCAATAAGCACCGCAATGACGAGGTGGTCAGTGGGGAGTTTGCAATCTGTTAGAATGTAATCTCAGGTCAATGAGGCTCATTTCATTGTGATAAGATCATCATTGTAAGAGGTTCAAGATCAAGGACCTGTTGGATGTGAGATTTACAGCCGCAAAGAGTGAGACAGATTACAAACCCATTTAAACACACGTTTATTTCTAAGAGTGACAGATATCCAAACAGTTTAAATATTTAAACCAAAGTACTAAAGCAGATTGATTTAGGGAGAGATAGGCTACAAGAGGCAAGATCAGAGACACTAGCTGTTAGTACAAGCTGTTTTACGACTGCAGTACGGCCTGTGCTCGTGGCGCCTCCCTGTGTGCTGTCCTCATGCAGCCGAAAGTAAACTTGTCACTAAGTGCCAGAGGCCTCTAAGACCAGGGGCAGTAATCTGGCGGAGTGGATTGGCCGCCCGTTATAGAACCCGCCCGATTTTTATTCCATTGAAATTGTTGTCGGTGCTTTAATAGGCGTGTGATCCACTCTGCCAGACTCCCACTCATGGTGTAAGATGAAAATTTAACCCTATTTCTTCTCAGATGCCAATCGTAGCGAATCCCGCCACCAGCACGGGCCTTAGCGCAACACATACAAGCAACCTGAGAGGAAGCATTGAAGTTGATTTAAACTAAACATGGGGGAGAGGGGAGGAGAAAATAACTTAAAGGACCAATGGAACCCAGACAAAGTAAACAAGCGCAAAATGAGTGAAAAATACAACAGAAAAGAATCATTGAAGTGCCTAAACCTGAATGTTAGAAGCATTAGGAAGAAGATACCGGAGTTTGAGGCAGGTAAGTGTGACAGGATTCTAGAAACATGAGCTAGCAGTGAATTCAATATGTGAGCGTACAGGATGACCAGGTACATTGAACATACAGTAAAGGACATGGAGCCTTAGGCACTCAGAATAGTTTAGAAATAAAGGAAGCTGGTTTGATATCCCAAGGAAACATAAAAACAGAATAGTCTGGCCCGATTTAGCAAGAGTACAGAGTGTACGACAGACCACCTGGGCAGGATAAGAACATTGACAACATGAGCAGACAAGAGGGAAACATATAGATAAGAATATTATACAAATGAGTGACTTCAATCAACCCAGATGAAACCGGATGGAAGTGAGGTAGCAGAATCAGAATGTGGCACAGGATTGCTTTCTGAGCCAAGGTGCGTACCCAGGGGGAACTCACATCTAGACCTGGTTCTCCCAAATGACCGGGAAAGCACCACTTTATAGAGCAGTGGAGACTCTGGGTCAAGTGTCCACAACACGATAAGATGTCAGATGATCTAGCAATCGGCACCAAAAGGGATCAGGATGGAAGTATGTTCAATAACTCTTGGGATGTCAAACATTCTGTGCCAAAAACTAGCAGCAGTGAGATGAAGAGCAGTTAATCTGGTGTTGGTAGAAGGAGGAATTTTGGCCAAGATATTGAGCAACTTGACACCCTTACATCAAAAAGTGCCATGAGTTGTTTAATAGCCACCTGATATGTGGGATACCAATCCTCCCTCACTGAGCATCCATCCTCAATCACTCGATCCTCACTCACTGCGAACTGATCTCAAATACGTTGTTGGGAAGAAAGAGAGGCAGAAAGGCGGGTATTTCATTGCAAGGTGTATCAGAGCAGCCAAGGAGAGTCGTGCTGGGCCTGGCTGCTTTCACGCTCCTGCTAGGGGCCATTATAAGAGCAGAAACCTACAACACGTCACAACTAAACCACCAGCTTGGCCAGAGATTTTGCAACAAGATCCAATTTTGAGAGGAAATGAACAAAAAGAATTTCAGCTTGATCCAAAAAAATTATAAAAACATTATAAATAAATACATCAACTTGGAGTGATCAGCTCTTCAAATCAATTATTCCCATTCACAAAGCACGCAAGTGAGCGTGACTGCATCGCTGCAAACTGTGTGCTTAGACTGCCACCTGGTGTAGACTAATTGGTAGGAGGAATAAGGAGGCCACAGGCGCCTTAGAAAATAAGGCCCCGATATTTACGGGCAGGCGGCGAATGTGCGGGGGAGCGCAGGCAAAACCCGGCAAAACCCGGCAGATGTCCTGCCGAATTTAATGGAAGGAGCTCATTATAATATTGTTCTTCTGAAAGACTGTACAGGCTGGGGCTCTTTTCTCTAAAAAAAAGAGAAGGCTGAGGGGTGACCTAATAGAGGTCTTCAAGATTATAAAGGGATTTGAAATGGGTAGACTTAGAGGAAATGTTTCCACTTGTGGGGGAATCCAAAATTAGGGGTGATAAATACAAGATAGTCACCAATACATCCAATTGGAAATTCAGGAGAAACTTCTTTACCCAGAGAGTGGTCAGAATCATAGAATCGGCCAGCACAGAAGGAGGTCATTCGGCCCATCGTGCCTGTGCCGACTCTTTGAAAGAGCTCTCCAATTAGTCCCACTTCCCAAGCTCTTTCCCCAATAGCCCAGTAATTTTTTTCAGTTCAAGTATTTATTCAATTCTCTTTTGAATGTTACTATTGAACAACAACAACAACAACTTGCATTGATGTGGCGCCTTTACCGTAAGAGAGAGGTAGAGAGGCAGGGAGGTTTAGGGAGGGAATTCCAAAGCTTAGGGCCCAGGGAGCTGAAAGCACGGCTACCAAAGGTGGAACGATTAAAATCGGGGATGTGCACGAGGCCAGAATTGGAGGAGTTGCAGAGAGTTCAGAGGGTTGTAGGGCTGGAGGAGGTTACAGAGATAGGGAGGGGGCGAGGCCAAGGATGAGAAATTTAAAATTGAGGCGTTGCTGGACTGGGAGCCAATGTAGGTCAGCGAGCACGGTGGTGATGGGTGAACGGGATTTAGTGTGAGTTATTGAATCTGCTTCCACCACCCTTTCAGGCAGTGCATTCCAGATCACAACAACTCGCTGTGTAAACAAATGTTTCCTCATGTCGCCTCTGGTTATTTTGCCAATTGGCTTAAATCTGTGTCCTCTGGTTACCGACCCCTCAGCCACTGGAAACAGATTCTCCCTATCTGCTCTATCAAAACCGTTTATGATTTTGAACACCTCTAGCAAATCTCTTCTTAACCTTCTCTGCTCTAAGGAGAACAACCCCAGATTCTCCCGTCTCTCCACATAACTGAAGTCCCTCATCCCTGGTACCATCTTGTGAATCTCTTCTGCACCCTCTCTAAGGTCTTGATGTCTTTCCTAAAGTGGGGTGCCCAGAATTGAAGACAATATTGCTGAGGCCTAATCAGTGATTTCTAAAGATTTAGGGGGAAAAATTCAGTTGGTTTGCGCCTCCCGTTAGCGCCTTAAGAGGGCGCTAATGGGGCGCAAAGCAACTAGCGCCCGGGCGCGGCGATGTTTGCGCCGCTCACGAAATTAACTAGACATTTTGCGGCGGCGCTAAACACTACCGCCACGACCTCCTGCGCCGGCAGATCGTGATGTCAGTCGAGTGCGCAACGCCCCGGACCGGATATTGAGTGGCGCCCCCTGCCTTACCGCCTGCCGCTAGCAACGACAGGTTGAGGGGATCGTTTTGCAGTCAGGAAGGGACTGGGGGAACGCTATTTAAAGGTGACCGCTTCCTGCCTTTTTTTGTTGGTGACATTTTTGCACCACGCATTCTGAGAGAGAGAGAGAGAGAGAGACTTCTGGAGAGATTCAACGCTGTGTGAAGGAGTTTTGGGTACTGAGCAGCACTTTGCAGGTTCATTTTGATTTACCCTTCCTTGTATTGATTTAGAAGAGACTGTGGGGGCTGCACTCTGAGCTCTTTCCCTGGGCCTCTCCATTGTTCTTTCCAGCAGATTTGATGTGCAGGTCTCTCCAGGCTGAGATTCAAGGCTGCAATGAGCAGGATGTGGATGGAGAGCAAGATCAACCCTCCCCTTTAAGAACTGGCCGGCGCCAGTGTGTCTGTGTTCCATTGCTGACTGACATCACATGAGCTTCGCCAGCGCTCTGAGGTAGCGCCTCGCTCCTCGGCCTTTGCGCCTTAAGACAGGTGTGCAGCGTCTGATTTAGCGCTCCAATCACCTCCGGGGGCAATAGAAGCCAAGTTTGCAGTCGGAGGCGATAATTAGCGCCAGGCACTAATCTTTGTGCCCAGGCCGATAATTGCGCCCCAAATGGGGCGATACCGAATTTCTCCCCCTTAGTAACTTCCTTGCTTTTCTACACTATTCCTCTATTAATAAAGCCTAGGATGCCATATGCTTTTTTAACAACCTTATCAATTTGTCCTGCCACCTTCAAAAATGTGTGTACATACACCCCAGGTCTCTCTGTTCCTGCACCCCCTTTAAAATTGTACCATTTAGTTTATATTGCCTCTCCTCATTATTCCTACCAAAATGTATCACTTCAGACTTCTCTGTGTTTAATTTCATCTGTCATGTGTCTGCTGTGGCTCAGTGGGTAGCACTCTTGCCTCTGGGTCAGAAGTTTGTGGGCTTAAGTCTAGGCCGCCACTCAGTGCAGTACTGAGGGAGTGCTGCCTTTTAGAGGAGATGTTTAAACTGAGGCCCTGTCTGCTCTCTCAGATGGATTTAAAAGATCCCACGGTGCTATTTCGAAGAAGAGCAGGGGAGTGCTTCCTGGTGTCCTGGCCAATATTTATCCCTCAACCAACATCACTAAAACAGATTACCTGGTCATTTTTGTGGGAGCTTGCTATGTGCAATTTGGCTGTCCTGTTTCCTACATCACAACAGTGACTACACTTCAAAAAAAGTACCGCATTGGCACTTTGGGACGTCCTGAGGTTATGAAAGGCGCTATATAAATGCAAGTCTATCTTTCTTTTGCCCATTTCAACTGTCTGTCTATGTCCTCCTGAAGTCTGTTACTATCCTCCTCATTGTTTATTACATTTCCGAGTTTCGTGTCATATCAGAAAGAGCAGTGGTCCCAACCAACACTGACCCCTGGGGACACAACTGCACACTTCCCTCCAGTCTGAAAAACAACTGTTCACCACTACTCTCCGCTTTCTGACCCTTAGCAAGTTTTTTATCCAAGCTGCCACTGTCCCTGTCATTCCATGGGCTTTAATATTGCTAACAAGTCTATTATGTGGTACTTTGTCAAACGCCTTTTGAAAGTCCATATACACAACATCAACTGCACTACCCTCATCAACCCTCTCCGTTACTTCATCAAAGAACTTGATCAAATTAGTCAATCCATGTTGGCTTTCATTTATTAGCTCATACTTTTCAAAATGCCAATTCATTTTGTCCCACATTATTGTCTCTAAAAGTTTTCCCACCAGCAACTTTAGGCTGACTTGACTGTAGTTGCTGGGTTTATCCATCTTCCCTTTTTTAAACAGAGGTATAACATTGGTATTCCTCCAGTCCTCTGGCACCACCGCATATCCTCTTCCACCTAGAAGGACAAGGGCAGCAGGCGCATGGGAACACCACCACCTCCAAGTTCCCCTCCAAGTCACACACCATCCTGACTTGGAAGTATATTGCCGTTCCTTCATCTTCGCTGGGTCAAAATCCTGGAAACTCCCTACCTAACAGCACTGTGGGAGCACCTTCACCACACGGACTGCAGCGGTTCAAGAAGGCGGCTCACCACCACCTTCTCAAGGGCAATTAGGGATGGGCAATAAATGCTGGCCTTGCCAGCGACGCCCACATCCCATAAACAAATATGAAAAAAAAATTGATGAGGGAAACTCAATAAAATCTAATATAGTGAGATGCTAGCAAAGCTTTTGATAAAGAAAAAAAAGAAAGGATTTGCATTTATTTTGCTCATTTCACGAGCCCAGGACATCCCAAAGTGCTTTAGAAATGTAGTCACTGTTGTAATATAGGAAACATGGCAGCTAATTTGCGCACAGCAAGCTCCCACAAACAACAATGTGATAATGACCATATAATCTGTTTTAGTGATATTGGTTGAGGGATAAATCTTGGCCCCAGGACACTGGAGAGAACTCCCCTGCTCTCCTTCAAAATAGGGCCGTGGGATCTTTTACAGCCACCCGTAAAATGGACAATAAAGTGCCACGTAGAAAATTACTTCAGAAGGAAGAATAATATGGACTATGAGGGAAGGTTTTAAAAGGGTAAGGAACTGATCGAGTTAGAGTTGTTAAGAGGGCAGCATCAATGTGGGAAGAGGTGACTGTCAAGGCAGGGCTCGCTTCTGAGTCCATGGTTGTTCTCGAAGTCCATGGAAAGTAAAACCGAGCGGGGTGTAAAGCCGACAGCTAATCTGATCCCGCCAGGTTCCCGCTGGGCGGGTTAGTTTAAAATTATCATAAAATTAGGAATATATATGAATTTGTATATATATTCATATACAAAGTTCCACTTGTCGCATCAACATCTGAAAGAGAAAAGGCAGGTTAATGTTTAGGGCGTGGACACTTTGCCCGAACCTGTGTCAGTTCTGGTGAAGACTCAAATCTCATTACATCGGCTGATAGACCCGCTGTGTAATCCCATTGTGACATCCTGTGACCTCACAATTGTCTCCCTGGAAACACGCCTCGCGTTGTGACATCCTGTGACCTCACACTTATCTCCCTGGAAACCTAACAAACATTCCGAGTGTCTATGAAGTCACTGCTACAAGCAAAGTCCCCTTATTTGAATCACAATAACAAAACAATTCAAAGATTAAATATTTCTCAGTTAGTAAGAAGCCTTTGGTTTGCCCTGTTCCACCTGTTAACACTATTGAAGGTAGTATGTTCATTAACGCTACCCAAAGCATGAATGAGGATCAGAACTGGCTTCACTTATTGTCTGAAAGGAGGGGGACTTCAAAAAATGTTACATTGCAAATAACATGTTAAAATTGTCAAAACCACCAGCATATCAATACATTTGTCAGACTTGCTCAGCCTAGAAAATTTCAGTTGCCAAGTTTCGGTTTATGAATCTCTAAAATCCCAATTATTTCACATAAATGAGCGGGACTTACCCCTCCCACTATCTGAATGTGATGCCCCTGTGGCAATGTGACACCACAGTAGCCTGTTACCCTGGCAACAAACTGAGACAGTTTGGTGAGAGAGGAAAAGAGGGGAAGATGTGATCGGTGTTGGTGGGTGACTAGGAAATTGTTTTAATTTAAATATTTTAACAAAATGGTTCAGACGGAGAGCCATTCGAAGAAGGGCAACCTATTGAGGAGAATGCTGTTCTGTATCATAAGGATCTGCAAGTTGTCGGAAAACAAGACTGAAGACGAGTGAGTGGCACATGCTAAAAGAAAGTTCATTTTTTTAAGCATAAAATTATCCAGATATCCAGAATCTTATATTTCCCATCGATGACTATTCTTCATAGCATTCTGCTGTCGTCACCCCTTCACTCTCCCATCCTCAGTTGACAAACCATTGGCTTCTCAAAGTGTGTGATTGTTTTTGTTGAGGTGTAAAGCCGAGGGAACACGAGGGATCTGTTCCTCACACATTTCTCAACATGGGTATGTTACCCATCTCTCTCCTCCAAATCCTATAATTGTCCTGATGCTTTCTCCTAAGAAGAAAAGACTTGTATTTTTATACCGCCTTTTACAAGTTCGAGGTGCCTCAACGCACTTTACAGCCAATGAAGCACTTTTTTGAAGTGTAGTTACTTTTGTAATGTAGGAAACGCAGCAGCCGATTTGCGCACAGCAAGATCCCACAAACAGCAACATGATAATGACCAGATAATCTGTCCTTTTTAGTGATGTTGGTTAAGGGATAAATATTAGCCAGGACACTGGGGAGAACTCCCCTGCTCTTCTTCGAAATAGTGTCATGGGATCTTTTATATGCACACAAGAGGGCAGACAGGGCCTCGGTTTAATGACTCATCTGAAAGACGGCACCTCCAAAAGTGTAGCACTCCCTCAGGAGTGTCTGCTTAGATTTTTGTGCTTATGGCTCTAGGGTGGGACTTGAACCCACAACCTTCTCGACTCAGCAGGTAAGAGGGCTACCAACTGAGCTAGGGGCTGACACCTACTAGGAAGACTGAGCAAATTCACCTATCCACACAGTCTTGAGTCTCTGACAGTAAATAAGTTAGCTAGGAGGTGAAGGTACACTTCAAAAGTACTTCACTGACTGTAAAGCACTTTGGAACATCCTGAGGTCATGAAAGGTACAAGAACTTTCATTTTTCCACCTGCAATTTTCAAAGCTTTTGAAACCCAGAGCCTCGCATCACCTAATCACTACTTCCTGATTTATTTTGTCTCTTTCACTCTCGGCGGTGTCCTGTGTTATGAGCCTTGGCCCTTCAACCTAGGCTTTTTCAATGTAAAGGCTTCCATCATCCCCACCCTTACCTCAACTTATCTGCTGCTGAAACCCTCATCCATGCCTTTATCGCCTCTAGACTTGACTATTCCAACGTGCTCCTGGCCGGTCCTCCCACGTCCTACCCTCCATAAACTTGAGGTCATCCAAAACTCTGCCACCCGTGTGCTAACTCACACCAAGTCCCGTTCACCCATCTCCCCTGTGCTCGCTGACCTACATTGGCTCCCAGGTTAAGCAACGTCTCGATTTTAAAATTCTCATCCTTGTTTTCAAATTCCTCCATGGCCTCACCCCTCCTTATCTCTGTAATCTCCTCCAGCCCTATTATCCCCCTAGACCTCTGCGCTCTGCCTATTCTGGCCTTTTGAACATCCCTTCTCAAGGGCAACTAGGGATGGGCAATAAATGCTGGCCTTGCCAGCGACGCCCACATCCCATGAACGAATAATAAAAGAAATCCCTGATTAATGCTCCACCATAGGTGGTCGTGCCTTCAGCTGCCTAGGTCCTAAGCTCTGGAAATCCCTCCCTAAACCTCTCCGCCTCTCTCTCCTCCTTTAAGATGCTCCTTAAAACCTACCTCTTTGACCAAGCTTTTGGTCATCTGCCCTAACATCTCCTTATATGGCTCAGTGTTAATTTTTTTTGTTGATAATGTTCCTGTGAAGTGCCTTGGGATGTTTTATTACGTTAAAGGCGCTATATAAATACAAGTTGTGTTATGGGTCAGCAGTAGTGAGCTGTCTCTGCTGCGAGATCAGAATGGAATTGGTGCAATTTATTCGGAAAAAAAACACTGATTTGAGGTATTTCAATATCTCTGATTTTAATCGCTCCACCATTGGCGGCCGTCCCTTCAGCTGCCGAGACCCTAAGCTCTGGAATTCCCTCCCTAAATCTCTCCGCCTCTCTCTCCTCCTTTAAGTCGCTCCTTAAAACCTACCTCTTTGTGATGAAGAGAATATGGGGTCGAAAGCTCGGCTCCGGGTTGAATAGGGCGCTTAGGTTACGGACAGTCTGCTGTAGCCCTGAGACCTTGGCTGGTGTTGGGGATGGAATTGGCAAGAATTGGCAAGGGTTTATGGCAGGGGCAGAAGATGTCGATATCGTTCTTCCCAATGTTTAAAGGATATTGTGGCTCGTCCAAGATTGGATATCGGAAAAGCAGTCTGACCAAAAGGAGGCAATGGAGAGACTGAGAGGTGGTGGTGAGGTAGAGCTGAGTGTCGTTGCATACATGTTCAAACTGACCACTAGCCTGCAGATACTGTCAAAGTTCAGGATGTAGATGAGGAAGGGGAGGGGGCCAAGGATAGATCCTTGGGGGACTCCCGGAGTAACAGTATAGGGGCAGAAAGAGATGCCATTGCTCTAGCTATGATCTGAATACATTCAAAATTTTGAATTTTGAGCACTGTATTTAATGAGGGCTTCCTTGATGTCTCAGTTGGTAAATACACTACCTAGTGTGGAACCAACCAATGCAGACCCGCAAGTTCCCAGGTTTCCCTCATCTGAACTGAGATAGCAGTTCTGATCCAGGGCAGTGTCAAGGACACTACAATCAGCCTCACTACCTTAAGGCTGGGGAGGGGGTGAATACCAACCAGGGTTCCAGCTCCTCATCGCTGTCCAATGACCCCAGCTGCAAAGTTCCCATTGCGTTGCCCCCTGAGGAGCAATGTACTGGAGACCAGTAGATGATGCCTGTAAGCCAGTAGCTTCAAATGGGAAGGAGAGACAATCATAGGAGTAGGCCATTCAACCCCTCGAGCCTGCTCCGTCATTCAAGTAGATCATTGCTGATCTGCATCTCAACTCTTATTTTTCTGCCTTTTTTCCATATCCCTTAATACACTTGCCTAACAAAAAAATCTAAGCCACAGCTGGAATACTGTGTGCAGTTCTGGTCGCCACACTATAGGAAGGATGTGATTGCATTGGAGAGGGTGCAGAGGAGATTCACCAGGATGTTACCTGGGCTGGAGCGCTTCAGCTATGAAGAGAGACTGGACAGGCTGGGGTTGTTTTCCTTAGAGCAGAGAAGGCTGAGGGGAGACCTGATTGAGGTGTACAAAATTATGAGTGGCATAGATAGGGTAGATAGAAAGGAACTTTTCCCATTAGTAGAGGGGGCAATAACCAGGGGGCATAGTTTCCAAGGTAAGGGGCAGGAGGTTTAGAGGAGATTTGAGGAAAAACTTTTTCACCCAGAGGGTGGTTGGAATCTGGAACTCACTGCCTGAAAGGGTGGTAGAGGCAGGAACCCTCACAACAATTAAGAAGCATTTAGATGAGCACTTGAAACGCCATAGCATACAAGGCTACGGACCAAGTGCTGGAAAATGGGATTAGAATAGATAGGGCTTGATGGCCGGCGCGGGACACGATGGGCTGAAGGGCCTCTTTCTGTGCTGTATAACTCTATGAAATTTTCAATCGACCTAGCATCCACAGCTTTTTGGGGAAGAGAGTTTCAGATTTCCACTACGTGTTGTGTGAAGAAGTGCTTCCTGACATCACCCCTGAATGGCCTAGCTCTAATTTTAAGGTTATGCCCCCTTGCCCTTGACTTCCCCCCCAGATCTCTCTATCTACCCTATCAAATCCTTTAATCATCTGATCTTAAACACCTCAATTAGATCACCCCTTAATCTTCTATACTCGAGGGAATGCAAGCCTAGTCTATGCAACCTGTCCTCATAATTTAACCCTTTTAGCCCCGGTATCATTCTGGTGAATCTGCGCTGCCCCCCCTCCAAGGCCAATCTCTCCTTCCTGAGGTGTGGTGCCCAGAACTGAACGCAGTGTCCAGATGGGGTCAAACCAGAGCTCTGTACAGCTGTAACATCACTTTCACCCCCTTTGTATTCCAGCCCTCTTGAGATCAAGGCCAACATTCCGTGAGCCTTTCTAATTATTTTTTGTCTCTGTCCACTAGCTTTTAGTGATTTCTGTACATGGGCCCCTAAATCTCTCTGCTCCTCCACAGCTCCTAGCTTCTCACCATTTAGAAAATACTCTGATCTATCAGTCTTAGGGCCGAAGTGGATGACCACGCACTTCTGCACATTGAACTCCATCTGCCTCAGTTTTGCCCACTCACTTAATCTATCAATGTCGCTTTGCAGCTTTCTGCTCCCATCTACGTTACTTACTGTGCCACCTAACTTAGTAACATCATCAAACTTGGATATACGACTCTCTATTCCTTCATCTAAATCATTGATAAATAATCAGAGAGGGGCGGGGGGAGAAAAATAATAGCAATATTTTCGGTCACTATTTGCATTGAGTACAGGAATCCCGCCCCAACCGCGGGTTTGCCATATGCGGATTTCACGTATACACGGTTTCCTCTCTGCGACAACTTTTGCCAACCGCAGTTTTTAATTTAGGAATAAGGTAAATAACATGATTTTTATGCTTTTGATATTTTTTAAATTGTGTTATTTGAACATTTATACTGAATTTGCCAACAGTGGTTTTACTAACCACGGGGGGTTTTCAGGGACGTATCCCCCCGCGGTTGGGGAGGGATCCCTGTACTTTTTAATCTAACTCTTGTTTCTCACAGCTCTGATGACTACATGAAGCTTGTGGACAAGTTAAGAGAGACCAAACTAGCTCCCTATCAGATGCCGATCTGCGCCGGTTGTGCAAAACCTCACGTCAACCGATATCTGTTACCGTGCGAGCACATCGTGTGCGAGACCTGTTTCATTGGGAAAGATCAGGAGGACGACATCAACTTGAAGTGCCCGCAGTGCCAGGTGGAATATTTTGTCAGCTGGCGTAACCAACTAGATCTTAAACATATCTATTCAGCTGTGAACACTGAAGCACGAAGCACACAGAAGATGGACCATCATTTCAAAGAGAAAAAGGAAGGAGAGCCCGACAAAACCAAAATCTTCAGCGAGATCTGCAATCTCGAATCCAACTGCCATCCCGACAGTGTTAGTCCCGACGCGAGTCATTGCAGGAAAAGCCTCAGTCGGTCACCGGCACCTACGGGAAGCATCGGAAGAGGTACCCCTTCAATCCGTTCTCCAACACTAATCAGTACCATGTTCTGGATGCAGTGCCCGATCCTCTGGAGTGCCAGGAGTCTGGGAATCACGACAACAAGTCTCTCCCTAAAGCCCCGCAGCAGGAAGAAAGAGAATCTGATCAAAGTGCCTCACCGATTGAGAACGTAGGGCTACTGGGCCAAAGGAAACAGGAATGATGGGCCAAATGTTGCTGCCTCTTTAAGCTAATAATCAATATTACATCACATATTACCTGGATGTAAAGATAATTGAATAAATGTTTATTGCTTAATGGTCTCGCCTTTGCATAATCTTCGAACTGCAGCGGTTTAAGAAGAAGGCCCACCACCACCTTCTCAAGGGCAACTAGGGATCGGCAATAAATGTCGGCCTTGCCAGTGATGTCCACATCCCGAGAACGTATTAATAGTTATAGAGAGTAGTTGAGACTAATTTGGGTTTATGAGGAGTCCCTAGTATAGAGGCAAAGATCTACAAAAAAAGTTATTTTTGAAAAGTCAAATTATTAAATATGACTATAAGCTCTGAAATTATGAGGCATGTTTCCCTATTGCACACTCCCAGTGCGGAGCTCCACCCACAGGGAGCACATATCAGGAAATCATGTGCACGATTTTCCATCCATTATGTGTTCCCAGCTGGCAAGGCTCTTCTCTGCAAGGGCACTTTCAGGAAGTTTACCCTTATTTTCTTTAATAATGTGTCTTCATTTAACCTTTAGAGAGCCAGAAAGTCCAGGAGAATTCTGGGCTGAATGGTTTTATATGTTTTCAGCTCAAGTCCCGTGAGGTTGAAGCAAGCACTAATATTACAGTAATAAAACTAGTCACATGCCAGTGTTATTGCTGTACCAATTACCCAAATTACTGCAATAAGCTCTCAACATATAATGTTACAGCATAAAAGGTTTAAACACTTCAATTCATCATCCTTCTCTGCTTCATTTTTCCTTCGTCATCATTCTCTACCAGTTTTAATCTTTTTCGATCTTTAAAAAGAATACTTTCAAAACCATTTGCCTATCTCCCAATCCCTACCATCCATTTTGAAGGTTGGAGCAACTTTTCACTCCTACGTTAGTAAGACATTTTCTGCTGAAGGGGTAACTTTCTCTCTACATTCCAATTAACTTTCTTTCTTAAAAAAACTGTTGGAAGAAATTTGCATATGAACCAATTAGCTGCAAGATATTTGCATGGACTACATTTGCCTATCGTGTGACAGAGAGGCGTGACCTTACAGATAATGTGAGCACGCAAACCGTTTTTTCTATCCTGAGAGAGAGCGAGACAGATAAAAAGAGACCGAAATGGTGAGATAGGGTAAAAGTTTCTCATTTCGCAACTCCCAAAGAGATACTTTTTTTAAAGAAAATTGAGATGGACAAGAGGATTTTGATCATGATACCGTCTCTGCCTCTTCTATCTTTATGAGAATGTGATCGGGCATCTAGTCACCATAATGCATCACTAGATGGCGCTTGAAGCTCATTCTACTGGAATCGCAGATTGCCAATGTTAAAGTAGCAAATAATGGGGCTACCAGTAGAATGGCATAATAGTGCGGGTTTGATCAGACACTATTTTCTGCCAACACATGTCCAACCCTCGTCTATCGTAATATTGTCCATCTCCGCCCCTGCCTCAGCCCTTCTGCTGCTGAAACCCTCATCCAGTCTTTTGTTCCCTCCAGACCCAACTGTTCCAGCGCTCACCTGGCCGGCCTCCCATCTTCCACCCTCCGTAAACAGGTGAGCCCAGACAGTGAGCGCGGACACTCTATTTAACCATGGATATCATAGCTGAGCCCGATCATCTCCTCACTTAATGACAACATGCACGTGCTTTCGATCCGTTGGAATTTCCCCACTCCCTCGTTCAGGGTCACCGTGGCCAATTACAGTGCCCCAATGGACATCCTAGCGGAGGGGAGCCAGTCACACAGACCTGGGAGCTGCAGTCTGCTCAACAATCGAGACCATCGAGGAGCTGTACATTTCCTTTGTTCTTTTTGCAGAAACGGTCTTATTGCTAATAAATTACACCATGAAGCACAGTGAGAAAGAAAAGGTTCGACACAGAGTTCATTTTCTCTTGAGCTGCTGGGAATTTATACACAGCTAACACTGTGACAGTTAGAATGAAACAGCTTGCTTTTTATACTGCGCCTTTCAAGACCAGAGGATGTTCCAAAGCACTTTACAGCCAATTTTTTACTTTACTTTTGAAGTTATGTCACTGTACTGTAGGAAACGTGGCAGCCAATTTTTGCACAGCAAGGTCCCATGAGATATATGAGCGGATAATCTGTTCTATTGATGTTGGTTGATGGATAAATGTTGGCCAGGACACCGGTAAAACTCTGCTTCGAATAGTGCCATGGGAACTTTTATATCCACCTGAGAGAGCAGACAGGGCCTTGGTTTAATGTCTGATTTGAAACTCCCACAGTACTGCACTGGAGTGTCAGCCTGGATTACGTGCTCATCCCTGGAGTGGGACTTGAACCCATGATTTGTACTGACTCTGACTCTGACTCTGACTCTGCCACCACTGAGCCCAAGCTGACAACCAGCTACATAGCTCGCAGGCCAGCACAGCCAGTGACACCATCATCTTATCTGAAGATCACTCTGGGATCAATTCCAGCCCAGAGGTGTTGTTCAGGCCAACAATTGATTGCCACAGTGCAGACACTGCAATAACAATTTGTTTTCAGAGTAAACACACAAAGAAACAAAGTCAGGAAGGGAGATCTAGCCCCAGGATGCCCTAAAAGGCACAGGTATCTCCAGTCAATATTTAACCGGACGTAGTAACTCTTGCAGTGCGGCTAAACACAACCTGCTCCCCCACAGAAACTCACCCCCAACCTCAATTACCAAGAAACCAGTGCTGTTTCTGGGTGTATCAGTGTAGTAGTAACCAAGATAGCTTAAGCCAATATACTTTAATGCTGCGTGTGTCTTGTGCAATGTTCTTAAAGCTCCTTTCTATTGATAGCGGAAGGTAAGTGCTTGACTGGTTGCTGCTGGTGCAGTAAATGAGGAACTTAGAATTAGGAGGAGGCCATTCAGCCCCTTGAGTCTGCTCCACCATTCAATTAGACTATGGCTGATCTGTACCTCAACTCCATTTACCCACCTTAGCTCCATATCCTTTGATACCTTACCTAACAAAAATCTATCTATCTCAGTCTTGAAAGCTCCAATTGTTCCCTAGCATCTACAGTCTTTTGGGGGAAGAGAGTCCCAAATTTCCACTACCCTTTATGTGAAAAAGTGGCTCCCGATTTCGCTCCTGAATGGCCCGGCTCTAACATTAAGATTATGTACTCTCGGTCTTGATTCCTCCACCAGAGGAAATAGTTTCTCTGTATCTACCCTATCATATACTTATAACATTTTTTTTATTTGTTCATGGGATGTGGGCGTCGCTGGCAAGGCCAACATTTATTGTCCATCCCTAGTTGCCCTTGAGAAGGTGGTGGTGAGCCGCCTTCTTGAACTGCAGCAGCAGTCCGCGTGGTGAAGGTACTCCCACAGTGCTGTTAGGGAGGGAGTTTCCAGGATTTTGACCCAGCGACGATGAAGGAACGGCGATATACTTCCAAGTCAGGATGGCGTGTGACTTCGAGGGGAACTTGGAGGTGGTGGTGTTCCCATGCATCTGCTGCCTTGTCCTTCTATGGGGTAAAGGTCTCGGGTTTGGGAGGTGCTGCCGAAGAAGCCTTGGCGAGTTGCTGCAGTGCCTCTTGTAGATGGTACACACTGCAGCCACGGTATGCCGGTGACAGAGGAAGTGAATGTTTAAGGTGGTGGATGGGGTGTCAATCAAGCGGGCTGCTTTGTCCTGGATGGTGTCGAGCTTCTTGAGTGTTGTTGGAGCTGCACTCATCCAGGCAAGTGGAGAGTAATCCATCACACTCCTTACTTGTGCCTTGTAGATGGTGGAAAGGCTTTGGGGAGTCAGGAGGTGAGACACTCGTCACAGAATACCTAGCCTCTGACCTGCTCTTGTTGCCACAGTATTTATGTGGATGGTCCAGTTAAGTTTCTGGTCAATGGTGACCCCCAGGATATTGATGATGGGGGATTCGGCGATGGTAATGCCACTAAATGTCAAGGGGAGGTGGTTATAGACGCTTGCTTGTTGGAGATAATCATTGCCTGGCACTTGTGTGGCGTGAATGTTACCTGCCACTTATCAGCCCAAGCCTGAAGGTTGTCCAGGTCATACTGCATGCAGTCATGGACTGCTTCATTATCTGAGGAGTTGCGAATGGAACTGAACACTGTGCAGTCATCAGCGAACATCCCCACTTCTGACCTTATGATGGAGGGAAGGTCATTGATGAAGCAGCTGAAGATGATTTTAAACATCTCCATCAGATCACACCTCAATCTTCTATACTCAAGGGAATACAAGCCAAGTTTATACAATCATGCTTTTAGCCCCAGTGTCATTCTGGTGAATCTGCACTGCACTCCAAGGCAATATATCCTTCCTGAGGTGCAGTGCCCAGAACTGAAAGCAGTAGAATTATAAGGGAGGTGAATGCCATGCCTCTGGCTGTCTCCCAAGAGAGGCCGATGGAGGTGCAGAACATGAGGGCCTCTTCCTAATGCCCCTCCAACAGGGCACGAGGTAACTTGGCAGAGCAATCCTTGGGTGTTGTGGGTCTGGGCATAAGTGCCATTGCTCCCACCGCTACCAACAGCAGTGACAAACCCGCAACCACCGACACTGCACCCTCCTGTTACCCAGCTCTGAGTGATCTCTCCAGGCATACCCCAAATTTGGAAGAATGGAAATCTCGGTGTACTTTTGGGTATGTGTAGTATGCAAATTTCACACACTCACCATTGCGCTGTATTGAAATCCTTGTGACAAGATAGTTGGACGATGAAGTTCCCTTTCTGTGTCCCCTCTCCAGTCCTCATACTTCCTCTCCTGAAGGAACTGATTCTTGCTGGGGTACAGTCCTACATCTGCTGGACAGCTGCCATTACCTCACCCAAGTGGACATTTTTCACATGTAACCCTAAGCAATGAGTGTCGGCAGGATATTTGACCAGAAGAGGCACCAACTGACCATCCTGTGCTCACTCAAAAACCAGCCCACATTTTCCAGCAGGAATCACTAGAGAAGGATGAGCGAGAATTCTGGATGATTTTTATCTCCGTTTAGTCCTAATCTAGAGTCACAGGGGTCAATTGTAGTTCCCCAGCTGAGATCAGCACAGGCTGGGGATGAAACCTGTGGCCTTCCTGGTCTGTACAGCTCAGTTCGACCTGAGGAAGTGCACTTATTCACTTAGCTTTGGAAATTGGATATCTCTCTTCTTATGAACATTTTCTCACTTTCTTCACTGATGAGTCAACTGAAATTAGCCTGCTGAGAGCTTGGCTAATCTGCTTTGAGACCTACCCATGCGGCCCTGAATCTGGTCACTAGAGGGTCCACCAGAGCACCTCACCAACTGTGGGGAAGCACGAGGCTGAGATTGGGAACTCGGTTTGTGGCCCACTATAAGTGTTGGGCCTCCTCTTTTAGATGAGATGTTAAACTGAGGCCCTGTCTGCCCTCTCAGGTGGACGTAAAAGATCCCATGGCACCAGTGTTCTGGCCAATATTTATCCCTCAACCAATATCATCTAAAACAGATTATCTGGTCATTATCACATTGCTGTTTGTGGGAGCTTGCTGTGCGCATATTGGCTGCCAAATTTCCTCCATTATAACAGTGACTACACTTAAAAGTACTTCATTGACTGTAAAATGCTTGGGATTGTTGTGAAAGGCACTAAAGGAATGCAAGTCTTTTTTTGGGGGAGGTGGGTCAGAGAAGAGCCGTGAGGCTGATTCCAAGCATCGGAGAACTAAAGTACGAGGGAAGACTGGAGATTCCTGGGCTTTTTCAGCATTGACTGAGAGGTGATATTATAGAGGTATATAAGATAGTAAAAGATAAGGAAAAGGAAACCTATTTGAACTAATCTGTGAGAGCAGGACACAGGTTCAAATTAGTAAAAGGCAAATTCAGGACTGAGGTCAGGATGTTCCATTGCATGCAAAGGGTGATCAAGATATGGAAGAACTCCTGGGTAGAGCAGTGGAGGAAGCTTGGAATCAGTTAAGAAGCAATGGATGCTGTGATAGGAGGACTACAGGATCTTGAGCTATTACTTGAGTTGGATGGATGCACTAGGATGGGGCAAATAGCCTTCCTCCTCTGTCTCTACCTTGTGCAGGTACTGAATCATTCTGAGGTAGGCTTCAAAGGTGCCCGGGACCCCTCCAGTTCCTCACACGTCGATGATGGAAGGCGGTTCAAACATGGGGAGCATCGTAGTCAAGCCTGATCCACTTCACACTTCCAGCAGGAGGTTTCAGGACAGTGATCTGGAACAAGAACCCTGCCTGAATGCGCTTAACCCCCACCCCACCCGTTCCCTAAGCCCAGGATGCCTACAACAACAACTTGCAATTATATAGCGCCTTTAATGTAGTAAAACAGCAAAAGGCGCTTCACAGGAGCATTATCAGACAAAATTTTACACCGAGTCTCAGAAGGAGATATTAGGACAGGTGACAAAATGCTTGGTCAAAGGGGTAGGTTTTAAGTAGTGTCTTAAAGGAGGAGAGGCGGAGATGTTTAGGGAGGGAATTCCATTGCTTAAGGCCTAGATAGCTGAAATGGTGGGGTGAAGGAAATGGGGGATGGACAAGAGGCCAGAATTGGAGGAGCGCAGAGATCTCAGAGGGTTGTAGGGCCATTCGAGGCGACAGAGATAGGGAGGGGCGAGGCCATGGATGGATTTGAACACAAGGATGAGAATTTTAAGTTCAAGGCGCTGCTGGAGTGGGAGCCAATGTAGGTCAGAGAACACAGGGGTGATGGGTGAACGGGACTTGGTGCGAGTTAGGACATGGGCAGCAGAGCTTTGGATGAGCTGAAGTTTACGGAGGATGGAAGATGGGAGGCCGGCTAAGGGAGCACTGGAATAGTAGGCCAACTGTTAACACCATTCCTAACCTAACTGATATTGGGCATCACAGCACAACTGCAATTAGAAGTTCACCCAAACGCCAACTCCCCAGGCCGCTTCTCTTCATTTTTACAGCCCCCTCCCACAGCCCATGGTTTGCCAGCTGTCTAAAATTCATCAGGGATTCTTCCTATAAACAAAAGCAGGCATTACCTTTCAACGGCTAAACGACAATATAATTTCTGGTGATACAGTATGATTTGTAAAAACATCCCTGGTTTGAAGCAAAGTGAGAAACAAAAATTAGCGTTCCTTTTTTTTCCAGATTATATACAATTTTTAAAACTCAAGAGTTCATCTTAACAAATATTCCGTAGTGTTCTTGAGGAATCAGAACTCTAACCTCTGCTGAACAGAACCTTGATACAGTTGTCCAGGTAACAGAGCAGAGGGGTTCAGACTTGGGAGCGAAAAAGAAAATTCGAAAAACCCCTTGTACAAAATTAGAAGCTTCACCTATCGCTGATGTAAAGTTAAGCTTTGTGCATCTGAACAGTTCTCCTTCGTGATTTGGAACTGCTCGGCATGGTCTCCTATTGGCCCATGTCAGAATTCAGAATTAGGGCCGAGCTGCAAGGTGGCTAGAAGAGGAAGTGGTTACAAGAGAGGGCTCTCACCTACACCAAGCCTGCCACTCAGTACATAGGAACAAGAGTAGTCCATTCAGCCCCTCGAGCCTGTTCCACCATTCAACCAGTAACCTTAAGAGGGCATTGGCCTCACGCTGGGTACAACTTTTTGCCAAAACTGAGGGCTTGTATTAAGCCTGGAGTGTGCCTGGACTCGGATGTCTAGGCGTCAGGCATGTTAGCTTTCCTACGTAGAACCCCCGACCAAACTGAAGGAAAATGTGTGTCAAATAGCTGCTGAGGAAATACTTAGGCTTGGGATGGCAATTGCTGGAATTAATCACCTGGAGGTCAAGTATGTGAAGTATATCCAGGATTTGGGTTGCAGAGAATTAGACAGCTGTTCCTGAAGCTCTTCACTTCAAACTGGTGGGATTACCATTCAATGGGGTGTGATCAGAAAGATGGCGGCCGTGTGCCAACACATTGAATTGTGCTGCTCACCATTGCAAGCTCATGAAGAGTTGCGACTACCTGCCCAGGGAGAGCTCAAGCTCATTTTTATTAGTTGTCTAAATGACCAGCTGGTAACTATCCTCCTTTAGGGCGGGGAGGGGGAAAGATAGGCAAGGTCTCTTTCCGGCTGAGTTGGCTTCAAGGTGACACATCTGGCAATGAGAAATTGGAACTGGGTTGATCTGCGGCAGACTCAGTAACCGGATACCTGAGCCAGGTAAGTCCTCAGTATTTCCACTGATGGGGCCTGGAGGGGTTGACCTGTCACTGTCAGCTGGTGTGCCTCCCCCTCAGCTCCAGGCAAACCCTGCAAGCCAACACTCTGAGGGGAAAGTCCTAGCTGAGTAAAAAGCAGGGAGCCTACCAATGCTCTAGATCTGTAAGCTGCACAGTTTTAGACAGTTAAACTCCATCTATACCCCTAAGCACACTTGAGAGTCTTTAAGCCTTGCTCAAGAGCAACCTGTTTCTGGGTTTAGGTAAGTAGGTATATCCTACGTGACAGTGTGCACTCCACATCGCACGTTTCTCAGTCATTAGTTTTGGACACTCTTAATCATGCTGATGGGTTTATGTGCATCTCAGACATCTGGATGACCAAAAAACAACACAGTTGATGCAAAGTATATCCTAAAAGGTTCAATGTTTTTGACTATTTCCCCCATCCCACCTCATTTGGGCCACAAACATTTAGATAATTTTCCCAAAGTACGAGTAAAAACACAACAGAAAATTTAAAAAAATGAAATGACTTCAGTGACGATATAAAATTAGCTTTAAGTAAGCTTAACCTTCTCCTCCTTTCCTTTGAGTGATTTCTAATATGGTTTCCTTGGTTACCAAGATGTATAAGGATTGCCACCTCTTGCAAAGTCCAAAGCTCGAAAGGAGGGTGGAGACCGAGGCTGGAGTTCAAAGGTTTGCTTGGCTGCTGATGAAAATTATTGGAAAACCTTAATAACACATGTCTCTACCTCGCGAGAGATGCTGGTATACATGGAAAAAATAGATTGCCTATATTGTAGGGTCATCTTCATTCTTCTAATGATATGCATCCTCTGCACACTATCGTAAAGCCTAACTTGATTGGTTCCAGGGAAACCACATACTTAGCATTTTTATGAAAATGTTGTCATGACGTTGCAAGTAGGCAATCCATTTGGTCTCCTACTCTTGTGTTGTAACATGCACCAGGACCTGTTTAGTTTGATATGAAGCTAAACTGAAATTAACCAACTAAACCATCAACTCAAAATCTGCTTACACTCCAGGAAGGAAAGTTGTGTAGAGGATGCCTATCATTCAAAGAATGAAGAATACTCTATAAGGTTCTTCTTCATTAAGCAATCCTGCACACAGCATGGGAACATACCAAAGAATCAGAAGTTAGGAAGAGGGAGGCCCCTCCAGAGAAGCCATGACACCAGCCATCAGGGTGATCTGCCAAAGATCAACGACCTGCCGAGGCAGTAATGTTTAGTAAACATGTGAGGATTATTCCATCTGGCAATTTTGCAAATACTTCAATCTGAAGCAGATTTTCCCAGGATGCAGCTGTGAAACAGCTGGAGTGACTGTAAACCCGCCCCTGGCAAGGTGGTAATGATGTTGACTGCAGTCAACCATCTGCTTAGTTATCCACCTTCTGTCATTGGTTTACCATGAGTCTTTGCACCCAAGTGCCAGCTGGTTCATTAGTAGAACACTCATCTCAGTCAAGTTGTGGGTTCAAGCCCCACTCCAAGACTTGAGTACGTAATCTTTGCTGGCACTTCAGTGCAGTACTGAGGGAGTGCTACGTTGTAGGAGTCTTTGTCATTCAGATGGGATGTTAAACAGAGGCCATTCTGCCTGTCCAAGTGGATGATAAAGATCCTATGGTACCATTCAAAGAAGAGCAGGAAGCTCTCCAGGGTACAGTAACCTAAGGCACTGGACTAGTAACTCTGAATTCAAATTCCTAATGACAAAATGTTTTGGCTGTAAGTTGTGAAATTGAATTCAATAAATCTGGTAATTTGTGTGCTAGCAAAATGACCATTAAAGCTGCCAGCTTGACTCCAGACCCTTACTGTTGTTAACCCTTGGGCAACCGGGAATGGGCAATAAATATCACTTTGCCAGTGATGCCCACATTCCAAGATTCCTGGTCAACCAATAGCACCAAAAAATATAGATTAGCTGACCATACATCCCATTGCTGTGTTCCATAGGGCCTCGCTGTGCACAAAATGGCTGCTGCCTATGCATCAATGGTGACTCTACTTCAAGGTAATTAATTGCATATTAAGTGCTTTAGAACACCCTGAGAGATGCAATAAGGTGATAAGTCTTTCACTCAACAATCAAGATTTCTGGAATTGGCTTGTATGAGAAATAATCAACTTGGGGCTCTACAAACATCACAGTGGAAGCAACTCTTCACTCCCAAATGATGTGGCTGCAAGTAGAACAATGGGACTCCTTGGCCCAAATGAAACTGGGAAGCAACTTCAGAAACTTAACTTAGGGCCCACTCTTTCAGGGTGATCTGCAATAAAGGCTTGTCGTTCACCAACTCTGCAGTATTCTGGGTAAGAAACTTCAGATCACACAATCCCAGAGGTTTGAACAGTGAATACACTAATTGCTGAAGAACTACGTTAATTGGGAAGCAGTAAAGATCTAGCTAGGCACAATTTTCCAAATATCTTGCACAAAACAGGACACTCTCAATGAGCAGAAATGGCTACAACAAAATGCACTTTCAACATAGAAAAACATCCCAGGGCGCTTCCCAGAGGCGTAATCAGACAAAAATGGATGCCGAGACAGAGAGGATATTAGGCGAGATGACAAGGAGCTGAAGCAGGGGCAGAGGATCTTATGGAGGTGGAAGTAGGCAGTCATTGTGAGGGGATATGGGTCGGAAACTCAGCTTGGGGTTGAATAGGATGCCGAGGTTGTGAACAGTCTGGTTCAACCTGAGACAGCGGCCAAGGAAAGTGTTGGTATCTGTGTAGATGGGAGCAGGAAGGTAAAAAGAGACATAGATAGATTGTGAGTGGGCAAAAATGTAGCAGATGGAGTTCAATGTACAGAAGTGTGAGGTCATTCACTTTTGATCCAAGATAAACAAATTGGAATATTTTCTAAACGGAGAGAAATTAGGAACTGTGGAGGAACAAGTGGCTTTGGATGTACAGGTACACAAACACTAAGCGCTAGTGCACAGGTGCAAAAAGTAATCAAAAAGGCTTAGGAAGGATATATTGGCCTTGGAGTGCAGTGCAGAATCACCAGAATGATACCGGAGCTAAAAGGGATAAATTATGAGGACAGGTTGTTTAAGCTAGGCTTGTATTCCCTTGAATATAGAAGAGTAAGGGGTGATCTAATTGAAGTGTTTAAGATGATTAAAGAGTTTGATAGGGAAGATACAGAGAAACTGTTTCCTCTTGTGGGAGAGTCCAGAACAAAGGGGCAAGGCCATTCAGGGATGATGTCAGAAAGCACTTCTTCGCACAAAGGGTAGTGGCAATCTGGAACTCTCTCCCCCCAAAAAGCTGTTGAGGCTGGGTCAATTGAAAATTAAAAAAACTGAGATAGATTTTGTTAGGCAAGGGTATTAAGGGTTACGGAACCAAGACGGGTAGATGGAGTTAAGATACAGATCAGCCATGATCTAATTGAATGGCAGGACAAGTTTGAGGGGCTCAGTGGCCTACTCCTGTTCTGAATGTTGGTCTTTATCTCAAAGGGGCTGGAATACAACACCTCAGGAAGGATATATTGGCCTTGGAGTGGGTACAGTGTAGATTCACCAGAATGATACCAGGGCTTAACGTGTTATATTATCAGGACAGGTTGCACAGACTTGTTGTATATTTCCTTGAGTTTACAGGGTTTATGGGTGATCCAATTGAGGTGTTTAACATGATAAAGGGATTTGATAGGGTAGATACAGAAAAACTATTTCCTCTGGTGGGGGAATCCAGAACAAGGGGGCATAATCTTAAAATTAGAGCCAGGCCATTCAGGAGTGAAATCAGGAAGCCCTTTTGAACACAAAGGCTGGTGGAAATCTGGAACTCTCTTCCCCCAAAAAGCTGAGGGTCAATTAAAATGTTCAATACTGGCATTGAGAAGATTTTTGTTGGGCAAGGGCATCAAGGGATATGTAGCAATAGTGGGTAAATGGAGTTGAGATTCGGATCAGCCATGATCTAACAGAATGGCAGCGCACACTCAAGGAGTCGAATGGCTTCCTCCTGTTCCTATGGAATCAGTGGCAAGGGTACGGAGTTTGAAGCGGGAGCGAAGACAATGGCTGCAATCCAAGGACAAATGATACACTTGCAATATGAATTCAAATAGAACTGGGATTTACACCAAATGTTGAAGGCAATACAGAATGTGAGGGACATTGAATGAAAATGGGATTAACTGATTTAGTACAAGACTATTTCCAATTTGTGTCAGAATCCTTATTAAAGGACACCCTGAGAGAACAGAGCGACGGACTCATGACCAAAGATGGAAGATCCATTTCAACAGCAGTCACCTTTTAGTAGCCAAGCTGTCAAAAGGAATGTTTCCAGGTTTGAAGGCAATATCCGACTCTCCTTCTCCCCACGCCACATGGCAGATTTCTCCTGAAGGCCAGCAGAATCCTTTCCCTGTTCACTGCCAGGATGTCCAAGAGCTGCAGTTTACAAGGTATAAAGAGATCACCAGGGTGTCTTTCCATCTTATGAATTACCCCAGGGATTGGGGAAATATAGAAACAGAGTCCTGTGTGTCCATGAAAAGCAGAAACCATCCAGCATCCAGGCTGAAGTGTCCATGGTTCTGAAGGATGCAACATATAGAAGTGACGACTATCTGGAGAGGTGAACCATTCCATCTGTGGGCACCCCAAATCCCGAGTCTTGGACAAACTCTGAGTGGATATGGAACAAAGGCTGGTAAAGAGAGTTGAGGAACAGATCAGCCACAATCTAATTGAGTGGCAGGACATACTCGAGGGGCTGAATGGGCTACTCCTGTTCCCATGTGGGTGAATAATGAAACGATTGAGTGCTGCCCACCCTACTCCTGCTAAATGTTGGCCTGGGAGTGTTACCTTATGATTCAGATGCCGGATGGACTGTGTATTAACTGTCCAGTTGAAAACAGATTAAACTATAAGGCCTCTCTAATATAATCTAGTCCTGAGGAAAAACTAGAAGCAAGCAGTTGGGGGGAAAAATAAATTGGTGCAAAAGCGTAACTCGAGACTTTGTACAACATGGGAGTAGGAGGCCACTCGTGGCAGTGAGTACGCACAACACCTGAGATGACATTTTTAAGTGGTTTCTCGAGAAACTAGTGAGATAAGCCATACTCCTACAGTATGTGGAAGATGTTTAGTGAAAAATAAAGGGTTTAAATTTCAACCCCACCCCTCCAAAAAAAAAATAGGCTTTTTAGTATTTGATTTATATTTGAGAAATTTCTGGACAGCTACTCAAAAAACTAGAGTGTCCGGTTAAAAACCAGCAAGCGGCAACTCTAGGAACATAACAAAGTCTGGTGTCATCAGTCACCATCAAGGCGATGGCAAAAATTCCTCGGTTGAAAAATCCACTCAGTAGGCCCAAGTTATCCATGTCGCAGGTACAGGGTTGCCAACCCTCCAGGACTGCCCTGGAGTCTCCAGGAATTAATCATTAATCTCCTGGACACTGCTGCGAACAACAACCAGGAGAGAAATCATGGGGGCATTAAAAAAAAATTGTGTTTTTAAAATTTTCTTTGAACACTTGTTTATTAGTTATAAAAGTATAGGAGATGGGGGCGGGCAGTTGGAGGTGGGAGGTCATGTGATGAAAGCTCCAGGAATCCATCCAACCGGAGTTGGCAACCCTCCGCAGGTCACTCGTTCTAAAATTCGGAATAGAGGTCGTGTGACTCCAGAGAGCTTCCTACGGCCAATCTGGAGGCAAGAGGGGGGAGGAGTGAACAGTGCAACAACCGGTTTCTGCCCTTTTTCAAACGTTATTTATTTCGATGGGAGAGACGGGGCGAGAGCCTAAGGGACAGTCTCGCCATTTCGCCCCTCCCTCCCTCCCTCCCTAGTGTTAAGAAAAGCCTCAGTCCAAATGTAAAGCCAGGGGCAGCGAGGGTCTGTGGAGACGACCACACCAGCCAAGTAAAAAATACAATTGTAAAACAAATGTCAAAAAAAATGAAGGGTACATTCACAATAACATTCATTAATACAGAATAAATCACAAAATAGATTCTAGACACAGGGGCCTTCATTCTTATGACTGTCACCTCGATGTGACCTGTTCATGAAGAAGAGTCTTTCATTTTTTTAAAAAAAAACACAGTCTGCACACTGGTCAAATTTTTCTTCCTTTGCCTCCTCCGTGTGCAAGCAGAGTTGTTAGTCGAGCGAGTCACTATTGTCCAGGCCCAGGTCATTAACATTGGTCGTCTGCAATTCCCTGTTGTCATCCTCCTCCTCCTCCTCCTCTTCCTCTTCAATCTCCTCCTCCTCGTCTGTTCCGTCCAGCGAGTCGTCGCCCGCGTGGCCAGCCATCATGGCCTGCTGCATGGCGAGGGTGGCGGTGTCGGAGGAGAGCGTCTGGAGACTGTCCATGGCCGCGGTCATAGTGCCTGGAAGGGATGGAGCTTATTACTATTTGCAATTAATTCAAGAAAGAGGGAGACAGAGATGGAGGGACAGAGAGGGGGAGGGAAAGAGAGAGCGAGAGAGGGAAAGAGAGAGAGGGAGGGAAAGAGAGAGAAAGGGGAAAGAGAGAAGGGATAGAGAGAGAGGAAGGGGATAGAGAGAGGAAGGGGAAGAGGAGGGGGGGAAGAGGAGGGGGAGGGAGAGAGAGGGCAGGGGGGGAGAGAGGGCGGGGGGGAGAGAGGGCGGGGGGGAGAGGGGCGGGGGGGAGAGGGGGCGGGGGGGAGAGGGGGCGGGGGGGAGAGGGGGCGGGGGGGAGAGGGGGCGGGGGGGAGAGGGGGCGGGGGGGAGAGGGGGCGGGGGGGAGAGGGGGCGGGGGGGAGAGAGGGCGGGGGGGAGAGAGGGCGGGGGGGAGAGAGGGCGGGGGGGAGAGAGGGCGGGGGGGAGAGAGGGCGGGGGGGGAGAGAGGGCGGGGGGAGAGAGGGCGGGGGGAGAGAGGGCGGGGGGGAGAGAGGGCGGGGGGGAGAGAGGGCGGGGGGGAGAGAGGGCGGGGGGGAGAGAGGGCGGGGGGGAGAGAGGGCGGGGGGGAGAGAGGGCGGGGGGGGAGAGAGGGCGGGGGGGAGAGAGGGCGGGGGGGTAGAGAGGGCGGGGGGGAGAGAGGGCGGGGGGAGAGAGAGGGGGGAGAGAGGGCGGGGGGAGAGAGAGGGAGAGCGAGGGGGGAGAGAGGGCGGGGGGAGAGAGGGGGAGGGAGAGAGGGGGGAGGGAGAGAGGGGGGAGGGAGAGATAGGGGGAGGGAGAGAGAGGGAGAGCGAGGGGGGAGAGAGCGCGGGGAGAGAGAGAGGGGGAGAGAGAGAGAGGGGGAGAGAGGGGGAGAGGGCGCGAGAGAGAGGCGAGAGAGGGGGGCGAGAGAGAGGGGGGCAGAGAGAGGGGGGGGCGAGAGAGGGGGGGCGTGGGGGGGGGGCGAGAGAGGGGGGGCGAGAGAGGGGGGCGTGAGGGGGGGGCGAGAGAGTGGGGGGGGGCGAGAGAGTGGGGGGGGGCGAGAGAGGGGGGGGCGAGAGAGGGGTGGCGAGAGAGGGGGGCGAGAGGGGGGGGGCAAGAGGGGGGGGCAAGAGAGGGGGGGCAAGAGAGGGGGGGAGAGAGAGAGGGGGGGAGAGAGAGAGGGGGGGAGAGAGAGGGGGGAGAGAGAGGGGGGAGAGAGAGAGACGGGGAGAGAGAGAGACGGGGAGAGAGAGAGACGGGGAGAGAGAGCGGGGAGAGAGAGAGAGTGGGGGAGAGAGAGAGGGGGGAGAGACGGGAGGGAGGGCAAGAGAGGGGGGGAGAGAGGGGGGGAGAGAGAGGGGGGAGAGAGAGGGGGGAGAGAGAGAGACGGGGAGAGAGAGAGCGGGGAGAGAGGGGGAGAGAGAGAGTGGGGGAGAGAGAGACAGGAGAGGGGGGAGAGATGGGAGAGAGAGAGACGGGAGAGAGGGGGGGAGGGAGAGAGGGGGGGAGGGAGAGACGGGAGAGGGAGAGAGAGACGGGAGAGGGGGGGAGAGACGGGAGAGAGGGGGGAGAGACGGGGGAGAGGGTGGAGGGACGGGAGAGAGAGAGAAGGGGAGAGAGAGGGGGGAAGAGAGGGGGCAGAGAGGGGGGGCGAGAGAGAAGGGGGGAGAGAGAGGGGGGGAGAGAGAGGGGGGAGAGAGGGGGGGAGAAAGGGGGGGAGAGAAAGGGGGGGGAGAGAAAGGGGGGGAGAGAAAGGGGGGGAGAGAAAGGGGGGGAGAGAGAGGGGGGTGAGAGAGGGGAGAGAGAGGGGAGAGAGAGGGGGGAAAGAGAGAGGGGGGGAGAGAGAGAGGGGGAGAGAGAGAGTGGGGGAGAGAGAGAGGGGGAGAGAGAGATGGGAGAGAGGGGGGGGAGGGAGAGACGGGAGAGGGAGAGGGGGAGAGAGACGGGAGAGAGGGGGAGAGAGAGACGGGAGAGAGGGGGAGAGAGGGGAGAAAGAGGGGGGAGAGAGGGCGGGGGGGAGAGAGGGCGGGGGGGAGAGAGGGCGGGGGGGAGAGAGAGGGGGGGAGAGAGAGGGGGGGAGAGGGGGGGAGAGAGAGGGGGGGAGAGAGAGGGGGAGAGAGGGCGGGGGGAGAGAGGGCGGGGGAGAGAGAGGGGGGGAGAGAGGGCGGGGGGGAGAGAGGGCGGGGGGGAGAGAGGGCGGGGGGGAGAGAGGGCGGGGGGGAGAGAGGGCGGGGGGGAGAGAGGGCGGGGGGGAGAGAGGGCGGGGGGGGAGAGAGAGGGCGGGGGGGAGAGAGGGCGGGGGGGAGAGAGGGCGGGGGGGAGAGAGGGCGGGGGGGAGAGAGGGCGGGGGGGAGAGAGGGCGGGGGGGAGAGAGGGCGGGGGGGGAGAGAGGGCGGGGGGGGAGAGAGGGCGGGGGGGAGAGAGGGCGGGGGGGGAGAGAGAGCGGGGGGGAGAGAGGGCGGGGGGGAGAGAGGGCGGGGGGGAGAGAGGGCGGGGGGGAGAGAGGGCGGGGGGAGAGAGGGCGGGGGGAGAGAGGGCGGGGGGGAGAGAGGGCGGGGGGGAGAGAGGGCGGGGGGGAGAGAGGGCGGGGGGGAGAGAGGGCGGGGGGGAGAGAGGGCGGGGGGAGAGAGAGGGGGGAGAGAGGGCGGGGGGAGAGAGAGGGAGAGCGAGGGGGGAGAGAGGGCGGGGGGAGAGAGGGGGGAGGGAGAGAGGGGGGGAGGGAGAGATAGGGGAGGGAGAGAGAGGGAGAGCGAGGGGGGAGAGAGCGCGGGGAGAGAGAGAGGGGGAGAGAGAGAGAGGGGGAGAGAGGGGGAGAGGGCGCGAGAGAGAGGCGAGAGAGGGGGGCGAGAGAGAGGGGGGGGCGAGAGAGGGGGGGCGTGGGGGGGGGCGAGAGAGGGGGGGCGAGAGAGGGGGGCGTGAGGGGGGGGCGAGAGAGTGGGGGGGGGCGAGAGAGGGGTGGCGAGAGAGGGGGGCGAGAGGGGGGGGCAAGAGGGGGGGGGCAAGAGAGGGGGGGCAAGAGAGGGGGGGAGAGAGAGGGGGGGGGAGAGAGAGAGGGGGGGAGAGAGAGGGGGGAGAGAGAGGGGGGAGAGAGAGAGACGGGGAGAGAGAGAGACGGGGAGAGAGAGAGACGGGGAGAGAGAGCGGGGAGAGAGAGAGAGTGGGGGAGAGAGAGAGGGGGGAGAGACGGGAGGGAGGGCAAGAGAGGGGGGGAGAGAGGGGGGGAGAGAGAGGGGGGAGAGAGAGGGGGGAGAGAGAGAGACGGGGAGAGAGAGAGAGCGGGGAGAGAGGGGGAGAGAGAGAGTGGGGGAGAGAGAGACAGGAGAGGGGGGAGAGATGGGAGAGAGAGAGACGGGAGAGAGGGGGGGAGGGAGAGAGAGGGGGGGAGGGAGAGACGGGAGAGGGAGAGAGAGACGGGAGAGGGGGGGAGAGACGGGAGAGAGGGGGGAGGGACGGGGGAGAGGGTGGAGGGACGGGAGAGAGAGAGAAGGGGAGAGAGAGGGGGGAAGAGAGGGGGCAGAGAGGGGGGGCGAGAGAGAAGGGGGAGAGAGAGGGGGGGAGAGAGAGGGGGGAGAGAGGGGGGGAGAAAGGGGGGGAGAGAAAGGGGGGGAGAGAAAGGGGGGGAGAGAAAGGGGGGGAGAGAAAGGGGGGGGAGAGAGAGGGGGGGTGAGAGAGGGGAGAGAGAGGGGAGAGAGAGGGGGGAAAGAGAGAGGGGGGGAGAGAGAGAGGGGGAGAGAGAGAGTGGGGGAGAGAGAGAGGGGGAGAGAGAGATGGGAGAGAGGGGGGGAGGGAGAGACGGGAGAGGGAGAGGGGGAGAGAGACGGGAGAGAGGGGGAGAGAGGGGAGAAAGAGGGGGGAGAGAGGGTGGAGGGACGGGAGAGAGAGAGAGGGGGGAGAGAGAGAGGGGGGGAGAGAGAGAGGGGGGGAGAGAGAGGGGGGGAGAGAGAGGGGGGGAGAGGGGGGGAGAGAGAGGGGGGGAGAGAGAGGGGGAGAGAGAGGGGGGGGAGAGAGAGGGGGGGAGAGAGAGGGGGGAGAGAGAGGGGGGAGAGAGAGGGGGGAGGGACGGGAGAGAGAGAGACGGGGGAGAGAGAGATGGGGAGAGAGAAGGGGGAGAGAGAGAGAGAGGGGGGAGAGAGAGAGGGGGGAAAGAGAGAGGGGGGAGAGAGAGAGGGGGGAAAGAGAGAGGGGGGAAAGAGAGAGGGGGGGAGAGAGAGAGGGGGGAAAGAGAGAGGGGGGGAGAGAGAGAGGGGGGAGGGGGAGTGAGAGAGGGGGAGGGAGAGATGGACTGAAGGGGAAAGAAGGGGAGACACACAGTCTGCTGGTGTCCCAGTTTATCAGATAGAGAGAGGGCTGCACTGAGATACTGAGGCTGGCTGTGTGTCAGACTATGAGGTGAATGCCCAGCGCACACTTACTGTCCGGGTTGCTGGGATTCCCTCCTTGCTGCTGTAGCACTCCCGCTGCGATTGAGTCTGGCCAGAAGCGCTGAGTCGGCCGGTGTTGGGATTTGATTTTCTTGGCTTTAGGAGCTGGGTCGGGATTACTGGCATCGAGCATCGGCTGCAGAATACGCCGCCTGGCATTGATAAACCTGGCGTGAGACAGACCGGGATTAGAACAAAGCTCGAACTGCACCAGAGGGAGCAGAGTATCCCTCCTCACAGACAATCGTTTTCTCTAAGAACAAGGTTCAATAGCATTAAGTTCATGTACTTGTGCTGCACCGCCCAGCCTCAAGATGTCTACCACTAAGAAGGACAAGAGCAGCAATATCATGGGAATGCCACAACCGACAACTTCCCCTCCAAGCTACACGCTATCCTGCCGGACATTTATCCTCGCTAACTCATTGTCACTGGACAGAATCCTGCAATTCTCGATCCAACATCACTGTGGAAGCACCACCACCAGCAAAAGTGACCATGAAGCTGTCAGATTGTCAGAAAAACCCAGCTGGTTCACTAATGTCCTTTAGGGAAGGAAACCTGCCGTCTTTACCTGGTCTGGGCCTATATGTGACTCCAGTCCCACACCAACGTGGTTGACTCTTAACTGCCCTCTGAAGTGGCCGAGCAAGACACTCAAACTGCTTGTGGTTCGAGAAGGCGGCCCACCACCGCCCCCTCAGGACACTGACCCTCTCCCCGACACTGATCCTATCGCACAGAGTCTGGGGGTCGGGGCTGTGAATGAAACAAGCAGCTACAGCTCACTCGGCCTCACCCAATGTGAACACGGTGATCCTGGTAAGGGGGCAGATCTGCTGGGAAGTATATTTTTTTGAATGCTCTATTTTCAAAGGTTGCTGGTCCCTTCGTTAGCCAAGTCAGTCTCATCCTTTTCCCTCCCCTCCCCCACTTCTCTTTAGACGGTGACTCTCTCCGAGGGTACAGTTCCACATGCAGCCTGGTGGCACTTCACTTGAGTGGCCTTTCATCACTATACAGACCGTGAGCTCCAGGGGCTATTTTTCCATGGGGGGCATCACAAACGAGACCACTTAACTCATGCCCATATAATTACACTCTCCAACAGTGGTCACTGGGTGGGGACCAGGAGCTGCAACTCAGACTAATATTTCTCCTTCTTAGCCCAGGAACGCCGAGGGTGACTGTAACACTCCTACTACCGGCCTTAGCTAAGATCAACGATCAAATAGCCCCTTTAATTTAGAAAAAGGTCCCAAGGTGCTTTACGCAGGTGTAAGGAAAGATAATGGATGCCTGGCTTGGTCGAAGAGGCAGTTTTTAAGGAGGGGGGGGGGGTCTTAAAGGAGGAGAGGGAAGTGGATAGGCTCGTTAGCAAAATTGAAGCCCATGGGATTAAAGGGGCAGTAGCAGCATGGATACAAAATTGGCTAAGGGATCGAAAACAGAGAGTTGTGGTGAATGGCTGCTTTTCGGACTGGAGGGAGGTACACAGTGGCGTTCCCCAAGGTTCAGTATTAGGACCACTGCTGTTTTTGATATACATGAATGGCTTGGACTTAGGGGTACAGGGCACAATTTCGAAATTTGTCGATGGGACGAAACTTGGAAGTGTACTTAGTAAACAGTGAGGAAGATAGTGATAGACTTCAAGAGGACACAGACAGGCTGGTGAAATGGGCGGGCACATGGCAGATGAAATTCAACACAGAAAAGTGAGGTGATACATTTTGGTAGGAAGAATGAAGAGAGACAATACATGCTAAGTTGAAAATTTTAAAGTGGGTGTAAGAACAGAGCGACCTGAGGGTGCTTGTGCACAAATCTTTGAAGGTGGCAGGACAGGTTAACAAAGCAGTTAGAGAAAGAAAGACTTGCATTTCTATAGCACCTTTCACAACCACCGGACGTCTTAAAGCGCTTTACAGCCAATGAAGTACTTTTGAAGTGGAGTCACTGTTGTAATGTGGGAAACGCGGCAGTCAATTTGCACACAGCAAGATCCCGTAATGACCAGATAATCTGTTTTTGTTATGTTGGTTGAGCGATAAATATTGGCCAGGACACCGGGGATAACTCACCTACTCTTCTTCGAAATAGTGCCATGGGATCTTTTACGTCCAACTGAGAGAGCAGACGGGGCCTCGGTTTAACGTCTCATCCGAAAGACGGCACCTCTGACAGTGCAGCACTCCCTCAGCACTGCACTGGAGTGTCAACCTAGCTTTATGTGCTCAAGTCCCTGGAGTGGGACTTGAACCCACAACCTTCTGACTCAGAGGCGAGTGTGCTACCAACTGAGCCACAGCTGACATATGCTTAATAAAGCATATGGGATCCTGGGCTTTATAAATAGAGGCAGAGAGTACAAAAGCCAGGAAGTGATGTTAAACCTATATAAAACACTAGTTCGGCCCCAGCTGGAGTATTGTGTCCAATTCTGGGCACCACACTTTAGGAAGGACATGAAGGCTTTGGAGAGGGTGCAGAAGAGATTTACTAGAATGGTTCCAGGGATGAGGATAGACAAGAGAAGCTGGGGTTGTTCTCCTTAGAACAGAGACGGCTAAGAGGAGATTTGACAGAGGAGTTTAAAATCATGAATGGTTTCGCTAAAGTAAATAAAGAGAAACGGTTTCCAATGGCTGAAGGGTCGATAACCAGATGGCACAGATTTAAGGTGATTGGCAAAAGAAACAAGAGGCGACATGAGGAAAAACTTTTTTACGCAACGACTGGTTAGGATTTGGAATGCACTGCCTGATAGGGTGGTGGATACAGATTCAATAGTAGCCTTCAAAGGGAATTGGATAAATACCTGAAGGAGAAAAAATTGCAGGGATATGGGGAAAGAGCGGGGGGAGTGGGACTAACTGGATTGCTCCTCGAAAGAGCCGGCGCAGACTCGATGGGCCGAATGGCCTCCTTCTGTGCTGTACTATTCTATGATTCTAGGTGGAGGGATTTAGGGATTGAATTCCAGAGCGGGGGGCCAAGACAGCTGAAGTCACGCCGGCCAATGGGGTATTAGCTAACTGAGTGCAGACCCGGGATTTAATCGGAGAGCATCCTGATTCGTATGGCTCAGTATCAGAGCACAGGGTGCATTCACTCATTTAGCGATTGGGACAGGCTGAAAAAAAAAGGTCTCGTTTAAAGGAGTACTCAACTAGTGGTGTGATGGTGGGACCCAGGTTTCATTTCCCCATAACATTGATTTCCCAAGCTCTGCAGGAAAGAAGTCCTGCCTCAGGCTGCTGTCGCTCCGTGCAAGTGAAAGGCTATAAACAGACCTACAAATATACCAGAGGAGGAAGCCGACAAATGGGTTGGGTTGAAATAAAGTTATTTCTGACTTTACACTGTAGTGAAACCTGCAATGGATGCTGGGATCTGTAGTTGGCGGGAGGGGAGATTCACACTTTGACTACAATTCCCACAGTGACACAACCTCAAACCAGCGTCAAACTGGGCTCGGGCCTTTTTAATAGCTCCCTGTCGTCATGGCAACGGTCTGCTGCTGTCAAATTCAGCTGCTGCAGTAGTTTTACTCGAGCAAAAATAAAACATTCTAATTGTTAAAAACAAAAGGCATTAAAAAAAAAATCTTGTCCATGAGTACAATCTATTTGTAAAAGTGAAGGAGGTGGTTGGTGATAGCTGGAAGAACTGAGCTCCGACAGATTGAGTTGAGATTTTCGATGTATATTTATCGGGAGGGGAGCCGAGGGGGCAGCTCAGTGGCGCGGCGCCCTGGTGCGTCAACGCCGAGCCACCTGCTGGACCATCGGACCGGGGGTGGGTGGCTGTGGGGAGGTCAAAGGCCAGAGAAAGAGAACGAACTGGTGATCGGGTTAAATCCCAGGTCACAATGCCTAACTCAGGGGCAATTTACAGAGCATGAGTGGAAATATAGAACAGTAGAATATTACTGCACTGTAGTAAACCATTCAGCCCATCGTGCCTGGGTGCTTCACTTGGTCCTGATCCCCTGCCCTTTCCCCATAGCCTTTTAGATTTTTATCTTTCGACTATTTATCCACTTTAAAAAAAATATATAAAGCTGTTACTGATTCTGCATCCACCAATATTAGGGCATTCCGTGTCCTAATAAGCCATTGTGTAAAACAATTGCTTCAAACCCCTAAACAGGATGTTGGCTGGTGAATGATATGTAGGTCAGAAAAGATTTTTTTAAATATATAGAAAGAAACACTTGCATTTCGGTAGCACCTTTCACGACCTCAGGATGTCCCAAAGTGCTTTACAGCCAATTATTTTTTTTTAAATTCCTTCATGGGATGTGGGCGTCACTGGCAAGGCCAGCGTTTATTCCCATCCCTAGTTGCCCTTGAGAAGGTGGTGGTGAGCCGCTTTCTTGAACTGCTGCAGTCCGCATGGCGACGGTACTCCCACAGTGCTGTTAGGGAGGGAGTTCCAGGATTTTACCCAGCGACGATGAAGGAATGGCGATATATTTCCAGGTCAGGATGGTGTGTGACTTGGAGGGGAACTTGGAGGTGGTGGTGTTCCCATGCGCCTACTGCCCTTGTACTTCAAGGTGGAAGAGGTTGTGGGTTTGGGGGGTGCTGCCGAAGAAGTCTTGGCGAGTTGCTACAGTGCCTCTTGTAGATGGTACACACTGCAGCCACAGTACGCCGGTGGTGGAGGGAGTGAATGTTTAAGGTGGTGGATGGGGTGCCAATCAAGCGGGCTGCTTTGTCTTGGATGGTGTTGAACTTCTTGAGTGTTGTTGGAGCTGCATTCATTCAAGCAAGTGGAGAGTATTCCATCACACTCCTTACTTGTGCCTTGTAGATGGTGGAAAGGCTTTGGGGAGTCAGGGGGGTGAGACACTCGCCGCAGAATACCCAGCCTCTGACCTGCTCTTGTTGCCACAGTATTTATGTGGTTAGTCCAGTTAAGTTTCTGGTCAATGGTGACTCCCAGGATATTGATGATGGGGGATTCAGCGATGGTAATGCCGTTGAATGTCAAGAGGCGGTGGTTAGATGCTCGTTTGTTGGAGATAGTCATTGCCTGGTACCTATGTGGCGCGAATGTTACCTGCCACTTATCAGCCCAAGCCTGAATGCCGTCCAGGTCTTGTTGCATGCGGGCATGGACTGCTTCATTATCTGAGGAGTTGCGAATGGCACTGAACACTGTGCAGTCATCAGTGAACCTCCCCACTTCTGACCTTACGATGGAGGGAAGGGCATTAATGAAGCAGCTGAAGATGATTGGGTGTAGGACACTGCCCTGAGGAACTCCTGCAGCGATGTCCTGGGGCTGTGATGGCTGACCTCCAACCACCACAATCATCTTCCTTTGTGTTAGGTATGACTCCAGCCAGTGGAGACTTTTACCCCCGATTCCCATTGACTTCAGTTTTACCAGGCCTCATTGATGCCACACTCGGTCAAATGCTGCAATGAAGTACTTTTGAAGTGTGTAATGTAGGAAACACGCCCCACAAACAGCAATGTGATCATTTGTTTTTAGTGATGTTGGTTGAGGAATAAATATTGGCCAGGATACCAGGGAGAACTCCCTTGCTCCTCTTCGAAATAGTGCCATGGGATCTTTTAAGTCCACCTGAGGGCAGAAGGGGCCTCGGTTTAATGTCTCTTCCAAAAGATGGCACCTCCGACAGTGCAGCACTCCATCAGCACTATATTGGAGTATCAACATAGATTTTTGTACTCAAGTCTCTGGAGTGGGGTTTGAACCCACGACCTTCTGACTCAGAGGTGAGAGAGCAATCAGTGAGCCACGGCTGACACTAAAAAGTATATAACGAATTAAAATAAACTATTGCATTTATTGGCCATACAATGTGATTATTGATGAGATTTGGCACTTACAAATTGGCAAGTTAAAGGCCAGAGCAGTTCAACCCAATTAGTGTTTGAGGCTCGTGGCCTGGCACCTGCCCCCAATGTTCTGCTTTGGTCAATGAAGCCAGCACAGGTTTTACCATCTCCTGCCTCGTGGTGGAAGCACCACACTGTAACACAAGACTGGCCATGTCAGTCAGTGCTTTGTGCTGCTCGTTTAATGACACCCCACGGACACAAGAGTTTTACAGGAATTTTCCAGAAAGTTCTCAGAAGCAGTGAAGCACTTTTTGTTTGAAAAAGCTGGAAAAGCACTTACTGATCCAATTCCATCTTCTCAAACCGATTATCTCTGTAAAGTTATTGAAATAAAGAATGGGGGAGACAAAAAAAAACCTGAGGGCCTTTTTGATACAGCCACAGGCTAAATCGTTAAATAAATATTTCTGGAACTGGCATTTCACAGTCACTGCAGTCTTGGAAAGCATCAGAAACTGCCAGTACAGAGTGCGGCATTCCTGGTGTAAAATCCACTGTAGACATGAGACACATCACCTGGATCCTGCAGTGTGACTTCAGTACTGTACCTGCTCTATTTTAAAAACAAATTGGTGTAATCACACTGCACTGTGTTTAATGGTATAAAGCACTGGCACTATGGTAATTACAGCGAGTGTCAGATTACCGTCACTGCGAACTTTCCACAGTGAGAGGTAAATATGCAGCAACGTTATCCCAGACAGAACAGAGAGCCAAATAATCCTGCCGTACATTGCGGCCCAGCAGAATCTGTTCAAACACACAGCTCCCCTTTTGCTATACCCTGCTGTGTAGTATGTTCATTAAGATAAGTACAAATGAGGGAGGGCATTTGGCACTCCCAGCGCACCCTTCCACAGACACAGACAAGCCCCAGTCAATTCTGTGCTGTGGCCTTTTCCTCACTATGAACTGGGTTGAGACTGTCCAAACACACTGCCAACAGACTAGGGAGGCTTTTATCCCATCAGTTTGGGGCTAGATTTCACCCTGATTGCTATTGGTGAAAGGACAGTTTCTAACCCACTGTGCAACACACTACCAGTCACACAAGACAACAAAGTGGGCCAATGGAGTTGAGGTACACATCAGCCACGATCTAATCGAATGACGAAACAGGCTCGAGGGCCTGAATGGCCTCCTCCCTATTCCCCTCGTCACTCCCCCCACCATCCCAGCTCCGATATTCCAAAGTGAACACCTCCATGGAAAACGGGTTCATGTAATACTTAACGCACCTCTACTCTGTGTGAGGAGGAGAGAGGAGATCACAGATATAAACCCATAATCATTGGCTGCACGCGTGCTTCGACTTTACTGAGATTAGTGAAGGGGAGAAACTTAGAGGCGGAAAAATTATAAATTATAAAATGATGGGATTGACGCCAGCCCCCATATAGCTTTCAGCCACAGGTATTAAAATATTGGTGAGAACATTTGTGATATGTTGGTTACAATCTTCCAAAGTTCCCTAGATTTTGGGATCGTACTGGAGGATTGGAAAGTAGCAAACATTATTCAAAGAAAGGAAGAGTGCACAAGCCAAGTAACTACAGACCAGTCAGTTGAAGGTCAGTAGTGGGAAGATTACTTCAATCAAGGAAGTGAGCACTTGGAAAAGGAGAAGCTGATTAGGGAGTTGGCAGGTTTTGTGAAAGACGGGTCATGTCTGACCTAAAACAGTTTCGTTAGGAGTCACTGAGGAGGTGGACACAGAACAATCCCGTCAGACACGGGCTTTTCGCCAGACTTCTAGTAACGCTAAACCTAAGACCCTCTCAGGTGGACGCAAAAAATACCATGCCACTCGAAGAAGAGCAAGGGAGTTCTCTCTGGGGTCCTGGCCAATATTTATCCCTTAACCACTAAAACAGATTATCTGGTCATTAGCACATTGCTGTTTGTGGGATCTTGCTGTGCGCACATTAGCTGCCGCTTTTCCAGCATTGCAACAGTGACTGCACTTCAAAAGTACTTTATTGGCTGTAAAGCGCTATGGGACATCCTGAGGTCGTGAAAATGCAAGTTCTTCTTTCTTTTATTGAGACACAGTGGGAGCAGCTCCGGAGGAATTCCTGACCGTGGGCATTCAAGAGGTATTTGACAACGTTCCGTGCAGAGGCGGTCAGCTAAAACTGGTGTCCATGGATTTGGAATCTGGGATGGATAGGAAGTGAGTTTGAAGGTGGAACCTGAGTTGAGACAAAAGGAATATTCTCACATTGGCCAAGAGTGCCAAGCGCTGTCCCCCAACGGCCAATATGGGGGCCTCAGCTTTTCAACCTAAACATAAACGGGTTAGACTTGGAGAATATATCCAAGGCTGCAGGTGATGCTAAGCATAGTGCACGGTGAACAGAGCAGAATATTGAATCAGGACATAAAGTGAGTGGCTGCAGCTTAATTTAATAGTGTGAGGTTGTACACTTTGGACATAAGAAGGATAGATAGGAATATCATCTAGATTGGGAATACAGTGGGGGCGGGCGGAGGGTACAGTGGGGGCGGGCGGAGGTACAGTGAGGGTGGGGGAAGGAGGGGGTACAGTGGGGGCGGGCGGAGGTACAGTGAGGGTGGGGGAAGGAGGGGGTACAGTGGGGGTGGGCGGAGGTACAGTGAGGGTGGGGGAAGGAGGGGGTACAGTGGGGGCGGGCGGAGGGTACAGTGGGGGCGGGCGGAGGGTACAGTGAGGGCGGGCGGAGGGTACAGTGGGGGCGGGCGGAGGGTACAGTGGGGGCGGGCGGAGGGTACAGTGAGGGCGGGCGGAGGGTACAGTGGGGGCGGGCGGAGGGTACAGTGGGGGCGGGCGGAGGGTACAGTGGGGGCGGGCGGAGGGTACAGTGGGAGCGGGCGGAGGGTACAGTGAGGGCGGGCGGAGGGTGCAGTGGGGGCGGGCGGAGGGTACAGTGAGGGCGGGCGGAGGGTACAGTGAGGGCGGGCGGAGGGTACAGTGGGGGCGGGCGGAGGGTACAGTGGGGGCGGGCGGAGGGTACAGTGGGGGCGGGCGGAGGGTACAGTGGGGGCGGGCGGAGGGTACAGTGGGGGCGGGCGGAGGGTACAGTGGGGGCGGGCGGAGGGTACAGTGGGGGCGGGCGGAGGGTACAGTGGGGGCGGGCGGAGGGTACAGTGAGGCTGTGAAACTGCAGCAACAACGTAAAAGAGCTTCATGATACAAGAGCACCACCGTCACCTCCAAGTTCCCCTGCAAGTTAAACACCCTCCTAACTTAGTCACATTACCACTCGTAGCATCAGCTGCGTCCCGAGAATAAATGGAAACAAAGCACACTGGGAGCAATGTTGCCTCTAATCCCTTTAACTGGCTGTGCGGCCCATACAAATGTTTGAGCGTGCGCGGTTTCTTCCATTGAAAAGCTGGTGAACAGCGTGCGCGGGACCTCCAGACCACTGCGCGGGCCCTTGCAGCTTAGCGGGAACATTGGTTGAGAGTGTCCGCGAATCAGGGTGACAAAAGCCCGCTAATTGTGGATACTGCTAGCAGGCAGTCACCTTCCGATCGGGGGTTACTGCGGGAACACAGATTTGCTGGCTGGGGTGGTGATTCTGAGATCAGGGGTTACCGCGAGAACATTCCTGCATTGGGGTAGCTGGTGAAATGCCTGCGGCCTGGACATCCCATGTCTCCAGAACATTCTTAACAAAGTTTTTTTTTTGCCTTAAAAGATATCTGAAATCATTTCCGCTTTAGTCCTTCGCTGTGCCAACCATTTTCAGTGCACTGTGTGGGTTGGAGCTAACCGCAGTGCTCAGCTTAATCCGACTGTAAAGTGTCCCTTTGTTTCTGCCTCCCTCCCACCTCCCTAAGTCTATCTGTTCCACTTCACCATAATGCTACGGCTAAAAGCACGCATAATGGGTGAATTCTTCCAAGGAGATAGGGCCTGCTGTGCCTCTGACTCTCTGCTCAGTGAACAGCTGAACTGTTGCAGGCCCTCACACAAGGCTTGCTTTGTCTGTCGCTCTCCTTTTAACCTCAGGCGGTGTTGGAAGGATGCCCGAAGCCAGGTTGGCAGGAGCATGTTCAATAAGCTTTCTGTCAAAATTGTTCACGATCCGTTACAAGCAGAATCGCTTTTAACTCCTTGCGTGGTTACGAGTGCAAGGCAGTGCCACGTTGGAGCGTCATGGTCATGCAACAGTGCAAGGCGAGGGAGCGTGGCCTTGATGATGAGCATCATCACAAAGGTAGAGTGGCGGGATGAGGATTGGCACCTGCAGCGTCCCATGCGATTATGTTTCAGAATCTTGCCCGTGCAGTCACGGGAAGGACCTCAAGGTTGGGCCGGATAGCAGAGCGCAGGAAAAGTATTTCACGGGACAGGATAACTGAAGTCACTCTATCAACATCTCCTCATGTTCCAGTGTCGCGTGGCTCTCGCAGGGACTGCATGGTGGGCAGCTGCGGGCGAATAGCCTGTGATTATGCATCTATGGAAACATAGGAACAGGAGGGGGCCATTCAGCCCCTCGAGTCTGTACCGCCATTCAATCAGATCATGGCTGATCTGTACCTCAACTCCATTTACCTGCCTTTGCTCCATCTCCCTTGATACCCTTACCTAACAAAATCTATCATTCTCAGTCTTCAAAGCTTCAAGACCCACAATCTTTTGGAGGAGAGAATTCTAGATTTCCACTGCCCTTTGTGTGAAAAAGTAGTTCCTGATTTCACCCCTGAATGGACTGGTGCTAATTTTAAGATTATGTCCTCTTGTTTCTTTGTATCTAATTTCTCTGTATCTACCCTATCAAATCGCTTTATCCTTTTAAACACCTCAATTAGATCACCCCTCAACCCTCTAAACTGAAGGAAATACAAACCAAGTTTATGCAACCTCTCCTCATAATTTAACCCCGGTATCATTCGGGTGAATCTGCGCTGCACCCCCTCAAACTAATATTTCTTTCCTGGGGTGCGGTGCCTAAAACAGGAATGGAACACAGTGCTCCAAATGGGGTCTGACCCAGGCTCTGTACAAATATAGCCTCACTTCCCTCGTCCTTTGTATTCCAGCTCCCTCGAGATAAAGGCCAGCATTGCATTAGTCTTTTGGATTGGTGTTTTGTACCTGTGCACTAGTTCATTCTCCATTCATGTGCCTCTACTCGCTAGAGTGTAGAATCGGCCTCAGTTCCAGGGCGGTCGGTCACTGGGGAACACTATACAGCATGAAAAAATCTGGAAAAGTGTCGTCTTCTTTTAATGGGCGGGAGAGAAGAGGGAGCCACTGAACTGGTCTGTGGCACATCAGACTCCAGCCTGGGGAATATGCTGAGTTACAGCCAACACTAAACTCTGCTTCATTTTTATCTGGAGGAGAAGAGAGATTTTTTGGAACAGAGTCCTGCAGCCACCTGGAGGAAAGGGGCGAGAAAGATCAACCCAGGACACTGTTACGTTGCTCCTAGTGTCTGGCTAAAGACCAGGGCTGGTATTGAGCAGCAGGGATTTGGCCAAAGGGCTGCATGCAGCAAATGGTTATTTGTTCTTCGGTGAGGTTGACGTAAAGGCAAAAACCCATCACGAACCAAACCGCACATTTCATCCTGGTCTGACCCAAACTGCTGGGAAATACTGCGTGCCAACCAGGAAGGGACAAGCATCCAGCTTAGGAAAATTACTGTTGCCGTATAAGAATAGAGATAATAAGAATGCCTCGGTCCCTGATAATATTTAGCTAGCCTGCACAGGCACCCGTGCTCCGACATGTAGCTCAGTTCCCCAGGATCCTGATGTGCTTCCTGCTCAAGTCCCTCACATGACACTCAGTTCCCCAGGCCCTCGTTGAACTGCTCAGGTTGCCCCCCCGCCACCCCACCCCACAATTTTGCAACCTTTGACCTAGCTTTTATCATCAGCTTCTTTTACTATTTACGTGAATTGTGAACCAAATAAGGTCTAGGTCGGCTGGCAAAGCCGAAGAGCAGTCAGTAAGCAGGGGGGACGATTCCAGAGGGACATTAGCTTTCTCCTTCTCTCTTTACTTTGAAGAACCACTTCTGTAAGAAGCTCTTCTTGTATACTGCCCTAGGCTCCCTGTTGCTGTGGGGCCTGCCCCATTTACACAGTAATGTGGATCCCTCAATATCAAAGCAATAAGCTGCTGTGTTTGTATGGTCAGTTGTAAATTTATGCCTCTTTCTGTCTACAGGACCTTCCCTATACAGGTAGATATGAAATTCCTTTAAACCATTTTTAAAAAATGCTCATCGGCAAAGAGAGTGTTCAACAGAGTTATCCCAAAGACTCCAAACCTTATTTCCCTTTTTCTAAACAGTGTTTAAAATATTTTCCACTTTGGTACCAGGAATGAGGGACTTGTGTTATGTGGAGAGACTGGAGAAGCTGGGATTGTTCTCCTTAGAGCGGAGAAAGTTAAGGGGAGATTTAATTGAGGTATTCAAAATTATGAGGTGTTTTGAGAGAGTAAATAGGGAGAAACTGTTTCCACTGGCAGAGGGTCAGTAACAAGAGGACACAGATTTAAGATATTTGGCAAAAGAACCGGGGGAGAGGGTAGATTTTTTCCCCCCCCAGAGAGTTGTTATCATAGAATCATAGAAAGTTACAGCACGGAAGGAGGCCATTTCGGCCCATCGTGTCCGCGCCGGCCAACAAAGAGCTATCCAGCCTAATCCCACTTCCCAGCTCTTGGTCCGTAGCCCTGCAGGTTAGAGCATCCCAAGTGCACATCCAAGTACTTTTTAAATGTGGTTAGGGTTCCTGCCTCTACCACCCTTTCAGGCAGTGAGTTCCAGACCCCCACAACCCTCTGGGTGAAGAAATTTTCCCTCAAATCCCCTCTAAACCTTCCACCAATTACTTTAAATCTGTGCCCCCTGGTTTTTGACCCCTCTGCTAAGGGAAATAGGTCCTTTCTATCCACTTTATCTAGGCCCCTCACAATTTTATACACCTCAATAAGGTCTCCCCTCAGCCTCCTCTGTTCCAAGGAAAACAAACCCAGTCTATCCAGTCCTTCCTCATAGCTAAGATTCTCTACTCCCGGTAACATCCTTGTAAATCTCATCTGTACCCTCGCTAGTGCAAACACATCTTTCCTGTAATGTGGTGACCAGAACTGCACGCAGTACTCTAGCTGAGGCCTAACTAGTGTTTTATACAGTTGAAGCATAACCCCCCTGCTCTTGTATTCTATGCCACGACTAATAAAGGCAAGCATTCCGTATGCCTTCTTAACCACCTTATCTACCTGGCCTGCTACCTTCAGGGATCTGTGGACATGCACTCCAAGGTCCCTTTGTTCCTCTACACTACTCAGTGTCCGACCATTTAATGTGTATTCCCTTTCCTTGTTAGCCCTCCCCAAAAGCATCACCTCACACTTCTCCGGATTGAATTCCATTTGCCACTGTTCTGCCCACCTGACCAATTTATTGATATCTTCCTGCAGTCTACAGCTTCCTTCTTCAGTATCAACCACATGATCTGGAATGCACTGCCTGAAGCAGATTCAAGAGTAATTTTCAAAAGGGAACTGGATAAATACTTGAAGGGGAAAGACCTGCAGGGCTAGGGGGAAAGAGCGGGGGAGTGGGACTTATTGGATAGCTCTTTCAAAGAGCCAGCATAGGCAAAATGGGCCGAATGGCCTCCTTCGGTCCTGCAAGATTCTATGATTCTTTCTTTTAAGCTTCTCCCCAACTAAAAGTAATTTGCATCCTCCATTTGAAGTTTAATTTAAACGGACAGAAATCGGGCGGGTTGTGTAACGGGCACATTATCCTCCGTGCCCAATATTGAGACGTCTGCTCCAGGCGTGACCTCCTCTGGCGGGAACGCAGAGGCCGAAGATTAGCCTTAAATTCCCAGAAACAGTTCACCTGCTGTTACTAAGGAAACCGCTTTAAAATTAAACACAGCTTGTAAGTTTTAATTAATATTATACTTGTCTTAACACAATGGAGGAGATGAGACATCCCTAATTATCACATTAAAAAGTATTGCTGATGTATTCATTTAAGGTGGACCAAGACTTGGAGGAGACAAGGGGCCTATCAATCAGAGAAAGGAGAGCGGAAGCCCCATATAATAAATTCCACTGTCATCACTGGATTTCCCTACAAGCTAAGTAACCTGCAGCCATGTTACTTATTTGGCTCTATATTACACTTGGAACACAGAAGGTCAAGAGGTGACCTAATAGAGATTTTCAAGATGATGAGAGGTTTTGATAGAGTAAATAGGGAAAAAATATTCCCTCTGGCGAGTGGGTCAATAACTAGAGGTCATAGATTCAAAATCATTGGCAAAAGATCTAAAGGGGAGATGAGGAGAAATGTTTTCACTCAGAGTGGTCGGAATCGGGAATGCTCTACCTGAAAAGGTGCTGGAAGTTGATTCCATAAATAATTTTAAAACAGAGTTGCATAGGTACTTGAGGATGAGCAACTTACAGGGTTACGGACAAAAAGCGGGGGTGTGGGACTAAGCGTGACTGCTCTTTCAAAGAGCCACCAGCACAGGCACTATGGGCCGAATGGCCTCCTTCTGTGCTGTATGTTTCTATGAATCTACACTCTTGTTCTCTTCACGGACGGTAGAACAGAACTCTTTAAAACTTAGTAATTAAAGTATTTAAACCCGAGTCAACATACAAGGGAAGGTCCTCAACTCAATCATGCCTGTGCAGAATTAGCCGATCTCAGTTGGGTCAGTGGGGATTGGTCCGATCAGATTACTAAACTTCTGCAGGCTTGAGTAACTGGCCAGGATTTGTCCCTCCTGAGCTCCCATACCTCACAGACGCAGGCTCATTAAATTATGGAAATAAAACAATGTACTTCATCGATCCGTCCCCAACCTCTGCATACATTTCAAAGAGCACTTACCAGTTGTTGACCTGTAAGAGCGTGAGGTTGGTTTGTCCAGCTATCTGTCTCTTTTCGTCCTCTGTTGGGTACGGATGCTACAGAGAAAAACACAACAGTTCCATCAGAACAGCTGCACCAATTTACGGGCCCAGCAGTTGCCAGTTCTCACAGAGAAACTCATCGCGGAGACAACACAGCTGCCCCAGGCTGCCCTGGGGGCATGTTACTCAAGTTGGCTCCAGCTTACGCTCTAGTCTAGCGTCCCTGAAGGAATCGAGGACTCTTTAAACTTAGCAATTAAAGTAATAAGCCTGAGTCAACAGGACCAGGAGGGGTTGAGATCCAATCTTGTCTGTGCAGTCATCTGATCAGTGGACCAGTGGTGAAGCTGCAATTTGACCTTAGTGCTCTTAGGCTAGAGGGAGACGGGGAGAGAGGGGAAGAGAGAGAGAGAGAGAGAGAGAGAGAGAGAGAGAGAGAGCGAAGCGCGAGCAAGAGAGTAAAAAAGGGTGAAAGACAGTGAGAATGTGAATGAGTGCGAGTGAGAGTGTGAGTGTGAGAGAATCTCACTCCTGATTGCTACCCTGCTGAATAGTTCATGCGTGTGGACATCAGGGAAGGACATGACTGGGATCTGCTTTGATGTCACCTCCCCATGTGACCAGCCTGTTGACGTACACCATCGAGGCTCGCCGATGAAGAATGGCCGCGAAGGGTGGGGCACTGGAGGAACAAATCCCAACACCTTCAGGAGAGGTGGGGAGAAAATGGAAGAGGGCAAGAAAAACTATGGGGCAGAATTTGCTGAACAACGCACACCGTCATTAATGTGCAAATCGGCCAGCAACTTGTGGCGAGGAAGAGATACCTCGTGAATTGCGAATCGCCACAAGTTGCTGGATGATTTGCGCCACTCTGTCGTTAGCTTCGAGAAAACGGCATCCCACGCTTAACCTACCCATGAATTTCAGGAAGTTGCTGCATTTGCATATTAACTGTCCATTAAACATGCCACAAAAAATTAAGTGTAGTAATTAATAGCGAAAGTACCATTTTAACGATTCAATAATTGTTAATGACTAGTAATCAATCTCTCTGTTCTAGAAAGTAAACAATTAAAAGTGAGAAGTCTCATTCCTTCAGGTTGTGAATTGTTGTTGGAGATTTTTAAAATGTAAATTTTTTAATTTTTAATTTGTTTTCTTACTTTTCCTTTCTGTCTCTTTTTTCTCTCTCTTCATCAAATCTTTCTTTCCCTCTCTTTATTTCTCTTTCTGTACCTGATTTGACATTGAATTCATCCACTCTGTTGTGGGTTCAAGTCCCACTCCAGGGACTTGAGCACATAAAGCTAGGCTGACACTCCAGTGCAGTGCTGAGGGAGTGCTGCACTGTCGGAGGTGCCGTCTTTCGGATGAGATGTTAAACCGAGGCCCCGTCTGCTCTCTCAGGTGGACGTAAAAGATCTCAGGGCACTATTTCGAAGAGCAGGGGAGTTATCCTGACCAATATGTATCCTACAACCAACATAACAAAAAAACCCAGATTATCTGGTCATTATCACATTGCTGTTTGTGGGACCTTGCTGTGTGCAAATTGGCTGCCACGTTTCCCACATTACAACAGTGACTTCACTTCAAAAGTACTTCATTGGCTGTAAAGCGCTTTGAGACATCCGGTGGTCATGAAAGGCACTATATAAATGCAAGTCTCTCTATCTTTCTCTAATTCATCCTCCTTTAATCTCATTGTTAAGGAGATACACTGTTAGTCCTGTTGTTCACCAAGGTCCCAGATGCTCTGTTGCCCTCGCTGCGCTGTTATCAGCTCGCACTTCCAGCAACTTACAGGGCACAACATTTCTGAGCTGAAGGGTGCAGGAAAAAGCCTAACTAACTGGGCACGCCGTGAGATGCCCCGCTCCAGCAAATTCCGGCCCAAAAAGTAACAAATCAGATAGCAAACAATGATTGTTCATTTTGCTGATGCTGTTCTACGGAAAGTGTATCACACTCTTTCACACACAGTAATTGTAAAGATTTGTTCGCAATTCAACAATAGGCCACGACTTCCTGGTGTGACAAATCATTGTACAAGGTGAGAAACTGTTTCCTCCCGAATCTGTGCATAGCAGAGATTAATCACTGGAAATATTGAGCTAGATTTTGCTGTCAAAATAACAGTGAGGTTAATGGCACTCTCCGTTATTCATGCACAAATAGTACAGCAACTACAGGTGAGGGACAGATACGCGATTCAACGCGGAAATCCAAAAGTTGCTGTCCGAGTTGCGCCATTCCGCCATTAGCTTCGCAAAAACGGCTTCTCGCTATCTGCCTCACCATTGAAATGCATTGAATGGCATAAAGTTGCTGTATTTGCGAGGTAGATATGAACTAAACTCGCCACAGAAAGTTGTCAAGTCATTTCGAGTCTAAGTACCCTTTTAACGGTGTGATAAGTGCTAATTATATCAATCAACCTCTCTGGCACTGAAAATTAACTATTACTAGAATGGAGTCCCATTCTTTCAGGTTTTAATTGTTGTTGGGCGATTTTAAAAATGTAAAACATTTTAATTAAATTTTATTTTTACTTTTCCTTTCCATCTTTTTCGCTCTCTTAATGCAATCTTTCTTTCCCTCTCCTTATTTCTCTTTCTGTACCTGATTTGACATTGAATTCACCCACTCTAATTTACACTTCCTTCTCAGTCCTTGCACTGTTTATTTCCCAATCCTTCAATCTGATTGGTTGAGGAGATACACAGTTGCTTGCCCTGTTCACTCAGGTCCCAGATACCCTGTTTCCTTCGCTGTGATGTTATCAGCTCGCACTTTCAGCAACTTGCCATGCAAAAAATGTAAATACCTAAATGTGCAAGGGCAAGTCTAACTGATGCCCTGCTGCAGCAAAATTTGGCTCAGGGCAGAGCAGCTCTTGAAGGAATCACAGATCTGAGCATTGGCTTCAATACCTGTGTTGCAGCCATATCTCCAACCCAGTCTCCCATCGAGAAAAGCCCCCTGCTTGGAAGTGACTTGTGTGCTAACTGTTGAGCTCAGGTCTGCAATAGAGCAAGAGTATCACACTCTCCTGGTACACAAATGGGCTGCTTGTTCGGTTGGTGGCACTTTCACCTCGGAGTCAGAGGTTGTGGGCTCAAGTTACAGTCTAGGACTTGAGCACATAATATAGACCGACACTTCAGTGCAGTATTGAGGGAGTACTGCATTGTTGGATGTGCCACCTTTCATACGAGCCATTAAATTACGGCTCCGTCTTCCTATTTAGGTGGACATAAATGATCCCATGACACTATTAAAAGAGCAGGGAATTCTTATGGTGACCTAATGTTTCAAATTTAAAATTGTCATCATGTTTAAATCCTTTCATGGCCTCGCCCCTCCCTAACTCTAACAACCCTCTTCCTCGAATTCTCCATTCTTTCAATAGAGAGAACAACCAGATAATCTGTTTAATGATGTTGGGTGAGGGATAAATATTGGTCAGGACACTGGAAGAACTTCCCTGCTCTTATTTTAATAGTGCCATAGGATCTTTTCCATCTCATCAGAGTTTAATGTCTCATCCATATTCCCTCAGTACTGCACTGAAGTGTCAGCCTAGGTTATGTGCTCAAATCTCTAGAGTGGGGCTTGAACCCATGACCTTCTGACTAAGAGCCTAGAGTGCTATCTTTAAGCAAACAAATATGATGGGGGTAATAGTTAATACTGGAGTAGACGACAACAAAATACAAGACAACGTCAATAAACTTGCAGAATGGGCATGCAATTGGCAAATTAACTTAAATATAGATAACTGTGAGGTGCTACATTTTGGTAGGAGGATTAAGGAGGCTACATACTCCTTGGAAAATAAGAGTCTAAATGGGGTAGAGGAGCAAAGGGATCTAGGGGTACAGATACACAAATCACTAAAAGTAGCAATGCAGGTTAACAAGGCCATAAAAATACAAACAAAGCACTGGGGTTTCATTTCTAGTATCTGAAGGAAAGGAATTTGCAGGGCTACGGGGAAAGGGCGGGGGAGTGGGACTAGCTGAAGTGCTCTTGCAGAGAGCCGGCACGGACTCAACAGGCCAAATGGTCTTCTTCTGTGCTGTAACCATAGAAACATAGAAGATAGGAGCAGGAGTAGGCCATTCGGCCCCTCGAGCCTGCTCCGCCATTCGATGAGATCATGGCTGATCATCCAAACTCAGTACCCTGTCCCTGCCTTCTCCCCAATTCTCCCCAAAACCATTCTATGATTCTATAAGCTAAGGCTAACACCTGCCACAAAGTCCCACAGGTCACAAATAAACAATTAAAATACCAACATTCTGACCATCACTGCTAAATTAAAAACTAATGTTATGTAATCAAACTCACATAAATGTGCTTCCCACCCTGAAGCTAAGTTAGAGAGGTTTAAACATTTTCTACCAGTGAGGGAACAGACCTTTCCAAATCACTCAGCTGGAAACAGGCAAATCGAGTAGAGCAAGAAGCACCAGAGGAAAGAGAAAAGGTCTCACCAGAGCTTCAGCTGCCAGAGAGCCATGGTCAGTAGGTCTCACATGGCCTATAGGCCATTGTTTGGATACTGATGATAAGGTTGCATTTTATTTTGATACTGATCAATCCCTATTTTAAATTTCTGGCGTGACGCTGAGGAACTCATTGCCGTGCAGTATGGGAGACAGCAACAGGTCCCATGACAGGATGGATGGTACAGACCATAAGGTAATGACTAGTTTGGTGGCTTACTAGTTACACTTCAGGCTTCACCTTCAGATGGCATGAGTAGACAGTCGGAACCGAGGAATTAACTGAGGCCCCAATGGAAGATTTCATTGGCTACAGCAATCAAAGAAATTTGCTGCATTGGTGCAGACTCAATAAATACCCAAACTCTGTTTGGAATCAATGGAGTAGCATCAGATTCACCAAAACCTCTCATCAGGGCTAGCTCTGCAACGTTACATGGAGCTGGCACTAATTGGTGCATTCTTGTAGCTATCTTCCATTGGCTCATCCCTGGCTCTGTTCAGTGTCCCTGCCTTACAAAGAGCTGGCTTTGATTAGCTCATCCTTGAGATCTGTTAGCTTGCCGCAGATTGGGGAGGTGGGGAATATTAATAATTTTGTTCCTTCCTTCATTTATCACAATTCTGAACACACCCGATCATTGGACAGTGTCACGTGACTCTGATCAATGGCAGGCGGACAGGGGCTTGGTGAAGGGAGCTGCGACCCAGTAGCCAATATCTCCAGATTGTTTTCAATTTGCTTGGAGTGTCCTTCAGTCAAACATTAAGGACGCACCCACTATACAAATCAGGACTGAGCAAATTTAATAACTTGTAATCAAATTAAAAATAAATTTGTTGCCAGGATCTAATTGTTAGCAAACATCCCTAGTTGTCCTCCACAGACACTGGGAAATGCTGAGCCCGATCTGCTTGGTGTCATAAATGTACAAATAGCACAGGAAACATAGAGTGTTAAAGGTATCTAATGCAGTACAAATTGCTTAGGCTCTTGTTTTCAATAGTGCATGGACAACATCATCATTAACCCCCTTCAGGGCCTCATTAGGATGTGCAGCCGAGCCTGCCCCACAAGCCACATGAAGTCTTCTAATTGCACGAATCAGTGTTAATTGGGGCCTGAAGTAATGTATAGGAGAATCTGTCAAGCAGCTCTCTAACCTCGTACATCACTCGCCGTCAGGGCTCCAAGCCTTAAACTTCACCCTTCCGGGAGCGAAAGACATATAAACTTTTAGCAAAGCAGATCATTCCATTGTCGTTTATCTTCCCAGATCATGTCCCTTACAGTTGTTCTGACAAGTATCATAAAATTCAAAGAGAATGCTTAAAAACACAGCACAGCAAGCCCTCACCACAACACACAAATCTTGTGAGGAGAGGAGAGAGGGAGATAGAGATGGAGAGAGAAAGACACATACAAAGCCCAGATAGGTTAATCTCCATTATTCATGAGATGATCCCTATTTCCAACAGCCAAGAAGTACTGCAGTGATGTGGCAAGCACTTCTCAATCGCTGCAGTCTTCTGTTTTCTTCCTCATCCTCAGATGTGCCATTGACTTTATCCGCCATGGAAGAATGAAAGGCCTTTCCCTGCAGCCTCCGGACGGTAGTGCTGGAGCAGACTCTTAAACTGCTGTATCAGGGGACCATTTGTTTTCTGGCCATCTGCCTGTGTAGGCCAGCAATGCAAAAGAAAAAAAAAGAAAGACTTCCATTTATATAGCGCTTTTCACAATCTCAGGACGTCCCAAAGCGCTTTATGGCCAATTAAGTACTTTTGAAGTGTAATAAAATAAAATATCATCCAGCATCTACAAACTAAAACTCATACCACATGATGCTTTATGTCTCCAACTGAGCTCATCCAATACAAAGTTCATCATAGACAAATCATGTTGCTTTCCTTGCAAATTTGAATCTTATTTACGTAGGAGAGTGAGTGACTGATGATGATGCAGTACATGTTATGGTGCAGGAGCAAGAGATTCCAGACACATAAACCATGATAACTTTTCCCATACAATGATCCTGCCCACATCTGACCTGAACTGTTGATGCAAGGGTACAACCTGGAACCTTCCAGATTTACACGTTTGTAGCAGTTGAATAGCTGAGGGTAGATGATATTGATTCTGAACAGTATTATGTCCATCTTTGAACCATTTTTGGTGTGTGATTTAGATGTTCTTCAGCAATCCTCAAACAATAATGCCCACTTTTGAAAAAGGAGGCAATTTGGGGACCTCAAGTTTAACCCTTTTTGCCAATCTACACCTCTCCCATGGCCTGGTCCATCCCTCAACCTTCAATACCTGTAATAAATTGGAATCTCAGCATTCGAGGAAAATACCCTTGGCCCAACCATCTTCAGCTGATTCATCAATGACCTTCCCTCCATCATAAGGTCAGAAGTGGAGATGTTTGCTGATGATTGTAGTGTTCAGTTCCATTCGCAACTCTCCAGATAATGAAGCAGTCCATGCCCACATGCAGCAAGGCCTGGACAACATTCAGGCTTGGGCTGATAAGTGGCAAGTAACATTCATACCACACAAGTGCCAGGCAATGACTATCTCCAACAAGAGGGAGTCTAACCACCGCCCCTTGACATTCAACAGCATTACCATCGCCGAATCCCCCACCATCAACATCCTGGCGGTCACCATTGACCAGAAACTTAACTGGACCAGCCACATAAATACTGTGGTTACAAGAGCAGGTCAGAGGCTGGGTATTCTGTGACGAGTGTCTCACCTCCTGACTCCCCAAAGCCTTTCCACCATCTACAAGCACAAGTCAGGAGTGTGATGGAATACTCTCCACTTGCCTGGATGTGCGCAGCTCCAACAACACTCAAGAAGCTCGACACCATCCAGGACAAAGCAGCCCGCTTGATCGGCACCCCATCCACCACCTTAAACATTCACTCCCTCCACCAAGGTGTACCGTGGCTGCAGTGTATACCATCTACAAGATGCACTGCAGCAACTCGCCAAGGCTTCTTCGGCAGCACCTCCCAAACCCGCGACCTCTACCACCTAGAAGGATAAGGGCAGCTGGCGTATGGGAACACCACCACCTCCGAGTTACACACCATCCTGACTTGGAAATATATCGCCGTTCCTTCATCGTTGCTGGGTCAAAATCCTGGAACTCCCTCCCTAACAGCACTGTGGGAGTACCTTCACCACACGGACTGCAGCGATTCAAGAAGGCGGCTCACCACCACCTTCTCAAGGGCAATTAGGGATGGACAATAAATGCTGGCCTTGCCAGCGACACCCACATCCCAGGAACGAATAAATAAAAAAATAAAAAAATCGAGGTTGTAGCTCCCTCTTCTTCCTTTCCTCTGTTCCTTAGGGACACAACTGGTCCATAACCTGACAACATTTGATATTTGAGTTGCTCAACACCTCATACAGGTGAATGTGTCCTTAAGATTCTACTTCCAGTAACACCCTTCCTTGCTTATTTCTTCAGTTTGCATGATTTGATTAATTGCAACAGCTAGGTTTACTGGGGCGGGGGAGGGGGGTTGTGGTGTGGGTGGAGTAATTAGACAAAAATCCAAGGAAGTAATCAGGCTCCTGCAATGGCAACTTCCGGTCACTCGCTGAAGCACTAGCGACACATGGTAGCAGGAGGCCAGTATTACAGCAGACTGGCTAACTTCTTTTATTCATTCTCAGGATATGGGCATCGCTAGCAAGGCCGGTATTTATCGCCCATCACTAGTTGCCCTGGAGAAGGTGGTGGTGAGCCTTCTTCTGGAACTCTGCAGTCCATGTGGTGAAGGTACTTCCACAATGCTGTTGACTGCATGCCTCATTAATTGAAATCCTCAGCCTTGTCAACACTTGCATTATCTCAATGTTTAGAATTCACACAAAATGTAACAATGTTCATGACCCTGTTCATAGAAGATTAAAAAAAATGAACCTCCCCGACGCCCCGGGCTCCAGTTTGGTGCTGCTTTCAGACTCTTGCACCGACCCTATTTGGGAACTGTCAATATTAGCGATGCTGAACACTGCATATTAGGCTGCAACCTGTTCCTGAGGATCTTGATAATGTCAAACAGTGGGAGCAAGACACTGAAAAATAATTTTCTGGGCATTAATTCCAGATTCTGCACACTCCTGAAGAGAAGTTCAGATATTTTTGTGGGTCTCTGGATTATCCTCCATTTTCCTCACAGTTCTACAGCCTATTTTAAGGTGTGGATTACACTCGTTGCTTTCCTTCTCCTAACTTTATTCTCACTGCCCACTTTCTTTTACCCCCGGCTTGTGCTCCTTCGAGTCCACCAGATCCCCAAGAATATTTTCTATCCCATTGAAAAGAAGCTGGTAAATTCCAGACTGGCTACAGCAGAATTTTTGGCCTTTATGAAACTCTGCACTGAAAATCTCAGGCTGAATTTCAGTTTTATAACCCTCAACCCAATAATTGCCACTCTTCATGTGAGAGAGTACCTGGTGAGAATCAGGGAAGAGGGGGAATCACAGTTGTACACACTTAATGCTCACATAGGCACAACACCTTCCAACAGCAGTGACAACGAGCAGGAGACGGAGTATCCTGGCTGATTCTCCCCTTTTCTAGTCCAGCGATGCTCGTACTAACTGTGGTGCCTCAATTGTCATCAGCTAACTCCGCACCAAACAAGAATCGAGCTTGGGACCATCATAGTCTGTACGCCTTCTCCCTCCACCCGCCCCTCCCTGCCCCACCCCACACTATGCACTACATTAACCAACTGATCCATCAGGGGGGTGAAGGGGGCGGGCTCCAGAAATTTTGTATCACATTTTATTAAATGGGATCACTAAACAATCACAGCTGCACAAAACATCTCTCAACATTGTTCAGCTTTTTTTTTTAAACTGTAAGATGGCAAATTTGAACATTTTATTCATAAATCTCAGTCCTGTACTGTGTTCTGGACTGGGTGCTGCTCTATCTTTGCACTGTTGCATCACTAGGCGACCACCATTGCTTCTCCTTCATGCAATGCATTTTGGAAGGGCAATGTTGACGGTGGATGCTTCAGAGCTGCACCACAATATTTTTTTTTAAATTCCATTGAATGTGGCCTCCAAAATAATGCACACGAAAGCATTCAAAGTGTTTCTCAGAGCACTGAAAATTTTATGCAGTGATGAACCAGGTTTCAACTCCATGCCAGTCTTCAATGCTGTATTTAAATGCTTCTATGGCATTCCCACTCACTGCCTCAAGTCCTTTCACGCCTAGTTTATGTTGGAAAACTACTTTGTGAAGCACCTTTTCAGTGCCAGCTTCAGTCCCGCATTGGTAAAAACCAACCTGTTTAGTTCACAAAAGCATTTGAAAGGCCAACAATTTTGTTCAATGCTGTCCTAATGACAACAACTTATATAGCGCCTTTAACGTAGTAAAACATGCAAGGCGCTTCACAGGAGCATTATCAAACAAAAATTTGACACCGTGCCACATAAGGAGACATTGGGACAGAAGACATAGAAGATAGGAGCAGGAGTAGGCCATTCGGCCCCTCGAGCCTGCTCCGCCATTCAATGAGATCATGGCTGATCATCCAAATTCAGTACCCTGTCCCTGCCTTTTCCCCATATCCCATAAGTGAACCAGATGGGATTTTACAACAACCCAGTAGTTATCATGGTCACCATTACTGATACTAGCTTTTCATTCTAGATTTACTTAATTAACTGAATTTAAATTTCCCCAGCTGCCATGAGTGGGATTTGAACTCACAGACTCTGAGATCATTAGCCCAGTAACATTACCACTATGCTACTGTACCACTGTACCAAAAGCTTGCTCAAAGAGATAGGTTTTAAGGAGCATCTTAAAAGGAGGAAAGTGAGGTAGAGAGGCGGAGAAGTTTAGGGAGGGAATTCCAGAGCTTAGGGCCTCGGCAGCTGAAGGCACGGCCACCAATGGTGAAGCGATTAAAATTGGGGATGCACAAGGGACTAGAATTGGAGGGCAGCAGAGATCTTGAAGGCCTGTAGGGCTATAGGAGGCTACAGAGATAGGATGGGGCAAGGCCATGGAGGGATTTGAAAACAGGGATAAGAATTTTTAAATTGAGGCATTGCCGGACCAGGAGCCAATGTAGGTCAGTGAGCACAGGGTGAACTAGTCTTGGTGCAAGTTAGGATATGGGCAGCAGAGTTTTGGATGAACCTCAAGGTTACGGAGGGTGGAAGACGGGAGGCCGGCCAGGAGTGGATTGGAATAGCCAAGTCTAGAGGTAACAAAGGCATGGAAAGCAGCAGATGAGCTGAGGCAGGGGCAGTGTTACGGAGGTGGAAGTAGGCGGTCTTAGTGATGGAGTGGATATGTAGTTGGAAGCTCATCTCAGGGTCAAATACGACACCAAGGTTGCGAAAGGTCTGGTTCAGCTTCAGACAGATGTTAGGGAGAGGGATGGAGTCGGTGGCTAGGGAACGGAGTTTGTGGCGAGGACAATGGCTTTGGTCTTCCCAATATTTAACTGAACGAAATTTCTGATCATCCAGTACTGGATGTCGGACAAGCAGTGTAACAAATCATAGACAGTGGAGGAGTCGAGAGAGGTGGTAGTGAGGTAGAGCTGGGTGTCATCAGCGTACATGTGGAACCTAACATTGTGTTTACTGATGATGTCGCCGAGGGGCAGCATGTCGATGAGAAATAGGAGGGGGCCAAGGATAGGTCCTTGGGGGACACCAGAGGTAATGATGCGGGAGTTGGAAGATAAGCCATTGCACACTACGATTGGATAGATAAGAATGGGCAGTCCCACCCAGCTGGACAACGGAGAATAGGTATTGGAGGATGTTGTGGTTAATCGTGTCAAAGGTTGCAGACAAGCCCAGAAGGATGAGGAGGGATAGTTTATCATGGTCACAGTCACATAGGATGTCATTTGTGACTTAGATAAGGGCCATTTCAGTACTGTGGCAGGAGTGGAAACCTAATTGGAGGGATTAAAACATGGAGTTGCAGGTAAGATGGACATGGATTTGGGAGGTGACAACACGTTCAAGGACTTTGGAGAGGAAAAGGAGGTTGGAGATAGAACGGTAGTTTGCAAGGACAGAGGGGTCAAGGATGGGTCTTTTGAGAGGGGTGATGACGGCAGATTTGAAGGGGAGAGAGACATTGCCTGAGGAGAGGGAACCACTAACAATATCAGCTAAGATGGGGGCCAGGAAGGGAAGTTGGATGGTCAGCAGTTTGGTGGGAATAGGGTCAAGGGAGCAGGAGGTGGGTCTCATGGATGAGATGAGCTCGGAGAGGGCATGAGGGCAGATAGGAGAGAAACTAGAGAAATGTGTGAGTTCAGAGCTAGCGCAGGGGTAACCTTAGGGGAAGCTGGCCCAGTGAGCTAGGACTACCAATTTTGCCCATAAACTAAGCAGATCAACTAGTTGCATTAAAGCAAGACAGGATAGTGGAACCGGTGTCATAAATATAAACACGTGAAGCACAAATCTAAATCAAATACCAGCAGGAATTGCTTCACAGAAAGGGCAATAAATATCTGGAATAATCTGCCAGGCAAGGTGAAAGAGGTACAGAATTTAAGGGCTTTCAAATTGGATGCAAGGGAGAGAGCGTAACAGTAATAGAGGGATAAGCACAAAGGTTGAGTGGTCTTTTCATCCTGGACTTTTTTAATGCTCCAATGTCAGGGAGGAATGCAATGACTTTGTAACTCTGCAAGTAGTGGAGGAATTATCACCTGAAGTAAAGTTTCCAGCGGATAAGCCAGGAGCAAAAACAGTCACGGATGAAGTTATTCATGAGCGAAGACGACTTTTGCTGTAGACGATTTTTGCTGTTTGTTTTCCCTGTGGCTTCATGAACTGGAATCGCACCAGCTGGTGTCTTTACTGCAGCTGTGCTGAGTGGATTAAAGCAGCAGCTCGCGGTATCAGAGTAAAGCACGTAGTGCGTGAGTTAATGGAAAAGTACTTGGAACTCTCCACTCGAGAGCCATACCTAACCCAACCGGAGAATTCCAATGTACTAAACCACATCCGTTGTGTAGAATTCCTGAGATATGCACAATGCTTCAACATATAATCCTGATCCAGAAATAAAATGCTTCCCTACTGTCTACATTTAACAGCTAGTGTGCTGAATATCCATTGCACTGTAAAGATTAAGCAGAGACAGGAGGGAAAATTGATCCTGCCCTTCCAACAGGGAATCACACGCAAAGGAAGCGCAGGCCAGAGCTAGGTTACAGCACCGTAGTGTTGAATCTCTGACCTGCACTCCCCTCGAGTGCAAGACTCAATTTACCTTGTAATTCAAAGCAGAACAACAAAAGGAATCAATAATGAGAATACGAGGCTGAAATTCCTTAATGATAAACAGGAAAGTTCCTGTTTCTCTCTGTAATTCACAAGATCCCAAGAAGATTATGGATGAGGAAGGCTGTTTGACCCATCTTAGTACATCCATCCAGACAGACCTGGCAGTTCCCCCAAGTGCACATCCATTCAGTAGCTTGCTAATAAAACTGCAAGGATGCATAAACAGAAACATACATTTTCTGAGAATGCAATCTTGTTAGTGGCTCATTAATGCAAAATCAACAGACATACGAGGAAAATTTCCTGTGTGCGTTGTGCATAGTGAAATTATAACCATGTTTGTAAAGGATGCATTTATAAAGGAAGTTTAAATTATTTGCACATAATGCACAGAGGGAATCTTACCAACGGTCCCTTTAGCTGCGCAGCGCTCCAGGTGTCCCGCGCAGCCGGCTTTTCAATGTAAAAACCATGCATGGGTGTTATTTTGAATGGTCTGCGCAGCCCTTTAAAGGGGCCGCGCGGCGCCAAAAAAGAGAGATGGAACACTGAATCTTACCCGACGATAAACTGAGAAATCCACAAGTTAAATTAACAGAGTAACTTCTTTCTGCTCAGTCGTTAACTTATGAAATATACCCCCACCAAGTGCAGTGATTACTGAATCGATCGCAGCATTCAAGAAGGAACTGCACTGAATCCTCACTCAGCAGGGAGTGAAAGGATGTAGGAAAAAAATGGAAATTCTCTGCACAAAGGATGGTTAGAATGCAGAATTCTCTTCTGCTGTTAAAGCAGAGGCCATAAATTCTTTCAAATTGTGATCAGATTGTCGCTCGAAAAGGAGGCATATTAAAAGGGGTATGGGGAACCTGAAGGAGAGATCAGGCTAGGTGGCTGACGTGCAGAAAAACTCGATGGGCTGAATGAATGGCCTGTTTCTGTGCTGTCACAGTTCCTGATTTAGTAATTTTGTGTCCTGAAATAGAACCTAAAGATGGAAAAAAGCCAAAGGGGTTGAATGGCCTTTTCTCACTGTAAGATACTCAATGCAATGGTAATTTTCAACTGGAGAAATAATGTATTAGGGGTTATGTTTTCCTCTGTTTGGGACAAAGGGGAAAGTGCTGTTTTTGTGCCCACATAATTCACAATGCGGGGATGTACCATTTTGAAATGCACACTTGCTCAGAATGAAATTTAATTAGCGTGAAAGAACAACTAGCAGCTAGTCATGGCACATCTGCAACGCCGATCCTTCAAAATACATGGCAAACATCACAGAATGAAGCAAAACAGTGATTGCGCAAGCCTCAAAAAGACCAGCTATCCATAGACAGAGGCACCAAGGGGGTTTATCTCTGTGGCTCTATTTAGAGAGTGATGCGATAGGTTAGGAGAAATGTCTTTATGCAGAGGGTTTAGAGTATGGTCTGTTTTGCCACAGGGTGTATTAAAATGCAAGACCGTTACATCTTTTAAGAGAAAAGTTAAAGCAGAGGAAGGTATAGGGCTATGGAGAGAGCACAGAGCAGTGGGATTTGTTTTGAATTGCTCTAGCAAAGAGCCAGCACATACATGATGAGCCAAAGGGCCCCATTTAGTGCTACAAACCTCTACAGCTCTATTGATAGAATCTTACAGCATAGAAAACAGGCAACTTGGCCCAACAATTCTGCACATGAGCCACCTCGGGTAATTCCACTCTCTTGTTCACTCCCCACTCTTAATATTTCTCTTTATCAATCAACTATTTAATTCCCTTTCAAAAGGAATCTATGGACTCTGCAGAAGATTCCACACTTTAACCTCCCGCCATGTAAAGATTATTTCCTAACCATCCTTTTAACTTTTTTGTGATTATCTTAAATTGCCATTAAAATTCCAAATGAAAGTCAAAGATGTCACACACTGATATTCAATACTATCACACCTTTGTGTTGAAACCTTGCAGTGTGACATTAGTGAGGAAAACTATGTATATTTGTATAAAAGTCCTTCATCCATTGTTTAAATTAATGCGGTGACCAGTTCATTTTAAACAGGTTAATGACTTCATCAAAAATAGCGGATAGGGAAATTCCATACAACACGCTAATACGCTGCTTACTAATAACGCAAGCACAATCTCAACCCACTTAAAGCTGTGTATAATATTTTTTATATTATATATAGAGTCACTATACTTCCTGAATAATTTTTTGCACAATTATATTTTTGTATGGAGCTAAATTAAGGTTTGCATTTGCAGAGTTATAGTTGAAAGGCAATGTACCTCCTTTATTTTGCTGTTTTAAAAAATCACTATTTATTTTCTAAGATTATTGTCACTTTAAATCAGAATAAATATCTTTGCCTTCTTTCTCCACCTCCAGTGTGATTGCCAATGCCTGATTCACCCATGGCAGAAAACTCCTCTGTACTATTTACCTCTGCCGCGACTGTGCTGATAATGATAAATCTCTTTTGTTGAACTCACTAACACCAGGTCTGACCTAGAGTACAACATTCATTTCTCGATTTGACGTGGACCGAGTTCATTATTAATGACCTTTAATGAGCTCAAAATTTACTATTGATTCAGTTTCCATTCATGCTCATGATCCATTTTCATAATGAGTAGACATGGACAAATAGTCTGCCAACACTTCCTACCAACTCACCACTAGTCCGTACTCACTTTTTGCTAAACTTGGTGAATGGAGAAAAATATAGCCTTGGAAATTTGGGGACTGTAAAATTAAAGTGCTTGAGTGAAGTGATTTACATTGTACTTATACAGAATTGCTGAACAAATAGACAGGTTACTGCACTAATACATATATACAATTCAATTTCCGTCAATGATTTCAACACTTTAGCCCTCCCCACTCCTTCCCACCCAAAAAGAAAAAAATGAAAGGTAACTTTGCTCACTCACCACAAGATGCTGGAAAAGCCAGGAGCGCATGATGTTAGTGGCGTGTTTGGGCAGAACACCACGTTTACTCTTTGACTTCTTGTCCTCTCCATCCTGTAGGAGAGAGGTCAGCTCCAGATTCACCTATTTTTACAGAGAGAGAATGAAAAGGAACAAAAAAGGTGCTTATAAAATTAGACAGGCTCTGACGAGGAAATTCCTCTTCTCCCACCCCACCCCGCCACTCCCCCCACGTTTGATCTCATTCTTCCAGCATACCGACCGTCTATCGCCTGTTACAGTTTGAACACCCACTTGGACCATGGGGGAACCACTTTCCATTTTGGGCGTCATGCATCAGCATCGGGCACTCCCATGCCAGCTTTCACCTGAGTAAATGGAGTTAAGCTCCAGTCTCTGACCTCTCTAACTGAAGTTACCAGCTTCATCGCCAAATTAGGGGTGGTTATGCACAATTAACCCAGGCTCACTATAAAATGAATTGAGACTCAAATCCAGCCCAGCCGAATGGGATGCGTCTCCGTCTGCTGGCTGTAGAACAGGTTGCCAACCCTCCAGGAATCGAACATTAATCTCCGGGGCACCGTTACGAGCAACACCCAGGAGGAAAATCATAGGGACATTAAAGACATTGTGTGTTATTTAAAATATTCTTTGATCATTTATTAGTTGTGAAAATATTTCAGATAGGGGTAAAAAGGCTGTTTGACGAACGAACAATTGAATGAACGATCGAATGAACAAACGATGCTAGTAGGACTGGCGTAAAACGGGTAGGAGTATATTTGTAGCATTTAATTGAATTATGATGGTGCTATGTGATTTGTACACTGGTGTTAAATTGGTTTCTTTTATGTGGAGTTTACTTTGAGATTTATTGTTTTAAATCTATAGAGTTTGTGTGTGTTTATTTAAGGGTATTTGTACTGTAAACTTTGTTGATTTATTTGTAAAACTTTATCTTTGAATTTATATTGTTAATCATGAATGAAAAGGTTTACTATGTAATTGATGAGTTGTATAAGTACCATTGTACTTGAATAAAAAGATTAGTGACAAAATTGAAAAAAAAAGGCTGTTTGAATGACAAGTCAAGCATCATCCAATCGGGTAATTAAGAGCCTGTTTGCTTTCCAATTGGTGTAGGAAGGTGGTGCGCTGTGAGGATGGGCGAGTCAGGCGACCAATAGCGGGAGCGTGGGGAGGCGGGGTGGTGGAGGCAGGAGGTCATATGATGAAACCTCCAGGAATATGTCCAACCAGAGTTGGCAACCCTAGCTGTAGATGTCCTATGAGAAATGAGATGGGGCAGTCTCAATGCAGCCCCCAGTGTTCCTCTGAGATTAATGTTGAGGCAGAGTAGAGTCAGTTTTATGTTGCATTCAACTGTATTATCCCTGACCTGTGAGTGCCTGATACTGACACTGGGGGCTGGAATGGGAAAGTATTCTGTTTCCTTCAGCTAACATCCCATACACGATGGGCATAAAATTCACAAAAAAATAAGTCAACTGTAATAGTTGAGTGTACTGAATATCAGTAGCAATGAAACACAGTTCCAGACGATCATGCAGATCGGAGTATCACACACACACTCGTAAAAATGAGATCAAATCTTAATCTCACCCAGAGATGGCACAGTAACAAACACTAACGGCTAAATTAAAAGCATCATTTCTAATCGAGTACATGCGGGGAATTTTAATCTTTTCAGACACCACGACTCCGACTTCCTGAGGAAGAAAAAACGGTTGTTGGTAGCAGCACAGGCATGACGGTTGCCATGGGGACAAGGAAACACAGGCCTAGTGGCTGCATCACCTAGAGCCAGAGAAAATTCTTTGTGAGCTGCTTAATTTTGTCTGGACAGGAATGTCACACGGCTGCTGTACGCTGAATGTAACAGATCGCGCTTGTTCAACTGTCAAGTAATAAGCTACGATATAAAACTCGATCATCACTCCGGATTCATCTGGGCTCATTGACAGCAGTAAAAATAGCTCCGATGGCCGAGCTCCTTGAAGAGAGTGAACAGCTGAGCCGTACAGAGCAGGAAGGTCCCAGGTTCGATCCCTGCCCTGGGCTGAGTTAGCCGATTTCAGCCAGAGTGTATCGCCATTACAATGGGACCTCAGTGTCGCTGGCCTAGGGAAGGCAATTCAGCCATGGTGATGTAGGCTGCTGACATTCAGGGCCCGATAATAACTGTGAGGTGGGAAAGTGACCGGGAAACAGGTCCTGCCGAATTTAATGTTAAATCCAGGAGTGGGTGTGTTGGACCCGGGTTGCAGTCGCAATCCAAAAATCAATTATTTTAACTACCGATCCACCCCCAACCCACCCGCTATTGGGGGTTAAAATTTCCTCCTCAATGTTCAGCCTCACACATGCCTCTAATATCTCACCTCACACTTGGAGGAGGTAATGGAGGACTGGTTGAACTGTATCTCAACACGCTTAGCACCTTCAGGAGAGGATTTAAAAGATAGTTAAGCATTGTCCTCCCACACATCCTACCTCACTTGTGATCAAAAAGAACAAATGGTCAGAAAGCGAGTAACCTTGTATCTGCCTATTAGATGGAACAACAGACTGGAACTGGTCTCACGATCCAGCTTCGCTCCCACGATTCCTCTGTCTCTTCCCCCAGTGTACTCCCCTCCTCTCCTGAAGGCGTTAATTCACTCGGAGATACAATTCAGTGAGTTTCCGCCACCCTCCAGTACTCCAACTTAGATTAGCTAACTCAATGATTGAACCTGGGCCCAGTCAGGACAGCAGTGGCAGTTCTACATCTGGTCTGAATGATTCATACTTCACTAAGCAACAAACTGATCAACTGAGCCAATTTTGGTCACATGATCTCTATGCCTCAACACGTCACTGCCCTGTTATACACTGAACCGAACATGTTGTCCTATGCACAATCTATATCACTCCCAATTACATGTATAAATGTGTAACGACTTATCACCTGTACTGTGATATAACAGAGGCTGGTACCAGCTTGGCTCTTTTAGCTGTACTGTCGCTTCTGAATCAGTAGTACATAGCTTAAAAACCCCACTGCAGCACATGATTTAGGATGTCATGGCAGTGCTGATTGGGTGCTGCATTATGGAAATGCCACGGTGTAGACGAGATACTAAAACCCAAGCCCCGTCTTTCCTTTCAGATCGATGTAAAACATCCCAAAGCACTATTCAAAGAAGAGCAGAGAGTTTGCCCAGTGTTGCAGCCAGCATTCCTCCCTCAACCATTACCTACAAAAACAGATTAACTGGTCCTTCATTTAATTTAATACATAACAATAGTGACCACACTTCAAAAAGTAATTCATTGGCTGCAAAGTGCTAGGGGATATCCTGAGGATGTGGTAAGGTGCTGTAGAAATGCCAGTATAAATGTTAAAACAAAATAAACACACAACCAGCTCCCAGAACTTATTCAAAAGCCGACAGGCACTCCCAGTATTCCATCATGGCAGGAATTTTAACACAGTTGTGTGGGGAGAATGGTGATGCACATTGTAGCCCAACTAGACTGGCTGAAATATCCGAGGCAGAGTGTCACAGATAACCATGCAAGGGACACTGCCCGAAGCATTTCAAACTGGATTTATAAATCAACCTACAAGGAGCCATATGATAAGCTGTATATGTACACACACACACACAATACAGTCTGTGTGTGTTTATAATATATTATAAGGCTTGCATGTGGCATGCACTTCCCGTCAGTGTCACACTTACTTCATGTAACATTTTCTCTGTTACACTTTGTTGCTAACAATCTTATTGTTATACATCAGTGTAGCCTCCAACTCACCTTGAGCAATGCCAGAGGAGATCTGCATATATTTATTTAATGTTTGTATATATTATGATGCATAATGATTTATTATAAAATATAGTATGGAACCAATACTGTTCTTAATTTCCAATAGCTGCACCTATTTGATCAGGATAAACATCCACCAATAGAATTCCATAGAATATACAGCACAGAAACAAGCCATTCAGCCCAACTGGTTTAGACCAGTGTTTATGTTTCATACACACCTCCTCTTACCCCTCATCATCTAACTCTATTAGCATATCCTTCTATTCTTTCTCCCTCATGTGTCTAGCTTCCCCTTAAATGCATCGATGCTATTCACCTCAACTACTTGTGATAGCGAGTTCTGCATTCTAACCACTCTTGGGGTAAAGAAGTTTCTCCTGAATTCCCTACTGGATTTATTAGTCACTGTCTTATATTGATGACCCCTAGTTCTGGTCTCCCCACAAGTGGAAACATCTTATCTACGTCTACCCCGTCAAATCCTTTCACAATCTTGAAGACCACTATTAGGTCACCCCTCAGCCTTCTCTTTTCTCGACAAAAGAACCCCAGCCCATTCAATCTTTCCTGGTAGGTACAAGCTCTCAGTTCTGGTATCATCCTTGTAAATCTTTTTTGCATCTTCATCCAGTGCCTCTACATCCTTTTTATAATATGGTGAACAGAACTGTTCACTGTACTCCAAGTGTGGTCTAACCAAGGTTCTATACAAGTTTAACATAACTTCTCTGCTTTTCAATTCTATCCTGCTAGAAATGAACCCCAGTGCTTGGTTCGCTTTTTTATGGCTGTATTAACCTGTGTCGCTACTTTTAGTGATTTGTGTATCTGTACCCAGAGATCCCTTTGCTCCTCTACCCCATTTAGACTTATATTCCAAGGAGCATGTGGCCTCCTTATTCTTCCTACCAAAATGCAACATTTCATACTTATCTATATTGAAAGCCATTTGCCAATTACACACCTATTCTGCAAATTTATTAATGTCTTCTTGTATTTGCAGTGATCCTCAGCATTAACTATACCCACAATTTGGTGTCATGTTGTTCTGTATGTTCACTTGATGGGAAATAAAGCAGGTTAACATAGAAACATAGAAGATAGGAGCAGGAGTAGGCCATTCGGCCCCTCGAGCCTGCTCCGCCATTTAATGAGATCATGGCTGATCATCTAAACTCAGTACCCTGTACCTGCCTTCTCCCCATATCCCTTGATACCTTTAACAAATGATAATAGTAAAATACTGCGGATGCTGGAAATCTGAAATAACAACAAAGTGCTGGAAACACCCAGCAGGTCAGGCAGTATCGAGGAGCGAGAAATAGAGTTAACGTTTCAGGTCGAACCCTTCGTCAGAACTGGAAAAGATTAGAGAAGAGAGATTTTTAAGCAGGGACAGGGAGGAGGGGAGGAAAGAACAAAGGGAGGGACTGTGATAGGCTGGAAGGCTGGAGAGATTGACTGACAAAAGGGATGATAGTGCAAGGCAAAAGGAGGGGTAATGGGACAAGTTAAGAAACAAAAGATGACTCTAGATGAGGTGTGAATGATGATGGCAGCAACATTAACAGCTACCGTGTGAGGAAACAAGAGAAATTAAAAAAAAATATATATATAAAGAAATACAGGGGCCAATTTATAGTCTGAAATTGTTGAACTCGATGTTAAGTCCAGAAGGCTGTAAAGTGCCTAATAGAAAGATGAGGTGCTGTTCCTTGAGCTTACGTTGAGCTTCGTTGGAACAGTGTAAGAGGCCGAGGACGGAGAGATCAGAGTGGGAGTGGAGGGGAGAATTAAAGTGACAGGCGACCGGAAGCTCGGGGTCACGCTTGCGGACTGAACGGAGGTGTTCCGCAAAGCGGTCACCCAACATGAGCAGCGAATACAGTATACTAAATTGCAAGAAGTACAAGTAAATCGCTGTTTCACCTGGAAGGAGTGTTTAGGGCCCTGGATGGTGGGAAGGGAGGAGGTAAAAGGGCGGGTGTTGCATCTCCTGCGCTTGCACGAGAAGGTGCCGGGCGAAGGGGAAGAGGTGTTGGGGTGGTAGAGGAGTGGACAAGGGTGTCACGGAGGGAGCGGTCCCTTCGGAATGCTGAAAGTGGGGGGGAGGGGAAGATGTGTTTGGTGGTGGGATCACGCTAGAGGTGGCGGAAATGGTGCAGGATGAGCCATTGAATGTGGAGGCTGATGGGGTGAAAGGTGAGGACAAGGGGAACCCTATCGTGGCTCTGGGAGGGAGGGGAAGGGGTGAGAGCAGAAGTGCGGGAAATGGAATGGACACGGTCGAGGGTCATGTCAACCACGGTAGAGGGGAATCCTCGGTTAAGGAAAAAGGAAGACCTATCGGAAGCATTGACATACCGGAACATATAAATTGGCCCCTGTATTTCTTTATATATATATTTTTTAAATTTCTCTTGTTTCCTCACATGGTAGCTGTTAATGTTGCTGCCATCATCATTCACACATCATCTCGAGCCATTTTTTGTTTCTTAACTTGTCCCATTACCCCTCCTTTTGCCTTGCACTATCATCCCTTTTGTCAGTCAATCTCTCCTGCCTTCCATCCAATCACAGACCTTCCCTTTGTTCTTTCCTCCCCTCCTCCCTGCCCCTGCTTAAAAATCTCTCTTCCCTAACCTTTTCCAGTTCTGACGAAGGGTTCGACCTGAAACGTTGACTCTGTTTCTCTCTCCTCGATACTGCCTGATCTGCTGAGTGTTTCAGCACTTTCTGTTGTTATTTAACAAATAATAATAGGTAGAAAGTTTCTTCTAACACATCACACTCATCACAATGAGCCTGTGCTTCATACAAGATCTGAAAATAAGATTCACAGCGGGATGATGGAATACATTTAAAAAAACCTGGTCTATACAGGGTTATAGATACAACAACTGTAGCACAAGGAAATAAATCTGAGAGAGGGCGTGGGGGAAAGAGAGAGGGGCAAGAGGGGGTGGGAAATAGAGGGCGGGAAAGAGAAATGGGAAGTGAGGGGGGAAAAGAGAGAGAGGGGAGGAAAAGAGAGAGGGGGGGAACGAGAGTGGGGGGGAACGAGAGAGGGGGTGAACGAGAGAGGGGGGGAACGAGAGAGGGGGGGAACGAGAGAGGGGGGGAACGAGAGAGGGGGGGAACGAGAGAGGGGGGGAACGAGAGAGGGGGGGACGAGAGAGGGGGGGACGAGAGAGGGGGGAACGAGAGAGGGGGGAAACGAGAGAGGGGGGAAACGAGAGAGGGGGGAAACGAGAGAGGGGGGAAGAGTGAGGGGGAAGAGAGAGAGAGGGGGGAAAGAGAGAGGGGGGGAAAGAGAGAGGGAGGGGAAAGAGAGAGGGAGGGGAAAGAGAGAGGGAGGGGAAAGAGAGAGGGAGGGGAAAGAGAGGGGAAGGGGAAAGAGAGGGGAAGGGGAAAGAGGGGGGAAGGGGAAAGAGGGGGGAAGGGGAAAGAGAGGGGGAGGGGAAAGAGAGGGGAAGGGGAAAGAGGGGGGAAGGGGAAAGAGAGGGGGGAAGGGGGGGGAAGGAGAGGGGGGAAGGAGAGGGGGGAAAGAGAGGGGGGGAAGAGAGGGGGGTAAATAGAGGGCGGGAAAGAGAAATGGGAAGTGAGGGGGAAAAAAGAGAGAGAGGGGGAGAGAGAGGGGGGAAAGAGAAGGGGGGGAAGAGAGAGGGAGGGGAAAGAGAGGGGGAGGGGAAAGAGGGGGAGGGGAAAGAGAGGGGGAGGGAAAGAGAGGGGGAGCGAAAGAGAGGGGGAGGGGAAGAGAGGGGGAAGAGAGGGGGAAGAGAGGGGGGGAAGAGAGGGGGGAAGAGAGGGGGGGAAATAGAGGGCGTGAAAGAGAAATGGGAAGTGAGGGGGAAAAGAGAGATGGGGAGAGAGGGGGGGAAGAGAGAGAGGGGGAGAAGAGAGAGGGGGAGAAGAGAGAGAGGGGGGAAGAGAGAGAGGGGGGGAGAGAGAGGGGGGGGAAGAGAGAGGGGGGGAAGAGAGAGGGGGGGAAGAGAGAGGGGGGGAAAGAGAGAGGGAGGGGAAAGAGAGAGGGAGGGGAAAGAGAGAGGGAGGGGAAAGAGAGGGGGAGGGGAAAGAGAGGGGGAGGGGAAAGAGAGGGGGAGGGGAAAGAGAGGGGGAGGGGAATGGGGGGGGAGGGGAATGGGGGGGAGGGGAAAGAGAGGGGGAGGGGAAAGAGAGGGGGAGGGGAAAGAGAGGGGGAGGGGAAAGAGAGGGGGAGGGGAAAGAGAGGGGGAGGGGAAAGAGAGGGGGGAAGGGGGGAGAAGGCGAGGGGGGAAAGAGAGGGGGGGAAGAGAGGGGGGAAATAGAGGGCGGGAAAGAGAAATGGGAAGTGAGGGGGGAAAAAGAGAGAGAGGGGGAGAGAGAGGGGGGGAAGAGAGAGAGGGGGGGAAGAGAGAGGAGGGGAAAGAGAGGGGAGGGGAAAGAGAGGGGAGGGGAAAGAGAGGGGAGGGGAAAGAGAGGGGGAGGGGAAAGAGAGGGGGAGGGGAAAGAGGGGGGGGAAGAGAGGGGGGAAAGAGAGGGCGGGAAAGAGAAATGGGAAGTGAGGGGGGAAAAAGAGAGAGAGGGGGGAAAAAGAAGGGGGGAAAGAGAGAGGGGGGAAGAGAGAGAGGGGGGGAAGAGAGAGAGGGGGGAAGAGAGAGAGGGGGGAAGAGAGAGAGGGGGGAAAGAGAGGGGGAGGGGAAAGAGAGGGGGGGAAGAGAGGGGGGAAATAGAGGGCGGGAAAGAGAAATGGGAAGTGAGGGGGAAAAGAGAGATGGGGGGAGAGAGAGAGGGGGGGAAGAGAAAGAGGGGGAGAAGAGAGAGAGGGGGGGAAGAGAGAGAGGGGGAAGACAGAGAGGGGAATAGAGAGAGGGGGAAGAGAGAAAGGGGGAAAGAGAGAGAGGGGGGAAAGAGAGAGGGGGGGAAAGAGAGAGGGGGGAAGAGAGAGGGGGGGAAAGAGAGAGGGGGGGAAAGAGAGAGGGGGGAAGAGAGAGGGGAGAAGAGAGAGGGGGGAAGAGAGAGGGGGGAAGAGAGAGGGGGGAAAGAGAGGGGGGAAAGAGAGGGGGGGAAAGAGAGGGGGGAAAGAGAGGGGGGGAAAGAGAGGGGGGAAAGAGAGGGGGGGAAACAGAAGAGAGGGGGGAAGAGAAAGAGAGGGGGAAAGAGAGAGAGGGGGAAAGAGAGAGAGGGGGAAGACAGGGGAGCAAAGAGGGAGGGGGAGAGAGAGAGAGGGGAAGAGAGAGGGGGGAAGAGAAAGAGAGGGGGAAAGAGAGAGAGGGGGAAAGAGAGAGAGGGGGAAGACAGGGGAGCAAAGAGGGAGGGGGAGAGAGAGAGAGGGGAAGAGAGAGAGGGGGAAGAGAGAGGGGGGAAAGAGAGAGGGGGGAAAGAGAGAGGGGGGAAAGAGAGAGGGGGGAAAGAGAGAGGGGGGAAAGAGAGAGGGGGGAAAGAGAGAGGGGGGAAAGAGAGAGGGGGGAAAGAGAGAGGGGGAAGAGAGGGGAGGGGAAGAGAGGGGAGGGGAAGAGAGGGGGGAAAGAGAGGGGGGAAAGAGAGGGGGGGAAAGAGAGGGGGGGAAAGAGAGGGGGGAAAGAGAGGGGAAGGGGGGAAAGAGAGGGGGGAAGAGAGAGAGGGGGAAGACAGGGGAGAAGAGAGAGAGGGGGAAGAGAGGGGAGCAAAGAGGGAGGGAGGAGAGAGAGAGGAAGAAACAAAAAGAGACAAACAGACACAAGGCAAAAACGTTGAAACACAGAGGGGATTAAAGGATTAGTTGAGAGGCGAGGATTGATGTGGTCGGTGCAGGTAACAGCAGGGCAGCTGCTCACTTTAAAAGTGTGAGTTCATTTTATTTTCATAATAACTGCAATCAGCCCAGGGCCTGGATTTTATGAAGAAAAGGCGCTAATGAGCTCAATCATCACATGGGGGAGGTGCAAGAAGAAATAAAATCATAGAAAAAAGTTAATGGTTTGATATTTTCAAATGAAAATAATACAGAACTGTGTAACAAGCAAAGCTCAGATTAAACCAGAACCATTTCATTTATCCCAGTGGTCTCATGGGTAAATGCAATATCCAACGTGCTACAACGACTTGCAAACGTCACAAAGATAAAAATGATGAATAAGGCCATTCGATCCATTGAAACCTATGATTCCCCAACACAACATTTCATTGAATGATTCCAGAGTGTTTGCCTCCACTACCCTACCCAGAAGACCATTCCCGGTATTAATCACCTTTTGTGCTTCCTGATATCAGTCCTGAACTTGCCAGTTATTAGTTTGTACCTATGTCCCTTGTCTTGCAGTCTTAACTCGAAGTAACTTGAAGACCTCCTTAAAGCTGGAGACGAGAGCACCAAACCCTTGGGACATGCACTGCAGCCTCGTTAGGGCTTGTGACACTGATGTCTGGAAATGCATGATCTTGGCAACCAGTGTAAAAAGAACTAGCATTTATATGACGACTTTCACATCCTCAGGAAGTCCCAACGCACTTCACAGCCAATGAATTATTCTTTAGGCAAACACAGCAGTCAATTCGCACGCAAGGCCCTACAAACAGCAGCCAAATGGCTGACTAGTTCATCTGTATTTGGTGGTATTGGTCGAGAGAAGAATGTTGGCCAGGACACCAGAAAACTCTGATTTTTTTGAATAGGGCCACAGGATATTTTATGACCACCTGAGAGTCAGACAGGGACTGACTGACTTTCTTTCGAGAGCTGTTCATAACTCAGGAATTACAGATTACAGGACTTGCACCGTTCTATACTTATCGGCTAGTTACACATCTTTATCACAAATAAGCAATCACCATAGCAATCTGCGCCACACTTTAATCCTCCCCCACTGGAATCTTAGGCAGTGTACGGAAGCTCCGATGTGTTAAATTACCAAAGTAGTACAGGAATGTCATTAAAAGGGCTTTGTCGAGGGCTTGGCTGCTGGGCTTGAGATCCCTGACTGCTTGCTCTCCAGACACACTTGGCTCCAAAAGCCTGAGCTTTGCTTTTAGCTCATGCTTTGTATCACACCGATGTAATCAAAATTCACAGGATCTGGCAGAGGAGAAATCACAGAAGAAAAAGAGGAATGTGCAACTGCTCAGAGATGAAAGAGGGTGTTTTAGACAAACACTACATGGTGAAATGCCTTTTAGTGCATAGTGTGTTAATTGGGAATTAATTTTTTTTATTTTAAATGCACTCACAGAAAATGCACAGATAGCCTACTACGACCCAATCGAGTTGTGCGGTGTGTATTTTCTGGGTGCCGTGGAAGAAGAATGCAAATGGTGACAGCCCAGATTCGGTGATTACAAGCTACTGCCGTTAGCTTATTGTACCAGGTGCTCTGTAGAGCGCAGGGGCAATCCAGTAATACGCAAGGGGTAAAGCAGCAATGTGAAGTCATCACCATGGAAGTCAATGACTTCAGGACGTCCCAAAGCACTCTACAGCCAATTAAGTACTTTTGAAGTGTAGTCACTGTTGCAATGTAGGAAACGCGGCAGCCAATTTGTGCACAGCAAGCTCCCACAAACAGCAATTAAATAAATGACCAGATCATCCGTTTTGTTTTAAGTGTTGGTTGAGAGTTAAATGTTGGCCAGGACATTGGGAGAACTCCTCTGCTCTTCTTCGAATAGTGCCCTGGAATCATTTGCATCCCCGAGAGGGCAGACGGGCCTTCGGTTTAACTTCGCATCCGAAAGACAGTGCAGCGCTCCCTCAGGACTGAAAAAAGAACATGTCAACCTCATCAGTCCAAAGGGACTCGTCATATCTGAATCATTATACACTGGAATCTCAACCATTCCAGGATCAATCTCTACTGGTGAGTCAGCAATACGAGAATCCATGTCACACCTACTGCTTATAACTCTACAGACTGATACATCTTCACCGACACAGTACAAGTGATTTAAACCGACTGTTGCCCAAAGACCTGCAGAGGTTGAGGTTTTCAGACATGGTACGTGCCAATCGGAAGCCATCTGTGTGCCCAGGATGGCTCAGTTAGTAAATCCACTGAGCCAAATGGGCCAGAAAGGTCACATGTTTGATCCACAGCCTGTGCTGAATTAGCTGATTTCAGATGCAGGTGGTAGGGGAACAATTGGGTGGTATAATTGGCTTCAGCGCCGCTGGGCGGGGGAGGGGGAACAGGGTGGGGAGAGGAAAAATGAGCCAGTTTTCGCTACCAGTGGATCTTGGTGAAAGCGTGTGGATAATACACATGAGGGCAGGATCGGGGCTTGGCTATGGTTTCCTTCCAGAATGGAATAATCTGCTAACAAAATCTATCAAGGCTTATATGGTAACTGGCCCTGTGGCAGAGGCTGGTCAGTATCCGTGAAACTGCAGCGCTGTGTCTGCAGGAGAAGGGGACCAAATTCAGAATGCTACCGGCGCTCAGAGGGTGATATTATGAGTCACGTTGCATAAACTTGACTTGTATTCCATTGAGTATAGAAGATTGAGGTGTGATCTGATCAAGATATTTAAAATGTTGAAAGGATTCGATAGGGTAGATAGATACAGAGCAACTATTTCCTCTGATGAGGGAATCAAGAACAAGGGGACGTAGTCTGAAAATGAGAACCAGACCATTTAGTTGGGGAAATCAGAAGCACTTTTTCCACACAAAGGGTAGTAGAAATCTGAAATTCTCTGCCCCAAAAGGCTGTGGATGCTGGGGGACAATTGGAGCTTTCAAAACTGAGATTGATAGATTTTTGTTAGGTAAGGGTATCAAGGGATATGGAGCAAAGGTGGGAAAATGGGGTTTAGGCACAGATCAGCCATGATCTAATTGAATGGTGGAGCAGGCCCGAGGGGTTGAATGGCCTACTCCTGTTCCTATGTTACTAAATTTGGAGCAAAATGCATTCAGATATCATGCTGTGAGGAGACCCTGTGTTGTGTCAGGCCTTCTCAGTTTGTGTGGTGTTCCAGCACATGCTCTGTGTTTTCAACGTCTTGGCCTTGATTCCTTTCGCGAACACATACAGAAGAGGTAGTTCACAGTGCAATTTCTGTTAAAAATCATGACCGGTGAGGCCCCTTTAAGGCAACACATTATATACGATTATACAAGGCAATTTTTCTTAAGCTATCTTATATTTCGCCACAGTCCTGGAAACTTTCAATGATTGCCTCACAGCAAGTGCTAATGAATCGTTGCACTTGTAATGACGCACAGCAGAATTCTATTTATGCAAAAAAAAAAATAATGAGGTGTCTGTGTAGGAACATTGGGTGAAAGTCAACGAGAAATAGTCACCTTCCTTCGGGTTTGACAGCTAGCACGTTCTCTAAACCACCGCCGCCCTACCCCCGCCAACCCCCCAAAAAATGCAGGACAACCTCGGTCTGATTAACATTGTTTTAATTGGTGTGATCAAGCCCCACTGTGTTCAATGGTATATAGGATGGTACTGAAGTAATTACAGTTAGTGTCAGATTACCGTCACTGTTCACATTCCACAGTAAATTTACAGTAACATTATCCCAGACAGGATATCCAGCCAAATAATTCTACTGTACAGAATCTGTTTAAACATACAGCTACACTTTTGCCATATCTTGCCTGTACTACATTTTTTGTGTGTGAATTTTGTGCTCAAGGTGAGGAATGGTGAGGCACCTACCTTCAACATCAAGCGCTCTCCAATCAGGCACAGAAAAGCTCCTTGTATTCTGCCCCACTGATGTGCATTGCTCGCAAGGGTATCCCAACTGCACTAATTATAAGAGGCTACCGGTTGGCTGGTGTAACTTTGGCAATCTAAGCGAGATTGTCAATTTAGCATCAATTAGCAGTTTGCGCTGCAGGCCTGAGCCCACCAGGAACTGAATTTAGGACTGCCCGACTTCATTTAAACAGGACGTTTAAGGCCAGCAGACACAGCAGACTGCCATCCCATCAGTTTGGGTTGGATTTCAATCCAGGTCCATGAAGTAAAAGGCCAGTGCCAAACCCACTGCACCACCTAGTTCCCATGTGCAGGTGAAGTCAACAATGCATATCCTCAAGATGTTCCAAACGCTTTTAAGTGTAGTCACTGCTGTTATGCAGGTAAATGCGGCAGCCACTTTGCACACAGCAAGGTCCCAAAAACAGCAATGTCCCCAAAACAGCAATGTGATAATCAGTCACCATGTACTATACTGTTCAGAAACATTTTTACTGGACAATAACTGGTGCTGACACCATTTGTTTTTAACTTCACTCTTCGCACTTTGTCTCCTCAAGGCACTGACATCTCACTGGGGTACAGTCAGTATCCTGTGTCAATGATTCTCTCACTGGGGTACAGTTAGTATCCTGTGTTAATGATTCTCTCACTGGGGTACAGTCAGTATCCTGTGTTAATGATTCTCTCACTGGGGTACAGTCAGTACCCTGTGTCAATGATTCTCTCACTGGGGTACAGTCAGTACCCTGTGTCAATGATTCTCTCACTGGGGTACAGTCAGTACCCTGTGTCAATGATTCTCTCACTGGGGTACAGTCAGTATCCTGTGTCAATGATTCTCTCACTGGGGTACAGTCAGTATCCTGTGTCAATGATTCTCTCACTGGGATACAGTCAGTACCCTGTGTCAATGATTCTCTCACAGGGGTACAGTCAGTATCCTGTGTCAATTATTGTGTCTGATGTTAGCCCAGCTCTCTCAGGCTCAGCAACTGTTCTCCTTGGGGAGGGGCCAAGTGGATGCCCTTCTAACAAGTTCCTCTGAGTCAGGTACTTGGGAAAGTGTCAGTGAACTACCAATATAGCTCTGTCCAATTCTCCACCTGCTTTAAGGAGGCTCTTGGTCTCTGGTGCTAAGCTAACTCAGTCTCAAGAAATTTCAGACTTTAGACTTAGTTAACTATTTTACTGCTTTCACCTTGGCGGCCTCAAGGGCCAAATACAAAGAACTATAGAAACTGTCTACATCTCTCACCTGTGTGTTCTGGATCTGTATTGTACCCTGCGGAATGGCCTGGGTCACCACTTGACCCTGAGAGGTTACCATAGTTACCGGCTGGTAAATTGTTCCACCTGTGAAGTAACACAGCACAAAAGATAATATAAAAACATTTTCACTTCCCTTTTTAGAATCTCTCTGCCGCACACTATTCTGCATCCAAGTGGTGCAGGTTTCTTATTTCAGAGTCAACTGGAGCCAAATAGCATAGAAAGGGCAGACAAAATAATATAGGAAGGGCAGACAAAATAATATAGGAAGGGCAGACAAAATAATAGAGAAAAAGCAGACAAAATAATATAGAAAAAGCAGACAAAATAATATAGGAAAAGCAGACAAAATAATATAGGAAAAGCAGACAAAATAATAGAGGAAGGGCAGACAAAATAATATAGAAAAAGCAGACAAAATAATATAGAAAAAGCAGACAAAATAATATAGGAAAAGCAGACAAAATAATATAGGAAAAGCAGACAAAATAATATAGGTAAGGCAGATAAAACGATACAAGTAGAGCAGACAATATATTTGAAGCGCAAATGAGATTTTATGACTCATCTATTTTCCAGTTCTTGGGAGCAGCATCAGTCAGCCAGCAATCCCAGGACAGCAGCATGCCGAACTCTTTAAACCCTGTCGGAGGTCCGCCATCGGTAGGGCAAATGTCCAAACTGCTCTACCACTCTCACACCCTTTGATAATGCTGCTCTTGAGTTGGCAGCTCGGAAATGTGACGATCCTATGGGACTGTCATGGCCCTCCCCTTCCCTTTCAACACAGACTCCCCTCCACATGCTATCCGAGATCAGGTTCCTAGCACTGGCATCATACGCTTGTTTCTGATCACTCTGTGCCACAGGTCAATGGCTTACCAACTTGCCAGGTGCCTAATTGTAGGCCAATTGTAATATAATTGGGCTGAAACTTGCAACAGATCTAATTTCAAAAGTCAAAGTACCTGCTCCATGTGAGTACAGACCCCGCTAATGCATAAGTATCTTTCCAAATGACAGTCAGTTCTGGTAACTGACAACAAATAGGAACCTAAAACTTTCCTTAATGTCACCTCATATCAAGCATGGTCAGCTGTCAGAAATATGAAATATAAAATAAAATTAAAATGTAAAAAAAAACTACAAAATTGATAAAGTAATAGAGTTATCTCAAAGTTTACTTAGCATTTTTGTACCAATAAGCTGTTTAGAAAAACAAATTATAATCCATTCCATTAATGCGAAGCCATAAAGCTTTTAGTTTGCCACTGTCCCAGATAGGTGTATGGAAAACATACGCTGAGCCAGGGAGAGAAAGATTAGGAGTGGCGGTTAAAAGCTTGGGGAAAGAAATGGGTATGGTAGCTTAGTGGTTATGTTGCTGGACTAGCAACCCAGAGTTTGTAAGTACAAATCACATCATGGCAAGTTGTGAAACTGATTTCAATAAATCTGGTAATTTACAGGTTATCACCAGAAAGCTGCTGATTATCATGAAAACCCAACTGGTTCACTAATGTCCTTCAGGTAATGGAACCTTGCCACCCCAACCTGGTTTGGCCTACATGTGACTCTAGTCCCACACTGCATGGTCGACTCAATGCCCTAGGTCAACTAAGGATGGGCAATAAATACTTTCTTGTCAGTGTCACCCTGTATCCTAAGAGCTTTTTTTAAAAATGGGTTTTGAAAACTTTTTGAAAGAGGAGAGAAACGGAGGTGTTTAGGGAGGAAGTTCCAGAGTGTAGGGCCCAGCCGACTAAAGGCTCTCATGCTAATCGTGAGGTGATGGGAAGGGGTCATACGCAAGAGGTCAGAGTTAGGGGAATGGAGCGTTCCCGTGAGGGTGGCGATATAGGGCTGGAGGAGGTTGTGGGAAGGGGGTGAAAATCAGAGGCAAAGAAACGGAATTTGTGGTAGGGGCCATAGACTATGGCTTTGGTCTTCTCAATGTTGAGCTGAAGTAAGTTAAGACTCATCAAAAACCAGATGCTGGACAAGCAATCTGACAGCACAGAGGCAGTTAAGAGGTGGAAGAGAGGTAGGGATGGGTATTATTGGCCTACATGTGGAAGCTGACCCAGCATCTGTGGATGATGTTGTCCAGGGCAGCATGTAGATGAGGATAAAAAGGAGCCAAAGATAGATCCTTGGGAATTCAAGTGGTGACAGTCTGGGAGTGCGAAGAGATGCTATTCTCTAGAGATCCTCGGGCTATGGTCAGTTAGGTAGCAGTAGAACCATGCAAGGGCAGGCCCCTGGACCTAGATAATCGAATAGAGGCATTGGAAGAGGAAAGTGCAGTGTGTTGAACATTGTGGAGATATCAAAGAGGATGAGGAGAGATAATGCACCAGTCACAGAAACAATGTAGTTCATGAACTTCAACTTGTCCAAACCTCCACTGCTGGCATCCTATCCCTCACCAAGTCCTGTTCCTCCATCACACCAATCCTTGCTGACCTCCATTGGCTCTCCCTTCTCCAATAATCGCAACTAACTTACCACCTATAACTAGAAATGCCTTCTTCTCTCAAGAACTTGTCATGTTCTTTTCTAAAGGACTATAGCAACTTTGTGAACAGCCAGTTGTCGTGGTGCATATAAGTACCAACGATATAGGTAAAAAACTGGATGAGGTCCTAAAAGCTGAAGAAAGGGAGTTAGGAGGTAAATTAAAAAATAGGACCTCAAAGGTACTAATCTCAGGACTGCTACCAGTGCCACGTACTAGTCAGAGTAGAAATAGAAGGATATTTCAGATGAATACGTGGCTAGAAGAATGGTGCAAGGGGGAGGGATTCAAATTCCTGGGACATTGGAACCGGTTCTGGGGGAGGTGGGATCAGTACAAACTGGACGGTTTACACCTGGGCAGGGCCGGGACCGATGTCCTAGGGGGAGTGTTTGCTAGTGCTGTTGGGGAGGGTTTAAACTAAAATGGCAGGGGGTTGGGAACCTGTGCAGGGAGACAGAGGAAAGGGAAGCAAGGATAGAAGAAAAATACAGGAAGGAGAAAAGCAAAAGTGGAAGTCAGAGAATTCAAGGGTGTAAATCAAACATTGCCACAGTAAACAATAATTCTAAATGGTCTAAGAGTGTTAAAAAAACCAAGCCTGAAGGCTGAGGGCTGGATTTTGATACTGGGGCGGGTTGGGGTCGTGTCATCCACTTTTCGTGTTATCCACCCGACTGCAATTGGATGTGGGAGATCTATTGGGCAATTGAGTTCCAGCATGTGGGAACCCATGAACCAATTAGTGTTTTCAGTCTGAAAGTCGCCTCTGATGATGTCATCATTGCTGCTGCATTGAAGGTCTTCAGAGACTGCCTGGCCTTTGCTGTGAGAGGACCTGGATGCAAAATGAGCAGCAGCAGCCCTAAGTCTGCTCCCAGATATTTTTACACCACCACTCCCAGATATGTCTCATCATCCATCCATCCATCCATCCAGCCAGCGTCAACTATCCATATCCAAATGTGCTCCCGCCAGGTTTCACATTCGTGGTTCAGAACAGGCGTGCTTCACGTACAAAAAGGGTTAAAATCACAAAGGCCTTTCAAAATGGCATTATAGAGGCAATTCAGTGCTTGTTAAGGGCCTTAACAGCCTATCCCGCCTCTTTGAGGCGGGACCAGCAGACACGATTTAATGAAAATTGTGTAGAGGTGGGATGGAGGTGGGCTTGTGCCCGCCCGCCAGTTTTCACAATTTTAACCCCCCACACGCCTCCAAACCCACCTCCATGGGTCAATGAAAATCCAGCCCTTTGTGTCTTAATGCGAGCATTCGTAATAAGGTGGATGAATTAGCTGCGCAAATAGATGTAAACGGATATGATATATGGAGACATGGCTAGGAATTCAACATCCAGGGGTATTCAATATTCAGGAAGGACAGGCAAAAAGGAAAAGGAGGTGGGGTAGCATTGCTGAGGAGATTAACACAATAGTAAGGAAGGATATTAGCTCTGATGATGTGGAATCTGTATGGGTAGAGCTGAGAAATACCAAGGGGCAGAAAACGTTAGTGGGAGTTGTATACAGACCCCCAATGCTGAGGTTGGGGATGGCATTAAACGGGAAGTTAGAGACGCGTGCAATAAGGGCACAGCAGTTATCATGGGTGACTTTAATCTACATATAGATTAGGCTAACCAAATTAGTAACAATACTGTGGAGGAGGAATTCCTAGAGTGTATACGGGATGGTTTCCTAGACCAATATGTCGAGGAACCAACTAGAGATCAGGCCATCTTAGACTGGGTATTATATAATGAGAAAGGATTAATTAGCGATCTTGTTGTGCGAGGCCCCTTGGGGAGGAGCGATCATAATATGATAGAATTCTTCATTAAGATAGAGAGTGAAGTAGTTGACCCAGAGACTAGGGTCCTGAATTTAAATAAAGGAAACTACGATGGTATGAGGCGCGAGTTGGCTAGGATGGATTGGGGAACGTTACTTAAAGGGTTGACGGTGGATAGGCAATGGCAAACATTTAAAGATTGCATGGATGAACTACAGAATTTGTTCATTCCTGTTTGGCATAAAAATAAAACAAAAAAGGTAACTCAACCGTGGCTAACAAGGGAAATTAGAGATAGCATAAGATCCAAGGAGAGGACATATAAATTGGCCAGAAAAAGCAGCAAACCTGAGGATTGGGAGCAGTTTAGGATTCAGCAAAGGAGGACAAAGGGATTAATTAAGAGGGGGGAAATAGAGTATGAGAGCAAGCTTTCAGGGAACATAAAAACTGACTGTAAAAGCTTCTATAGATATGTGAAGAGAAAAAGATTGGTGAAGTCAAGCGTAGGTCCCTTGCAGTCGGAATCAGGGGAATTTATAATGGGGAACAAAGAAATGGCAGACCAATTAAATACATACTTTGGTTCTGTCGTCACAAAGGAGGACACAAATAACCTCCCAGAGATGTCGGGGAACATAGGGTCTAATGAGAGGGAGGAACTGAATGAAATCAGTATTTGTAGGGAAATGGTGTTAGGGAAATTGACGGGATTGAAGGCCGATAAATCCCCAGGGCCTGATAATCTACATCCTAGGGTACTTAAGGAAGTGGCCCTAGAAATAGTAGATGCATTGCTGGTCATCTTCCAAAATTTTATAGACTCTGGAACAGTTCCCATGGATTGGAGGGTGGCTAATGTAACCCCACTATTTAAAAAAGGTGGGAGAGAGAAAACGGAGAATTATAGACTGGTAAGCCTGACATCGGTAGTGGGGCAAATGCTAGAGTCCATTATAAAAGATGTAATAGCAGACCACTTGGAAAACAGTGACGGGATCGGACAAAGTCAACATGGATTTACAAAAGGTAAATCTACTGGAATTTTTTGAGGATGTAACTGGTCGAATAGATAAGGGAGAACCAGTGGATGTGGTGTATTTGGACTTTCAGAAGGCTTTCGATAAGGTCCCGCATAAGAGATTAGCGTGCAAAGTTAAAGCACATGGGATTGGGGGTAAGGTACTGACTTGGATAGAAAACTGGTTGGCAGACAGGAAGCAAAGAGTTGGAATAAACAGGTCTTTTTCTGAGTGGCAGGCAGTGACTAGTGGGGTACCGCAGGGATCGGTGCTAGGACCCCAGTTATTCACAATATATATTAATGATCTAGACGAGGGAACTAGATGTAATATCTCCAAGTTTGCAGACGACAAAAAGCTGGGTGGGCATGTGTGCTGTGAGGAGGATGCAGAGAAACTCATGATTTGGACAGGTTGGGTGATTGGGCAGATGCATGGCAGATGCAGTATAACGTGGATAAATGCGAGGTTATCCACTTTGGTGGCAAAAACAGAAAGGCAGATTATCTGAACGGCAATAAATTGGGAAAAGGGGAAGTGCAACGAGACCTGGGTGTCCTTGTGCACCAGTCGCTGAAAGTAAGCATGCAGGTGCAGCAGGCGGTTAAAAAGGCAAATGGTATGTTGGCCTTCATAGCGAGAGAATTCGAGTACAGGAGCAAGGAGGTCTTGCTGCAGTTGTACAGGGCTTTGGTGAGACCACACCTTGAGTATTGTGTGCAGTTTTGGTCGCCTTATCTGAGGAAGGATGTTCTTGCCATGGAGGGAGTATCACCAGACTGATACCTGGGATGGCAGGAATGACGTATGGAGAGAGATTGGGTTGATTGGGCTTGTATTCGCTAGAGTTTAGAAGAATGAGAGGGGATCTCATTGAAACTTATAAAATTCTAACAGAACTAGGCAGACTAGATGCAGGAAGGATGTTCCCGATGGCGGGGGAGTCCAGAACCGGGGTCACAGTCTAAGGATAAGGGGTAAGCCATTTAGGACTGAGATGAGGAGGAATTTCTTCACCCAGAGAGTGGTGAACATGTGGAATTCTCTACCACAGAAGACAGTTGAGTCTAATTCATTAAATATATTCAAGAAGGAGATAGATATATTTCTTAAGGCTAAGGGGATCAAGGGATATGGGGAGAAAGCAGGGACAGGGTACTAAATTTGGATGATCAGCCATGATCGCATTGAATGGCGGAACAGGCTCGAGGGGCCGAATGGCCTACTCCTGCTCCTATCTTCTATGTTTCTATGTTTGTACTTATCACATGTGCCAGCAGTTTAATCTATAGGGTGATAACTCTGAAAAGAAGTACATCTTGGCATCTAACATAGTTCTAAAAAATTCAATCATATCACCTCTAAGCTTGTGTTTCTACAAAGTAAATGGGTATCATTTCATCTTAGGCAGCAGCGCATTCTATCTAGTGGATGGAAAAGAAAATCGGCACATTCCATTCCGATCGAATGCTGATTCGCTATTGCCCATTTTGTGATACCACCCAAGACATATTTATACCCCAATAACTCTTGAACTCTGTCCTCATAATTAAGAGTGCTAAGATTTGCTATCCAAGCCAGCCTCCCCGGCACCCACTCCAAAGCCTTTCTACCTTCACCATGTGGGAGAACTGAAACTGGACACAATTAACTCTGTCTGCTTGATGAAGACACAGGGGCCTAGAAATTCATCTTGGGCGGTGGCGCTAAACGGGCCATATCGAATCGGCCGCTCGATATACGCAGCGCCCGGCATTCAGTTCTAATGCAGTCAATGGAACTGAATATCAGGCGCTGTGTATAACGGGCGGCCGATCCGATCCGATCCGATCCCGCCCGTTTGGCACCTCCGCCTGAGACGAATTTCTATCCCGAGTGCCTGAAATGGAAAGTGTTCCATTCCCCAGCACGAACACAACGAGCACAAAATCCACAGTAATACTCACACACTGGTCAGACCCTGGTGCACAGCTCAATTGCTGATCAGTATCGACAATAGGTTACAGACTGCGAGAATGATACCCTTAAAGAGCGAATCCCATTACAAACAGAAATACAGTGCCGTCACAACACGGAAGCAGGCCATTCAGCCCAACCAGTCCGTGTCGGCATTTACCCTCCACGTGAGCAAATGGTACTAATCGCACTTACCTACCTGTCCCATATCCCTTCATCCACCAACCCAATATAAACCTGAATGTTGACAGAGTGTCTGCCTCAACCACTAACTCTGCAAGTTATCACCACAGCCTCACAACCCTTATAAAACGTGCCATGGTCTCAACAGCCCGATAACTTGGCTCCCCCAGCCCCACCAATGAATTTCCTGTGAAGCAAGTGACAACATACAACAGTCATCAATCAACGTCACCTCAGTCCTACCCTATCATTAGTTTGTATTTCATTTTATACAGACCATAATAATACATCATAGAAATAACAGGTCATTAGGGTGCGATTAAAAGCTGGAATGTAGGTATGTAGAATGCTGGGTAAAGCCGCTGCCTGATGTGACACTGAGCCATTTATACAAAGCAGGTCCTGGGTTTGATCTCTGGTCTGTGCTAAGTTAACTGATCTCAGGTAAGGCAGCAGGTGGGATAATGCAATGAAATCTGGAAATAAGAAGCTGGTATCAGTACAAATGACCATGAAGTTGTCAGATTGTCATGATAACCCAACTGGTTCAGCAATGTCCTTTAGGGAAGGAAACCTGCTGTCCTTACCTGGTCTGGCCTATATGTGACTCCAGTCCCACAACAAAAGGGTTACATAAGAACATAAGAAATAGGAGCAGGAGTAGGCCAATCGGCCCCTCGAGCCTGCTCCGCCATTCAATAAGATCATGGCTGATCTGATCCTAACCTCAAATCTAAAGAGCACAAGAAGTAGGAGCAGGAGCAGGAGCAGGTTGACTCTTATCTGCCTCTGAAGTGGCCTAAGCAAGCCCCTCAATCGTACCACCACCTTCTCAGGGCAACTAGGGATGGGCAATAAATGCAACTTTGCCAGCAATGTCCACGTCCGAGAATGAATTAAAAAAGATACTATTACGTATATAGAAAGAGCTCCTGTCTAACTACACCTCGAAGGTGAATTCCCTCTGAAGTTCAACTCCACACTCCTGAGATGGGCGGCCAGAGCGTCTGCCTGCTTCAAGTGGGAGACCACTTGCCATATGCAAATCAGGATCCTATGACATACACAGGACCCCCGACTGCAGTTTCAAGGTACCAATTTGCAGAGCTCGCACCACGCACACTCCATCCATTTGTACCAAGTGTTGAGCAGAATAATCGGCTGGTCCTTACAGGGACCGCTGGGGGCCGCTCAGAAAGCAGCCCAGGAAATGTTTAATTTTTTTTGATGGGGCCAAGAGGAGCCACGATAATGCCAGGTCTCAGGAATACCAAGTTCTGAAGAAAGGTCTTGTTTTCTCTTTGATGACCTAATTGAAGTTTTCAAGATTATTAAAAGGGATTGAGACGATTGATCCAGATCTGTCGGAGGTAGTTACATAGACACAGAAGATAGGAGCAGGAGTAGGCCATTCGGCCCCTCGAGCCTGCTCCGCCATTCGATGAGATCGTGGCTGATCATCCAAACTCAGTACCCTGTACCTGCCTTCTCCCCATATCCCTTGATAGTTGATCTTGGACAGGGCAGTGTTGGGGGCTACAATCGGTCTGAGCATTCTTGGGCTAAGGAGGAGCAGGGAAAACATCTACCAAAAGGGTGGTGAGTTGGTTATTCAACATGGCACGATCCTGGCAAATTTTTGATCTCAAGGCTTAGATTTCAAGGGAATCTCCCTCCCACTCCCCATCTTGAGGAATAGGAGAAAATCAACAAATCATCTCCGGGTGCCTAATCTCTCAATCATTGTGGGGAGTGGGGCGGAGGGCAGGTGGGGGTGGGGGCGAAGAAAGAGTCAATATAAGGTGGGGGGGGAGGCAAAAGAAAGAAAAAGGAAACATCTAAAACTGACCAGCCCTTGTTGAAACCTATCAACAACCCATACCTGTTACCACCTGTGTTGCCATGGCAGCATTCCCTTGTTGTAGCGTGGACGTTGGTACCACAATCCCCTGGGAGTTGACGGCGTTGGTTATCGTCGTCAGAGAGGCTGGAGAGCTCTGCAGCAAAAGCAAAGAATAAAAGCGTGAGAGTGAATGGTGAGCAAGGTTTGCATCCGCAGCTTTACACAGGAGGCCCAGCCAACATCCCAGAGAAACTCCTGGCTGAACCATAAAGGACCATCGTACCGGCTGGTTTAAGAAAACGCATCAATGCCAGGACTGCTGCAACAAATAATAGATCTCCGATTATTGATGATTATCTGTGAACCAGACCAAGATTGGGGCTCCGTGTTTTAATGCAGTGCTGCAACTTTGAGTCAGCTTTTTCACTCCCACAGCTACCTGGACTACACTTCCTCCCACCCCGCTTCCTGTAAGGACTCTATTCCATTCTCCAGTTTCTCCGTCTCCGCTGTATCTGTTCTGACGATGCCACCTTCTATACTAGTGCTTCCGACATGTCTTCCTTTTTCCTCAACTGAGGATTCCCCTCTACTGTGGTTGACACGGCCCTTGATCGTGTCCGTTCCATTTCCCGCACTTCTGCTCTCACCCCTTCCCCTCCCTCCCGGAACCACGATAGGATTCCCCTTGTCCTCACCTTTCACCCCACCAGCCTCCACATTCAACGGATCATCCTCCGCCATTTCCGCCACCTCCAGCATGATCCCACCAGCAAACACATCTTCCCCTCACCTCCCCTTTCAGCATTCAGAGGGACCGCTCCCTCCACGACACCCTAGTCTACTCCTCTATCACCCCCAACACCCCTTCCCCTTCACCCGATACCTTCTCGTGCAAGCGCAGGAGATGCAACACCTGCCCTTTTACCTCCTCCCTTCCCACTGTCCAGGGCCCCAAACACTCCTTCCAGGTGAAACAGCGGTTTACTTGTACTTCTTGCAATTTAGTATACTGTATTCGCTGCTCACGATGCGGTCTCCTCTACATTGGGGAGACCAAACGCAGATTGGGTGACCGCTTTGCGGAACACATCCGTTCAGTCCGTAAGGGTGACCACGAGCTTCCGGTCGCCTGTCACTTTAATTCTCCACTCCACTCCCACTCAGAGCTCACCGTCCTCGGTCTCTTACACTGTTCCAATGAAGCTCAACGTAAGCTCAAGGAACAGCACCTCACCTTTCGATTAGGCACTTTACAGCCTTCTGGACTCAACATCGAGTTCAATAATTTCAGACCATAACCTCTGCCCCAATCTTTTTTTTCCCTCTCTCATATGGCAGCTGTCTTTCATTCTGCCATTGCCATTTACACTTCATCTAGAGCCATCTTTTGTTTCTTAACTTGTCCCATTACCATCTCCTTTTGCCTTGCACCAACATCCCTTTTGTCTCCTGCCTTCCACCCTATCACAGACCTTCCCTTTTGTTCTTTCCTTCCCTCCCCCCTTTCCCTGCCCCTACACTTGCTTAAAAACCTGTTCCATCTCCAGCTTTTTCCAGTTCTGCCGAAGGGTCATCGACCTGCAACGTTAACTCTGTTTCTCTCTCCACAGATGCTGCCTGACCTGCTGAGTATTTCCAGCATTTTCTCTTTTTATTTCAGCTTTTTCACGTTCATCTCACTGCAGTTTCTATACGCATTGGGCTCCAGTTATTTCGGTAGGTTATTTCGGTCAGGTCAGTCTTACTGACAACTTTAGGTTGACTGGGGCCTGGATGAGGTGTGTTGGAGGAGTTAATTTGCGAATAAATGGTCACTGGTGTTGTTTTTCACACAAATGGAGAAAATGTTGACTTGTCTACCATTCTTAAGTCCTGATTTTACCTCGTGGCGGGAGTTGAGAGTGTGGGGGCTGAAGAGGGTGGCGAACCATCTGTCCGGCCCCCCAATGTTCTAATTGCGAGTCCCACCTGGAGCTGGTAGAAATGTGCGGCCCGATTACGCCATTTAAATTAGGCCCCCATTCCACTGGGGCGGGAGGCCTTCCCATACCTGAATTCAGGCAAGTTAAAAGAAAAGAAAGACTTGCATTTATATCGCACCTTTCATGACCTCAGGATATCCCAAAGTGCTTTGCAGCCAATTAAGTACTTCTAAAATGTAGTCACTGGTGTAATGTAGGAAACGCAGCAGCCAATTTGCACTCAGCAAGGCCCCACAAACAGCAATGATATAATGACCAAATAATCTGTTTTAGTGATGTTGGTTGAGAGATAAATATTGACCAGGACTTCAAGTTTAGTATAAAATGTTGGGAGAACTCCCCTGCTCTTCTTTGAATAGTGTTGTGGGATCTTTTACATCTACCCGAGAGGGCATATGGGGCCCTCGGTTTAACGTCTCATCTGAAAGACGGGACCTCTGACAGTACAGCATTCCCTCAGTATTGCACTGGAGTGTCAGCCGAGATTTTGTGCTCAAGTCTCTGGAGTGGGACTTGAACCCACAACCCTCTGACTCAGAGACGAGTGTGCTACCACTGAGTCACGGCTGACAATTAAAGTTAAAATGGGGGGCAGGTACGTACTGGAAACATGGCACAACACCCCCCCCCGTCCCCCTACTATCTTAACCCCCAAACCGCACCATTCCCCATTCCCATCAGGCGTGCAGGGTTAAAATTAGGCCTTCAGTCTTGCAGGGAAGAAAGGCCATTTCTAAAAGAGTTGATGATTCTCATCTCCTCCAACTCACACACCACCCTTACTTGGAACATATATCACCTTTCCTTTATTATCGCTGGCTCAAAATCCTGGAATTCCCTACCCAATACCATCAGTACAGGATTTTATGGCAATAGGTATAGAGTATAAAAGTTGAGATGTGGTGCTGAATCTATATAAACCTTAGTAAGACCACAGGTGATGTACTGCGTGCAGTTTTGGGCTCCGCGTTATAGGAAGGATGCTGAGGCAATAGAGAGGGCACAGCGTAGATTCACTAGGATCCTGCCTGGTATGAGGAAATCCAAATATAAAGAAAGACTTGAAAAATTGGGCTCTTTTTTTGGTAGAACAGAGGAGATTCAGGGGCAATTTGATGCTTAAAGGTATTTAAAACTATGAAGTCACAGGACAGAGTGGATAGAAACAGCCTGTTTCCAGTGGTTGAGGGATCGAGAACAAGACAGCATAGATAAAAGATTAAATGTAAGAGATTTAGGACAGAGAGCAGGGGAATTTTTTTTTTTTTACACAAAGGACTGTGAGGTTGTGGAATGCACTACCAGATTTACTGACCTAAGCAGAGACCATAGTAACATTTAAGAACAGGTTAGATAGGTGTTGAAGGAAAGGGGAATAAAGGAATATGGGTACAGGTTGGCACATGGGATTAGGATGACTTGTATGGAGGATAAAAACCAACATAGAATCATAGAATGATACATGGACTAGTTGAGCTGAACGGCCTCTTCCTGTTTTGTAATTTCTATGCAATTCAAGGGGTACACACACCACCCTGTTTTCAGGGCAACTGGGCGATGGGCAATTAGGCGTTCATCATATCCCGCGATCAAACAATAGAAAGAGGCAGCAGAAAAGCACTTGTTAATCATAGAAAACGGTACATGCCCAGCGATGCGTATCATACTTGTACGATAACTTCAAATCTGCAGCAAAGGTCATGAGTTTACTATAAAACAATTAATGGCATTGGGATCTTTGAGCTGATATAGAAGAAGTGGTCTCGGGAGAGAGATTACAGCAGGAAGATTAAATATTACACGGTGATCAGAAATTCATTTTTCAATTTCAAATTAAATTGGAACCACATCTCTGCCTACTTATGAAATTGGAAGTACTGCAAATTCTATTTTTGCTGTACTTATTTGATCGTTAGTGCCAGCCTGGTGTGTGGCCTTGCGATCATTCAACAATGAGAACGACTGAAAGCACAAATTTGAGAATCGAACTGATGGTGGGGAGCACGTTGCAGCTGTGGTGAATCTGCTTATTTGATACTTTATTAAACACTGATCTCCCAGTAACCCAATGTCTTCAGGAATATTTTCAATATGCAAAGAAAATCCCTACAACGTTAAAAAAAACCCTGTAAAATCAAAGTCTGAAAATGTAAAATAAATTGTGGCCATCTTATAAGGGATCCTAATTAGACTGATAATAATGAACAATATAAGATAGTCACCAAGAAGTCAAATAAGGAATTCAGTAGAAACTTCTTCACCTAGAGTGGTGAGAATGTGGAACTCACTACCACAGGGAGTAGTTGAGGCAAATAGCATAGATGCATTTAAGGGGAAGCTAGATAAGCATATGGGGGAGAAAGGAATAGAGGGTTAGGCTGATAGATTTAGATGAGAAAGGATGGGAGGAGGCTTGAGTGGAGCATAAACGCAGGCATGGACTGGTTGGGCCGAATGGCCTGTTTCTGTGCCATATATTCAATGTAATATTGTGCACCACACAATATTATGTAATGTTTAAGTAGATAAAGTTTTAATGAATTAATTAATGAAATTATTTGGGGTATTTGCAAATAAGTAGCATAGTTTACAAATAATCTCGATAACCAACATCCAGTAAATTAGGTGACCAGCTAAAGTTCCAGTCCCTTGGAATGATATGAACCTTCCCTAACTAGAAGCTGTCAGCTTGGCTCACTCTCTCAACTCAGAAGGTTCTGGGTTCAAGTTCTCACTCCTAAACTTCAGCACATAATGTACGTTAACATTTCAGTGCAGTGCTGAGGGACTTGCTTTGCTGGCAAAGGTGCCTTTCTTCTGAGGAGATGTTAAAGCGAGACCCCGTCTGCCTTGATGGGTGGGTGTAAAAACATCTAATGACCCTGCTCCAAGAAGAGCAGTTATCACAGGCAAGTGCACCAAACCTTCGAGATTCCGTCTGTCAGCATTCCTCAAAATCTGCTATTAATTATTTGGCATTTTATTATTCAAATTTCTCTGTGCAAGCTGTAGAAAACATTCATTTTCTGGTCGCTGCTGAGTTAGCTGAACTCAGTCAGAGCAGCAATTAGGGGACTACAAATGGAACCAGTGCTGGCGTGCTAGGGAAGACATAAATTCAGCCAAGCTGCTCACTCCTATCCAGTAATTCCTGCTGGAAAGTCTACATGATTGGACACTGTGGGATAAGTGTGACGTCCTTCATAGAATAGTCTGGCTACACTCATTTGGAGGGAGGAGGTGGGTGGGAGGGTGGTGGAGGCAATTGGGCAGACAGCAGGAAGTGCGATTGTGCCAGCTGCCCGATGCCCTAGGTGAGGGGCCTGAGCCCTTTTGATGGCTGGGCCTCATCTGTATGATGACAGTGAGCTGCGAGCGCTGAACCAGTGCACACACACAACTCGCCAGTCAGGGGTGGAGGCAAAGTTCAATGAGGCAATCCAAGTGGCGGTGGGCCGGGGGGGGGGGGGGGTTGGAATATGGACGGGCCAGCGGGAGATAGATTAGATAGACAGATAATAAAGATAGAGAGATAGAGATAGGTAAATAGATAGGATAGATAGATAAAGAGATAGAGATAGGTAGATAAATAGGATAGATAGGATAGATAGATAGATAGATAGATAGATAGATAGATAGATAGATAGATAGATAGATAGATAGATAGATAGGATGTATAGAGAGATATTGAGTTCAACAATTTCAGACCATAACCTCTGCCCCTATTTTTTTCCTCTCTCTCACATGGCAGCTGTCTTTCATTCTGACAGTGCCATTTACACTTCATCTCGAGCCATCTTTTGTTTCTTAACTTGTCCCATTACCATCTCCTTCTGCCTTGCTCCATCATCCCTTTTGTCTCTTAATCTCTCCTGCCTTCCATCCTATCACAGACCTTCCCTTTTGTTCTTTCCTCCCCTACCCCCTTTCCCTGCCCCTGCACTTGCTTAAAAACCTGTTCCATCTCCAGCTTTTTCCAGTTCTGACGAAGGGTCATCGACCTGAAACGTTAACTCTGTTTTTCTCTCCACAGATGCTGCCTGACCGGCTGAGTATTTCCAGCATTTTCTGTTTTTATTTCAGATTTCCAGCATCCACAGTATTTTGCTTTTGTGTAGAGAGATAGATAGATAGAGAGAGAGATAGGGAGATAGATAGAGAGATAGATAGATATAGAAAAATAATACTTGGTATTTGGACTCGGCCTCAAGCTACTGATTGTTTTGGACAGAGAGGCATTATACAGTATTGGGTTTTTCTTATGTTATCTGGTGTTGTGCCTCTACCGGGAGATTACATGGCTTCGGTGGGGCTGGGAGTGTATGTGCTGTGATACAAAATGCATCACAGGTTGGATGGACCACTGGGTCTTTTTCTGTCCGTCATTTCTCAGATGTTTGTATTTGAAGAACCTGCAGCATTGCTGTGCAAAAACCATTCGCATCTGACCTGGAATGAAAAAAAAAACGTTCAGGTTTCCCTGGCTGGCATTTAGCTGTGAGGTAAAATTTTCCACTGCTTAATTTCCCCCACTCTTCCACTTCCTTTATGTACACTCGAGGCGTTTTTGACTTTATCCTCATATCTTGCTGATTAACTTAATCCTCATTACTTTCCTGTACAACGCATTCTAATTAGATCGCTGGAAAAAGGGCAAAAAAAAAATTGGGAAAAAAAACCACAAGCAGTAGCAGCCATAGGACAGATTTACATCTCATTAAATTCCTACTTATTATTTCAGAAAATTGCTGATAAAAATGTGCATCTCAATTTGTTGGGGTTGGAAGCTTCATCATCGCATATCTAACATCTCTCTCGTCGCCCTGGCTGCGAGCCGTTGCCGTGGCAACCCGCAATAATAGAAACTAATAAATTACAAACGAGACACCCGTCTCGCAATTATCAATCTGTATATGCAGATTCCCTGCTAATTTACCTCACAAGGCTAACTGCAGCGAGAGGCACCAAAACACTATTGGTTGGTTTTTTTAAAACAGAGAGTTTGCCTAATGGGTGGGTTGGGGGGGGGGGGGGGGGGAGGAATTTTCACTCAGAATAGAATAAAAACAAGGTATTAATCCCAGAAAAACCACATGTGGGCACAGGACAGACTTGCATGTCTGAACCCAACAACACCTCTGTAGACACTAATTTTACAGTCACGCTCGTGTTCCTCAATTACGGTCTGTAAATGTTAGTTAGGTCCAGATAGATACATACTTCATCTAGATAAAGATTCCAATGCATCAAACCCCTTTCCATTCACTCCTGCTCTATAGAATTCCGATAGATCAGGGGTTCTCAACCTTTTTGCTTCTGAGGCCCCCCCACCCCTCCAGTCTTATTAAAATTCCAAGGACCCCCTGTAACACAAGTATTTTCTCTGCATAAAAATTCTCTCAATGCCGCTCCCGCTCACCATGTTGCTGCTATTCCGGCACTGCGGAAAATACTGGTCCCCACGCCCTCTTTCCCTCCACATGACCCCCAATCACCTGACCCCCAGAACCCCCGACTGTTCCCGGCACATCAGCCAGTCCCGGTTCTCTGCTTGATTGTCAGTCAAACAGCCTTTCCCCCCGCCCCGCCCCGCCCCATCGCCAATAGTTTTATAACTAATGAACAAAAGTATACAATGAAAAAACACCATTTTTTTTTTTAAGGCCCGTGTGATTTTTCTCCCAAATTGCTCGCAGCAATGCCCAGATTAATGTTTTATTCCTGGTGGCTCCAGGAAGGTTGAAATCCTAGCTAGAGGCCAACATTGGTTGCGAACAATCAGGTCTGCCTGTGACGCCCTCCTTGGTAGAGCAAGACTGCTAACACTCAAGGTGTAGGTGAAGAATGAATGAAGTTAGGCACCAAAGGGTGGCCAGTACCCTTATAACTATACTACAATGTGAGTCAACACTTTGAAGACAGCAGGACAGAAAATGGGGGAAAAATTAGACAGAGCAGAATATTTAAATGAGTTTGCAAACTGTTTCAGTTTTGCTGGTAATAAGCGACAATCCTAATAGTTTCCTAATGTTGACATATTCCACTCTTCTTCCTCCATGAAGACAGCGACTATTTGGCCCCAGCAGCTCCTTTCCTCCTTGTGGCTGCCGACTATTTCCTTCCCCTTCTTTATTTGATTGTCAATCGTGACAGAGCGAATAACAAAAATAGTACCAAAAAAATATCAAATCTGAAACAGAACCGACGTACGCACGCGCGTACCTGGCGAGAGGATAACGGAGAGCTCGAGCCTGGGGATCTGCGCTCAGCGACCGTCGCCTCTCTCCCTTCTCAGAGAGCCGGGGGGCGGGAGGCCTGGGCTCAGCAGCAGCTGCCGCCATCCTCGCACAGACGATCGGGAGGGGGGGGAAACTGAGGTCCGAGTCGGGGCCTGAACCGCCAGTTTGCTCAGCTCGATCCCACCTTTACGCAATCGTGTATTTTTCTTGTTCATTTATTTATTTATTTTTAATCGGACCCCTTGAAATCTTCTCGCGGACCCCCAGTTGAGGACCCTTGCGATAGATCAAACTCTTTCCCATTCACTTCCTCGGTATAGAACTCCGATAGATCAAACTCCTTCGCATTCACTCCCACTGTATTGAACTCCGATAGATCAAACTCCTTACCAGCCATTCTCACTTAGTGGCACAGGATGGAGGGAAACATTAATTTATTTCCTGCAGAGAGTCCCTGGTCTGAATCTTGGGGAGTTACCAAGTGGTCCAGGCACTTCCCCATGGGGGGGCCCAGAATGTCACCCCTGGCATTAAGGAACACGTCGCTGTGGTCAGCTATAGTGTGACATCAGTGAGAGTCTGGTGGCAAGTCTCCAGATCTCTCCTCAGGGGATGGCACATGCCTTAATTAAGAGAAATGGAACAGAAAAATAAAAATTAAAAAAAACTGCTCCATCAACATTCAAGTGCGTATTCCTGATGAGTACAAAATGTCCTCCAATTATTCATGGCTTTTATTGCTCAGCTGACTGAATATCATCAGTGCATTGTTTAATTTCACCTGAACAGTAAGAGCTACAAGGCTGATCTTTCACACCTTGACATTTTCTCATTATCAGATTTATAATGGTTAAATGTTTTGTGTTGTTTTAAATTATATTCATTTCTGGGATCTGCGATTAAATCAGTTGCTTTGTTATAATCAAGATTTCTGAAACGTGAGGACAAGTAACTCGGGGAGTTCATCAATAAATGGGCGAATTGGAGGAGGGCACCAATAAATGGGGGAATTGGGGAGGGCACCAGTAAATGGGGGAATTGGGGGACGGCACCAATAAATGGGGGAATTAGAGGAGGGCACCAGTAAATGGGGGAATTAGAGGGCACCAGTAAATGGGGGAATTGGAGGAGGGCACCAGTAAATGGGGGAATTGGAGGGCACCAGTAAACGGGGGAATTAGAGGGCACCAGTAAATGGGGGAATTAGAGGGCACCAGTAAATGGGGGAATTGGGGAGGGCACCAGTAAATGGGCGAATTGGAGGAGGGCACCAGTAAATGGGGGAATTGGAGGGCACCAGTAAATGGGGGAATTAGAGGGCACCAGTAAACGGGGGAATTGGAGGGCACCAGTAAATGGGGGAATTGGAGGGCACCAGTAAATGGGGGAATTGGAGGGCACCAGTAAATGGGGGAATTGGAGGGCACCAGTAAATGGGGGAATTAGAGGGCACCAGTAAACGGGGGAATTAGGATAGTGAACCAATAAATTGGGGAGGGCAACACTAAATGGAGGAAGTGGGGGGAGGGGCTCTTTTCTCTAGAAAAGAAAAGACAGGTGACCTGAGAGGTCTCTAAATTTATGAAGGGGTTTGACAGGGTAGATGCAGGTAAGATGTTTCCACTTGTGGGAAAGCCCAATCATTAATAAATCCAGTAAGTAATTCAGGAGCACTTTCTTTACCCAGAGAGTGGTGAGAATGTGGAACTCGCTGCCACATGGAGTGATTGAGGCAATAGTAGGATATGATGATGGGGTGATATGAAGTAAGGTGGGCGGAAGCTCATGTGGAGCAGAAACACCGGCACAGACTAGTTGGGCCGAATGGCCTTTTTCTGTGCTGTGAAAAGCTATGTAATTCTATGTAACTGCAGATGAAAATCTTGCTTCAGGGGTATGTCATTGATTAACAATTTATACTTTAAGGAATGCCTTATTCAGGGTAAACAGCATCTGAAAAACAAGAAAGAGTAAAACTTAGGAGTGACCACACAGTGAGTTCAAACTGGATTTTGAAATATTGTCAAAAATGCAGTTGACAATCCTATTGTGTTTTCAGTAGTTCTGTTTTATTTCAGATTCCCAGCAATTATGATTTTCCTTTTAAGCTCTAAATAGTGTATGCTTTGCTGAATTTTTTTTTAAAAAAAGGGACATTCTATTCAGGCTCTGAATTGTGCATAATACACAATGAGAAATTAGTCATCAACTTATAAAGAACCCAGTATTTCTTGCACCAGTCCCTAGTGTGATCTTGTGGAGGGGTCACTTTCAGAAATACATCAATACAGAGTAGTGGGAAACAAAAGAAAAATAATGCGGATGCTGGAAATCTGAAATAAAAACAGAAAATGCTGGAAATACTCAGCAGGTCAGGCAGCATCTGTGGAGAGAGAAACAGAGTTAATGTTTCAGGTCGATGACCCTTCGTCAGAACTGGAAAAAGTTGGAGAGGGAACAGGTTTTTAAGCAAGTGTAGGGGCGGGGAAAGGGGGGAGGGAAGGAAAGAACAAAAGGGAAGGTCTGTGATAGGATGGAAGGCAGGAGAGATTAAGAGACAAAAGGGATGATGGTGCAAGGCAAAAGGAGATGGTAATGGAACAAGTTAAGAAACAAAAGATGACTCTCAATGAAGTGTAAATGGCAATGGCAGAATGATCGACAGCTGCCATGTGAGAGAGAGAGAAAAAAAATGAAAAAAGATAGGGGCAGAGGTTATGGTCTGAAATTGTTGAACTCGATGTCGAGTCCAGAAGGCTGTAAAGTGCCTAATCGAAAGATGAGGTGCTGTTCCTCGAGCTTACGTTATGCTTCATTGGAACATCTTATAAGAGGCCGAGATGGAGAGGTCAGAGTGGGAGGGGGAGTGGAGCAGAGAATTAAAGTGACAGGCGACCGGAAGCTCGGGGTCACCCTTACGGACTGAACGGAGGTGTTCCCCAAAGCGGTCACCCAATCTGCGTTTGGTCTCCCCAATGTAGAGGAGACCGCATCGTGAGCAGCGAATACAGTATACTAAATTGCAAGAAGTACAAGTAAATCGCTGTTTCATATGGAAGGAGTGTTTGGGACCCTGGACAGTGGGAAGGGAGGAGGTAAAAGGGTATGTGTTGCATCTTCTGCGCTTGCACGTGAAGGTGCCGGGTGAAGGGGAAGGGGTGTTGGGGGAGAGTAATGGGACTTGGGTCCCCTACTTCCCTTGCCCATCGGTGAGGTCCCATGGCGCAGTGGGGAGTTGCCAAGGGAAGGTTAGGCACTCTCCCGCAGAAATTAGATGACTATCAGGGGCGGGAACCCTGGATGATTTTTGCCTGCCCTAGTTAGAGTCTTAAAGCCAATTATAGTGTCTCCACCTGCTGCCCTGGCTGAGAACAGTTAACTCAGTACAAACTATGGATACAGTCCAGGAGTTTCCTGGTCTGTGTGGTTCTGCACCACACCAGGCTCTACATTTATTCACTAAAGTGCTTTTATAATCATCGGTGCACAAATTGGCTGCCACACATCTCCTGCATTACAACAGTATCTACATTTCAAAAGTAGTTAATTTGCTGTCAAGCGATTTGTGGCCATCCTGAGCTTTATAAATGCAAGTTCTTTGTTTTTTTTTTAGTTATGCTAATGAAACACCTGTATGGTTTTCTGAAGTGGCAGAATAGGTGGCACAGGGGCTGAAAACATTAGTAAGGTGTTCACAACACCCCCCCTTCCCCACCCAGCAACCTTAAACAAGCTGGTACAAATGTATTGTGCTATAAATACTGCACTTAAGCAACACATGTTAAATCTTCTGTTCTTCAGGGAAAGCTTTTACTCACTGCTGCTGCAGGAAGCCTCTGGCTAAGGCCACAAACTCAACTAAGAAGGAAATCAAAGTCATGCCACAATACTTCACGACACGTGAAGGCAACACGGTGGCATAGTGGTTAGCACTGGTGCCTCACAGCGCCAGGGACCCGGGTTCGAATCTGGCCTCGGGTGACTGTCTGTGTGGAGTTTGCACATTCTCCCCGTGTCTGCGTGGGTTTCCTCCGGGTGCTCCGGTTTCCTCCCACAGTCCAAAAATGTGCGGGTTAGGTTGATTTGGCTATGATAAATTGACCCTTAGTGTTAGGGGGGGATTAAATATGTGGGGTTATAGGGATAGGATGGGATATGTTAGGGGGAATTAAATATGTGGGGTTACGGGGATAGGGTGGGATATGTGTCGGTGCAGGCTCGATGGGGATTCTGTGTGAGAAAGCAGGGACAGGGTACTGGATTTGGATGATCAGCCATGATCGTATTGAATGGTGGAGCAGGCTCGACGGGCCGAATGGCCTACTCCTGCTCCTAGTTTCTATGTTTCTATGACATACTAATGCGCTGTGCTATCTAGCAGCCTTGCCAGAGTGGTACCAAGAAACCATGTGGGGCAGTTATCAGATGGAGCCAGAGAGCATCAGCATTGCACTGAATTCAGTTTGGATCAAATTTGACACTAATCTGAGTGGGTCTGTCGATAAAAGCATGGCAGAGGGAAGGAGAGGGATCATTGTCCCACAGCTGTTAATGTCCTGTCACACAGAATGGCCTCCCACAGCCTCAGATGTCTGCCACCGGGTCTGATTTTAAACTGGGCACTTCAGAATTTTTTAAAAGTCCAAGTCTGCACAGCGAATGTTTATTTTAAAAACAGACGGCAGTTTCTGTTTTTATGGCAGTTGCCCCACTTTACTTCAGTATCTCAGGAGGTGGGCACCTTACTTGTTAAGACTTTAAACAAATTTTCATCAGGTGCAAAGCAATAACTGGAACTCAACCCCTGACGAACCCCTATTCCGTCCCTGCTCGGCTTCACACCAAGGAAAAGATAGCAACCCTATTGGCACTAAATCAACATCCATGGGTGTAGACACTGCTTCTTGTAACTTCAGAGGAAAGACAAATGTTACTGCTCGTGAGAACTTAGCAAAAGTAGAGATTGTCACGACCCTCTACCTTTATCTTAATTTCTCGTTCGTGAAAAAGAAAAACTCCCCAACAGTGAGAACCCACGGTCACTAGTGCTCACAACACTACTTAAAGCCAACTTCAGTCAGAATCTGCTCTGGCTCACAGAGCTGATCTAAACTGCAGTAGATGAAAAGTGTCAGACAATCAGCAGAGCATCTCCTCCCCTTCCCCACAAGCCCTCCATTGCTCACTCATCAAGCATCCCTCATCCCAATACATGACCCTCACTCCAGTTAGCCAAATGGTGAATTACTGTGTATGAAACCATGTCTTGTGTGCAAAGAAATTTGAGTGTGATCAGAATCCCCTTTGGAATCAAACAATTCAAATGGGTTTTGCACCCACCGTGCGTTGAATGTTCCAGTTCACTCTGTGCGTAAGTGTAGTTATCACACCAGCACCCGTGAGCTGTCCTTGGATTTCTCTCTTTACAACAACCTAGTGATGTTGAGCGGTGTGGTTTCAGCTGGTTAAACTCCAGTAGTACCGCTGTGTATTGGCTCTCTGAACCTAGACAAGTATTGGGAGAGAATGTACTCTTGTGTCTGGCAAACAGAATTCTACATGTGTGAATTTCTCAGTAACTTGGTTTAGTAGAGCTTCTTAAACATGGGGATGAGCTTCTGCACATGTCTGACACCCACCCAAAAAAAGGGTCCAGAAACAGATCCCCTACTCCTTTCTTTAATCTGATGGAAATGCTCATTTTCAGAGCTGATATGGAAACAGAAAGATTAAAATTGGAATTCAGCTCCTAGCAGCTTGTTCAACAAAATGATTTCCAGGTCATTACAAATGAGAGGGAGTGTGCAAAATCTGGATATCTACCATGCTACAAAACCTTTCTGCACAAAATAAAACTGGACATCCATCAATTATATTCCCAATACATCCACTCATTTGTACGATTAAGTACTGACCCATTGCGAGATGATAAACCGCCTTTTCAGGTGGACATTAAAGATGGTGGCACTGCTTGAAGAAGAACAAGAAGTTTTCCTGGAGTTCTGGCCGGCATTTCCCCCTCAACCAGCACCATCAACAACAGATTAAGTGTTTGTTCACCTCATTGCTGTTTGAGATCTCATGCTGTTTGGGTTGCCAACTCTGGTTGGACGCATTCCTGGAGGTTTCATCACATGACCTCCCGCTGCCATGCAACCCGCCCACACGCTCTCGCCATTGATCACCTTACATGTCCATCCTCACTGGGCACTACCTTCCCACACCAATTGGAAAGCGAACAGATCAGATGACTTGACTGTCAATCGAACAACCTTTTTTCCCCATCTGCAATATTTTTAATACGAATAAAATAAGTGTGTTCAAAGAAAATGTAAAAAGCGCAGAGTTTTTTTTAATGCTGCTATAATTTTTCTCCTGGGTGTTGCTCACTACAGTGTCCTGGAGATTAATCTTTAATTCCTAGAGGCTCCAGGGCAATCCATGTGCAAGATGGCTGGTGCATTTACTTATCTTACAACACTGAATGCACCTCAAAGTAATTCATTGCAAGTGAAACACTGAGATGATTCTGACAGAAGTGATAAGGCACCATATAAATGCAAGCTTGACTGTCTGACTCAACTAGTTTATCACACCCGCGGGACATTCATTTTTCTGGATAGTGTTGAGGACAGCTAAATAGGGTCCTTTCCTCCTGTCAGCCATGACAGTGTGGTGCCCATTAACATGCCTGTAATAGTGAATTTAGTACTGAGCTTCCTGCAGCTCACTGAACACAGCTCTGCAGCCCTCATTATACAGGATAATAATGAGCTGTACTAGTGCCGCATGATATTTGAAGCAAAATCGAATAGTATTCTGCTCGCTCTTTATCACAGCATCCCATTCAAGATGTGCCTGTCTCATCACTTCACTGAAAATAGCCAAACTGTCAGTGTTTTTTTTATAGATCTGTAAATTCTGCACTGCTATTGCTGCACATTAAAATATTCAATAGTTTCGCCCCCACAGACACACACACACACAATAAAAACATGTAACCAATGATTGCTAGCTCCTCCTAGCATCTCATACATTTTCCATTTTGAGAAAAACTCATGGTGGAGACGAGATAGTCCATTTAATCAAACTTTCCTGGGTAGAAATGGGTACAAGCTATCTGATGCAGTGGGGTTAATACCATGTCAAACATACCACAGGTTAGATATGGGATAAAACTCCCTCTACAGTGCGGTCTAATCCCAACCTCGCAAGAACACCCCAGGCTCGAGTGAGGCTGCCAAAACAATGAGAAAAAGTGCCAAAATTAAGATTAATTGTTGTCTCACACCTAATAGAGACTCCCCATTTCAAGTTGGACTCTAATTAATCAAGAATGGTGATTTTCAGCACATCACTCTGGACTATTTTTGAATCCAGGTCAGAGGTGAAAGAACTATATCCTAATCTAATGCATCACCCAACCCCTTCCCCTGCCGTACTCCTCCAACCACCCCTTGACACTCATTACTGGAACATGGTCAATCAACCTGCTGGGAAGAGTTGCCATTATAAGGATAAGAAGCCCAGAAGTTAGGATTAGTTCAGAGAAACAGTACTAAGACAAATGATAATTACTATAACAAAGACACTCATTCTGAACATCTACATGGAAGGCAACATCTCAAGATATGAAGGAGTGTCACACTAACTCTAACCATCTTTCTTGACAGTTTAAGATCTAACTTTAAACTGCACTGAGTGTTGACAACACAATTGAGGAAATGATCCTTGAGTAGTTTCCAAACCCGACAGAATAACAGAACTAACTTAGCTCAGTAGTAGCATTCTCGTCTCTGAGTCAGAAGGTTGTGGGTTCAAGCTCCATTCCAGAAACTTGAGCAGATTATCTCGGCTGACACTTCAGTACAGCACTGAGGGAGTGCTGCACCGTTGGAGATGCCACCATTCAGATGCAACACTAAACCTAGGCAATCTTTTCTCACTCAAATGGACGTAAAAGATCCTATGGCACTGGGGAGTTCTCTCAGTATCCTAGCCAACATTTATCCCTCAACCAACACCACCAAAAACAGATTATCTGGTCATTTATCTCATTGCTGTTTGTGGAACCTTGCTGTGCATAAATTGGCTGCCACGTTTCCCTATATTACAACAGTGACTTCACTTCAAAAGATCTTCATTGGCTGCGAAGTGCTTTGGGATGTCCTGTGGTTGTGAAGCAACTCAGTGTTAATGGCCAATCCACTGATGTATATGAACTACCCTCACACCACTGGCCTCGGCTAACCTTTACATTCCAGTCTCAATGAGCAGGGCCAGTAAAGCTGAAGAATGGGAAGCAGCAGCCCGCAGCACTGCATATATAGGCCCAGATATTCCGATCCCCACCCGTAGGGACATCGGAAATGCCCGGTTTCAGACATGCCAAGCGCATGCGCTGAAAACCGGCATTTCCGATCTGTCAAGAATGGTCTTGACAGATCCTCCGGCTGCCCTGGAGAAGGGCCTCTGCGGGCGGAGAGTTCCGCTTTTTGGAGACCCTCCGCCCGCAGAAAACCCTTACAATTCTTGCGCCTGGTAAAAGCAGGCGTAAGGCCTGCTTTTACCAGGATAAGAGTTGGAAAAAGTTAAAAAAAACCTGATTTATCATTTAAAAATACTTTTTTAAAAAAAGGTGTTTATTTTTAGCCCCGTAAAAAACTTTAATTATTTTTTTCATAAAAATTAAATTTTTGTTTAAAATACTTAATTTATTGTAATTTCAAGTCATTTTAAAAATGTGATTTTTTAAAAAAAAATTATTTAAAGTTTTACTATGTTTTTGGGGTGATCTCCATTCATATATTTGGCAGGTCTTCCTGTCAAATGTATGAAGGGAGATTCCCTTCTGTGATTGGCTCCCCAATGGCCCACGTGATCCCACTTCAAGTTTGGTGAGGCCCAGGAGCGGAAGCGTGTGCGTCCCAGGAGCCCTCAGGTAAGGGCACAGATCGCAGGCCTCCGGCCATTATAAAGAAGTACACAATGTGTCGTACCAATGTGAACAAAATATTTTGTCTGTACAAACCGGTCAAGCCTTTCCCTTCACAGTTTTGTCTTTAGAACCACTCGATTGTGTTTTTGCTTTGTTACACACTTCTAGGAGTTTTATATATAGCCTAATAATATATACAAAAAATTGCAGGGCTCTGGGGAAAGAGCAGGGGCGTGGTACTAATTGGATAGCTCTTTCAAAGAGCCGACACAGGCACGATGGGCCAAATGGCCTCCTTCTGTGCTCTGCGATTCTAAACAGAAAATGCTGGATCTGTGGAGAGAGAAACAGGGTTAACATTTTAGGTGGATGAATCAGCTCAATCAGGCAGCTCCCCGAACCCTGGGTAAAGTGCAGTGTGGGTGGACATTCTCAATCAGGCCATTCCTCTCAGCTTCCTGGTTAGGCAAGGTCAAGAAACTCGCCTCAGCTCCTGGTACAGTGCAATGCAGAAGCCCATTATTTTGATTTCCTGCCACAGTAATACTATAGCGTCCCTCAATCAGACCACTCCCTTCAGTTTCCCACTGCTGTACAGGCAGAGAAAGAGAAAAAGAAAGTTTGCATTTATATTGCGCCTTTCACAACCTCAGATGTCCCAAAGCTCTTTACAGCCAATTAAGTATTTGTTTGAAGGTCACTGTTACGCGGCAGCCAATAAGCGCACAGCAAGGTCCCACAACAGCAATGGAATAATGATCAGATAATCTGTTTTAGTGATGTTCGTCGAGGGATAAATATTGGCAGAGCTCCCGTTCTTTTTCGAAACAGGGGTGTGGGATCTTTTACGTCCACCCGAGAGAGCAGACGGGGCCTCGGTTTAATGTCTCATCCAAAAATGCAGCACCTCTGACAGCGCAGCACTTGAGTGTCAGTCTAGATTTTGTGCTCAAGTCTTTGGAGTGGGACTTGCACCCACAACCTACTGATTCAGAGGTGAGAGTGAGCCACGGCTGACCCTTGGCAGGTTACACTCTAATGAAATACGAAATAAAAGTGCTGGCCTGTGCTGAATTACCTGATCTTAGCCAGGGGTGGCAGTAGGGGCACTGACATTGGCCTCAATGTTCAGTTAGGGAAATTTAATTCAGCCAGGATTGCTACTCTTGATCAATATCCAGCATGTGTTTGTACTCCAGGCGAGACTTGGTTGTGATGCCTCACATAGTCAAATCGCCTGCCAACACTACAGCAAGAACGATTGGCACCCACGTATCCCAGGAAGTAGAAAATAGAAGAAAAAGTAGTACAAAAGTAAACTGGTTAAAAAGCAATAGTGGCTAGAGCAGTGTGCCAGGATGGTGCACAATCTCTGACACACTGACTCACTAATTTTCACACGTGCTACCGGAGGCAAGCACAGGCCACAAGCCTCCCCATAGGGATGTGTGGAGTAATCAGAGAACGTCACCCTGTGCCCTTCCGAACGGCCCAGTTTCAGAGCAGGATTAGCTGACGCCCGGGAGTTGGCTCCCGGCCAGAGGTTTGGCTGGAGCACAGGGAGGCCAGGAAAAGGGAGAGGTAAGACTTCGAAACTGAACACCAAAATTCAGGGCTTACATTGGCAAAACAAACCTGTATTAATTAGGCAACGCCTTCCATTAAATTAAGCTCAGACCACAGGTGACAGACACTGAGTGGAGACAGCCTCCACTGCACCTCACCGGCACCATTAGGTTAACTCACCCGCACACATCAAACTTCGCCAATAAAACCCTCCGAGCACCAAATGTTCATCAAACCTTCAAAACACCTACATTGCCTGGGAAACTGGATTCTAAACTGGAGTCAGGGAACACAAATATTAAAAAAGATATAATTCTTTTATCCCCTCGTTTCAGCCATTCTTCCTTCTCGGTTTGGTTAGCCTGCACCACCCCTTGGCCAAGAGAACTCACTCGCCAGCCCCTACAAATGTCAGATTGTGCTTTGGTGTCCTTTGAGGGAGGGTCTCACTGTGTTGACTTTTCCTCTGTGCCTGGGGAGGTACCTCATCGTCACTCAGTGCTCCATGATATCCGGAGCCCTCCCCTTCCTTCTACCGCACCTCACCCTATGCACATTTCCAGTACTCCCAGATTATCTTCTTCCTCCGTCGTTGACACCCTTCTCTTCTGAAGGCGACAACGCATGTTGGGGGTGCGAGGTATGGGTCAATAGGTGGTCCTGTGCCTAAGAGGCCAGTCTTCCATGCGCGAGTCCAGAAAGTGGGCGTTGGCAGGCCGTTTTAATCATGGGGGTGGCATCCTGGCCGAGCCCCAACCAGTTCTCACGACAGTCACACCCCTCCCCCCAGCACTAAGAACAACGACCAGGATCAGGAACCCTGGCTGACTTTCCATGTCTGGAGCATGGAGTCATTTGTAATACCCCTCAGTACCCCTGCTGACACTAGCATTGTCTACCTAGCGCAGTGGAATATTAGGCAGTACATTTATCAACTGAGTGAATCAATTCTTCTCATTAAAAAAAAGAGAACTCGGGACCTGGTAGGCTTTAAGGATCCTCAACAGTTGGAGCTGTGTGGCTTGACCTCAAGTGCTCTGCTGTGTTTAACTTCCCCAGTAGCCACAAGGCTGCAGTACTGACGCTGAGTGGCTGGCATTTAATTAAAACGTTTATCACGCAACCGCCGGCAGGATTTATTTCATTATATCTGTGGTAAAAAGCCCCTCAGTGTTAATGCTTTTAATATTCCTCGTTGCTTTAAGCCAGTTTTCAGGGACATTGAGCATCACCAATAGATGTGGGCACAGTGCCCTGAGAGGGTGGCGAGTGGGGGAGATGCTGTAAACCTGCACACACTTTGTTAATGGTGCCAAAAAACATCTGCAAAATAAATCAGCCAGATTCTAATCCTCAATATTGTAAAGCGCAAGTTACTAGTCATACACACAATTAACAGTAATTATTTAAACCTCAATATTCAGATCCTGTTGTCATGGTGCAGGAAGGAAGGAAGCAAGACAGATAAATCGGCCTTTACGTAACATGTTATCATAGCTCTTCAAATTGCCTCAAAGTGCTCCCCAAACAGTGAGTTACTTTGAAGTGCTGCTTTATAGGAACAAGTGGCAACAGCCTTGTGCATGCAACCAGTAATGAGTGACCAGCGAATCTGTTTTGTTGGTGGTATTGGTTGAGGGAGGGACTACTGGCCAAGATACAAGGAATCCTGCTCTTCTTCCAGCAATGCCACAGGATCTTTAAAGTCCACATGAACTGCAATTTTGTACTGCCTCAGTCTTGTATTGGGAGTGCCAGCCCAGGTTATGTGTTCAAGTCCCGGTGTGGGGCTTGAAATCAAAACCTTCTGACTCAGCACCAATAGTGCTACGAACTGAACCAGTTTATAGTGGAAAAATGTTTCTGAAGTCATCAGGGACTAAATCAAAGCGACAGAGTTCAGTGTCCCGCTCTCCCCTTTTATACTGCTTCACCATTGCACTCTAACCTCAAGCTGCAAGGAGCACTGCTTCTGCAGAGCTAGATTAATCTGCAGCGTCAGAAACAACACTTTTAAATCATAACACTGAACTAGGAAATGCTTCGGTAATAAATTAATGATTTGACACAGCTGGGACACCGTGGCCACAGTTGTTGGGTATTCATCACCGCAATTCACACGGGGATGCAGGATGCTATGTCTCTGTGGCACACACACACACACATATATATATTTTATGCAGAAAAATCCTGGAATTTAACAGCACTGTGGGAGCACCTTCATCACATGGACTGCAGCATTTCAAGAAGGCGGCACACCACCACCTTCCAATGGGAAACTAGGGATAGGCAAGGAATGGCCAGCCTTGCCAGTGACGCCCACAACCCAAAAATTCATATTAAAAATTGCTAGTTATTCATACCTGAATTATAGGCAGAGTCACAGATCCAAACACTCAGTCAGTGGCCCAGTCTCTCAGTGGCCCAGCCCAGCCCTCCACTGTGGACCATGACCCTTCATCTGATATCTCACATTAAAATATAATCCTAGAGTGATCATTACTTTTTCAATATATTATGCCTCTTTTATATTACTCCAATGCCGTCAACTCCCAGCATGCGAGTTTGACACAACCGGTGGCAACATCACACAAAACCTTGTGTTTAGCCAATGCATGAGATCCATATTTCCCCTTGGTCATCCGTCTACTGTCCTAACCCCGACCTCAGTCCTCGCTTCTAGATCCAGCTCGCTGAATCAGCGTGGATATATTTTGACCTACGATTTGCATCATGCTGCAAGCCGGAAACCAGGTTTGGGGGGCAGTTAAAATGGAGCGGAGGACGACCACTCCTTTCCTGCCCTGATGTGACTGACTGCAATTTTAAATTGAAGGTGGCAAGGACTCCTGCCCCAAGCTGGCGGGGTCCTCTTTAAATATGCCAGGCGGGCTGCAATGGGGTCATCAGGGCCCGATCTGCAATTCCAACCCGAGGCTTGAGCAGGGGAGCAGTGGCGACTTCTCCGCCACGCCAAAGCTGCTGGGAGCTGGATGGAGGCAAAATATTTTTTATTTTAAGTTTCCTTGCTGGGCCAGGAGGAGCACGATCGTGGTCACATTGGATCCAATTCCCCCCCCACCGCCTCTCACCACTTACCTGACTGCCAGGGACCGTTCCCGTGGGTCTCTGGCGGTGACCTCCTGCAGCTCGAATTCCTGCTTCCGCCCGCCGGCCAGGCAGCGATTCCTGCCGCGTTTGAGCGCAAGTCCGAGCCTGAATATTTAAATGAGGCGCGGGAGTTCTCGGCATGCGAATTTGTCGCTCACCCAGGTCTCCCGCACGCACCGATCATGCCCCCACTTCAAATTGGGGCAAAGAGTGTATTTAGCCTTTTTTTTTAAATTGAAAAGTCCTCTATAATACAACCCTGTACCTCTGGTCTACTAAATGCACATTGCAGGCTGATTTGGAAAATTCAACATACATAGGAGGCTGGGTCTCCAACAGTCTGACAGGAGAGCAGCACATAGGACGTGACAGTCTGCCCAACTTCTCCCAAAACCCACGTTACTTGTAAAGCGAACTTGTTCAGCGATCCTACCTGCGCTGGGAGGGTATGTGACACGGCTGTTGGGGAGTACGGGCCTCCCAGATCGTTCCGCAGTAGGTTGTCACTGTGCATCTTCGTCTTGAGACACGTGATATAGCGGTTACAGAAGTCTTTGCAAAGCTCATTGACCTTCTCCAGCTCCAGCAGGTGGATTCGCAGAACCTGAATGGCTTTTACCATCTGCAACGTAGAGAGAAAGGCTGTCAATCCCATCCGTTGCAGTACAGTCAGTCCTTCTTATTGGGAGACGGCCTACTTCACACTTCAACAGGTGACCCACAAAACAAGATCCTTCACCAAATGTGGAGACCATATTGTGGAGAAACCCCACATAACATCACTGCTTCACCTGCCTGCGGTCCATTCTGGGTAGGATGGCATCACTGTGACTTGCTTGTGCTCAGTGGCCATGCTACACAACTTGACTCCCAGAATATTCTCTCAGGAAAAAAATGCAACGTTTGTTCTATTGATCACTCAAAATTCTGCAGAAAGAGACATTATTCAGCCACACAATACAAGATTACAGCATTCTACTCAGATTACAAGAACTCAAACATACACCACCTTTTGTCATACAGACCAGGACGGTCCCAGTTTTAATTCCTAGTTAGCTCGTCTCAGGTAGCACGCTAAAATTAGTTTCAGTGAGGGGAAAATCAGCCAGTTCCTGCTCTTGATCTTTGTCTAAAAACCACGACTGGAAGAGTGCGCGCGTATGTAAACATGTATGTGTATGTGCACGCATGTGCATGTGTTTGCGCCACATCTGTCTGCGTGTGCGTACACACGAGGCTAGCTGTGGTGTGGCCCCTCCAGTAAAATCTCCTGCCAACCTTCTCTAGCTAGGGTGACGCAGTAAGAACAACCTTGGGTGAGTTACCAGAAGGTTGCTGGAACTGTGGGGTGGGGGAAATAAAACACTTTCCCACCCATTCCTCACCTGACATCACGTGAATCAGTGTCAGAAGCTGACTGTCTTCTTAAAACCAGTGCGTGCTCCAGAACGCAAGGCAGAACTGTTATTTATTTCCAGTGCACATCATATAAAAAGGGACTGTAATTAGCACTGTAGTATTACACGCATCATAGGAGCATTTATATGGCATTAGTCAATAATCTTTATGGTCTCCATTGTATCATTGCTACTGTGCTAATTTATCCTCCGTATGTTCTTCTTTCCTCCTAAGCGCTAACTACATGGTTCTACAGATTCTTCCAGTGTTGAAAAGACTCGTTGCACCATCTCTGATTCTGTCTCATACTCAAAACTGAACTATTTCAGTCGCCCCTTTCTCCGACGATCAAGAGGCTTTTAAAACTCAAGCTTACCATCACCTGATTATTCCCATCTGATTAACCTCAACTTCTCTCCTACTCTTCTCAACCTGGGTTGGGTTTTTTGTCGTTCTCAAGATCTGCGTTACACTCGCAAGTCCGCATTTATTGCCCGTCATTAGGCGGCGGTGGCGGTGGACCTACTTCCTGAACTGCTCCCAGCCAATGTTACGATAACCGAGTAGCATCCTAGACCACATCAGAGGGCACCGAGACAACAATGTGGTCTGGGGCTGGAATCACGTGTAGGCCAGACTGGGTAGGGTTGGCAGCTCCTTTCCCTGAAGGGCACTCGTGAGGCGGTTGGGTTTACCCAACAATTTGGCTGCTTTCATGGTCATTTTTTTTGCTGGTGCCAGCCCATAAATGACACAGAGTTATTGATTCATGACTTCCCGAGGTGGGATCCAGCACTATCATCCCAGTACGATACTACACCCTGGTGTCCTGTACTGTGGGCCTTGACCCTTCACCTAGGTTTCTTAATACAAAAAAAACTTACGTATTCAAGACATTGGACAAGTATACCCATAAAATAAGAAAAAAAAACTTGCACTTATACAGTGACTTTCATGAACTCAGGATGTCAAAAAGCGCTTTACAGCCAATGAGTACATTTGAAGTGTAATGTTGTAATTTGCACACAGCAAGCTCCCACAAACAGTAATGTGATAATGACCCAGATAATCTCTTTTATTGATGTTAGTGGAGGGATAAATAATGGCCAGGACACCGGGAAGAACTCCCCTGCTCTTCTTCAAAATAGTGCAATGGGATTCTTTACATATTCTTGAGCGGGCAGACAACTCAGTTTAACGTCTCATCTGAAGGATGGCATCTCCGACAGAGCAGCTCTCCCTCAGCACTGCAATGAAGTGGCAGTCTGGATTTTGCATTCAAGTCTCTGGAGTGGGAATTGAACCCATGACCTTCTGACTCAGAGGTGAGAGTGCTACCAACTGAGCCATGGCTGACACCTTTACACATGTTTAGTGTGTAAAGGCAGTGGAGCAACAGGGGACCGATGCAAATCACACACAAGACCAGGCATGAGCAAACCATTTTTTTACTGGGCGTGCAGTGGGATTTTAATGAGTTAATTGTGCAGAGCATCTCTGTCCGGGGATAATACCTGACTCAGGCTCCAGATATGATATCTGTGCATTCCTAGTAATAAAACTCCCATATTCGATCCCCACCAAACAAAGTAGACAAGCGAGACTGAGCAAGAAGCTTTGGATCAAATTCCCTCTACAGTAAAGCAGGGATTAAACATAGCTCCAGAGCTACAACCCGAGAGAAGAGCTTGTTGTTTAAGTCACTGTACAAGGGCATGGGGGGAGGGGGCAGTTAATAAATATGCCAATTACTGCAGCTCATTTGCGCAGAGATTCTCATTTACTGCCCTGCTGCAGTATATCTGTCCTGATAAAGACCTACAGTCGGATGTAAAAATTGAACGGGTCATAAAAAATACAGATGCAAAATTAATTGACTTCACAGCGCTTTCTGGCTGATTTGGCGGATAATGATGAATTCTGACCTTTTCTAATTACTCTGCGAACGTACAGCTCTGTGGAAAGCTCAGCGATTATGAAATATGACAGGCTGTCCGAACCATTACAAATATTACCGGCTGCCTTTTCCCCTTTAATGCTGCAGCAATCCCAGGCACTCTCCCTTTTCTCCCCCCGTCAGCAGTTTCTGCCTCAGTTTCTTTGCACCTTTTTTTGTTTCGATCCTAACAGCACGTGCAAGGTAAATCCTGAATACTACTGCAAATTAAACACTGACAGCATGTTTTTCCAGCACTGCTTGTGGGGCAGGAGGAGCAAGAGTGCTTCCCCCTGGCCCCACAAGCTTATCTGCCGCGATCTTCCTCCCTCCCTGCAATTGTCCCATACCCCTACAATCCAGACTTCAGCCTCCCTCCGACCACTGCCCCCCGCCTTTGGTCAGTAAACCACCCCCATGATCCGATCTTCCCCCCACCACCACCCTGTGATTGGTCAACCTTCCCCCCCCCCCGCCACCCTGGGATTGGTCAACCCCACCACCACCCTGTGATTGGTCAACCTTCCCCCCACCCCCCAACCACCCTGTGATTGGTCAACCTTCCCCCCACCCCCCAACCACCCTGTGATTGGTCAACCTTCCCACCCCACCACCACCCTGTGATTGGTCAACCTTCCCACCCCCCAACCACCCTGTGATTGGTCAACCTTCCCCCCCACCACCACCACCCTGTGATTGGTCAACCTTCCCCCCCACCACCACCACCACCCTGTGATTGGTCAACCTTCCTCCCCCCACTACCCTGTGATTGGTCAACCTTCCCCCCCCACCACCACCACCCTGTGATTGGTCAACCTTCCCCCCCCCCCCCCCCCCACCCTGTGATTGGTCAACCCTCCCCTCGATAGGATCTTCAGTCCCCCTCAACCGCAATCCGATGCCGACGCATCTTCCTCCCTCCCTCCGGTCCCATGTTGCGGCCTTCTACCGCAGGCCTTCCCGCCCGATAACTGGCCCAGCCTCTAAAAATCTAGCCAATTGCCAGGTGGGAAAGGGAGAAAAAAAAAACTTAAACGGGGACCTGCTGTTAAATTCGGCAGCACCTCCCCTCCACATTCCCCAGATTTCTAGGTTTCCCGGACGCTAAAAGTTGCCCCCGCTCCCTCCCCTCGAATATCGGGGCCATAGTGACTGAATACAGCAACGTCCCAGAGTGTGAAAAATCCAAATCAACTTCTGAGGTAAACGTCATGGCCTCATTTGGGAGTGAACTTGCTACCTGGTGACCTGGGTCCTCGTGTATGGAGTTAAACAGATCAAAAATTTCTACAATCTCGTGAATTGGGTTGGCTGATTGGACTCCTTTACCAAACCAATTGTACAACATAACTGCACTGTTAGTTAGATATTCCCCCGTCCTCTCTTTCTTCCTCCCCCCACCCCGCTCTCCCCTCCATCACATGCACACACAGCACTGACACTGCCTGAAGCAACATTTTTTGCATGTTGCCATGCTTTCTTTTGAAAGCCGCTAACAGATAATTAAATGTTACATCAACCCTTCGGGCCTCATTAATATTCATCAAGCAAACAGTAATAGTGCGGAGGAGAAGCATCAGCCAATGACTGCAGAACCACCTAGTTAGGAAAACTCCAATTTAAAGAGAGCTTAAATCGTGCAATTGTGGTCACAACCCAAAAATGTTTTCCAATAAAAAAACTGCCAATCAACCTCTCAGTTTACTGTTTGTGTAATAATCCACAGTTAACACCCCAGGATCACAGCTAATATCACTGCCAGAAGTGAGTAATCATTAGTGTCACTGTCGGTATGCTTAAATCCATGGCCTACAAGTCCCAGTTTTGAGCCCTAGGTGCTCAGTATTCAGAGCTCATCAGCTCCGATTTGCACTCCTTTCAGCGGGTGGCTGGCGCATAAGAGAATACTCAAACACAGGAGAAGGGAAGAGGGCACACTTCGGGCACCTCCCCTTGTCAATGTCCCATCAAACAATGGAGCTAGCGATGCTCGGCTCCTGTGCCACACGGACAACATGGCTGAGAGCCCGCGCCAAAATAAATGAGCAAAATGTCTGTGTGAATCGAGCAACATTAATCAGTCACTCGAGCATTAATCTGCTGACGTTTCGTCTACATGGATCAGGTTACTTTAATGCTCCATATCTTTGGAAGTGAATGAGTTAATCCCAATCTCCAGAAGGTGTTAGAGCCCCTCAACTAAGACACTTCCCATTATCTGTTACCCTCTTTGTAATGGAGATGCAAATTGTTATTGTGGCCTCCCCTAAAACACGGCCATCGCTGAAAACACATAGTTAGAATCTGCATTGTCTGCAGGGATGCTACAACAATGTAATGTACCTGGGCTAGCGAGGGGAAATAAAGAAATCAGGCAGGGGTCGGATTTCCGATCACTAATGCTAATCTCTGTGGAAAAGCACAGCAGTATGGATACTCAGTGAGAAAAGATTCAGGCGTGCGATGACCCTCTTGGTTGAATAGCCAGCTGTCACTCACTGTCTAAAGTTCCCACAAGAAGAATTAGCCACTGGGGCAAAATATTAGAGGCCACAACCCAACAAGGAGTCGGTGTCTTCAACAAGGGAAGGGATTAAGCTGGGATGGGAGAAAGAGGGACAGCCCTTCCAGACAAGTGCTGACCATGGTGGCACATTAATCGTCAGGAGTGAGTAATTACACAGGTCCGACTCCAGAGCAAAACAGGGTAGACTAGAGAGAGACGAGTTTATACACTGACTCTGTAGCACGTCTGCCAATGGGGTACACATCACAAGTTACAACAGCTGGAAGCAAGAAACTCTTACTCTGAATACAGGGCACAATAGATAATAGGCATCTCATCACCAGATGCTTTGCCCCAACGGCAATTGACCTCCCCCCTCAATGTTCTTCAACAGCAGCAGTTGAGGGAAGGCTTCCATTGAAAGGCCTCAAATTTATTTATAATGGAGTGTCTAGTTACAGTGATTAATTTTAGTGATTAAAAAAGTATTAGAGAACCTGTGACCCACATAAAAGGAATACAAGAGAATGTTTTAGCGCCCATTACATTTTTACTTAGCTCCTCATTTACATGGGAAACACATTTTTGTTTTTAGCCATCAATAGTCACCAAAGAGTAACGCACCAAGCTGTCTATTTCTGGATCATCGCTGAAGAAGGGTTTGTGCTCCTGCTCCTGCTGGTGAACGAAGTTCTCTATGTCGACGTCGAAGCTTGCCGAGGTAATGCACTCTGACCCCTGCGTGGCCTGCTCACATTTCTCAAACAGGAGAGCGAGAAGTGGAAAGAGCGGATGTCTAGGGAGGGGAGGAAGAGAAAAAAAAGAATTGAAATGGTCAACTTTGACTCACTAAATCAACTGAACAAGAATTGGGGATCAAAAGTATTCATACAACTAATGTGGAGGTATTCAGGGACTGGAATCAAATTCAGTGACAGCACAGCCCATGTGATTTGAAACTGAAACAATGGGCTGGATTTTGATACTGGGGACGTGATGGAGTCGGGAATCCCACTTTTTGGGTTGTAGTCCCGCCTCCATTGACTTGTGGCCAACCCACTGTATTTTCACTTGATTGACCTTGTTGAGCCCGCCCAGCGGGCTTAGCAGGCCAATTAAGGACCACCTGGCAACAGGTAACGTCACAGATTGACATTTCATCTGTCAAGAGCTTTTGACAGATGAAATATCAGCGTTTGACAGCTCTGTGAAGCTGTCAAACACTGACAATCTGTCCTCTAAGTTAATTCCTTCCTCTCAGGCTGATTTAGAGATCTCTGCAGAACAAAAAGCAGAGGCTGCAGCTTTTGACAGCTCAACGGCCATTCTGCTTTCTGTGCCGGTGAGATTTCTGACTCCCGAGACCTGAAGGGCTGACACCTGCAGGAGGAAGTTAAGGTAAGTAAAACTTTTTTCCACACTTTACACTTACCTTACACACTTACCTCTGCACACATGCACCCATCACTCATCTGCCCACCGGACATATCCACCCCTCCAACCCCTGCAGACCCACGGTCCGCCTCGCTGAAACGGCGTGGTTGGGACCTGTCGGAGAGCCCACATTTCAGGCATAAAAATAGGGATTAGGCAAAAAACTGCCTGTTAACTACCTGTTAACAGGCAGTTTATTGCCACTAATCCCCTTCCCGCCTCGGGGAGGCGGGTCCCAGCACAGGTCGGGTACCCGCCTCCAGCGAAACTGGCATGGAGGCGGGTTGGGGGCGGGATGGGGTCGGGACCCCCGATTCAGCTATTTTCAATCCAGTCCCGCCTCCACGGCTCAATGAAAATTCTGCCCAATGAATTACCACAACCATGACCAATGCTTCCCTCAGTTTGTTGGCCTCAATCTAATTCCCAGAAGAATGGGCCCAAAGCATTAACTGGCAATCGCAACAATAACTCACACCATCTTGCACTCCTCACATATTTGCAGGACTATGGGGAAAGAGCAGGGGGAGTGGGGCTAATTGAATAGCTCTATCAATGAGCCGGCAGAGGCACAATGGGCCGAATGGCCTCCTTCTGTGTATGATTCTCAATGGTGACGTAAAGGGAGTGGAGAAAAAGTGGGCTGGGCCCCAAGGCTGGAGATCGCTTGGACAAGGTGGTTGATAGCTTGAATAGAATTCAAGAGAACCTTGAAATTGGTGGGGCACTGGGTGCTCGCAGATCTAGGCAAGGATGTGGGTGATGGATGTGCGAGAGATGACTTTAGTAAACTGCTGCTCAGTTCCTTCTCGCTACTCGTCTTACCAGACCTGGAAAATAGTTCCAGCAGTGGTTTTGGGGAGAATAACCCTCCGTGGTTAATAATTACTAGAGAACATTGATCACAAACATCTCCTCATCAAAGATGGGAAAGCATTCACAACACAATCAAAATGCCAGCAGAAATTACAGACCGGCAAATGCAATTAGAAGAGCTCCATCGGAAAAGTGTTTTAGGTGCTTGCAAGCTATTGTCAACGTGTGTACTTTGCTAATTCTACATGTTTAGCCATTTTTTAATATGGCATAAACATCTTGCACAAATGAAAACTGCTATCAATTTAATTTGTCTGCTGGATCTAGTGTCTGATGATAGGAAGCTCACTTGTACATTTGGTTAAAATCTAAAAACAGATTCCCAGTGTGTTTTTAAAATGTCATTATTTCCGCTTCCTCTTTTTAGGCTACAGATTACTGCTTCTCTATTTGGAGACAGACACATAACATGTTCTGGTGACAGTCCTCTCCTCTATTTTAGCAGATGTTTTCCCTGTTGATTTCAATGCTTCTGATAAAATACCATCCAGAGGAATGCCGTCAAAAGTAATTCCTAGCCTTTTAAATCGCTCCAACCGCACGTCCTACTCCAGCCTAAGATATAGCACAGGCACCTCCTAGTCTTCATCTACATGCTAGCTCTCAAGGATGTCAGCTCCTGCGCGTGCACTGACAACACTCATTCTCCAGCATAATCACTAACTCCATGGCTACTGCTGTTCCAACCAGCTGCCTGATCAATATCAAGTTCTAAACCAGTTGAAACATCTCAACAGTTCAACATCAACAAGACAGAAGCCATCTTGTTTGGTTCTCACCAGGACTCTTCTTCCAACGGTTCCACACCCTCTCTAACTCCTCCCACACCTCAAGACTCCCGCCCCTCCTTTTCCCCCCATGGTCCCCTTACCCCATGATTCTGGTAATCAGAACATGTTCCATTCCTCAGCGCCAACATCCCTCACTTTCATCAGTGCAAGGTAAAAAGAAAAGTAGTTTAAATATTATATTGGAATGCTGCCCATTCACCTGAAGGACCAGGTTAAATCCAAGCAGGAGTAAGGCACGGGTAAGGAGGGCTCTTCTTTCCTGTGATGAAGGTTTGAATAGTCCAGTGTGTCAGAACATTATCCTCTCAACTCTGGAATCTGCTCTGTGAATCCTGTGCAGACTGAGGGACTGAAAGTCTCTCTATAATGGTTGTAACAGATTCTGATTGAATTGAGTTAGCATTGCCAAGCAGTTCTCAATGGGCATGAGTCGACAGCGTGCCTCCATCTCCTTCCCTCCCCCAATAAAACCCAGTAATGACATAATCACCTTTAACCGAGAGCTGTAACTCCCACCAAACTGAATTTCTCATTCCACTGAATCACGTTTATTACAAAAACCGACAAAGACTCCCAACAGGCTCTAACTTTATCAGTGGAATTCCAGACACACATTCCAGCTGCCAGGAACAGCTGCCCGAGCTGAAAGTACTTTCTCAGTGCCCTATCGGACGGATTCAGCTGACACCAACACAGATGCAGTTCTGCAATGCACTACATCCACTCTAGAAAGCACAGAAGGTGTTTATAGTGGCTGTAAAAGCTTGAAACACCCAGTTTAGCAGAATGGCTTGCTTCCTGAAATAATGTTGGTGAAACAGTGTTTAACTAAACTTCAGAAGTGATCCACAACCTTTCCTGGAACCCGTTTAATACGATCAAGCAAAATTATGACTCAAAATCCAACTGATCACTCTGTGAACTATATTAATCACTCCTGCCCTCCACCTTATCACAGATCTTTCCCTTTTGCTCCTTATATCTCATATCCTCCCCATCACCAAGACCGGCTACTTCCACCTCTGTAACGTCACCCGTCTCCGCCCCTGCCTCAGCCCATCTGCTGCTGGAAACCGTCAGCCATGCCTTTGTTACCTCTAGACTCTTGATTATTCCAATTCTCTCCCACCTTGCACCCTCCGTAAAGTTGAGCTCCGACAAAACTCGGCTGCCCGTGTCCTAGCTCGCGCCAAATCCCGTTCACCCATCTCCCCTGTGCTTGCTGACCTACATTGGCTCCCGGCAAAACCTCAATTTGAAAATTTCCATCATTGTTTTCAAATCCCTCATGGCCTCGCCCCTCCACATCTCGGTAACCTTCAACCCTCCTGCACTCCTCCAATTCAGGCCTCTTGCGTATCCCCGATTTCTTAATCGGTCCACCATTGGTGGACATGCCTTCAGTTGCCTAGGTCCTAGGTTCTGGAATTCTCTCCCTAAACCTGTCTGCCTCTCTCCTCCTTTAAGACACTCCTTAAAACCTCACCTGCCCTAATATCTCCTTATGTGGCTCAGTGTCAAATTTTGCTCGATAACACTCCTGTGAAGCGCCCTGGGATGTTTTACTATAGTAAAGGCGCTGTATAAATGCTGGTTGCTGTTGACTGTACTTCAAAAATAATCATTGGTTGTAAAAGTGCGTTAGGATGTCATAAGGAAATGAAAGGCATTATATAGATGAAAATTCTTTCTTTCCTCTCCTTCGAAGAGATTTTTCAGGAAACAAAAGCAACATAAGCAACTACGTACAAGTTTTGAGAGTTTGTAGCCTGCAATGTCCACCACTAGAATATTGAACTGACCAGGCATGCGGGGGGAGAGGAGGAACATCAGAGCCCCCGCACACCTGTAACTTGGGGAGGGGAATGAGTGACCTTATTTTTCAATGTTATTTCAAGCATTGTCTTTCCATCCCTGCTGATTCCAGGTTCCAGGCTTTCATTCCCCTCATGCAGTTACTGCAGATGTCAATGACACTGTAATTGCTCAATTTGCCTCTACATTATGCAGTTTAATATCTACATTTTATATCAGAAAACACCTCTACCAGCATTTTACACGGCACAGCCCACCCCAAGTTAGGTCATGACTTTCATCAACATATTTAGGTTACATTTCAGAAAAATAATGAGAACACATCAGCTGATCTTGTGCTATTTTATTTCATTCACCCACAGACTCCTGATCCATGGCCCGCCTTGCATAGTGCCCCCTCTGCCAAATTATCTGCAAGCTTTCTCTGCATGTCGTTGACGGTCTTTATTATTTGTTAATGCCCCAGTCCAAGACCAACAATCAATATCAAAACGATCAGGAGCTACTGCAGACCACTGGATTATATTGAACGTAAAACAAAATCAGACCTCCCATCATTAGGAGTGCCAGTGACTTACTTTGGTTTTACAGTATGACCTACTTTGGCACATGTCACTCCTTGAAATAAACACAATTCCATTTATTTAAATGTATTTAGAATCGGTTTCACTCTTTACCAACACAAGGCTCACTCTTCACATTTTCTGGATGTTGATAGCCCTGAAAACAGCAATTTAATAGATCTCAGTTATTATTTCAGAACTAAACTTCTGCCGTGCACATGTTCTGCTCCCTGATCTCCTTTGTTCCTATGTGTCGGAGCATCAGAACATAACGATTGAGATCGATCACCCTTAGTATCTATTGTGTTTTGGACTGAGAAACCTAGGTGAAGGACTAAGGCCCACAGGGCATCAAGGTTGAAAAGAGGAGACGAGTACGAGGTAAATCAAGGCATTATGGTCAAGTGTAGGCTTTAAAAGCCTGCAGGCTGTTGGAGGACAGGACTAGAAGTTCCACTATTTTGAGGTCCTGGGAGAGAGTAAGCAAGACCCAACAATAACCCAACGACCTTAAGAGCAAGAAGAATGTTAATAAAAATAAATGTGGCTCTTAAATAAAATGGTTCTCATCAAAATTCAGCTTCTCACTGTTCCTAGATGATCAGTTGCATTAGAGGGTTGATAACCTACAGGCCGTGAATTGAAATCCAACCGTGGCAAGTTGAGAAACTGAATTCAACAAATCTGGTAATTTGTGGACTGCCACCAGAAAAAGCTACTAGATTGTTGTAAAAACTCCAACTTATTCACTAATGTCCTTCAGAGAAGGGAACCTGACACCCCTGCCCAATCTGGCCTACAATAGACTAGTCCACACTTAAGTGACTGTCCTCTGAAGTGGTCTAGCAAGCCCCTCTGTTGTAAAGCAAGCCATTCTTGTGAAACAAATTGCTTGCAGATGGACAATACAAGACGAATAATACGAATGATGCAGCATTAATGCATCCGTAGACAAAACACCGCCATCTATGGTAAATGGTTTGCTATTAGAGCCACCATGTTGATTCCAAGCCAATCATATAGGGCAGCAATGCAGCTTTAACATAGATGGCCTGGAAGATATTCCACTAGCATCAGTGGCACCCCTATCTGTTAAACAATCATGCACATTAATACTGCACATGCGCAGTTGTCCCAGTGTTGCCACCAGTGAATCCACCCTGACTTCACAGTGACTTCACCTGACGAAGGAGCAGCGCTCCGAAAGCTTGTGATTTCAAATAAAACTGTTGGACTATAACCTGGTGTTGTGCGACTTCTCACATTTACCCACAGTAGAAACAGGGCAGGTTTGGCACCAAGGGAACCAGACCACTGGAAGTGGCTCTGTAAATTAAACGGAGGTATCGAGTTTGTTCCACGGGTTCGACTGGTCTTGCATTACATCAACTTTATACCGTGCCAGTCAATCAGAAAGAAATGCTGAGCCTTTTTCCCTTAATAAATAAAAAAAATCACTTTTTTTATTTCGAATTCCTGACGAAGCTGAACAGAAGGCTCCATTTTGTGTGTGTGTGAAGATATCGTAAATCATAAATGATCTGTCTGATCCCACTTTAATGCGAATCTGTGAATCACGGTGGAATGAAAGGAAATAGAATGCTCGCCTCGATGTCGTCCTCCCAGAGGAGCCAGCAGGAAGATATGAAAGGCAAATTCCAGCAAGTATTAGCATTATGAAATTTCTGCACCTTATGAGCCCTCACGGTCAACAGATGCCTCCTCCTGCCATTTAACAGCCTCAAGATCAATTACAACAGAAAGACTGGAATTGGCCCAATACACGGATACCAAATTGCTTGGAATTAATAAGGCAGTCAAATATCAGGTGTCGAGAGTTCAAGTATTTCTGACCCGCAATGACCTGCACTCACCACACACATCAACTCATCCAGTTCTTTCACAAAGTGAATTTAAACAGTCAAAACTCAAGAAAGACGGTGAGGAAAATATATTTTTTGAAAACTAACTAGCTGGCACGTGCTCGGTGGGGGGCGGGGAGGGGGGGATTTGATCCTCTACGAGTCTGTACAAATATGCAGCTAAACTGCTGTGACATTTACTGCAACTGAGAGGTCGTTTGCTGCCTCTAATAAAAAAAAAAGAGGATTTGACATTGCCTAATAAAGGCAAATGAATTCATGTAATGGGCTAATTTAGCACATTCAGCACTGTTCTGCTAGCAAGCTGAGGCAGCAGAGAGCGCAGGCAGGAATACAGAGAGGCTACTACTGCCGGCAGTTTTCCACTTAACAACTCATTGCTTCAGTCTCATTCACTCCCAAATGGACTGAATCCGCTCCTTTACATGGTGCTCTTTAACCCCAAACCAGATGTTCCCTGTGATTTGTTCCAAATGAGCAGCCTCCATGTTAATAAGGGAGGTTCAAGAAACTGACCTGAAATAGCACAGTGCATCTGAGCTAGATTTAACTGTGCGTTCCTGAATTCCAAGTTCCAGCTGATAACCGCGCAGCGAGGGAAACAGGGCAACCAACAGGGTATCTCCGTAACCAATGAGATTTAAGGATTGGGAAATAAAACAGTGGAGGGACTCAGAAGGAGGGTGAATTTAATATCAATCAGATACAGAAAGAGAAATAAAGAGAGGGAAAGAAAGATTGGATTATGAGAGAGAGAAAAAGAGACAGAAAGGAAAAAGAAAAAAAATTAAAAAATTTAAATTGTGACATTTTTCATGGGCCAGATTTTGCTGCAGGATGGAATCTAATGGCAGCTGCCGTGAGTTAGACTTGCCCTTGCACGTTTAGGTTTTTGCGTGGCAAGTTGCTGAAAGTGCGAGCTGATAACGTCGCAGCAAGATAAACCGGGGATCTGGGACCTGAGCGAACAGGGCACGCAACTGTGTATCGCCTTAACCAATCAGATTGAAGGACTGTGAAATTAGCAACCGAGAAGGAAGTGTAAATAAGAGTGGATATCAAACCAGGTACAGAAAGAGCAATGTTCGAACCCTGACCTCTCATGGTCAGTATGGCTCAGTTACTTACTGGGTAGTGCAGTCAATGAGCTGATTTAGGAGGTGAGCTGCAATGGTTTGTAATCTCCCCATTTTTCATTCAGCGTCTTAAAGTTGCTCATCTTTTCCAGGTCCTCTTAAAGAGATTCCCCAAACTGTCCCTGTCAGACATCCAACTGGCTTGTCTTTCACAGGTCTCGGTGCTCCTGCACATTACTCAGCTATTGCTAGCCCTGCTGAAATATTGGCACCAACAACTCTCCTCAGTTTACTCATGCCACAAACAGACAAGCTGCTTTCGGATCCTCTGGTGCCACTTGGCTAATGAGGTTCATCATTAATATACAAACTCTTGACACTTGCCCACAAATTGGTTGATGTATGCTAATAACGTGTACCAAACTAAGCCAATAAAATGCAAGCAATGCGCCATGACCGATAAATATGATGTCAGGAAGCACCTCTTCACACAAAGGGGGGTGGAAATTTGGAAAACTCGCCCCAAAAAGCTGTTGAGGCTGGGTCAACTGAAAGTTTAAAAACTGAGATTGATAGATTTTTGTTAGCAAGAGTGTTAAGGATTACGGAACCAATGGCGGATAAACGGAGTTAAGATACAGATCAGCCATGATCTAACGGAACGGCGGGGCAGGTTCGAGGGGCTGAATGGCCTACTCCTGTTCCTATGTTACTATATAATGTAACCAGCCAGATAAACCGCTGCTCGTTTCTTTCTGCTCCTGTACATTCTTAGACGAAGCTGAGTTGTGTGCCCGCTGCATAAAAAGAACTGGAGCTCATAACATTAATGCAGGACTTCAGTACATCAAAACTTATGGGATGCTGTAAAACCTTGGGGGGTTCCTTTCTGGCTTTGTGAGTAACTGGTGTGATACAGTATGGTACTGAGCCATACAGCTTAGGAAGCTGCCAGATTTGTGCTGAAGTAGTTGATCTTAGCTAAGGTACTGGTTAAGGGGACTACAATTAGCCTCAGCACCCTGCACGAGGGAGAAACGACAACAAAACAAATCTTGTTAGGATTGGTTGCTACCCACAGATTCCTGCGCGAAAGTGTTTATGTTCGAAAGTGTTCAGCGCTGATGCTCTGTGTGGTAGAATAGCCAGGCAATACTCCGTACCTAGGTTCACACATGGCGAATAGGCACTTGAGCAAAGTATTGGTGCAGTATCAATGCTCATAAAACCATACCCCAACATGAGAAAATCTCTTGCTGATTACCACCGACCGCCCTCCCTCAGCTGATGAATCAGTGCTCCTCTATGTTGAACACCACTTGGAAGAAACACAGAGAAGCAAGGGCACAGAATGTACTCTGGGTGGGGGACTTCAATGTCCATCACCAAGAGTGGCTCGGTAGCACCACTACTGACCGAGCTGGCCGAGTCCTGAAGGACATAGCTGCCAGTCTGGGCCTGCGACAGGTGGTGAGAGAACCAACACGAGGGAAAAACCTACTTGACCTCGTCCTCACCAATCTACCTGTCGCAGATGCATCTGTCCATGACAGCATTTGTAGCAGTGACCACTGCACAGTCATTGTGGAGACGAAGTCCTCTCTTCACACTGAGGACACCCTTCATCATATTGTGTGGCACTACCATCGTGCTAAATGGGATAGATTCAGAACCGATCTAGCAGCTCAAAACTGGGCATCCATGAGGGCCATCAGCAGCAGTAGAATTGTATTCCACCACAATCTGTAACCTCATGGCCCGGCACATCCCTCACTCTACTATTACCATCAAGCCAGGGGACCAACCCTGGTTCAATAAGGAGTGTAAAAGAGCATGCCAGGAGCAGCACCAGGCGTACCAAAAAATGCGGTGCCAACCTGGGGAAGCTACAACACAGGACTACATGCATGCTAAACAGCGGAAGCAGCATGCTATAGACAGAGCTAAGTGATCCCACAATTAACGGATCAGATCAAAGCTCTGCAGTCCTGCCACATCCAGTCGTGAATGATGGTGGACCATTAAACAACTAACAGGAGGAGGAGGCTCCATGAATATCCCTATCCTCAATGAAGGTGGAGCCCAGCACGTGAGTGTAAAAGACAAGGCTGAAGCGTTGGCAACCATCTTCAGCCAGAAGTGCCGAGTGGATGATCCATATCAGCCTCCTCCTGAGGTCCCCACCACCACAGAAGCCAGTCTTCAGCCAATTCGATTCACTCCACGTGATATCAAGAAACAGCTGAGCGCACTGGATACAGCAAAGGCTGTGGGCCCCGACAACATCCTGGCTATCATGCTGAAGACTTGTGCTCCAGAACTAGCCGCGCCTCTAGCCAAGCTGTTCCAGTACAGCTATAACACTGGCATCTATCCGACAATGTGGAAAACTGCCCAGGTATGTCCTGTCCACAAAAAGCAGGACAAATCCAATCCGGCCAATTACTGCCCCATCAGTCAATTCTCAATCATCAGCAAAGTGATGGAAAGTATCAATCAGCACTTCCTTCATCGTAACTGGGTGAAAATCCTGGAACTCCCTCCCAAACAGCACTGTGGCAGTACCTTCACCACACGGACTGCAGCGGTTCAGGAAGGCGTCTCACCACCACCTTCTCAAGGGCAACTAGCGATGGGCAATAAATGCTGGCCTTGCCAGCGACGCCCACATCCCATGAATGAATATTTAAAAAAAGTTAGTGCCTACAGAAGGTCTGGTCTAAGAGGACAAAAGTCGTAGAATTATACAGCACAGGAGGCCATTCAGCGCATCGTGCCTGTACCGGCTCTTTGAAAGAGCTATCCAATTGGTCCCACTCCCATTTTCTTTCCCTATAGTCCTGCAAATTTTTCCGTTTCGAGTATTTATCCAATTCTCTTTTGAAAGTTACTATTGAATCTGCTTCCACCACCCTTTCAGGCAACGCATTCCAGATCATAACAACTCGCTGCATAAAAAAATGTCTCCTCATCCTTCCCATGGCTTTTTTGCAAATTATCTTAAATCTGTGTTCTCTGGTTAACAACCCTCCTGCCAGTGGAAGCAGTTTCTCCTTATTTACATCAAAACCCTTCATGGTTTTGAACACCTCTATTAAATCTCCCCATAACCTTCTCTGGGCGAAGGAGAACAACCCCAGGTACTCTTGTCTCTGCACATAACTGACGTCCCTCATCCCTGTGTCTGCGATACTATTAGTTAATAGCAGTTATCAGCGCTTCATTGCTTATGGCAATCAAATTTATTTCACACGGTCTATCACAGTGAAAGGCCTTCCCACACAGAATGTAATATAAAACCGGTACACTTTCTCAAACAGACAGCCTGCAGTGTCCGTTCCACTGGGGGGTTTTACAAACCTGATACTTGGGGAGTTTTCAAAAAAGGAGCACAGAGCCTCTCGATAAATGTGAATTTCACAAGAGTTTTTGATCCCGCGCACAGCACGACATCAGGAGAGAGAAAATGCACACATCTATTTCGAAAGCTTGCATCATTTCCCTGATCCCCTTCAGGCTTCAGTCATTGCTACAGAACCCCTGGGACAGGAGATTATAAAAAGAACATGAAGTGAGTGTTAGTGCGTTCCTGGGAACATCAGCAACACAACATCCAAGTCCACCGGGGAACATACCGACAGCAAGTAACTGCCACAGTCAGAGAAACCCGCGCTCTCAGAGGACGGGGAGAGCAGACAAGGTCAAAGGCAAAATGTTAAAGTGCCTCTGGGGCTGTCTCATATTTAGCTACAGTACACTACTCTGTCTCTTCATAGAGAAAACAAAACAAAACACATTGGCTCTCGGCAAAATTATGGTTTGTTTTGATCTGCAATAAGTCTCTACGGTCATTTATTGGCACATAACAGAGATGGGTGAATTAAAAACGCAAATAAATCTGAAGTAAACTGAACAACTGAGGCAATGCAAATAATCAAAACTGATGTTTATTTGCTGCTTTCAACCTCCCCCCTTCCAACTTTCTCCCACCGTGTCCTGAAGGACTGCGCCGAGCTGACGTACGGAGAAAGAAAAAGAAACAACTTGCATTTATAGCGAGCCTTTCACGACCTCAAGAAGTCCCAAAGCACTTTACAGCTAATGAAGTGCTTTTGAAGTGTAGTCACTGTTGTAACGTAGGGAAACATTACATATTGTTCCATCAGGGGGGATGTGGGACGGCTAATAACTTCCAGTACCTTGCAGAGTGGCCACTCTTCATGTGTGAGCCTAGACAGTGAGTGTCAGCAGACTGTTTCATCGTTGGTGTCTTTACCTTCCCTCTTCCCCCTCAACTCTTGGCAATCCACCCAGTAAAACAAGTGTAAGAAAGGATTACTCGCTCAGTTTTTGTGAATGATCACAGTATTTCTGCGTTTGTGGGTGGTAACGGAGGCTCAGGTAAGGAATGTGGATTGGAGTCGGGCTGCAAATGGCTGTATTGGAAGTACCGCTGAGATAAGATACTACAGAGGCCAGAGTGGGTCATAAATCAGTAACGCCTTAAGGGATTAAGTGTGAACCTCAAACTGTTTATCAACATCACATGAACCTAAAGAGCATTACATCCTTTAAAACCCATCCTAACCTGTGTGATCTGACAACAAATACAGGTGCAACTCCAGAGGAGGAAGGTGATTGTATTCCATTGTCAGCTAGATTTATATGGGTTAGCAGTGGGTATTATAAATAGCAACAGACTAGTGATTCCTCAGCATGGTAGGATACCAGCACTATTATTTAGAGTTCTTCTCTTTCACACAAGCCATCATTTTGGTGCTCTACCTGCCCTGAATAATACCACCCACTTAGTGCCAGTTCATTGCTCAATGGGCAGCCTTGTGCTGTGGAGTCACCGCACAAGAAATCGAAGAGACCGCCCAAATTCAGTTAGCTTACACCCCGTGCGGTTGAGAGACAGGAGACTTTTATCCTAAATGCAGGCTCCTGTAATTGAGATCAGATAGTGGGAACTCAACTGCTTCTGTAGTACGGGTCTTGAACCTTCAGAAATATTAGTTGGGACTTTCAACTTCGGCGGAGGAGGATATCGGATCAACCGTCCGTTATACACCCTGCCCGATTTTTCCTTCCACTGAAGCCCATCTTTCGCCCCGCTGAAGTTGAAAGTTCCTGCCCATTGGGAGTAATTTTAACCGTACTCAGTGGGCAGGAAACCCACGGGATCGGGTGGAATGCTGGTTTTACACCCTGCCCAATATTACCATCCACTGACTTCAATGGAGAAAAAGAAAATCAGGCGAGGTGTAAAACCAATGTTGCACCCGATCCCGTCAGTTTCCCAATGGGTGGGTTCGGTTCAAGTGACCCCCATTGAGTTTGACTTACTGCATGTCACAGGGGAATGGCAACCCTGCATGTCAAGCATCCCCAAACAGCAGACGGTGATTCATGGCTGTACCTGCAATCCATTTCAAAGGACCACAGGGAGTCGTGGGGCACCACGATACAGACCCATCAACTTTTGTCCTGCCCACAAAGCTTTTTCACTTGTAGCTGCTCAGTCTTTGCCATCAATTATCATTCGCTTTTGACGATGTGTAGAAGTGAACCATTAATCAGCCATTACTCAAACAGCTCCAAGGGCAGGACAAATGTCAAAAATAGGAACTACTGTTGAACGACACAGAGGAATGTCACTGGTCTGACGATGTTCTGCAGTAACATTAAATGAGAAAATTGAGAATATAGTGCTAGGAATCTGTATCAGATGAAAGAGAGTTGGCTAACTTCCATACAAAACTGAGAAATGTGAATGATTGTCGAGTGGATACTTTGTGTGTGTAAATTTATAGCCTTGTTATAGAACACAGTTGTTCAAATAATAACATGCTTAACCATAATGGCTGATTAAAGGCATGGAGCTGGCCCCAGAACTCAGTAAGGTGAATGGCTCGAGTAAGTGGACCATAATGGAATATAATTGGGGATCCTGCTATGAACATTTGGGACCATTTATTATATTTGGTAAAGGGATCTTTCAGAATACCTTTTCATTGCTTGTCCACAATATAAAGGCCAATGAGCCATTAAGACAGAAGCAAGAAATTAAAAGACATTTGGATGTAACTTTGTCTTCCCATAATCTCGGTCTCTCGTTATATTCTGGTCAAGGGTACTTCTAAAACTCTGTAAGAAAATAGAGAATTTGAAATAGAGTGTGTAGGTGACCTGTAGCATCTTCTCCTCAGAGACCGTGCCTGTTGATAACTGAAGGTTCAACCTATAATGCAATGCTTTACTTCTTCCAGGTGGATGGCAAGCACAGTCTACGTGCATATGCTTTACATCTGATTGTCCAGGAAGCCACCTCTCACAAACCCTGTTAAGGTGTTCACACTGGAGGTACAATCTGGTTTAATACTTTGCCAGATTTGCCTCAAATCAGAGACCTTCCAGGCCCCCTCATCTTCTCCTGGCCTTTCTTCTTCTGAGGAAGGCAAATGAATGAAAAATGCAACTTGAAACCTCTTAACATTCAAGAAATGCTACTTACTATGGGGAGTGGGTAACTGTCCTTCCACCTCAGAGCCCTGGGATCAAATCCATTGGAGACTGATCAGATGAAAATGTCCTCTCTCTGACAATTGCAAGGGTCCTACACAGAGCTTGGAGCAAACTCAATCCAGTTTGAATCAACAACACAAACTTCCCACAATTTAATTTGCATTTAATTGTAAATGTCTCTTTAGAGATCAGAGAGGCCATAATGATGAGAACATAAAAAATGCACATTGGTGGAGTGATGGGTGGCAAAGGATCTTTATCCAGATCCCACCATGGGTAAGGAGTACCTGATGCAGAGAGATAGTTTACAAGTACAACAAAACAAGACTCAAGAGACAAAATAATGTTACGGGAATATTATGTGTGCTGTCGAGCCCAGTACACCCATTCACAGACTCAAAGATTTAGAGCATCACTTAGGAGTCCTGGGAAGAAACTCCAAATGTAAGATTCTGTATTGACCCTGGGATAGACACTTTCCATCCCTGGTGTTGAACTGGCTTCCGGCAAGACTTAGTTCAGGTTAAGGCAATGCAAAATCAGGAATTGGACAGTGCATGTTTTCAGCCACTTGGTTGTTCTGAACCATAAAGTCCATTCATCCACCTAATTTCCAATCTGCCTCAACAGTACACAACAGGGCTAAAGCCAAGTTAAAGAGGTAGACTAATCTGATAGTACTAGTAACCTACCATAATCCTGAGCAATTACCAGTACCGAGGGCCAACTAAAAGGATGGAGGAACACATGAACTGGACAATTCACGATGTAATAAAAACAGAAAATGCTGGAAATACTCAGCAGAGAGAAAAGCAGAGTTAACATTTTAGGTTGATGACCTTTCATCAGAACTAGCAAAGGCTAGAGATCAAACAGATTTTAAGAAAGTACAGAGCAGGGCAAGGGGGGAGGGGTGATAAGAACAAAAGGGAAGGTCTGTGGTAGGGTGTAAGGCAGGAGTGATTAAATGACAGAAGGGATGATGGTGCAAAGCAAAAGTGGGGTGGTGATGGGACAAGTAAAGAAACAAAAGATGGGTCCAGAAGAGGTGTAAATGGCAACAGAAGAACCATTACTAACAGCTGCTGTCCGAAAAAAATGGGAGCAGTGGTTATGATCTGAAATTGATGAACTCATTGTTGAGTCCTGGAGGCTGTAAATTGCCTAATCAAAAGATGAGGTGCTGTTCCTCTAGCTTCCGTTGAGCTTCATTAGAATAGTGTAGGAGGCTGAGGATAGAGGTCAGAATGGGACAGAGAATTAAAATGGCAAGTGACCGGAAACTCGGTCACGCTTGCAGACTGAATGGAGGCGTTCAGCAAAACAATCACCCAATCTGCGTTTGGTCTCCCCAATGTAGAGGAGACCGCATCGTGAGCAGCGAATACAGTATACTAAATTGAAAGAAGTACAAGTAAATTGCTGTTTCACTTGGAAGGAATGTTTGGAGCCCTGGATGGTGGGAAGGGAGGAGGTGAAAGGGCAGGTGTTGCGTATCCTGCGCTTGCACAGGAAGGTGCTGTGGGAAGGGGAGCGGGTGTTGGGGGTGATTGAAGAGTCGACCAGGGTGTCGTGGAGGGAATGGTCTCTTTGGAATGCTGAAAAGCGAGTAGAGGGGAAGATGTGTTTGGTGGTGGTATCATGCTGGATGTGGCGGAAATCACGGAGGATGATCCATTGAGTGTGGAGGCTGGTGGGGTGGAAGGTGAGGACAAGGGGAACCCTATTGTGGTTCCGGGAGGGAGGCAAAGGGGTGACAGCAGAAGTGCTGGAAATGGGACGGACACGGTGGAGGGGAATCTTCAGTGAGGAAGACATAGGAAGCACTGGTGTGGAAGGTGGCATCATCAGAACAAATGTGTGGAGATGGAGAAACTGGGTGAATGAAATAGAGCCCTTACAGGAAGTGGGGTGGGAGGAAGTGTAATCAAGGTAGCTACGGGAGTCAGTGGGCTTATAGTAGATATTGGTTGACAGCCTATCTCCAGAAATGGAGATTGAGAAGTCAAGGAAGGGAAGGGAAGTGTAGGAGAAAGACCATGTGAAGGCGAGGGAAAGATGGAAATTGGAAGCAAAGTTGATGAAATTTTCCAGTTAGGGCGACAGTCGGAAGCGGCACTGATACAGTCATCAATGTACCTGAAAAAGAGGTGTAGGACTGGAACAAAAAATGTTCCACGTATCCCACGAAAAGGTAGGCATAGGACCCATACAGGTTCCCACAGCATCACCTTTTATTTGGAGGAGTTAGTGGAGTCAAAGGAGAAGTTGCTCAAAGTAAAAACAGGTTCAGTCAGGCAGAGGAGGATGGTAGTGGATGGGCACTGGTTGGGTCTCCATTCAAGGAAGAAGCGCAGGGCCCGCAGGCTGTCCTGGTGGGGGATGGAGGTGTAGAGGGACTGGACGTCCATGGTGAAAAGGAGATGGTTAGGGCCAGGAAATTGGAAACGGTTAAAGTGGCGGAGGGTGTTGGAAGAGTCACAGATGGCGTCGGAAGAATTGCGGATGTGGGTGGGAAGAGACTGGATGGGGGAGAAAAAAATATGTAATGGTTCTAATTAGGGTGCTCGATGTCTTCACCTGAATCATTACTTTTTGGACACATTTGTCAAGTCTGGAGATCCAGTACTAGACTGAAATCCCCAGTGGCCAGACAGTACTAAAAGTAGTCATCCTTCCTCCAGATGAGGTACAGGTTTTACAGAACTAATAGCCAGCTAGCTTTGCATTCGCCCTTGATGGGATCCCTGAAAATCTCAACGCTGAAACTTGAGGGGGGAGGAGCGCTAACTCAGATTAACTACACCTACACATTATTTAAAGAATCAGTGGTGTAGATGCACTGGGAAACTTTGAGTAGTGCATGGAAATCCCCCATCCTTTATACTTTCCCTCCTTGAAATGAGAGATTAGCGAGAATGTCCATTGAAACCAAAACCGATGCCCAAATAGGATAAACAACAACAATGTAAAGTTGCGTCTGAAAATCCATCTGAACTCTGTTTAGGAGCTGAAGATACAACACTATAAGTTCTTTTTTTAGCTGCTCGATTAGGTCTAATTCCGAGAAACCGGCATCTGCGAGTCAGTTCCCGGAACTTGCACTACTAAATCTGGTTCTCTAATGTCAGCCGTGGCTCATTGGTAGCAATCTCGCCTGAGTCAGAAGGTTGTCGGTTAGTCCCACTCCAGAGACACGAGCACAAAGGCTGACACTCCAGTGCAGTACTGAGGGAGCGCTGCACTGTCGGAGGTGTCGTCTTTCAGATGAGACTTTAATCCGAGGCCCTGTCTGCCGGTGGATGTAAAAGATCCCATGACACTATTCGAAGAAGAGCATGGGAATTCTCCCCAGTGTCCGGGCCAAGATTTACCCCTCAACCAACATCACTAAAAAAAAACGATTATCTCATCATTATCTCACTGCTGTTTGTGGGATGTTGCTGTGCGTAAATTGGCTGCCGCATTTTCTACATTACAACAACGACTACACTTTAAAAGTACTTAATTGGCTGTAAAGTGCTTTGGGACGTCCTGAGGTCATGAAAGGCGCGATAGAAATGTCATTCTTTCTTTTTCTTTTATTCTGGAGCATCATAGACCCAGTTATCCATGGGTCTATGATTCTGCTGTTGGGATTAAGGAGCAGCATAAATGTGGGTAGTCAGTTCATGGGTGATGATCTTCCAGAATCAGACCTAAACAAGCACCAGTGTAAAAGCAGTGATAGAGGCCAAGCAACTATATGACAATGCAACACATCATGCTCATGAATTTTAATGAGCTGCCTCCTGTTTCAGTTTTACTGGCGAACACATTTAAAGCAAGAGGCGCCTATTGATTATTGTGAAGTCAGTGTGAATAAAAATAACTGCAAAGAAATTAATCGAACTGCACAGAATAACAGGGAGGCAACTGACAGTCTGAGATGATAAAAGGCAACAGCAAAACTTGGATAGATTATAAACATCGTCTCAGTCTTTGTAGCGTATCCAAATTCGCACAAAATCTCGTTCACCCATCACCCCTCTGCTCACTGACCTACAGTGGCTCCCGACCCAGCAACATCTCAAATTTAAAATTCTCACCCTTGTGTTCAAATCTCTCCTTGGCCTTGCCCCAACCAATCTCTGGAACCTCCTCCAGCCCAACAACCCTCAAGAACGCTACATTCTTCCAAATCTGGCCTCTTGTGCATCCCTGATTTCCTTCACCCCAGCATTGGTGGCCGTGCATTCAGCTGCTTAGGTCCTTAGCTCTGGAATTCCCTCCCTAAACCTCTTTGCCTCTCTACCTCTCCCTCCTCCTTTAAGATGCACCTTAAAACCTACGTCTTTGACCAAGCATTTAGTCACCTGTCTTAATATCTCCTTATGTGGCTTTGTGTCAAATTTTTGCCTGAAAACGCTCCTGTGCAGTGTCTTGGGACGTTTTATTACATTAAAGGTACTATATAAATATAAGTTTTTGTTGTTGTCATCTGACCATGAGCTCTTGTATGTTTATTTTGTTACTGTTTCATGCCAGCTGTCACCCCTGCCGTTCTGAAGGATGGTCATCCCTGGTGCTTTGCCCAAGTGGCAATTATTCATAAGAGAGTTTTGACAGCAAGTGTTGGCAGACTATTCAATCTCACAGGGCATCACAGTGGAGCCCGATATTGTCCTCACCTGATGTTTACACATGCAGCCATCCAGCTGGATATAGATTAGCAATAAGAACCTCACTGAGTCTGCCTTCCTTGACTCAAGGACACCGAGACCAATTGTAGCACCCCTCAATGGCAAACCTGGCTGAGATCAGTTAACTTGGCACAGATTAGGGATCGAAACTGGCTGGCTATAGTCACTACGCCCATACAGCAGATGTCCCACGGCATTGCACACAATGAAAGTGTAGCATTTGAACTGTGACAGCTAAAGTGTGACAAGGAAGAAAGTGTAACGCTTGCTGGAAGATACATACAAGTCCTGTGTATAGCACACACTTCCTGTAAGTATTATACTTAATTTGTGTAACACAATCCATCACACTCTGTTGATAACACCCCATTGTTATACAACAGTGCATCCTCCAACACACTCATACACTTATATACAGATAATCACACCTGTGAAGTCAATATAGGTGGTGGGTTCCATTTTAGGTAGTAGCAGGTGATGTCTGGTTACTTAGTATATGATGTTGTCCAAACCGAAGGACTTAAAAAATGATTGTGGTGTACATTTATCAAGTAATAATCTACAGCTGACGGCCAGGAAGCAATACCGTACATATGCAACCATAATTATTTGTGCTCATCAAGATGACGATATCAGCCACAGTGCCAACATTGAGAACTCCTAGGACTGGAACAGTATAGCTAGATGTAGAGCAAATATACTTGCATTACATAGTATTACATAGCATTTGCAGCACATTCGGCCCAAAGGTCCATGCCAGTGTTTATGCTGCACATGAGCATCCTCCCACCCTTTTCCATCTATTCTTTTCTCTTTCATGTGCTTATCTAGCTTCCCCTTAAATACTATGCTATTCGCCCGAACCATTCCTTATGGTAGAGAGTTCCACATTCTAACCACTCTCTGGGTAAAGAAGTTTCTCCTGAATTCCCTATTGGATTTATTAGTGACTATCTTATATTTATGGCCCCTAGTTCAGGTCTCGTCTACAAGTGGAACCATCTTCTCTACGTCTACCCTATCAAACCCTTTCATAATCTTAAAGACCTCTATCAGGTTATCCCTCAGTCTTCTCTTTTCTAGAGAAAAGAGCCCTAGCCTGTTTAATCTTTCCTGACAGATATAACCTCTCGTTCTGGTATCATTCTAGTAAATCTTTTTTGCACCTTCTTCAGTTCCGCTATATCCTTTTTATGATATGGAGACCAGAACTGCTCACAGTATTCCATGTGTTCCGACCAAGGTTCTAGATAAGTTCAACATAATTTCTCTGCGTTTCAATTCTATCCCTCTAGAAATGAATCCCAGTGCTTTGCTTGCTTTTTTTTATGGCCTTATTAACCTGCATCGCTACTTTTAGTGATTTGTTTATCTGTATCCCCAGATCCCTCTGTTCCTCTACCCCATTTAGACACTTAGGGCTGGATTTTGATACTGGGGCGGGTTGGGGTCGTGTCATCCGCATTTCGTGTTATCCACCCGACTGCAATTGGATGTGGGAGATTGATGCAATTTTCACCTAATTGGGCAATTGAGTTCCAGCATGTGGGAACCCATGAACCAATTAGTGGTTTCAGTCTGAAAGTTGCCTCTGATGATGTCATCATTGCTGCTGCATTGAAGGTCAGAGACTGCCTGGCCTTTGCTGTGAGAGGACCTGGATGCAAAATGAGCAGCAGGTCTACGAGAGAGAGAGAGAGAAATTTTTTTGCATCCAGGTCCTCTCACAGAAAAGGCCAGGCGGTCTCCGAAGACCTTCAATGCAGCAGCATCAGAGGCGACTTTCAGACCTAATACTACTACTACCTTCATCACATCTCCGTTGTAATAGTGGACCTGTAGCTGATAGTCAGCTATCCAAATGTGCTCCCGCCAGGTTTCACAATCGTGGTTCAGAACAGGTGTGCTTCATGTAGATCAAGGGTTAAAATCACAAAGGCCTTTCAAAATGGCATTATAGAGCCAATTAAGTGCTTGTTAAAGGCCTTAACAGCCTATCCCGCCTCTTAAAGGCGGGACGGAGTCGGGACCAGCAGACACGATTTAATGAAAATTTCGTGGAGGCGGGATGGAGGCGGACTTGTGCCCGCCCACCAGTTTTCGCAATTTTAACCCCCCACACGCCTCCAAACCCGCCTCCACGGGTCAATGAAAATCCAGCCCTTATTTTCCAAGGAGTATGTGGCCTCCTTATTATTCTTACCAAAATGTATTAACTCGCACTTATCCATATTATCTATATTGTCCCAACAAAGATGCACACCTGTACACTGCTCTGTACATTCAGCAAAGATGAGATTCTAATAAATAGGTGTGCCACTTTTCCCATTTCCGACATCAACCATCTGTCAATTCGTGCCATTTAAGGTGCTGTCAGTCCATGCTCATCGGGAATTGGTCTGAGACTGTCCAAACTCAATTCACATAGGGCCCTTACAGCCAGTAAAGAGAGGAAACTTTCATCCCACTCAGATTCCAAAGGCAAGTGTCTAACCCACTTTGATACCTAGTTCCTCCAATAAATAGCAAATAATAACTGGCCTGGATCTGGACGTTGGGGGATGCAGACATAGCTCCCATAATATCATTTTGACTTTCGTATCAGCATTTTAATTTTCAATTCAGAACTCGCTCTCCTTTTGATATTTTTGCCCCTTGTATTTCTCCTCTGCTCTCCAGACGGCAGTGCTTTGTGCTGGGTTAGGTTCTCTGGGCAAGCAACCAGATTCTGCTGGCAGTCAGGTGGCTATTCTGGATTGTAGGTCCTAAACTGCCCATTTAGTTCACTGACTGTTAAGAGTCATAACAAACTAACAAATTTTTAAAGGTGTGCAAAACTCCTGCAGCACTGCTGAAGGCGGGTGGGTCATTTTAAGGACAGGAACGAACGAAAGAACAAATAAAAAGGGAAAGGAAGGAAAAGAACGAAAGGGAAGGAACAAAAGGGAAAGAACAAAGGAATGAAAGGGAAGGAAAAAGAAAAAAGGAAAAGAAAACATGAAAAAGGGAAAGAAAGGAAAGAAAGAATAGGGTAAACCAACCAGTAAGAGTTATAAAGACAATTAGAATGCAGTTGCCTGGGCTCCAAGCGCTGGATTGTCAGGCCTCATGTAGCCTTAGGACTGCAGTTTGGACAACTTGATATAAAACACAATAGCTGGAAAATTCTTTCTCTCACTGTGCCACCGTTATTTTACTGGAAGTGCGGTGGAAACCTCGCTTATGTGCGTTAAATGGAGGTTCCGGCAAAGTAACACCAGTGGAGCAAGAGCGGCTCCGAGGAATTTCCCGGCCAATACATTATTCCTCTACTAAAATGTGTCTCTTTGAGGCAACAAAATCCAAGTGCTGTTAAGGAAACACTGGGTGAATTCATACATATATCAATTAAGAAGCTGCAGACATTCGGTCTCTGGTACTGTGTGTTGCTGGGGAGTTCTTTTGTTTCTTTAAATGTTTTTTACATTGCATGAGACTTGCGCTAGTGCCATCAGTTTTTGAAGCATGGATCGCAGCGAAACATGCAGTGCTTATTGCTCTCATTGACAGGGAAACCATACAAACCTTACAATCATTCACTGAAAATCCAACAGAGAAGCACCACTGCTAAACCTTCAGTGCAAAACCTAACACTCCAACTGGATCTTTATCCACTGGTGGAATGTTGGAAATTGGAGGATATTGACTTGTATAAGGTATGGTTTATATTCTGTTTACTCCAATTCCCATAGGAGCACACACAGTTCAGAAACTCACCTGAAACCCTTTGAGTGTTACTGCATAGCCTCACTGCTCTGTAAATTCTTCTCATACCTCTACACTGCTCTGGATCTGCTTTTCATACCTGTACACTGCACTGTATACACTTTTCATACCTGTACACTGCTCTCTTGTCAGACTCCAGCTGTGCTTGAGGGTCAAGTGGTACAGTGGCTACAGGGGTGGCAGCCGCAGAGGATGATGGGATATGCACTGGCTGCGTCTTGGTGGTCTGCTGCGCCGTGGCTGTCATCTGTGGAGGACGAAAGATAATAAAGCTTTACGATGGTACTTGACCTCAGCGAAACCATCTTAGAAATAGTTTGAAGGGTTTGTTCGTTTTGACTGGAGTCCCTTAGCTCTCCTGCTCCATTGCACTACACACAGACCTGTTCACTATACAGCCACCTTCGGTGAAGAGGGCAAGTTGGGAAGGGACAATGTTGCACAATTCTTCACAAGGATGGGCAATATCTGTCTTTGGATCACACAGTGATACAATTACAATAGAGCGATTAAACTTTACTACTTCCCAACTACAGTAACCCTGAGTGTAGTGGTCAGACTAAGAATGGAGTAGAGTCTCTATTAACATAAGGACATAAGAATTAGGAGCAGGAGTAGGCCCTTCGAGCCTGCTCCACCATTCAATAAGATCATGGCTGATCTTTGACCTCAACTCCACTTTCCCACCCGATCCCCATATCCTTTGATTCCCCTATGTCCAAAAATCTATCCATCTCAGCCTTGAATATACTCAATGACGCAGCATCCACAGCCCTTTCAGGGAGAGAATTCCTAAAATTCACAACCCTCTGAGTGAGGGAATTCCTCCTCATCTCAGTCTTAAATGGCTGACCACTTATCCTGAGACTATGCCCCCTAGTTCTAGATTCCCCAGCCTATTAATCCCCCTGTCAGCATCTACCCTGTCAATCTCCCTCAGAATCTTAAATGTTTCAAGAGCCGGTGGGTTTCAGCAACAGACTCAGACTGATAAACTGTTTGGGAGGCTGGATTCTGGGATGTGGGCCACTGTTACGACTGTGCTCACGTGGGAGTCAGTTTTGGGGCATTGTTCACCCGCACCAGTCTGAGGCAAGTGCTTCTGTTCCTTAAGCACTTTCATCCCCTGGAAGAATAAGAGAACAAATTTGCTTTTCAGAAAAAAAATCTAGAGCACGTTGCAGGTAAGGGAATAGTTGGGGAGAGTAATGGATTTAAGGGTGGGTTCTTCTGGTAGAGGGTTAGTGACACCAGTTTTGAAAAGGGCAGGAATGGTACCAGTGGGTAGGGAGTAGCTGGTGATGTTGACAAGCAAGGAGCTGAGGAGAGAAAGTGGGGTGGTTCGAAGCTGGGACAGAGTCGAGGGTTTCATCAAGGAGATGAGTTTGCCAAGATTCAAAGGAGACGGGAGAGAAATTACAAAGTGGAGGAGGAGAGGAGCTAAATTTGGAGGAGGCTCAGATGGAACAAAGTTTAGGAGAGGGGAGGGGAGGGGACCAGGTGAATGAGTCAGAGATCGTTGAGTGGTTAGTCTTGATCTTGGAGTCAAAATTAGTTCAAAGGCTCCTCATATTTGGTGTTAGGGTGAGGACTGAGGGTACAAGAGGTCTAAAGTGGCAGGCTATGGTGTAGAAAAGAAGCTTGGTGATGTTTCTGCTTCCCTAAATGATCTTGGAATAACAGGAGGATTTAGCTATAGAGAGGGAGTGGCGACACAGTTTCCGTGGTTGGAACAGACCCGGAATGCACAGTGGGCTATATTTTTTTTGCCTTCCTCCCCTGAAGGTGATTTGCACTGGAGTATGGTTCCACCAACACGGGGAGCCTTGCACAACTGCACAATCTTCGTGCGAGAGCACAGGCAGTGCTATGGAAGGCATCATGGCTGAGCCCAATCCTGCTCTCACTAGGTGCCCAACATACATGGAGAGGTTACTGGATAACAATCAGGTGGGGAACTCTGGCTGGCTTTCTCCTTCTGGGGTAATGAGGCCAACTGTAGCTCCCCAAAAAAACAAAGGGTAGCAGTGAAAGGAAAGGAAAGGAGTGGTGAGAGGTGTCCCACAGGAGTCAATGTTAGGGCCACTCTTATTTACTATATACATAAACAACCTAAATTTAGGAATTAGAGGAAACAATTGGAGGGGTATCACAAATTGCGATAAAGACTGTGAAAGATTGCAGGAGTATATAGGTAGGCTAGCAGAGTGGGCAGATAGGTGGCCGATGCAGTTCAATATGAAGTGGTACATTCTGGAAGAAAGAATATGGAAAGGAAATAACCTCAAATGGTCAGATTTTAAATGGAGCAGAGAAACAGAGAGCCTTAAGCGTGCAGAAACACAGATCATTAAAGATGGCAGCGTAAGTGGATGAGGCCATGAAAAGAAATCAAAGTAGACTTCTTGGTTTTTGCATCTAAAAGCAAGTAGTTAATCTTGAACTAGCATAAGACCGCAGCACTGCACAGAAATCGAACGCAAGACCTTCTGATCTGTATGGTTTAATACCACAGATACCAATGCCTTTACTCAGTAGGTCTTTGGGGCCAATAATTGTTAAATGGATGACACATGGTGTATCTCTAAATGTTTACAGTTCACTTTCTGAACTGCATTCAATCATAAAAGATAACCAATTGCAGCTTAGAACAATAGTGGAAGGGCATCGAAAGCACCCTGTGATATTTAACACAAGTGGGCTTCAATTCATTTACTGACACCTCGAAAGATCCCTGGGAATGGGGTGACAATTCAGTCGCTGAACACCGGAGACATAGCACAGGAGGAGTTTTAACAGTGTAACTCACCCAATCTAACTTGTTGCAGGGGCATTTTTGTTTATATATGTCTCTGGATCTGCCGTCAAGACTGCCTGCCGTGTGGATCTAGTCGACCTGCCAGCAACCAGCAGCAGACTTCAAATAAAAACAGAAAATGCTGGAAATACTCAGCAAGTCAGGAAGCATCTGTGGAGTGAGAAACAGAGTTAACGTTTCAGATCGATGACCTCAGAACTGATAAAAGGTCATTGACCTGAAACGTTAACTCTGTTTCTCCCTTCATAGATGCTGCCTGACCTGCTGAGTATTTCCAGCATTTTCTGCTTTTATTTCCGATTTCCAGCATCTGCAGTATTTTGCATTTGTAGCAGACTTCAAATGCTAGATCGGGAGAGTGTCACAGACAGGTTGTCACAGTACCACTCCACACAGAGCAGCAAGCCGTGAGGCAAAGGTCGATTAACTGTGCTTTACCTGACTTGGGAGCCTGGATTCCAATTCTCAGTGGAAAAAGAAAAGTAAATAAAGTGTTCTATTTCGCAGCCCTTCACAAAGTACAGCGACAAATAGAGGTGCAAAAAGAACTTCCCCAACAGTTCTATGTAAACGAAAGATGACATAGTTCTACTTCATGACCCTGACCAACAGCCAGCATGCTCATGCAAATGCTAACGCTCACTCTGAATAAAGCCACTGTTCTCAGGCTGCAGTGAACACTAGAGATCTAATAACTTCTGACGCAGTGCATGTGTCAGTTGGCAGAGAAAATATGGCCCTTTTAAGATGAATATAAAAGCTCTTGAACAGTCCTTTGTAGTTTCATTATATCTCTGCTCTAATCCTGCCCCCTCCGCCCCAGGACCAGAGACATTGCTCCAAGCCAGCCCCCTCCGCCCCAGGACCAGAGACATTGCTCCATGCCAGCCCCCTCCGCCCCTGGACCAGAGACATTGCTCCAAGCTAGCCCCCTCTGCCCCAAGAGCAGGCACTCTGCTCCAAGCCAGCCCCCTCTGCCCCAAGAGCGGGCACTCTGCTCCAAGCCAGCCCCCTCTGCCCCAAGACCGGGCACTCTGCTCCAAGCCAGCCCCCTCTGCCCCAAGAGCGGGCACTCTGCTCCAAGCCAGCCCCCTCTGCCCCAAGAGCAGGCACTCTGCTCCAAGCCAGCCCCCTCTGCCCCAAGACCGGGCACTCTGCTCCAAGCCAGCCCCCTCTGCCCCAAGAGCAGGCACTCTGCTCCAAGCCAGCCCCCTCTGCCCCAAGAGCAGGCACTCTGCTCCAAGCCAGCCCCCTCTGCCCCAAGAGCGGGCACTCTGCTCTCTGAGACACTTTTGGAACTGAAGGAACTGTCATCCAACAAATAGCTTGTCTGACAGAACAGGCACTTGGTACGGACGATTTGGCGGGCAATGAAAAGGAGAGCTGTTGTGTTACCTGACACAAGGGAAAAGCTTCACTCCTTCCTCCTCCCATTTCCCCCCCTAGGGGACTCTTGCTGAATTTTGATCTCAATCCCATTTTATTAAACAGTCAATTTGTTTCTCAAGGGAGTGACAAGGATAAGGTTGCTTGGTCCATTATCAGCTCTTTCAAAAGCCATAAATTCTTAATCCCTGCTTCAGTGTGAATTAAATTGGGCTCTTCACACTCAACTAACTCCATTCTACATTCCTTTGTACTTCCAGCTCTTAAATCTCCACAGGTTTTTAAGTTTTATTTGGTCCTCTCGCACTCACCTACTACAGATACCAGCCTCCCCAGGGACCTCTATAGAAGCTTAGTTGTCCTGGTATCAAGCCTGTGGAAATGACTGACAGCCACTGTCTGTTATAAATCCCTCTGCCACAAATCCTCAAGGACAGAATTTATGCGCGAAGAACAAAGAAGCTTAATTTAAGACATTATAATTTATTTTCATTCCCCTGATCACCGGGCAAATCAGAGCAGCAGCAGATTGTTAATGAGTGGGTGCTTGATGAGTCTATTTGTCTCAATATGTACTGTAGAACTCTGACAAGATAAATCTGCACCCTCTGTGTTATTATGTTAAATGTACTCTTGTGCCAGCTCCCAGGGCGTCTCAGGTGGTAAGTTCATTGCCCCGGGTGGCATTGAGCCACGCACAGACCAATAACGCCCCAGGTTCGATCCCTGGTCTCTGCCAAGTCAGATGATTTCAGTTGTGATAGTGGTAGGGAAGGAAAGAAAAGGATTCCCACTGGTGTCGCAGAGGCCTTCAGGTAAACGAGGATAGGTGGACGGTAGGACCTTGGGCCGGGAGCGGCCGGGAAGGGTGGGCGATCATGTCTCAGTCCGGGGATGGGGAGAACGGAGATGGGAGCAGCCCACATTCTTTTAATGTGGGGTCCGGAGAAGCACTCATGTGAATGTGGAGCTGGGGGGAGCACAAGTGTGGGGGCCTTGCTGCCGGTTAGCGCCACATTGTGATGTGCGAGCTCAGCTCGTGGCGAGTGAAGTGTTAGGTAATGCGAAAATTCGAAACCAAGTCCTGCAAGGCACGCAGGACCCTAATTTACATAAATTATTCTGGCCTTTAAATGTTTCCCACATGTGCTCCTGCCACCAGCGCATGTATCTTATCCAATATGGCAACTTTCGCCATATTGGGAGCTTAGTAGGCTGGTTAAAACGTGTGCTGCAAGGCTGAATTTCTAGGTCAATATGTCCACAAAGCTTTGGAGTATCATTCTTATTCTGTCACTCTTTTGTCTCTCTACTCCTTAACCTCTGTTTTTCTCTCTCTCTCTTTCCTTCTCTCTCTTCCGCATCTTATTTCTCCCCTTTCTCTCCTTCTTCCACTTCTGTCCTACACTCTCTCCTCCTTAACGTCTTTCTCTCCTTTCCACTGCTTCCGTCTCTCCCTCTCTCCTCCACTTCTGGCTCTCTCTTTTGCTCCTCTTTTTCACTTCCGTCACGAGCTCTGTTGCCTGATTCATTTCCACTGATGTCTCTCATTCCCATTTCACTTTATTAGCTGTTTACTGACTTCCTACAGTAAGAGAATGATTAACATCTCAATCTGAGGCCCAAGTTTTTTTTTTAAATGTACCATTTTACTTCAGGATGTCTCTAATTTAAAAGAAATGTGACTGCACAGGATTTGTGTTTTAGTCACTAGCACCCCAAGACTTACTGCATAAAGTAGCTGCTTCTTTTTGTCATTTCTCCTCTTTGATATTTGCAACTTGCTGAAAACAGGGTTTATATATTATTTATTGATCCTCTGCATGATACTTGTCTTGGAACTAGCCACAGGCCTTTCATTCAAAGAGACAGGGAGCTGTTAGGAGTTGTTGCTCGAAGAGGTTTGATCTAAAAGTGGAAGATGCAGCTCACGCAAAGCTGTTTAGACACAAACTCCAAAGTGAACCACAAACAAAATGACAACCGTCGCAGAAGGGACTGGGTGGGTGAGTGGTGGTGGGGGCACTTTAGCATTTACCAATTGGGTGAGATTGTTTGCAAGAGTTCAGAAGGAAAGTTAATCCTCGAGTTCCAGCCTTCATGGAGTATTTCACGATCTTTCCCTGCATATCTAACTGGTTCCCTTGTACTGAATAATTACTGAATACCCATGTAACAAAAACTTGCTTAATTGTATTAGTATTCACAATTATTTTGTTTTTCAGCAACTTAAATGTTGCATGTGAATCAGATAGTTTCTAACTGCAGTTCCTTTTTTACCAAATTCATATGAAAACTGAAGACAACGCAGGCAAATTCCGCATACCCCATACAAAGTAACCAGCCACACCAATGCACTGAAGTGTAAATAAGTTTAAAAATAAACCGGCTCCTAATGTGGAAAGAGTTGATGTGCCACAGCATTGATTTCGAAGTCTGTGTCAAGTGAGCATCATTTAATGTGCACGTTGTCTCACCGTGATCCTGGTAACGTCAGCAGATACTATATTCAACGTCCAGGTGGCAAACCAAAGTTTCTGATACTCATTTCCTTTTTCAGTAGTAGTCACAACTCACTGTGCCCCACAGTTTCAGAACCAATGGACTAAAGTACTCCTTGTACACTCCCACTCTACAGAACCCCAATGGATGAGACCTCTTCCCATTCTCTCTCATTCATCCTCAACCCAATTAACCCAACCTTTACCCATTCACTCCCATTCTACATGAACACAATTAACCCAACCTTGTCCCATTCACTCCCATTCTACATGAACACAATTAACCCAACCTTTACCTATTCACTCCTATTCTACATGATTTGATTTAACCCAACCTTGTCCCATTCACTCCCATTCTACATGAACACAATTAACCCAACCTTGTCCCATTCACTCCCATTCTACATGAACACAATTAACCCAACCTTTACCTATTCACTCCTATTCTACATGATTTGATTTAACCCAACCTTGTCCCATTCACGCCCATTCTATGCAAATTTAATTAACCCAACCATTTCCCAATACTTAGAATTCTTAATCCAAGCATAAAATGTTTACCAATTCTTAAAGTTAAAGGGTAACGTGATCTTCAAGATTATATAGGGTTACGATAATGTAAATAGTGGTAGATTGTTTCCATTGATCGGCAAGACGGTAACGATAGGGCACAAATTTAAGGTGATCAAACAAAGAATAAAAGGGGAGGTTACAAAAGAATTCTCTATACAGACGGTTATTGAAGCAGAATTCATAAGTTTCTTTTAAAAAGTAATTCGATAGTTATTTGAAAAAGAGGAATATTAATGGGAATGAGCACCAGAACAGACTTGATGGGCCCAATGGCCTGTTTCTGTGTTGCGACATCCTGAGGATCCATTTTAAGTTTCGATGGTCGGAGACTTTTACATAATGAATACTTTCCTCAGGTTCCGTTACGCACGGAGCAAGGCCCTGAGCAGCAGCACAAATAATAAAAAAGGGTTTAGAAAAAAAAAAGGCAGAGTCCTGAACTAAACCACAAAGCATGGAATATCTCACAAAATTATTTTTTAATAACTAGAATTCCACTGGGTAGACAACCAACAGACCTTATCCTTGGAATTACTTCAAGTCTACCTGTACTGCAGGCTATTAAGTCTGTACTGTAAGGAGCTGGCAACATTTTTCTGCTATTTCCCCCACTTCCATATGACAATACTGAAAAAGTATGTGGATGAGATCCAAATTTTAAAATTAATTTCAGGGCTCTCAATCTCAGAATTGCATCAAGTATTCTCAGGATGAAACCTTAAAGGCTCCACAGTCCTTCCTCTGTTACCACAAACCCACCTGTTGGCTCTCTTGGTACGTTGGCGGGGGCACGCTCTGGGTTGCCATCATGGTCAGTGATGATGCAGGGGACGCATGTTGCATCATGGGATTGCTTCACATCTAGAACCTAGGGAAACAACAGAGATGGTTCTTACAGCTGCTCAGTACATCAGCATGGAGCACTCAGAAGAAAAGGATCTGCTTAGCCAGCTAAAGGCATTGAAGGTCCAATTCCAAGAGTGAATTGCTCAAGTAGAGTAGGATTCATCACAGTTTAATGGTACAAGGCTATTCAGAACTGCCAATAACAACCAGCTGCTAAAAAAAACTGCATCAACTCTGTCCGTCAGAAGTCTGAAGGAATTGGCAGGGCTGCTTCAGATTTGCAGCAGAGTGTATTACTAAAATCTTGGACCATAATAAAGTTTAAATAGGGGGGGAAGGGTAATAAAGGAGGTAGGAGTCAAACTGCCGTGCTCTCAGGTAAGTGCACCATCCTCTGTGCTCTTGGTACAGAGGCAAAAGGAGAGAGAGAGAGAGAGAGTGAACCTCGGATCAATCATCTCCTGATAGCCAGTTAAAAGCACCACTGAACAGTGGTCACCAGACGGCCCTCTCAGCCAGGAGCAATGCACAGAGACTGAAGGAAAAAGAAAAAAGTGTCAGACGCTCCAGTAATTCACAGACGCTGCTCCTGCAAGGGTGTCCCAGTGCGCAATGGTGGATACCAGACCCTTTTTTAAACTCACTCCCTTTCCCTCACATCTACTCAAGATCAGATTTATATAATTACTCTCTTGAACTCTGTCACTACTTTCTGATTGACTGTGTTTTTGTTCCAACTACTCTTCATCATTGGGACTGTCCTGAACTTTTATCCCCGATCCTACAGCCAGGTTTTCCAATGTAAAAATCTCCTGTAAGGCAGCACTCCATAATAATCACACTGGAGCCAGGCCTTTGGACAAGGTCGGTCACAAAAAATAAACTCCTTGCTACATTAACATTCCTACACATTGCTACCACCAAACATAACCGCCATGGTCTACCTGTAAGATCTTCTCCAGTAGTATGCCCCAGAGCATGCGCTCGCTCTACTGCTCCAGTTCTGAAATGCTGCTCGTGCCCATCTCCCTCCCCTTCACCATCAGAGGCCAACCTTTCAGTCACTACACCCCTGCTCTTTGAAACTCTCTCTACAAACCACTTCCCTGCCCTTTCTCCCTTCTTTCAACACGGTGGCATAGTGGTTAGCACTGGTGCCTCACAGCGCCAGGGACCTGGGTTCGAATCTGACCTTGGGTGACTGTCTGTGTGGAGTTTGCACATTCTCCCCGTGTCTGCGTGGGTTTCCTCCGGGTGCTCCGGTTTCCTCCCACAGTCCAAAAATGTGCGGGTTAGGTTGATTTGGCTATGATTAAAAAAAAAAAAAATTGACCCTTAGTGTTAGGTGGGGATTAAATATGTGGGGTTATGGGGATAGGATGGGATATGTTAGGGGGAATTAAATACGTGGAGTTACGGGGGTAGGGTGGGTTGTGTGTACTGTGGGGATTAAAGCAGGGACAGGGTACTGGATTTGGATGATCAGCCATGATCGTATTGAATGGTGGAGCAGGCTCGACGGGCCGAATGGCCTACTCCTGCTCCTAGATTCTATGTTTCTATGTTTCAAAAGCCTCTAACTTCTCCCAGTCTTTCCTATCTCAAAATCAGAGCTCGGCCCGTGAGGAGTGAAATCGGGAAGCACTTCTTCACACAAAGGGTAGTGGAAATTCGGAACTCCCTCCCCCAAAAGACGGTGGACGCTGGGTCAATTGAAATTTTCACGGCTGATTGATAGATTTTTGTTAGGCAAAGGTATGAAGGATATGGAACCAAGGCGGGTAAATAGAGTTAAGATACAGATTAGCCTTGATCTAATTGAATGGCGGAACAGGCTCGAAGGGCTCAATGGCTTACTCCTGTTCCTATGTTTCTATCTCCTGCTCAGTGTCCTCATTTCCCCCCCCCCGCCTCTGATATGTTCTACTTGATGTGCTATTAGAATGCAAGTTAATGATCAACATTTCCTAAAGTATGTCTAAATTCAAGAAATTGGCCTTTGCAAGGGCTGCACTGCAAGCTCTCCTCAGAAAGCTCCTCTTTAACAGGCATCGGTATGTACACCACTAATAACAGCCTTTATCAATGGAATAGGCTAAATGGTACCAATGTGAATTGGAGAAGCCATTAACAGGACTTTCGGTCACAAAAGCGTCAGTGTCGGGCAATCGCGGAACAATGGGGTAAACTGTGCCAGTTAGTGCTACCACCACGGAGCCTCGCTTGTCGGAAGGGCGGATCAGGCACTCGGGTCAGCTTGGCCCTTCTGATATTGAGGTCAATAAAATTAATAACTGTAAATTGGGAAGGCCTCAAATCAGGCTTGCGGCCCTCCATGCCCAATTGCCCTCCTGTCAAGCGAGGCTACCACTGGGATCGCTAACTCATTGCCCGCAATTGGAAACATAAATGTCCCATGCGGCATCAGCCTGATGAGAATCATCTCCAGGGCACTGGTGTGATGAAAATAAGATGGACTTTGGTAGCTCAATGACACAGGCCAAAAACACTAACGCACGGCACCACGTCATCAGTCGCAACTACAATCCCATAATGAGCTCTTGATCTAAGATGATTCCTTTGGTTAGCATCTGGAGGGAAGCTGACTCAGCCGTGCTCACACTACATTGTCTTTTTACCCTTCTCTCTCACAACTGTTGACTCATGTCAGGGTATGGTTCCACAAGTGCCAGCTGCTCGCCAAATCCTCCTTCAAGTGGCCATTCTTCATGCGTGAGCCCAGGCAATCAGCGACACCAGGCTAATCATCATAGGGGACATCAGTGGCAAGTCCAATCATGTTTATCAATAAACCACGCATTTCGCTCTTCACTAATTTTCTTTTCTCCCTCACTCCTTTCACTTGAAGGAACGGACTCTTGCTGTGGTATGGTTTCACAGTAAATGGGCACCCTCTGGTAGTGTATTCCAGTCCTGAACCCAAACAGTGAATGTTCGTAGACTATACCCATTAGAAGAGTCACACTGGAGCCCAACAGAAGCATAGAATGATACAGCACAGAAGGAGGCCATTCGGCCCATCATGACTGTGCCAGCTCTTTGAAAGAGCTATTCAATTAGTCTCATTCTCCTGCTCTTTCCGCATAGCCCGGCAAACTTTTCCTTTTCAAGTATATATCCAATTCCCTTTTGAGAGTTACTACTGAATCTGCTTCCACCACCCTTTTAGGCAGTGCATTGCAGATTATAACAACTCGCTGCGTAAAAAAATTCTCCTCATCTTCCCTCTGGGTCTTTTGCCAATTATCTTAAACCTGTCTTCTTTGGTTACCGACCCTCTTGACAGTGGAAACAGTTTCTCCTTATTTACTCTATCAAAACTCTTCATAACCTTCTCTGCTCTAAGGAAAACAATCCCAGCTTCTCTAGTCTCTCCACATAACTGAAGTCCCTCAGCCCTATCATTATTGTCCTTACTGATGTCTATACATGATAGTGCTCAGGAGCAAGAACCTCAGCTCATCACTACTTTCCATAGCCCAGCGGCACTGAGTCTATCAGTAGCATCACAGAGCTGGGACTGTACGAAAGACCTTCCTGGTTTGTAGGATCTCAGTACCACACAAGGTGCCCAAGTCAGTTTTGTGATAATGAACCTGGTGATGCCTGATGCCACTGTCTTTGGTATTCATCAACCCACACAAACCCTGCAACCCCACATTACACTGCCATGCTGGAACTAAACTGGCAATTACTGAGCTGATTTCTTTTGTTGGTACTGAACTCATTAATCAACTATATTGCACTGCAAATACAAATCAGCAGACAGACCTTTGAGAGTTAACGGAGACTAAAATAATTGGTCCACTCGAGTAAGCAGGGGCCTAAAGAGACAGGTATCTTGGACAGCAGCGTGGCCAGAAGAGATGGCAATAGAACATAGCCACTGCCAGGCACAGCCTCCTGTACAAGGAGTTTCATCTTTGTTCTTGGGGTGTGGACGACACTGGCGAGGCAGTATGTATTGCCCATCCATAGTTGCTCTGAGGGTATTAAAAGCCAACCATATAGTGTGGAGTTACTTGTAGGCCAGACAGGGTAGAATGGCAGCTCTCTTCCCTGGAGGACATTAGTGAACCAGTTGGGTTTTTACAATAAAACGGCAACTAACTTGATCATTTTTTCTGCTGCCAGTCCACAAATTAGCAAAATCTATTCAATTCTATTTCATGGAGTAAATGTCACAAAACAAAAAGTAATTGTTAAAAATTATTTTAAAAATGTTTCAATATCAGCCATGTCTGTAAAAGCAGCAGTGGGTGTATCTGCAATTATTTTAACATCTTGTTTTGCTGCATAAACTTTCTCAGTGGCTTTGGAAGCTCTGTGATGGTAAAATTATTTCACTATCTGTCAAGAGAGAGGGTAGCCATGTTTCTTTGGCTGCTGCTGCCTTCACTTTCAGCATTACTTCCATTCAGTTTTGACACGTGCAAAAATCCATCACCATGCTGAAGAATGTCCTTTCAAGCAAAGGGGAAATCCACACAGGTAGAGTTTCTATTTGCTTGCTATGAAGTCCATGCTCTCTTCACCATAGGGCCACCCCCCCACTTACCCAAGTCCAGCAAGCTCAGGCATAGGTTGACAAGAGCCAAGGTTTAGGGACCCCTAGTGTGTGCAGGGATGCTGTTGGAGTTTAAAGCAGTACTACAGTTTTCGTATGATGGGGAAAGCTTACAATGGGATGTCTAGTTTGGCTATCCATTCGATGGCCTCCTGAGATACTGAGTGGAGAAATATGGTGCCTCCCGCAACAGATCTTAGTGGACACGTTGATATGATGTGTTCCATGATCTGAGACTCATGGCCACATGTTTGTCTATCTTGAGTCCCATTATTTTCTCCATTACCATTTGTTAAAGCAGTGAAAATTATGTAGCCCATTGACAGAGAACACCAGCAAGCATCCCACAGTTTTTCCAGCCAGGACCATCCTACGTATTAGGGCACTGGATTGCACTGTTTTCTCAGCCAAGCTCCATTAATAAGCCTGTAAGCCAGGCCGGCTGGTCAATCATCAACACTACCTTGGAATACTACAGACCTCCTGACTCAGATATCAGACTCCCGAGTCAGATACAAAGGATTAACTCAATTCCAATCTACCGTCACTGACAGTGTCATTTTAGAGCTAAATCAGCCCCAGCGACCCTGCTTAACTCCACGCCTAAAGAGAATGATCAATGCTTGATACTCTTACTTAACAAAAAATCTCTCGATCTCAGTCTTGAAAGCTTCAATTGTCCCAGCAGCCACAGCCTTTTGGGAGAGAATTCCGCATTTCTACTAATTGTGTGAAAAATTGCTGCCTGATTTCCTAGCTCTAACTTTAGGATTATGCCCCATTGTTCTGGATTCCCTCACCAGAGGAAATAGCTTCTCTGTATCTACCCTCAATGTTCTAAACCGAAGGGAATGCAAACCAAGTTTATCCAACCTGCCCTTACAATCTAACCCTTTAAGCCCCGGTACCATTCTGATGAATCTGCGCTGCATCCCCTCGGAGGTCAATACATCCTTCCAGAGGTGTGGTGCCCAAAACTAAACGCACAATTCCAGATGGAGTCTGACCAAGGCTCTGTACAACTGAAACTTCACTTCCTCATTTTTGTATTCCAAACCCTCAAGATAAAGGCCAACATTCCATTAGCCTTGTTGATTGCTTTTTGTGCCTGTGCACTAGCTTTTTGTGATTTGTGTACATGGACACCTAAATCATTTGCTCCTCCACAGCTCTTAACCTCTCACCCTTAAGAAAATATTATGATTTGTCTTTCTTGGATCCAAAGTGGATGACCTCACACTTCCCCAGATTGACCTCCATCTGCTACAGTTTTGCCAACTCACTTAGTCTGTCTATGTCCCTTTGCAATTTCCTACTCCTGTCTTCACAATTTACTGTGCCTCCTAACTTAGTGTCAACTGCAAACTTGGATATACAACTCTTTATTCCTTCATCCAAGTCATTAATATATATGATGAAAAGCTGAGGGCCCAGTACAGATCCATGGCGAACACCACTTGTCAACTCCTGCCAATCAGAGAACGTTCCTTTTATCCCTACTCTGTCTCATATCTCTTGAAACTGATAAAAGATAAAATTGAACAGTTAGCCATGTTCTCCCAGAGCTTTCAGTTTCTTCAGGAGGACTGCATGAAGCACTAGGTTGAAAGCCTTATGAAAGGCAATGAAAGTGGGTTTCCGAGCCTTATGAATTTTCGCAATCTGATATAAAGTGCCCTACATCCTCTTAACACAACACTGAAATCCAGCTTGTTCCTATTTGATTACTTGGCAGGTCTCCAAAGCATCAGCCACATATACTGCAAGAATCCCATCTTAAGAGCCACTGACATCAGTGAGATTCCTTGGTAGTTGCAGATGGTCTGAAAACAGAATTATATTCTGAAATGTTGAAGAGATTCCCATTCCCGGTCCTCAGAAGAGCGGCTACAAGTTGCGTTAGTGATCTTGAAAGTCATTACCGTTCTCCCACACCCCCATCCCCACCAAGAGCAGCCTGCAGAAAGTGAAGACCACCAGCAAGATTCTGATTTGTAGTTCTGTTATCCAGGTACCCACCCGGACACCAACATATTCTATTTATCATGTCATAGTGCGAATCTGTTGCGTGTTTCAGCAGTTAAGTTGATGGCAGATTAGTATGGTAACTGGTGTGTCACTGCACTGCTGAGTACAGGACCCCTACTGTTACACAATATCTCAATGTGCATTAAGCACAGCTCGAAATTGGTGTAATTTCATGTTTTCAAAGGCACAATTTTCTTTCAGAAACCTCTCCACTCTGGTCCCTAGCCAAACATTTATTTGTGCTTATTAAGGTGAGGTGTCACATTAGTGCTGGGGAATGGAAGGCTTCCCATTTCTGACACCCAGTGTCAGCATCAAGCACTCCAGGCCAGGTACTTCCTTTTACTCTGCCCCAACATACCCCAGTTCTAACCTCAGAAGAGCACCCCCCTGACTGCATTGCTGTAACATTTCTTCCATTTCCCGCACCAACCATTTGGGGGTGAGATCGCCAGTTCGTGCTGAATTCACAGTTTTGTGCTACAGGCCCGTGCTCATTAAGAACTGGATTCAGATTGTCCGTGCTCATTTAACAAAGGACCCTTACAGCCAGCAGACAGAGGACACTTTCATCCCATCAGTCTGGGCAAGATATAAACCCAGGTCCCTGAGATGAAAGTCTAGCACTCAAAGCATTGTTACACCCAGTTCCCCCCACGTATACCGAGATTTTAAAGAATGCTGTAATGCATACAATGTGGAAAATAGTTGAATGTCCAGTCATTAACTAAACGCTACTCCTTCAATATGACAGTCAACATAGCAACCGACAATCCAGTTTTACACATGCTCATTCTAGCTCAGTGAACTGCTCTACTGAACACCCAATATCAGTATTTCAGATTAGATGATAAACCGAGGCCCCGTAGCTCTCTCAAGTAGACGTCAAAGATCCCATGCCACTATTTCGAAGAAGTGCAGGAGAGTTCTCCTGGTGCCTTGGCCAATATTTATCCTTCAACCAACATTAAAAGCAGATTATCTGGTCATTATCTCATTGCTGTTTGTCAGAGCTTTCTGTGCACAAACTGGCTGTCCAGTTTCCTACATTACAACAGTGACTACACTTCAACAGTATTTAATTGGCTGTAAACCACTTTGGGACGTCCTGAAGTAGTGAAAGGAGCTATATAAATGCAAGTTCTTTCTTTTTTCCTTCTTTTAATACTCTCTATGGTCTAGCTTTCAATGCAGCCCAGCAACTTTTATCCTGTATTTTATAGGAATTTTGTCAAAAGCTCATCTCTTAATTATCGGCATACGGTTAAAGGAGCGAAAGGTGCACTGCTGGGAATAGTCTTCCTGGGCTTTTCCTCTAATATGACCAACATGCTTCATTGCTACAAAGACCTCCAGCTAGCCGCTCGCCCAAAAACTGCTGAATCTCATCTTTTGGAGACTCTGGGCACCCCAGCTCTAACCACGGCTGGTATTCAGTGCGGGGGTTGGGGGGGGCGGTGGAAAGAGTCTACGCTCTGCCACTTGGCTGATTGCATCAGCTCAGCAGTGGTCTATTTATTATTCAACACATTGCACAAATCACTCACAATTTTTGGCACTTTCTTAAAGTTACACAAATGGGATGATGGGAAAAGGGCGATAGTAGTTTCAAATTTCTTAAATAAACAAGAGAGTGTCACTTGGAGTAGCTGAGTCTACAAGGAAGCATTTTCCCACTAAAATACACCATCTAGGAGATATTCCCTTTCCAGTTTCCAATTTCCTGTTGTGAAAACATAACACAGGATTAAGAGTGCCCAGGCCCCTGACTGTTTTCAGTATGAACTATTACTGTGTCACAGGGGAAGCAATGGGAAATGTAGCATTAAAGTTGTTTGAAGTAGGGCAAAGCCACCCGTCTAGTAGCCAAATTTAAAGCAGGAAAGGTTAGACCACAGGACAAGCATGTATTCAGACAGCTGAAAGGAGAGATTTAGTATAGTAGACCTTTACTAGAACATCTCAATTCCACCATGAAATTTGGCTTAAAGGTAGCACCCTCTGAGTCAGAAGGCCGTGGGTTCAAGTCTCCAGAGACTTGAGCATAAAAATCGAGGTCGACACTCCAGTGCAGTACTGAGGGAGTGCTGCACTGTCGGAGGTGCTGCCTTCTAGATGAGACATCAAACCTGCCCTATCAGGTGGATGTAAAAGGTCCCAAGGCACTATTTCGAAGAGGAGCAGGGGAGTTCTCCCCGATGCCCTGGCCAATATTTATCCCTCTACCAACCGTTAAAACAGATGAACTGGTCATTATCACACTGTTGTTTGTGGGAGCTTGCTGTGCGCAAATTGGAGCCACTTTTCTTACAACAGTGACTACACTTCAAAAGTACTTAATTGGTTGTACAACACTTTGGGATGTTCTGAGGTCGTGAAAGGTGCTATATAAATGCAAGTCTTTCTTTCTTTATAAACTCACCTTTAATAAGCATTACCAGGTTATTGCCACAAGTGGCTCAGTTGATAGCACTCTCATCTTGGGAGTCAGAAGGTTGTGGGTTCAAGGCCTAATACAGAATTTAAGCACCTAGGCTAGCATCTCAGTGCTGTATTGAGGGTGTGCCGCATTGTCAGAGCAGCCGTTTTTCAGATTAGAATTGAAAACCGAGGGTCCCATCCACCTTCATGCAAAATTGGCTACTGCATTCACCTGCACAGCAACAGTAACTGTACATTAAAAAAAAAGTTATTCAATAGATGTGAAGCAACTCGGGATGTCGAGCGATGTTATGGGGTGATATATGAATGCAAATTCTTTCGCTCTTTTCATTATCTGTGAAACAGAGAAGTCACTGAAATATATCCTGCACTAGTGAAGCTATACCCCAGCGGGAGTCAGTACCGTCAGGGAAGGAGGGAGGGAGGGAGCGGCGGGGGGGGGGGGCGGGGCAGAATCCGGACAGGGAGCAGAAAACTGGCAATTCATTGGAAACAAAAGCGGTAATGAAGAAAGACAGACTTGCATTTATACAGCGCTTTTCACAACCTCGGAGTCCCAAAGCGTTTTTTAGCCAATGAAGTACTTTTTGAAGTGTAGTCACTGTTGTAATGTGGGAAACGCGGCAGCCAAATTGCGCACAGCAAGCTCCCACAAACAGTAATGTGATAATGACCAGATAATCTGTTTTAGTGATGTTGGAAGAGCTAGATACAAGTATGGTATAGAACACTGCTTCTGCGATGATGAAAATGTTATCCTTTTGTTCCAGGCTGCACTATGAAACTTGTCTATTCACCAAGCTTTCCAAAATTAAAAAAAGACCTATAAGAAATCTTCAAAAATCCTCTCTCACTGAATGGTGTCAGCTGTTCCACAAAACAAAGTGATTTCTTCCCCCGATATTCTCCCCTCCTGACCCGTGCTGGGGTAAAAATCCCCAGCAGTACCTTACCCAACAGAGAGCGAGTGTCAGCATGCTATTCACTTATAGGGAGAGTCACAGCCATGTCCAATCCTATCCAAACAAGCGTACACTTTCCTGCAGGGGTCACTGGAGAACTGTGAGGTGAGAAGCTCACCACAGCCGAAATGTGATGGCACTGTCACCGATACCCTGGCTGATATTAGCTGACTCGGTACAACCACAGATTGAACCAGGGAGCTTGCTGGCCAGTGTGGCCGAAGACCATTACACAGGAACAGGCGTCTGCCATTCAGCCCCTCGAGCCCATTAGGAACATCGGAATAGGAGTCGGCCATTCAGCCCCTTGAGCCCGTTAGGAATATAGGAACAGAAGTAGGCTTAAGCCCCTCGAGCCCTGGGAACATCGGAACAGGAATAGGCCATTCAGCCTCTTGAGCCTGTTCCACCATTCAATCAGATCATGGCTGATCTGTACCTCAATTGCTTTTACCATTCAAGTGGTGCATTGAACTGAGTCAACAGCAAGATTATAATTGTCTTTTTTAACCAGTTGAAAACATACTACAAGTGTTAGAATTACAACACATCAGAGACAGCAGTGAAATATGGCAATGTTTCCAGTTATGAAGCCAAGCATAAACCACCAGTGCCTACATCCCTAGCGAGCTATCCATTCAACCACATCAGTGGAACCATTCATCACATCACACTGCAGGCCTGACACATACTTTATAAAATCACACGCACTTTATAGCTCCCATTACTGGAAAAACCCAATAAAAATGTCTAACGGATGAGGTGAATGGCCCTCATTGCTCTCTGACACACTGCGTGGTTTTGTACTGAGCCAAACAGATCTGAAGATCCCAGGTTCAGTTCCTGTGTTGAGTTAGCTGATATCAGCCTGGGTGATGGCAATATTGGCTTCAACACATCTGAACTAAGAAGGGTGGGGAGGGGGGAAAACAGCACAGTGACCCCTGCTAGAAACATGTACGTGTGGACAGCAGGTGAGGACAGGATCAGGTGCGGTTGTAATACCCTCCCACCTTTGAAAAGCCTAGTGACAGTCTCCATGCAGCAGAGCTGACCAGTGTGCACCTGCACCAATGCCCATTTTACACACTTCTCAAGCAGTTAGAAAGAAAGAATTTGCATTTATACAGTGCCTTTTACGACCTCAGGACGTCCCAAAGCACTCTACAGCCACTGAAGTACTTTTGAAGTGTAGTCACTGTTGTAATGTAGGAAACACAGCAGTCAATTTGCAAGCAGCCAGGTCCCACAAACAGCAATGAGATAATGACAAGATAATTAGTTTTTTTTTTAGTGATAATGGTTGAGGGATAAATATTGGCCAGGGCACCAAGGAGAACTCCCCTGCTCCTCTTCAAAATTGTACCACAAAATCTTTTCCGGATTAACATCTCACCCGAAAGATGGCACCTCCGACAGTGCAGCACTCCCTCAGTACTGCACTGAGGTGTCAGCTTAGATTATGTGCTCGTCTCTGGAGTGGAACTTGAAGCCACAACCTTCTGGCTCAGATGTGAGAGTGCTACCCACTGAGCCACGGTTGACATGGCAGTGAGCTACTTACTCAGCAGACCTTCCAAGCAAGCTATAAATACGCGTGAGAAACAGGATGAACTGTCCCAGATCACAAGGCAGCCACAAACCAAGGTCGTGAATTGCTGAACGCATCAACATCGAATCACAGAATGTTACAGTGCCAAAACTGGCCATCAATCTGCATTGGGGTTTTTCTCCTCACAGTCCACCTAATTTAATCCCACTCATCGGGATGCTCCTCATATCCTTTAATATTCCTCTTTTTCAAGCAACTATCTAATCACCCTTTAAAAGTGCTCATGTACTTCAAAATAGTTTATGGCAAAGAATTCCACATTTTTTTCCACTTGTTCTTGGGATGTGGGCGACACTGGCAAGGCCACATTTTACTGCCCATGCCTAGTATCCCTGAACTGAGTGGACTGTGAGGTCATTTCAGAGGGTATTAAGAATCCACTGCAGTGTAGGATTAGAGTCACACGTAGGTCAGACTGGGTAGGTGTGGCAGTTTCCCCTTCCCTGAAGGGCATTAGTCAACTAGTGTGATTTTTACAACAATCTAGCAGTTTTCCCAGTCGTTTTGTTTCAGGTACAATTCCACAGATTGCAATATTTATTGAATTCAATCTCAATGGTGGGATTTGAACTCTCAAATTCTAGGTTGTTGGTCCAGTATCAGAATCAATTCTAGGTATTTTAAAGGGGTTCAGCAGTTATGGGCACAGCATTTACCACTCCCATCAGACTTCCCCCTTCAAACAACTCGGTCACCTTGCCTCAATATGAGTGCATCATTGTACTCTCTAGGTAAGTGTACATTTTCATGCACAATTTTGAGATTTTGGTCACAAACCATCTGCACATTGAGGGAATGGAAACCTTTCCCATTCAGATAAGGTCCTGGACTGGGAGGAGCTGAACGAATGGCAATGTTGATAATGTACCTACTATGTAGGGAAACTGGCCAGATGTTAGAAGCTAACCTGCCTTGGGTCCTGCTGTCCACTGTTCCTTCTGACTCACTGAACCTACGTAGACAACTTTAGTTACATCACAAATACAGGCGAGTTTTGTTAAGTCTGCGGCCAGTGCCTGTAAACTACCGTAGGTATAGAAATTCAGGGCAGCGGCTACCTCGACTTCTACTGACTGTACTGTTGCCCAAGTTGACCTTGGCACCAGATCGCCCAACTGCAAGATAGCTTCTTTGCTCAGCCTGAGCCTCATCGGGCATTGCTCTTCGGGAGCTCTAGGTAGCTGTGCCTTGTATGGAAAGGTCAGGGGCTGAGATAACTGGTATGCACTCGACACTTGCTTCCTGCAGTCTGCATTATCTGCTATTCTACAATGTCACAACCCACAATTGGCCCTGTCCATTCACTGCACAGGAAACACACACAGGATGGCTGGCCACTAATCTTTGAAGCACCCAAGGGTGGTCTGGGTGACTTGTCTTCCCATATAGGAGTGTCTAGCCCCCACAGTGGCAAGGCTGAGATCAGGAACTTGCCATGGGCAAACCCATGTCCCACGGCACAGCGCGTTGTAATCCCAGTGGACAGAAGTGTCACATTCCCCTAGTAGGTATGTTGTGGCACTCTGATCCCATTCTGCTTTATAACACTCATCACTAGGTAGCCTGCATTAAAGCCACTTTTATATAGTTCATCTGCAGGAGACAGCAATTCCACAGATAAAAAGGTAGTGCAATGCTTCGAGCAGACAGGGTAAAGCGACCACAATCAGCGGTAAAAGGATCAGTTAAGCAAGGCTCAACAAGTAAAAAAAAAAATGAAACGGGCTGGAGGGTGGAGAGATCGAGATACAGACTGTGCTCAGGAACTATTTAAATTGTTGAGATCAGCAAGTAAATAGAAATGAAACAAAAGCTCTGCCTAACATCTCAGGTAGCAAGTACTGTAGGCAGCTGAGCTATACGAACCAGAAAGGTCCCAGGTTTGATTGAATTAGCTGATTTTAGCCAGGGTAACTGTGGGACAACTATGATTAGCCTTAGCACCTCTGGGTTCCCACACCGGACGACCATAATGTCCGCTCAGTTGGACAGTGTTCACGTGTGGATGTTGGGTGAGGATAGGATCGCTTGGACTGTGAGGGCCCCCACCATCAAATGGTCTGTCTGATGCTCACCTTCCAGGTCCAGCTAATTGGATGAGATACTGGAGGGTGTGCAAGGAAGTTGGATGTTCCAAATTTGGTACAGCACCTTTGTGGGGGGGAACGGTGGGTGGTGCAATTGGAGGGGGTCAGAGAGGAGAAAATAAACAGTTTCTCAAATAGAGACAAAAGAAAGCCTACAGAGACACGCCTGACAGTAATCACAGATGTGGAGATGCCGGTGTTGGACTGGGGTGGACAAATGTGAGAAGTCGCACAACACCAGGTTATAGTCCAACAGCTTTATTTGAAATCACAAGCTTTCGGAGCGCAGCGCTCCGAAAGCTTGTGATTTCAAATAAAGCTGTTGGACTATAACCTGGTGTTGTGCGACTTCTCACAGTAATCACAGAGAGAGAGAGCCCAAAGGAATCTGTGCTTGTGGTTACAGTGTCTGGATCATTGACTCGGAATCCAGGAACACGCGCTTCTACATATACTGGTCCTGGAAAACGATTTATGACCCCTGGATTAGGAAAACCTAGAGAATCTGTACCTGGAACACATAGGTCTCCTGTAAAACTGCCCAAATATCATTACAAGAAGTGCAGTTACTGTTTTCAGGGCTGCATCTGTCAACACTTTCCAGCAGTCTGAATTAACCAGTTCAACTCAGACTTAACAAGGCCTCAATATGTCATCACATCAGCCACACAATATCATTATTACAATAATAATTTCCTACTTATTTACTTCGAATATTGAACATGACATCAATAATAAAACTGCTCATTGAGTCATTCCAGATTATACGCAGGAGACCTGATTCAAGTACTCCGCTGCTCCCTTCCAAAGTTTCTCTCCTCCTCTCCTGAAGCCACCAGCTCTCACTGGGATATAGCTCCACCGGCACCAGCAGCCCCTCACCTAAGAGGCCACTCTTCCATGCGCGAGCCTCGGCAGCAAGTGTGGGCAGGCTAGATCATCATGGGCGGGCATCAAGACCGAGGCCGAGCCCGGTCCTGGTCTCACTGCAACGTCGGCAATCTACATGCTTCTCTAATTCTGGCCTTTTTACGCATCTCCCGATTTTCATCGCTCCACCATTGGCAACCGTACCTTCAGCTGCCTAGGCCCCAAGCTCTGGAGTTTCCTGCCTAAACCTCTCTGGCTCTCTAACTTTCCCTCCCCTCAAACCCTACCTCTGTGACCATCATCTGTCCTAAAATTTCCTTATGTGGCTCGGTGCCAAATTATGCTTGACTATGCTCCTGTTAAAGGCACTATATAAATACAAGTTGTTATTGTTGTTGCTTTTCAGCTTGGTTGGGGAGTGGAGGGGGGGATCACCACACAGGGATCAGGAGTGGCCGAAGAAAGCTGTGACTACTCTGTCGGAAAGGCTTTTGGTTCCATTTGGAGCTTGGGAATCAGCGTTCATTTCTGACTGACACGGGACTGGCAAAATAACTGGTAGACCTACCTTTTGGTACTTGGAAAGTTAACTCCATTCAGGCTGTCTACAACAGTTACTGAGCAGTTAATAATGTTGAACTGACAGCTCCAATCTGTTACACCAGAGGGTAAGGGGAGGGAAGGGGAGAGTACCTTTGATAATGTGCTAGAATGCCCCACAAGGTGTCTCAGGAGTGGGGAAAAGTGAATCTACGCCCGTGATCCCCATACTTCGAAACTGCCCGTCCCTATTGCGTCACTGCAGAGAAGGCCTGGACAGAGGCCCAACGCCTCTCCACAGGAGAAAATAAAATCAATGTCGAGTCATCCCTGAGCTACTCTTCCCTCCTTCCTTGTGGCCGTATTCACAGGGCATTGCTGGAGGCCAACAGTGGAGTAGCTGCCCTCTTGAGCACAGTTAGTGCATAGTGCCGTGAGAATATAGAAAGGGGGAACAAAATAACCGGGAAAAAATTGGGCTTTCCTAACCTCACAAACCAGAACTATTGGCAATTTTTAAGCTGCGTTGATGTTTAGAATCACACAGCACCGAAGGCGGCCATTCGGCCCATCATGCAAGTGAAAGAGCTATCCAATTAGTCCAACTCGCCTGCTCCTTTCCCATAGCCCTGCAAATTTTTCCTTTTCAAGTTATATCCAATTCCCTAAGGGGATTTAACGGGCAAAAAAGTAGCTCCATATTACATTAACTGCTTGCAAGACAAATAATCAGTGCGTTCTGCTGACTTGCAGAAATGAAGTGACTGCCCACAGAGGTCGTTCCTCCTAAAAGCTCACAAACGGAAAATGTCTGCTCTCCCGGGAGTCATTCGAAAAACCCCATCTCTCCCTGAGAGGAACCTTCAGCAGCAGCCAGCCAGAAGACACAAACACTGCTCTCTCTCAGGGTCCAAACCCATTACAGCCACACAAATTTACATTTTTTGGCCACCAGTCTAGACAGATTGGTAGGAGGCAGAAATAACAACAGTAGACTACTTCTGTCGAATATTTGGGGAGATTCCTTCAGCTGAGCTGACAAGCTGATGGGTCTCAGTGTGGGAGCAAGAATCGCATTAAGGTGTAATAAAACAGGCAGTGTTGTAAAGAAAGGCAGCTTTCTCACTCGGAAAATTCTTCCAACACTGTTAAAACGAGCCAGTTTAACCCTTTCACCTATCACTTCCCCATTCACAGCTGGCTATTGTCCCCAGCAGAGGGCGCTAACCTTCTCACTCAGCTCTTGTTAGCACAGTCTCCAGCACAGGCCAGGAAGTGAGGTCCAAGGTGCTATACTGCAGCACTAATGGTCAAAGCCACAGAGTAGTGATATATAAGCGCGATTCCTGTTCTGTTAGGGTCTTAGCGAGGTTGGGGAATGGGGAGAAAAGAGAGAGGAGAAAAGAGGTCGAGCCCATACCACAGCGAGAAAGAAAAAGAGAAGTAAATCAATCAAATTTATATCACACCATATAACAGTCTCAAAACATCCCAATATCCTATGGTTTTTATTAGTTTTGAAAGTACAGTCACTGGTATGTAGGGAGAAATGGCAGCTAAATAGTGCACAGCAAGATCCCACAAACCTAAATGCCAGTTAACTGCTTTTTAGTGGTAAGGATTATGAGATGCGGCTTTTCTGCATGTCCAACATTTTGGCGAAGGCGTCCATCTCATCGCAGCCGTAGGCTTGTTCCGGGGACGTTGTTCTTGACATTTTTCCCATGATGCCAGAGTCAGGTGACACCTTCTCACCGGAAGCAGCTGCTTACACTGTGGACTTTTCACATCTATCCGTGACAACAGTGACTGCTGTTCGACAGTAAGCCATTAGTTGTACAATATATTGGGATGCCCTGAGGAGGGGTAAGACGTGATATAAATGCAAGTTCTTTCTTTTTCTTTCTGTATTGGGAAACATCAAGGGGGGAATTTTAATCCCCCAGGACGGGCGGGAGAGAGGGTTAAAAATTAAAAAAATCTGAAACCCAACCCCAACCTGTCTCCACTTTTGGTTTTAATGGAGGCGGGTTGGGGGGGCAGATGACTAACCTGCTCTCTGGAGACGAGTCCATAATTTAAATATTTTAATAAGGTTGTGTGCCTCAAATTTAACCACAATTTTACTTTTATATCCTGTGGCCCGTGTTTCCCAGTGCTCGGGAAACTCGGCAGCTGAAGGGTGGCAAGAACGGCCGGATTCTGCAGGTAAGTGCCTTTCCAGCACTGCTTGTGAGCCAGGAGGAGCAGGAATGCTTACCCACCGGCCCCCCAAGCTAACCTGCTTCTCTCCTCGTGATCGCCCCCTTTATCCTCGATGCCGCCCCCACCCCGATGTCTTCCCGGTCCACGATCTTCTCCAGTTCACTCGATACCCTCCATGGCCCCGCCCCCAATGTCCCTGGCCGACGCACAATATCTCCCTCCATCCTCACTGCTCTCTAGCTGCGGCCTTGTGCCGTAGGCCTTCCCGCCCAACAGCCCCAGCCTCTCGATCTGGCCAGCTGCACGCTGGGAAATGTAGACAAATAATTTAAATAGGTTTCTGCTGTTAAATTTGTTAGGCCTCTGGTTACCCGTATTTCTGGGCTTCTCGGCCGCTACGACCCCCCCCCACCATAAATATCAAGGCCTAAATTTCTTGAAATTTAAAAAGATGTCACACAAAAAAAATGCCATTTTGAAATTGTTTTCTCTTGGTTTAAGGTCCCAGTCTGGCCTGTTAGGAATGTTTCCCCATTCACAACCCAACAAGGACCTGCAAAGATAATGAAAGACGACACCATTCTTTGGTCTCCCCATGGCCTTGCCAATTCACAATTGGGGAATTTCAACTACAATCATAGAGGCCACAACGACTGCTGGTATGGGAAATGGAAAGATCATATTCGTGCAATAATGCCTGCTCTTCTGCGGTTGAACTTGAGGTACATTGTTGGGGCTGACTAGGGGGAGCATTACTCTGCAGCTGCCTGTGCTAAACCTGACCTGGAAGCATTCCGTGTGGACACTCCATTTCCCCTTGCATGGAGAATGTTCACCTTGACAACCACAAAATACATATATGGTATGTTGGCCTTTATTGCAAATCAGATACAAAGCATATATAGACAGAGAACAATGTGTTTCTAACTGCCCTCCATCACACCACCTCGGCAGAGATACAATCAGTCAGGAAGGCATTACATTAAAGATACAGCAAAATACAGCTAAGACAATGAGGTGGGGTCACAGGGGGTCCTGCTGTATCTTTGTATCTGATTTGTATTCCCTCACTTTACCTGACGAAGGAGCAGCGCTCCGAAAGCTCGTGATTTCAAATAAAACTGTTGGACTATAACCTGGTGTTGTGCGACTTCTCATTTTTGAGTAAATTCAAGACGGAGATCGACAGATTTTTGGAACTAAGGGAACCAAGAAATATGGGGATAGTGCGGGAAGGTGGAGTTGAGGTAGAAGATCAACCATGATGTAATTGAATGGAGGAGCAGGCTCGAAGAGCCAAATGGCCTACTCCTGCTCGGAAACACTCTGAATAGACATTTAAACCGAAACAACACTAAGTGGATTAATAAAGCTCATGGTTGCTATGGCAGTTGTCAATGTTACCTTCACGACAGTTAGGCTATGTGATACGGCATTTTCCGTTCGTGAATTTTAATGAAAAATAAAAGCAAATATATAAAAGTAGGAAAGATCACTCGATTCTCATATCTACTTCTTCCACTAAAGTTACTGAATTGAGGAAAATACATCCTATGTGTCTGTACAGCTCCTATTAAACCAGCAGTTATAGCACCTTTGTGGGTGCACCTGCAATTACATATTTGTGCTGAATATTATCTGCACACAAACCCAACACTGCTAAAAATCAACTAGATCTTTGCCTCCTTCCTCATGGGCCTAAGTGCTTCCTGTCTAATCCAATTTGGTGACTTCATGACCTCTGACCCAACAGCTGCAACCAGCTGGACTTTCTCTTCCTTTTCGATCCTTATTAATGTGGATCATCGTGGATCATCTTCTGGGAAGAAAGGAGAGTCCGTTCAATCTACATTAGGACCAGGCGGGTCAAATATCAGAGATTCACACAAATCTAAATTAAATAAAAGAACTTTACTTATGCGAAATCTTGCAACCTGTGGGTGGATGTCTGGAAATCCTTTAATAGTTCCGGTGTATACATTGTTTAGTGGAATTCCCATTAGCAATCCATGAAAGTCAAGGGAAAACTGATCCATGAGATCCCACAAAGGCATTGAAGTGGGAATTTACAGCGCTCTGAGATTAAATAAACTAATGGACACACTGGAATGTCTGTGATCCTACTTCTATAAAGTAATTCTAATCTAGGTTTCTCCCTTGCTGAAAATGAGCCACAAGTTAAAGGAGTTTCGAAATGTTCTCGATTCCTTCATCCATAAGAGCTCATCCGTCATGAAGGGATGTTCCCCTCGACACGCCAACAGTGCCATGCTTAGGCCCATGCGCCTCGCAGTAGGTTGTGTCTTTGAAGGCTGGGCCTGTGCAGCAACACAGCAGCAAGGACGCCAGTGTGAGGGGATCAATACAACAAGACATCATCGCCTTGTGCTTCCGCGTACACAGCCGACAGCAGTGGGAGGGAAACACACGTGTCTGTGCCGGCTCCAGCACTAGAGTTTGCACGTCGCTAATAAGTGTTATATTGCCACGCAGCCCATCAGTGTGCAGCAGCGGCACCTTCATAGTTTGTTGGGCAAGACCTCACATCCAGTGATTAGGTCGGACCAGGCATGAAGGACACTCGCTGGTAGCCAAGAGATTCTTCATCTGACCTTTCTCAGTCTCTTATCATTTTATAAGCGTCATGTAGTCGACAGTGACTGGGGACTCTGTCTACAAATAAACTACAGACACTCATAAGTAGAACTGTGTATTTTACCAGAGGCCTTGAAGCTTGGTGAAGCTGTGTGTGGTGGGGGGGGGGGGGGCGTTGATGAATATTACAGAAATGTTCTTTATAAATTTCATCTAACTTTCCTAAAAGTCAATCGGCTGCCCCAACTTCAGAGACTCCCAGAAAAATATGCACCCCTACGGTGAAAGAGCAATTGAAAAGGTATCTCCTCAATGTGCATCATCCCAGTACATCCAACTCAGTCTCTGTCTAATGGAAATCCATCAATACTGGACTCAGGGGAAGTGATCTCTATCGGTAAGTGCAAATACTCAAATAAACAGGTTTGTAACATTTTGTCGAACAATTAAGTACTAGCTGCCCCAACTGCTCAACAACAACTTGCATTTATATAGCGCCTTTAACATAGCAAAACATCCCAAGGCGCGTCACAAGAGTGTTATCAATCAAAATATGACACCGAGCCACAGAAGGAGATATCAGGACAGATGACCAAAAGCTTGGTAAAAGTGGTAGGTTTCAAGAGGCGTCTTAAAGGAGAGAGAGGTAGAGAGGCGGAGAGGTTTAGCAGAGGGAATTCCATAGCCATAGCTTAGGGCCTAGGCAGCTGAAAGCACGGCTGGCAGTGGTGGAGCGATTAAAATCAGGGATGCAAAAAATGCCAGATTTGGAGGAGCGCCGAGATCCTAAAGGCTTGTGGGGCTGGAGGAGGTTACAGAGATAGGGAGGGGCGAGGCCATGGAGGGATCTGAAAACAAGGATGAGAATTCCAAAATTGATGTGTTGCCGGACCAGGAGCCAATGTAGGTCAGCGAGCACAGGGGCGATGGCTGAACAGGACGTGGTGCAAGTTAAGAGACGGGAAGCAGATTTTTGGATGAGCACATGTTTGTGTAAGGTGGCAGGGGTGGAAATCTGATTGGAGGGAATCAAACATGGAATTGCGGGAAAGGTGGGCACAGATTTGGGAGGAGACAACATGTTCAAGCACTTTGGAGAGGAAAGGAAGGTTGGAGATGGGGGCGGTAGTTTGCAAGGACAGAGGGGTCAAAGATAAATGGATAATGGCACCCTGTGGTGTGGTGCTGAGTTAGCTATCTTAGTAGAGTATTGTGTGGAGAGGTTGCGGGGGGGTGGGGGTGGGGGGGGAGAAGAGAGGGGAGAAAGAGAGGGTGGGGGGGGAAGAGAAAGAGAGAGAGAGAAGCTAGGATTTCTGCTGCTGATTATGATGCAGTGGCCTCTGCATAAGTGACAAAATCAGCCTCAGTTGTGATGCTATCCACAGCCCAAGAGCCTACTAGGCCTGCACTTGAAGAATGGCCACTGTGAAACCATACCCTAAGAAAAAGGAAGGGGGGGGGAGAAACGGAGAGAAAAAATATCATGTATTCAGGAGTCATCCTGAGTTAAGGCAAGAACTTACAGACCACAGGACTCAGGCCAGTTACCACCCTCCTCAATACCAAATCATTGATATAATCTCAGGATGGTTGTAGTCAGTCTTTAGAGACAATTTATCCGTAGGACCGAGTTCACCATATTACTGCACCAGTTGGCCCAGTTCCTTGCTGTTGGCTCTGGATGCACATAACTTGCTCCCGGCAGCAATTACTGTTGTTTTGTTTTGTGTTTTGCCAACTCTGGAATTAATTCACACCTACAACAAATACATGCTTCATCCAGAGGGCCTGGGCGCATAGCCAGGCCTGTGCCTCAATCTTCCGACCAGATTATGGGTTTCAAAGCTACAGGGCACGCACCTCACCTCAATCTGTTCACCATTCACTGCTGAACTGAGTGCAAAACAACTGCAAGGCACTGTGCGTCATGTTGGGGGAAGATGAAGGTATGTTAATGGTTTCTGTTAAGAGAGCATCTCTTGTCCACCAATCTAAGTCCACATCCCCTACACGCTCGTGGATGAGAGGTTGCAAGGAAGCAGCTTCAGTATGGATATAAAAGAAGAGCCCAGATTTTTGACAGCTTATTCTGGCCCCAAACTCTCTTGTCTTTCTCTACTGTATCGATATGACTATGGTCAGTGCTCCTCTAAACTTTCCTCTCTTTTCCATTATGCCAAATATGCCATCCTACATACTCCTCCTCTCCTCTACGTCCTCACTGTGTTGTAATCAAAATTCATCGCAACCTCTCCTACTCCAACTCATTCTTTCCCAGGACCTCAAAATTGTGGAACTCAACTCCCCCAGTCTTCCCTTCCTACTACAATCCTCGGGCTTGTAAAACTGTCTCATCTAATTACTACTTTCTAATTAACTTAGTGTTCTCTCCTTGGTTTTCTCTTCTTTCCAACCCTAGTGGTTTCCTGCCCTACAGGCCTTCGGTTTCTCAATTCGGGAAAAATAAATTTTACAGAGATACTCTGTCACCATGCGATCGGGGTTTTCTTTTAGAACCAGTTTGCCACTCTCTCTCACACACACTCTCTCTCTCTCTCTCACTCACACTCTTGCTGGGGTAAGGATTCACAGGTGACAGGTGGCCTCCGATAGCTCACCCAAGTAATCATTCTTCATGTGTGACCCTGGACAATGACATGGGGAAAATGGGGGCGGGGGGGGGGGGGGGGGGGGGGGGGGGGGAGAAAGAGGAGGAAAGAAGGCATCGCAGTGAAGAGCAAAGCTAACCTCATTCACTCTCAAATCAATGAAATTCACTTCTTGTGCATTTAAGTTCTTGAAAAGGCTGGTGATTCAGATTCAATCATAGTCACAGCACCAGGGAAAATAGGAAGAGAAGGAAGGGTTCGGGAAGCAGTCAAAAGAGTCATCGAGTAGGGGGTCTGAATGAATCCATGGGTGCTCATTAAGAATAAAGAGATTGGAGTCCAAACCAAAGTGCAAATTGTGGGGCAGCAATCTGCCAGGGGCAGTCAGACTGCAAAAATAACGCTGTGCAATATGTTTCCATATAAACAGTGCAAGGCACACTATCGGACTCTGGAAGACATAACATACCTCACTCTGTTTTCATCTGTCTAGTCAGGATTGAAAATTGAATTTTGGTTCCATCTAGCCCCTCAGTGCTTTGGGTTCATTCCCGCCAGGTCCGCGGCCCCTATACTAAAGCCAACAGGACCACCATTGGACTCAGTGCTCCAAGAGGGTCCGGGAATGAAACTCATTAAACACACAGTAATGGATGACCTTTAAAAGGTTTAAAAAAAAAAAATTACACATTGCTTCTTAAAGCCGTTTTATATATCGCAAAGAGATTTACAAGAAATGTTTATCTTAGTTTTTGTTTTACGTAATCCTGCAAAAAGAATACAAGATATAGCACATTGTTCAAGGTTAACTGCGAGCGCACTGGGAGTGCCAGATGGCGCACACTCCAGTATAAAGCTAGCCCAGGTTCTCAATGTGTAGGCAAATTCACCCTTTCCAACCCAGCCAGGCTAAGCTCTGGGCATGGTGTGTGTGTGTGTGTGCATCCACCAGCGGCACAGTCACAAGGAGCTTCTGTAACTTAAAAATGTTGTTCTAATTGAGCTGTGCAGAAATGTAAAGGCTCTCTCAGGTTGTTGTACAGTGCAGAGTGCATGCTGCTTCGTAGGTTATACTGTACTTATAGATACATTGGCCTAGAGGTTCGGCCAATCTCTGTACCTGAATGCTGAGACCCACCCGATATTGGGCCGTGGGTCTCATTTCCATCGAGTCGGCGAGCTGCGGACAGCAACAGGCAGCTCGCGGGCGAAGCAGGATTGAAGATCGGGTCACTGCGACGCCAGCCGCAGCCCGCGGGGGGCAAGTGGGTTGGGAAGGAAGCAATTGCTGAGGGGGATAAAGCGGTGGGCGGGCGAGGGGAGGGGGAGGTAGCGCTGGCATTAGGGGTAACATTGGCAGGCAGCAGCTCCACATTCAGGTAAGTATATTTCAAAATCTTACCTTGTTGGTTGCGGCCCTTTGAGGACACCTGTTAGGCCGCAGGTGGACCTGGTTTTCCTGCGTGCAGCCAGTGCCAGCACCCTCAATCAGGCATTAGACCCTTTTGAAAATGCAAATAAGGGCCCTAACACCTGTTTCATGTGTGGGCACTGCATGCCGATTTTTTGGTCTTTGCCAATATGGCAGGCAGCGCAATTCCACCTCGTAATGAGCGTGCGCTTCCTGCCCGCCATATTGGAGGCTCAGGAGGCCGTCTGGTGCCCGAAAAACTGGAGCTGCGCAGTTTAATTTCTAGGCCATTATGCCTTCTATTTAATTGTACGGTTCTTTTGCTGGAGCACCATTGCTGGTTGCAGGGATATGGTCACAATGTGGAGATGGGGGAGTGCACAGTCTTGCTAACAAAGCTGAATATTAATACTTTTAATTCAAGAAATATTAATATAGCACCTTATTGAGTCTCTCAGGAACCTTGTAAAGTGTATGACAGACAATGAGTTACACTGAAATGCAGCAGGCAAATGTGACAGCCATTTTGTGCACAGCAAGAACCTGCAAACAGCAATGAGATGAATGATCAGAGAACATACGAACAATGACGGACAGGTAAAGTCCCTCTGGTCCATCCAGCCTGTCCCACACAATTGCGATACCTCGTGGCTCACAACATATACATTCCACCCCACCCAAAACCATGTGATCTCCTGGGAGAGGCAAAAAAAAACCAGGCCAAGTTGGGGAAAAAAATCTGGGAAATTCCTCTCCAATCCATCTAGGCGATCGAAACTAGTCCAGGCCCTGAATTCCCTGCAGTGTCTACCTTCTGTAAGAGGCGATCTCCGCCCCAGCCAGAAACAGGTCCAGCTCTCGCTTGAAGGAATTCAGCGAGTCAGCGTCCATCGCACGAGACGACAGTCTGTTCCAGAGGTCCACTAATCTCTGGGAAAAGAACCACCTCCTGACATCTAACCTAGATCTAGCTTTATACAACTTAAATTTGTGAGCCCTGGTCCTGCCTAACCTATTTAATTGAAATAAACTGTCAGCTGGAACACAATCTATTCCCTTCATTATCTTATAAACCTCAATCAGTTCCCCCTAAGTCTACGCTTCTCTAAGGTATACAGTCCCAACTCTTTTAGCCTATCTTGATAACCAAGATGCTTTAGACTGGCCCTCCTCTGCACCCTTTCCAAAGCCTCAGTATCACCCACCATGTGAGGAGACTAAAACTGGACACAGTATTCCAAGTGCGGCCCTTGTTCAAGGACAAAACAGTATAGAATCATAGAATGGTTACAGCACGGAAAGCGGCCATTCGGCCTGTCGAGCCCATGCCGGCTCTCTGCAAAAGCACTTCAGCTAGTCCCACTCCCCTGCCCTTTCCCCATAGCCCTGCAAATTTTTTTCCTTCAGGTACTTATCCAACTCCCTTTTGAAAGCAGTGATTGCGTCTGCCTCCATCACCCTTTCAGGCAGTGCATTCCAGATCATAACCACTCTCTGCGTAAAATTTGTTTTTCTTATGTTGCCTTTGGTTCTTTTGCCAATCTGTGTCCTCTGGTTCTCGACCCTTCTGCCAATGGGAACAGTTTCTCTCCACCTACTCAGTCTGGACCCCTCATGATTTTGAACACCTCTATCAAATCTCCTCTCAATCTTCTCTGCTCTAAGGAGAACAATCCCAGCTTCTTCAGTCTATCCACGTAACTGAAATTCCTCATCCCTGGAATCATTCTCGTAAATCTTTTCTGCACCCTCTCTAAGGCCTTCACATCCTTGCTAAAGTGTGGAGAATTGGAGAGTTGCCCAGAATTGGACACAATACTCCAGTTGGGGCCGAACCAGTGTTTTGTACGGGTTCATCATAATTTCCACACTTATGTACTTTATACCTATATTCATGAAGCCCAGGATCCCGTAAGCTTTTTTAACTGCTTTCTCAACCTGCCCTGCCACCTTCAACGATTTGTGCATATATACCCCTAGGTCTCTCTGTTCATGCACCCCCTTTAGGATTGTACCCTTTAGTTTATATGTCCTCTCCTCATCTTTCTACCAAAATGCATCACTTTGCACTTTTCTGCGTTAAATTTTATCTGCCACGTGTCCGCCCATTCCACCAGCCTGTCTATGTCCTCTTGAAGTCTATCACTATCCTCCTCACTGTTCACTATACTTCCAAGTTTTGTGTCATGTGCAAATTTTGAAATTGTGCCCTGTACATCCACATCCAAGTCATTAATATATATCAAGAAAAGCAGCAGTCCTAGAATCGTCCCCTGGGGAACACCACTGTATACCTTCCTCCAGTCCAAAAAACAACCGTTCACCACTACTCTCTGTTTCCTGTCACTTAGCCAATTTCATATCCATGCTGCCACTGTCCCTTTTATTCCATGGCTTCAACTTTGCTGGCAAGCCTATTATGTGGCACTTTGTCGAATGCCTTTTGGAAATCTATGTGCATGTCAACTGTATTGTCCTCATCAACCCTCTCTGTTACCTCATCAAAAAACTCGATCAAGTTGGTTAAACGCGATTTGCCTTTAACAAATCCGTGATGGCTTTCCTTAATTAATCAACACTTGTCCAAGTAACTGTTAATTTTGTCTGATTATTGTTTCTAAAAGCTTCCCCACTACCGAGGTTAAATTGACTGGCCTGTAGTTGCTGGGTTTATCTTTACACCCTTTTTTGAACAAGGGTGTAACATTTGCAATTCTCCAGTCCTCTGGCACCACCCCCGTTTCTAAGGAGGATTGGAAGATTATGGCCAGTAGCTCTGCGATTTCTTCCTTCACTTTCCTCAACATCCTAGGTTGCATCTCATTTGGTCCTGGTGACTTATCTACTTTAAGTACAGCCAGCCTTTCTAGTACCTCCTCTTTATCAATTTTTATCCCATCCAGTATCTCCTCTACCTTGTACTCGTCTTGTACTCAATTGTCCTATGGATACACCCCAACACCCTATTTGCTCCAGCTATCGCTACACGGCATTGCTCATGTACTTTAAGGATGTATGTACTAGAATGCCCAAATCTCTTTCTATCTCCAACATCTTTAATGCCTTTTCCTGAAGGGTGTATGAATGTTGAGCATTTGCCCTGCCTACACACATAACACTTCACTTATCTAAGTTATACATCATTTTCCAGTCTTGAGCCCAATCTCCCAACACATTAAGATCTGCATGAAACAGACAAGCATCATCTACAGTTCTAACACTCGCACAGATCTTGGTATCATCTGTAAATCTGCAGATTGTGCCCCCAACACCTATATCCAGATCATTAAAAAAATAAAGAGCAACAGTCACAACCGATTCCTGCGGGACACCACTGGTGACTGGTCTCCAGTCAGATCCAAATCCATCTATAACTACTTTTTGCCTACGTCCTGCCAGCCAGTTCTGAATCCAGCTCAATATATTACCACTAATACCAGAGGCTTCGATCTTATATAGAAGCCTCTTATGCGGTACCTTATCAAAAGCTTTTTGGAAATCTAAGCAGTCAATGTCTACTGGATTTCCCTCATCCACCAACTTTGTAACTTCTTCAAAAAATACAATTAGATTTGTAAGACATGACCTCCTTTTTATGAAGCCACGTTGGGTGTCCCTAATGTGTCCCTCTCTATCAAAGTATTCATATATTGCATCCCTGATGATTCCTTCAAGCATCTTACCTATTACTGATGTTAAACTAATGGGCCTATAGTTACCTGGGTCTATCTTGTCACCTTTTTTAAAGATGGGGACTACATTAGCCTCCTTCCAGTCTATAGGAACCATTCCAGACTGCAGTGAGCTATTAAAAATACAGGCTAGGGGCTCGCACAGCACATGCCCCATCTCCCGGAGGACCCTCGGATGGATATCATCTGGCCCGGATGCTCTATCTATTTTCCAAGTTCTTAATTCTTTCTAAAACAAGGCATCACTGAAAAAAGTAACATTTGTTCTGTTGAAATTATTCTTTCCTCTCCCCTTTCCCAATCACTTCTACAGTACAGTAATCACAATGCAGAGCAATAGTCGTCTCGACAGGAGAATAGCTCCAAGAGTGGGGGAGAGGGGAAACATAGGTTTAATTTTAAGGGTTTTGCTTTGTTCTGAATGCAGAGTCCTGCAAACAGTTCCAAACACACCTGGTTTATGAACTGTTTAGCTTGCAGGATTAAGAGGAAATCACTTGCAGAGTTGGATAAAAAATAGTTACCAAGGTGACTGTATTTCACAGCTGGTTGAACAGAGGATGTGGCTGATTATTTCTTAAGAATTTTCTTGTTATGTAATTTCCTTTCTTAGAAATGTGTTCCTCCCCCTCAGATGCCTCGTACACCCACTGTCCTGCTGGGAGAGCAGGCAGGCAGTCGGCCTGTCCTCAGACCAGCACCAGTGACTACAGTGGCTGTCTGACAGGAGGTTCTAGACACTGCCAGGTGTCACCCATCTCTTCTGGTTTTCTGTTCCCTGTCAGTACCTTCCCGCTTCGCACAATGTACATCGGTAACAAAGAGGAGCGGGGCTGGAGCCTACACTCCCCCTTTACTCCATAACAGCGTGGGAGAGGAATCTACGCTCACCCTCCACTCCATAGCAGAGCAAGGATGGAATCTACACTCACCCCTCACTCCAGAGCAGAGCAAGGATGGAATCTACACTCACCCTCCACTCCATAGAGAAGCAAGGATGGAATCTACACTCACCCCTCACTCCATAGCGAAGCAAGGATGGAATCTACACTCACCATCCACTCCACAGAGAAGCAAGGATGGAATCTACACTCACCCCTCACTCCATAGAGAAGCAAGGATGGAATCTACACTCACCCTCCACTCCATAGAGAAGCAAGGATGGAATCTACACTCACCCCTCACTCCATAGAGAAGCAAGGATGGAATCTACACTCACCCCTCACTCCATAGAGAAGCAAGGATGGAATCTACACTCGCCCTCCACTCCATAGCAGAGCAAGGATGGAATCTACACTCGCCCTCCACTCCATAGCAGAGCAAGGATGGAATCTACACTCACCCTCCACTCCATAGCAGAGCAAGGATGGAATCTACACTCACCCTCCACTCCATAGCAGAGCAAGGATGGAATCTACACTCACCCTCCACTCCATAGCAGAGCAAGGATGGAATCTACACTCACCCTCCACTCCATAGCAGAGCAAGGATGGAATCTACACTCACCCCTCACTCCACAGCAGAGCAAGGATGGAATCTACACTCACCCCTCACTCCACAGCAGAGCAAGGATGGAATCTACACTCACCCCTCACTCCACAGCAGAGCAAGGATGGAATCTACACTCACCCTCACTCCATAGCAGAGCAAGGATGGAATCTACACTCACTCCTCACTCCATAGCTGAAGCAAGGATGGAATCTACACTTGACCCTGACTCCACAGCCTTTTTTGTTAGTCCTTTAATAATCAATACTACTACAGCAGTTCCAAACTCCCTGTTTGAAAGGAGACAACACTTACAATGTTAAGTCAAAACCGAAAAAGGAATTTGTAAATTACTGAGGTGATGAGTTAGTGTCTACAGAGCGAGAGAAAACTGATACCAGCACATGAACTGACCTCTTCTTAGCCAAGCGATAAGAAATATACAAGTACAGTTAAATATCCCCGACCATTTCACGTGATCGGATTTAAGAACACTTAAAAGCTTATCCATGGCACAGATCAGCGTACAACTCCCAGCATGCAACGCAGGGCACTGTCATTATTTCCAATGAAAGAATCTTCTTCATTACATGTCATTAAATCTCCCCAAATTTCAGTCCCCAAATTTTCAGCAGAACAGTCCAGCAGTTTGGTGAGCTGAGGGTTTAACGGTCGGCCATTGCCCATGCAGCCACCTTCAAGGGCAGAGCTACAGATAGTAGGTTAGGAAACCAGCTGAACAGACATGGCAGAGACTGTATCACATGACCAATCTCCCAAAGTAGGGACAACGACTAACATTCTGTTACTTTACTAGTTGTAATTTGTGAATAATGAAAGCTCAGTATTATATATTCACCCACTCCACCCCAACTCAGCCCCACCATTTTTTCATTCTCAGGATGTCGGTATCGCTGGCAAGGCCAGCATTTATTATTGCTAGTTGTTGAAAGGTATTGGTTTGATACAAGCTTGCTAGGCCACTTCGGAGGGCAGTTAAAAGTCAACCAAGTTGGTGTGGACTGGAGTTACATTATCAGACCGGGTAAGAAGGGAAGGTTTCCTTCTCTAAAGGAGATTAGTGAACCAATTGGGTTTTTAATGACAATCCGATAGCTATCTGATCACTTTTTCAAGATTTTTAAAACGGAATTCAAATTCTCAAACTGCAGTGGTGGATTTGAACTCATGTTGTCTGTATTATTAGTCCAGGCCTCTGGATTACTGGTCTAGTAACATAACCACTACACTACCTCACCTCATCCTATCCCATCTCACCCCACACACTTTTCAAAAGATTCTCCCTCACTTCCCCTTTCAGATTCTCCCTGCATCATTCCTCAAGAGGGGATGAGGTTCTCACACTTGTTCTCAGGCCTCTGTCCATGTCATAGGCCAACTAAATGTACCAAGAGCAGCACAGGGGAACACACATGGTACATAAGCACATGATTAATGTTGGGAAAACACCAATTCTCCCCCCCCCCCCCCCCCCCACCAAACAACTCACTGGAGATTGTGAATTTGCCTTTACACCATAACTCATTATTATTGTCAGTTTTAAAATCGTCAACACAGCTAAATAAGGAAGGTGGGAGGGTGGGGTAGGAGGTGCGATTCAACCATTCACTCACCGATGTTTGGGAGCCTGGTATCTGCAGGTTTCTTTAAAGGTCCAGACCAGTGACCAAGACGCAGTTCACAACATCACACGGCAGCAGTCCCTGTAAAACACAAGTTATTCATGTTAGTTAGACCGAAGTACTCAGACTTTCCCCTCACATTGTATGACAACAGTCAGCTGGGCCAACAGTTGGAGTGCTACACTAGGCCTCAGCACCCCCTGGTTGTGTTGGGGGGGGGGGGGGGGGGGGGGGGTAATAAAAACGTCAGCCAGGGTTCCCTCTCCTGCTCATTATTTCTGCTGGAAAGTGCACATGTGTGAATATTGTGCTCAGACTCATCGGCAATGCCCCAACTCTGGTCAAACTCAACATCTGGAATCACATGGCCTCTTGAGCAAGGTATTGGAGGGCTGTCAGCAGCTGAAGAACTGTACCCTAGCCAGCACCTTTCAGAGAGGAGGGGGGGGAAAGGATAGAAAATTGAGAGAAAGAGGGGAGGGGGGGGAAACGGCAATACATTCCTTCAGAAACTATCAATTACACTTGTCGAATTAGGTCGATCCGCAGAGGCTTCAACTTTCCTTTATTATGGAGCAGATATTTCTTTTCGTCTCCTGTGTCAACGAAATACAGGCGGTCATCTGATTTTTCAGACATAAGACCACACGCTGTCCGCTCCTGCAGCCTCACATCCTCCAGAAACTCCTCCACTTCCGTCACTTGGCTGTGTTTGCTCCAGTTCTTCTTCTTGTTCTTGTTGTGCTGGCTGCGGTGCGGTGTGGTCTTAGTGCACAATCATCTCGAATGAGATAAGCTAACTCATCATAGACCAGGGGCTGAACTGTGGGCTTTGCTGGTATATATGAGTCAGTGCCACACTACACTGTGGTGCACCAGTGGAATTTAGAGAAACACAGACAGCATTACTGCACAAGTTCCAGCAATGACCTGGTCACAGATTCCCATCCTAGATTACTTGACTTGGTTTGGCTACAATTATCACACACAACCGGACTTCAGACTCTGATCTTCTAGCTCATTGTCCAACACCAAAGTGATCACCACTTTATATAAAATCCACCAATATCATATTAGACATAATTAAAGATGTGCATAAGATTGTTGGGGCTCTGAGTCTGATTAACTTGGGTCTTCCCTTAAGGGGAAAATAAAGCATTTTAGGGCATGTGAGGATGAACATTGGTAAATGAACATATTCACCCCATACACACGCACGCTTACTGTCAGGCGGGGTCCATTGGACAGCAATCAGGAGCAGGAACTCTGGCTTGATTTTCTTTCTCAAACCTGGAAGCCGAGGCCAACTGGTAGTGCTCCTGCTGCTTCCCGGCTGAGGTGAGATAATTCAGCACACACTAGGGATGTAATAACCTGGAACTTTCTTGTCTGCACCGCTCAGCCCTACGCAAGGCAATGCTTTTACCAACTGTGCCATAGGGGCACGGTCTCAGTCCATGTGCATCGCAAAGCAGGAGATGGAATATGCTAGAGCAGGGGTGGCCCAGTGTGTAAAATTCTCACCCTTGTGTTCAAATCCCTCCATGGCCTCGCTTCTCCCAATCTCTGTAACCTCCTCCAGACTTACAATCCTCCAAGATCTTGGTTTTCCTCCAATTCTGGCCTCTTCTGCGTCACCAAATTCCTTTGCCCCACCATTGGCAGCCGTGCCTTCAGCTGCCAAGGCCCTCAGCTCTGGAATTCCCTCCCTAAATCTCCCCGCCTCTCTACCTCTCCCTCCTCCTTTAAGATGCTCCTTAAAGCCTACCACTTTGAGCAAGCTTTTGGTCACCTGTCCTAATATCTCCTTATGTGGCTCAGTGTCAACTGTTGTCTGATAATACTCCTGGGAAGCGCCTTGGGATGTTTTACTATGTAAAAGGTGCTATATAAATGCAAGTCGTTGTTGTTTTCTTGGGTACAATTTTGGAGATCAACTTATACACACCAGGATTGCAAGACTAATGGTGTAAGATCACAATAACTCACTTACACACTCTAAAATAACCAGCTGGAACAGCTTTATCACAGACTTGCAAACACATTGGTCTAACTAGGAACAGAAAATGGAGCTCCATCATCCTGGGGAAAAGCATAAAATAAACAGTTATCCAGCAGTCAATACCAACACTTAGACACAGGCTCTCCAGGGCCTGTGGCACATCAACACCAACACATAACACGTCATTTGTACAATTTCAGTGCAGTATTGAGGGGGTGCTGAACTGTCAGAGGTGCAGTATTTCAGAAGAGATGTTTAACCGAGGTCTTGCTTTCCCTCCTAGGTGGACAGAAAAGATTCCATGGTCCTATTCGAAGAAGAGCAAGGCAGTAATCCCACTGCCCTGACAATATTTATCCCTCAACCATCACCACCAAAATGGATTATCTCACTGATGTTTGTGGGACTTTGCTGTGTGCAATTTGCCTACACAGCAGCGACTAGACTTCCAAAGTAAAGTGGCTGTAAAATGCTATGGGACATCCCGAGGATGATATATAAATACAAGTTCAGTGTTTCTTACCCAGCCGTGCCAATTGATTATATTCCCTTTAAGCTCAAATAATATTCCAGACATTGTCTAAATTCAAAAAAATAATTCTTTTGGTAGGAAAAAGGAAGGAGACCATGGGGTTAAAAGTCCTTCTGTTGATTGTTGGTTGGTGTGAATACAAAATGGGAAATCTCGCTTTGTAGTTGTACAATTTTACAGCACAGAAGGAAGTCATTTGGTCAAGGCACCTATACTCTCTAAAAGAGCGATCCACTTAGTCACATTTTCCCCATACCCTTTTAACTTATGCCAATTCTTTTGGCTAATGTTCTCAATTGGCGGAATTTGGCCCTTTCTTTCCACCACAGCCCTGCCCCCCTCCCCAGATTTTTGCTCACAACCTAGAAATTAACTATAGGGTCGTATCCATGGGGACTGACCCTGCAACTACGCATGCAAGGTTTGTTTTAAATTGAATTCTCTTGCATTTTGATGCAGTTAAACAGCAAAAACCACCCTTCAACATGTTGATACTTAAAGGAGAGAAAAGAAAAATTGAAAGGAAGCACCAGGAGCTGATTGCAGATAGTAATATTTTTGGAAAGAAGTAATAAGAAAAAACTTTTGGGACCGACGAGGGACGTACGCAGGAGTTGTACGACTGAGATGGAAGATCCCACCCATTGATGGATCATGTTCAGTCAGTGCTTCACTCCATACTTCTGGCTATTACGGAATGAAAGAAAGAAGTTGTCTTAAAACAGCGCCTTTCACCAACTCAGGACGTCCCAAAGCGCTTCACAGCCAAATGGGTAGTTTGAAGTGTAGTCACTTTTGTAATGTAGGGGCATCCAATTCATACACAGCAACCTCCCACAAATGAGATAATAACCCGATAACTTGTTTCTGGTGGTGATGATTGAGGAATAAATATTGGCCAGGGAGCTGGGAGTAGTCTCCAGCTCCTCTTCGAATAGTGCTATTGGATCTTTTACGTTCACTTGAGGGGGCAGATGGGGGCCTCACTTTAACATGGCACCTCCGACAGTGCAGCACTCCCTTAGTACTGCATTGAAGAGTCAGATAAGTCAAGGATAGGAAAAGACCATTTTGGCCCATTGCTGCTCATTCCTCTGATACCCTAACTCTCCCAATCTATCATCCAGCTGCATTTTAAACAGCTGTTTCTGCCTCCACTACCCCATTTGGCAGATTGTTCCAAACATTTCTCACTTTTTCAGTAAGGGGTTCTTCCACATATCTGTTTTAAATTTACTTCTCAGTTTTAAAGTTCCACCATGTACCCATCCATCCATGACACCAGCCTTAGGTACTATACTCTTACTGTCATTGGTTCACATTCTGAGCCAATGAAAAAAAAATCTTAAATAAAGAAACACAAGATTCAAGTGGATCTTTCAGGGAGAACATACCGTCAATAGTTAAAGCAGAGATGACACTCAACAAAAATCATGGACTGTAGTGGAATCCTTATAAATGAATAATGCTAAGTCCAGGTACCATCAGGTACATGATTAACAAGGGCAACCTATCACAACTGGTATTGTACCCATCAGTGATGCAACAACCACTGCCAACTTAAGAAATTAATCAAAGTTCACCTTTGCCAACCGCATAGCCACAGCGGTGGAATTAGTTGGAAATGAAAAAACGAACAAGCTGATCACATAAAAGAAGAGTTACACTACCAGTGACCCATGGACCGAACTCCAATCTCAGGGTTCATGGGGTGCTCACTACGCACTCAAGTTTTACTCTCGCTGCTTTCTGATACTACTTGAACCCACCAATCAAGTTACAGCCGCTAACACGCCGACCCATCTGTTATTCTAAATATAAGGAAATCATTGTTGCCATGACAAAATTACACTTCATCAGAAGCAAACCAACAGAATTAATTACCCAACTGTCTGATGCAGCACAGAAAGCAGCACGTTCCAACAAAGTTACAGTCAGTCAATTATCAGCTCAATTTGATTCTGACCACATCCTTCACCAAAAATGCCACAGGACTGAGACCAATTGCTTCCTGTAGCTGAACTGGAATGAATGATTTTTACACTTCTGTCAAGTTAAATATAACACAGGGGCGCAATATCATTCATGTGAGGCAAGCAACCCCGATGGTGCCACTGCTGCAATAACGGCACTCAGTTATTTCCGGGCTCCGTCCCTCCCTAAAATGGCAACAACCATCTTTAAGTAATTTAGTCCATGTACTGAGATAAAAGAGACTATTAGCTGTGGTCTTCACACTAACTAACTGCCGTGCAGTAATGAGCAGGGTCAGTATTAATACCACCCTGATGTGATTGAACACTAGTGCCAAATTGTGATGGATTTAACATGGTGGTGCATCTGGGATGCCCACCCGCTGGGTTTTGAGGGTGACTTAATATTTGTAAAGTGGGCAGGAAATGCTGACAATTCAACAGATTTTAAGAGCTGGATTTGAGTATACACGAGATGATGATCCAATGGCAGGGGCCCAAAATGGGCCAAACGCAGAATGACCAGCTTGTGCATACATAAAACGCAAAATAGAATAATTTCTCATTGACAGGATGGTTTGCATGTGCAAAATACTTTTGTTTTAAGGTTTATTGATAGATTAAAAACATCAATTTAGCCGATGGAGCTTGACAAGTATGTGGGGGGAGGGGGAGTGTTTGAAAGAGGGCGCTGCCTTTGGGGGTTCTGAATCGGTCTGCAAGTTTGTGATGGGTGGAAGTGAGCAAACCGAAGGAGAGCACTGCAGAAGTGAATCTTCGAGGTGATGAAGGCAGAGATTACGGTTTCAGCAGCAGCCAGGGGCAGGTGGAAGTGTAGGCCACCACCTTGTGTGTCAGCTGGCAAATTACACAGCAAAGGAATATGTCAGAAGTTTGTGGGTTCAAGTCCCACTCCAGAGACTTGAGCACAAAAATCCAGGCTGACACTTCAGTGCAGTACTGAGAGAGTGCTGCACTGTCGGAGGTGCCGTCTTTCAGATGAAACATAGAAACATAGAAGATACAAATACCGATTTCATTCAGTTCCTCCCTCTCATGAGACGTTAAACCAGTCTGCGCTCTCAGGTGGACGTAAAAGATCCCACGGCATTATTTCGAAGAGGAGCAGGGGAGTCCTAGGGCCAATATTTATCCCTCAATTAACATCTAAAACAGATTATCTGGTCATTATCACATTGCTGTTTGTGGGAGCTTGCTGTGCGCAAGTTTTTAACCTTCTGTGGTTCAACGGTTCTACCTGATTAAGTGGATTTCAAAGCTGTGTCACTTTTAACTTTGGCCCATGATGACCATTATATACGGACATATGTTCCCTCTTTCTCCTATGAAGCCAGGCAGAAAATACATGCACCTATCTTCAACTCTTATTCTTTTCATGTGTAAATGAAAACCAGAGATCTCTGCTCCTTCCTAGGTGTCGGTGTAAAAGCAGCAGGAGGATTTCCCCGATCTTTAGTTCTTGCGAATGCAGAAAATTCCCCTTCTATGTTTAACAAGAAAGGAAAGGAAAGGTCATGACCTCAGGACATCCCAAAGCACTTTACAGCCAATGAAGTGCTTTTGAAGTGTAGTCACTGTTGTAATGTAACATGGCAGCCAATTTGAGCACAGTAAGCTCCCACAAACAGCAATGTGATACAGGGCATGACCATTGCTTTAGTGATGTTGGTCGAGGGATAAATATTGGCCAGGATACCAGGAGAACTTCCTTGCTCTTCTTCGAATAGTGCCATGGTATTTTTTATGTCCACCTGAGAGGGCAGACGGGGCCTCGGTTTAATATCTCAGCCAAAAGATGGCACCTCCGACAGTGAGCCAATGCCTCAGTACTGTACTGGAACGTTAGCCTGGATTATGTACTCAAGTCTCTAGCTGGAGTGGACCTTCAACTCAGACCCTTCTAACTCAGAGGTGAGAGTGTCTCACTGAGCCAAGGCTGACACCTTTACAATGTCACTAATGCATAGGAACCAGAGTAAATCTGCCCTGATATTGCAAGAAAGGCTTGCATTTGCAAAGTGCTTTATCACATCACTCAGAAACCTCTCAAAGTGCATCGCATACAATGAACCATTATGAAGTTGAGAAGTCGCACAACACCAGGTTATAGTCCAACAGTTTTATTTGAAATCACAAGCTTTCGGTGAAGTAAAGGAATACAATTATGAAGTTGTTATGTAAGCAAACATATTGTTAAGATAACCTTTCCAGAAATCATTCAGTCAAATCATGAAGACTTTGTAGGATTTAATCCTATTCTGTAGTGTCTCGTTAATTGTGGCATTTCTAAATTCAATTGGCTTTATAAATACATCAAAAAATTCATTGTGGTCCATCAACCAGGGATTTAAATGACAATAGAAAAAATCTGAAATAAAACATGAAGTAAATTTTCATCCAGAGTGTACCAAACTTTTAAGGAATGTGTATTTACACTATAATAACTTGGAACTGGCGTTTAAAGCCTAATGCGGCAAATTGCTGGTTAATTTTTGACTATGGATCAGTGAAAATTAAATGTGCGTGGTTTAGTCTATTTAGGTGAATTTGAGCACTCATTTTTCTCATCGTCATCATTTCCATACCACTCCACAGTCCCCCCTTTCCCCAGCTCCAGATTGCTGCTCGTCTCCCCCATCCCCCGTGTCTCCATTTCACCATCACAGGTTGGTCCTTGCTCTTTGAAATCTCTCACAAAGCCACTTTTATTCTGCTACTTCTCTCCCTTCCTTCAAAACACCTCTTAAGAAACCCATCTGTTCGACTGTTCTTCAGTTTGCTTCCCTTCAAACCCCCCAATTTTTCTGGTCTCCATTTGGAATGCTCCAACTCCTCGCCCTTCCCCCAATTTGAGATATCCTTCTTTCAGAGGGGCCCTACTTAACTGAAAATACCACACAAAGTAGAACTGTAGCAAACCAGGATCAGAACATCAGACAGTGAAGAATTTTTGTCATTCATTCCATCAGATTCTTGCTATCCATTGATCAAGAAGCAAGAGGTGGTCCTAGAGGTAGTTCTAATCCTCCTGGATTATTCTGGATATGACAGCCTACGGAAGTTGGCTTTCGTTTATTAGCTATACAAATATTAGAGATGGGGGAAAAAGGCAGTTTGACTGGGCGGAGCGGTTGGATGCAGGAGGCCATGTGATGATACCGCCAGGAATGCATCCAACCAGAGTTGGTAACCCTAGGTGGTTCTAATAAAGTAACTTGTTTCCTACATTACAACAGTAACTGCATTTCAAAAGTACTTCATTAGCTGTAAAGTGCTTTGGGACATCCTGAGGTCATGAATGGCACTATATAAATGCAAGTTCTTTGTTCCTTTCTTTACAATGTTACCCAGCAGTTCATATTAGCAACTGCCTCTAATTCATGGCAAATAAAGTTCCAGAATAAAATGATTTTTTAAAAATCTGCATTTCTCATTTTCAATCCTCCCACAAACAGTCAATGCTGTCATCACGATTCTGTAAAGAGTTCATTAAAAGCAATGGCAGTACACAGGGATGATAGAAAGGGAAACCATCAGACCAGAACACTCGGAAGAGGAGTCATGCCATGACTGCACTGCAAATTAAAGCAGCTCTGTCACATTCACGATGGTATTGGTGTTTTCTTTTATATAAGACATGCCTGAAATTCATTTGAATGAAATATTGCAGCTGAAAGCAGTGACCTTATATTACAAAAAGAAAATACTGCAGATGCTGGAAATCTGAAATAAAAACAGAAAATGCTGGAGATACTCAGCAGGTCAGGCAGCATCTGTGAAGAGAGAAACAGAGTTAACGTTTATATTGACCTTATATTGTTGCACAGTGATGCAAGAGTGTTTGGATACTACAAGAGAATCAAGGAAATTAAAATGTCAAATTACGCGGCTGTTATTCCTAAAGGAGTCACGGCTACTAAAGCATTTATCTTCAAAAGTGTTTCTCAACATACCACGTACTGAGGAAGTCCTTGTACCATTCGATGGTGCAACCCACAACCAGCAACAGCACTAACTGCAGCCAGCAATCCAAGCCAGAATCTCCTGTCTTAGTCTCCGGTAGGCTTCCAAGGTTGGTTGGCCATGTCGTGTGAGGGTGGTGAGGCTATCCTAAAAACTGCCTGGCGGAGAGAGTCAGGGTTCCCCACTCCCAGGGTTTCTATCTCTTCTCACTCTGGTCTCCTCTGTACCTGCCCATCTCAGTCAGTCTTCATCTGAGTCAGCAGATTGTGATCAGTTTTCTTTTTGTAAAGTCATGACCAATGCTGAATGTGAACGCCCATTCTGCCACTTTCATAGAATCTTATAGCACAGAAGGAGGCCATTCTGCCCGTTGTGCCTGTGCGGCTATCTGAAACGGCTGTCCAATGTAATCCCACATCCCAGCGTTTTTCCCCCATAACCCTGCAAATTAGTCTTCAAGTACATGTCCAATTGCCTTTTGACAGTTACTATGGAATCTGATTCCACCACACTTTCAGGTAGCGTGTTCCAGATCTTAACAACCCTCTGTGTGAAGAAATTTCTCATTTCCCCTCTAATTGCCAATTACAGGAAACTCTTTATTAACCGGCACCCAAATATCCGGAAATCTCTCTTAACCGGCAAAATTCTTGAGTAGGTAACCGGGGTTTTCCTTCATCTCTCGTTTAAAATTAACTTTAAAAAAAACCCCGAGGCGTTTGCCTTGTATCGGAGTGTGTAGATTAGGAGGGGAATGTGCAGCCCGGGTAGGCAGCGGACACGACAGATGGTCAGCTGGCGGTCCCCGGGGAGACGGAGCTCCGAATGCAGGCGCATGTCAATGTGTACGGGGCTCTCGTACGTTGGGAGATATAACTCTCCATTATCCGGACTTTTTGATTAACTGGCACCACGCCGGTCCCGTCGGTGCCGGTTAATAAAGAGTTTCCTGTAATTTAATTCTATGACCTCTGGTTACTAGCCACTTGCCAGAGGAAATATAGTTTCTCCCTTCTTTATCAAAACCCCTCATAATTTTGAATACCTCTATTAGGTCTCCCCTTAACCTTCGCTGCTCTAAGGAGAACAATCCCAGCTTCTCCAATCTCTCCACATAACGGAAGTCCCTCATCCCTGGTATCATCCCGGTATACCTCCTCTGTACCTTCTCCAGGGCCTTGACATCCTTCCTAAAGTGTGGTGCCCAAAATTGTATGTAACTGAAATGCTTTACACGACAAGCTCTACAATAAGCACTCACTTTACACTGGTCTCTACATCCATGCACCAATGCACTCAGTGCAACGGCACACCACATACCTGCACTCTCTACATCCACATGTCAACGCTTGGTACAGCACGCACCAGCACTCTACATCCACACCCCAGCGCTCACTACAGTTGGATGTGTCTGACTGCTGTTATTTATTCAGAACTGAAGTTTCATTCACCAGTGAATCTGCACGTTTTGACTGCTTTTATCCCATTCTAGTTCTTCTTGGCTTGTTCAAGTGTTTTTCTCAGGCCCTCTCCCCTCCTGAAGGCATTACAAGGCACCCACTGGTGATCCGAACAAGGGGGTCAATCTTCATGTGTGACCCGAAGGCAGGAAGTCTCATCTGGCTATTTGACCAAGGAGGGAATTACAGCCAAGTCCAATCTTGTCCTTATCCAACCCTCAACACTTTCCAGCAGGGTTCCCTTTAGCAATCAGGAAAGGGAACCCTGGTGAGTTTTTTCCCTCCTCACTATCCCCCAGGCATTGAGCCCAATCGTAGCACCTCAACAGCTGTCCATCTCAGATCAGCTAACTGAATCAGTTGAAGCACAGCTCAGCATCATACTGGTCGGTTCCTCTACCGACTAAGTCACAGGCTGAATGGACTTGTTTCATATGACCCATGTCTGATCAGTTAGAAGCTGGACCACTTTACTTTGTGGATCTGGGAAATGATCGCTATCTGGCAGAGCGTGTAATTTAAGGTAAAATGCTTCACTGGTTTTATGGGCCTTTGAGCACAATCACACAACGAAATCACGATACTTTTTAAAAGCACCAAGAAGTTTAATTTTCCCCGTGTACGAGTTTTGGATAACATACTCGCAGAATTCCAGTCTGCGCTGTTTAACAACTTGCATCGATGTGACGTCTTTTGACACAACAAAATGCTCTGAGCCACTTCACAGGAGGAGTGGCTTGCACGACTGCAGTTGGCAGAGGTGACTGAAGGCACCGTTACTGCAAGTTAGTTCGGAGGAGGCTACTGAAGGCGAGGAGAATGGAAGCAAAGTGAGAGATTTAGATAAAGAATGAGAGTGTAAGTGTATGGTGATTGGATGTTCTGACTGAGCGGGAGAGGCATGTAGACTGAAATGAGAGAAGGTGATGAATGCGGAGACCTAAGGCAGAGGTAGGGCGGAATGAGGATGTGGAGAAATCTGAAGAGAAGGATGAGGATTTTGAAGTCAATGTGCTGGGGATGGGTTAATGATCATGCTCAAATAGTGCAGGTAGGAATTTAACATATACAGCAGACTAAAAATAACACACAAAGAAAACTAACTCAAAGGTCTGACATATTAATGTTAGCAAGGCAGGCAATCACACCATTTATGCCTCCAATCCAATCGTTTTCCGCTAGAACCCACTTCAACGGACCTCAGAACCCATCTTGTTTCAGAATATAAGAATCTGTATATATATTTTGATGTAAAACGTGCAATTGGGCCTGAGATTTCCTAGGGAAGGGTGTCCAAACTTTTGTCTTTGTGAGTCACATAGGGGTCCACATCATGGAGTGCCCTGGGCCACATATCAATTCTTAATCCATGTTCCCATTAATTTGCATTCATCTCGAGTTGCTGATGCTAACACATTTTGGTGTTCTGGTTTAGGACACATCAATTAATGAAGCAACATTGAGAAAACAGCTCTTTCCAAACTCCAGACCCACAAAATACGAACAGGAAAAATCGATAAAGAAGAAATACAAGTCCAGGTTAGACTCAGTCGACTGTACTACGACGGCCTGATTGTTGGGGCTGGAGGACTTGCAGGGATGGAGCACCTTGAGGTTGGATGGGCCTGACCTAGGAGAAGCTATTCTTTCTGTAGTCTGATGTGCAAAGTCAGGTCATCTGGTTTGACATCCTTTGATCTCTGCTAACAAAGTTATGCATACTTTGCAGAATAATGAAGGTTTCATTTAGTGGATATTCCCATCATACAGATATCAAGGAATGCAAGCTAACAGAAAGAAGTATGCTAATTGTTTGTAATTACTGTCCCATCAGGGAGCCTCCTGCTAGGACAGGCAAGCTGTTGAGGCTTTTGAGATGCCTTTTGAGTGACAGTTTTGATTAATTGTGAAGCTACCTTCTTTAAAATCTTCTTCCTTTACCAGCTTGACTTCAAAGGGAAGGAAAACATATAATTCAGGTTAGTAGTCTAGGTTCTTCAAAGTTTCCCTCCTGTGATGTTCCACTAGACTGCCAACAGCTGGTAGGAAGCTCCACAAGATTCAGTCCCACATAAAACTTGTCATCATGGACACATAGTCCAAGTTACAGGAGAGAACGGCTAATCATTTGGAACTTTTTTTTTAAGCGCATGGAGTCAAGATAAGCAAAGTACTGTAATCTATCTAAATCGGTAAATTTTATTGCTTCTGTTTAATCTTGCTTTACACAAATTAGTAGTTTTATTCTGAGTGAAAGGTCAATCACCGTGGTATTTGCAGTCAAAGAAAATAAAGAAATACTTGCATTTATATAGCGCCTTTCGCGACCTTAGGATTTCCCAAGGCGCTTTATAGCCAAAGAAATAATTTTGGAGTGTAGTCACTGTTGTAATGTCGGAAATGCGGCAGCCAATTTGCGCACAGCAATTTGATAATGACCAGATAATCTGCTTCATGATGTTGGTTGAGGCACAATTATGCTCTTCTTAGAATAGGGATCTTTTATGTCTAACTGAGAGTGCAGACAGGGCCTCGGTTTAGCGTCTCATGTAAAAGACCTCAGACAGCGCAGCATTCCCTCAGTACTGCACTGGAGTGTCAGCTGAGATTACAGGTATATTCTCATGTCCCTGGAGTGGGGCTTGAACCCTCAACCTTCTGACCCAGAGGAGAGAGTGCTACCCACTGTGCCACAGCTGACAGATGAGTCAGTCGGAGAGCTGAGGAATTTATGGTGGTAGTTGGGACCACTGCCTCAACAGTAATGAGATCATCATTCTCCCTGTGGCCCACTATCCTGGTCAAGTTTCGGTTCATGTAAAGCATTTGCCAGCCTTTGGAAGTTGACTTTTACATTGAATCTAATAAAAGAAATTCGAGGCTGGTCCAAATCGTATCTCCAGATCATCAATACAAAGCCGTTTTTGCAACATGAATGCACCTTAAAGCACTGGCCTCTGCCATCGCTGGATGGAGTACCTTGAAGCTACGTAAAGAGCTAAAATCAATAGCCTGCCAGTAACAGAAAGAACCATTTATGAACAGCTCCTCCCTGAATGCCCTCAAAACAGGTAAATCTGCCGCCAAATCACTTTGATCGAATGATTTTAGGTAAGAACTATCTAGGAGCTGCATTTAATAAAAAACACACAGCGCAAAACTGTTTGTTGAATAGACCTACTAAACTAGTTGATGCTAATTGCTGGAATTATTCCTCAAGGCTCCTGTTTCGAAGTGAAATTGGCAACAGGCTAAGGGTGGGGGGCTACACGTGATCCAGTACACAGATTACTGTAAATTGGGCAATCGTTAATCCTCAGGGTACACAGCTCCGTAAAGGCAGATTACTGTAAAAGTACAGCTGCTAGATTATGCAAGACCAGGCCCACTCACGGAAGCTACTATTAAACCACTAGAAAAGAGAGTTCTATAAATACCCAAAACTGTAGCAATAAATAAGAATTTTATATTTATTTAATGTGTCACAGCCCACAGTCTGTGACACAGCATTGCAAATTAATTTAACTGATTAGAAGAAACTTTATACTTAAATTGCCCTATTTAGGTAATCTCACTCAAAGTCTATAATGTGTAATGTTACATAGCACTCGTCTACATAACAGTGACAGCAGTTCAAAGTGATTAATTGTATGTGAAGTGCTTTGGGACTTGGAGAGACAAGTTCAGGTGCTGTAGGAATACAGCTTCTTTCTTTCTTCTTTTGCAGACTGCATCAGCTTCACTTCCATCTCCGAAACAATATTCTTCTGGATTCCACATGGATTTAATAATAACCATTCCTGAGCAGACAGAGGGAAACGGAATGAAAGAAACAACATCCTTGGTCTCCTTTTAGTGATTTATGAGACAGGAGCACTGGTGTGGACTGGGGGAGGTTAAGAGAAACATTTGCCACAAGGTGAGATTTCTTTCATTAAGAAAGGAGGAAAGAAAGAACAAACCTACATTTGTATAAAACTTTTGATGACCTAGGGATGTCCCAATAGCCAATGAAGTACTTTTGAAGTATAGTCACTGCTGTAATGTCGGGAATTACGGCAGGCAAAATAGCGCACAGCAAGGTCCCATAAACAGCAATGAGATCAATGACCAGGTAAGTTGGTTGAGGGATAAATATTGGTCAGGACACCGGGAAGAACTCCGCTGCCCTTCTTTGAAGAGTGTCATGGGATTTTTTTACATCCACTCGAGAGGGCAGATAGGGCCTCAGTTTAACATCTCATCCAAAAGACTACACCTCCGGCAATGCAGCACTCCCTCCGTACTGCACTGGAGTGTTAGCCTGGATTATGTGCTTAAGTCTGGAGTCAATAGGTTGTCGGGGAGGAAGAAAAATCATACTTAAAATTGCTTGAATTTGAAATCTTCAAATTCCGTGCAATTTTAAATGTGATTTTCCCCCCCCACAACTTATTGGTAACAAAACATTAAACAGCTCGTGGCAGCACTGCAGTGACCCCATCCTCAGTTACAGCCCACCCAGTCTGCTTCACTGAAGCAGTGGCAGGCACATTCCAGAAAGTTGAAAACCAGTGCTGGAGTGGGACAACAGAATGAAATGATTTTATAGAGCAGCCACTAACGCCCGCGTGATCCACTGTAAACCTATAATCCAATGGCGGTAATGCGTCCCAGTGTGTGGGTTTATCTGTACTTTACCACACGACTGCAGCTCATGGCCAAAACAAACACCTTTGTGCAAAGACTCTACAATCACATCACACCATTTGCTTGAACAAACAGCTTGAAACGGTTATCAGAGAGCCACAGAGGCTATCAGCTGCAGATAAACTCACCAGCAGCACGTTATAGAATACAGAGCACTGGATGTGCACCAACTGAGTGGGGCTTTGCTCAGAAAACAAAGTGCTTCAACTATTTATGGGCTCGGCAAGCTCTCTGCCGCACATCTGCAAAACAAAACAATCCTTGGCCCGGCTATCTCTAAACTGACTTTCACTTTTATTTTTAAAACATTGTCTCGGGGCAGTCACCTCCTCCTTTTTCTGTCAAGTGCTGATCTCGGTCAGGCTGTTGGCTCCAAAATGAAACACATTCGGATTGGGCGCAGTGCACAAGTGAGCTGGTGACAGGAGGGCAGCTCCTTTTTCTGACCCTTCGTTCTGGGAGCACCGGGCCAGGGGCGGGGAGGAGAAGGGGGGCTGAATTTCGGGTGCCAGGAGTTCTTCTGTTGTGGAGCGGGGCAGGGAGTAAGCAGGGAGACAGCAGTGGAGGAAGAGAGAGAAAAGAGAGAGAGAAAAAGAAAATGGAAGGGCAAAAAGAGCAGAAGAAAGAGAGAGAAGGAAGAAGGAAGAAGTGACGAGATAGAGAAGGGAGTGAGAGAAAGAGAGAAGCGGAGAGAGAGAGAGAGAAAGGGGACTGATAGAGATGGGGAGAGATAGAGAGCAAGGGGAGCGAGAGAGAGAGCAAGGGGAGCGAGAGAGAGAGCAAGGGGAGCGAGAGAGAGAGCAAGGGGAGCGAGAGAGAGAGCAAGGGGAGCGAGAGAGAGAGCAAGGGGAGCGAGAGAGAGAGCAAGGGGAGCGAGAGAGAGAGCAAGGGGAGCGAGAGAGAGAGCAAGGGGAGCGAGAGAGAGAGCAAGGGGAGCGAGAGAGAGAGCAAGGGGAGCGAGAGAGAGAGCAAGGGGAGCGAGAGAGAGAGCAAGGGGAGCGAGAGAGAGAGCAAGGGGAGCGAGAGAGAGAGCAAGGGGAGCGAGAGAGAGAGCAAGGGGAGCGAGAGAGAGAGCAAGGGGAGCGAGAGAGAGAGCAAGGGGAGCGAGAGAGAGAGCAAGGGGAGCGAGAGAGAGAGCAAGGGGAGCGAGAGAGAGAAAGGGGAGCGAGAGAGAGAAAGGGGAGCGAGAGAGAGAGAAAGGGGAGCGAGAGAGAGAGAAAGAGGAGCGAGAGAGAGAGAAAGAGGAGCGAGAGAGAGAGAAAGGGGAGCGAGAGAGAGAGAAAGGGGAGCGAGAGAGAGAAAGGGGAGCGAGAGAGAGAGAGAGAAAGGGGAGCGAGAGAGAGAAAGGGGAGCGAGAGAGAGAGAAAGGGGAGCGAGAGAGAGAGAAAGGGGAGCGAGAGAGAGAGAGAAAGGGGAGCGAGAGAGAGGAAGGGGAGCGAGAGAGAGAGCAAGGGGAGCGAGAGAGAGAGCAAGGGGAGCGAGAGAGAGAGCAAGGGGAGCGAGAGAGAGAAAGGGGAGCGAGAGAGAGAAAGGGGAGCGAGAGAGAGAAAGGGGAGCGAGAGAGAGAAAGGGGAGCGAGAGAGAGAAAGGGGAGCGAGAGAGAGAGAAAGGGGAGCGAGAGAGAGAGAAAGGGGAGCGAGAGAGAGAGAAAGAGGAGCGAGAGAGAGAGAAAGGGGAGCGAGAGAGAGAGAAAGGGGAGCGAGAGAGAGAAAGGGGAGCGAGAGAGAGAGCAAGGGGAGCGAGAGAGAGAGCAAGGGGAGCGAGAGAGAGAGCAAGGGGAGCGAGAGAGAGAGCAAGGGGAGCGAGAGAGAGAGCAAGGGGAGCGAGAGAGAGAGCAAGGGGAGCGAGAGAGAGAGCAAGGGGAGCGAGAGAGAGAGCAAGGGGAGCGAGAGAGAGAGCAAGGGGAGCGAGAGAGAGAAAGGGGAGCGAGAGAGAGAAAGGGGAGCGAGAGAGAGAGAAAGGGGAGCGAGAGAGAGAGAAAGAGGAGCGAGAGAGAGAGAAAGAGGAGCGAGAGAGAGAGAAAGGGGAGCGAGAGAGAGAGAAAGGGGAGCGAGAGAGAGAAAGGGGAGCGAGAGAGAGAGAGAAAGGGGAGCGAGAGAGAGAAAGGGGAGCGAGAGAGAGAAAGGGGAGCGAGAGAGAGAGAAAGGGGAGCGAGAGAGAGAGAAAGAGGAGCGAGAGAGAGAGAAAGGGGAGCGAGAGAGAGAGAAAGGGGAGCGAGAGAGAGAAAGGGGAGCGAGAGAGAGAGAGAAAGGGGAGCGAGAGAGAGGAAGGGGAGCGAGAGAGAGAGCAAGGGGAGCGAGAGAGAGAGCAAGGGGAGCGAGAGAGAGAGCAAGGGGAGCGAGAGAGAGAAAGGGGAGCGAGAGAGAGAAAGGGGAGCGAGAGAGAGAAAGGGGAGCGAGAGAGAGAAAGGGGAGCGAGAGAGAGAAAGGGGAGCGAGAGAGAGAAAGGGGAGCGAGAGAGAGAGAAAGGGGAGCGAGAGAGAGAGAAAGGGGAGCGAGAGAGAGAGAAAGAGGAGCGAGAGAGAGAGAAAGGGGAGCGAGAGAGAGAGAAAGGGGAGCGAGAGAGAGAAAGGGGAGCGAGAGAGAGAGAAAGGGGAGCGAGAGAGAGAGAAAGAGGAGCGAGAGAGAGAGAAAGAGGAGCGAGAGAGAGAGAAAGGGGAGCGAGAGAGAGAGAAAGGGGAGCGAGAGAGAGAAAGGGGAGCGAGAGAGAGAGAGAAAGGGGAGCGAGAGAGAGAAAGGGGAGCGAGAGAGAGAGAAAGGGGAGCGAGAGAGAGAGAAAGGGGAGCGAGAGAGAGAAAGGGGAGCGAGAGAGAGAGAGAAAGGGGAGCGAGAGAGAGCAAGGGGAGCGAGAGAGAGAGCAAGGGGAGCGAGAGAGAGAGCAAGGGGAGCGAGAGAGAGAGCAAGGGGAGCGAGAGAGAGAGCAAGGGGAGCGAGAGAGAGAGCAAGGGGAGCGAGAGAGAGAAAGGGGAGCGAGAGAGAGAAAGGGGAGCGAGAGAGAGAAAGGGGAGCGAGAGAGAGAAAGGGGAGCGAGAGAGAGAGAAAGGGGAGCGAGAGAGAGAGAAAGGGGAGCGAGAGAGAGAGAAAGAGGAGCGAGAGAGAGAGAAAGGGGAGCGAGAGAGAGAGAAAGGGGAGCGAGAGAGAGAAAGGGGAGCGAGAGAGAGAAAGGGGAGCGAGAGAGAGAGAAAGGGGAGCGAGAGAGAGAGAAAGAGGAGCGAGAGAGAGAGAAAGGGGAGCGAGAGAGAGAGAAAGGGGAGCGAGAGAGAGAAAGGGGAGCGAGAGAGAGAAAGGGGAGCGAGAGAGAGAGAGAAAGGGGAGCGAGAGAGAGGAAGGGGAGCGAGCGAGATAAAGGGGAGCGAGAGAGAGAGAAAGGGGAGCGAGAGAGAGAGAAAGGGGAGCGAGAGAGAGTGAAAGGGGAGCGAGAGAGAGAGAGAAAGGGGAGCGAGAGAGAGAAAGGGGAGCGAGAGAGAGAAAGGGGAGCGAGAGAGAGAAAGGGGAGCGAGAGAGAGAAAGGGGAGCGAGAGAGAGAGAAAGGGGAGCGAGAGAGAGAGAAAGGGGAGCGAGAGAGAGAGAAAGGGGAGCGAGAGAGAGAGAAAGGGGAGCGAGAGAGAGAGAAAGGGGAGCGAGAGAGAGAGAAAGGGGAGCGAGAGAGAGAGAAAGGGGAGCAAGAGAGAAGGGAGAGAGAAAGAGAGAGAGAGAGAGAAGGGAGAAAGAGAGAAGGGGAGAGAAAATGGAGAGGGGAGTGAGAGATGGGGGAGAAAAAGAGAGAAAAAGAGAAGAGAAATTAAAAGATAGGGTATCCTCCTCAGTACCTATTCCAAATGTGCGCTATGCAGCTGAAGTACTGCTCAGGCCCTCTAGTCGCTCTACAGGGAGGACCCCAATTTAAATATTTTTCATGGGCCTAATGAACACCATTCGCATTGCTGGCCTCATAGGGCCTTGTTGAAAGCCTCAGGCCTCCGCTTCGGATAATCCAGGAAATGGGAATCTGCCATCACATCATCAGTCCCAGTATCTCTAGCACTAAAGACGAGAGAGAGCTTAGCTTTACACCAACTAACTCAGCTAACCCCATTTACTTGCTGAGACACAGGGTCGATGATGCTGTTGCATCGCTGAGTAAAACAGAATTACATGTCTACCATCAGCCCGCTAGTCCTTGAAGTATCAGCTTGGCTCAGCGGCAGCACTCTCACCTCAGAGTCAGAAAGCAGTGGGTTCAAGCCCCATTGCTGCATTTGAGCATTTCAGTGCAGCATTAAGGGAGTGCTACACTGTCAAAGATGCCATCCTTTGGATGAGACATTAAACAGAGGCTCTACCTGCCTGCTCTGGTGGTTCAGTTGTCAGACGTGACTCAGTGGTAGCACCCTTATCAGAGCCAGAAAGTTGTAGTTTCAAGCCCTTCTCTAGAGACTTGAACACATAATCTAGGCTGACACCAGTGCAGTACTGAGCGAGTGCTTCACTGTTGGAGGTGCCGTCTTTCAGATGAGACGTTAAACCGAGGCCCCATCTGCCCTCTCAGGTGGTTGTAAAAGATCCCACGGCACTATCTGAAGAGTAGGGGAGGTCTCCCTGGCGTCCTGGACAATATTTATTCCTCAACCAACATCACTAAAAACAGATGAATTGATCATCGTCACATTGCTGTTTGTGGGACCTTGCTGTGCGCAAATTGGCTGCCGTGATTCCTACATTACAACAGTGACTGCACTTCAAAAGCACTTCATTGGTTGTAAAGCGCTTTGGGATGTCCGGAGGTCGTGAAAGGCGCGATATAAATACAAGTCTTACTTTCTTTTATTAAAGATCACATGGCACTATTCAGAGAAGAAGAGGGTGTTCTGGTGCCCTGATCAACATTCTTCCCTCAACTAATAGCACAAAAAACAGCTGTTCGTAGCGACTTTCTGTAGACAAAGCGTCTGCCCTATTTGCACTGAAAGAAGTAATTCTTTGTACCTGAAGTGCTTTGAGTGCTACATAAATGCAAAATAACAGCAGAAAATGCTGGAAACACCCAGCAGGTCTGGCAGCATCCGCGGAGAGAGAAACAGAGTCAACGTTTCAGGTCTGTGACCCTTCAACGAAGGGCTCTGTTTCTCTCTCCACAGATGCTGCCTGACCTGCTGAGTGTTTCCAGCATTTTCTGTTGTTGTTTCAGATTTCCAGCATCCGCAGTATTTTGCTACATAAATGCAAGTTTGCCTTTTTTATTAAGAAGCAGCTCAGGCGACTCAATTGGTCTTAAGAGTTGTGCATCCAGTGGTAGCGACTAAAGGTTATGTGGAGATTTCATAGAGGTGTTCACAATTATGAGGGGTTGTGATAGAGTAGATAGGGAGAAACTGTTTCCACTGGCAGAAGGTTCGGCAATCAAAGGCACAGATTTAAAGAAAAAGAGACTTGCATTTCTATCGCGCCTCTCGCGACCACCGGACGTCACAAAGCGCTTTACAACCAATGAAGTACTTTTGAAGGGGAGTCACTATCGTAATGTGGGAAACGCGGCAGCCAACTTGCACACAGCAAGCTCCCACAAACAGCAATGTGATAATGACCAGATAATCTGTTTTTATTTGTTGGTTGAGGGATAAGTATTGGCCAGGACACCGGGGATAACTCTTCGAAATAGTGCCATGGGATCTTTTACGTCCACCTGAGAGAGCAGATGGGGCCTCGGTTTAACGTCTCATCCGAAAGACGGCACCTCCAACAGTGCAGCACTCCCTCAGCACTGCACTAGAGTGTCAGCCTAGCTTTATGTGTTCAAGTCCCTCAAGATTAAGATTTAAGTTTTTTAACGCAGCGAGTTGTTACGATCTGAAATGCACTGCCTGAAAGGGTGGTGGAAGCAGATTCAATAGGAACTTCAATGGGGAATTGGATCTATACTCGAAAAGGAAAAGTTTGCAGGGCTATGGGGAAAGAGCAGGGGAGTGGGACTAATTGGATAGTTCTTTCAAAGAGCCAGCACAGGCACAATGGCCTCCTTCTGTGCTCTATGTTCCATGACTGTTGGCACGGTTTGAATTCGAGGGACAAGGGACGCACAGCTCGAATTGTGGTCTCATCACTGCTGCAGGCGTTCGTAGCCATCACACCAGGATATTCTACAGCCAATGTATCGTGTATTTACTTTAATGAAATAGGAAAGAATGGATCAGTTTGCAGGAGGGTAGAAGGAGAGTGAACAGTGAGTTGATAATCCCAATAGGAAGCAAGAGCGAAGATCAGTGTTTATTGACAGATAGCAAATTAAATTTGAACACGTCATGACCTCAAAGTCCTACACTGGGAACCTTGTGAGTCAAGTTATTTTGCCTGACTGCTGTCTCCTCTCAAGAGCTGACTATGCTCTTTTTTTTTTAAATAAAAAGGTTGTTTTAAATGTGCTTCATTTCCTTCCCTCTCTGAGTCTCTCCTCCCCGCAATTTGCAATGCCATTCCTCTCTGTCCAAGAAGATGGACATGCCAGGACTCTGCCAACGTTGCTCTTGGGTCAGCCAATCGGTGATACCTTGTGCCCTCTCCCGTGAGTGGCTTCTGACCCCCCACCCCGCCAACACAAAAAATGGTAGCATGACCCGACAGCAGAGCCGAGATAAAGAACTGGCCACACGAGGAATCACCGGCAACCCAAATCGTATCACGCCACGCCACGGAGTGTCAAAACACCAATGTTGCTGCATTTATCTTGCTTCTACCCGCTGGAAGGGGTAAAAACTAATACGGGCCTGTGGTGCTTGCAGGACACTGGGAACCTTCCCAAACCATCTGGGAAGGATGGCAGCCGGAAATAAACCTTAGACTGCAACTTTCAATTAACTGTGCATACTTAGGTTGCTCCTGCAACACCAGGAGCCTGAGCAAGTTGTAAGGTGCTTTTATAGCAAACGGAAAAATGATCCATTTTCCTACCGAGAGCAAGTGGAAACACAAAGGACCTCACCATCATTGTTCCAGCAACAGTAGATACGCACCTTTGCCATGGGTGTAGTGAACTGTAGCGAGATGCACCGGCTCCATTGGTGGCCCATTATAAATGTGCGCAGGCAGTTCAAAGCATCGGACTCGAAGCTGTCCAATGACAATGCTCGGATCGATCTGGCGACCCACAATTACACTACACACACGCACAGAAAACAGATCACTGTACTCCCAAATAAAATAAACAGGGTCACCAGCACGCTACTGAAAGCCGATTTTATTACAACAGCAAAATAACTGAGCCTGCAGGGTAAATCTCGTGAGGTGAGGCTCTCAGTGCAGGCCCTCACTAGATGGGAGCTCAGGGTGAAGAATTTACCCTATGGTAACTCATGTGTAGTGCGGCTCAACAGCAGTAGCCTCAACAACAACTTCCATTTATATAGCGCCTTTAACATAGTTAAACATCCCAAGGCATTTCACAGGAACGTTATTAAACAAAGATTTGACACCGAGCCACATAAAGATCCATTAGGACAGGTGACCGAAATGAGGTAGGTTTTAAGGAGCGTCTTAAAGGAGGAAAGAGAGGTAGAGAGGCAGAGAGATTTAGGGAGAGATTTCCAGAACTTAGGGCCTAGGCAGCTGAAAGCACGGCCGCCAATGGTGGGGCAAAGGAAATTGAGGATGCTCAAGAAGCCAGAATTGGAGGAGCACAGAGATCTGAGAGAGTTGCAGAGCCTCGCTTCACAAAGCTTATCCTAAAAGGCCAGTCCTACTTGAAGTGGCTCAGTAATATAAAAACCGTAACACTGGCACTCCAATGTGGAGATGCTCTGCTCATCATCAGAGATGGAAACTCTAGAACGAGTACCTCTTATTCATGTTGACGAGACAGATGTTCATGAATACATTTGTTGGATACTCAGCCTTCAAGTATTGGGTTCCCTGGGGTCAGATGGCTCCAGATTGCCACTCACAGCTCCCCACTGATGATAACACAGAGCGGCCTAGCATGGAAGTTGAGGCCCAACTTGACAGGACTCGGTGCAGCCAAACATTTGATGTTTACTTTTAAAAAAAATCAATATTAAAAAAAACACACGGAGTATTTTGAATCAGTACTTTCCCCCCAGATCATCCCTCCACTTCAAGCACCCTTGCTCATTGCACAGCTGGGCTGAGGGGAAATCAGCATTTAGTCTTGTCCACCTACTGAAGGAGGATAGAAAAAAGGTAGACAGCCACGTGGGGAGACCGATGAAAACCAGGGGGCAGGGAAGAGAAATCAGAGAGAAATATTACTCCAGCTACCAGATAACAGATAGAAACCATTCCCAGCGAACCCTTGTATCGGAGAATTGTTACACCCACTTATTTCCCATAAAAGGAGAGCGATTCTTGATGTGGTTTAGTTGATCATCTTTCTCATGTTAATATGCAGCATTAAAATCTCCCTATACACTGCCGCATTGCTAGCAGAGTTTTAAAAAAAAAAGGAACGCAGGGCCCATGAGATTAAAAGGCGGTGGGTTTAATTATGCATCAATTGTAATGCATAGATTTTAGTTTTCTGCTTCACAAAATCTGTTTGAGGATGTCAGTGGGGGGTTAATGAAAAGGTCGATTAGTCATTTAGGATTCTCAAACTAACTCAAACTGCGCCATTACAAACAAACACTGCAAATGAGATTAGCCTTTCTGGGAATCAGTAAGGTTTTGACAGAGATTTGCGTTATCAGCCTTTACTTTTAATACAAAAGATTTTATTTTATTTTAACGGTTGCTAAATTGAAATGAAAATTAAACGTGGCAAGAGGTCCCTGCAAAGGACTGTGGGTACTTGCGTCTGCACCAAGATGAGCTGGAAATGGAGGTGCCCGCAGAGGTGGTGTCCCTCTGTTCCTGTGCCTGACTGACTAACAATGCAGTAGGATTTGATGTACAGCAACTGTCCCTTGTAGGGCTGCCAATCCTCCAGGATTGCCTTGTAGTCTCCAGGAATGAAAGATTAATGTCTCGGACACTGCCGCGAGCAACCCGGGAAAAAAATCATATGGCCATTGAAAAAAAAATGTCTTTTTAAAAAAATGTTCTTTGAACGTTTTCATTTATTAGGTATAAAAATATTGGAGCTGGGAAAGTGCTATTTGATTGGATGTGGGTGGTTGGAGGCAGGAGGTCAAGTGATGAAACCTCTGTGAATACGTCCAACTAGAGTTGCCAACCCTAGTTCCTTGGGGAAAAGCAGAGGAGGAGTCTGATTAAATGGAAAATCAAACTAGGCCACGCTAACATACCTCCAATTAGGCACTTATGACCAACACTGTCAAAGGCAGAAAGCAGCCTGCCATCTCAACCTCTCCACCAGGCAATCATACATTATGCAGGAGGTTCACACACATACCACTGTTCTGCTATCATGCTCACCCTCGCTGTTCACCATCAGACAGGGAGCAGCCCCTTCCTACCAATCTCCAAATCCCATCTATTAACACGACGCCATCCCACATTCAGTAACTCCTCCACACTACAAGTCCCAGCATCCTCACAGTGAGAAACCCTTTACCATCGACAAACACGCCAAGAATTCCGTTGAGCGTACATCTAATCAGATGTCACAGCGCTGGGGAGAATCGAGCGACGAGAGAAAACAGGACCCCAGCTATTCACAATATATATTAATGATCTAGACGAGGGAACTAGATGTAATATCTCCAAGTTTGCAGACGACACAAAGCTGGGTGGGCGTGTGTGCTGTGAGGAGGATGCTGAGAAACTCCAGTATGATTTGGATAGGTTGGGTGATTGTACTGCATTTGCCATGCATCTGCCCAATGTGGATAAATGCGAGGTTATCCACTTTGGTGGTAAAAACAGGAAGGCAGATTATTATCTGAACAGCAATAGATTGGGAGAAGGGGAAGTGCAACGAGACCTGGGTGTCCTTGTGCACCAGTCGCTGAAGGTAAGCATGCAGGTGCAGCAGGCGGTTAAGAAGGCAAATGGTATGTTGGCCTTCATAGCGAGAGGGTTCGAGTACAGGAACAAGGATGTCTTGCTGCAGTTGTACAGGGCCTTGGTGAGACCACACCTTGAGTATTGTGTGCAGTTTTGGTCGCCTTATCTGAGGAAGGATGTTCTTGCCATGGAGGGAGTGCAGCAAAGATTCACCAGACTGATACCTGGGATGGCAGGAATGACGTATGAGGAGAGATTGGGTCGATTGGGCTGATACTCGCTGGAGTTTAGAAGAATGAGAGGGGATCTCATTGAAACTTATAAAATTCTAACAGGACGAGACAGACTAGATGCAGCAAGGATGTTCCCGATGGCCAGGGAGTCCAGAACCAGGGGTCACAGTCTAAGGATAAGGGGTAAGCCATTTAGGACTGAGATGAGGAGGAATTTCTTCACCCAAAGAGTGGTGAACCTGTGGAATTCTCTACCACAGAAGGCAGTTGAGGCCAACTCATTAAATATATTCAAGAAGGAGTTAGATATATTTCTTAAGGCTAAAGGGATCAAGGGATATGGGGAGAAGGCAGGGACAGGGTACTGAATTTGGATGATCAGCCATGATCTCATTGAATGGCGGAGCAGGCTCGAGGGTCCGAATGGCCTACTCCTGCTCCTATCTTCTATGATTTTATGATTCTAGGACACTTTCACACTCGAGGACTGCTGGCGACAGCAGCCACAGATTATTCCCACCGCCAAAAGTGCTCTGTAAAAGGACCTGTCCTTCGCCGAACTGATGGCATCGAAAATTCATACATACAATAGGTCTGATGAGCAGCGGTCAGGATTCCAGCTTCTCATAAACCCAAGCAGAATGATTCCTTCCTTTTTAGTGCTAGGAAGTGTAGGCCTCCAGCCTCCAACAGACCTCGAGCAGGGGCGAAGCCAAAGTAAATGAGAGAGCAGCGCATGCAACCCCACTTGCTCCAGGACCCTTGATGAGAATACAGAAGCCCCTGAACTCCTGTCAGTTTTGTTCTATAATAACTTGCTGTTGTGTCTCAGCTCAATTCTGAGCTGCAGTGGCTATAAAGAAGAAGAAAAACATCATACAAGTTACAATAAAGATGAGGCTATTTGACCCACCGCGTCTGTGCTGGGAATGGTAGGTCAATGCGTCAGTGGGGGATGGGATCAAAGACAACATTTGAAAAATACAGACAGGACTTAGCAGGTACATGGGAACACCATCAGCTCCAAGTTCCCCTCCAAGTCACATACCATCCTGACTAGGACATATATCGCCCTTCCTTTATTGTCCCTGGGTCAAAATCCAGCTACTTCACCACACGGACAGCAGCGGCTCAAAAAGAAGGCACACGGTCACCTTCTCCAAGGCAATTAGGGTTTGGCAATAAACAACGGCCTAACAAAAATCTATCGATCTCAGCCTTGAAAGCTGCAACTGATCCAACATCCACAGCTTTTTCGGGGAGAGAATTCAAGATTTCTACCACTCTGAGTGGAAAAAGTTCTTTCTGATTTCCCTCCTTAATGGCCGAGCTCTAATTTTATGTCTCCTCATTCTTGATTCCACCACGAGGAAATAGTTTCTCTGTATCTTCCATTTCAAATCATTTTTATCATTTTAAGCACTTCGATTAGACGTTCCCTCAATCTTCGATACTCAAGGGAATACAAGCTATGTTTATGCAACCTGTCCTCATAATTTAACCCTCTAAGCCCTGGTATAATTCTGCTGAATCTACGCTGTACCCACTCCAAGGCCAATATATCCTTCCTGAGGTGCGGTGCCCAAAACTGAACCCAGTCACTCCAGATGAGGCCTGACCAAGGCTCTTTACAACTGAAGCATCACTTCCTCCCCTTTTTTATTCCAGCCCCATTGAGATGAAGGCCCACATTCCATTAGCCTTTTTGACTGCTTTTTGTAGCAATCTCAGTAAGGAGGAGGAGGTGGGAGAAAAGTAGGAAAAAAAAAAATTCGGGAGCCATAATTTTTGGTGGATTATTTTTTCCATAAGTCACCGAGTCCTCTGTCATATCACCTATACCAAACTACTTGGCAAGTTTAAGCTTGTTTTCTGAAAAGGCGTGTGCATGTAAAAAGAAAAATTCTTGACTAAACTCATGAGAAATTCCCACAATGGTTTTCCTCCTTGGGGACTTGAGCTGGCGAGGATGATTGTGTGTTCGGTAACACGGAACTGCAATATTGTGATGTGCTCACATGGCTGTTACTGAATTCAAAGTCAAGGTTGGGCAGCTGCTGAATTTAGTGCTAATTTTTATGCAGTGTAAAAAATAAACACTTTTCCACTTAGTCATTTTACTTTGAGAAGCTACGGAAATATCTATCATGGGGAAACATCGTCACAATGCAGTTGTGGCTAAAGTACATTGTTCAGGCATCTAACCCCCGCTGTACCTAACCTAGGAATACTTGAGAGGGCAATGTAAAAGGAGCTTTAGTCTGCCTTTGGAGCGATTGATGGGACATTGTAAAGGGAACTTTACTCTGCTTCTAGCCTGTGTTATCTGCTTGATGGTGACAGTTCGGGGTAAAAGTGGGGAAGTACTTTTACTGATCAACAATAGCCCTCCAAAGATTATTTTTCACCCTAACAGCAAGATCATGAATAAAATAAAGGCCATCCAGATTTGGGAAATGATGACAGAAGGTGTTTATAGTGGGCTTTGGTTGCCTTGCAAAGTTGTGTTGGCGCAAGGTGAAGTGGAGTCTGAAATGAACCATGGCACGATGCCCATACATCAAAAGCCTGGCACACCATTTCTTTCAGTAAAATTATTCATGAATTTCCCCACTGTGCCTGTGATTCTCCGGACTTCATAAATCAGCTTTTACTTTTAGCCCAGTTAAAAAATGGTATGCTTTCTCTTTTAAAAAAAAAAATATTCATTCTTGATATATAGGCATCACTGGCAAGGCTGATATTTATTGCCCATCCTTAGCTGCCCTCGAGAAGGCCTTCTTTAACTGCTGTAGGTCGGCTTACTAGGCTACTTTAGCAGGCAGTTAACAGTCAACCACACTGGTGTGGGACTGGAGTCATATAATCGGCCAGACCGGATAAGAACAGCAGGTTTCCGACCCAAAAGGGCATTAGTGAACTAGTTGGGTTTTTATGACAATCTGACAGCTTCGTGGTCACTTTTACTGACACCAGCTCTTTATTGCCAGATTTTTTTTAAAAAAAATTCAATTCAAATTCTCAAACTTCCATGGTTGGATTTGAACTCTCGATATTAGGCCAGACCTCTGGATTACTGGTCCAGTAACATAACCACTGTGTTACTATACCCTTCAAATCACTGCAAGCGCTGGTGTGCAACAGTCCAGACTCCCACTGACATTTCCCTTCCATTCATGAGGCTGAAAGCTCACCTCTTGCTATTCAAAAGCGCTATGATAGAAATTATGGGCATGAGGCTGCATTCCACCCCTCTGTGACATTTCTTTCAGCCTCACTGACAGACCGTACTATTCACCAGCTGACGTGCATTAGAATCGAATCAAAACAAGGAAAGGTTCTGAGGCACTGTGAAACCAGAGGGTTTATCATGGCGATTACAATGATTCCTAGCCAATTGGAAGGCTTTGTTAATCTAGCCTATAATTACGAGATATAATGGTGCACAAGGCACGAGTTTATCTGCAGTTTTAACATGTCAGAGTTCAATTTGACAAAGTTCAGAGGGCAGCACGGAGTTGCAAGCATCCTGGATATGATTTTATTTTCAGCCATTTTAGCACTTGTGGGTGCGAGGAGCAAACTAACAACAGTTTTTCCCTAATTTCATTACGGACAGTGTATCGTAATTTATTTTTCTGTATTCACCAAGGTGAGCAATGTTAGTGCTGGGGAATGGCACTCTTCCTATTTCAGGGGTTTAATTATTGGCATCAGGCACTCCCAGGTCAGGTACAGCACAGCCAGACACACAGAGTAAAATTCCTTCCACAATTATTCCGATAACATCGCTACTGTACCAGTGCAACAGTGTCCATTCCCCACACCATCCTCTCTGAGTAAGGCAGCCAAATTAATGCCAATTTAGTGCCAAATAAGGAGTTTTTTTCTTTTGCTGTGGGCCCACACCCACTAGGAACTGAATAAAACTTACCCAAGCTCGTTTCACATAGGTCTCTTGCAGCCAGACTGAGGAGACTTTCATCCAGTTAGTCTGGCCTGGATTTGAACCCCAGAACCCACAAGTGAAAGGCCAAACATTATATTTAGATAAGATTAAAAAGTTACAGTAATATATATTATTAATGATCTCTATTATTTTTTCTAAGCAACCAATATTGCTATCAAAGGGTTGCTTGCATCAGGCTTGGGACAGTGCTCTCCTTATACAGAGTACACAGGGCTATCAGCCAGTGGGCTGAACTCAGCTATCTCAGCTATGTGAGCACTCATTTTTCAATGTGACAGCACCAATGAAACTCTTTGCCAGAATCAGAGCCAGCACACAGGAAGAGTAGGGGCCCGGAGAACAGGACAGGAAAGAGAGCACAGCTCCTGTACTGTACAGACAGCAGCTCTGCATGCAAACTACACCCACCACCCAAGGGGAGAAGTGCTCCTCATTGGGCTGCCCAGGCAGGAAGATTTCACAATGCGGTTCTGTTTTACATAAACCAGCTCACAGTTTTGTAGTGACTCGACGCTGCTGTTCAAAAAGATTCAGCCTTACGGCTACACGTAGGATCCTCATTACATACAGTACGTTACATCAGTGACTACACTTCAAAAGTACTTCATTGGCTGTAAAGCGCTTTGGGCCGTCCTGAGATCGTGAAAGGCGCTATATAAATGCAAGTCTTTCTTTCAGTAGTGTAAAAGGTCAAGCCCGCTGCCATCACTTTGAATGCTCTTAGCTGCTTCCTCATTCTAACCCATTTAGATGAAGGTCCTCAGTTTAGGTCCATTTAAACCTCCATTCATTATTAAAATTGCTTCCTGCGCCATTGTTAATCCTCCTGTATACCCAGCTGTATAAACAGTGACAACCTTGTACACAGAAGTAGTTACCGAGGTCTTTTACTTGAAATGAAGAAAATGCAGATGGGGAACATAATCAGTGTCTTTCTTTTGACTATAGCCAGACATGGTGCTGATTGGTTCAAAGATTTACCCACTCTGTCTTCTCAGGTGGTCGTAAAAGATCCAGGTCACTATTTCGAAGAAGAGCAGGGGTGTCCTCGCCAATATTTATCCTCAACCAACATCACTAAAAACAGATTATCTGGTCATTATCACATTGTGGAATCTTGCTGTGCGCAAAGTGGCTGCCGCGTTTTCTACATTATAACAGTGACTACACTACAAAAGTATTTAATTGGCTGTAAAGCGCTTTGGGAGGTTGACATCGTGAAAGGCGCTATATAAATGCAAGTTCTTTCCAATTTTATTATAACCTCTAGATCTCGCTCCCGATAAGCATGCTGCACCATTGCCCTATTTAGCATATAATACCTCTTTGATTCCTTACCCCATACAAATTTTTTCACACTTATGCAAATTAAACTGCATTTGCCATCAACTGACCCAACCTAGAAGAGCTAAATTCTTCTTCCCATTTATGCCACTGTTTTGCACTATTTCCTCTCCCTCCTCTTTGTAACATCTGGAGACTTTCCCGATGATACCCTCATCCAAATAATTTATAAGCATCAATAGTGGCAAGGGCGCCAAAAAGTGACCTCTGACATCCCCACCTCTTTCCAGATTCAATGTTTCCATTAATGGCTCTACATCATTTCCCATTTTTATCTAATTATCTACATAATGTTATGCTTTACCGCCTATTTAGCAACTCCTCACCTTGGCCATTAATTGCTAATTTGGAACCTTGTCAAAGGTTTTCTGAAAATCCACATGTATATCGACTGCACTTTGTCACGAGTCATATCTAATGTCTTTGAAAAATGGCAGCTGGTTAGCTAAACATGGTCTCATCTATATAAGCTAGAAAGGTCTCCGGTTTGATCCCTGGACTGTGCTGGTCAGCCAATCTCAGCCAGGGGCTGCTGTAGTGGGATTACAATTGGCCTCAGTGTACCTGGGTTGGGGAGAATTAGGCAGGGTTCCTGCTTCTAATTGCTAGCTAGCTGGAAACCCCTGCTGGAATTGCTCATGTATGGACGTGGGGAGCAGATAGGATTGGGCCTGGCTGTCATTGCTTTCCTTCAAATAGCCTTCTAATATACTCACTACCAAAGATCAAACATGAAGAATAACCATTTGGCCAAATTACCAGAGGAGGACCAGGGAGTCAAAGGGGGCTAAATTGGGTTGATTTGCACCTCCCGTTAGTGCCCTCTTGGCGCAAATCAGCTAGCGCCTGGGCACGGCGCCGCTAACGCCTCCCGTGAAATTCAGTGGGAGGTTAGCGGCGGCGCTGCGCCGCCTGCGATGACGTCATCGCCGTGCTCAGAGCCCCGCTCGCGCCCTGGCTGTAATATTGGGTGACGCCCCCCAACTTACCGCCGGACGCTATGTCCGCCGGGGTCAGGGGGGCCTACCTGCGGCTGGGGCGGTGCTAGTTAAAGGGGAGGTGGTGGGCGGCCATTTTTGTTGCTGGCCGCCTGCCCCCCCGTTGCTGTTCCCGGCCCCCGTGAAGCCCCCCCGCGGGGTGCCGGCTGCTCTCCGTGAGCCCGGCACTCCTCGAGTGCCGATCTCGTTTGCCGGCACTCCCGATCCCTGGTGGCCCAGCTGGGCGCCGGGACGTGCTGCACCAGGCCCCTCCCCTTTAATAAGGGGAGGAAGGCCGGCAGTACTGCGGCACTTAGCGCCGCGATATTGGCTCGCAGCGCCCCAAGAGGGACGCGGAGTGCTTCCAGTCGCGCCCCTCCTCCCTCTCGGGGCGCTACCTGGGAAAATCGGCCGCGGGGGCGTTAACTTTTTCGGGGTGCTAACTTTTTCGGGGCGCTACCCAATTTTTACCCCAAAGCCTTTATGATAGCATGGAAAGGAGACAATTGGTGAGAAAATATTTTTTAAATCTACAACCTTCCCATCCTGAATTCATGCATTTAAGAATGTTTGCCACTGAATCCATTAATATGACTTCAGATATTTTCCCTGCAACCACATTAAACCTCATGGTCTACATTTTTACATTTTATAAGTAACAGAATTATTTTAGTCGCATTCCAATTCTTAGGAATCTCTCTTCAATTTAATGAAGTTACAACAATGTCAGTGAAAACTCCATTCAGCTGTAGAAAAGCATTTCGAAAGAGAAGGGTTATGGTGGGGGGGGGCATCTCCCACCCTCCCAGTTAGTGGAGTAGGAATGGCGATGAGCAGGCTACAAAACAAAAAGGGAGATCGCAACAAATACCAACACAGCACGGCTGCAATGAAAAGATTCTCGTCACAAAATTGGGTTTGAGAGAAGGGCAGCAAAACAACAAAGATGACCACCGACACAAAGTGCCAAACAGAAGATACACCCACACACTCATGGGCGAATGGAACGACATTCAAAAATGGCAGTGGTGGGGGTCTATTTTTCTCCATTTGCTGATGTTAATGATAAAAGGTGCCGTCAGTTTAATGTGGACTCCCTCATTTTATATATTCATGCCAACATTTTCACCAACATTCATGAATGGAGGAAAACATACCTGTTAGTCAAATTCATTTAAAAAAATTGAAACTATTACAAGACAGCGACAGAATAGAAGAAAAAAGAGAGACTTGTATTTATATACATTCCACGACCTCAGGCCGTCCCAAAGCGCTTTATAACCACCCTTGAAGTGTAGTCACTGCTGTAATGTTAGAAACGCGGTAGCCAATTTATACACAGCAAGGTCTGACAAACAGCAATGTGATAATGACCAGATAATCTGCTTTTCAGTGATGCTGGTTGAGGATAAATATTGGCCAGGACGCCAGGGAAAACTCCCCTGCTCTTCTTTGAAATAGTGCCATGGGATCGTTTACGTCCCCCTGAAGGGGCAGACGGGGCCTCAGTTTAACATTTAATGTATGAGCAGATTTGGCATTCTGAAGAATCCAACCAGCAGACACACAGAGGAAAATCAAGATATCAGGCAAACAACAGGAAACCAGCCAGCCAGCCAGCCACAGACCATTAGACAGATACTCACGTTCTAGGAATGGAACCAATCCAAGTCGAGTGGTGCCTCAGGAGAAAAGAAAGGAAACTTGTATCTAGAGTCTGCTTTCACAGGCCCTGAACTGCAACCAACACCATGGCATGCCTTTCCAGCACCATGAGTCGTCTTTTACATCAGGAGCAGAGGCTGGCAAGGTGGGAGCATCAATGGAAGAAGCAGCTCTTTGCATCTCTGCTGATGGGCAGTTTCTGCTGAGTGGTTGTGTATGCCACTTTGGATATCAAACGGAACAGGAAGAGAAGTCTCATTTTAAAACCTGTTTCTCACGTAAACATTTTTTTTTAAAGTTGTTGCTCCAAAGCAGATTTCACTTTGGAGTGAAAGCCGAGGTCATTTTGGCCGTGACAGCTCCCCCCCCCAGTCAGCCACCTGTAGCTGCTGCTATTTTTTAAATTCTGGCAGGCAGCTGTCATTTCCAAAGTTGCCCTCGGCCACTGACTGCCTTTTGAGCCCAACTCAAATAAGGTTTTACATGCTGCAGAGGGTGACGGTAATTCCAACACGGGATCCAGGAGCAGAAACCCAACACTCACCGTTTGTGGCTGTGAATCTTTTAGTGCATGTGTGTTGGACTAAAAATAAAACAGTGGCATCACGATTCTGAGGAACTACTGCGTCTTAAAGACCAACCATCCACTGCAACTAGCTAGCAGTAACATAATGAGCCATGATTCAACCCTCAATACTGGGCTGTTTAAGCTTTCAAACTGCTTCTCTCTTTTGTGTCTCAACCACATCATTTACAAAAAAGGCCCGCTAAATGTCAGGAGAAAAATCAGAAAACAGTTTCTGTCATTCTGTGAAAGAAGTTCAAACTCTACGTGCAAACATTGCTGGAGAAGAGCGGAAGAAGATTTATCATGCCCTTTACCTGACCAGCATCTGATTGGTAGGACAAGAGGGAAGGAGCTTTATTCTGCATGTGAGAAAGCAAGGAATGAGAAAAGAACATTCTGCCACCAATCCTGATCGCTCCTCAGGCTATGTCCAAATCTACGCCACAAATTAAAAAAAACTTACTCCTTTTGCTTTATTGGGAAACATGAATTGAAGACCAGGGGCTGTAGTGTAGGACATCACTAAGATGGCAAAGGGGAGCAGAGAAAATAAGGAGAATAGCTTGAGTTTGGATGATGGAAAGCTTGGTTTTTAAAAGCTTATAGATAACAGGAAGATAAGACAGATGGAGGTAAGGAGTTGCACAGTTTTGAGGACATGGAAAAGAAATAAAGAAAAAAAAACTTGGACTTTACCCACTGATTTAATCTCCTGAGAAAATGTTCTGCATAAATTCCTCAAAAGTAATCAAACTAAACCTCCAAACATTCATCCATCATGACTATGCAACCATGATTGGGTGCTCCTTCCCAGCTCCAGAAGTGCAGGAAACATTCTATCTAATAGAGCATCCAATCATCTCAGTCCATACTTATCTAGAGAATCTTCAATCCCATTCCTGAACAGGTTATTTGTCTGCCTGTTTTCTGAAGGAGTTAATGAACACCATTAACTGCTTATGCTAGGAGCCTGTTCCACATGTGCCCTTCTTTTAATATCTAGTCTCATTTGCTGTATAATTTTGTACTTGTGCCCTGTTCTGTACTCACAGTCTAAGTTAGATAGCCTGCTTACATCTATTTTGTCTGTCCCTCTCAATATCTGAGAGATCTGGATCATATCCCTCTTCTAATGAGAATAAGTTCAGCTCCACCTGTCTCTCTTCTCTTCAGATCTTCGGGCTGGATTTTCAATGACCCGTGGAGTCGGGTTTGGAGGCGTGTGGGGGGTTAAAGTTGCAGATTCGGGGGTCCCGACCCCACGCAATTTTGACAAAATCGGTCGCGGGGTTCCCGACTCCGTCCCGCCTCCAAGGGGCGGGAGAGGCCATTAAAGCCCTTAACAAGCCCTAAATTGGCTCTGTAATGCCATTTTGAAACGTTTTAGCTAGTTTAACCCTTTTCCGACGTGAAGTACGCCTGATGTGAAACACGCCAGTGAAACCTGGTGGGAGCACAAGTGGATAGCTGACTATCAGCTGCAGGTCCACTATTACAACGGAGATGTGATGAAGGTAGTAGTAGTATTGTGATGAAGGTAGTATTAGGTCTGAAAGTCGCCTCTGATGCTGCTGCATTGAATGTCTTCAGAGACTGCCTGGGAGGACTTGGTTGGAAAAAAAATTCTCTCTCTCTCTGAGATTGCATCCAGGTCCTCTCACAGCAAAGGCCAGGCAATCTCTGCAATGATGGTCCCTGCAATGATGACATCATCAGAGGCGACTTTCAGACTGAAACCACTAATTGGTTCATGGGTTCCCACATGCTGGAACTCAATTGCCCAATTAAGTGAAAATTGCATCATTCATCCACATTAATCTGGAGTCGGGGGGGCAACACGAAATGCGGGTAACACGACCCCAACCCGACCCCAAGACAAAATCAAGCCCTTCGAGTCCCAAGCCTCTCTCATTGCTCCTGTCTGTACACTCGCCAACCTGTCCATCAACCATCAATATCAACTAACTAGCAATAACATAATGATCCATAATTCAACTCTCAATAATGGGCTATTTAAGCTTGAAGGAAGCCTACACACACAACAAATGTGGCCTCTATGCAAGGCTAGAGTAATTTGTTTCGACTTAATAGTTGAGCTCCCTTTGACTGTACCATGGATTTGTTCCAGGAGATGGCACAATACATCGACAACTTCGTTGTTGAGGTGTAGTCTCCACACGCATTGCTGAGGATAAGGCTGAGGCAGGTGTCAGAAGACACATTGTCTGGGGTAATATTAGACCTGATGGTCTTTCTACTTGCCCTTGAACTTCACTGCCTTCTCTGTGTTGCTCAGCTCATTCTTCTTCAACACAGCCGACTAAGAAAGCCTTGCTCATGGACCTGTGCGACAGCACGGACCTAAACAATTCAGTAGGTCCCGACAATACCTCCTGTTCTGTTCCATGCTGGACTCCTGCTGACTCTCTGCTGCCTTAACGCCACCTTTATAATGAGCATCATGAATACAATGTAGGTTGGAAGGCTAGCATGTTCAGTTTAAGGCCAACCTTACAAACTGGGTCAGCTGTCACTGTGTAGGCTCATGTATGGAAAAGTGCCACAGGGCACTATATGCTGAATGAGTCAAGGTCTTCAGGAGGAGGGGAGGAAACCGGAGGGGGGGGCAAGAGGAACTGCCATTAAGAAAAGTGTTAAAGCTGTTCATATTTTCGGTAGCACATCCCAAACCTACGACCGCCACCATCGAGAAGCACAAGGGCAGCAGGTGCATGGGAACACAGTCAACTCCAAACACCCTTCCAAGTCACGCACCATCTCGACTTGGACATATAGCGCTATTCTTTCATCGTTGATGTGTCAAAATCCTGAAAACTCCCTACCCAACAGCACTGAGGGATCACCTTCGCCACACGGACTGTAGCAGTTCAATAAGGCGGCCCACCACAACCTTTTCAAGGGCAACTAGGAATAGACAATAAATGTTGGTCTTGCTAGCAACACCCATATCCCAAGAATGAATTTTAAAAATGTTTGTGTGTCCAAGGGTCTTACCCTCTGTGCAGTGACAGACGAGCTCACATTTCTCTATCTGGCAACCTCGTTTACAAAAAAAACTTGCACTTATATAGCACCTTTCACAACCTCAGGACATCCCTAAGTACTTTACAGCCAATTAAGTACTTTTTGAAGTTTAGTTACTGTTGCAAATTAGGAACCGTGGCAGCCAATTTGCACACAGCGAGGTCCCATAAACAACAATGAGATAATGACCAGATAATTTGTTTTAGTGATGTTGGTTGAGGGATAAATATTGGCCACCAGGAGGCCCAGTGAGTGCGGGTGCCGGAAGGCCCACTGAGTGAAGTCTTTTCAATCACACTTGCGAGAGGAGAAGGGGGTCCCACTGAAGCAAAGAGGTTTAAGTAGCACGCAGTCACGTTTGGAATGTGCGTGTGTTAACGGCGGCTGTCGATCGGGTTTGATGTTCACTGGCTGGGCTCGTGCGTGAAGCAGAGCCACTTGAGCGAGTTACTGAAGAGCCCATGGGACTGTACTCAACATGAGCCTATGCCTTTGGGAGAGAGAACTGCAGCGGTAAAAAATCATTGAAAAAAAGCTGAATGGGAGAGGGCCGCTTAACTTATAAAAAGTGGATCACTTGAGTGGCGAAAAAAGATGCCCCAAAACAGCCTGGAGCAGGGCCTATGGTCTCAAAAGTGTAGAACCGAGTTCATGTTGCTGCTCTGGAAGTCTGTGCAACATCTGGCCACAGTCTTTGTTGAGTCACTCACATTTTTGCTGCATTGTGTCGTTTCAACTACAATTGTAGTTAAGAGAGATTTTCTGCCAGTTACAGCCATTAGCAAAAAAGGCTGTGCTCTGAAACACGTGTTGCCAAGTGAGACAGATGACGTTCTCCCCTCCCACACACCTCAAAAAAAGTGTGGGTGTGGCTGAGGGACGTGAAGGAAATTACAACCAAAAAGTGCAAGTTTTCATAAGAAGGTAATGTTTTCCAAACCCTAACCAGCTCAGACATGAAGTCAAACACTAACTCCCTAGGGTTTACTGACCAACTCTGTGTTCCAGTGCTTGGAATGATTCATCTATAAACAGTAGCAGAAGTTAATGCTGTGAAATCAGATAACGCTTTGCTGCTGTTTATGTGATACTTATCCTCCTTTGCTTTTTTTTTAATTTTAAAAAGCAGCACTCACTGGGCCTCCCGGGGCCCGGCACTCACTGGGCCTCCCGCTCACTGGGCCTCCCGGGGCCCAGCGCTCACTGGGCCCGCCGCTCACTGAGCCTCCCGGGGCCCGCCGCTCACTGGGCCTCCCGCTCACCGGGCCTCCCGCTCACCGGGCCTCCCGGGGCCCGCAGCTCACTGAGCCTCCCTGTTAGTTTTGCCAACTCTGGTTGGAGGCATTCTTGGGGGTTTGATCACACGACATTCTGACCACATGACATCTGACCATGTGATGCCTAGTCGCCTGATCACATGACACCTAAAAATGTTACTGCCTTTACTTTATAAAAGTTGGGTCCCCTGTAGTTGAGTATTTTTGTTTGTGGTTTCACGCCAGCAGCTGTTCTGCGAGAAGTTCTGAGAATCAGTAGGCCACCCGTGAGCATTGTGAGGGGAAACCGAGGGCGGGGGGGAAAAAGAGGGGAAACCGAGGGCGGGGGGGAAAAAGAGGGGAAACCGAGGGCGGGGGGGAAAAAGAGGGGAAACCGAGGGTGGGAGGAAAGAGGGGAACCGAGGGCAAGGGCGGGGAGTGATTCGCCGAGGGGAAACCAGAGATGGGAGGAACTCTGATTCCACCAGTAAGTAATGATAACTCAGTTAAATTGGACTGATAATCAGTAGTAATACTGCTATCTCAGATTCCCCTCATAATCAACAGTAATACAATAACTCACTGACAGTTTATATGTAACTGGTACAATGCCCCCATATCCGACCTCTAACTAGTCGTAATCCTATAACCCGCTGATATTTACCCTGAAATTATACCCAGAGTCCCCCCATCACTGCACAAGGTGATGTCAGGCTCCCCAATCGATGTTACTTTTAACAGGCGCGATCTCTCTCCCTGTCTCCATGGACTCCGGTTCCGTGTGAAGGTGACACTTCTGAACTGAGAGCCTCAGTCAGAGCTGATCTGTGCTTGGGCTTCACACGTTAAAACCAGCCGGTACAGACTGACCTGAACCAAACCGAGAGATCGCACAAAGGGCAGCAGGCTCAGTGTTTGGTGCACTTCTCACAGGGCACTTTGTCCTAAACTTAGCTCAGCACCAACAATTCTAAACCACTCCCTCAGCTCAGACTCATTAAAGGAGAGTTTTCATAGAATTATACAAATTATAGTACAGGAGGAGGCCATTCGGCCCCCGGTGCTGGCACTCTCTCCTGTAACCTCATTCCCTCCAGATCCTTTTATATTTCTCCCTTTCAAATATTTATCCCATTCCCTTTGAATTGATGATCTGGTCTCTACCTCAATAGCCACATGTGGTGAAGTATCCCACAGTCTAATAGCCCTCAGTTAAAGAACCTTCTTTCACCCTTCCCCCTTGGTTCTTCAGGTGATAATCTTGTCTCCGTCCCCTTGATCCCCATTCGCCCACCAGTGGAAACAATCTTTCACTGTTTATCCACAGTAAGGGCCCCAGGTTTCACTCGCCCCTTTACTGGCTGCTCCTCTCTTAGCACCACTCCCACTCACCACCTTGCTGCTATTCCCAGCTCTGCGGGAAATGCTGGTAAAATGCCCACCCCATTCCCCAGTTTGCATCTCTACCTCGAGTCTCTATTTCCCCGTCTACATCACCCCTTTGGGCCTCTATTTCTCGGCCCAAGCCTCCATTCCCCAGTCTCCCTCTCCCCGAGCCTCCATTCTCATCTCCCTCTCCCCATTCCCCACCTCTTCCCCAGAGCCCCCATTCTCCAGTCACCCCCTCCACCTGAGCCCCCATTCCCCAGTCTCCCCCTCCGCCTGAGCCCCCATTCTCCAGTCTCCCTCTCCCCTGAGCCCCCATTCCCCAGTCTCATAAGAACATAATAGGAGCAGGAGTAGGCCATACGGCCCCTCAAACCTGCTCCACCATTCAATAAGAACATGGCTGATCATCGACCTCAACTCCACTTTCCTGCCCGATCTCCATATCCCTTGATTCCCCTAGAGTCCAAAAATCTATCAATCTCAGCCTTGAATATACTCAAAGAATCAGCATCCACAGCCCTCTGGGGCAGAGAATTCCAAAGATTCACAACCCTCTGAGTGAAGAAATTCCTCATCATCTCGGTCTTAAATGGCCGACCCCTTATCCTGAGACTATGCCCCCTAGTTCTAGACACTCCAGCCAAGGGAAACAACCTCTCAGCATCTACCCTGTCAATCCCCTTCAGAATCTTGTATGTTTCAATGAGATCACCTCTCATTCTTCTAAACTCCAGAGAGTATAGGCCCATACTACACAATCTCTCATCATAGGACAGCCCTCTCATCCCAGGAATCAATCTAGTGAACCTTTGTTGCACCGCCTCCAAGGCAAGTATATCCTTCCTTAGATAAGGAGACCAAAACTGTGCACAGTACTCCAGGTGTGGTCTCACCAAGGCCCTGTACAATTGTAGCAAGACTTCTATACTCTTATACTCCAACCACCTTGCCATTTGCCTTCTTTATTGCTTGCTGTACCTACGTGCTAGCTTTCTGTGTTTCTTGCACGAGGACACCCAAATCTTTCTGAACACCAACATTTAAAAGTTTTTCACCATTTAAAAAATATTCTGTTTTTCTATTCTTCCTACCAAAGTGAATAACCTCACATTTCCCTACATTATACTCCATCTGCCACCTTACAGCCCACTCACTTAGTCTATCTATGTCCCTTTGCAGACTCTTTGTGTCCTCCTCACAGCTTACTGTCCCACCTAGCTTTGTATCATCAGCAAACTTGGATACATTACACTCGGTCCCTTCATCTAGGTCATTAATATAGATTGTAAATAACTGAGGCCCCAACACTGATCCTTGCGGCACCCCACTAGTTACAGCCTGCCAACCTGAAAATGACCCGTTTATCCCTACTCTCTGTTTTCTGTCCGTTAACCAATCCTCTATCCATGCTACTATATTACCCCCAACCCCATGAGCCCTTATCTTGTGCAACAACCTTTTATGTGGCACCTTATCAAACGCCCTTTATCTACCCCGCTAGTTACATCCTCAAAAAACTCTTAATAAATTTGTCAAACACAATTTCCCTTTCATAAAATCATGTTGACTGCCTAATCATGGAAGTGATATCAGGGATCTTAAAAATAATAGATTCCAGCATTTTCCTGACGACTGATGTCAGACTAACTGGCCTGTAGTTCCCTGTTTTCTCTCTCCCTCCTTTCTTGAATAGCGGTGTTACATTTGCTACTTTTCAATCCGCTGGAACCATTCTAGAATCTAGGGAATTTTGGAAGATCAAAACCAACGCATCCACTATCTCTGCAGCCACCTCTTTTAGAACCCTAGGATGTAGGCCGTCAGCTCCAGGGGATTTGTCAGCTTTTAGTCCCATTAGTTTCTCTAGTACCAACGTTTACTTTTGCTACTCTCTTCCTTTTTACATACTTGTAGAGCTCTTACAATCTGTTTTTATATTTCTTGCTAGTTTTCTCTCATTCTATTTTTTTCCTTTTTATCAATTTTTTGGTCATCCTTTGCTGGTTTCTGAAACTCTCCCAATCCTCAGGCTTACTACAATTCTTCGCAACATTATAAGCTTCTTCTTTCAATCTAATGCTATCCGTAACTTCTTTCGTTAGCCATGGGTGGATCATTTTTCCCGTGGAGTTTTAGTTTATAAATGAAATGTATTTTTGTTGAGAATTATGAAACATATCTTTAAATGCTAGCCACTGCTCATCTACCGCCATACCTTTTAATCTATTTTTCTAATCTACCTTAGCCAACTCGCCTCTCATACCTATGTAATTAGCTTTATTTAAGTTCAAGACTCTAGTTTCAGACTTAGGCAAGTCACTCTCAAAATTAAAGTGAAATTCTATCATATTATGATCACTCTGCCCCAGAGGATCCTTTACTATGAGATTGCTAATTAACCCTGTCTCATTACACAATACAAGATCTAAAATAGCCTGTTCCCTGGCTGGTTCCATGACATATTGTTCTAGGAAACTGTCCCGAATGCATCCCATGAACTCGTCCTCCAGACTACCTTTGCCAATTTGATTTGTCCAGTCTATATGAAGATTAAAGTTCCCCACAATTATTGCATTACCTTTGTTACAACCTCCCACTATTTCTTGATTAATATTCTGTCCAATGGTATACATTACTCCTACCAGTGTTTTCTGTCCTTTGTTATTCCTCATCTCCAACCATACTGATTCATCTTCCCAGCCGAGATCCTTTCTCTCTACTGTCCTTATGTCATTCTTTATCATCAGGGCCACCCCCCTCCTTTTCGAAACGTCAAGTACCCTGGAACATTTAGTTCCCAACCTGGGTCACCTTGCAACCATGTGTCTGTAATGGCTATTAGATCAAACCTATTTATCTCTATTTGTGTCACTTGTTCATCTATCTTGTTACAAATGCTTCGTGCATTCAGATAAAGAGCCTTTAATTTAAATTTTTTACCATTATTCCCTGCTTTGACCTTATTCTCTGTTGCACTGCTACCGTTAAACTCTCTGGGGGAAAAATTTGGTTGGGGCGCAAAGCAACTAGCACCTAGGAACGGCAATGTTTGCGCCGCTCGCGAAATTGACCAGAGATTTTGCGGCGGCGTTAAACACTACCGCCACGATTGCCTGCGCCCACAGATCGTGACGTCAGTCGAGCGTGCAACGCCCCGGACCAGATATTGAGTGGCGCCCCCTGCCTTTCCGCCTGCCGCTAGCAACGACAGGTTGCGGGGAATGTTTTGCAGTCGGGAAGGGACTGGGGGAGCGCTATTTAAAGGTGACCGCTTCCTGCCTTTTTTTGTCGGCGACATTTTTGCACCACGCATTCTGAGAGAGAGAGAGAGAGAGAGAGAGACTTCTGGAGAGATTCAACACTGTGTGAAGGAGTTTTGGGTACTGAGCAGCACTTTGCAGGTTCATTTTGATTTGACCTTCCTTGCATCGATTTAGAAGAGACTATGGGGGCTGCACTCTGAGCTCTTTCCCTGGGCCTCTCCATTGCTCTTTCCAGCAGATTTGATGTACAGGTCTCTCCAGGTCGAGATTCAAGGCTGCAATGAGCAGGGTGTGGATGGAGAGCAAGATTGACCCACCCCTTTAAGAACTGGCTGGCGCCAGTGTGTCTGTGTTCCATTGCTGACTGACATCACATGAGCTTCGCCAGTGCTCTGAGGTAGCGCCTCGCTCCTCGGCGTTAGTGCCTTAAAAGAGGTGTGTAGCGCCTGATTTAGCGCTCCAATCACCTCCAGGGGCGATAGAAGCCAAGTTTGCAGTCGGAGGCGATAATTAGTGCCAAGCGCTAAACTTTGCGCTCGGCCGATAATTGCGCCCCAAACGGGGCGATACCGAATTTCTCCCCCTCTGTCCCTTCCTGTCACCCACTGATTATTTTTACCCAAATCGCTACACTGCTATATTGCCTTGACCTTTCTCTTCGGATTTTTAAATTTCCCCTCCCCTTCCTTTTTTAGTTTAAAGCCCTATCTACAGCCCTAGTTATTCGATTCGCCAGGATGCTGGTCCCAGCCCGGTTTAAGCGGAGCCCGTCCCGACGGAACAGCTCCCTCTTTCCCCAGTACTGGTGCCAGTGCCCCATGAATTGAAACCCCTTCTTCCCACACCACTCTGAGCCATGCATTTAACTCCCTGATCTGCTTGACCCAATGCCAATTTGCATGTGGCTCAGGTAGTAATCCAGAGATTATTCTCCTTGCGGGTCTGCTTACTAATTTAGATCCTAGCTCCTCAAACTCCCTCAGCAGAACCTCATTCTTAGTTCTACCTTTGTCACTGGTTCCTACATGGACCACGACAACTAGATCCTCCCCCTCCCTCCCTCTCTCTCTCTCTGAGCCCTCATTCCCCAGTCTCCCTCTCTCTGAGCCCTCATTCCCCAGTCTCCCTCTCTCCCCCACCCCCATTCCCCAGTCTATGTCATTTTTGCCCTCCCCAGGTCGGGGGCGAGGGTCACCAACCCTCCAGGTTTGTCCTGGAGTCTCCAGGAATTAAAAATCAATCTCCAGGACACTAATGCAAGCAATCCAGCAGAAAAATCATAGGGAATTGTGTTTTCTTTTTATTTTCTTTGAACACATTTGTTTCTAAGTTATAAAAATACTGGAGATTGGATAAAAGGCTATTTTCTGGACAGTCAAGAATCATCCAATTGGGTAATGAAGAATCTGTTTGCTTCCCAGCTCTTGTGGGAAGGCGGGGCACGGCGAGAACGGACATGTCAGGAAACCAATGGTGGGAGCGTGGGGGCGGGAGGCCATGAGATGAAAGCTCCAGGAACGCGTCCAACCAGAGTTGCCACCCCTACCAGGGGCTCTGAGACCATCAATGGCATGGTCACTACCACTTTGACTGCGATCGGTTAGCAGTGACCGGGTACTGAACCTGGACATGTGGCACTGGGAAATGCGCTGGCCTGTTGGGGGAGAGAGAGAGAGAGAGAGAGAGTGTGCACATGTCCTTGCAGCAGTTACTTGACGACAAGATAATTTGCTTTGTAACTGTACAGCAGCATACACGGAGAAAGGTCATTAGAAGCAGCAGTAATAGACTACACGGATAATCCACTCCTCTGAGCTTCAGAAGTGCAGCAGTCATCAGGGATACACAGGCGATCAAAACACACTGTGGTTATCTCCTCACTCCATGCTGTCAAAACAGACAACAGCTTAATCAAACAAACTTCAGAGAGAAAAAACAGAGAGAAAGTGGCTACTCCAGATATCGCCCTGGTCCATATTGAGTCTGTCTGCCTTTGTAGCCAGGTTTCATTGCACAACATACACTGCAGCTCCTGATCTCTCTGCATTTAACATTTTAATTTAAAAAAAATTCTATCTGCTAAATCCCCATAAATCCCCTGGATTCCGATTTGCTCTTCATCCTGCTTTTATTGGGTGGGACAGCCTGAGAGAATCTGTAACCATGGCAACATCCTTGTTATGACCCAATTGAAAGAAAGTCATAATTGCAAGAGATAATTTTTTTTTTTTAAATGTTAAACTGCTCAGTTTAACCCCTTTTCAAACTCAGGTTACCTCAGCTCCAATTCAGTTTGAAAGCTCAGAGGCCCAGGGCTGCTGCCAGCTCACGCTACTGGTCATTTTGTGAGCCCGGCAGGCCGCCGACTGATCACCACTTGCCAAGTTAACCTCCTGGCTTATGATGACCCGGCTGGTCCTTTGTACCCGAGATACAGACTGGGACAGTGCTGGAACAAATGTGGGTGGCAATAGGGTGGATACGTTTTTTTTTAAAAACACTTTGACAATCCTCCTGGAAGGTGAAAAGGGGTTCAATGGATAAATATAGAGAGAGATTAAAACTAATATGATGAAACTATGCCTTGGCTCATTGATAGCACTCTCCTCTCTGAGTCAGAAGGTTGTGGGTTCAGGCCCCACTCCAGGACTTGAGCACATGATCTCAGCTGAGGGAGCCCACTATCAGTCTTTTGGATGAGATGTTAAACCGAGGCCCCATTTGCCCTCTCAGGTGGACAGAAAAGATCCCATGGCACTATTTTGAAGAAAAGCAGGGGAGTTCTTCCCACTGTCCTGACCAACATTTACCCCTTCACCAACACCACAAAACGTTACTTATTTTAATCGCTTTTGTGGCATCTTGCTGTGCACAATTTGGCTGCTGCATTTTCCTACATTACAACAGTGACTACACTTCAAAAAAAAGCAATTCATTGGCTGTGAGATTCTTTGGGACATCCCGAGGTCGTGAAAGGTGCTAAATTAACAAAATTAGCTAAAACCATATAAGACCAATAGCATTTTTAGTTTAGTAATTGGGACAGAGTGGAAAAACAATGTGGCAAGTAATAAGTTTAACAAGGGAATGGCTGGGCAGTTTTGGGCACCCTGTTATACAAAGAGCATTAAAGCCATAGAGAGTGTACAGTAGATTAATTAGCAATGAAAACTATAGTTATGAGGGGAGACTTGTATATTAGGACTATTTCCACAGAAGGCCAAGAGATTTAATGGAGATTTTTCAAGTTATGAATGGTTTTGATAGAGTGAATACGGGAACATTATTTCCTCTGGTTGGGAAGTCGGTGACTAGGGGGGGTCATCAATTTAAAATTGTGAGTAAGAGAGTGAGGAGAAAGGTCAGGAGAAATTTCTTTGCACAGAGAGTTGTTAGAGCATGGAGTAGTTGCAGGAATGCTGCCTCTTTTAAGGGACAAGTGGATAAACTTTTGAAACTAGGGAAGACACAGGACTGTGGGAAAAGAGTGGCGCAGTGGAATTAGTTTTGTATTGCTCTAGCAAAGAGCTGGCACAGACTCGATGAGGCAAATGGCCTCTTCCTGTGCTGTAAACTTGGATCTACTCACTGAAGTGAAAGCAACTGCCCCTTATTTAGGTTTAGGAAGAGCCAATGTGTCTCCCCTATCGTCATTACAAAAAATTAATCTGATAAAGTGGCTTCAACACCCACTGTTCAATCAATCCAGTGTAAATGTTTCGCTGAAAGCATCATTACAAATTCCTCCCCTGCCCTTGCCAAATTTTCTCCCTTCCTTTCTTGAAGGTGCTGCCTCTTGCAAGGATATTGGATGCATAGGTGATTGCTCCCCTCAGACCATCATCTGAGTAACCATTCTTCATAGGAGTGCCTAGACAATGAGCAGTAGCAGACTATTCAACCATGAAGGACATCACCGATAACAATCAGAAGCAGACATGCCTGCTGCTTTTTTTCTCATCCGTTCCGTACTCGGTTTTTGTGGTCCATGGGACTCAATTTGCCAACGTGTTGATATTTCAATGCAAGTGGCAACCAGGGTATCCAAGTGTGAAAATAAAATCCAAGCCTGAGGATCTTTCTACAGCCCCGTATCTCAAAAGGCCTGCAACGTGTCCCTCTTTTTCAGTGTCCACGCTTCACATCCGTAGAGAGCTACCACCCATATCAGCAATCTCCTGTTTATTGTGCAAGATATGCCCTTGTCCTTCCAAATCTTGTTCGGCGTTTCAGCCACCTTTCTCACCAGAGCCTGTCTCGTTCTCCTTATCTCTCCTAAACACTGTGTGTTGTGCAACGCAGGATGGCAATCAGCAGCCGATGTAACACTCCTCTCAGAATCTCCAAAGAGCTGGAACCAAACGAACTATGAATCAAAGTGAAAGAAGCTATTCTCAAATCCATTGAGGAAAGAGTCCGCAGGCAAAGACAGGCAGAGAAGGTGCACTGGATCACAGAAAAAAAACACCAAAGGCATCGAAAAGAGAAGCAAACGAGAGGAAAAAAAAACAGGACAAAGAAACCAGACGGAGGTACAAAGAAGCAAAAAGCGCGGTTCAGAATTCGATAACGAAAGACAAAGAAGAACTGAAAAGATCCAAGGAAAGTAAAAGCAGAGGACCACAGAGTTTTATTACAGATCGTGAAAGAATTCAGCAAAAAATAATTTAGCTAAACGTATGATTTGATGAAAGAGATAGAGTGAAGTTTTCAAAAATAGATGGACTGAAGCTGCATACAAGATACTGACTCTTCCCCACCCTATCCCAGGGAAATATAACCAGTTGCACAGGACATTGGATGTAAATCACTGTGTCTCGTCCTGAGGATGTGATAAGGCAATATATACGTGCAAGTATATCTTTCGTAATTCATCACCTCATGTTGTATCCACCAAAGCAGTCCAGTGAATTCTGCTAGTCCCCTGGGTGTTGTGGAAGTTCTTGACTAGTCTTGCAATGTGTTCTATTGTCTGCGATGGCATTCCATGTAGAGTTGAAGCCAGCAGCGATGGACTCCTAAGTGAACTCCAAGAAATAAAAGCGATGGTGTGTAGCAAGACATCAACAGGAGTGGCCACACAAACAACTGGTCAGTGGGTCAAAGGTAGCTGATGTTGGGGACAAATCTACAGCACAAAACCATGAGACGGGCAAAATTGAACTGCTAGTGTTGGAAATAAACTCTAGTGTTGCACCTCCAACAGTGCAGCACCCCCTCAGTACTACACTGGAGTGTCAGCCTAGATTTTGTGCCCAAGTCCCATAATTTGTAGGATGCAAGGTTTGGTTAAGATAAATTTGAGGTGTAACAGGAGGTTTACTCTGCATCCAACCTATGCTAACTCCCTGACCTGGGAATGCTTTATGGTGCTGTATTTTACATTCAAGCTGTACTGTACCTCACCTGACAGTTGACTATGGCACTTAGGGCAAAACAAAATGGAAAAGGAGTTCTAGTCCCCAGCAGTGATAGAGGTCAATTTAAAAATAATTTATCTTTTTCCAATATTCCTTACAAACTCCACAAATTCATGAAAACTAAAATCAGTAACTTCTTCGGGACACTTCGCGACATTTACTTGCAGGCATTACAAACGGCCTCTTATAAACTGCTGGGCAGAGCGAGCTGGGAAACAATCCAGTCCTTCTCTGTCAGAGACATCTATGGTGTCCGTGAGTAACAAGCAACAGGCTGGAAATCATAGAAACAGGCCCCCAAGCAAAATGCTCCCTTTCACCCTCACAGTGAACCAGTCTACGCTGCAGGGGGCATCAACTGGGAAACTGTGCAAAATATTTCTCAATGCGTGCGTCAAATTAAATCAACAAATTGTATTTAAGAAAAAAACTAGTCTGGATATATTTGTCAGTCTGATGCAGTGTTGGTCCTCTGGCCTGCTAAGGGTTACTTGTCAGGAGACGGGATGCAATGGACATATCTGAGACGTGCTTACCGTAAAATGCAGAATCAGGACGACCCACAGCACTTTACAGCCAGTGAAGTACTTTTGAAGTGTAGTCACTGTTGTAACGTAGGAAACGCAGCCACCAATTTGCGCTCAGCAATGTCCCACAGAAAGCAATGAGATAATGACCAAATAACCCGTTTTAGTAATGTTGGAGGGTGGCGGTGTGATTAAACAAAGACTTTACGGTACCCAGATACAAAATATCTGTTATCATGACTTATTCCGCATATTGGTATGGACACTTAACAGGAAAAGGAAAAAAAATTTAAAATTGAATTTATGTACAGTAGTACCAATATGCTTCTTGTGTAATACACTTAATTCTTAACTGTTGCCTACAGAGTCTGCTTGGCTCAGTTGGCAGAACTCACGCCTCTGAGACAGTCAAGACTTGAGTATAAACTACAGGATGAGTCTTCATTATGGTACCGAGGGAGTGTTGTGCTCTGAGGTGCTGTCTTTTGGATGAGATGTTAAACCGAGGCCCTGTTCAGTTGGGCGTATGGCAGCTTTCGCAGGGCAGCAAGTTCCCCATGGCTAACATTCCTCCTTCAATCACCACCACCAAAAACAGACGACCTGGTCATTCATCTCATCTGCTGTTTGTAGGATCTTGCTGAGCGCAAATTAGCATACAGAGATGTGCAGCGCTGTGGAATGTCCTGAGGATGTGATGAGGCACTACATGCATGCAAGCCCTTCTTTCTTAATTCATCATCTGAAATTGCTCCCATCAGAAGTGACAGGCCTGTAATCAATGGTACTTCACCCCAGTATTGTACAGCTCAAAATGCTCTCTCCAGACACACCCCAAGTTTGGAAGGGTGAAGTCTATAATTGTAATGGTGAGTGTTTTTCACAGTTTAACGAGACATATTATGAAAATGTCACCCACCCACCATTACATTTTATTGAACTCTGCGAAACAATGGAGCAGAGTTTTTGGCAGTAAATTATCTATTGCTCCACACATTTATCCAGTTTAACTGTCTAATTCTCAGCATTAGAAATACATAAGGAAGTTCACCCACTCAGGTACTAAATGTCCTGCCTGCTATGGTACTGAGCCATACAGGCCAGGAAGATCACAGGTCTGTTCCAGGGTACCTGATCTCAGCCAGGGTGACAGTACTGGGTTGGGGGGAGGTGATGGAATCCAGCCAGGCTTCTTGCTCCTAATCATCAGAGTGTCCATTGACACCACTGTGTCAGCCAATAAGTTGGAGGCGGGGCGGGACTTACAGCCAAACAGTGTATTTTACAGCCAATAAAGTTTAGTTACAGACTCTATTTAAAAGATTGACGGGTGAATTACCCAATCAACTCCTCCCTAATCATTGCCCAGTGTCCCATGCTGAAAAACTGCCAAATTAGGCCTGCCGGTGATGCCTCCATAGTCGGATAGTCGACCAACATTCAATATCTAGGGCCACGCTTGAAGAATTGAAGGAAACAGAGAGAAACACATAGGAAGGTAGTCTGCTCCATCTAATAGTAATCCCATTAACACGGTTCCATTTAACAGCACGTCAGCTCCCTGTACGGATGCTTCCCCCATTCACTTCAATGGAATACAGACCTAATGACAGAAAACTATGCCTCTGGTGGGCAAGATCTTACTCTTCAGTTGTACAGAGTGGCGACATAGGAGCTCCTTTATCTGCAAGCTATCCACACACGTTACCATACAGCTTTCAGGTGACTCTTAGTGAAGGCTTTACCGATGCCTCCACTTAAAGGCATCTTCAAGGAGGTGCTTCCAGAACACATGCCTTTAAATGGACAAGAGAATTTTAAGCAGGTTTAAACTGTGCATCAAAAACTCTAGTCTCTTGGACTCCTTACTTAGCAAAAATAAGTGCAACCAGGGTGTCAGCCGTGGCTCAGTGGTAGCACTCTCAACCTCTGTCAGAAGATAATGGGTTCAAGCCCCACGCCAGAGACTTGAGCATATAATCTAGGCTGACACTCCAGTGCAGTACTGAGGGAGTGCTGCACTGTTGGAGGTGTCGTCTTTCGGATGAGACGTTAAACCAAAGCCCCATCTGCCCTCTCAGGTGGATGTAAAAGATCCAATGGCATTATTAGAAGAGCAGGGGAGTTCTCCCCGGTGTCCTGGCCAATATTAATCCATGAACCAACACCTAAAACAGATAATCTGGTCATTTATTTTATTGCTGTTTGTGGGACCTTGCTGCGTGCAAATTGGCTGCCATGTTTCCTACATTACAACAGTGATTACACTTGAAAAGTATTGAATTCACTGTAAAGCGCTTTGGGAAGTCCTGAGGCCATGAAAGGTGCTATATAAATGCAAGTTCTTTCTTTGAACAAATTTCAATGCAGTTCCCAATGAAGAGGAATCCACAGCACAAAAATGCACAGAGCTTGATACTAAAAAGTGGCGGTCTTGTTCTGTAAAGATGGCTGGTGTGGAAAGTGGAGATATCACACTAATTACTAGAAGGTGCTCCCCTGGGGTCAGAGTTAAGGCATATCATTGGAACAGAGTGGTGGTGCTTTACTCTGAATCGAACCCTTGATGCGAGGTCATTCTCTTGTACACTAGGTGCCAGATAAAAAAAAGGGTGCAGCCTGACCAAGATAGATGTTTCACAAAGCAGATCCAGGTGGCTGCCAAGAACACAAGGCTTGAAAAGATTGTATTCAGCCAACGCCATTTTGATTTTCTCACTGTAATATACACTCCAGCAGGTAATGGTTACCTCTGCATTCAAACCTACAGGAGCTAAAGAGGCAAATGACACTGGAAGATGATTCCAGCATCAGGAGAAGCAACACGGAACGTTGAGCTACAACAGCCTGCGATTCTTGTGCCCGCGGCCAAGACACTCATGATGGGGGTCTGGCCATTAACCAGCAGGCGAGTGGGCAGACTGACCGCGCCTCTTTACCCATTGACAGAAATAAAGCAACCGGCAAGAGTGATGAAATAATCTCACTCGACAGAGGACACCCCTCATCTTGGTGAAGGATACCAAACAGAACGTTGCGCGACTCAGATTTGACAGGACTTCTTTGAAATGTCACACGAGCAGCTTGGAACCAGTGAAGGCAGATCGAGTCCTCAATAAACTGGAAAATGGGAGGCAAGCGTGTGCAAAAGTTAGGTTGCGACTGCAGAATAATTATTTGACCCCTTGCTGCTGACGACAGACGTTATTTTCTCTTTGGCTGCTGGCGAGCACAGTGATATTTATAGTTTGAAAAGGTCAGCCTGATGGAAAAGAACCAAAAGGGAAAAATTACAGCTAGGGATCTTGGTAAAGACATAAACACCCCAACCCCCATCACAAAACTCTGTTATCAGGCTGCAGTTGTATTCATATTCCATGTGATGGTGATTTATAGAGAGAGCATTCCTACACCAAGAGAAAGCCTGCGGATGGCGTGAATCGTTAAATGCATTACCCCCTCTCACAGTAAAGAACATCCACCAACTTACAAATGGTGCAGAAAACTTGCTTTGCTAAGCTAGAGAGCGTGGGGCGGAAAATCAAACTTATCAACCCCCAAAACTTCCAGATATACGTGACACCCGTTCTAAACAGAGCTGGCTGTTCCATTTAACCGGAGGGAGTGGTACTACCATTTTAAATATCAAAATGGGAGGGAGCAGGAATGCAAAGGTGGGTTTCTTTATTTTTCTTGCAGTTAGAAAGTATTTCTCCTACCCGGAAACCTTGGGATTGGAAAGGTCAGTAACCCATCACTCTGGCATATAAATCAGTGAAATGATGAAAAACAATTGGGAAAAAATTCCATCAGAAACACTGTGCAAAGAAACAGAACACAGTACACTGTAGAAGGCACTGAAATATGAATATTATATACTCGTGGAAGGCTGGTTGAGTGCCACCTCTCCCTCCCATGGAAATCAGAGCTCAGATGGTCCAGCACTGTATCTCATTCTACCTCAGGATTGATATCAGAAAGCTTCGCCAGCAGAGAAATAACAAGAAAAATCAAAATGAGAGAAGTCAGAAAGCGACTGCGCCTGTGCTACAATTAACAGGGCGTTCAGACACTCAGTAAATCAGGTTACCGCTCACTAAACACCCACCATTAACTGAAGCAAGCTCGAGAAGGAGTTCGTTTCAATGCTATTAGTCTGTCCGACTCAAAAACTACTTCACTCAAAAGCAGTTTCCTGCAAATTGTTGGAAACTTCCGGAACTTTCATTGGGAAACAAAGCTAAATGTGAAATAATGAGGTTTGATCACCAGTGGCTGGAAACTGAAATTTTAAAAAAGTAGGGGGCATTTTTCACTCAGTGACAGGGATTCAAAAGACACTCTCACTCGGATGTTCAGCTCCCTTTCCACACTCTCAGTGGGGGAGAAATGCACAATTAAAGTCAGGGGCAGCTTAAAAAAGGACTTCCTGTAGAGGAAATGTGAAGTTGATGTGGTAACTGCCTTGATTGACAATGCCGAACATGTCACTGGGTCAAAACCGTACCACCACACGAAGCTCCTGATGGCTGTTTCTAAACCTCCATTAATTAAGATACATTACACAGCAAGACCTAAAGAATTCAGAGACTAAACTAATCTTCAGGTATTTGCAGTGAAAGAATTTAACACTGAAACCATTTTACCCTGAAAATAAATCCGCGGGATGATGTGCAGAGTTGGAATATTTACTGTTTGAGGTCTTTTATAAACAATCACTCCTTTTTGTCCGTTCGTCACCTCCTCAGAGTTCAGATTTAACAGACAGGCTGACCTCTGGTACCTCGGCTAATGGCCATTCTCCAAATGAGCAGTAGACTAATCAACCAAGTGAAGCATCGCAGCCGAGCCCAATCCTGCCCTCACCCAAAATACACAAGCGGGCACTTTTGAGCCTGCCTGATTTTTCCTTCTCTAGACCAAGGGTCCCCAGAGCAATTGTAGAGGTCAGCTAACAGACGGAGGATCAAATCTGGAACCTTTCTAGAATGGCTCAGTTCCACACCAGCCATAACATTTACTAACTGAGGCATCAGGGGAGTTATCCATGGAATCTCATGAATCTTAAATGGTTTCCAGGATGACACGCATCTAGTGCCATGCCGTATGCTGGTTTAATGGTGTGATCCTTACTCTCGGCAGTGTGTGTATTACCATCTGCTCACCAGCACAAGGACGATTCAATCTGGTAATAAAAGCAAGAAAAGAAAGACTTGCATTGACATAGTGGCGCTCACGATCTCAGGACGTCCTAAAGCCCTTCACAGCCAATTAAGTACTTCTGAAGTCACTGTTGTAATGTAGGAATGCTAGAAAGCAAAACCCCATCCAATGGCTCAATGGGTATGTGCACACCACAGTGTGGTATTTAGCTGCACAGAAAAGAAAGGTCCCAGTTTTGATCCCCTACCTGTGCTGAGTTAGCCAATCTCTGCTGCAGCTACACTTCAGAACCTGTAGGACAGGGAGGGGAAAGCCAGCCAGGGTTTCCATTCCCAATTGCCATCTACTGACTCCCGACAGGGTAGTGCTGGTTTGAACGAGTGCACTGCACTCGGCTGTGATGGTGAAGCAGTCTGCAGACACTCACGGTCTAGGCTCATGTATAAAGAGTAGGCACTTGGATGAGGTACAAGAGAATTGTTCCCACCCTTGAAACTGCATCCCAGTAAGAGTTGCCACCTTCAGGAGGGGAAGGGAGGTGAAGGGAGGACTGGCCAAAACAAGCATTAACAACTTGCATTTATAGAGCCCCTTTAACATAGTAAAATATCCCAAGTTATCGGACAAAAGTTGACACCGAGCCAAAGAAGGAGACTTTAGGACGGGTGACTAAAAAACTTAGTCAAAGAGGCAGCTTTTAAGGAGAGTCTTAAAAGGAGGAGAGAGAGGCAGAGAGGTTTAGGGATGGAATTCCAGAGCTTAGGGCCAATCAATCAGTCTAGAAAATGGCTCATTCCAGTCAGTATATTACTTCCATTCAAAGTCCGCAATGCTGAAAAGCTACAACCAATTTAGACTTACAGCAGGTTAAAATAAATTTCAAGTATGACAAGTTTCCCACAGCCTCCCTCTGTGTCAAAACCAGGACGAGGATCTGAAATGTCAAATCATGTGTTACTCCCACATAACAGCTGACAGTTTGGAGCACATCGAATAGCTCATCGGCTGCTGCTCTAGTAATAATCCTTCATGTATGTTGGCCTGCTCCTCTATATGGCGTTGGGTACGTACAGCAGCTGTGACAAGGGAATGATCCAGTGCACGCAGTGAGACAGTACTTTAACAGTCACCCTGCTGCAGTAAGACGGTGGCATCCAGCTGGTGTTACGGCGGGGACAGCATGGGAAAGGCAGGACGCAAAGGGAGGAGAAATAAGAGTGACTGATGACCTCAGATTGTTGTGGCGCAGTTCCTAGTACTGAGCATTCCATCCCCACCACCCGCGCCCCCCATCCCACCCTCCCGCCCCAGTGGCTTGGCTGGTTGAGGCAGTAAGAATCTGAGCCACACAGACCAAGAAAGATCCGAGGATTAGACCAAGCTGGAGCTGTGGTAGGGGAGCTACAATTGGCCTCCGCTCCACTAGGCTAAGAGATTGCGTGCGTGTCTGTTTGTACACGTCAAGTAAGGACACATCACTGGTGTGGCGGTATTATTTTCTGCAGTCAGATATTTTGCCCGGTGGGATGGGGGAGGGTGGACGGGAGAGGGACAGAGAGGGGTGAAGATTCGCAGCTAAGCCGGCTCACTCAATGTCTACAGCCACAAGTACCCACGGCAGGGAGCCACTGGATGCCGATCAGGATCTGGCAGATTTTTTTTCCTCTCTAGCCCAGGGACGCAAAGGTCATTGGCAGTGCCATCATCCATCTCACCTGAGACCAGCACATGCCAGGCAGCCCAATGATTGAACCTGGGGCTTTCTTGCTCTGTATGAGTCAGCACAACACTGTATGGGGTGGTGCATATGCCCACTGGATGACCGGAGGGGGGACTTCCATCAGAGGTTTTAACATCAGATGGAGAGTGTAGCTTGCACAATCCGACAGGCTTTATACTGCCAAGTTTATGCTGGAGTGCTGCAGATACTGGATTAATTCCTGCATGAACTTGGCACGGGTTAGATCACAAGGGAGGGGTTGGGGGTGGGGAGCCCTGCAATTTAAGGCTGCAGAGGCATAAGAGAGAAAGATTATTTACACGACCAATCTGCTGTAAAGCCCAACAGCATAAACTTCAAATGTAGCTTCCAAGGAGCAAAAGAACACACAGGAATCACTCCCCGCCAAAAAAAAAATTAAGACAATCTGCCTAGAGGATCAGAATTCACTTTGTTTTGAACCATGGCACAGATAAGCCACAAAGGGACAAGTCTGTTTGATTGTAATTAAAACGTTTCTGATGTAAATGTCAAATTAGATGAAACATCTTATGATCATTTTGCAGAGCTAAAAGTTTCCAAAAAGTTGACGGCACACACCCCAACTCAACACACACACCCCAACCCACCCACACACAACCCAACCCACCCCACCTCAACACACACACCCATACACAACCCACCTCAACACACACACCCCAACCCACCTCAACACACACACCCCAACCCACCCACACACAACCCAACCCACCCCACCTCAACACACACACCCATACACAACCCACACACAACCCAACCCACCCCCACCTCAACACACACCCCAACCCACCTCAACACACACACACCCCAACCCACCCACACACAACCCAACCCACCCACACACAACCCAACCCACCTCAACACACACACCCCAACCCACCCACACACAACCCAACCCACCCACACACACCCCAACCCACCTCAACACACACACCCCAACCCACCTACCCCAACCCACCCACACACAACCCAACCCACCGAAACCTCAACACACACACCCCAACCCACCCCCACCTCAACACACACACCCCAACCCACCTCAACACACACACCCCAACCCACCCACACACAACCCAACCCACCCACACACAACCCAACCCACCCACACACAACCCAACCCACCCACACACACACACCCCAACCCACCCACACACACACACCCCAACCCACCCACACACAACCCAACCCACCGAAACCTCAACACACACACCCCAACCCACCCCCACCTCAACACACACAACCCAGCCCACCCCACCTCAACACACAACCCAGCCCACCCCACCTCAACACACACCCCAACCCACCCACACACAACCCAGCCCACCCCACCTCAACACACACACCCATACACAACCCACACAACCCAACCCACACCCACCTCAACACACACACACCCCAACCCAACCCACCTCAACACACACTCCCCAACCCACCCACCCACACTCCCCAACCCACCCACCCACACACCCCAACCCACCCACACACAACTTAACCCACCCCCACCTCAACACACACACCCCAACCCACCCACACACAACTTAACCCACCTCAATACACACACCCCAACCCACCCTACCTCAACACACACCCCAACCCACCCCCACCTCAACACACACACCCCAAACCCACCCACACACAACCCAGCCCACCCCAACACACACACACCCCAACCCACCCCAACACACACACACCCCAACCCACCCCCACACAACCCAACACACCCCAACACAACCCAACCCACCCCAACACACACACCCCAACACACCCCCCCTCAACACACACCCCAACCCACCCACACACACCCCAACCCACCCACACACACCCCAACCCACCCACACACACACACAACCCAACCCACCTCAACACACGCACACCCCAACCCACCCACACACAACCCAACCCACCCCAACACAACACACACACAACCCAAAATAAGAACATAAGAAATAGGAGCAGAAGTAGGCCATGCTGCCCTTCGAGCCTGTTCCGCCATTCAATAAGATCATGACTGATTTTTGACCTCAACTCCACTTTCCCATCCTATCTCCATATCCCTTGATTCCCTTAGAGTCCAAAAATCTAGCAATCTCAGCCTTGAATATATTCAATGACTGAGCATCCTCAGCCCTCTGGGTAGAGAATTGCAAAGATTCACAACCTCGAGTGAAGCAATTTCTCCTCATCTCATTCCAAATTGTCGACCCCTTATCCTAAGATTATGACCCATAGTTCTAGACTCTCCAGCCAAGGGAAACTGCCTCCTAGCATCTACCCTGTCAATCCCTCTCAGAATTTTATACGTTTCACCTCTCATTCTTCTAAACTTCAGAGAATATAGGCCCATTCTACTCAATCTCTCCTCATAGGACAAACCTTAACAATATTATCCTTAACCTCTTTAGTTAGCCATGGATGGACACAATACACACATCCCAATACAACACACAAACAAACACACATACAACCCAAGGCACACACAACTCTACACACACAAAAACACAAACCTACAAACGCAACCCTACAGACGCACACATGCAAACACAAGCCAACACATATGCAAGCGCAAACTAACACACATATACACATAAACCAACACACAAACACAAGCCAATGCACAAACTCAAACCCAAACCAACATGCACATGCGCAAACGCAAGCCAACACACGTCCGTGCAAGCTCAAACCAACAAGAACGCCCACCAACACACACAAAGCCTAACACACAAAACCATACACACAAAACACACAAAATCACACCAGGAGCAAAGAGAAGAGAGAGAGAGTAGTGCACAGGAGCCACAAACTGGTCTCTGTTTCAGGATCCTGTTCATCGCACTTCTGTGAATCCTCATCACCACACATCATAAAACAAATGTTTCAGACTAGCTATACCCCGGGATACTGTTTTTTTTCCTAAATGAGTTTAAGCCCTGTGCTACAGCACAAGCCTTCAAAGTCTCGGAGTGCCTACAAATCCAGTCAAATTATAGAGGGGGTCCCCAGGAGACCCCACTCAAATATCAAGGCAGTGAGTCATATTAAATTCATGTCTCCGGGCCTCCAAGTCACAAGAGTTTCAAAGCTCTTAACCAAAAAATCTCAGCAGTCCCAGCAACATTTTCAGGAGCTAACACCACTGACAGACAGTGAGCAGATGTTTCTGAAGACACTTCCTACAAATCTGTAATCAGACGGCTCGATCTTTAAGAGTATCCGGTACCTCCCAACTAAAAGATAACAAACGCACAAGTCAACGTGACACAATGCCATACAGAGCAGGTAGGTCCTAGGTTCTACCTCCAGATTGTGTGGAGATGATTGATCTCAGCTTGACTGGTGGTCAGTGCTCGAGTTGTCCTCAGTGCCCTGGGCTGGAAAGGCGGGGGGCTGAATCAGAGACATTCTGCTGCTGATCACTATCCAGCAGTTCCTGGTGCATGCCTGTAGATGTCAGAGGAGCACAGGCTTAGCCTCAGCTGTGATGCTACCAGGGGTCGAATAGCTTGCCAACAATTAAGGATAAACTTAGTGCTTGAAGGAAGCTTGGGTTAGAGATAAGACTACAAAACTATTGCTGATTGCACAATCTGCACTCCCATGTAATGCTGCCCCTGGCTGGGTAACATTTGTTTTTACCCTTTACTGTCTCAGCTTACACAAGGTGAATAATTGCCTGGGAAAGGTATCTGTGCCTATGAGACTGCATACCAGCAGGAGTCAATGCCTCCAGGAGAGTACAGGGGATAAAAGTCATTAGAAATTAAGCGTACAGAACTCTAAACCCTAAATTATCAAAAGCTCTATTGGCTAAAACTTCAGCACTTTAACACATAATCTAGGCTAACCCTTCAGGACAATACTGAGGAAGTGCCACATTGTGGGAGATGCCATCTTTCGAATGAGACGTTAAACCGAGGCCCCGTCTTCCTGTTCAAGTGGATGTAAAAGGTCCCATGCGCCATTAAAAGAGGAAAAGAAAGAGACTTGCATTTATATAGCACCTTTCACCACCGGACGTCCCAAAGCGCTTTACAGCCATAGAAGTACTTTTTTTGAAGTGATGTAATGTACGAAACAGCGACTTCTCCTGGTGTCTTGGCCTATATATCTATCTCTCAACCAATACCACCAAAAACAGATTAACTGTATCATATTTGCTATTTGTGTGGCCTTGCTGTGCATAAATTCACTTTCATGTCATTTTCATCTACGTAACAGTTACGACACTTTAAAAGTAAGTCATTGGCTATGAAGAGCTTTGGGATGTCATGAACGGTGCAATATAAATGAGTGTTTTCTCTCGTCTTTCTCCTGAAGATTATTGCAATTTTTAAAAATCTGTACATTAGGGAGAGCTGGGCAGTGTAGTGGGATAGAACATTTTTTTCCCCGCCAAGACCTAGGCTCAAACTCAATCCCAGACTGATGGGGTGAAAGTCTACTCACTCAGACGGCTGCATATGGAAGTCTCAATCCAGGCTCTCAAGGGTGAGACGTACAGGCCAAACTACCCAGTATTCAGCATTATAATGTGCAACTAGCAGTCTCACTCGCAAACCACAAGGGCTACTCGTGTGTGAAATAAATGCGATTCCAAGGAAATTTACTCAGTTTGGAACATGGACACCATCTCTGGTGAGGACAAGTGATCAGAGTCTCAGTTCCTCAGCCTCAGCCATTACCTACTCACTCTTGGATTGGGCAAAGCGAATTTGGAATAAATTCAAAGAAAATCAAATTGATGCAATGGAGTTTATAAACTGGGAAGCCCATTACTGGTACAAAAACAGAAAATACTGGAAATACACTTCAGGTCATTCTGTATCTGAAAGAGAAGGAAGGGCCAATGTTTCAAGGGAAAGCCTTCATCCTGCCCAATACCAGTTAAACGTTTTTTTGTGGCTCTTTTCAGATGCTGACTGACCTGCTGTGTACTTCCAGCATTCACAGTTTTTCTTTCAGTCATGGGATTGGACTAAAATAAAGTGGGAGGCATCCGAAAGCATCAGCTGAGACTTCGATAGAAAGTAAAAGCCAAATAGAGGAGGTGACAAATGAACCACATACACTATTCACATCTCACCTACAGTCACTGAAACCCGAGACCATCTAATTATGCAGGCTCTCGAGAAGGCCTGATGAAAAAAACCTAATGAGGCAAGGTACACTGACAATTACAAACGTGAAATGTGAGCAACACTCCCCAAAGCCAGCAAAATCATAGAGTGACCCAGCTGCGCCTTAGATTCATGCCCTCACAGGATGAGTTTCCTATCTCAGCTAGAGTCCAGGCTCATCCCAACAGCAAGGAGAGAATAAATCAAACCCCATGGTGCAACACAACCAGTCATCTCAAGGACAATGACCCACGGGCACCTGCTGGTCCTATCACCTGCGTGACCCAAGGGAACCCAAGAAAAGGTGGGGTGAAGGTCACAGATACGTGGAAAAGGACGCTGGGGTCCAGAATCAACATAGGATAATGTCACTGGGCTAGTAATCCAGAGGCCTGAACTAATGATCCAGAGACGTGAGTTCAAATCCCACCACGGCAGCTGGGGAATTTAAATTCAGTTAATTAAAATAAATCTGGAATAAAACACTAGTATCAGTAATGGTAACCATGAAACTATCGGATTGTCGTAAAAACCCATCTGGTTCACTGATGTCCTTTAGGGAAGGAAATCTGCCGTCCTTACTTGGTCTGGCCTATATGTGACTCCAGACCCACAGCAATGTGGTTGACTCTTAACTGCCCTCTGAAATGGCCTAGCAAGCCACTCAGTTGTAACAAACTGCTACGAACGCTGTGGGAGTACCTTCACCACACGGACTGCAGCAGTTCAAGAGGCGGCTCACCACCACCTTCTCAAGGGCAATTAGGGATGGGCAATAAATGCTGGCCTTGCCAGCAACGTCCACATCCCATAAACGAATAATTAAAAAAAATAAACAGTAAAGGTTCATCTGAAGCATCAAATTCTCTCAATTGCACTTCACTCACCCGTCTAATGAAGGATCTCCGTCTGAAAATTAATCTGCTTTTACCCTTTTCAGATGTTGACAGGCTTACTGTGTACTTCCAACATTTTTGGTTTGGATTCCAGTTGGCGTTGTGCTGTTTTTTTTTAACCTATCCCAAACCAAACCCATTTTTTCTTTTCTGAAGAGGGTCCAAACGATCAGTGCACAATACTTCTAATGGTCACAAATGCAGCAAAGACTTAAAAGTGATAACTCCAGTTCTCAAGAGTCCCACCAAGCATCCTGGAGAATCTACACTGTCGGCAAGCAGTACGCAAACAGCTCAGAAGCAAAGTGAATGCTATCATGCTTCAAGATATCAAGATCCAACTGCCCCTTAATAAAAAGTCAAGAACAGCTCTAACAAAGAGACTGCACAGATACAATGGGCTGAATAGCTTCCTTCTGTGCTGTAAACATCTATGGTGTTATAGTATAGACTTAAAACAAGCAGAGAATTTCAATTTAAAACCTCTTAATGTAAAGGATTCACCAAATCTCATTCATTTTATAGCACTTTTATTTACTGAAGTACTTGTGATAGGCTCGGCAAATTCCATTCCAGGGATAATGGCAGACATGACCAGGAGCCCCTCTCTTCTGTCCCTGTACCGCATGCAGCCCGGGAAACAAAGTCATGGCAAAAGTAGGTTTAAACAGGGTTGAAGCGACTCCAAGATGGCGTGCGAGGCAATGGACATTTGGAGCCAAGCCAACCCTCTGTGGCAGAGTACATAATCTGAAACCTGAAACAGGCAAGATGAATACTCTTGGGGTACTGCTGATGATTGACTAGACATCTAGCTCACTAATCGTACCTGGATAATGGGGTTCTTCTCTCTTGACTCCAGATACCACTGCCAGCCAATGCTTCAACGGGTAGGGTAGTTCCAACTGGACAAGCAGCAGTTTACCAGAGCTTTGGACTGATAATGGTGCAGTTTTAGCTGGTTAAACTCCAGCAGTACCCCTGCGCACACTTAAAGATCCTTAAACCTTGAGTCTGCCGACCAACAGCTAAGATACCTCGGATGTCCCAGCAAGCAGAAAGCCCCCAAGAACAGATGTCAGTAACTTGATTCAGAGACTCAAATATGAGACATCCAGCTGACCAAAAAAAAAGTGGATTAACAAATCTCTCAAAGGCAGAATAAACCCCAACAGACTAACAATCGCAAACTCCAAAGTTACTGATCTGGAAACTCACTTCGCTAACACTCACTATATTGAAGCCCTGTGTAAAATCCTTCAGTGGACATCCCATCATCTAAAAGCTAGTTATAGAAATACATAAAAGTTACAAAACCCGATGGGCCGAATGGCCTCCTTCTGTGCTGTACTATTCTGTGATTCTATGATATAAACAGGCCATTCGGCCCAACCAGTCCCTCTCGGCATTAACCCTCCACACGCGCAAATAGTTCTAATCACATTTACCCACCCTGTTCCCATATCCCTTCAACACCTTTTCTTTCCTTAACCTATCTAATCTAATCTTTAAGGTTGACATAGTTTTTGCCTCAATAACTAACCCTAGATGTGAATTCCATAGCCTCACAACTCTGAGTAAAGACGTTTAGCCTGCCCCCAGTTATAAATTTCTCACATTTAATCTTGTATCTATGGCCCCTCAATTTCGACCCCTAAACTACTAGAAACAGTCCGCTTCTGTCTACCCTTTTAGTTAATCCTCTCCTTCGTTCTTTCAATCTTCTCTCCTTCATGCTGTCCTTGATGCCTGCTCATGATTTCTTGCTGTTTGTTTTTAACTCTGCCCTCGATCTCCATTTCTTATTCAGTATTTTAGTCTCTGTTTCAGTTTGCACTGCATGTTCCTTATGCCTCTCTTTTTGTGTTTGAGAGTTCCTGGTGCTGGGTTTCTTGTTATTTCTGCAGACTGTACCAAGCCTCAGTCTTGCAGGTGCTCCCACTGTCTATATCGCTCCCTCTACCTCTACAGGCTGGAGGGATAGTCAAGGCACTTTTACACCACAGGACTGTAACCAATGACAGGTACCCACCCACACTCCCTCCCTCTGCCTGCTGCGCCACTTAGCATAAATTATCCAACCTATCAGAACCGAGGGCATTGTAGACCCACGAAAATGTGTGTCGGTATAAGACCAACAGCTCTGGTAAACACAGGGGGCCAACGCCACCACCCCCCACCCACATTTGCAATCAAACCTCCAAATTACACAGCAAAGGAATATGTCAGAAGGTTGTGGGTTTGAGTCCCACTCCAGAAACTTGAGCACAAAATGCAGGCTGAGACTTCAGTGCAGTACTGAGTGAGTGCTGCACTGTCAGAGGTGCCGTCTTTTGGATGAGAAGTTAAATCGAGGCCTCGTCTGTCCTCTCGGATGGACGTAAAAGATCCCATGGCACTATTTCGAAGAAGAGCAGGGGAGTTCTCCCCGGTGTCCTGGCCAACATATATCCCTCAACCAACATCACTAGAAACAGATTATCTGGTCATTATCACATTGCTGTTTGTGGGAGCTTGCTGTGCGCAAAATTGGCTGCAGCATTTCCTACACAAGAGTGACTACACTTCAAAAGTACTTCACTGGCTGTAAAGCGTTTTGGGACGTTCTGCGATCGTGAAAAGCGCAATATAAATGCAAGTTTTCTTTCTATCCATCAGCAATGAATCCAAGTCTCCTTCAACTTGCTGAGTTAGCAGGAGAAGACATAATGTGACCATGGAAGCAAGAACCAGCAGAAGCAGCAGGGTTGGCGTGCAAAAACACACCGAGCTGCAGAAATAACAGCTGAGCTCGGTAATGGTAATAAATTAAACTAGCAGTACACATTCAGCAGCGCAGTGGCCCGCCGAATGACTTTCTGTTTGTTCTGCTCAATTCAGGACACTTGGGAGCTAGGGTGTGGAAGGAGTTCGATACTGTTTCAACCTGACGCAAATTCTGCCGGTAGGGTTGCCAACCCTCCAGGATTGCTCTGGAGTCTCTAGGAATTGAAGATTAATCTCCTGGACACTGCTGCGAGCAACTCAGGAGAAAGATCATAGCGGCATTTAAAAAAATGATGCATTTTTCATATTCTTTGAACACTTTTCTTTATAAGTTACAGAAATATTGAAAATGGGGGGGGGGGGGAAAAAAGGCTGTTTCACTATGCAGGGCTGTTAGAGGCGGGATGAAACCTCCAGGAATACGTCCAACCAGAGATGGCAACCTTCACTGCCGGTGGCAGCGCCAAAATCAGCTGCGCTTTAAGGAAATCTGAGTAACGTAGCTGCCTCTGGAATCATCCAAACCCGACTGAAGGGACGATTTGCGGTAGTGCTTCCGGAAGCATCGCTCAGTAGCTAATGTAAGTTGCTACCTCTGGAGGAAGAGGCCACCATTTCTTCTGCCTGGGAAGCGGAAGCGGAAGGAGGAACATTCGGCACGACAGTCTAGGCCAGGGCTGCACTTTCCTCATTACTGGCCTGTACGGATCTTTTCCGGGTAGTCATCAAGGAGTTCAGTGTCCTGAAATAAAGCCATGAACACTAGACCACCAGACAGAGACGGATAAGGAAAACTATTCACCTCATCCATCCAGAAAGATTCCATGGTTTTTGCCTCCACTCCCTGCCCAGATGCTCATTTCAAGTGCCGATCACTCTTTGTGAGGAAAATCTTCCTGATATCAGCCCTTAGTTTGCTTTTCGTCAGTTTGAACTGCTTCCCCTTGTCCACTCTCATGACCGCGGCTGCATTTGTAGAAGTGCTGATTGCTCTAGTGTTGTGGAATCTGCTCTGCAATGCGAGGGTGGATTCCACAGCACCAGAAGCCTGGGGAGATAATAGATCTGTCTTCTTGAATTAGTTTGTAATAAGAGAAGGGATTACTATCTGACCTCTGCTATGCCTGATCTAGCAGTAATTGATGCGTAACACCAAATATGGAAAGTACTATTCCATTCCCCAACATTAATTCACCTCATGTAATTCGCCAACCCTCCCCCCCACCAGCCCCAGCAGCCAGGTGTCTGACACCCAAGGAAACCCATCACCACATTCAAGGGACTCCAAACCAAAGTACTGAAGCCCACATAAGTAAAGTTTCTATTAGGCCAACGGAGAGTGTGCATACCCTCTACTTGGTCTCACATAATTTACTTTGCCCAGGGAACTTTAGTTTAGTTTGGTAAGAGCTGAGACTTCGGGACAACCCCCTCCCAAGTGTGCACAGGGGTACTGCTGGAGTTTAGCCAGCTAAATCTTCGCAGCTTAACAGCACAGACCACTTGTTAGCTTCTAACTACTTATCTAACTAGGATCACTCGAGCTGTTAGAACACTGGCTTGCTGGGTTACCGAGAGCTGAATGGGAAGAATCCCCTCCAAACCCCAACAACGAGCTAAGCTGGCTGGTCAATCATCTACAGTACTCCAGTGCACAGCTGCCCTGACTGGGTCAGGGATTGGATTGTTCAGTCTGCCACAGAGGATCCACTCAGTCTCTCATGTCCAACGGCATCATCTTGGATCCAAGTCAACCCCAAGGAGACCCTGCATAACTCCTTCCTGCCCTGCCCCAAAGGGCAACAGCCACTGATGGGTCTCATAAATAAGCACAATCCTTCTCCCTAAAAAAATATAAATTACTTATTAAATAAATCATACAATCATACAGCACAGAAGGAGGCCATTCAGCCCGTCATGCCAGTGCCAGCCCTTTGAAAGAGCTATCCAATTAGTCCCACTCCCCTGCTCTTCCCCCATAGCCCTGCAATTTTTTCCTTTCAACTATTATCCAATTCCCTTTTGAAAGTTACTATTGAATTTGCTTCCACCGCCCTTTCAGACAGTGCATTCCAGATCACAACCACCTGCTGCATAAAAACATTTCTCCTCATCTTCCCACTGCTTCTTTTGCCAATTATTTTAAATCTGTGTCCTCTGGTTACCAAAAAACACTTAATTTCTCAATAGCAGCTTTTCATCTGAGCCCTACAACCCTCCGAGATGTCTGTGCTCATCCAATTCAGGCCTCTTGCACATCCCCGATTTTAATCGCTCGATCACTGATGGCTGTGCCTTCAGCTGCCTCGGTTCTAAGCTCTGGAATTCCCTTGCTAAACCTCTCCGCCTCCCTCTTCTCCTTGAAGATGCTCCTTAAAACCCACCTGTCCCAATATCTCCTTATGTGTCTTGGTGTCAAATTTTGTTTGATAACACTCCTGTGAAGCGCCTTGGGACATTTTACTACGTTAAAGGAGCTATATAAATGCAAGTTGCTGTAACTGGGGCAGAGTGCATTCAGCTCGATTAGCATGCCAGCATCAGACCAGCCCCATCAGCTGTACAAGTGAGAGTCTCAGCTGGCCCTTCAGTCTTTGTCCTGCACTCTGCCCCATCAATCACCCAGTAATGGCCAGAGCCACGTTACAAAAACCTCAGACTGGTAGTAAAAGGTTAAGTAAAAGGGACAGATTATTTAACCACAGCAGCATGCTTGGTCATATGTTGCATTTTCCTGGTAAGCTACCCGTCCAGCTTTCTGCACAATCCCAACCAACCATTCCCAGCAAATCCAAGGCAGTCCTGGTTTAAAGAAAGGTCATCACCTTTTGCAATGGTTAGAACCAGACAAAGTTTGGAACCATGGCCTGAATTTGACATTAACTTAGCTGCTAAAGAAAATTCATCAGTAACCATAATAACTGAAGCTTTCATGATGATTAAATTGGGAGGGAAAAAACTACATTTTTCTTTTAGGTCTATTCACTACCATAGAAAACTAGTGATATTCTATCACACTTTTCAGCTCTATTTTTCCAAACTATGAAACCTTTATGATCAGATGGCAGTGACATCAGGGTCAGCAAGGAACTGACTTTGCAGCAAGTGCTTATATGTGGATGCTGGGTTAACGTAACTCAACCGTGAGATGCTCTGTCGTGGAACAGCCTGCTGACACTTGCTGTCAAGGCTCATAGGTGAATAATGACCACAGGCCAGGTACCCAGGTGCACCCAGCATCTTGCAGAACTGTGTCCCAGGAAGCCTGATCTTATCCTTCCCCAAGATTTCCTACAACATGCACTGGACAGCAATTGAGCAGAAACCTGATTGATATTTCCACTCCAAGCCCAGGGACAGCAAGGTCAGTTGCAGCACCTCACCCCGGCTGCGATCAACTAACTCAGACAGTTTGAGAATTGAACTCAGGACTTTCTTGTTCCATACCACACTAACTTAAATGAGCCACTGGCAGATAGGAACATAGAAACAGGAGTAGGCCATTCAGCCCCTTGCACCTGCTTCACCATTCAATTAGATCATGGCTGATCTGCACCTCAAGAACTTTCAAAATATCGACATCAGGTTATCAAACACAGAAAAAATAGTGCCCTTAACTCCTTGTGCATAGTTTTCACTAAGATTATTCTGTCCATTCACACTACATAACCATGCAGGTCAGCACTGGCAGGCAACATCAGCGTCACTGCATAAGGAGGTTTGGAGAGGCGCCCAGCAAGGTGGGACCATCCCATCACATGAATGATAAATAAAACCAGTTTTCTTTTCAGCTCCCAAATCAGCACCAGGAAATCCACAAAGCCCAACACAGTCACCACATCTCACTACTCCAGCCATTTAGCAACATCCCTTCAAATCGGATTCAAATGCTTCTACAGGCTCTTAACAATTAGAGCCTCAGAAAGGCAACAAAAGGGTGACAACAGCGGGAGCACTGTGCTGCATGTCCTTCAGTCAACAACTCCATTAACCTTCTGCAACCTCAAGTCAACAACTTTCAGGCAGAAGAGTGAACTGTAACAAGTCATGAACAGCCTGGTTCACCATAATTTTGTTTACGAAAAATTGGGTGAATAACCCCACTCCAAGACTTGAGCCACAATCCAGGCTGACACTTCAGTGCAGTACTGAGGGAGGAGCGCTGCACTGTCGGAGGTGCCATCTTTCAGATGAGACGTTAAACCGAGGCCATCTTTGCCCTGTCAAGTGGACGTAAAAGATCCCAAGACACTATTTAAAGAAAAGCAGGGGAGTTCTTCCAGTAATAACAACAGAAAACGCTGGAAAAACTCAGCAGGCCAGGCAACATCCGTAGAGAGAGAAACAGAGTTAACATTTCAGGTCGAAGACCCTTCGTCAGTATCCTGGACAACATTTAGCGCTCAACCAACACCACCAAAAACAGATAATCTGGTCATTTATCTGAATTAGCTTCCACGTTTCCAGTATTACAACAGCGCCTACACTTCAAAAGTACTTACGCAAAAAGTTCATTTTAATTCCCCGTCCCACTTTCACTTTGACCTCTCTGTCCTTGGTCTCCTACTCTGTTTTAATGAAGCTCGAGGAACAGCACCTCATCTTTCGATTAGGCACTTCACAACCTTCCGGACTCAACATTCAGTTCAACAATTTCAGATAGTAACTACTGTTCCCATTTTTCAGGCAGCAGCTGTTATCTGCTATTGTCATTCACACCTCCTCCAGACCCATCTTTTCTTTCTTTACTTGTGCCCTTTTGCCTTGCACCATCATCCTTTTTGTCATTAAATCACTCCTGTCTTCCACCCTATCACAGACCTTCCTTCTTCCTCCTCCCTTTCCCTGCCTCTGCACTTGCTTAAAGCCTGTTACATCTCTAACTTTTTCCAGTTCTGACGAAGGGTTATTGACCTGAAACGTTAACTCTGTTTCTCTCTCCACGGTTGCTGCCTGTCCTGCTGAGTATTTCCAGCATTTTCTGCTCTTACTTCAAAAGGACTTCCTTGACCGTAAAGCACTTTGGGAAGACCCAAGGTCATGAAAGGCACTATATAAATGCAAGTCTTGCTTTCTTTTCTAAAACTGAATTTGAGAAACTGAATATTTTTGTCCTCAACCAACACTCCCAAATCAGACTAAGGGATCATTCATCTAATTGCTGTTTGTGGGACCTTGCTGTGCACAAACTGGCTGATGTGCTTGCCTACTTTACAGTCGTGACTATACTTCAGAAAGGAATTCATTCGCTGTGAAGCACTTTGGGATGTCCCAAGGATGTGAAAAGCACCATGTACATGCAAGTCCTTCTTATTGTGGTATAAAACAGTGCACATTGGACCATGGCTTGCAAAGCCACATAAAGAGGTGGTGTCAGATCAGTAACAGTAAACCCATCCCTCCCCTTAAAAATTAAAACTCCGGCGAGGGTGGGGGAGGGGCAGTAGCGCTGGTCCAATTGCTGGTTGCTGAGCATCACTTGTGACAGCCAATCATTAGGGTTAATTGGCCGCCTGCCAGGGCATGATGTAAAGATCATTGTTTACATTGCTCTTCACATTGATCCCCATTTCTTGCTCCCTGCGGGAGGCTGCTCACCATTACAAACCGTACGGCAGCAGCAGGCAAGTACGACACAGGCTACAAAACTGCCCACAACACCTTCTCACCAGGGAGCAGGGAACACAAGTAAAGCAGGAGAGGAAAGCTCTGGAATTCCCTCCCTAAACCTCTCTGTCTCGCTATCTATCTCTTCTTTTATAAGATGCTCCTTAAAGACTACGGGGGGAAAATTCAGTTGCTTTGCGCCTCCCATTAGCGCCCAAAGCAACTAGCGCCCGGGCGCGGCACCGCCAACGCCTTCTGCGAAATTCAGTGGGAGGTTAGTGGCGGCAGTAACCGCTAGCACCCTGCAGCGCTGCGCGGCCGGCGATGACATTATCGCCGTGCGCAACGCCCCGCTCGCGATCTTTGGTAGCGCCCCCTGTCTTACAGCCGGACGCTATGTCCGACGGGGTCAGGGGGGCCTACCTGCGGCCGGGGCGGCACTAATTAAAGGCGAGGTGCCGGGCGGCCATTTTTGTTGCTGGCCACCTGCCAGCACCTGCCCCCATTGCCGTCCCCGGCCTCCTCTGCAGCCCCCCCCCCGCGGAGTGCCGGCTACGCTCCTTGAGCCCGGCACTTCTCTCGAGTGCCGGGCTCTTTTGCCGGCACTCCGATCCCTGGTGGCCCAGCTGGGCACCGGGTTGCGCTGCGCAAGGACCCTCCCCTTTAAGAATGGGAGGAAGGCCTGCAGTACCGCGGCGCGACGTGCTGCAGAGCGTGGCGCTGTGGCAAGTAGCACCGCGATATTCCCTCACAGCGCCCCAAGAGGGAGGCAGGACGCTTCCAATAGCGCCCTGCTTCCCTCTTGGGGCGTGACCATTCAATTTCGGCCACAGGGGCACTAATTTTTTTGGGGGCGCAGAGGGCGCAACTCAATTTTCCCCCCAACCTCTTTGACCAAGATTTTGGTGACCTGTCCTAATATCTTATATGACTCGGTGTCAAAGTTTAATTGATTGATTAAGAAAGGGAAGATAGATTATGAAAGTAAATTAGCAAAAAATATAAAAACAGATAGTAAGAGTTTTTATAGTTATATAAAAAGAAAAAGGGTGGCTAAAGTAAATGTTGGTCCCTTAGAGGATGAGACCGGGAAATTAATGGTGGGAAATATGGAGATGGCAAAAACACTGAATGAATATTTTGTATCAGTCTTTACAGTAGAGGACACTAAGAATATCCCAACACTGGACAAACAGGGGGCTATAGGGGGAGAGGAGCTAAACACGATCAAAATCACTAAGGAAGTGGTACTCGGTAAAATAATGGGACTCAAGGCGGATAAATCACCTGGACCTGATGGCTTACATCCTAGAGTCTTGAAGGAAGTGGCGGTAGGGATTGTAGATGCATTGGTAATAATTTTTCAAAACTCCCTGGATTCTGCTGAGGTCCCGGCAGACTGGAAAACTGCTAATGTAACACCCTTATTTAAAAAGGGCAGTAGACAGAAGGCTGGTAACTATAGACCGGTTAGCCTAACATCTGTGGTAGGTAAAATTTTGGAGTCCATTATTAAGGAAACAGTAACAGGACATTTGGATAATCATAATTTAATAGGACAAAGTCAGCATGGTTTTACGAAGGGGAAGTCATGTTTGACAAATTTGCTGGAGTTCTTTGAGGAAGTAACATATAGAGTGGATAAAGGGGAACCAGTGGACGTAGTGTATTTAGACTTCCAAAAGGCATTTGACAAGGTGCCACACAAAAGATTATTGCTTAAGGTAAAAAATCACGGAATTGGGGGTAATATTCTGGCATGGATAGAGGATTGGCTATCTAACAGAAAGCAAAGAGTTGGGATAAATGGTTCATTCTCAGACTGGCAATCAGTAACTAGTGGTGTTCCACAGGGGTCAGTGCTGGGTCCCCAACTCTTCACAATCTATATTAACGATTTGGAGGAAGGGACCAAGTGTAACATATCAAAATTTGCAGATGATACAAAGATGGGAGGGAAAGTAGTGAATGAGGAGGACATAAAAAACCTGCAAGGGGACATAGACAGGCTAAGTAAGTGGGCAGAGATTTGGCAGATGGAATACAACACTGGAAAGTGTGAGGTGATGCACTTTGGCAGGAAAAATCCTAGAGCAATTTATTATCTTAATGGCAAGAAACTGGAGAGTACTGAAGTGCAAAGGGATCTGGGGGTCCTGGTGCACGAAACTCAAAAGGTTAGTATGCAGGTGCAGCAAGTGATTAAGAAGGCAAATGGAATGTTGGCTTTCATTGCTAGGGGGATAGAATATAAAAATAGGGAGGTATTGCTTCAGTTGTACAAGGTATTGGTGAGACCGCACCTGGAATACTGCATACAGTTTTGGTGTCCTTACTTCAGGAAAGACATCCTTGCTCTCGAGGCAGTGCAAAAAAGGTTCATTCGGTTAATCCCGGGGATGAGGGGGTGGTCATATGAGGAGAGGTTGGGTAGATTGGGACTCTACTCATTGGAGTTCAGAAGAATGAGAGGCGATCTTATTGAAACATATAAGATTGTGAAGGGGTTGGATCGGGTGGATGCGGGGAGGATGTTCCCGATGACAGGTGAGACGAGAACTAGGGGACATAGTCTTAGAATAAGGGGCTGCTCTTTCAAAACTGAGATGAGGAGGAACTACTTCACTCAGAGGGTGGTAGGTCCATGGAATATGCTGCCACAAAAAGCTGTAGAAGCTACAACATTAATTAAATTTAAAACAGAAATAGACAGTTTCCTAGAAGTAAAGGGCATTAAGGGTTACGGGGAGCGGGCAGGAATTTGGACATGAGTCTAGGTTCGGATCGGTCATGGCCCTGTGGGTAGTGGAGCGGGCCCAGGGACTGTGTAGCCTGATTCTGCTCCTATTTCGTGTGTGCAATTCTGTTAGATGCAGGAGATGGTTCTGTGATAGATAGTAGATTGGCGGTTAGGATCAGATCAGCCATGATCTTATTGAATGGCGGAGCAGGCTCGAGGGGCCGATTGGCCTACTCCTGCTCCTATTTCTTATGTTCTTATGTTCTTATAATCGCTCCTGTGACGCGCCTTGGGACGATTTCCTACGCTAAAGGAGCTATATATATATATATATATAAAAGCAAGTTGCTGTTGTTGAATAAGCTCTTCCTCCTTCTCCTCCCACCCTCCAAACACTCTAATTGGAGTTGGAGTCAAGCCCTCAAGCCATTGAGCCAACAACTTCACCCATCCCTGGAGAATACATATTCTGGCATGAGTTAATAAAAGATAGATACAATATAGAAAAGCTTCTCAGAAACTTTGTTCAAATCTCAGTATATAGAAAGGATCTGTTTATTACTGTGACCTTGGTGGAGAGGGCTGTATTTCACCGATTTAAAAGCCTGTCCATTGTTGGGTGTGAACGCACAGGAATTAGAGCGTTGGCATCTCATCCAGGAGCCGAGAGCTCAGATTCCATCTCAACTGGCATTCATATTTAGTCTTCCCCTCCTGCTTCTATTTCTCTGTCACAGCATCTGAGGATAATGAAGATTGATATCCTTCCCTGCTGAGCAAACTTGCCTCCCAACAGGTTGACCAAGGACAGGATGAGGTGCATTTATTTAGATACCAGACTTACCCTAGATAAGCATATAAGGGAATAGAGGGTTATGCTGATAGAGTAAGATGAGGAAAGACAGGAGGAGGCTCGAGTGGCGCATAAACACCAGCATGGACTGGTTGAGCCGAATGGCCTGTTTTTGTGCTGTATATCCTATGTATCAGCCTGCCCACCACCCCCCCCCCCCCCCCTCACCCCCTTCACCAACCCAAGGGCGCAAGGCATGGTGGCAAGATAGGGGTGAGAAAAGGTTGCAGACAGCAAGAGCAAAAGACACAACCTAGTGGGAAAAAGATTGAGGCATGCAGACAAGTGCGACAACACCAAGCTAGTTGTAACACACAGCTGAATAAGCTGAGAAACAGTACAGGAGAAAGAGAGCGAGAGAGAGAGAGAGAGAGCAGGGAAGGGGGGGAGGAACTAAGAAGAAAAAACAAAGCAAACTGTCTTTTCTTTGAAGCAGCAACCAATGGTGGATGCTTCGGGGAAAAGTCCTTATATTTGAGGCCCCAGACCAGGGAACATTACAACTACAAATACTTTCTTGTTGGGCCCCAACCCTATTTGAAAGACTACTCTTATTCTCCTTGTACGCACACGCCACATTCCCTTCTGCTGAACAAACCGGAGAAGCAGCTCTGAGGCAGAATTGTTCAGAGAATGCAGACCTCTGGTTGGTTGCCGCAGCGACAGACATACCATAACTCTGACCCCCGGAGGAGGGTTACATTCTGCCCCAGCAGGGATTGCCAGCAGCTGTTCTGCAGCTGTTGTATCATTCCAGCTCCCACAATGCCCGGCTCTCCCCCCCCACCCCCGCCACCCCAAAGCACCACTAACAAAACAGTGTTCAACTAGCATAATAAATACGAAACCGAGCTCGCCCGGCCAGCTAATCTTCCTTGGTTTTAACGAGCCAGGGTTAGGATGTCACAAACACAGGATGCTGGTATTTGATTGTCCGCGAGAACATGTTTAAAGAAAACATTTTTATCGTGTCAAGGAGTTTGCTTCTTGGCCAGGGTTCACTATATTCTAAACTTTAAAATCTCCAGGTGCAAGCCCCACAGAAATGTCCCTCGCATTACGAATTCGACTCCCGCGAGCAAGACAGCCACGCTGGGTGACAGCAACTGAGCGGCAGCCAGCCAGGAGTCTGCGCAATAAGCAGAACTCCACCGACAATTCTGCTTAGAAAAAGGAAATAGGCTCTGGAAAGTAAAGTTTCTCATGGTTTCGCTGTGGCCTCGTCATTACACAAATCAGAGTTCTACTTTTTCGGTCCAGCTCCGCACGAGTTGAATTAAGGTGAATGTTCCCTGGGACTATTCAAATATTGGACATTCTTCATCTCAAACTCTGAGATCTGGCAAGGGTCTTCTTACTTCTAGTTCCAACTCCGAGGAGAATTGGCTACTTGGGGAGGCTTCACACACAAGACCAACCTAGCCATCACCTGAAGTCTCTAGACATGCACTTCTCCAACAGAGGTCACTAGATAGCAATCAGGAACAGGAACCGTGGCCAATTCTTTCTTCACCACTGACCACCGCCCCCCCCCCCGCACCCCCACAGGTCAGAGAGCCTGAGGGCCCCTCCCTCTCCCTCCTGGCTGTGATATGCTGACTGAGGACACCTCAGGAACTTTGGGGTCCATAGTTTTGTGAAAAAAATTAAAGCAGGCTCCCGGGGTGGCTCAGTAGCCTCAGTCCCTGAGCCACACAAAGTAGGAAGGGCCCAGGTTCAAGCCCTGATCGGGGCAGCAATAGGAGTGTTGCAGTTGGCCACAACACCACTGGGTTAGGGAAGGGGAAGCTTGCCACTGTTCCGACTTCTGGGCACTACATGATTCTGACTGGACCTGGGTGCGTGCAGGTGCCGGGAGATAGGCCTCTAATGTGTTGTCCTCCACAGTCAAGATAGTCCGCCAACACTCACCCGAGGGCTCGTGTATGAATAATGGTCACATGGGTGAGATGCTGCAGGGCAACGACAGCCCATAGAACTGTATGCTGGTGAGGGAGTCCCAATTCCTTTAAGGGGATGAAGGAAGGAGAGGAGACCAAGCTAACAAAAATAATCTGCTTTAGTGATGTTGGTGGAAGGATAAATATTGGCCAGGACACTGGGGAGAACTCCCCTGCTCTTCTTCAAAATAGTGCCGTGGTTTCTTTTACATCCACTCAAGAGGGCAGACGTAACATCAAGAATGTCAGTTGACAAATTTCTGAACTTGACATCAGATTACAAAAAACACAAACACCGCACAAAAAAAACTTCTGAGTGTGAAAACTGATTAACATATCAAACACATTGCTATTTTCATGGTGACAGCATGTGATCCAAACCCTGGACACACAGCACTTCCCATCGTCTGACCAGACTGGTCATCACTGAAGGAGATATCTCCTAGTGTGGATGGGCACGTTGTCCACTATGTTTTTTTAAACTGGCAGATCCTTTCTCAGTGGAGCATCTGATGATGGGCACTCAGGGACATCAGTGCACGCACACTTCCCAGACAGGACGTATAGATGCAAGGATGACATGCTGCCATCAATCAGCCATTTACCTGCACTCAACAAACAACTCACTAAACCCAGCTTCCTGGAAACAACCCCTGAATCGAATTTGATAAAGTGTGGGGGAAAAACCTGCAAATGATGTAAATCTGAAATGAAAACAGAAACCGTTAGAAATATATAGCAGGTCAGTTAGCACCTGTAAAGGGAAAAAGCAGGTTAATGTTTCTGATGTGGACCCTTTATCAGAACTGTTGTGACAAAGGGCGACACCCAAAATGTGAACTCCCTTGTCTCTTTACAGATGTTGCCGTACATTTCCAGCATGTTCAGGTTTTGTTTTCAATTGAATTTTGAGTTGTGCTCACACTGCACGGTTTCCAACCTTACGGCAGCTGGAGCCCATGTTGCCCTCTCACGCTGCAAGGGACTGGAACACGCAACCCTACCTAGGGTATACTCTTCCAAAGAGGTTTATAGGGAGCTCTTCAAACTTAATACCCTGAAACCTGCCCCTCTCACCATCATTTCAATGGGAAACACTGTTGCACAGCAGTGAAGAAAGGGCAGTGTCTCAGGAACAGCCCATGCTGGAAGGCTGCCATGATCACACAGAAGCCCATTAATGAACCTCTATTGGGACATCTGTACCAATCAAATTAAACATTTACCAGACTGAAGAATGACTTGTTTTCAAATGCTTCATTTTTCAAAAATAAAATCATTTATTACCTTTTCCCCAGTTCCTCTACCCCATCTACTGGGAGCATGAACTCCCTCCTGGGATACTGCTCCACCCACCTGTTCTTTCCCCAAAGAGGCTATTCTTCACACGAGCCTCGGCAGCTAGTGCCAGCCTAGACAGTGAGTATTCGTTTGCAGAGGTACTGTAGCTGAGCCTGGGCACTCGTAACAGCGCTGACGGACCTCTGTGTGCAATGATGCCATCAGTTCACCAACTCCGTAAATGGCGGGATAGTTTAATACAATATTTTTTAAACAGTTTGTTGAAGTTATTCTTTACTCAAAGAGATCCACTGGTGTAGGGGAGCCATCCTCTCTTTGTAGTCTGTCCTACAAGATCAGGATCTGGCCTCCATCTACATAGACTCTACCCACTTCTCTGGAATCAGGCCTAGTTTCCCCTCCTCCAACTCCATTTATGTAAGATGGTGTCATCTTTCAAGAGCCAGAACCCTGGTTGATTTCCACCTCCCGTAGCCCAGGGCTGTTGAAGACAATTGTAGCACCTTCAGCGATGCAGCAGCTGATCAGGAATGGAACCCGGGGTCTTGCTGGTCTCTATTAAAATCCTTCGTTATCACAAAGGGGAAGCCGGTCAGCAATTAATGAATCCCCACAGGTTGAACTCCTGATCGCACCTCCTCTTTGGCTGAGGTTGAATAAGATGGCTCTTCTCCATAGGGAAGGGAGCAAAAAAGGAAATCAGAGGGAGAATCAATGCAGGCAGCTTGCATTTACCCTGTGATTAGAATAACACTTGTAATGGTAGACGTGGGGGAATGAGGAGTGGAGGGGCGTGGGGGGGGGGGAGAAAAGGGAAGGTAGAAACAACTTAGAGAAAAGGTAATATCCCAACCTGCAAAGGCCTTTTACATGGATAAAGAGCCATTGATGTGCATTATTCCTGCTGTCCAAGACACGCTTTAAAGCGAAGGGCGCCTCATGGGTTTTGCGAATTGTCACGAGATCTCCATCTCTAATGAGGCTCGTGGAGCACGGTTCCCTCCCATTTAGTTACGCAAGTCGGGCATCTCCAGCCTCCAAGATGCTCGACAAGGACAGGAAATGAGATAAACTAGAGAGAGGGAAAGTGGGGCGCACAGACACCATGAGGTGTCCATTTGAGCGCTACTTCCCCAAGATCCCTTATAAACACTGCAAAGGTACCTCAAGATACTTGGTGACTCACAAGTGATGCTGTTCTCGCCCATCAAGGGGATACAACAAACTGACGCACGCTCGAGACTGCCAGTGTCACCTATATTGGTTGGGGCACATTTTTAAAATAAATGACTCGTCTGATGACCAAGTAATAAAAAACATACTTACTCGTGCCAGTAGGTAGGTACAGCACTGAACAGACACAGTAATTGCAGTTTCAGCCTCTCCACTCGGGTTTTCTTTTGAAAAGCTGGCTGTCTTGTACATGTGTTTCTCACTTTACTCAGACCTCTAATGCATTGAGCACGTAAGCAACTCATGGGCAGTACACTGCCGAAGGGCCCTACACTCTGAAAGGCCAAGCTTTCTTCATTACATCTCATTGTAAATTAGTTATCTCAATCTGTGAGTATCAACCAAGAATTATAATTGACTACAAAAGCCGGAATTAAATTTCAGCTATTAAAAAGAAGCAGCATATCAGTCAAACAAGGTTAATCTTGTAGCAAGAATCCTGTAAAAGGAGACAGGGGTTGAAGGATGCAGTGTGTGGGCTGAATATAGTTTTCATTAAGTCTGACTGCACACTGAAATCTGAATAATCAGAGCAGCAAATAACTGCAAACTAGTTATAAGCATTCCACCTAGTTAAATCTAATGTAAACAGAACACCATCACGTGCAGTGACAAACCCTGGCCTAGACCCTGTCCTAGGATTGCCAACTCTGGTTGGACTACCTACCTCCAACCACCTCACCCAGTTAAACGGCCTCCCCGCTCCTCAGCGCTAATACTTTTATAACTAAGAAATTAAACTGTTCAAAGAAAATGAAGAAAGCACACAATTTTTTTTTTCAATGCCTGTAAGGATTTTTCTCCTGGGTTGCTCACAGCAGTGTCCTGCAGACTCCAGGGCATCCTGGAGGGTTGGCAACTTTGCCCTGTCCATCTCGTTGCACTTTGCGTGATGCTGATATCAAGGGTCTCTGTCTTGCCTCTAACAATTACTTACTTCTGTGACAGGGATAACACATCTCAAGTCCACAGGTCATCGCTCAGTTGACGCTCATTCTGATCAGATTAATTGTTGCCAGGACCAGCTAGTTGTTCAGTTGATGTAGTCCTGAACCTACTATTTCCCACACAGCCGGTTTCCTGCCTCAGATGAGAAATCAAGGGGGGATGCAGAGGCCAAGTGCTTTTCCTCTTTCCAGTGCCACCAACTCGTGCCCAACCACCAAGCAGAATTTTTTCTTTAAAGTTTGAGCACCGCAACCCAGACTTCGAGTATTTCCCTGTTACTGGAAAAGGAGCAGAGAGGGCAGCATGATGCTCAAAGCCATGAGGTGAGGAACAGAGGTTCAACCCCCAATTTCATCAGTTCCTGATCTGAACTATGAGTCAGCCATGGCTCAGTTGGTAGCTCTCTCACCTCGGAGTCAGAAGGTTGTGAGTTCAAGTCAAACTCCAGAGACTTGAGCACAAAATCTAGGATAACACTCCAGTGCAGTACCAAGGGAGTGCTGCACTGTAGGAGGTGCCATCGTTCAGATGGCAAGTTAAATCGAGGCCCCGTCTGCCCTCTCAGGACGTAAAGATCCCAGGGCACTATTCGAAGAGGTGTCGGGGAATTCTCCCTGGTGAACTGGTCAATATTTATTTCTCAACCAACATCACTAAAAAAAACCTGATTATCTGATCATTATCTCATTGTGGGAGCTTACAAATTGGCTGCTGCGTTTCCTACATTACAACACTGACTTCACTTCAAAAGTATTTAATTGGCTGTAAAGCGCTTTGGGATGTCCAGAGGTCGTGAAAGGTGCTATATAAATGCAAGTTGTTTCTTTCTTTAGTGTGGGGAAGGCTAAGCACTCATCCTCTGTGTAGCGGAGATACCCAGGAAAGGCAGGCCAAAGAAAGAGGGGGAGGGAAGGAAGGAAGGTAGCTATTTACAAAAGAAAGCTTGCTTAAAATACATTAAAGCAGAGGTATTGTTACAGGCACCAATTGATCAGGAGCTAAGAAAAGCTGCCACAGAGTCACTTGTGCTCGCTGGTTTAATCCAGTACTGCAAACTCTCCGGTTTAAATTTCTTTTTGACAAAAATAGATGAGGGGCCAAGGCCCATCGGGCAAACACGATGAAAGTTGAAAGGAGTAGGCGGGAGAGAGGACATTATAAGTCAAGAAGTAGTGGTTAAATAATGCCAAAGTGGATTTGATAAACTTGTAGCATTTATAAGGAAAGGCCAAGAGAGCTAAGAAGTTCCACAGTTTAGAGATCCGAGAGTTGGAGAAGGTGTAATGAGTCTTGACTTTTGCAGACATCACTAAAGCAGCAAATGTAACCCCACTATTTAAGAAAGGAGGGAAGAGAGAAAACGGGGAACTACAGAACAGTTAGCCTGACATCAGTAGTAGGGAAAATGCTAGAATCTATTATTAAGGACGTGGTAACAGGGTAACTTAGAAAATAATAATAGGATTGGGCAGAGTCAACACGGATTTATGAAAGGGAAATCGTGTTTGACGAATCTGTGAATTTTTGAGGTTGTAACCAGCAGAATAGATAAGGGGGAACCAGTGGATGTGGTTTATTTGGATTTTCAGAAGGCATACGATAAGGTGCCACACAAGAGGTTATTAAACAAAATTAGGGCTCATGGGATTGGGGGTAATATACTAGCATGGATTGAGGATTGGATAACGGAAAGAAAACAGAGAGTAGAATAAACGGGTCATTTTCGGGTTGGCAGGCTGTAACTAGTGGGGTACCGCAAGGATCAGTGCTTGGGCCTCAGCTATTCACAATCTATATCAATGATTTGGATGAGGGGACCAAATGTAATATATACAAGTTTGCTGATGATACAAAGCTGGGTAGGAATGTAAGTTGTGAGGAGGATGCAAAGAGGCTTCATGGGGATACTGACAGGCTATGTGAGTGGGCAAGAACATGGCAAATGGAATATAATGTGGAGAAATGTGAAGTTATCCACTTTGGTAGGAAAAATAGAAAAGCAGAGTATTTTTTAAATGGTGAGAGATTGGGAAATGTTAGTGTTCAGGGGGACCTGGGTGTCCTTGTACACGAATCACTAAAAGTTAACATGCAGGTACAGCAAGCAATTAGGAAAGCAAATGGTATGTTGGCCTTTATTACAAGAGGATTTGAGTATAAGAATAAAGACGTCTTACTGCAATTATATAGAGCCCTGGAGAGACCACACCTGGAGTATTGTGTACAGTTTTGGTCTCCTTACCTAAGGAAGAATATCTTGCCATAGAGGAAGTGCAACGAAGGTTCACCAGACTGATTCCTGGGATGGGGGGATTGTCCTATGAGGAGAGATTGAGTAGACTAGGCCTATATTCTCTAGAGTTTGGAAGAATGAGAGGTGATCTCATTGAAACATACAAGATTCTTACAGGGCTTGACAGGGTAGATGCAGGGAGGATTTTTCCCCTGGCTGGGGAGTCTAGAACCAGGGGTCACAGACTCAGGATAAGGGGTCAGCCATTTAGGACTGAGATGAGGAGAAATTTCTTCACTCAGAGGGTGGTGAATCTTTGAAATTCTCTACCCCAGAGGGCTGCGGAGGCTCAGTCGTTGAGTATATTCAAGACAGAGATCGAGAGATTTTTGGATATTAAGGGAATCAAGGGATATGGGGATAGTGCAGGAAAGTGGAGTTGAGGTCGATGATCAGCTATGATCTTACTGAATGGCGGAGCAAGCTCGAGGGGCCAAATGGCCGACTCCTGCTCCTGTTTCTTGTTCTTATGTAAATAACCTAAAGCAGCATATTCCTTACATCGTTCACACCTGCTGCTACACTGCCATACACACAGAATACCAAATGATTGCAGGGGTACACACAGCACTTGTTAAAGTGAGAACCTCGTAAACTGCTCCTACAATTTAAGGGCACAGCTGTGAGTGAAACCATGAGAGTCAGACTTCAGACCAACACAACGGTTTCATAATTGTGACATCTAATGGAAGCCCAGGGTTATAAAACCCAGAATTGTTTGAAATGTTATAATTACGTTTTCCCCTCTTCCTTTGGATGCAACTTCCCACTGGATACTATGAACAGAATCATGTCAGGAGCATTGCCTGGAATCTAACTATTTACACCAGAACAGGTAATATGGAAACGCAACATCAATTTGATAAAAAAGGAAGGAAAATGGTCAGAATTTTCAACAGAGTCATTTGCCCACTCCACCTCCAAATTTCATCCCCACCCCGTCCCTTCTAAAAGCGGTGACTGATACTGAGCTACGGTTCTATGGATATTAACTGCCCTCCAAGTGGTTATACATCATGCATGAGTCCACGTTGTTCACCAGCGGTCACTGAATAGAGAGCAGGAATAGGAACCCCTGACCTATTTCCCTCCTCCTGAAAGACAGAGAGAGAAACAGAAGCACATGCAATGCCACTCAATCTAATAGATGTCAGCTATGACTCAGAAGGTTGTGGGTTCAAGTCCCACTGCAGAGACTTGAGCACAAAAATCTAGGCTGACACTCCAGTGCAGTACTGAGGGAGCTGCACTGTCGGAGGTGCCGTCTTTCGGACGAGACGTTAAACCAAGGCCCCATCTGCCCTCTCAGGTGGATATAAAAGATCCCATGGCACTATTCAAAGAATAATGTTCTGGCCAATATTTATCCCTCACATCTTCACTAAAACAGATTATCTGGTCGTTATCAGATTGCTGTTTGTGGGATTTTGCTGTGTGGAAATTGGCTGCCGTGTTTCCTACATTACAGCAGTGACGACACTTCAAAAGCACTTAATTGGCTGTAAAGCGCTTTGAGATGTCCCGATGTCATGAAAGACGCTAGATAAATACAAGTTTTTCCTTTCTCTTTCATTCATAGGCAAGGAATTGAACCTGCAACCTTCTGATCTATATGGCTCAATAGCACAACATCGTCCATTCATCCACTGAGGCACTGCAACAGACCCACACTGCATAGGAAGTGATCAATTATTCGAAAACAAAAATCTTGCCCTCAGTAATTTAAACAGGGAGGTTACAGTCGACGCTGTACATACTTCACTTCTTCCACTTAATTATCTTAAAGTATCAATTATATTTGCTTTGCCAACCATTACTTGGCAAAACAGATTTTATTCACAATCATCCCAATTTAAAGAGCTCCCTCTATAGATGATTGAGGGGTGATCCAATCAAGGTGTTTAGAAGGATGAAAGGATTCAACAGGATAGATACAGAGAAACGATTTCCTCTGCTGGGGGAATCCAGCACAAAGGAACACAATCTGAAAATTAGAGCTGGGCCATTCAGGGGTGAAATCAGGAAGCACTTTTTCACACAAAGGGTAGTGAAAATCTGGAGGCTGGGTCAATTGAAAATTTCAAGACTGATTTTTGTTAGCTAAGCGCATCAAAGGATGTGGAGCAAAGACAGGAAAATGGAGTCGAGGTCCAGATCAGCCATGATCTAATAGAATGGCGGAGCAGACTTGAGGAACCTCAACAAAACTTTTGTCCTCTTTTACAAATCCCTCCACCCCTCATCCTCCCTACCTATGTCAATGCATATCCACCATTCTCATAGCTCAACACCAACATTAACACCTTTAACATAGAAAAATTCCTAAGGCACTTCACAGGAGAAGAACTCCAGCCTTTTCTCCATTGCCTCCTCCCTCTGTTTCAGTGGCAGACACTTTAGCTGTTTCAGTTTCACACTCTGGGACTCTGCTCCTACACCCCCCTACCCCTGCCCCTACAGACCTCTACCCTTGCCCCTTCACCTCTCTACCCTTCCCATCTCTCTCTCATCCTTCAAAAAGTCTCTTCAAAACCTACCACTTTGGCCATGCATTCAGCCACCTTCCCAAACTCAGCCACCACAGCTTTCATTTCTTACCTCTGTGCAGCGTCACAAGACGTTTATTAAAGGCACTATATAAATGCAAGGTGGTTTTGGTGGTTATGGTTATATCTGTGAGGCCCTGTTTCTTTCAGTCTCAGTAAGATGGCGGTACTTTTTTTTTTTACTTTGAATCATTCATGTGATTGCTTCTGTGTGCTATATTACAGTGATGGTATCGTTGAAACATCGAGGCTGTATCTGGACTGCTAAACAGCAGAATCCTCACTCCAGGTCCAAGAATACGCATGAACAATACCATGGGAGATATAATCATTAAGTATTATAAACCTCAATGTCAAAGGGCAGAAAAACAGATCACAGGCTCCAGGATTCCCTCGCTGGGAGCAGGTGAAACATTCTCCAATTTCAAAAGTAAATAAATGCTTGTCCCTTTACTCAAACATGTAACAGACAATCCAACCAGTACTTTTCTCCTGTTGTACTGTCTACCACCTGGTTTTCTCCCCATCTCCCCTGAAAGCACTGAACAGTGCTAGATCCAAGGTTGCCAGGTTTTGTTGAGCATCGGTAGGCTATTCGACTGCAGGCTGCACAGCTGACCTGCGAGGGTATACATATCAGGAAAGGATGAACAGGCTGGGTCTCTTTTCTCTTGAAAAAATAAGGCTGAGGGGTGACCTAACAGAGGTCTTCAAAATTATGAAAGGTTTTGATAGAGTGGATACAGAGAGAATGTTTCCACTTGTAGGGAAGAGCATAACTAGAGGTCGTCAAGATAAGATAGTCACCTAGGGAATTCAGAAGAAACTTCTTTACCTAAAGAGTGGTGAGAATGTGGAACTTGCTGCAACAGGGAGTGGTTGAAGCAAATAGTATAGATGCATTTAAGGGGAGGCTGGACAAGCATAGGGAGACGGGAATAGAAGGTTATGCTGATAGATTTAGATGAGGAAAGACGGGAGGAGGCTCGAGTGGAGCATAAACACCGGCATGGACTAGTTGGGCCGAATGGCCCGTTTCTGTGCCGTATATCCCATGTAATCCTATACCTAATTCTGTCCATACATCCTCTTTTCGGCGAGAGTCACCAGACGGGAATGAAAGATGAGAAGCTTGGCTGGTTATCCCACTGCTGAGCTTAGGGGGCACGGAGGCCATTTCTAGCATCTCAACTTCTGTACCGGGGACATCAGCTTGAACCGGGGGCCTTCCTGTTCTGTGTGACTCAGTAACACAGCAGGTCGTGGCGTTAACAACTGAACCATCAGGGGATCAATACTGGGGCAAGTGGCACACCAGGCCGCCTGTGTGGAGACAGACATCAGTGCAGACTCAATCAGCTGAATCTGCTGTGCTGGAACGTTTTCACAATTCCTTTATTGATAAAAGATCCGGATTATCCACAGTGATGGTGGAAAATGTGGAATATTCATGACATTTCCTTTAAATAAGATTGTAAAATCTTACTTTTTTTTAAATAATAGTTAGTTGTGGTTTGTCTTTGGAAGCCTTCTTCATAAAAAAAAGTTTTATTAAAAAAATCACAATCGGCCCCTCCACCCATATGGGCATAATCGGCCCCATCTCCCATATCTGTGGATTCTCCTACATTCTTCCCTCAACCTCATGCTTCAGATCTTGGTGACTAGTTGCAAGAGCTTCCATTTTAACCAGTGGGGCAAGTGTTAAACAAGACCAGCATTCAGACAATTTAGATCAGAGTTCCAGTCCAAATTCCAGCCTCCCACTGCTCCCAGCAGGAGCTGGGAATTGAGGCAGTGTGTGTTTTTTGTGTTGTTGCAGTAAACACACACGGCTGTATTTTATAACCCAGAGTGTAAGTTGGAGCTGAATATAGCTTCCAGGAGAGAGAGAGTGGGAGCACAGAGCTTGGCTGCTCCCCTCGATTTCTAGCCCTGCTCAAACATCATAACGCTGAGGCAAATAGCAGGGGTTAAAGTTCAAGAGTTCTCGGAACTCCGAGTGTACAATTTGGGAAGCCCCGTTCCAATTTTTTTTCATTCCCTGCTTTGAGAAAGCAGCCTGCAGCTTTCCCGAGAACAGCATGCAAAGCGGGTGCCAATTTGCAATTAACATAATCACCTCCATAAAACGCTAAAATGACTAATCAGACTTCGGAGAGCTCATTTTACACAGTCTAACACATCAGGTGTCTGTGCTTTTTCAATTGCCAGCGCATAGCACACTTGCCCTGAAGCATTCAGGGCAGGGCCTGATTTTTATTTTATATCGTTGGGTCTTGAGTTTTAAAGCCCCTCAACATAGTCTTTGCACGGTCAGATCTGAACTGTTCAAGAACAAGTATTCACAAGTAACTATTTTTTTTTCTTTTTACAGAAAGTTCATTACAGTAAACTCTTGTTTAAACGGCACTTAATCATCCGGAATTCTTTAATAACCGGCAAAATAGATAATCGGTAATCTTGCCGAATCCATCCATTTTTCGTTTTTCCGAGTCCGAGTTTCCCGCGGTGGCCGAGTTAGTCAGTGGTTTTTATTTTGTGTGTGTTAAAAATTGCCTACCTCTCTGTTATCCGAAATTTTTCATCAACCGGCACCATCCCGGTCCCATAGGTGCCGGATACGAAAGAGTTTACTGTATATACAATTCCCCAGGAGTCACAAGATCGTTACTAGACTATTCCAATGCTCTCCTGGCTGGCCTCCCACCTTGCACCCTCCGTTAACTTGAACTCAATCAAAACTCTACTGTCCGTATCCTAACTCGGACCAAGTCCTTTTAACCCATCACCCCTGTGCTCACTGACCTACACTGGCTCCCAGTCCAGCAAAGCCTTGATTTTAAAATTCTCATCCTTGTTTTCAAATCTCTCCCTGGCCTCGCCCCTCCCCATCACTGTAGCCTTCTCCAGCCCTACAACCATCCAACATCTCTGTGCTACCCCAATTCTGGCCTCGCACATCCCCTATTTTAATCGCTCCACCACTGGCGGCTGTGCCTTCAGCTTCCTCGGCACAATCTGGAATTCCCTCCCTAAACCGCTCTGGCTCTCTGCCTCTCTCTCCTCCTTTAAGGTGCTCCTTAAATCCAACCTTTCACTAAGCTTTTGGTCACCTGTCCTAATATCTCCTTATGTGGCTCGGTGTCAAATTTTGTTTGATTATGCTCCTGTGAAGCACCTTGGAACGTTTTATTATGTTAAAGGTAGTACTGTATATAAATTCAAGTTGATGATATGGTTGAATTGAGTAATTCAGTCCATTCTAACTCATCAAATCTACAATCCATCCCCTCTCCATCACAGCATCCAACTGTTTCTTGAATGACATTCTATGATTTATTTTGCCTCCACTGACCTACCTAGGTGACAATTCTATGTATTTATCACTGCTTTTGAAGAACTTCATTATATCAATCCAAAATGTGCTTTTCTGCAGTTGGAACCTGTGTCCCTTTGTCTATCTGTCACAGTTTAACTTGACAAGGTGTTCCAGAATTACTTTTTCAATGCTATTTACTTACTCAATTTTACACTAAAAGTATGAAATGCTACAAATTCTGGCCCACGAGTCTGTTAATCGTCTTCCAGTAGTAAGAAATCCTCACTATGTTCTGTCTATATTCCTTCCTCCTTTCAGGCTTCGCTGTGCTTTCCCTAATGAGGGGGCCAGACTACCCTCTTGGCGACCCCTCAGGCCTCTGGTAGCGAGGGGTTTGTCTCAAGCTGAACACCACGCAAGCTATCCTTCCTATCCCCTGCCCCTCCCACCAACGTGACAGTACATGGTAATAGCGACACAAGCCTGCAACTTGCCGCTCCACAGCACAGTGCGACATAAAGCGCCACGCCACAATTCACCCCTTGCCAGAACATTTAGGAACCAGCCAGAAAAACCAGTGGCGTGCAAAGGGGAAGGTTCAGAGTCTAATGCCCTCTCATCAACACCTAGCAGATCCTAGGACTGTATGGCTGGGCATTCTTCACAGTCCAGGTGGCCACGCTGTCAAGATTTCACTCCTTCACCATTACACTTCCCCAAAATACTAATAGCAACCCCACCCCATTTTTTAAAAATACGATAATTGTAAATCAGGATACATTCCCGTTTTACAGCCAGCCGGAGCACGTGGAGTTTGTAATTACAAAAGAAAAGCCTGAATTCAGAAAGAAATACTTGCATTTATATAGAGTATTGCCACATTGTCGAAGCGTTTCACAGGGTGAATTACTGGAGTGCAGCGAGTGGTCTGTAGGCAAACGTGGCAGCCTTATAGCCCAGTAACAGCAGTGACCAGTAAACCTGTTTCTGGTGGTGTTGAGAAATGCTGCCTGTTCTTTTTCCCCCCCAAACAGTGCCATGTGGATCTTTAACACCCACCCGAACAAGCAAATAGGACTTCGGTTTTAGCGCCTTACCCGGAGAGCAGCACCTCTGACAATGCAGTGGCGAAGTGTCGGCCTAGACTGCAAGCTCAAATCCTGGGGTGGCGTTTGAACCCACAACCTTGGGAATCCAAAGAATAAGAGTGCTACCATCTGACACTAGATTCGAACAAGAGTTATTCTTGTGCACGTTAAACATCAGACCTTGGAAAAAATAGGATTAGCAGCACTTTCAACCACCTTCCCTCTCCCGACCGCCCCCGCCCTGTCCCCAAGGATACATGCTAGCTAGAATTGCAAGTAGATGTTCTTTCCATAGGCACAAATGCTACTGGTAATTATAGTGTTCACGCTTCAAATGTTAATACATTTCAAATATATGCATACATTTCATTTAATTTCACTTCATTATAGGACTAATGTAAAATGCATAAAGTGTCTAAAAGCAGTGATTTGACACTATATGAATAAATAATGCAAATTGAATCACCATCACAGCCTCGGCCTAATCACCCAATCAAATGCCCGGCCAATTATCTTTGCCTCCTGCAGCCTCCCTACCGCTTTAAAAGTTTACATTCGGATAGCAAAGCAGCGAGGTGCCACTGCCAGTGCCCACAGCATCTCGTTTTAATGGAATCATTATCAAATCGACACAGCTCCCAGCCTCTCTAAAGACCTGTTTACACAGAGCCATTTAATTCCGATCTGATGGAAATTAGCTCCTCCGTTTGGATTTAATCTGACTGTGTAAATGGTTGTAATAGTACCAGATATTATCACAATATCGCAGCTCCTCTCCTCACAACACTAATTATAATGACCACCATCATCATCATCATCATCACCACCACCACCATCCACCCCATCGCAGCAAAAATACTTCAAGCTAAACTTTACTTTTCTGGGTTGGGGGTGGGGGGAGGGGGGCGAGGGGAGGTTGCAGTTCGGTCAGGCTGCCCGGTGTGACCATCTCGTCTAACCGGGTGGGAACAGCCGGCACTACCAGAGCCAGTTTGTGTTGCCAGCTGCATTCTCTAACTTCGATGTGGAGATGCCGGTGTTGGACTGGGGTGGACAAATGTGAGAAGTCGCACAACACCAGGTTATAGTCCAACAGCTTTATTTGAAATCACAAGCTTTCGGAGTGCTGTTCACCTGACGAAGGAGCAGTGCTCCGAAAGCTTGTGATTTCAAATAAAGCTGTTGGACTATAACCTGGTGTTGTGCGACTTCTCACAATTCTCTAACTTCGTCATCACTCCATCCCTACACTGTGATTGTGTTGCGAGCCCCAATCTCCACGTTGTTGTGTGTGCAGAAGGAAGCCATCTCAAATTACCAATGAACTGTTTCCTCAGAAGCCTGTGTGTTTCAGGTCCTTCGCTGGACTGGCCGCCCAGGGTTAAAACTTCAAGCTGAACAAAGCAGCTCTGTGGACAACGCATCAGCAACGTGACCCAGACACACAGCTACCATAGAAACCAAAACCGTTTCAATTCAGGGATAAACTCAACTGAAATGCAGCATTGGCTTTGGAGGTGCCCATTGAGGAGCTCCAGTCCCAGGTCACGTTAACGCTGATGCTCTGGAATGTCAGATCTCGTCTCACTGCAGCAAGGAGAATGAGCGATAGTACATGGTGCTGTTGGGCGAGAAAATCAGGCTCAGTTCTGGTGGTCTCCTCAACTGAGCAGTCGGCTAAAACTATATAGGTTCATGTACGTAGAATAATTACTTAGGAGAGGTACCTCGGACTTCCGTTGCTTGCAGAACTGAACCCCTACAGGAGTCTGCGCTTTCAGGAAAGGAGGGAAGAAAGGTGGCAAAAAAGAGTAAATCAGTTTATCATCTCGCAGTTGGCATGGGCATGCCAGTATCGGCGTGGTAGGGTGACAAGGCACCAGGGCGCTGCGCGACAGGGCACCAGACAGGGAGACTGGGTACTGCAGAAGGAGACAGGGCACCACACAAAAGGGGCAGGGCATAATGTTGTGCACATAAATGCTGTGCACATGTACAGAGACACAGCACACACCGGACGTGTGCAGTGCAGGTATGCCCAGTGCGCTGCACTCTCTGGCTCCAGTTCCCAACTCCTGTTTTATGGTAGACAATCTGTATACTTTCAGTAACACAGCAAACTCGAACGTGCTCACGGCCCTGGTGTTAACAGGTTAGCTGACATATGCATTCACAGCAGGGATCTAGCTCCGTGATCTCAGTTTCCTACCATGTGAAGTTAACACTTCCCTCCTGGGAAGACACAGGCCCATGTTCACCATGGAAGATGGAACAGCGATCACAACGATTTAACATAAACCTAGAGTCCAACAATACTTTCAGTAAAGGATGGAATATTCTATAATCAGCTTATTCAATTTGGAACAACCCTACTGTGGGATTAAGAGTGAGCGTCATTTAATGTCAAACTGTTACAGCTCCCCTAATGACCCAGTGGTGAAGTTACGGTATCTGAGCCATACAGATCCATGGTCTGTGCTGAGAAGACTTAGCTCTGCTGAGGCAGTGGTTGGGGTGCGACTGATGGCCACAGCATCCCTAGGTAGGAAAGGGATCAGCCAGGGTTGCAGCTCCTGATCGCTATACAGTGACCCCGCTGGATGTGCGTGGCCACACTCACCGGTTGAGAGAGGACATGAGCTCATTTGTGATGCCCTGTAAAGTCAGACAGCCAGCCCATGCTCAACCATAGTACGCACACAGGAATAAGGGAGAGATATTGGAGGTTGGCCACCGCCCCTGGAATTCTACCCCAGTAAGAGAATCAACTCTCTGTTCCCCACACCTGCACCACACCCCCCAGGACCCCCACCCCTTCCTCCTCACTCAGTTCCTGGCTGCTACTGTTGATTTTTTTTGTTGAGAGTATTGAAGACATCATGCGTTACCGGATTCGGTGAGAATCGCATCACCTGATAGAGGTTTTTAGGTTTATGAAAGTATTTGATCCGGTAGATGGGAGAAGATGTTTCCACAGGAGACTAATACGAGGGGCCATAAATATAAGATGTATATCAGCTGGCGTATATTGTCCAATTCTGGGCACCACACTAAAAGAAGGAGGTCAAGGCCTTGGAGAGGGTGCAGAAGAGATTTACTAGAATGGTACCAGGGATGAGGGACTTCAGTTATGTGGAGAGGCTAGAGAAACTGGTATTGTTCTCAGATCAGAGACAGTTAAGGGGAGATGTTCAAAATTATGAAGGGTTTTAATAGAGATAGCAAGAAACTGTTTCCACTGGCAGGAGGGTCAATAGATAACCAGAGGACACAGATTTAAGATAATTGGCAGAAGAACCAGGGGCGGGTGGGGAGAGGGGGGGGGGGCGATTAGGAGAATTTTTTTTTACTGCCTCAAAAGGTGGTGGAAGTAGATTCAATAGTAACTTTCAAAAGGCAATTGGTTGTTTACTTAGGAATAATTTACACGGCTATGGAGAAACAGCGGGGAGTGGAACTAATTGGATAGCTCTTTCAAAGAGCTGGCACAGGCACGATGTATGCAAACCTAAAGAATGACCACTTAAGGTGAGATACTGAAGGGCTGGCAGCATGAGTGGAGCCATATGCCAACACGAGTTAGCACCTTCAAGAGAGGAGGAGAAGGAAACAGCTGGAGATGGGGGACTAGCCCTTTCCAAGGAGTTAGTCTGACCTGGCACCACACTGCAGAAGCACTAGGACACTGTGCCAGGTTCCAGGTGTTTTTCAGTCGTGTTTGAATGTTTATTTGTGTATATGCCCACCAAATATTTTTGATTTTGCCTAAAACATTCCCTGCTGGATGATATTTATTTTAGGTTAATTTTGCTCTTGAGAAAAGACATCAACTATGAGAGACACAGAGTGAGCAAAGGAAAGTCAATCGTGAAGAAAACAACAGTGCTGGATCTTCCAGGAGTGCCAATATAAAACCAGGACAACAGGATCAATCTTTCACATCCAGTTTGCTTCATTTCTGACCCTTGAAGCACCTTTTTTTTTTAAGTTCCGTTTTTATCTAGCTGCTAAATGATAGTCAACCATTCAACTACTCAAAGATAGGATTCGTGTTCGGGCAAATCATGAAAATGACTATTTTCCAATGAAGTGACAACACTACAACTTTGATGGTTTGGGCATATTGAGGAACCATAGAAAGAGCCAACAAACAATGGTGTACCATATATAGGGGGCACTACCAAAGCAAGTTCCAGATACCCATACGCAAGGAGCACTGGCAATTAAAGCCCAAAGTACCCATCCATAAGTGGTTATGCCATGGAAGGCCTAAAGGACCCATCAACATTGGACAAAGCCAAAGAAGGGCTAAGTACCCATCTATTAGAAGCTATGCAAGGAAATTCCAAGCTCCTCTACCTCAAATACATCACAGAGATAATGTAATGATAAAATCCAGACTCAAGCTATCCATCAGAATGCCCACAGCTAAATGACAAAGTCAGAATTTCCAAAGGCAAGGATGTGTAGCCCAGAAATAGTTTTGAACACAGAAATAAAAACTATCAACACCTCGCAAGATGCAAGTCAGCAGCCACGTTGAGGGATGTTATCAGGTTAAGTGGTTGATTATTTGACCCTAGCACCTGTTTTGTATAATTTAACTACTGTTTAATACTATGCACAGCTGGCAACATGGTTACTCAGTGCATCAGGTACAGGCATGTGTTGGATGACCAAACGAGGGCTCTCACACAAGATCTACCTCACCACTGACTTACCAGTCTTAGCAATGTGGCTTTGCAGAGGGTTGCCGAGTAGAGCCCAAGAGGGAAGGAGGAGAATCAGAGGGAGGATCACCCTCCAGGCCACACTCACACAACCCCTAGTGGCAGGTTTCACAGTTGCACTGGCAAAGACCTAAGATTAGGTTTCCTCCTCTCTCAGGCATGGTTTATGGCTGGGACACTGGGGGAGAATGAGAGAATCTTACAAAAATAATCTTGCCAAAGTGGGTATAATAAAAATCGGCCCGTTTAATCCTGGACATGCAATGTATGTTAAAAAATGCTTTTGGCCATGATTATCCTGCCCCATTCAAGGCACGTTCACCAGGAATGCATAACGCAGTGGCACAAAAACTCTAAAACCTCAATTAAAATTAAATTTAAGCCAAAACACTAAAGAGGAAACCATGTACTTGTCCTTACACCCATGACAAGCGCAGACTGCTGAAGTTGGAATGCATTAGCTTTTAATGAAGTGAATCGCACAAGCCATCCAGGCAACTCATTTAGTGCAATTGTTCAGAGCCATTACCAGAAGCAATTACAAGGAGCTGCTGCAGTAATTGGAAAAGCTGGCAGGAGCCAGCAGAAATGGCAATAAATAAAAATATTCAGCTTAATAAATTTCAACCAGGAACAAAAAAAAAAATCAACATAATTAGAACTAAGCTTCGGCAGGAAAATACAAGGACGACGACAGGAAAGAGAATTCTGGGTTGTGCTAAATATGAAAACGATTTTAACCATCTCAGTCCTCCGATGCTCAGTGTACCAGGGACAACTGGAAAACCGACCAAAGTGCATCTCTGGATCTGCAGTTTGAGTTTACCTTTCCTCTTTGGCATACATGCCAGTCAGGGAATCCGTATTGATGAACGAATGAAGTCTGTCTGCAGCCAACCTTCTGAATGGAGCTCCTGCAGAAAATGGAGTGGAAAAACCCACTTCACCTCACTGGATTCCTTCAGGGCAGGCTGCAATTTCCAAACCACAGGGCAAGAGGCTTCACTTGATCAGAATGCACAAGGTCGCAGGAAGGTGTCAAATCTTTTGATTAAGAAACCTAGGCGAAGGGCGAGGGCCCATCATGCAGGACACCACCAAGGTTGAAAACAAACAGATAGAGGCCAAGATAAATCAAGAAACAGCGGTGAGGGGACATGCAACTTTGGTTTTAAAAGGCCATAATCTAGCCAAGAAAGAGAAGACTGATGCAGAGATTGAAATCCACAGTTTTGAAGTCCTGGGAATGAAGGACTTAGAACTGCAGACAATGAGATGAGCCTTGATTTCAACATCATGAGGATTCAGGGAGGAGGGAGTGTGCACAGGACATTACAGTTGGAGCTCAAGTATCTCTGGAAGCTGCTACCATTCATATTGTGACGTTGGGATCTTCAAGTGGGAGGAGCTCCTGTTCAAATCCCATTGGCGAATGTAAGTCAGCTGCTCTGCAGGAGCAGGTAACCGTTGATCCTATCGCACAGAATTACTATGCTTTATAAAATCGGTACAACTGATTTCACTGCCACTTCTCACAAGTGTGGGCTAGAATTTCTCTGCTCAACACTGGAAATGCATTGACAATTTCCACCGTATGATAGAAGAATGCGCTAGAAATAACGAAGAGAAGAGGGGGGGCAAAATTGGGTCGCGCCCCCTTTGGGGCACTAACTTCGCCGGGGCGCTACTTTTAGCGCCCTGAAAAAGTTAGCACCCCAGCGCCTGAAATTCACTGGTAGTGCCCCAAGAGGTAGGCAGGGTGCTACTGGAAGCGTCCTGCCTCCCTCTTGGGGCGCTGCGAGTGAATATCGCGGCGCTACGTGCAGCAGCGCCACGAGCTGCGGCACATTGTGCCGCAGTACTGCAGGCCTTCCTCCCCTTATTAAAGGGGAGGGGCCTAGAGCAGTACGACCCGGGGCCCAGCTGGGCCACCAGGGATCGGAGTGCCGGCAAAAAAGCCCGGCACTCAAGAGAAGTGCCGGGCTCACGGAGTGCAGCCGGCACCCCGTGGGGGGGCTGCACAGAAGGCCGGGGACTGCAACAGGGGCAGGTGCTGGCAGGCAGCCAGCAACAAAAATGGCCGCCCGGCAGCTCCCCTTTAATTTGCACCGCCCCGGCCGCAGGTAGGCCCCATTGACCATGTCGGACATAGCGTCCGGCGGTAAGTCAGGGGGTGGTACCGAAGATCGCAGCCGGGGCGCTGCGCACAGCGATGACGTCATCACCAGAGGCGCAGCACCGCGGGGCGCTAACGGTTACCGCCACCGCTAACCTCCCGCTGAATTTCGCGGGAGGCGTTAGCGGTGCTGCGCCCGGGCGCTAGTTGCTTTGCGCCCTGTTAGCAGGGAGGCACAAATCAACCACATTTTTCCCCTGAAGTGTTTAACACATTCTTGCTACACCCAAGAATTCTAACTGCTTGGAACATTGGCTTCTTGAGTCATGCATTGGATGGTCCATTGTGAAGCTGGGTCGTTAAAGCTTACTATTTGTGACAAGTTCTGGAACAAAATCTTATGGCGCTTTCACCAGGTGAAGGTCACTGAACACGGAAGAGATTAGAGAGCTGCTCATACAGCTAATTGAACAACACTTCAGAGACCACAATAGTAGCCACCTGAACTTTAGTTTTTCCATTAAGAAAAATGCTAGTGTTAAGACATTCACTTAAGGTGCAGTCTTCTCTAGCCCTTCCTACATATAATTTGTACCACACTAATTTCAATCAATTACATGGTGTGGGCAAGGGAGGGGGAGTGGGGGAGGGGAGGGAAGAAGAGGCATCCAGTGTCAGCAACAAGTACTCCAAGGTCAGGTCTAGTATCGTCAGATACACTGGAACCTCCTGCTGCTCTAACATGCCTCAACACTAACCTCAGAGGAGCACCCCCTACTGTGCCAGTGTGACCATTTTCCTCCCATTTCCCACACCAACCATCCTGCACCTTCAGTGAGACTGCTAACGAGTTGTAAATACAGTACAGTTTTATGCTGCAGGCCCATGACCACTAGGAATATGATTGAGCCTAAACACATTTCGCATAGAACTCTTACAGCAGGGGCGATTTTCATCTCATCAGTCCAGCATGAATTTAAACCCCATGTCCTAGAGGTGAAAGGCCAATGTCTAATCTGTTGCACCACTCTGTTCTTTCCCCCTCCCCCCCCACCCCCCTCAAAGTTTTGCCTCTCGGCCAGAAGTACTGGATCCAGGGAGTCTTGCAAAGGAACAGAAAAGAGAAGGGAGAAGAAAAAAAAGAGAGCCCCTCCCCACTTTTAATGTATTGTTATTCCCTCTTGATGTTTGCCAACATCAAACAACATTCCCAAGATAAGGTGGCAGTCCGGTGACCTCCTGAACAGTGCGCTAGTTGTCTACTGATGACTGTGTGGCCTGATGTGACCGGCTCTTTCATTTCCCCCTTCACACAAGTATCTCACACCTACAAAGTGCTTCCACTGCCGGTAGCACAGCCAGGAGAAGAAATATTCTGCTTGGAGAAAATCAGGCTGCGAATCTACATCCCAAAACAAATACTTTTTCTAAGGGACCTTCAAACAAAAACTGGGCACAAGAGGTTTCACCAAACAGAATCAAAAAGCAAGTTTGAACTTCGGAAAGTCAGTTAAGACATTTCAAATAAAAATCTTGCAAGCTTTTCACTAAAGCTTCACGTGACATACTGGAAGACGTGTGGTTGAATTCCCCTGGCTCTATCTAATTAACACAGTACTTAGAAAAGGACACGTAATGGAGCAAGACTCAATGTTTTCATTTTTACGCAAGATCTTTGTCCCTTGTTCCAACTCACTCAATGTTCATCTTAAGCCAACAGCTGAAGACACACAACAGGTGGTCAGAAACCCAATAGCCACCCAGCTAGCAGCCGATAGAAATCTGCATTACTCAACAACATCTGGCTCCCACTCTAGGATCCCATTGGGGTCAGAAAGAGAGAGACATTCAGGGGCTGGGCACAGATGGGAGGCTTAGGAAATCTAAACAAAATTGGGAACCAATGGGCAGGGATCAGACACACACTTCCTCGACTCTCACACCTCGCTGTCTCAGTGTCTCGAGCCAGCGGAAATGAACTGCTTCACATCTGAAACCCGAGACCAGTTCGCTGATCCCCCTTTATTTAAAGTTGTGGGTCCGGAAAGTGGAAGAAATTGCATTACTCTTCACCCATTTCAATTAACACCAAGACATTGCATTTACATAGCGGCTGATCACGTTCTCGGGACGTCCCAAAGCACTTTAAAAGGAATATTAAGAAAAGATTCTTTTCTGCTGGGTTGAAGGTGCTGACTGCTGCTGTGCTACGGTTCCAAGGGAGTCAACTGCTCTCCAATAACTCATCAACGTCTGAGGCAGTGAGCATTGGCTTCCATCATGAAGGGCATCACACTCGAGCACAATGTTGTCCTCCCCGGTTCACCTCCAGCAAGTGAGTCACTAGAGAACAATCAGGAGCAGGGTGCGAAAGTCAAATGTGGCACCCAGTATCCTAGCCCAGCTCAGGTCAGTGAAATGTGCACAGGCCAGGGATCAAAGGTGGGTCTTTCTGTGGATGCTCTGGATGCCTAAGTACCACACCAGGAAGTGCATTTACTCACTAATCCACTAGGAGGACTATCGTTTTTTTTCTAAATTGTATTTCACAGGACCAAAATATTCACAAAAAACAGAATATCGCTGCATCTTACAGATATACACCATATTGGTGATTGAGTGAGGGCAGATTCTCAGGTACATTAAATGGCAGGACCTTCCACAAGTGACCTAGTTACCCACCCTTCCCTAATTATTAACAGAAGACAGTCTGCTTCTGTTGGACACCAAACAACAGTTGACTTCAACGCATGTCCCAGCTTACTCTGCAACCCCAACCATTGATGACGATGACAACAAAAGCACCAACCTGCATTTAATTGGAGCCTTTAACATTGAAAAACATCCCAAAGGCGATTCACAGATGGAAAAATGGAAAAAGAACGGACACCATATGCCATGGTGGAAGGGTTAGAAGAGGTGGTCAAAGCTTGGTTGAAGAGAGAACGAGAGGCGCAGAGAGTTTAGGGAAGTAGTTCTGGAGAGTGGAGCTAAGGCACTGCAAGGCTGCACTGGAGGGATGCACAGAAGGCTTCAGAAGGCACAAGTTTGGAGGAGGTTGCACAGGTCGAGTGGGGTGAAGCCGTGGATAGATTTTAAGAGGAGAACAGAGAGCCAGTGCAGATCAACAAGGACAGAGCTGATGGGTAAGCTAGACTGGCAACAGACAGCGGAGTTTGTAGAGGGGGCAGGATGGGAGGTTGGCAAGCAGGACATCAGAAGATTTTTTTTAAAGTTTAGTTTACAACAACAACAACTTGTATTTATATAGCACCTTTAACGTAGTAAAACGTCCCAAGTCGCTGCACAGGAGTATTTTAAGACAAAAAATTTGACACCGAGCCACATAAGGATAAATTAGGGCAGGTGACCAAAAACTTGGTCAAAGAGGTAGGTTTTAAGGAGCGTCTTAAATGAGTAAAGAGAGGTAGCGAGGCGGAGAGGTTTAGGCAGGGAATTCCAGAGCTTAGGGCCTAGGTAACAGAAGGCTCCGCCACCAAAGGTTGAGCGATTATAATCAGGGATCCTCAAGAGGGCAGAATTGGAGGAGTGCAGATATCTTGGGGGGGTTGTGGGGCTGAAGGAGATTACAGAGATAGGAAAGGGGCGAGGCCATGGAGGGATCTGAAAACAAGGATGAGAATTTTGAAATCGAGGTGCTGATTAACCAGGAGCCAATGTAGGTCAGCGAGCACAGGGGAGATGGGTGAATGGGACTTGGTTTAGAGGTGATTGAAGTCTGGATACTGGTTTGGGCAGCAATAATGGTGAGGCAGAGCCAGAGGTACATGTGAGCAGTCTTGGTGATGCATTGGCTGTAAGGTTAGAAACTCAATTCTGGTTCACAGGGGAGGCCAAGAGAGCTTTCAAGACTAAGATCAATAGGTGTTTCTTTTAAGTAAGGATATCAAGGGATAGGGAGCAAAGGCAGGTAAATGGAGTTGAGGTGCAGATCAGCCATGAATGGCGGGGCAGGCATTAGGGGCTGAATGGCCTACTGCTGTTCCTAATATACCTATGTTCCTAAGCAGCCATAATGGATTAATCATGGGTGCAATGTCCCAAACACTTTAGCTTCTACAGTAATTAATTGTACAGCCGAATACGCGTGAGGTTGAGGCATTTAACTTCAGCTGCACCAATATCGTCTCCCTGATATTGTGCGCCTATAGCTGATGTACACCCATTGGGTGGGGGTGGTGTGTATGTCGTCCCTATTTAATTCAAAAGGAACTTGGTTCCGTGAGGTGCAGAGAGTAACGGAGCTCTTATTTTCATTTTCCTTATTGGCTGTGCTAATCTGTGAACTCTGCCTCTAACTACAGGAGTCTCCTTCGTGTAAATATGTTGTTAATAAGCTCCATAAAACAAGCCACTCTCCAAAATTAAAATCACAACTTTATGTTCAAACTCTCCCTAGTAACTCTTGAAAAAAAAAATCACAATATATTAACCAAAAGTAATTTGTTTTTTGGGTCTCTTCCCCCAACATTGGCAGGACTGACCATTTTCAAAGCAGCAGTCCAAGCAGGCAGAGTATTCAAGCATGCAGTTGGGATATTAATATAGAAACCTCTAATTTTAATGAAAAACAGGATTTGATGACTTCATCCAAAAATTATTAAAAATTGATCCAGCAGCTGATTAGGGTCGCGAGTGTCTGAGTGAGTTTTTCTTGCAGTTTAGCAAGTCTCATTTCGGCTTTATATGTGAAGTCTGGCTACAAGTGACTGTGTTTCAATGTGAAATGGCTTTTTCAAATAAATTAGCTTTAGTACTGCAGCAAATGTCATTTGACCCTTCCCCAGTATATGTTCCAGTGAGTGTATAAAAAAAAATGTAGCAAAATGAATTTCTTCATCTGTGTGGAGTTCGTCGATCTCAGCGAGTTAGGCAATTACAACTGTCCTCAGCACCCCTGGAGGGAGGAGAGGGGAGAAGGAGGAGGGGCAGGAGAAGAGGGGGGGGGGGGGGAAAAGAGGGGGGGGAGAAAGAGGAGGAAAGGAGGAAGAGAGGAGAAGAAGAGGAGAGGTGGAGAGGTGGAGGAGGAGAGGTGGTGGAGGAGAGGTGGAGGAGGAGAGGTGGAGGAGGAGGAGGACGAGGAGGAGGAGGAGGAGAGGTGGAGGAGGAGGAGGAGGAGGAGGAGGAGAGGTGGAGGAGGAGGAGGAGAGGTGGAGGAGGAGGAGGAGGAGGAGAGGGGCCGAGGGGGAGGAGGAGGAGGAGGAGAGGGGCCGAGGGGGAGGAGGAGGAGGAGGAGAGGTGGAGGAGGAGGAGGAGGAGGAGGAGGAGGAGGAGAGGGTGGAGGAGGAGGAGGAGGAGAGGTGGAGGAGGAGGAGGAGGAGAGGGTGGAGGAGGAGGAGGAGAGGGAGAGGTGGAGGAGGAGGAGGAGGAGGAGGAGGAGAGGTGGAGGAGGAGGAGGAGAGGTGGAGGACGAGGAGGAGGAGGAGGAGAGGTGGAGGAGGAGGAGGAGGAGGAGAGGTGGAGGAGGAGGAGGAGGAGGAGGAGAGGTGGAGGAGGAGGAGGAGGAGGAGGAGAGGTGGAGGAGGAGGAGGAGGAGGAGGAGGAGGAGGAGAGGTGGAGGAGGAGGAGGAGGAGGAGAGGTGGAGGAGGAGGAGGAGGAGGAGGAGAGGGAGAGGTGGAGGAGGAGGAGGAGAGGTGGAGAGGTGGAGGAGGAGGAGGAGAGGTGGAGGAGGAGGAGGAGAGGTGGAGGAGGAGGAGGAGGAGAGGTGGAGGAGGAGAGGTGGAGGAGGAGGAGGAGAGTTGGAGGAGGAGGAGGAGGAGGAGTAGAGGGAGAGGTGGAGGAGGAGGAAAGGTGGAGGAGGAGGGGTGGAGAGGTGGAGGAGGAGGAGGAGGAGAAGAGGTGGAGAGGTGGAGGAGGAGGAGGAGGAGGAGAGGTGGAGGAGGAGGAGGAGGAGGAGGAGAGGTGGAGGAGGAGGAGGAGGAGGAGAGGTGGAGGAGGAGGAGGAGGAGGAGAGGTGGAGGAGGAGGAGGAGGAGGAGGAGGAGGAGGAGAGGGAGAGGGAGAGGTGGAGGTGGAGGTGGAGGAGGAGGAGGAGGAGGAGGAGGAGGAGGAGGAGGAGGAGGAGGAGGAGAGGTGGAGAGGTGGAGGAGGAGGAGAGGTGGAGGAGGAGGAGGAGGAGGAGGAGAGGTGGAGGAGGATGAGGAGAGGTGGAGGAGGAGGAGGAGGAGGTGGAGGAGGAGGAGGAGAGGTGGAGGAGGAGGAGGAGAGGTGGAGGAGGAGGAGGAGGAGGAGAGGTGGAGGAGGAGGAGAGGTGGAGGAGGAGGAGAGGTGGAGGAGGAGGAGAGGTGGAGGAGGAGGAGAGGTGGAGGAGGAGGAGAGGTGGAGGAGGAGGAGAGGTGGAGGAGGAGGAGAGGTGGAGGAGAGGAGGGGAGTGAAGAGGGGGAGGAGGAGAGAAGAAGAGGAGGAGAAGGGGCGAGGAGCGGCAATCGGTGGAGCAGCTATAAAAAAAAATTTAAATAGCATTTTCACTCTTGATTGCTAGCCAGTGGCCTGGTTGAAAAGGGTATGTGTGGACATTTGGGGTAGAGAGGATTGGGCTCGGGTATGATACCTACTACACTTGAATAGCCTGCCCACACAAAAAAACGAGTTGTGCATCTGTGAAGATAACAGAGGCCTGTTTGTTATATGAGGATTTCTTGGATATAAAAGCCCACTGACAAAGCTCTGCCCCACATCCTGCTTAGCTAGTCACCTAGTTGCTCAATGCAAACAAAACTAGAACATGCAACATAAACATCTTACAGAGAAGCAATGGTATTTCTGCGTCTCCAGATGAAATTTGGCAGCAGTTTGACTAGATTCAGTAAAATAAGCAACAACCAGATAACTGAAGACCATTTTGTACACTGGTCAGAAACTTTGCACAACGGGAGTAAACAGGGATTCTATACAGTGGGAGTCCAGGGGATTGGGCTTGGTCCACTGGGATTCTGTACGGTGGGAGGCGAGGAGATGGGGCTTGGTCCACTGGGATTCTATACGGTGGGAGGCGAGGAGATGGGGCTTGGTCCAGTGGGATTCCATACAGTGGGAGTCCAGGGGATGGGACTAGGTCCATGGGATTCCATACAGTGGGAGTGAATGCAAAGCAGTTCAGTCCGTTGAGATTCCATGCTGATCGGCAGTAATGTGGGGGAGACCAATACTCGGGGCCATAATTATAAGATGGTCACTAATAAATTCAATAGGTAATTCAGGAGAAATTTCTTTACCCAGAGAGTAGAGATGCATTTAAGGGGAAGCTAGATAAACACTGAATTGAAGCTGGAGAAAGGAATAGAAGGATATTCTGATAGGGTTAGATGAAAAGGGGTAGGTGGAGGCTCTTGTGGAGCATAAACTCCGGCACAGACCTGTTGGGCCGAAGGCTTGTTTCTGTGCTGTATATTCTGTGTAATATCTATGTATTAAACTGTAACCAGTTTCCATAGAAATGAATTTCACTAAAACAAACTGATAAAACCTGCATGAAGGTTCAAGCTAAACATTTTTTTTTAAATTTACAAGGTAGGCACTATCCTGTAGGATTTTCCTCATTCTTTGAATAAAGCATTCTCCACATACCATATCAATAAGCTCAGGTCACAGTGATATGCGCAGAAGTGGGTCTGTAGGATGCTGTGCTACTTTAGTCATAGATGAGAGTGAGGATTTACAAAACAATCAAACGGTGAACTCATATTACTGAAGGGCTTTAAGGAAAAGTGTTATCCTCAGCATTGGATAGGAGTCAGGAGCAAGAACCCTGGTTGTAGAAGCTGCCCCATTTACATTGTGGCGCTGAGTCTTCAACACCAGAGAAACAATAAAAAAAACTGCACACCGTTTCGAAGTCAAGATTCATAATTGGTGTTCTGTCCGCCAGACTATTCCTGGCACCTGGAAAGATCGGAGAGATCGGCACACAGGAAACCAGTAACCAGGGCAGCTGCATCGTCAGAGCAGTGTTATATACTGCTTTCATAGCGCAAAGGTCCTGGTGAAACCTGCCTCAGTATCTCTGAAGGCAGCAGTACTGTGCCTATTTACCCTAGTGGTTAGCACTGGTGCCTCACAGCGCCAGGGACCCGGGTTCAAATCTGACCTCGGGTGACTGTCTGTGTCGAGTTTGCACATTCTCCCCGTGTCTGCGTGGGTTTCCTCCGGGTGCTCCGGTTTCCTCCCACAGTCCAAAAATGTGCGGGTTAGGTTGATTTGGCTATGATAAATTGACCCTTAGTGTTAGGGGGGGATTAAATATGTGGGGTTACGGGGATAGGATGGGATATGTTAGGGGGAATTGAGTACGTGGGGTTGCGGGGATAGGGTGGGATGTGTGTCAGTGCAGGCTCGATGGGGATTCTGTGTGGGAAAGCAGGGACAGGGTACTGGATTTGGATGATCAGCCATGATCGTATTGAATGGTGGAGCAGGCTCGACGGGCCGAATGGCCTACTCCTGCTCCTAGTTTCTATGTTTCTATGTTTCTATCATCAGGAATACACACTAATCTACAAGGGAGTAGGAAATAAATCTGTAGCATGTCCAAGCATGGAAATTCCCATTTAACATGAAACCTCCTTACTCTCCGCAAGACTTTCATTCATCCTTCTTGCACATGCTGTGCCAAAACCAGTAACACACATGTGACCACATGCTCTCTCCCTGCCAAGATGCAACTCTCTATCTCTCCATCAGCACAGCACCATTATCTCTACAGGGCCAATTTAAAACTGTCTACTGCTTTCTCCCCACTCCCAAAGCGCTCTCTCCTCACTCCCAAAGCGCTCTCCCCCCACTCCCAACCCAGAGACACACCCATCTTTGCTTCACTCTACCACTAGTTGTGGTACAGCTCTTGATTCTAAAACCATCATGCCTGTGGATACTGAGCGGAGGCAATGCCTCTGCAACCGTGGGATGAATTAATGTCTATTTGTTGCCTCTGAACTGGTCGCAGGTAACGGGTAAAGTGGAAAACTTTGAAGAAATATACTACTGCTACATAACCCCGTAGAAAAGGTAGACTGCTCACCTACGTCAAATTGAAGCACACACCAAAGGACTCTGGCTCTCTTCCAATTGGCTCTTGGGGAATATGAGCTCAGCATAAAAAAGACATCAACGCCATTTGGCCAGTGCCAAGACCTGCAGCTGCTCCTTATACAGGCAAGCAATACACATGTACATCAGTTCATCTTAGTTCTAGCAACTAACCAATTGTCTAGCCCTAACTCAACAGGGTATGTGAGGATGGATTCTGATACAGGTACAATGCTTTCACTTAATGACGACTTATTAAGAAAGGTAATCCACCTTTCTTCTTCATTCCCTATTCCCTACACAACATAGGAGCTTATCAAAATAATGCAACTTCGGAGATGGTGTAACACTAGGCGACAGGATAACTTAGCCAGAAATATGGGGGACAATTTTAACCTAACCTGCTGATCGAGAAACTGGCGAGATCAGGGCCAACACTGGTTTTACAGCCCGCTCAATTTTACTCTCCATTGAAGTCAAAGAAGAATATTGGGCGAGGTGTAAAACCAGCTGTAATGTATTATCACATGGTTTAGTATGAGCATGCTCAGTTCGCTCTAGCCTAGTAAAGCAAGCTCATGAACTAGCAACTGGTGTCTCTGTCCTTCATTTGTTCTACCCACATATATTACATTTTGGCGACGAGAATGGGATCCCAAAGCTATTTTTAGGGATCATGGAAGAACACAGTGTTCAACCTTCGAGTGGAAAAGTTTAAGCTGAATTTGTGAGCCCTAAACGGAATTTTTGCGATGTTTCACTGTTAATGCTGATGCAGAATTGTCTGTGCTTCACCTTCGCGTGTATGTATACACAGCAACAGCAGCGTTGATTCTCACAGGTACAGGTAGCGTGCTGAGTCACTGCTCAATGGCATCAGGACAATCATGGCCGCACCTACGGGATTCATCGGAAGCCTCGGCTTGTATGACTGAGCTCGCGAACCATTCAGTTCTTGCATTGAGCAGATGGAGAAAATTTTTTAAGGCCAATAACATTACTGAGACCGAAGGTGCAGGTGAGAATGTTCAAGCTCAAAATAAAAGTAATTCGTGAATGTAAAAAGCTATTTTTCTAACAGACATCGGGCCAGATGTCTACGGAACATTGACAAAAATTTACTCATGCCAGGGAAAGCGAAGGGTGTGTCATTTGAAGACATTGTCAAGAAACTCGAGGGCCATTTCGACCCAAATCCTTTAGAGACTAGCAGGGAGCTATAAGTTTGGTACCAGAAACCAAAAACAAAGTAAAACCATCAGAGAGTACATTGTAGCTCTTAAAACCTGTCTTTGCATTGTAACTTCGGCACATTTTTGGATCGTGCGTTGCGAGATAAGTTTGTGTGTGGACTGGTGGATGAGCGCACACAGTCCAAGTTACTGAACACTCGAACCTAACGTTTGGCATAGCATGCAAAATTGCCCTATCTATGGAGATGGCGTCTAAGAATGCTAGGGAGCTCCGTCCAACTCAAGTGACGAGTGCAGCTGAGGTCTACCGTCACAAAGCCACCGCCGAACCTAAAGCTGTGAGACCAAGTCAAAAGCATGTCGGTGAGAGCAGTTCAGTGAATTGTTATCGCTGCAATGGAAATCACTCACCACAGACCTGCCAATACAGAAATGTGAAGTGTTTTGTTTTCACTGCCAGAAGCAAGGCCATATCTCAACAGCTTGCAGAGCTAGATCGAAAGCAGGAAGTAAGAACCATTCTAGTGGCAATGCAATGCAGCGACAACAAAGGGGAAGAATTCACAATATTGAAGTGAACACACTTGATATTAAAGAACTAGGCATCTACAGTATCTATGTCACTAGCGGCATCGCTAGCAGTCGTGAGAAAGACTTCCATACAAAACTTTTGATCAATGATACTGATATGTGTATCGACACAGCAGCAGACTGCTCTATCATGAGTAAGGACACATATGAGTGTAAGTTTCATCAAATACCACTTACAAAGAGTACCGTAGTACCTACTCCTGAGAAATCCTAGAGACATGTGGACAAATGGAATGTACAGTTCAACACAATGGCCAGTCAGTAAAGCTGCCTATTATTGTAGCGAGCTACAACAACAGGCCAACCCTCATGGGCAAAAACTGGTTGAGAAAGTTGAAACTAGACAGGAAAAATATCTTCAGTGTAGATGCTTCAAAGAAGCGACTCGACACAATGCTGAACAAGTATAAAAGCATGTTCTCAGACAGTTATGAGGGCATCACTGGGTATGACCCGCATGTCCGTATCAAGTCCAACGCGAAGCCCGTCTATTGTTGGCAAGGCCGGTCCCCTATGCGTTGAAAAGTCAGGTGGAGAAAGAGCTAGAGAAACAGAGAGAACGGAGTGCTAGTAAAAACTGACAAAAGTGAATGGGCTACCCAGATTGTGGTAGTGCCCAAAGCAGACAAAACTGTACGCTTGTGCGGTGACTACAAAATTACTATCAACCAAGCAGTTGACGATGAACAGTACCCATTACCTACATCACAAGATTTGTATGCAGCACTCTCTGGTTCAAAGATTTTCTCCAAGCTTGACCTGTCGCACGCTTACTCTCAGCTGAATGTTGACAAAGAGTCAACAGTATCTCACCATCAACACACACACAAGGGACTGTACTCATACACCAAGCTGCATGGTGTAAAGTCCGCCCCCAAAATCTTCCAGGCTACGATGGATAAGATTTTGCAAGGAATTCCAAATTGCTTATGCAATCAAGATGATGTGCTGATTGCAACAAGCAGCGAGGAAGAAAATCTAGAAGTGTTAGATTTAGTGCTTCAAAGGTTGAATTCCCACAATGTCAAATTGAAAAGGAGCAAATGTGCTTTGTGCAGCCTGAGGTTGTGTGCCGTGGTCTGAAAGTTGATGCAAATGGCTTGCAACCAGTTGAGGAAAAGGTTGATGCTGTCATCAATGCTCCAAAGTCACAGAACGTGTCTGAGTTAAAATCTTTCCTTGGAATGGTCCAGTGCTACGCACGTTTCTTACCTGAGTTAGCGACCATGTTAGCTCCATTGCACGAGCTCAAGAAGGATGTCCAATGGAAGTGGACTAAAGCACAACAGGAAGCGATGCTTGCCTTGAGCATCTCTTAATGTCTCTACTTACCATAGCACCCCCCCCTTTTTGTTCTTTTATTCCTCCCCCCAGCCTCCCCCTTGCATTTTTATCTGTTTAATTTCCTGCTCTTTCAGTTCCGACAAAGGGTTTTCGACCTGAAACGTTAACTCTGTTTCTCTCTCCACGGATGTTGCCTGGCCTGCTGAGTTTTTCCAGCGTTTTCTGTTGTTATTTAGGAAGCGATGCTCTCCTTGTGTACTACGACACAGAGCGTGAGCTTAAGTTAGCGTGTGATGCTTCTAGTTATGGTGTGGGAGCTGTCATAAGCCACGTAATGGATGACGGCCAAGAGAAACCAATCGCGTTCGCATCGCGAACCCGCACAAAGAGTGAAAGAAATTACGCGCAAATTGAAAAGGAAGCACTCGCCATAGTGTTTGGAATCAAGAAATTCCAACAGTTCCTGATTGGCAGAAAGTTTACCCTGATAACCGATCACAAACCGCTCCTAGCAATATTGGGGCCCAAATCTGCAATGGTCACATCAAGAATGCAACATTGGGCAGTGTTGTTGTCACAATATGACTACACGATTGAATATTGCACTTCAAAGCAAAACGCAATCGCAGATGCTTTGTCCAGGTTACCACATGAAGACTCATGTGTTGGGAGTGAAGGTGAGATTTTCACGCTAGGTGCAGTTGACAAAGACTTTCTCGTGAATGCAACTGAGATTGCAAATGAGACTCAAAAGGACTCAGTACAGAAAAGAGTGTATGAAAACACCTTGAATGGATGGACTGATCAGTGTCTGGACACAGAGTTGAAACCATTCCATAACCGTCGTACTGAATTGTCTTGTAGGCAAGGTTGTAGCAAGTGGGGAAACAGAGTGGTGGTACCTACTTCTTTGAGAGATAGAATTCTGGCCGAACTTCATACTGAACATCCAGGGATCGTCAGTATGAAATCAATTGCAAGAAGTTTTGTTTACTGGCCTGGCTTGGACAGCGATCTTGAATCACTTGTCAGCAAATGCAGCGTTTGCCAAAATTGCTGAAACAAACCACCCAAAACTCCACTGCAACCCTGGTCATGGCCAAGTAGACCTTTTCAGAGAGTACATGTAGACTTCTGTGAGAAAGCCAATGATTATTTCCTGGTACTTGTAGATAGTCACTCAAAGTGGATTGAAGTGAAACACATGGGTTCAAATACTACAACTGAACGTACCGTAGATGAGTTGAGGTCTATCTTCGCATGTCATGGCTTACCTGAAGAGCTTGTTTCTGACAATGGCCCTCAGTTCCGTTCTGCTCTATTCCAAGAGTTCATGAAATGGAACGGTATCAAACACACTCTCGTTCCACCACATCGTCCAGCTTCAAACGGAGCAGCCGAAAGGTCAGTCAGAATAGTAAAAGAAGCTCTCAAAAAGCAAGTGTTGCAGGGTTGTTCGGGACTCAGCATGAAGCAACGTTTGGCAAATTTCTTGCTGAAATACAGAACTACTCCGCACACTACAACTGGATATACCCCAGCAGAAAGCTTGATGAAGAGGAGATTGAGAACACGATTGAGTCTTGTTCAACCAAATTTGGCCTCAAAAGTTTAACAGAAACAGTTGAGTCAGAAACATTATGACAGCAATCGGTAAAAACGCAGTTTCAGACAAAACGAGCGTGTTCGTGTTTTCAGTCCCCCTGGCAAATCGAGTTCACACAAGTGGGATATAGGAACCGTGGTAGAGGTTGGTGAAACCAAGAGATATTTGGTTGAAATTGGTGACAACATCCGAAGTGTTCATGTAGATCAAATGATCTCTGCTAGAGATGAACCAAGGCGTGATCTTGAACCACTTGATCATCAACACATTCATGAGTTTGACTCCGTTCAGATTTCAGAAACTGAAGTACCAGGTTCAAACAAATCTGAGATAGAAACAGGATCATCTTAGAGTTTGGAACCAGAACAAAACAGTCCGAAAATTGGTTCAACACCAAAACCTTTTGTAAGGAGATCAGGAAAGCGCCACAAACCTGTTATTAAACTGGATTTGTAGTTCATTTGTAGTTGATTTAAAAGATTTTGTTATGTGGTACATGTAATGCTGGGAAAGGTGGACCCATAGTTTTGTGGTATTTGAGAGGGGAATATGTGCATTTTTTTTTAAGGGGAAAGCAGTGTAATGTATTATCACATGGTTTGTCATGGTTTAGTATGAGCATGCTCAGTTCGCTCTGGCCTAGTAAAGCAAGCTCATGAACTAGTAACTGGTGTCTCTGTCCTTCATTTGTTCTACCCACATATATTACACCAGCGTTCCACCCGATCCCATGGGTTTCCCGCCCAGGAAGTTAGGTTAAAATTGCCCCGATTATCTTTGTAGTCACCAGTTCCAAAGAGTGATGTTCACTGAACACAAAAGGGCTGCTCCAGATGACAGTCCTGAAAATGTTATCGGTTAGGACCTGTTGGAGAGATATGCAGGATGTCATAAAAACCCAACTGGTTCACTAATGTCTTTCAAAAGGAAGGAAACTTGCCATCCCAACCCAATTAGGTGTCCAAGTGACTCCAGTCCCACTACTTGCTTGACTCTTAATACCCCGGCATGGTTTTTAACAATCCATTTAGTTGTAAAATAATCGCTACGAAGCTCACCTTCTCGGAACTAGGGAAAGGCAATAAATGTGGCTTTACCAGCATCACCCACATCCCGAGAACAATTAAAAAACAAAGGTGGAATAACGCTTAATCTGCCTTCTGGGCTTTCCGCCCATGAAAATGCAGGCAACGTAACATTAATCCACTTTGTTTGGTCAGCAATTTACCTGGGTTTTTGCACCATAGGAAACAAACAGCTGTTGGTACCAGAGAATCTGTTCCATATATTTAGCAGAAAACACCAGTGCACTGTGAGCATCTATACAATGAAATGAATGCTATAGTTCTAACTGAGGGCGCAACAGCAGAGACTGATGTATTGTCCCAGATGAAATTATGAAATTGCTTCACATAGGAATCTTGGAGAAGGCCCAAGGTCCACTCCATTGGGATACTGAATAAAATAAAGATGATTCTCAGTGAGAGTCTGCAATTTCTGACTGTGTAAAACAAAGGTCACCATGAAAGAAACTTGAAATTGTACATTCATACATAGGCTCAAGAGGGAAACAGTAACTTATGATTAAGATCCCAGTTGGGACCAAGGGTCCATCTAAGCACAACCTTTCAAAGGGTCCATGTGAACTGACTCCTTCAGATGATCCCTTAACCGACACAAGATCAAAGGGTTATCAAAAGCCAAAATGGCTGCAACATGAACTCTAATTGAACAGCCAACTCAAAACAGATGTCAGAGGTACTCTAAATGTGAGAAACTTTGCACAAAATCAAGGTTTAACCAATTCTGCAGAACACCACAGCACAAACATTTTCCATTTTGTATTGTATTCCTTGATGGGAGATGCCATGCACAAACTGAATAAAAAACTCACCAACAGAAGTTGGAAGCGCTGTTTTTGGAGTCAATGAGCTGGATATTATCTCGGAGGCGGGTGGGAGGGGGGCAGGCTGTTTTGAGGTTGGAAAACCCGGAAGAATGGGTTTCCTTCAGGTTCTGCCGAATTTAATGGCAGGACCTGATGAACATTTATCATCTCCATTTCCCAGATGCAGCCAGCCAGATTGAGAGGCTGTCTGGCGGGTAGGCGTTCAGCATCAGGCCGCAGCCGGGGAGCGGAGAGGACTGAGGGATCGGAGGCCTTGGGGGGCGGGGGAAATCGGAAAGATGGGTGGTGGAGGAGAGCGGAAGGGTTGGTGTCGGGGGGAGATCAGAAGAGTCGGTGGTGGAGGAGATCGAAGGCCAGGCCGGGGGTGGGGAGAGATGAAGAGATCGGAGGCCTCGTGGGGGAGATTGGAAAGGTCAGGGAGGGGGGGATTGGAAGGGGAGAGGGAGGGGGGGATTGGAAGGGGAGGGGGAGGGTGTCCGATAGCGGGGGTGGGTGAAGCAGATAAACTGGATCCAGCAGGTAAGTGGAAAGGCACTTACCTCCTGGATCCAGCAGTCCTTGCTTCCCTTTAGCCGACGGGTTTCACGAGGCCCGGGAAACCCAGCTAGACGGTGCCCTAATCCGCCTCCTGCGAGCAGGCAGAGAGGCCACAAGCAGGTCCCTCCTGCTCGTTTATGCAGCAGACCACCTAGCACACTGCTTTTTCCAAAATATGAGGCTGGGAATATTCTGGAGCTAGTTTCACTGTTCCAAGTTCAAGGCATTGGATTTGTCAGATTAACCGGGCCACACATTCCCATGTCGGCAAGACCCTCCCAATCCCAATCCCACCAAGCATGCATCCATCATCACAGTTAGCTGTGGGTTGGTTGGTGTAGAGGATGCTCTTTCAGATCATGATTCTTCTGGTGCCCCCAGATGAGGCCATGAGCCAAGCCTGATCAACCTTCACCTGATGGAACAGAGCATCCATCAGGCCGAGTACACATGGATACAATTCGCGCAAAAACAGATCCTTTCTCAATGGAACAATCAAGTCCCTGAACTGATCCTGCTGGGATGTTCAGAAAAATGTTAGATTCCACGTGACTTCTAGATAGGACTTCTTGAGGTTGAACAAGAAGCCCAGTCCTTTCGCTACCCACAGGACCTGGATACAATACAAGACATCGGGATACAAGGTCAGCATTGGATATCGCTACAGCATTATGATTAATCTCTGCTGAAATCAGGAGAATAATTGAGGCCTCACCATACAGGACCCATTGTTAAAGGGGAGGTTGTCACTGTTTAGCGCCCCTCGTTAAAGGGGAGCGTCTCACCATTCAGGGCACAGTATTTCACATATTTTCAGTTTGTTGCTTGTATCAATTTTTGTTACTCAGCAATACTACATGCCGACGACATAAAATGATAGACTGGCCGGGAAAGTTACTATGACCAACACTGTGAGGGAGCTGAATTACTGGTAGAATTACCAGAGTTGACTCAGCACCAGTCACTAGAGCATTAGTGGGGCGGCCTCATAATGTCAGGCACATCAACTCTACCAAGCTAGCTCGCTCAGGACAACCAAAAGAAACAAGGAATATTCCACACAGAAACAGAACAAAACACAAAGGATGTTAGTTAATCACTGTGCATTTGGAACTCTTTGCAGGCTACAGTCCAGTGAGCAGCACTCAGCAGGGGTTTCACTAGTCCTGCGTGAGGCTGAGCCTTCAGCAATTTCACAACAATGTGAGTAGGTAGGGAAAGCATGGCCTGGGGAAGGCAGAACTTCACATACATGGAGCCAAACGCATGTTTGTGTCACCCTTCCTGGCCCCCATGCCAGCTGATGTTGTTAATGGTTCCCTCTCCTCAGGTACTGTCCCCCTCCCCTTCAAATCTGCCATCATCACCCCCTCCTCAAAAAAACCACCACTGACCCCCTCTGTCCTTGCAAACTATCGCCACATCTCCAACCTCACGTTCCTCTCCAGAGTCCTTGAATGTGTTGTTGCCTCTTAAATCCGTGCCCATCTTTCCCGCAATTCCATGTTGAATCCCTCCAATCAGGTTTCCAGTCCCGCCAGAGTACTGAATTATCTCCAAGTCACAAATGATATTCTATGTGACTGTGACCATGGTAAACTATTCCTCCTCCTCCTTTTCGACCTATGTGCAGCCTTCGACACAGTTGACCACACCATCCTCCTCCAACGCCTCTCCTCCGTTGTCCAGCTGGGTGGAACTGCCCTTGCCTGGTTCCATTCTTATCTATCGAATCGTAGCCAGAGAATCACCTGCAATGGCTTCTCTTCCCACTCACGTACCGTTACCTCTGGAGTCCCCCAAGAATCTATCCTTGCCCCCTTCTATTTCTCATCTATATGTTGCCCCTCGACGACATCATCCGAAAACACAACATCAGGTTCCACATGTATGCTGACAACACTCAGCTCTCTCACCATCACTTCTCTTGATCCCCTCCACTGTCTCTAATTTGTCACACTGCTCGTCCGACATTGGATGAGCAGCAATTTTCTCCAACTAAATATTGGGAAGACCGAAGCCATTGTCTTTGGGCGCCGCCACATACTCCGTTCCTTAGCCACCAACTCCATCCCTCTCCCTGGCAACTGTCTGAAGCTGAGCCAGACCATTCGTAACCTTGGTGGTATGTCTGACCCTGAAATGAGCTTCCGACCACATATCCGCGCCATCACCAAGACTGCCTACTTCCACCTCCGTAACATCGCCTAACTCAGCTCATCTGCTGCTGTAACCCCCATCCATGCCTTTGCTACCTCGAGACTTTACTATTCCAATGCTCTCCTGCCTACCTCCCATCTTCCACCCTACATAAACTTGAGTTCATCCAAAACTCTGCTACCCATATCTTAACTTGCACCAAGTCTCGTTCACCCATCACCCCTGTGCTCACTGACCTACATTGGCTCCCGGTCCGACAACGCCTCAATTTTAAAATTCTCATCCTTGTTTTCAAATCCCTCCATGACCTCGTCTTTCCCTATCTCTGTAACCTCCTCAGGTCCTACATCCCTCAGATATATCTACGCTCCGCCAATTCTGGCATCTTGTGCATCCCGATTTTAATCGTTCCATCATTGGCGGCCGTGCCTTCAGCTGCCTTGGCCCTAATCTCTGGAATTCCCTCCCTGAACCTCTCCGCCTTCTACCTCTTACTCCTCCCTTAAGATGCTCCTTAAAACCTACCTCTTTGATCAAGCTTTTGGTCATCTGTCCCGATATCTCCTTCTGTGGCTCGGTGTCAAATTTTTTTTAATTGATAACGCTCTTGTTAAGCGCCTTGGGACATTTTGCTACGTTAAAGGCTAGTTGTTGTTGTTGTGAAAGAGGCCATTGTACATCTTACAGTGCAGTATAAATGTGCTGTATTTCCCGCTATTTGTCGCTTTTCCTCCATCCACCTCTCACCATTTCTCTCTTCACATCTTATTCCTCTCCTACCCCCCTCACAGCCTGCCTAGTTTTAGGATCTCAAGGAGCTGATATGTAACTGGTGGGGTTGCCTGCTCCCAGTGTGCATGTGCATACTAACAGATATTTAAACACATCAATCCCTATTAACCCCCAAGTGGGGGACTAGTGCTAGCCCTTCCCTTGTCAGATTAGATGCAACTGATCTGTAACAGAAATCCAAACAGCTGCACAGACATTTAAAAAGCGACTGGGATGAAATACTTGTACATAAATGAAGGAGATGGCAAGTCCTCCACGGTATAGCTACGTAGGTTTGAACATGTGTACACCAAGACTTAACAATCTGTTCCCTGTGCATAATGGTACACCCCACTTTTCCAGCAAGGAAATAAACAGTGCTGCACTGTGAAATTGGGAATTCTCAGCATAGTTTATCCAGGTGTGAGAAGCAACTGCTTTAGTGCTGAAAATAAATGTGTCCTAGACGATCTTAGGCTTTACTTTCCTCCTTTTTATGGAAAAAATAGGTTAGATTACATTTTACCATAGATTTTAGAACCTGCAATCAAAATAATAAAGGATGCATGTGATTTCACTGGTCGATTTCGTGCAAACATTCTCGGAGCATTGCTGGCAAGGCTGATATTTATTTGTCCATTCCTAGTTGCCCTGAGAAGGTGGTGATGAGCTTTCTTCTTCACCCACTGCAGTCTGTGTGATGAAGGTGCTCCCACAATGCTGTTAGGTAGGGAGTTCCAGGATTTTGATCAGTGACGATGAAGGAACAGCGATATATGTCCAAGTCAGGATGGTGCGTGACGGTGTACCCATGCACCTGCTGCCCTTGTCCTTCTAAAAGGTGAAGGTCGTGGGTTTGGGAAGTGCTGTCGAAGAAGCCTTGGCGTCTTGCTGCAGTTCATCTTGTTTTGACGAGTGGATAAGGTCCCGATCAAGCAGATTGCTTTGCCCTAGATGGTGTCGAGCTTCTCGCTGCTGCACCCATCCAGGTAAGTGGAGAGTATTTCCTCACACTCCTGACTTGTGCCTTGTAGGTGGTGGAGAGGCTTTGAGGAGTCAGGAGGTGAGCCACTCGTCACAAAATACCTAGCCTCTGACCTGATCTAGTAGCCGCAGGATTTATGTGGCTGGTCCAGTTGAGTTTCTGGTTGGCGACTTGGCGATGGTAATGCCATTGAATGTCAAAGGGAGGTGGTTCAGCTCTCTCTCGTTGGATTGTCTGAAACTTGTCTGGTGTGAATGCTTCATTAGTGGGAACAAGAGAGAACAGTTCAAACATGACACCCCTGTAACAATGATAGATTGAAAAGAGTTAATCTATCATGCCATTTAATCAGTTTAAACAACGCAAAGCTCTGGAATCCAGCAAAAAAATCTCAAAACATTTGAGAAATTGCTTAGTGTTAAATTTGTACAGCCCATTTCACTGAACAGAAATCAAAGGTCCTCATCGACTATGAACTTTTTGGTATAGGATGGCAGTCCTGCTCCAATGCATCCATCCATTTTATTTTAAACACAATGGAGAAGGGACAGATGATAGTCGGTATGCAGATATCTCTATAGAACATTTAGGCTTATAGGACAATGCAGTTTAATGCACTTCCTTTAATCCGTCTTTTGGATGAGATGTTAAACCGAGGTCCCATCTGCCCTCTCAAGTAGATGTAAAAGCAGGGGAGATCTCCCCGGTGTCTTGGCTAATATTTATCCCTCAACCAACATCACTAAAACAGATTACCTGGCCATTACTGCATTGTTACTTGTGGGGCTTTGCAGCGCGCAAATTGGTTGCCGTGTTTCCTACATTACAACAATGACTACACTTCAAAAGTACTTCATTGGCTCTAAAGCGCTTTGGGGCGTCCTGAGGTCATAAAATGTGCAATATAAATGCAAGTCTCCTACAGAGCTCCTTCCCAGTCTGCCTCTCTTGTCCTTTCTGCCCGACGACGTTTGCAGTTCATTTGTAAAAGTTCTTCATAGTGCCTGTATTCCTCAGTTGTTCCAGTTCTTCAGTGTCTGTGCCCTCAGGTCTCTAGCTTTATCCTCCAGGCCAAGAACCAAGACACCGAGAGTCATGGGAAGCAAGCCAGCCTGTTAAACGGCTGGCTCCTGCGTCACTCTTTGGCACTGAGAAACCTGCATTCTTGCGTGTGTGAGCAGAGCTCTGCTCAGTGGCATCCAAATGCCGGTTACATCTTAATCTAGCCAGGAGTTATACTGCAGCGGGTGTGAAGCTGAAGCCAAGTGGCAACTGCCTCTTGGAAGAAGTCTCACTCAAATGCTTTTTGGATGACATCACACCTAAATCACAGAGTGGAAACCACTTCACGGCAAGGCAGACTGCACTATCATTGGCCTATCAGAGAGAGAGAGAGATTATATTCAAAAAGAGGGCGAGAGAGGTCACTTTACTCTGAAAGATGCGGAGATGCCGGTGTTGGACTGGGGTGGACAAAAATGAGAAGTCGCACAACACCAGGTTATAGTCCAACAGTTTTATTTGAAATTACGAGCTTTCGGAGCTCTGCTCCTTCTTCAGGTACAGGTACAGGTACTCTGAAAGAGGCAGCACAGTCCACTCCTCTTAATTTGAAGTTACTTAATTCTAATTGTGTTACTTCAAATTCTTTTCCAAGCAAAATTGCCTCCTGTGCAGTTCTATTTAAATTGCTGGATAATTTATTTCTTAAAGCAGAAACACAGCTCAGCATTAACAGTAGACTGCACCTTAAAGCAAAGTTAATTATCCTCCAATGCATGATGGTTAGGCCTTCTGATTTTCAGCTCAAGTAATCGAGTGGAATCAGCTGCAAGCAAATACAAGCTTCTTGTATTAAAAACGGAACAATGTTTGTAATCAGAAAACATTTGTGCTTAAATCAGTTTTAATCAGTAAAGCAATTTTGGAAGGGTCCAGTAAAATTTCCTATTAAAAGTCTGCCATACAGCATGCACTTCTTGCAAGTGCTGTACTTGTTTCCGATAATACATTTCCTATTCAGGCACTGTAAAGGTGGCCCTGATAATAGTGCATTGTGCGGCACATGGCATAATCATGAAACATATCCTCCAGCAACGATACAGGTGATATACTCATATTTTAAATAGATACAACTGCCTTGACAAAATATAAGGTTAAAAGGAACGAGGATAAAAGAAAGAAAGACTTGCATTTATATAGCACCTTTCCAGTCTCTTTGGACCTCACTGCTCATAGCTTTTCACCATTTAGAAAGTACTCAGATCGATCCTTTTTAGGTCCAAAGTGGATACCCTCACACTTACCTATATTGAAATCCATTTCCCACAGTTTTGCCCATTCATTTAATCTATTAATATCTCTATGTAATTTTATGCTTCCATTGACACTGCTTACAATGCTGCCTATCTTTGCATCATTGGCAAACTTGGATATGTGGCTCTCTATCTAAGTCGTTAATAAATATAGTGATTGGTTGAGGACCCAACACAGATCCCTGTGGGACGCCACTAGTCACATCCTGCCAATTACAGTACCTGCCCATTATCCTTACTCTCTGTCTCCTGCCGCTCAGCCAATTTCCTAACCAGGTCAATAATTTGCCCTCAATTCCATGAGCTTCAACTTTAGCTAACAGTCTCTTATGAGTGACTTTAACGAATGCCTTCCCATAACAAAGTTGGATCGTTTAGTATTTTGGACACTCAAACTTCAGAAATATAGACAATAACCACGATCAATGTTTACATGTTGTAGACTGGATGGTGCAATGGGTTGGATAGTCACCTTTCAGTTCTGGGACCTGGGTTCAAAGTCTCTTTTACCCGCTGGCTGTAAGGATTTTACTTTAAATGAGACTGGTAGGTTCAACTGAGTTCTCAACGTAAGACCGCCCATAGTTTGCATCTAACTGGCAATCTTGACACAGGATTGGTGGTGTAGGAAATGAAAAAAAGGCTACATGGCCACAGTAGGAGGTGCTCTGAGGCTGGACCAAAGAAGATGGAGTTTTATTTCACATCTACCCATTCTATATCCAGCCTGCGAATGCTCACAGCTGACACTGGGTGCATGAAGTAGGAAAGTGGTCCATTTCCCAACACCAGCATCCTCCAACTTGAAGAGCGCAAAGCATTCCGAGATGGTTTGCCTTGGGTGAATAGGAATAGTTTAGTGCTTCTGGATTAGATGCAAGATTTCCACTTCAAGTCCCGGTCACATCAGGAGACTGGTCTGCTCATACCAGGCATTTTCAGAGTAAACGAGGCTACCAAGCACGTTTATTCACAGAGTCATTTACAGCAACAAGCAGCAACTGCAAGTTATTGAAGTCAGTCTAAATAACACAGCAGCTTTGAACCAAACCCACTAGTTGAGTTTGCTCATCTTTCCCTGCAGATGTTTCATTATATTTTACAGCATTGAAACAGGCCATTCGGCCCAACATGTCAATGCCGGTGTTTCTGCTCCGCATGAGCCTCCTCCCACCTTACTTCATCTCAACCCATCATCATATTCTTCTATCCCTTTGTCCCTCATGTACGTATCGAGCTTCCCCTTAAATGCATCTATGCTAATCACCTCAACCACTCTATGTGGTCGTGAGCTCCATTCTCACCACTCTCTGAGTAAAGGATATGAGTATATGAAACACAAAGGAAGAGTGCTCCCCAACCTCAAGTTATCTCAGCTCTTTCAAGTTATCTCAGCTCTTTCCTCTATTTGCATGTTCCTCATCCAATCATCCTTCTGTCTTAGAATAGAATTCCGAAAATATTTGCATAGCTATCTGATTCCTGTGAACAAATGTTCCGAGCTATTTTCAACTTCACAATAAAAGACACATCTCCAAAGGTGAGTAACCATCCCCCAATTCCTACTGGTTGGTGTCCTTCTTGGAATTATGCAGGCATCTTACTTAAAAAGCTGCATTTTGCCTTGCTTGCAGTTACATCAAAACCATAACAATTGTGATGTCAAAGTAGCTGATTCTTATACCCATAAAACCCTTCAAAATACAACCTTGCCTTTGAGAAGTCAACCTGAGACAAAGGCACTTCAATCAAACAACAAACAGCAATCTCCATAACATGTAGACAAAGGTACGGTGCTGGGCATCCGTGCTGACCGACAAATGTCATGTCTGCTAGTACAATGCCGATTGGATGATGTCATTGCTTGTGTTAGTAACATGTGTTAATTGTTTCTAGTACTTGTGTGTGCTTGGTGATTGTTTTTCTAGCCACTCGCATCTGTTCATAATCAACAGTATTGGCTAGATTGGCTTCATTCTGTTATACTTATTGCAGGGCCAAGTGAATAGAAGCCAATTTCCAGCATGTAGCCATTTTGAGGGTGGTATCTTTCTTAAAAGAGCCTGTTTTTAAGCGGTCAAACACAGTCGAGAGGAATCCCATGAGCTGTGGACAAAATATCTCAGTTTTGTCACAGTGATGTTATCTCCACATGACCATTTTTCAGAATTCTTGCCAATCGCCTCATTGTTTATCACTGGTACTATGTTTCCCCAATGAGAATTTACAGCACATACAATTGTGTCCATAGTACAGTACACATAATATAGCATTTCCTGTCAACTTTTTCCATTATAAATTCTTATGAATAATAGAAACCACCTATGTAAACTGCAGCACCACCTCTGGCAGAAGTATGCAATTACAGTGCGACAAGTTTACATAGGCAGTTTCCATAATAAATATGGTCATAAGAATTTATTCTGCAAATATAAAAATAAAGACAGAATGTACGGCTTTAAAATGGGGCATTATCTCTGCGCACCCTGGTCCAATTATACCTGCCCTCTAACCCCACTGTGCCTGAAGACTACACTTTATCTGACTCCTCGCATGCAACACCATGGCAGTCAATATATTGAGGTAGAATGTACATTTGACTTGTGATACCATCTGACAGTGATCAACTCTCAAGATAGAGGTTTGACCAACAGAACCAGTCACCGGGCGCCTGGGGAGCGATCCCGGGTGCATCCAGTCCAACTTTGAGTAGAATGGGCCTATACTCTCTGGAGTTTAGAAGAATGAGAGGTGATCACATTGAAACATACAAGATTCTGACAGGGCTTGACAGGGTAGATGCTGAGAGGCTGTTCTCCCCTGGCTGGAAGTCTAGGACTAGGGGACATTGTCTCAGGATAAGGGGTCAACCATTTAGGACTGAGATGAGGAGAACTTTCTTCACTCAGAGGGTTGTGAATCTTTGGAATTCTCTACCCCAGAGGGCTGTGGATGCTCAGTTGTTGAGGATATTCAAGGCCGAGATCGATAGATTTTCGCAGTCTAAGGGAATCAAGGGATATGGGAATTGGGTGGGAAAGTGGAGTTGAGGTTGAAGATCAGCGATGATCTTATTGAATGGCGGTGCAGGCTCGAGGGACTGTATGGCCTACTCCTACTCCTATTTCTTATGTTGATTAATCTAATGCTAGGATGGGCTTTCCTGTATACAGGTGGTGTTCAAAATATTAAGGGGGAGAAATTCGGTATCGCCCCGTTTGGGGCGCAATTATCGGCCGGGCACAAAGTTTTGCGCCTGGCGCTAATTATCGCCTCCGACTGCAAACTTGGCTTCTATCGCCCCTGGAGGTGATTGGAGCGCTAAATCAGGCGCTAGACACCTCTCTTAAGGCACTAACGCTGAGGAGCGAGGTGCTATCTCAGAGCGCTGGTGAAGCTCATGTGATGTCAGTCAGCAATGGAACACAGACACACTGGCGCCGGCCAGTTCTTAAAGGGGAGCGTCGATCTTGCTCTCCATCCACACCCTGCTCATTGCAGCCTTGAATCTCGGCCTGGAGAGACCTGTACATCAAATCTGCTGGAAAGAACAATGGAGAGGCCCAGAGTGCAGCCCCCATAGTCTCTTCTAAATCGATGCAAGGAAGGTCAAATCAAAATGAACCTGCAACGTGCTGCTCAGTACCCAAAACTCCTCAACACAGCGTTGAATATCTCCAGAAGTCTCTCTCTCTCTCACTCAATGCGTGGTGCAAAAATGTCGCCGACAAAAAAAGGCAGGAAGCAGTCGCCTTTAAATAGCGCTCCCCCAGTCCCTTCCCGACTGCAAAACGCTCCCCTCAACCTGTCGTTGCTAGCAGCAGGCAGTAAGGCAGGGGGCACCACTCAATATCCGGTCCGGGGCGCTACCGGGGCGTCGCACGCTCAACTGACGTCACGATCTGCAGGCGCAGGAGATCGTGGCGGTAGTGTTTAGCGCCGCCGCAAAATGTCTGGGTCAATTTCGCGAGCGGCGCAAACATTGCTGCGCCCGGCGCTAGTAGCTTTGCGCCCCATTAATGCCCACTTAAGGCGCTAATGGGGCGCAAACCAACTGAATTTTCCCCCCTAAGAATATTAGCAGACAGACTGTGGCCAAATCAACAGCATGAGGGGCAGTGCCAGAAGCAAAATCTTGATTAAAAACATAATTCTTTGTCTATGGGTATTACAGGAATCGAGAATATGGTTTCAATTGGGGAGGAATCTTAATTAATTCTGGTCATGTTTACACTTCAGTGGTCAAAAAAGCAAGAGAAAGAAAGAGGGATAAAATACTTGCCTAATGTGAACAGTTATAAATAATAACCTGAATTCAGGCCAGGGATATGCTTCTTGGAGTTCCCCCTCCATTTTCCCCAATTCAGTTCTCTACTTGGCAATTCTTTGATGACGATCAAAATCCCAGCCAATCTCTTTCTCGGGGGTGACTCTCAGGATTATGCCAACACACTGCACCACGGTGACACTGCACCATGGAGCAATGGGATGTCCTTCTGAGCCTGCACTTCCCTACACAGTGAACTTTCAATCGTGTCACTGAATGCAAAAGTAATTTCCCCATTATCCCACAGGAAGATGGGGAAAAAAACATAACTAATAGTCTTAATAAACCCCTTTTGTTTTGTCTTTGGATGATGTTGTGGCCTTGTTTCCCAATAGCAATCATTGGCCAGACGCAAGAGGTGAAGGAATAAGACCAAAGCCCAGGTCTGTTGGTATCCCATCCCATTCATGGAGATGGAGACGAGCAAGTCTACAGAGGGCCACAGGCAAAGAGGAGGTGGGCCGTAGGTCGCCTTGAGGCCATATTATGAGCACCTTCGCCCTAAATACTTGTGCTTGTCTTCGACAATACATTACTGTAGTGTAAAGGAGGGATCGGCCAATTTCTAGAATCATGGCTTTTCCACACAACGTTATAAAACAGGCTGGGTTAAAACAGCTTCATTATATGAAAAATGTTTTAAAACATCCCGAGGCAGCATGCATGCATATGCGTTTGCTGCACTGACCTTTTTTTCTAAACGATTTGCTTGGTTAGATTTAGCACTGTTCAGATGCACAGTAAAGCTCCTTCTACTCTGTTCCAATTTCAGAACACCTTCTATTGCACCAATGTGACAATTCCATTTCCCACACCAGCCATCTTTGTGGCCATGGCAACCATGTCGTGCCAATTTGTATTGAACTACAGACAGCTTTTTGCTGTAGTCACACCCACTGGGAACAAGGCCCAGACTGCATCAAATTTCTTTCACGGCACAGATTCAAGCTCATGCCCCAGAGACAAAAGAGCTGTACGTCAATGCAACGCATTACCCAGACCTCTACATATATATAAAAAGAAAAGTTTTGATATTCCAGTCACAGGCAAGTACGAGAGAAAATACCACATGGTGGACATCAGAGTGATGAAACTGAGGAGGGAAATACAAGAATGAATTACCCCAGACTTCCAAATGTCCCAGTGATAGCATGCCATTTTCAGAGGTCTGAGATTGGACTGCTAGCATTCTCTCTCAGACAGGGATAGAGTCACTGGAAGTGGAAATGGATCCAAATGCCACTAGTTGTGGATAGGGACAAACAGGCTAGAACCAGCTCCCATTTATTTTCTGGGTTATTCTTCAGCACACACAGTGCAATTTACTAGTCAGAGAAAGAGACAGGAGGACACAGGGTAATGCAGTGCAGGACAAAGCACAAACTAGTTTTCAACAGGATAGAGAAAGACACAGATGATAAAAATAGCTGTGCCCACACTTAGAACAATCACTCTTTTCTAGTTGTTACCTGTCCTTAGGACAAGCTCATCCAATTTACATTATTGCTCTTACAATTAAGCTACTAAAAAAATGAGAGATTGGATAATGCACTGGGTTAGGTACTGCCTTTAATACCTGGCCGAAATCAGTCCAGGCTGATGAGATGAAAATGTCCACTCTCTACTGAGGGTCGAGAACCAGAGGACACAGATTTAAGGTGATTGGCAAAAGAACCAAAGGCGACATGAAGAAAAACCTTTTTATGTAGCGAGTGGTTAGGATCTGGAATGCACTGCCTGAAAGGGTGGTGGAGGCAGACTCAATCGTGGCTTTCAAAAGGGAATTGGATAAGTACCTGAAGGAAAAATTTTTGCAGAGCTACGGGGAAAGGGCGGGGGAGTGGGACTGGCTGAAGTGCTCTTGCAGAGAGCCAGCACGGGCTCGACGGGCCGAATGGCCTCCTTCTGTGCTGTATGATTCTATGGTTGTAAGTGACCTATGTTATGTCCAGATCTTGATGGGCCCACACCAATAAACTGCTCCTCTTTGGCACTACTTGACAATCTCATCTGGAGAAACCACAGAATGGCTGGTGTGGGAAAGGAAGAATTGTCACACTGACTCTAGAGCACCACTCAGATCATTCCCCCCATCCAACACTACACAACAACCCCTGAGAGATGGCAGCAGACAGCATGCTCCAAAGCCTCTGCTAATCACCCATTGTACCCTATACACCAGTGGAATGGGCATCACCGAGCGTCAGTTCCTCCTGTCCACGGAGAGCAACCGGTACGTTGACACATCCTGCACAAGCATCAATAGCCCAAACATAATTTAGATTTTACATTTAAACACTCTACCAAGGATCCCTCAGTGGCTCAGTAAATCCAGTGAACAGCTGAGGCATACACACCAGGAAGGCCCCAGGTCTGATCTCCAGACTATGCTGAATCAGCTAATCTCAGCCAGGACAGCTGTAGAGGCACTACAACTGGCCTCAGTGTCCTTGGGCTAGGGAGGAGAGAGAAAAGAAAAATAAATCGGACAGGGTGCCCACTCCTGATCGTTATCCAATGACCCTGCTGGCATGTGCATTACTGTGTGTGATAGGTGAGGACTGGCTTGGACTGTGCTGTGTTGCTCCCCACAGTCAAACAAATCTGCGAACATTTGAATAATGGCAATTTGGGTGGGGTAACGAAGCCAACTAGTCTAGTACCAGACCCACCTCCAGGAGAGATGGAGAGGGGAGAATTTTGGTAGAAAAATGTATTTGAAAAATCTACACTGATATCTCACTTAAGGTTCAACAAGTCATCTTATTCGCTCCGAACACTCCCCAATAACAGTCACTCTCATTCCAGTTAGTGTAGGAACAGAAATCGCGCTTTTACAATACAACCTGTCTCAATACACAAGAGAAGCCATTAAACATTAAGCTACACACAGTATTGCAGGCCGAGTGATAAAGGTACTTCATGACTGATGATCAGAGCCCCAAATGCTTCATTTTCTGAACCTGAAAATAGAGCTAAATTACAGCTCTATAATCTCCCCTTGATCCATGCACTGCAGGAAGTCAACAAGAATAAAGGATAGAAAAATATAAAAAAACAAACAACAGCCAGCCCCACTTAACCCTTACGCTGACACTCGATATAAGGAGGTTTCAGCTAAATGCCTCTGGGACGGCACTGACCTTTATTTGGGCTTCAACTGCAATCTGCGGTTTTTCTTTGTAGTCAGGCAGACTGAAAGACATTCCAGAAGCAAGACACCCAGGAAACTAACCAATATTCACATAAAAACTGCAAGAGTCTTGCCTCCAGAATTTTTTTTTCTGGAAATGGCAAAGCGGAGTTCATGAACAGGATGAAGAATGACTAACATACACTTCTCTCTTACACCCCTCCCTCCCCAGTCAAATTGTTAATGAAATGTTTGTCCACTGCCTAGTGATGGACTTAGGGAATGAACCAAAAGGAGTTACTGACCCAACAGTGTGATGGAATTGGATCAATGGAGATCAGTTCAGTTTATCTCCAAGTACCAAGGGAGTGCTCCACTGTCTCAGGTGCCGTCTTTCGGATGAGTCGTTAAACCGAGGCCCTGTCTGGCATCTCATGTGGACGTAAAAGACCCCACGGCATTATTCGAAGAAGAGCAGGGGAGCTCTCCTCGGTGTCCTGGTCACGATCGGAGTTACTGCTGCCCAGGTCTAATAACCAATCCCCATCAAGGTAAATAGCTTACCGGTGAATATAGAGGATGTGCACCATGTCTCCTCTCAATCCAAACAATGGAAAACATCGCACCGTTGGACACTTCACACAGGCTAAACTACTGTATATATTTACAAAAATGATACATCAAAGCAAAAAGACATCGGCAAAACACTTAACAGCACAAAATGTCGAGGGACCAACGAGGGAACAGGCTGTTTTAGATCTAGTATTGTGTAATGAGACAGGGTTAATTAGTAACCTTATAGTAAAGGATCCTCTGGGGAAGAGTGATCATAATATGATAGAATTTCATATTAAGTTTGAGAGTGATGTGGTTTGAGAGTGATGTGGTTAAGTCCAAAACTAGGGTCTTAAATTTAAACAAAGCCAATTACGGAGGTATGAGTGATGAATTGGCTGAGGAAGATTGAGAAAATAGATTAAAAGATAGGACAGTGGATAAGCAATGGAAAACACTAAAGAAATAATTCATCATTCTCAACGAATATACATTCCCTTGAGGAATAAAAGCTACACTGAAAAAGTGGTACAGCCATGGCTAACTAGAGAAGTTAAGAATGGTATTAGATTAAAAGAAGAAGCTTACAATGTTGCCAAAAATGAATAGTAAGCCTGAAGATTGGGAGGGTTTTAAAAATCAGCAAAGGATGACCAAGAAATTGATAAACAGGGGGAAAATAGAATATGAATAGAATAGAGTAAACTAGCAAGAAATATAAAAACAGATTGTAAGAGCTTTTACAAGTATGTAAAAAGAGATTAATGAAAGTAAACATGTGTCCCTTAGAGGCAGAGACAGGAGAAATTATAATGGGGAATAAGGAAATGGCAGAGATGTTAAACAAATATTTTGTATCTGTCTTCACAGTAGAAGAAACAAAGAATATACTGGAAATTATGGGGAACCAATGGTCTAAAGAGAGTGAGGAACTTAAAAGTAATTAATAGTAAAGAAAAAGTACTGGAGAAATTAATGGGACTAAAAGCCAACAAATCTCCTGGACCTGATGGCCTACATCCTAGGGCTTTAAAAGAGATGGCTGCAGAGATAGTGGCTGTATTGGTTTTGATCTGAATTCTAGAATGGTCCCTGTGAATTGGAAGGTAGCAAATATAACCCTGCTGTTCAAGAAAGAAGGGAGAGAGAAAACCAGGAACTACAGGCCAGTTAGCCTGACATCAGTAGTAGGGAAAATGCTAGAATCTATTATTAAGGACATGGTAACAGGGCACTTGGAAAATAAGAATATGGTTAGGCAGAGTCAACATGGTTTTGTGAAAGGGAAATCGTGTTTGACAAATCTATTAGAGTTTTTTGAGGATGTAACTAGCAGGGTAGATAAGGGGAAATCAGTGGATGTAGTATATTTGGATTTTCAGGATATATTTGGAATTTCAGAAGACATACGATAAGGTGCCGCACAAGAGGTTCTTACACAAGATTAGGGATCATGGGATTGGGGGTAATATATTAGCATGGATTGAGGATTGGTTAACGGACAGAAAACAGAGTAGGAATAAACAGGTCATTTTTGGGATGGTAGGGTCTAACTAGTGGAGTGCCACAAGGATCAGTGCTTGGGCTTCAGCTATTTACAATCTATATCAATGACTTGGATGAGAGGACCGAGTGCAATATATCCCAGTTTTCTGACGATACAGGGAAAGTAAGCTGTGAGGAGGACACAAAGAGGCTGCAAATTGATATAGACCGGTTAAGTGATTGGACATGAAGTTGACAAATGGAGTATAATGTGGGGAAGTGTGAAATTATCCACTTTGTTCGGAAGAATGGAAAAGCAGAACATTTTTTTTTCTTTTAAAGGTGAGAGTCTAGTTCTTAGAGGGCTTGACAGGGTAGATGCCGAGAGGTTGTTCCCCTGGCTGGGGGAGTCTAGAACTAGAGGCCATAATCTCAGGATAAGGGGTTGACCATTTAGGACTAAGATGAGGAGAAATTTCTTCACTCAGAGGGTTGTGAATCTTTGGAATTCTCTACCCCAGAGGGCTGTGGATGCTCAGTCGGTGAGTATATTCAAGACTGAGATTGATATATTTTTGGTCACTAAGGGAATCAAAGGATATGGGGATAGGGCAGGAAAGTGGAGTTGATGTAGAAGATCAGTCATGATCATATTGAATGGCGGAGCAGGCACGAGGGGCCGTAAAGCCTACTTCTGCTCCTATTTCTTATGTTCTCATTGATAGATTTCTGAACACTAAGGCAATCAAGGGATATGGGGATGGGGCAGGAAAGTGGAGTTGAGGTAGAAGACGAGTCACGATCTTATTCAATGGTGGAGCAGGAACGAGAGGCTGTAGGGCCTACTCCTACTTATTATTCCTTATCTTAATGGAATTCAGCTCGAAAAGAATCTCCCTTTTCTCACACCCTCTCTTCCGTTTTACATCCAGTGATAAGAGCCGCCTCCAATTTAAATCCTAGTAAGTCATGCAGTTTATCATTGTAATTGCAGCAATAAACTGCTGTTTTTAAAAAACATAAATGCCCCTCCAGAGTGCTTCAACTGTGTTCATTACTTTACTTCTCTCCCCACTTGACTCAGTAATCCCTCTAAGTCGCTCCTCTGCACAATGAGGACAACACTCACAGTTCAAACAACTGTTTTCCAAAATCCAAGGGACTAGGATGTGAAGTGTTAGCTTGCTCTGGCACTTCAGTACGAATATTTCCCGTTTGTTGACCATGTGTTCTCCTTATAAGCCTGGGTCCACGATCCACATTGGCCCCAACATTTACAGGGAGGCAGAAACCGGCCGAGAACTCGGCAAGGCCGAGGATGCGGAGGTCCTGCCGAATTTAACGGATGGACCTCATTAACATTTTTTTCTTCCGTTTTCTGCCTAGCAGCCGACCAAATTGACAGTCTGGCCGGCTGCTGGGCAGGAGAATCAGCGGAAGGAGGCTTGGGGGAGGGGGTATTGGCCACGAGCGGGTCTTGGAGAGAAAGGCCGTCGGAGGTTTTGGGCGGCGCGGGGGGGGAAGACAGGCCATGTTCGGCAGAGGAGGCCGAAGGCTTTCCTTGGGGGGCTGGGGGAAGCACTGCTACTCCCCCTGGCCCACAAGAATTGCTGTAAAAGGCTCGCACCTTGTGGAGCTGGCAGCTCCGGAGACCCTTTCACTGCCATCGGAGGTTTTGGGCGGCGCGGGGGGGGGGGGGAAGACAGGCCATGTTCGGCAGAGGAGGCCGAAGGCTTTCCTTGGGGGGCTGGGGGAAGCACTGCTACTCCCCCTGGCCCACAAGAATTGCTGTAAAAGGCACGTACCTTGTGGAGCTGGCAGCTCCGGAGACCCTTTCACTGCCAGGTTTCCCGACCCCATGGAAACTCATGCAGCATCTGTAAAATTTAAATCTGACTCCCAAATGCACTGTGGGAGCCTGGTTTCATTTTTAATCTCCCCACGCCCCCACCGCAACCTTTTCCCACCCGTCGTGGGGTGGGGGGGGGGGGGTGGGGGGTTAATATTGAGGCCATTCCGTCGTTTCCGCTGTAGTGCCGATCGCCATTCCCATTGCTGCACAGCAAAGAATCCTAGAATCATAGAATGGTTACAGCACAGAAGGAGGCCATTTGGCCTATCAAACCCATGCCGGCTCGATGCAAGAGCATTTCAGCGAGTCCCACTCCCCCGTCCTTTCCTCGTAGCCCTGCAAATTTTTTTCCTTCAGGTACTTATCCAATTTCCTTTGAAAGCCACGATTGAGTCTGCCTCCACCACCCTTTCAGGCAGTGCGTTCCAGATCCGAACCACTTGCTGCGTAAAAAAGTTTTTCCTCATGTCGCCTTTGCTCCTTCTGCCAATCACCTTAATTCTGTGTCCTCTGGTTCTTGATCCTTCCGCCAATGGGAATAGATTCTCTCGATCTACTCTGTCTAGACCCCTCATGATTTTGAACACCTCTATCAAATCTCCTCTCAACCTTCTCTACTCTAAGGAGAACCACCCCAGCTTCTCTAGTCCTGAATGTTCAAGGACTGGTAGTACAATAGGGAGACAAGCACCTTACAAAATCTCCCACTTTTAGTCTACATCCCAAAGCATGATACTCACTTCACCCACCTCAAAAGGATGAAAGGCTGAGTGCAACTCACTGGGATTCCATCCCGGGACATTCTGGCCCTGTGTTTGCTCAATTGACTGAGCTACCCACAAGAAAAACTGGAAACAATACAAACTGGTTGGCATTTGTACCCAGACAGGATAAAGGACAGCTGGCGTGGGAAATGAAAATGTCACAATGATATAAAGCGTTCATCTGAAGCTTGGCTTCCACACTGTACCTGACCCGAGAGGGTTCAATGAAGGCACTGGGTGTTCCATTATTCAGTACCATCATCCCTCAACTTGAGAAACACAAAATGTTAAATGAGATGACAAGGTTAATCACATTGATTTGCATCTATTGATTTTTTTTGAAAAGGTTACAATAATAAGACACACTGAAAGAAAGAACTTGCATTTATATAGTTCTGCACACGTCCTTGGGGACATCCCAAAGTGCTACACAGCCAGTGAAGTACATTTTGAGGTGTAGTCACTGTTGTAATGCAAGGAAACGCATCACAGCAAGCTCCTACAAACAGCAATGAAATAGATGACTAGACAATCTGTTCTAGTGATGTTAGTTAAGGGACACTAGGGAGAACTCCCCTGCACTTCTTCAAATAGTGCTATGGAATCTTTTGCTTACACCCGAGCAGGCGGATGGGGCCTCAGTTTAACGTCTCAGCTGAAGGATGGCACCTTCAACAGTGCAGCACTCCCTCAGTACTCAATGAAATGTCGGCTTAAATTATGTGCTTAGTGAACCCCCCAACCTTCTGACTCAGAGGCAAGGGTGCTGCCAATAAGCCTAAGTTGACATCTATTTTTAGACATTACATCTTTAAGTTATAAGAGTACACATCCTGAATTGAACTGGTCAAATCGACTTTTGCTCTTACTAACCTGCTCTTAAATTTTCATTTTAAAAATCAGTACAGCCAATAAACTTCAAAATGTATCTTACATCTGCTCAGGTTAAGCAGAGGCCACTGTTCTCAACTGTTCACCACATTTACAGGAACAGCAACGTGAACTTTATTTATTTTTTAAATAAAAACTTAATTTAATACATTAACTTATTTTGGATAAATTTTCCTCCACTTTATTCAGTTCCCAATTCCAGATCTTCTTCCTATGTTCCTTCCCCATCCAAAGGGTGCAGGCACAAATCAGCTCCTAGGCCTTCGACAGGGCCACTCTCCGACCATTCACCAAGAGGAGTACAGGAGCTCCATGACACAAATGCACTCCGACTCCAACAAGCAAGTGCCTTGTCCGCCACAAAAATCCAAGGGTCAAGGACAAGAAAAGGTCATTTGACCCATTCAAGCTCATTCATTGTCCCCTAACTCAGCTGCATTTTGAAGGTCCCTATTTTTTTGTCTCTGTTACCATGCTTGGCAGTTTGCTCCAAACATTTATCAGTTTTTCAGTAAAGACATTCTTCATAATATCAATTAAAAACCATCTCTCATTAATTTATATTCCCCGGTCTTGCTTTCGTGGCTTAATTTGAAACAATATTTCTCTACTTCCCACTTCCACCTGAAAGCATGTCTGAGGTCGCGAACTGGACTTACTGGGAATTTTGTCTAAAAACCAACAACCTACTATCCTGCAGCATAGTGCACTACCTGACCTCAGCACTCCCACTCCTACCCCCTGTAACTCCCACTCCTGCTTTGTCTACAATACACAGGAAATGGCATGGTCTCCTGATATTTATCTTACAAGGGCAGAATCCACAGCAACAGAAAGATAACCGCACATTCAGTTCATTTCTGGCTGCAGGACCGTCCTCGATGGCTGTGGGGACTCCGCATGTGCATGGTTCACCCTGTTGCTCACCTGTAGCCAGAAATAATGCCAGCTGTCAGCACTTACACTGCTGCCTTGCATCTCCTGCCTGCCAGGGAAAAATAGATGGGTCAAAGCATCTCTGCTGACAACAGCGCCATCACAATTACCTTGCTCTACCAGTGAAGTGAGGGGTCCAATTGCCAGCAGTGCTCAAGTCCTTAGTTTGGTGAACCATACCCACAGCAACACTTCAACTGCAGATTAATGGCCCCCACTCTCGCCCAGCCACACAGTCATCTGCTAATTGCTAGTATTTTCACGTCTTTATGTCAGTTTAGCACCTCATTATTCAGCAACTACAAGAGTCCCGCCAGTGGAAATATCACATTCAAAAGGATCTTCAAATTGTATTGAGCTGCAAATATGAAATAAATCATTATTTTGAATAAGCATGTTGCGCTACAGCACACTTCTTGCAAGGACCTTTATAGCATCCATTCCAGGCAGAAGGTATCAATCAAAAAGCAGCAGAACACAGAGAATGAGATGTAGTCTTCTTCCATACAAGATAAAATCTGCGACCTCGTACAAGTTAAACATTCATGTCTATCTGAGCCGGCTGCTCCCCTCCACTCCCAGGGACGCACAGAGTGACCGGCTGCTGATTCAGTGCCTCACCACCCCCCCAATCGACATTTGAACTATCTTGCTCTGGCAGATTACACACCAGCACAGAGAAATTTCTCAGCCATCCACAGGACAGCTAAGGTACACTGGAATTGAGTCATGACAAAGGGTTTTCAAAGTTTTCTGCCTGAACGTTGTGGGATATCAGAGAGGATTGGGTCATAGGAACATTTGGAAAATGCAACAGGTGATGACGACTTGTGCATTCAACAGGCTACATGCTTTGGTCTTTGTTCATTCAGACAGTGCCGAGAATCACGATTTGTCTCTCTCACCTTCAACTATGTTTAGCTCATGACTAGGGTTGCCATTGCCAACCCTCCAGGATTGTCCTGGAGTCTCCAGGAATTAAAGATTAATCTCTGCTGCAAGCAACCCGGGAGAATAATCATAGAGGCATTAAAAAAGTGTGTTTTTTTCATTTTCTTTTAACACATTTGTTTATTAGTTATTGGAGATGTGGGAAAAAAGGCTGTTTGGCTGACAGTCAAGAATCATGCAATCAGGTAAAGAAGAGTCTGTTCGCTTTCCAATCGGAAGGCAGTGCGCTGAGAGGATGGACATGTCGGGCGACCAATAGCAGGAGTGATGGGGCGGGTGGTTCGAGGTCATCTGGTAAAGCATTCAGGAATAAGTCCAACCAGAGTTGGCAACCCTGCTCAAGACATGCAGGAACAATACTTCTGTTGCGATTCTGCAACTGGCCAGCATGTTTCAAAGGCCTCAGGAGTCGTGACATATGGAAAGAGGTAAAGAAACACATGAAATGACTTACGATGGAGATTCCTCCTTGAGATGCAAGGTTCTGAGGAAAACTTCAAATCCTCCTCTGGTGCATCTGTGGAAATACAAGACGACATATTGATCAACTTAACCAGTCATTCACAAGAGCTTCCAACATGGTTAACACTGAAATTATAACAACCTGCATTTATATGGTACCTTGAACCAAATCCAAGGAGCTCCATAAATAGGGCGCCGAGCCAGTAAGGGAGACATTAGGAAGGATGAGCAAAAGTTTGGTTGAAGAGCTTTAAGAAGGCTTTTAATGATGGAGAGGTTCAGGGAGAGAGTTTCAGAGAGTAGGGCCAAGGTTACTAAAGGCTCTAGCACCTTTGGTAGGGAGGAGGGGATGCTGGATGAGAGGAGTGGAATGTTCAGGAGGGGCTCGAGGGCCAAAGGAGATTACAAAGATAGGGTGAAGTCATGTAACAATTTATAGATAACACATTTATATAGCGCCTTAAACGTAGCAAAATGTCCCAAGGTGCTTCACAGGAGTGTTATCAAACAAAACTCTGACAGTCACATAAAAGAAATATTAGAACGGGCTTGGTCAAAGGGGAAGGTTTTAAGGAGAGTCATAAAGGAGGAGAGAGGGGTAGAGAGGCGGAGAGGTTTAGAGAGAGAATTACAGAACTTTGGACCTAGGAAGCTGAAAGCACGGCGATGGAAGTTAGGATGCGCAAGAGGCCAGATTTGATGAGCACAAAGATCTCAGAGGTCTGTCGGAGGTTATAGAGATATGGAGGACTGAGGTCACGGAGAGATTTGAACACAAGCATGAGAATTGTAAATTCGAGGTGCTTCCGGACCGAGAGCCAATATCAGCCAGTGAGCACAGGGGGGATGGTTGAACAGGATTTTCTGAGTGTTAGGATACAGGCAGCAGAGCTCTGGATGAGCTGAAGTTTCTGGAGGGTGGAAGGTGGGAAGCCGGCCAAGATGAGGACAAGGACTTTAAATTTAATGCTTTGTGGGAGGGGGGGGGCGGGACAGGGAGCCCTAATCAGTGCAGATTAGTGAAGATGGGGCTGATGAGTGAGTTGTACAGGATATGAGTGGCAGAATTTTGGACAAGTTCGAGTTTATGGAGGGTGGAGGATTGGAGGCCAAAGGAGAAGTCTGGACGTGATAAACGTATGTGAAAGAGTTTCAGCAGCAGGAGCTGAGGTACAGCGGAGGACAATGGCAGTAAGTAGTCTTGCTGATGAAAGTATATGGGGTTTAAAGCTCAGCTGAGGGTAGAAGAAGTGATTCTAGTACATCACAGAGGGGAAAAATGGCTTTGTCTACAACCATTTGCACTCTTTAAAGGCTGGATTTAGGAACTGTCTGTTAGGCCCCAGTGTCCAGAGGTCAACTGAGGGGCACCCAGAGCAAAAGCTGAAGAGGGGCTTGTGCAAGTGCTCACAAGGCACGGTCATACACAGGCCCGTGAGTGAAAGGAGAAATTTTCCAGGCAAAAGAAATATTTACCAGGCGGCTTGCTGGCCACCTCTTTTTTGCAGAGAGCTGCTGAAGCAAGTCTCTGCCCGCAGGCTGGCAAGACTCCCCGGCAGAGACTGGGGAGGTCCACCTGCTGCAAGTAAATAACTCGGGGGGGCCAAACTAGACTCCAGTTGTAGAGCCGGCAGAGAAGTTGCCCGAATTCTTTCTGGTCGATCTGTCAGCCAGACAGAGAGCCAGCTGAATGTGTAGGAGAGAATTTTATGGCTCTGGGTAAATATGTATTCATCAATACCAGAGTCACAATGGAACAGATATAACATCTGCAAGGTATGTTTTGCACCAATATGACCTCAGTTGGGCTGTGTCTTGCATTTTATTTGAGCTGAATCAGTTGAAGTTTAACCGAGTCTGTGCATATTTAAGACTGAACTGAGGCTAAAAGAGTTCTCATCCCATCATAACTCACTCTTGGACTCACCGGAACCCAGGACACCCAGAGCTGGATTTCACTTGCCAGAGTTGTTTTTTGTGTGGGAGGTAGTGGACTTATTTTGTTAACCAGGTGAAGGTCGAGAGTTCAGGGAATTCGGATAATTTTCCACGGTTGGCACCCAATTTCAGGTTTTACAGAGGAAGGTGAAAGTAAAACTATAAGAGCACATCAAGAAGGATGTGGAAGGTAAATAATCAAAAGGACCCTGCTTTTAAAAAAGTTTAAGGGGACTACCAGGCTCAGATGCTATGCATCCCAAAATACTGAAGGGTGGAGATAGCAGAGGCATTAACTATGAATTTTCTTTCAAAATGGGAATTATACCATAGGATTGGAGCATGGCAAATATTGCACACCTGTTCAAATAAGGGAATGGAATAAGCAAGGAAATCGTGGAACTGCTAGTCTTAACACATGGCGTTGTAGGACATGAATGGAGATCCGGAGGGACATGGAGCAATTTACCAAGCACCACAAGTGAAAGCGAGAGGGGCTGTAAATGGCCTGTAATTAGGGCAAAACACCAAGAAGACTACACAAGAAGTGGAGAAAAGAGAACCAAAAGTCACTGGAGACACTTATCCTGGATTAATCTTATAGTTCTTTTCACTACAGGATACAAAGTCACATCAAGAGAGGCTCAGAGCCATCACCTGCTCAACTTCTCAATCAGGTAATGACATCGGTCTATTGATGAAATGTGAAACCAATGTTAGGTTGACATGAAAGATCCTATGTAGAAGAGCAGGTGAGTTCTCCTGGTGTTCTGGCCAATATTTATCCCTTAACCAAAACAATCACAAACAGATTAACTGCTCATTTATTGCAATGCTGTCTGTGGGACCTTGCTGTGCACAAATTGGCTGCTGCACACAGTGACTACACTTCAAAAGTATTATCTTGGCTGTGAAGCAGTGGGTGTCCTGAGGAAATGAAAGGCACTATATAAATGCAAATTCTTAATTTCCTTCTTTCTATAGGAAAGCTCAAAGATTGAAAAGGAGCTCACTGGATGGCTTAGACATAAAGACTGTCTCTGAGCCAATCAGAATTGAAAGTGGACCGATTCCCCATTTACGTTGAGTCAACTGATCTCATCTATGGAAGGCAAAATCAATCAGAAGTCCCAATCCTGATCATGATCTAGAAACCCCTCCTAGAAAGTGGGCAATGTGTGGATATCACGCGAGAACAGGGTTGAGCTCAGCTGTGATGGGCTCCATCGTCAATCAACCTGGCAACACTCAAAGTCAAGGCTCAACATAAGCAATGCCCACTTGGGTAAGGTACCAGAAGGCAACTGGCACTGATGGAACCGTACCCCAGTGCGAGTGTATGACTTCGGGGGAGAAAATTGGAGGATAAAAATCAGAGAAGTAGTTATAAAAAAAAATTGAAAAAAAGCAATAAATTACCCAAAATTACATGGTTTCTGTCTAACCCAGGATGCACAAATGGTGAATCAGAATCCAAACTAAGAACTCCAGCATTATCCATTTGAAGTTATATTTGGGTTGCATTTCATGTTGTCTTTGATTTTCTTAATATCTATTTCCTCTCACATTATGTTTATATTGTGTGTCAGCCGTGGCTCAGTTGGTTGCACCCTCGCCTCGAGTCAGAAGCTCGTGTCAGCCTAGAATTTTGAGCACAAAAAAATCTAGGCTGACACTCCACTGCAGTACCGAGGATGAGACATTAAACCGAGGCCCTGTTTGCTCTCTCAGGTGGATGTAAAGGATTCAATGGCACTATTTCGAAGAAGAGCAGAGGAGTTATCCCGTGTCCTAGCCAATATTTATCCCTCAATAACATCACTAAAAACAGATTATCTGGTCATTATCACATTGCCGTTTGTGGGAGCTTGCTGTGGGCAAATTGGCTGCCGCGTTTCCTACATTACAACAGTGACTCCACTTCAAAATACCTAATTGGTTGTAAAGCGCTTTGGACATCTGGTGGTTGTGAAAGGCACTATATAAATGCAAGAAATCGGAGCAGGAGTAAGCCATACGGCCCATCCAGCCTGCTCCGCCATTCAATAAGATTACAGCTGAACTTCTACATCAACTCCACCTTCCCACACTAGTCCCATATCCCTCAATTCCCTTAGTGCCCAAAAATTTATCGATCTCAGTCTTGAATATACTGAGCATCCACAGCCCTTTGGGTAGAGAATTCCAAAGATTCACAACCCTCCGAGTGAAGAAATTTCTCCTCATCTCAGTCCTAAATGGCTGACTCTTATCCAGAGACTATGACCCCTAGTTCTAGACTCTCCAGCCAGGGGAAACAGCCTCTCACCATCTACACTGTCAAACCCTCTAAGAAATTTATACATTTCAATGAGATCACCTCTCATTCTTCTAAACTCCAGAGAATATAGACCTAGTCTACTCAATCACTCCTCGTAGCACAGCCCTCTCATCCCAGGAATCAATCCAGTGAACCTTCGTTGCACCCCTGAGGCAAATATATCCTTCCTTAGGTAAGGAGACCAAAACTGTACACAGTACTCCAGGTGTGGTCACATCAAAACCCTATATAATTGCAGCAAAACTTCATTACTCTTATACTCCAACCCCCTTGCAAAGAAGGCTAACATATCATTTGCCTTCCTAAATGCTTGCTGTATCTGGATGTTAACTTTGTGATTTGTGTACAAGAACACCCATATCCCTCTGAATATCAACATTTACTAGTCAATCACTTTTTAAAAATACAGCTTTTCTATTCTTCCTACCAAAGTGAATAATTTAACATTTCCCCACATTATACTCCACCTTCTTGCCCAATCACTTAACCTGTCTATATCAATTTGCGTCTTTCTTACAGCTTACTGTCCCACCTAGCTTTGTATCATCAGCAAACTTGGATATATTACACTCGGTCCCATCATCCAAGTCATTGATATAGATTGTAAATAGCTGAGGCCCAAGCACTGATCCTTGCAGCACGCCACTAGTTACAACCTGACAACCTGAAAATGACCTGTTTATTCCTACTCTCTGTTTTCTGTTCATTAACTAATTCTCAATCCATTCTAATATATTACCCCCAATCCCAGGAGCCCTGATCTTGTGTAACAACCTCTTGTGTGGCACCTTATCGAATGCCTTCTGAAAATCCAAATATACTACATCCACTGGTTCCCCCTTATCTACCCTACTAGTTACACCCTCAAAAAACTCCAATAGATTCGTCAAACACTATTTCCCTTTCATAATACCATGTTGACTCTGCCTAATCATAGTGATTTTCCAAGTGCCCTGTTACCACGTCCCTGATAATAGATTCCTTGTTTTCTCTCTCCCTCCTTTCTTGAACAGCAGGGTGACATTTGCTACCTTCCAATCTATGGGGACCATTCCAGAATTCCCTAGATTCTAGAAGATCAAAACCAATGCATCCACTATCTCTGTAGCCACCTCTTTTAAAACCCTAGAATGTAGGCCATCAGGTCCAGGGGATTTGTTGGCTTTTAGTCCCATTAATTTCTCCAGTACCTTTTCTTTACTAATATTAATTACTTTACGTTCCTCACTCTCATGAGACACTTGGTTCCCCACTATTTCCGGTATGTTTTTTGTGTCTTCTACTGTGAAGACAGATACATAATATTTGTTTAACATCTCTGCCATTTCCTTATTCCCCATTATAATTTCTCCTGTCTCTGCCTCCAAGGGACCTACATTTACTTTCGCTGCTCTCTTCCTTTTTACATACTTGTAGAAGCTCTTACAATAAGTTTTTATATTTCATGCTGGTTTACTGTCATATTCAATTTCCTCCCTCTTTATCAATTTCTTGGTTATCCTTTGCTGACTGTTCCATTTGTTTGACATTAGAGATGCTTCCATGATGGTACGACATGGAACAGTTGGGCAATACTCTCAGCCAAAAGGGCCTTACCAAAACCAGCACAGTCAGTAACGTGGGTGCTGATGGGAATAGTTATTAATTTTGACACTGCAAGAGAGCTGGATTAACCTCAATGACCAGCACCATTGGACCCCTTGCAGACAACAGTTTAGCAGATGGTATGAACCATTTAAAAAAGTAATGAGTTTGGGGGAGGGAAGAATCGTGTAAGAAGCAGAACAATGAGCAGAGGGAAGAAGATAATGGTGTTAGAGCACGAGGCACAATACTGCACAAGATATTTACATTCTTGCAATTTCAGAGCACTGAGACATCAAAAACAAGCTTTTACTCCATCCTAACATTACTGACTGCAAGCAGACCAGAGTAAAGGATTCCATTTATTGCTAAACCCCAGCCAATTACTACCTTGCAGTAATCGGCATTTCCAGAGTTAGGCTTGTTTCATTGACTTGTGACTCCGTTTAAAACAATTTGAATTCAATCTGAATTGATCTGTAAAAATGTCCATTTGAAGGGGCTGAATAGTTGCCCATCAACATGCATTTTTCCTCTGAAACTCTTGTTTGAATCAAACCTCAACTAGTTTGTAACAGATTTTATCTAGTTCCTTGTGGCCATAATTTGGCACAAATAGGCAGTCTGACTCAAGAGAAGTCACAGGATAACTAGCATGGTCAATGAAACTAACATGCTGATGCAGTAGGGAGTACTTGTCTGAAATTGGGGTTTAGGCATGTTGTTGGGACAGTATAGTGAGGGCTGCACCTCAGTCAGGGGATAAAATGAGGAAACTCAACCAAGAAGAGGCTCCCTTGATAGCTCAGTGGTGAAGACACCATTCTCTGTGGTATAAAGACTGAAAGCCCAACCCAAACTCATCTCATGTCCAATTGATCATTGCGAGCTTGGTGGTTGAACTGGAACTGAAAGCGAGAACGTTTTCTTTTTCCCCCCCCATCAACAAAATTTCTACATAGATTACAACACCATCAACTTACATTTATATAGTGCCTTTAACGTAGTAAAGCATCAAAAGCACTTCACAGGAGAATTATCAAACAAAATTTGATGCCTAGCCACATAAGGAGATATTATGACAGATGATCAAAAGCTTGGTCAAAGAGGTAGGTTTTACGGAGCATCTTAAAGGAGGAGAGAGAGGTAGAGAGGTTTAGGGAGGGAATTCCAGAGCTTACGGCCCAGGCAGCTGAAGGCACGGCCGTCAATGGTGGAGCGATTAAAATCAGGGATACGCAAGAAGCCAGAATTGGACGAGCACAGAGATCTCGAAGGATTGTAGGGCTGGAGGAGGTTACAGAGATAGGGAGGGGCGAGGCTATGGAGGGATTTGAAAACAAGGATGAGAATTTTAAAATTGAGGCGTTGCCGGACCAGGAGCCAATGTCGGTCAGCGAGCACAGGGGTGATGGCTGAACGGGACTTGGTGCGAGTTAGGAAACGGTGCGACAAAGGATTCGGGCAGCAGAGTTTTGGATAAGCTCAAGTTTATGTAGGGTAGAAGATGGGAGGCAAGCCAAGAGAGCGTTGGAATAGTCAATAGTCAAGTCTAGAGAAAACAAAGGCATGAATGAGGGTTTCAGCAGCAGATGAGCTGAGACAGGGATGGAGTCGGGCGATGTTCCGGAGGTAGAAATAGGCTGTCTTAGTGATGGTGCAGATATGTGGTCAGAAGCTCATCTCGGGGTCAAGAGACACCAAGATTGCGAACAGTGCGGTTCAGCCTCAGACAGTTGCCAGGGAGAGGGATAGAGTCGGTGGTTAGGGAACGCAGTTTTTGACGGGGACTGAGGACAATGGCTTCGACCTTCCAAATATTTAGTTGGAGGAAACTTCTGCCCATCCATTTCTAGATGTTGGACAAGCAGTCTGACAATTTAGATACAGTGGAGGGGTCGAGAGAGGTAGTGTAGAGCGAAGTGTCGTCAGCGTACATGTGGAAACTGACACTGTGTTTTTGGATGACGTCGCTGAGGGGCACCATGTAGATGAGAAATAGGAATGGGCCAAGGATAGATCCTTGGGGGACTCCAGAGGTAACGATGCGAGAGCAGGAAGAGAAGCCGTTGCCGATGATTCTCTGGCTACGATTAGATAGATAAGAATGGAACCAGGCGAGTGCAGTCACACCCAGCTGGACGACGGTGGAGATGCGTTGGAGGAGGATGATGTAGTCAACCATGTCAAAGGCTGCAGACAGGTCAGGAAGGACGAGGAGGGATAGTTTACCTTTGTCACAGTCACATAGGATCCTGTGTTACTATGACTGTTTCCCCTTTAATTAATGTCAAAGTTCCCATTTTCAAATCCAACAGGCTAGCATTGGTCTGCATTAGAGAGACAGTTCAGGGCTCAGAGACGTGGTCATGGGTCGCCTGGTAGCTTGTGGGTTACAGAACCAACTCTTAAAAAAAAAAAAGCCTCTGTACAATTTCAGACATTTACCCAGCAATGTCCCATTTTCAGAGTGATGGTAGCTGCTCCAGCTCACTTAAAATCCAGTTTTAGGGTTTGCCAGTCCCTGACGATGCCCATCTCTGAGCTAACAATAGCCCATTACACCACCAGCCTGCCATAGTTTATTTAGGCAAATGAACAGGTATTTAAAAAAATAAAATCTATTAAGCTAAAAGCCTGAATTCGGCACAATTTACTCTTTCATCACTGCAGTGCACAAAGCCAGGTTCCAAGATTCAGACCATCAAGAATACCCCAAATATCTCCCAACTGAAGAGGGAAATCAGTAGGTTTTTAAATGCCAAAACAGAGCTTCCCCATTGAACCAGCTGGTAAAATCACCGCTCAGCGTGGGAGATTCCAGATTCGATCACCAGTTGCTCAGCCGGGGCCAGTGTTTGGGGTGCTACAATTGGCCTCAGTGCCACTGGCCTAAGCATTGGAAACATCAATCTGGATTCCCGCTATGCAGAAACCCCTACCAGGAAGGATACAGATGTGGACTAGGCAGGGCTCAGCTGCAAGCCCCCTGCGGTTAAATAGTTTGCCGACACGCGCATGAAAAATGGACACTTGGATGAAGTAACAGAGGGCACCTGTGGAAGCCAGCCCCCAGCATGAATCAGGATGAGCGTTGGAGACACAGATGAGCTGAGGATCTGTAGCGGGGAAGTGAGGGCACTGCAGTTAACTGAAGGAGAAAGGAGATGCTCCCTACAGGGCATAGACCTGTACATTATTAATTAGTGTTACACAACATTAAAGTAAACAGCACAAATTAAAACATGTGAAACAAGAATACTGCTAAATGACAGGGTTCTCAATGACTGAGTCGCTCACAATCAATAGGGAGTGACTTTTAGCTCCAGACTAATTGATTAAATGTGATGTGTGACTAAACCTGAGCCGGAAATAATTTTGCAATCTGAGATTACTTTTCTATATATAAGAAAATGATCTCTGTAGCCATTAAAACCGGAGAGCAGGTGCGAAGCTGTGAACAATCCTGGCCCGAAAAAACGATTCATGGCAAGAGTGTTAGAAATTATTTGAAATAAAATTAAAAAGGGTGAAATCTTTGTCAGATCCCTTATTATTATCCTGTGCCACTCACTAGGTGAATTATAAAGCTGTTTGTGGGAGTTTGCTGTGTGCAAATTGACTTGTCGCATTTCCTACATTACAACAGTGACTACAGGTCAAAAGTACTCCATTGGCTGTACAGCGCTTTGAGATGTCCTGAGGTCATGACAGGTGCTAACGAAATGGCGCATTACAATTTTCCTCACTCGTCAAGACACTGACAAATGCAGAGTTATAGTTTCAACAGTACCAACCCATCCTCCAGAACCTCGCCCAATTGGCCATTCTTGATATGTGAGCCTAGATAGTAAGTGTGACACACTATTCGACAGTGAGGGGGTGAGAACATATGGACAGCGTATCCAACTGTGTCTTCATCATTCACTTGTGTACTTTCCAGTGGTTGTCACTGAATAGCAGCCAGGAGCAGGGACCCTGGCTGATTTTCCCCCTCCCCAGCTCAGAGATGCCCAGCTGCACTGCCCGAACACTCCGCAGGCGAGATCAGCTAAAGACTGATGAATGAAGCTGGAACCTTCCTACTCTGTCCATCCACGTACCACACTGAACAGCTCATCTAATACAAAGGGAAGCTCGGCTTTCCACTTCTCTTAAATAACTTTTAAAAGAAACAATTCAAGTATCTTCAAAAGTCTGATTTCAAGTTTTGCGGTGCTATATCGAGATGTCAGATTGTTTGAAGTTATTTTTCCAAATATTCCTTCCTGCATCAGGATAATCCAAGTGCACACCTAGAATTCAAATTGGAAAAGAAGCCAATCAGTGTTGGAGCCTAACTAGTCTCTTAAGCTGCGTTTTATACAATGGACGGCCCAGAGTTAGATCTTCCGATTTTATGCCGTTCTTCTCTTTTAATTCGGATTCCGGCAGCCCAACGTCTATGATCCAGCTCCCATTGTTTGCACTCTAATCAGTTTTCACAGACTGTGTAGTTAAAACTGGAGGGAGTTGGGGAGGGGGACATAATCCACTGCAGTGTGGTACTGAAGGAGTGCTGTACTGGTGGAGATGCAGCCTGCCTGGATTGAATGTGGAGCTGGAAGGAGCAAGGTGGAGGAGCGATTGTGGCTCAAGTTCCAAGACTTGCTTTGGTGATGGCAAAAGTTCACTAAAAGCCTCAACAATTAACAGAACAGAGCAAGTAGGGTTCAGATTACCTCTCAGAAATTTCTCCAAAAAAAGTGTCCAGTTCAAAATCAAACTCTAGAGAGAAATTATTATACATCTTTCTCTCGCTATAATTACCTTCAACCTAGATTTCTTAATTTTCAAATCTAGCCATAAGGTACCAATTAAGAGAATTCACAGATAATTACATATTTTGTTTCTCTACAAACCAAGCTTCTGACTTGGATTAATGATGCAATAAACTTGCTATTCTGTCCTAATTACCGTATATTTGTTGTAAGGGGCCTCCCCAGTTAAAATCCCATTAGGTAAATACAATGCTCCAAGTATTGCTGATGCTATTTGCATCGAAAAGCCAAACTAAATCTTCTACTTTGCTTGAAATCAGAATGCTTTTATACTTCAGGACTATTGGAGGTAAAAGAAATTACTGTTTCCAAAGGAGGTGACTCATGCCAGAGTGAGTCATTCTTCATGTGTGAGTGTTACCAGACCGTTCAATTGGGAGGAGGGAGGGGGGCCACAGCAATCAGTGGTGGTTGATTTCAACAACCCTCCCGCCCACTTAACCAGTGACGCCAGGACATTTGTAGCAGCCCATCGCAGCCCTACCTACCATGTGGCTGAGTTGGTAGCTCTCGAGCCCCACTCCAGAGACTTGAGCACAAAACCTAGGCTGCCACCCCAGTGCAGTGCTGAGTTAGTGCTGCACTGTCAGAGGTGCCGTCTTTTGGATAAGACATTTAAACCAAGACCTCGTCTGCCCTCTCAGGTGGACGTAAAAGATCCCATGGCACGATTTCGAAGAAGAGCAGGGGAGTTCTCCCCACTGTCGTGGCCAATATTTATCCCTCAACCATCACCACGAAAACAGTTTATCTGGTCAGAACTCATACTGCTGTTTGTGGGAGCTTGCTGTGTGCAAATTGACTACATTATAACTATACTTCAAAAATACTTCCTTATACTTTGGCTGTAAAGCGCTTTAGGACCTTCTGAGGTTGTGACAGGCGCTATACAAATGCAAGTCTGTCATCTTTCCTATCTTACCCAAGAACAGGTAACTCACCTTCCTGTCATTGCTGTTTGTGGGAGCTTGCTGTGCACAAATTGGCTGCCACATTTCCCACATTACAACAGTGACTCCACTTCAAAAGTACTTCATTGGCTGTAAAGCGCTTCGAGACGTCCGGTGGTCATGAAAGGCGCTATAGAAATGCAAGTCTTTCTTTCTTTTTCCTGGTTTAGATGCTCTGCTCTCTACTGACCAGGAAGGTCCCAGATTCGATTTGTGCTCTGTGTTAAGGTGTTAAGGTGATGTCGGATGCACTAAACCTGGTTACAGTGCCCTGGTGCTATGGGGGGAACGGGGAATGGGAGGAGAAACCATTTAGCATTTCCGACCCCCCTACACTTACATGGGCATCGACGACGACAGGACTGGACTCTGCTGTAATGCACAACCCTCTTTTCTTCCCCTCCCCAAGAGCCTGTCATCACTCACACTTGCGAGAGACAGTGGAGGGAGGTCGATTCCCATGGCACAAGATAAGACGCTGACTGTTGCCAGGATGCGCTAAGAGCAGAAGGGGGAAAAAGGGAAAATTGGAATTGAACTAAGAAAAACTTGTTTGAGAGACTATGGCCGTTTTGCAAGGCTCAGCAAGCACTGTACCACCACACACCCAAGCACAACCTACCACTTTTGTTTTGCAACCACTTCAGTGCTTTTAAAGCAAATAGCGTAAGGGTAACAAATCTGTCTCCGATATTACTTGCAACGTAGGAGATTGGTTGAAAATTGGGCCCCGTCTCTGTTCTCTCGAGGGGCAAGGCTCAAGTTTCAAAAGGATCTAAATGCACAGGCAGGATCCTCTGCAGATTTTTACCGCTTCTCCTCATTCACCCTGGCAGATGTTGATATTTCAGACCCTGCTGATGACAGCAGCATCTAAAAATACGATGACAGGCTGCCAACACCTCTCGTCAACTACTCCGCAATCAAATGGCATTTCATTTTCCAAGAACAAGAAGGGAACAACAACAGCATATCAGGATGAGTGACCGAAAGCTTGGTCAAAGAGGTGGGCTTGAAGGCAGGTCTTAAGAGGAGGAGGGGGAGGCCAAGAGCCAGCAGGGTTGAGGGAGGCAACACCAGAATATGGAGCCTAGGCAGCTGAAGGCATGGCCATCAATGGGGTGGGTAGTGGTGGTGGTTGGGGGAGGGGAAGGGAGGAACAAGAGACCAGAGCAAGAGGAACAGAGAGTTCGGGGGGTAGGGCGGGGTGGTTGTAGGGCTGGTGGCGCTAACAGAGAGGCCATGGAGGGATTTAAACATCAGGATGACAATCTTAAATTTGAGGCATTAGGGGACTGGGAGCCAATATAGGGGTGAGTGGATTCCCCTCTACCGTGGTCGACACGGCCCTCGACCGTGTCCGTTCTATCTCCCGCACTTCTGCCCTCACCCCTGCCCCTCCCTCCCGGAACCACGATAGGGTTCCCCTTGTCCTCACCTTTCACCCCACCAGCCTCCACATTCAACGGATCATCCTCCGCCATTTCCGCCACCTCCAGCGTGATCCCACCACCAAACACATCTTCCCCTCACCTCCCCTTTCAGCATTCCGTAGGGACCGCTCCCTCCGCGACACCCTAGTCTACTCCTCTACCACCCCCAGCACCCCTTCCCCTTCGCCCGGCACCTTCCCGTGCACGCGCAGGAGATGCAACACATGCCCTTATACATCCCCCCTTCCCACTCTCCAGGGCCCCAAACACCCCTTCCAGGTGAAACAGCGATTTACTTGTTCTTCCTGCAATTTAGTATACTGTATTCGCTGCTCACGATGTGGTCTCCTCTACATTGGGGAGACCAAACGCAGATTGGGTGACCGCTTTGCGGAACACCTCCGTTCAGTCCGTAAGGGGGACCCCGAGCTCCCGGTGGCCTGTCACTTTAATTCACCGCTTCACTCCCACTCTGACCTCACCGTCCTCGGCCTATTACACTGTTCCACGGAAGTGCAGCGTAAGCTCGAGGAACAGCACCTCATCTTTCGTTTAGGCACGCTACAGCCCTCTGGACTCAACATCGAGTTCAACAATTTTAGATCATAACCTCAGCTCCAATCACATTTATATTTTATTTTTATTTGTCCCCCCCCCCACCTTTTTTTTTCCTCCTAGAAGCTGGCAGCTGTCCTTCATTCTGCCAGTGGATTTCACACTTCATTCAGCCTTAATCTGTCACATTAACACCACCTCTAGCCTTGCATATCTCTTAATGTCTCTTAATGTCTCTTCATCTCCCCCTTTGTTCCTTTATCCCCTCCACCTTTTCCCAGCTTTACCCTGGCCTTAAATCTATTTGATTTCCGGTTCTTCCCAGTTCTGATGAAAGGTCATCGACCTGAAACGTTAACTCTCTTTCTCTCTCCACGGATGCTGCCTGGCCTGCTGAGTTTTTCCAGCGTTTTCTGTTGTTATTAGGGGTGAGTGGGACTTGGTGCGGGATAGGACAGTTTTGGATGAGCTGAAGTTTATGGAGGGTGAAGCATGGGAGGCCAGCCAAAAAAAGTATTGGAACAGTCGAGTCTGGAGATCCAAAAGCATGGATGAGGGTTTCAGATGGACTGAAGCAGGGATGGAGGCCGGCAATGTTACTGTGGAAGTAGGCGCTCTATGTAATGGAGAGGAAATGGAGTCAAAATTGGATACTGAGGTTGCAAACAATCTGGTTCACCCGAAGACAGTGTGAGGGCAGGGAGATGGAATCGGTGGCAGGTTTGTAGCAGGGATCAAATAAAATTGCCTCAACCTTCCCAATGTTCAACTGGAGGAAACTGTGGCTCATCCTAGACTGAATATCGGGCAAGTAGTTTGACAACACAAAGACAATGGAGGGGTCAAGAGAGGTGGCGGAGAGGTAGAGCTGGGTGTATTCAGTGTACAGGTGGCAGCTGACCCCATGTCAGTGGATGATGTAACCAAGCACCAGCATGTAGATAAGGAAGAGGAGGAGTGGGGTCAGGGGTAAAACGCTGATGACGCCAAAGGTAACGGCGCAGTGGCAGGAAGAGAAGCTATTGCTGGTGATGCACAAGATGACGAGACTGACAATGTGACACTAAATCCTCAGGGGCTGCAGTTCTGCACCACAGAAGCAGCGTGCCAATCACTACACCACTAAACAGTACAACGATGATCAGTGCCGTCCCTGGAGTTTCGATGACGTACAAGATCGGTCGAGAAATATTTTCATATTGTGCCCATTTGAACTGTGAAAAGTTGGATAGTGTATGGAGAGTGCATTTTGAGCTGGAGAGCACAAGGGTGAAGTACTGGTGATTACCAGTGCTTGAGGGAGGGGGAACAGATGATTTAAGCTGATAAATTGAGAGTATCGTACAACATTAAAGTGTATTGGCCGATGTGTGCCTTCTCGTGTAGCATATTGGTCCCAATAAACTAAATATGCAGAGCAACAACACTAGCCATCTTCCACAGAACCCTGGGGCTCACTTTTTCGACTTGTATTTACGCAGACCCACAACAGTCTCGTACACTATGTGAAGCTGTTTAAGTGATAGGAGTTGGTTTCACACCCATAATTCCCCACACAAGTTCCTGATATGGACCAGGCAGTAGAGGAGAGGCAGCAAGTAGGGGCAGGTATTTTGTCTCTCCCAGGAGATTGTCTTACTCAGTGGCTGCGCCATGCCTGGATGGGGTGAGCTTGGGGAATGAGATGATCTTTTCCCATGCTTTCTTTCTCATATGCTCCCAAAGAGAAGGAGGAGCAATTGGAGAAGATGTCACACCAAGTCAGAAACTTCAGCCAACCTGCTCTAGGGATAGAATACAGTCAGCCACAGGGTCCTCTGGGATTAAGCAGTCAAGCGCCGTATATGGAGATCTCCACTTCCCTAAATACAAGGGAAGCGGTTCAGTGGCATTTGTTGAAGGAGGAATATTGTCCAGGACACCAGGAGAACTCCCTGCTCTCCTTCATATCGTGTCATAGGATCTTTAGATTCACCTAACAGGCAGACAGGTTTGACATCTTATCAAAAAGACAACACCAAGGCCACTGGTTTGCAGCTTCCATAGAAAACTTCACTCCCTAAAACATCAGCAGATATATCGTGGAAAATCCTATGAGGGGAAAAAACCCAGAATTTCTCTCAAGTCACCAAACAACAGTGGCCCTGGACATAACCTCTGATAATGCACCACCCCTTCAGCCCTATACAAGTGTCATCCCAGTTTATACACTCAAATCCTGAAGTGGGACTTGAACCTACAAACTTCTGGCCCAGAAGTGAATACGCCACCAACCAAGTCAGATAAATATACAAAATAAACTTGATTTGATGGCAGGCATTGTTTCAAAACTGAAAGAGGGTTTTCAACAACTCCCAAAGTAATCATTCCAGCTTACAACATAATTAGATACATGATTACGAAAGCAAGAGTATAACAAGACAAAATTAGTACTTTTCCAAGGTCTCAATCCAATAGTTATTTGTCTACTAGACTCTTTACCGCTTAATCTTTGAGACATGCAGTCTACATAATTTTTTTTAAAGTCATATTTTTATTGAATTCAGCATATATATTACATATTTCTTTGGCTCGTGTCACTTACAGAACATATTTTGAAGATTATACACTTCTCCCTTCAGTCAACATAGATGAAAATAGTGTCAGTTTTGGCTCAGTTGGGAACAGTCTCAACTGAGTTAGAAGGTCATGGGTTAAAGCCCCACTCCACAGACAAACACAGAATCTAGGCTGACACTGCAATGCAGTACTGATGGAGTGCTGCACTGTCGGAGGTGCTGTCTTTCAGATGAGACGTTAAACCGAGGCCCCTTCTGCCCTGGATGTAAAAGATCACACGCCACTATTAGAAGAAGAGCAGGGTAGTTCACCTGGCGTCCTGGCCAATATTTATCCCTCAACCAACATCACTAAAACAGTTTATCTGGTCGTTTGTCTCACTCCTGTTTGTGGGACCTTAATGTGCGCAAATTGGCTGCCGCGTTTCCCTACATGACAATGGTGACTACACTTCAAATGTACTGGCTGTAAAGTGCTTTGGATGTCTTGAGATCATGAAAGGTGCTACATAAATGCAAGTTCTTTGTCTGGCACTGGGTGTGGGTGAGTTTAAGTGGTGCAACTAGTGGGCAATGGAGGACAGGAGCTCAATCCAATATGCTTATTGGATTAAAAAATAACAGACATTACCTCAAATTGCTCCCACCACTACCAGCAATAACAAACCTGTAATCTCCAGCACATCACACTCACGTTGCACAGCTCAAAATGCTCTTTCCAGGCACAAGTTTGGAAGGAAAAAAAATCTATCATTGTACTGCCAGTGGTTTTTTTTCTTAACCAGGCCTAGTGGACATAAAATGAAGATATCACTTTACGGTAATCCGATAACACTAGATCTCCCTGTTTGTCCGCTGGTCTAAGACACCATCATTCTGCACTTCCAATGGAAAGCCTTTCTTTGAATGTCTACTTAACAGCCTTGATTAGGTAGGTACTTGAAAAGCAATGTATAATTCAGCGTGTTCTGCAGATTGAAGCATGGTGTGTTCATGACTCCAACTGTTTTCAGATATCAGATTTGAGACATCACTAGTTGTGTTTCCTCTTGTTCCTCCTGCATCTGCAGACAGTAATTCCACCTTAGAGTGGGTGAGCTGGGGCTGCAGTAGTCAAAGTATTAAACAGCTGGAAACAACTGTCCTGAAATGTAAGCCGTGACCATTGTGGGGTCAAACTGGGGGATGGGGTGTGGGCAGGAGTGGGGCAAAGAGCATTCCAATTATGGAGGTTATAGAATAGATGGGGGTCTGTTTCATTTATGCTTTACTTAATGTGCCGGCAAAAGGCAAGAAAAGCTCGTGGGACAGGGTTGGGAATTACAGGACTGAGAACAGACCCCTGACAAATTATGTAATAATAGCTCAGCCCAGCCACTGAATTAATACCCCAACGTTCATGTTAAACACATAAATCCTTTCGTAGCTTAGTTGGCAAAGGCAGTTTGAAACTGAGCTATTTAGACCAGGGAAGTTAAAAAAAAATCATCAGTCCAGGTTCTTGCTGAAGCCTGGATCCACCAATCCTTGCTGGAAAACTCAAAAGTGGACAGAATAGTGCCATGTCACCATCACTTATTACAACGCTCTCCTGTCTGGCCTCCCATCTTCCACCTTCCATAAACTTCAGCCCATCTACTGCTCCTATCCCGTCCCACTGCAAATGTACCACACACCCATCACCCCGGTCATCTCGTCAGCACCCGGTCCTCCAATGCCTCAAATTTAAAATTCACATCCCTTGATGGCTCCTCCCCATCTCTGTAACCTTCTCCGTCCTTACAACCCTCCAAGAACACGGTTTTCCTCCAACTCTGACCTCATGCATATACCACACCCTTCACCTCACCATTGGTGACCATCTAGGCCTTGCATTCTGGAATTCCCTCACTGAATGTTTGTGCCTCTTCACCTCCCTCTCTTCCTTTAAGGGCCTCTTTAAAACCTACCTCTTTGACCCTTCCAATATCTCCTTCTTCAGCATTGACTTTTAAAGGCATTATAGAAATGGAATTTGTCGCAGGAGTTAGTATCTGTAGTAGTCATGAGGATACAGACTGTGCCCAAAGAAATTAGGCAGTCTGGAGCCCTCTTCTTGAAACCCTATACACACACCAGACCATTCTCCAAGAAGGTTAGAATTGGGATACTAAATTGATGGCATTCAGTGGCCCAGAAAGGAAAATGATCTAACACTAGAAGACCCCTCATTCTCGATGCAAAAATAGTTGTCAAATTATCACAACCTCCAAATGATGCTTTATTTCCAGCCTTGTGACAAACTGTACACTGTCTCCACAAAACAGATGCAGGAAAAACACTGACAGCCCTGTATTGGGTTGGGCTGATGAGAGGGACCAAATCCTAGCATAAGAATTAGGAGCAGGAGTAGGCCATATTGCCCTTCGAGCCTGCTCTGCCATTCAATAAGATCATGGCTGACCTTTGACCTCAACACCACTTTCCCATCCGATCCCCATCTGATGACTGTATCGGTGCCGTTTCCTGCTCTCGCCCTGAACTAGAAAATTTCATTCACTTTGCTTCCAATTTCCACCCTTCCCTCACCTTCACATGGTCCATCTCCAACTTTTCCCTTCCTCGAGTTCTCCGTCTCCATCTCTGGGGATAGGTTATTGACAAACATTCACAACAAGCCCACTGACTCCCACAGCTACCTGGACTACACTTCCTCCCACCCCGCCTCCTATAAGGACTCGATTCCATTCTCCCAGTTTCTCCGTCTCCGCCGCATCTGCTCTGACGATGTCACCTCCCATACCAGTGCTTCCGACATGTCTTCCTTTTTCCTCAACCGAGGATTCCCCTCCACTGTGGTTGACACGGCCCTCGACCGTGACGGTTCTATCTCCCACACTTCTGCTCTCACCCCTGCCCCTCCCTCCCGGAACCACGATAGGACTCCCCTTGTCCTCACCTTTCACCCCACCAGCCTCCACATTCAACGGATCATCCTCCGCCATTTCCGCCACCTCCAGCGTGATCCCACCACCAAATGCATCTTCCCCTCACCTCCCCTTTCAGCATTCCGTAGGGACCGCTCCCTCCGCGACAAAAATGTGCGGGTTAGGTTGATTTGGCTATGATAAATTGACCCTTAGTGTTAGGGGGGGATTAAATATGTGGGGTTATGGGGATAGGATGGGATATGTTAGGGGGAATTAAATACGTGGGGTTACGGGGGTAGGGTGGGATATGTGTACTGTGGGGATTAAAGCAGGGACAGGGTACTGGATTTGGATGATCAGCCATGATCGTATTGAATGGTGGAGCAGGCTCGACGGGCCGAATGGCCTACTCCTGCTCCTAGATTCTATGTTTCTATGTTTCTATGACACCCTAGTCCACTCCTCTACCACCCCCAGCACCCCTTCCCCTTTGCCCGGCACGTTCCCGTGCAAGCGCAGGAGATGCAACACATGCCCTTATACCTCCCCTCTTCCCACTGTCCAGGGCCCCAAACACCCCTTCCAGGTGAAACAGCGATTTACTTGTACTTCTTGCAATTTAGTATACTGTATTCGCTGCTCACGATGTGGTCTCCTCTACATTGTGGAGACCAAACGCAGATTGGGTGACCGCTTTGCGGAACACCTCCATTCAGTCCGTAAGGGGGACCCCGAGCTTCCGGTCGCCTGTCACTTTAATTCACCTCTCCATTCCCACTCAGACCTCACCGTCCTTGGCCTCATGCATTGTTACATAGAAACATAGAAGATAGGAGCAGGAGTAGGCCATTCGACCCCTCGAGCCTGTTCCGCCATTTAATGAGATCATGGCTGATCTTCCAAATTCAGTACCCTGTCCCTGCTTTCTCCCCATATCCCTTGATCCCTTTAGCCTTAAGAAATATATCTAACTCCTTCTTGAATATATTTAATGAATTAGCCTCAACTGCCTTGTGTGGGAGAGAATTCCACAGGTTCACCACTCTCTGGGTGAAGAAATTCCTCCTCATCTCAGTCCTAAATGGCTTACCCCTTATCCTTAGACTGTGACCCCTGGTTCTGGACTCCCCCGCCATCGGGAACATCCTTCCTGCATCTAGTCGGTCTCGTCCTGTTAGAATTTTATAAGTTTCAATGAAATCCCCTCTCATTTTTCTAAACTCTAGCGAATATAAGCCTAATCGACCCAATCTCTCCTCATATGTCATTCTTGCCATCCCAGGTGTCAGTCTGCTGAATCTTTGCTGCACTCTCTCTGGCAAGAACATCCTTCCTCAGATAAGGTGACCAAAACTGCACACAATACTCAAGGTGTGGTCTCACCAAGGCCCTGTACAACTGCAGCAAGACATCCTTGCTCCTGTACTCGAATTCTCTCGCTATGAAGGCCAACATACCATTTGCCTTCTTAACCGCCTGCTGCACCTGCATGCTTACCTTCAGCGACTGGTGCGCAAGGACACCCAGGTCTCGTTGCACTTCCCCTTTTCCCAATCTATTGCCGTTTAGATAATAATCTGTCTTCCTGTTTTTGCCACCAAAGTGGATAACCTCGCATTTATCCACATTATACTGCATCTGCCATGCATCTGCCCAATCACCCAACCTATCCAAATCATACTGGAGTTTCTCTGCATCCTCCTCACAGCACACACGCCCACCCAGCTTTGTGTCGTCTGCAAACTTGGAGATATTACATCTAGTTCCCACGTCTAGATCATTTATATATGTTGTGAATAGCTGGGGTCCTAGCACCGATCCCTGCGGTACCTCACTAGTCACTGCCTGCCACTCGGAAAAAGACCCATTTATTCCAACTCTTTGCTTCCTGTCTGCCAACCAGTTCTCTATCCAAGACAGTACCTTACCCCCAATCCCATGTGCTTTAACTTTGCACGCTAATCTCTTATGCGGGACCTTATCGAAAGCCTTCTGAAAGTCCAAATACATCACATCCACTGGTTCTCCCTTATCTATTCTACCAGTTACATCCTCAAAAAATTCCAGTACATTAGTCAAGCATGATTTACCTTTTGTAAATCCATGTTGACTTTGTCCGATCCTGTCACTGTTTTCCAAGTGCTCTGCTATTACATCTTTTATAATGGACTCTCGCATTTTGCCCACTACCGATGTCAGGCTTACCGGTCTATAATTCCCCGTTTTCTCTCTCCCACCTTTTTTAAATAGTGGGGTTACATTAGCTATCCTCCAATCCATGGGAACTGTTCCAGAGTCTATAGAATTTTGGAAGATGACCCGCAATGCATCTACTATTTCTAGGGCCACTTCCATAAGTACCCTAGGATGTAGATTATCAGGCCCTGGGGATTTATCGGCCTTCAATCCCGTCAATTTCCCTAACACCATTTCCCTACAAATACTGATTTCATTCAGTTCCTCCCTCTCATTAGACCCTATGTTCCCCGACATCTCTGGGAGGTTATTTGTGTCCTCCTTTGTGAAGACAGAACCAAAGTATGTATTTAATTGGTCTGCCATTTCTTTGTTCCCCATTATAAATTCCCCTGATTCTGACTGCAAGGGACCTACGCTTGACTTCACCAATCTTTTTCTCTTCACATATCTATAGAAGCTTTTACAGTCAGTTTTTATGTTCCCTGCAAGCTTGCTCTCATACTCTATTTTCCCCCTCTTAATTAATCCCTTTGTCCTCCTTTGCTGAATTCTAAACTGCTCCCAATCCTCAGGTTTGCTGCTTTTTCTGGCCAAATTATATGTCCTCTCCTTGGATCTTATGCTATCCCTAATTTCCCTTGTTAGCCACAGTTGAGTCACCTTTTTTGTTTTATTTTTATGCCAAACAGGGATGAACAAATTCTGTAGTTCATCCATGCGATCTTTAAATGTTTGCCATTGCCTATCGACCGTCAACCCTTTAAGTAACGTTCCCCAATCCATCCTAGCCAACTCGTGCTTCATACCATCGTAGTTTCCTTTATTTAAATTCAGGACCCTAGTCTCTGAGTCAACTACTTCACTCTCCATTTTAATGAAGAATTCTATCATATTATGATCGCTCCTCCCCAAGGGGCCTCGCACAACAAGATTGCTGATTAATCCTTTCTCATTATATAATACCCAGTCTAAGATGGCCTGATCTCTAGTTGGTTCCTCGACATATTGGTCCAGGAAACCATCCCGTATACACTCTAGGAATTCCTCCTCCACAGTATTGTTACTAATTTGGTTAGCCCAATCTATATGTAGATTAAAGTCACCCATGATAACTGCTGTGCCCTTATTGCACGCATCTCTAATTTCCCGTTTAATGCCATCCCCAACCTCAGCATTACTGTTTGGGGGTCTGTATACAACTCCCACTAACGTTTTCTGCCCCTTGGTATTTCTCAGCTCTGTCCATACAGATTCCACATCATCAGAGCTAACATCCTTCCTTACTATTGTGTTAATCTCTTCTTTAACCAGCAATGCTACCCCACCTCCTTTTCCTTTTTCCTGTTCTTCCTGAATATGGAATACCCCTGGATGTTGAATTCCCAGTCTTGGTCACCCTGGAGCCATGTCTCTGTAATCCCAATTATATCATATCCGTTTACATCTATTTGCGCAGCTAATTCATCCACCTTATTACGAATAACAACAGAAAATGCTGGAAAAACTCAGCAGGCCAGGCAGCATCCGTGGAGAGAGAAACAGAGTTAACGTTTGAGGTCGAAGACCTTTCGTCAGAACTGGAAAAAAGCAGGCAATGAAACAGATTTTAAAGCAAGTTTAGGGGCTGGGAAATGGGGGAGGGGATGAAAGAACAAAAGGGAAGGTCAGTGATAGGATGGAAGGCAGGAGAAGTAAAAGGCATTAAGAGATATTCAAGGCAAGAGGAGGCGGTAATGGGACAGGTTAAGGAACAAAGGATGGCTCTAGATGAAGTGTGAATTGCGCTGGCAGAATGAAGGACAGCTGCCATGTGGGAGAGAAGAAAAAAAGGCACAAACAAAAAGTGTGGATAAAAAAAATATATATATATATATATATATATATGATAGGGACCAAGGTTATGATCTGAAATTGTTGAACTCTATGTTGAGTCCAGAGGGCTGTAGAGTGCCTAATCGAAAGATGAGGTGCTGTTCCTCGAGCTTACGCTGAGCTTCCGTGGAACACCGCAAGTAAAGGCTGCACAGGCAGGAAGGGAATGGGTGACCACCAGGCAGAGTAGTGGGTGCAGGCAGGTAGTGCAGGGGTCCCCTGTGGCCATCCCCCTTTCAAACAGATATACCACTTTGGATATTGTTGAGGGAGATGGCTTATCAGGGGAAGGCAGCAGCAGCCAACTTCCTGGCACCATGGGTGGTCCTGCTGCACAGGACGGGAGGAAAAAGAGCGGGAGAGCGATAGTGATAGGGGATTCTATTGTAAGGGGAATGGATAGGCGTTTCTGTGGCCGCAAACGAGACTCCAGGATGGTATGTTGCCTCCCTGGTGCAAGGGTCAAGGATGTCTCGGGGCGGCTGCAGGGCATTCTTGACCCTTGCCCCAATGGTATATCTGTTTGAAAGGGGGATGGCCACAGGGGACCCCTGCACTACCTGCCTGCGCCCACTACTCTGCCTGGTGGTCACCCATTCCCTTCCTGCCTGTGCAGCCTTTACTTGCGGTGTTCCACGGAAGCTCAGCGTAAGCTCGAGGAACAGCACCTCATCTTTCGATTAGGCACTCTACAGCCCTCTGGACTCAACATAGAGTTCAACAATTTCAGATCATAACCTTGGTCTCGATCATATATATATTTTTTATCCACACTTTTTGTTTGTGCCTTTTTTTCTTCCCTCCCACATGGCAGCTGTCTTTCATTCTGCCAGCGCAATTCACACTTCATCTAGAGCCATCCTTTGTTCCTTAACCTGTCCCATTACCATCTCCTCTTGCCTTGAATATCTCTTAATGCCTCTTTACTTCTCCTGCCTTCCATCCATCACTGACCTTCCCTTTTGTTCTTTCATCCCCTCCCCCATTTCCCAGCCCCTAAACTTGCTTTAAAATCTGTTCCATTTCCTGCTTTTTTCCAGTTCTGACAAAAGATCTTTGACCTCAAACATTAACTCTGTTTCTCTCTCCACGGATGCTGCCTGGCCTGCTGAGTTTTTCCAGCGTTTTCTGTTGTTATTTCCCATATCCCTTGGTTCCCCTAGAGTCAAAAAATCTATCGATCTCTGCCTTGAATATACTCAATGACTCAGCATTCACAGCCCTTTGGGGGTAGAGAATTCCAAAGATTCACAACCTTCCGAGTAAAGACATTTCTCCTCATCTCAGTCCTAAATGGCCGACTCCTTATCCTGAGACTATGCCTCCTAGATCTGGACTTTCCAGCCAGGGGAAACAATCTCTCAGCATCTACCCTGTCAATCCCCCTCAGTATCTTTTATGTTTCAATGAGATCACCTCTCATTCTTCTAAACTCCAGAGAGTATAGGCCCAATCTACTCAATCTCTCCTCACAGGACAACCCTCTCATCCCAGGGATCAATCTAGTGAACCTTTGTTGCACCACCTCTAAGGCATGTATGTCCTTTTGCAAATAAGGAGACCAAAACTGAGCACAGTGCTCCAGGTGTGGTCTCACCAAAGCCCTGTACAATTGTAGTAAGACTTCCTTACTCTTGTACTCCAACCCTCTAGCAATAAAGGCCAACATGCCATTTGCCTTCCTAATTGCCTGCATGCTAATTTTCAGTGTTTCCTGTATGAGGACACCCAAATCTCTCTGAACACCAACATTTAATAGTTTCTCACCATTTAAAAAATATTCAGTTTTTCTATTCTTCCTACCAAAGTGAATAACCTCACATTTCCCCACATTATACTCCATCTGCCACCTTATTGCCCACTCACTTAACCTGTCTATCCCTTTGAAGGCTCTTTGTATCCTCTTCACAGATTACTTTTCTGCCTAGCTTTGTATCATCAGTAAACTTGGATACATTGCACTTGGTCCCTTCATCCAAATCATTAATATAGATTGTAAATAACTGAGGCCCAAGCACTAATTCTTGCGGCACCCCACTAGTTACGGCCTGCCAACCGTAGAATGACCCATTTATCCCTACTCTCTGTTTTCTGTCCGTTAACCAATCCTCTATCCATGCTAATATATTAACCCCAACTCCATGAGCCCTTATCTTGCATAAGCAACCTTTTATGCGGCACCTTACTGAATGCCTTTTGGAAATCCAAATATACTACATCCACTGGTTCCCCTTTATCTACCCTGCTCGTTACATCCTCAAAAAACTCTAATAAATTTGTTAAACACTATTTCCCTTTCATAAAACCATGTTGACTCTGCCTAATCATATAATGATATAATGATCATATTAGCATGTCATCATGTCTCTCCCAATATGCTTCACCAAGCACAATTACTTTCAGGTGTAGTCGCTGTTATGCAGACAAATGCCACCGCCATTTAGCACTCAGCAAGATTCCACAAAGCAGCAATGAGTTGAATAACCCATTAGTCCATTTCCGGTGGTGTTGGGTGAGGGAAGCAATGTTGGTCAGGACATCAGGAGAAAACCCTGCTCTTCAAAATAATGTCCACGTGAACAGGTAGATAGTTAATGTCTTATCCAAAGGATGGCACCTCCGACAATGTAGCGCTCTTGTACTCATGCACTGAAATGCCAACCTGGGTTACGTGCTCAAATCCTGCAATGGGACTTCAACACATGAGCTTCTGTTAGTTTCATGAATGCTACCGTGAGCCAAGCTGACGTTACTATTTTTGCAGGAAAAGAGGCTCGTTACTGGCTGCCACAAGATAGAATCATAGATTCATACAGCACAGAAGGAGGCCATTTGACCCATCGTGCCTGTGCCGGCTCTTTGAAAGAGCTATCCAATTAGTCCCACTCCTCTGCTTTCCAGAGCCCTGCAAATTTTACCTTTTCAACTAATATATCCAATTCCCTTTTGAAAATGACTATTGAATCTGTTTCCACCACCCTGTTAGGCAGTGCATTCCAGATCATAGCAACACCGAGTAAAATAAATCTCATCTCCCCTCCGCTTCTTTTGTCAATTATCTTAAATCTGTGTTCTAGTTTTCGACCTTCCTGCCAGTGGAAACAGTTTCTCCCTATCTACTCTATAACAACTGTTTGTAATTTTGAACACCTCTATTAAATCTCCCTTTAACCTTCTCTGCTCTAAGGAGAACAATTCCAGCTTCTCTAGTCTCTCCACATAACACGTTGTAAGGGTTTATAAAAATAAAAATTAAAAAGCCTTTTTTAATTGCAACCACATCACAGGTCCTCAGAAGGGTTTATGAGGTTCAATGGTTTAACGTGCTGTTTGTCTTTTTTTAAACTGAAACAGGTTTCTTGGATTCTGAGACTTCAGTCAAGTAGGATCTTGGCAGCCGGTAAGGGGGGCAGAAGCAAGCAACACAGAGTGTGTGTCAAGGATCAATTCTCTGCTCCCAAAGCCAGTGGAGCAAGCAAAGCCTGAAAGCTCTGCTGCCACGCCCTGGCACATGAATAGGATTAAACAATTGTACTATAAAAAGCTACTTGCACATGTATGCTGCTTTTCCTAAAAATGACACCCTTATAAATCGACAGGCTTTGCTGCTTCCTGTAATTTCACACTTCCCACAGATGCCCATTAGATGCACTGCTTCGGATGTCAGACCACCAATGCTGTTGCAATGTGAAATCACTTCCTCCCCACGGGCATTTCAGAAAGAGGAACACACATACACTCCGTAGGAAAGGATGGTCCAGAGATCAAGTCCAGCCCTGTACTGGGCTGGGGCTGATCAGCAGGACCGACTCCTAGCTTTGGACTGTGTACACATAGAAACATAGAAAAATAGGAGCAGGAGTAGGCTGATCCTTTATCTCAATACCATATTCCCGCGCTCTCCCCATACCCCTTGACGTCTTTTGCATCTAGAAATCTATCTATCTCCTTCTTAAATATATTCAGTGACTTGGCCTGCACAGCCTTCTGTGGTAGAGAATTCCACAGGTTCACCACCCTTTGAGTGAAGAAATTTCTCCTCATCTCAGTCCTAAATGTCCTACCCCGTATCCTGAGACTGTGACCCCTCGTTCTAGAGCCCCCAGCCAGGGGAAACATCCTCCCTGCATCCAGTCTGTCTAGCCCTGTCAGAATTTTATATGTTTCAATGAGATCCCCTCTCATTCTTCTAAACTCTAGTGAATACAGGCCTAGTCGACCCAATCTCTCCTCATACGATACTTGCAACTTTTCCCCCTCACTGCTAGCTGTACTGGGTGTAAGAGTTATACCACAACCACTCCTGATTACTCTGGATACCACATCACACACGCCTCAGTTATGTCTTGTAATGAACAATTGTTTCACTGACACAACTTGAGCACAGGACCTAGAGCTGAAAAATATATTTTTTGAAATCTGTGCAGTCTGTTTCCATCTATCTTCTTCTGTGCATGTGCCTATCTCTCTCTCATCATCTCTTTGTGGTTAGTCAACTAAAAATTTTTTTCAACAAACTTGTAATTACTGTATGTCACAATTGTTAACTTGTTGTGATAATGTTAACGCATCAGTGATGTGGAAAGCACAGGCAATGGCAGCAGCACAGAGAGCAGGCTCAACAAACAGAAAGCTCTTCCATTGCAAGAAGGGATTAATTTTATATCAGGCCACAAACCACAACAATTATTTTGACACCATGCAAACTATTCAATTAGATTCCACCTGTTACTCACTCCTGATATTTAATATATACAAGTGATGGGAGTTGGTTCCATGCCCGTAATTCCCCACACGAGTTCCTGATCTCGGCCAGGCGATAGAGGAGAGGCAATAAACATGGGCCTGGCGCTTTGTCTCTCCCAGGGGATTGCCTTACTCAACGGCTGAGGGGGTGGGGGCACACAAGGCTGCATTGTGTCTGGATGGGGTCGGCCTGGTGAACCAGATGACCTTTACCCATCCTTCTTTTCTCGTATGTTTCCCAAAGAGAGAGAGGAGCAATGAAGAAGATGTTACGCCAAGTCAGAAAGCTCAGCCAATCTGCTTCAGGGGATAGAATACAGACAACCACAGGGCCCTCTGGGTTTAAGGAGCCAAGCACCAAGAGCCAAGAGATCTCCTCTTACTTAAATATAAGGAAAGGGTCCATTTTCTTTAATGTCCTGTTAAAAGTCTTTCATTCATGTGCTTTCTCTTGGTCAGTCATCTGTGAAGGTTGTTCATTGTAGTTTTCCTGGCCATCTTTCTGGACCAATCATAACCCACTGAACTGAAATATTCAACCAATAACTACTCACTGCACCACTGTGCACCAGCAAGGGCGGCCACAGTAAAATACAAACAGACATCAGTTTTATTTTTGGGAATGGATAACAAGAAGTTTCTAGCGAGTGGTGATGACCTGGAATTCGCTGCCGACGGAAGTGGTGGAAGCGGAAACGCCCAATGTTTTCAAGAGGAGACTGGATAGGCACTTGAGGGAAATAAACTTGCAGGGCTACGGGGATAGAGCGGGGGAATGGGACTGACTGAATTGCTCTACAGAGAGCCGGCACGGACTCGATGGGCCGAATGGCCGCCTTCTGTGCCGTTATGACTCTTTAACATGTTAGTGCTATCTTCTAGGTTTTTGGGGAATTTTGTATTCACTAAGGATGTCCATTCTGTGAGGTGGCATCCAGTGTAAGGATCAAGCACTGCACATAATATGGTTAAATGCAGATCAAAGCTCCCTCCACTCTGGCCCAACGATGTAGCCCCAACTTTGGAAGAGCACCCCCCTACCACAACAGTGTGAATATTTCCCACTTTGAATATCAGTCCTAACCTGACTGACACCTAACAGTTACAACCAATTTAGTTTTGTGTTGTGGACCCATGTCCATTAGGGACTGGGTCCAAATATCTTTTTATGGAGGATATCTACAGCTGACAGCATGGAAGGGTTTAACCCCAGTAAGGCCCCAGAACTGTACCACCCCGTCCCTGTTCTTGCAACTATCATCTGAAGCAGCAGCACAAGAGACCATGCAATTTAAGCTCTCAGGCCTCAGACCTTCCATCGTCAGAGTTTACTCTCAATTAGCCAGACCCCAACATGTCGCTCTTATTTTCCATCTTTTCACACATCCTACAACAGAACTCCTCTCCCTCCCCATCTCCCAGGATTCCTGACATTTGAACAAATAGGTGCCAGGACCTCTCAAGAACAAAGACTTAAGGAACAGGGCACATATTAGAGATTCATTCGGTGATTGCAAACAGCGTTGACTCCGGAATGACTTAATTTGACTTGAGAACCTGGGTCAAGAGTTTCAAATTGTACATTGCTCACTACTGCAGGCTGTGATTGGCCGGGAGAAAAATAAATCAATCCTGTCTGCTCCAGCCGAGTATCACTTTGATGTGTTTCAGTTGCCTTTTGTTGCCCCATTTTATGCTTCAGAACTGCTGCTCACTGCAGCCTGGAAGCAGACATTTTGGGGTAGATTTTGCAAGGCGAGGCTCCCGGCACGGAGCACACGAACAGGAGTAGGCCATACAGCCCCTCGAGCCTGCTCCGTCATTCAATTAGATCATGGCAAATCTGTATCTTAACTCTATCTACCCGCTTTGGTTCCGTAATCCTTCATACTCTTACCCAACAACAATCAATCAACATCAGTTAAAAAATTTTAATTGACCCCCAGCCGCAACAGGTTTTTGGGGGAAGAGTTCCACTACTCTTTTTGTGAAGAAGTACTTTCTGACATCACCCCTGAACAGCATAGCTCTAATTTTAAGGTTATGCCCCCTTGATCTGGACTCCCACCAGAGGAAATCATTTCTCTCTATCTACCCTATCAAATCGTTTAATGATCTTATACACACCTCAATCAGATCACCCCTTAATCTTCTTTATTCAAGGGAATACAAGCCTAGTCTCCGCAACCTGTCTTCACAATTTAACCCTTTTCACCCCAGTATCATTCTGGTGAATCTGTGCTAAACCCACTCCAAGCTGTTAATTCTGTTAGATGCAGGAGATGGTTCTGTGATAGATAGTAGATTGGCGGTTAGGATCAGATCAGCCATGATCTTATTGAATGGCGGAGCAGGCTCGAGGGGCCGATTGGCCTACTCCTGCTCCTATTTCTTATGTTCTTATGTTCTTAAGCCCAATCTATCCTTCCTGAGGTGTGGTGCCCAGAACTGAAGGCAGTGCTCCAGATGGGGTCTAACCAAAACTCTGTACAGCTGGAACATAACTGCCACCTCTTTATATTCCAGCCCTCTTGAGGAAAAAGGCCAACATTCCATTAGCTATTTTAATTACTTTTGTACCTGTCCACTAGGTTTTAGTGATTTCTGTACTTGAACCCCTAAATCTCTCTGTTCCGAGCTACTCACAATTTAGAAAATACTCCGATCTATCTTTCTTAGGTTCAAAGAGGATGACCTCATACTTCCCCACACGGAACTCAATCTGCCACAGTTTTGCCCACGCACTTAATCTATCATTGTCCCTTTGCAACTTTCTGCTCCCATCTATAATTTACTGTCGTCAGCAAATATAGATATTCTTTCATCCAAGTAATTTATAAATATAGTGAAAAGCTGACGCCCCAGTACAGATCCCTGGGGGATACCACTAGTCACATCCTGCCAATCTGAGTAGAACCCATTATCCCTACTCTCTGTCTTCTACCTCTTAACCTATCTAAGCCCATAGGTTGCCTCCAATTCCAGGCGCTCTCATTTTTGTTAACAGACTCTTATGTGGAAACTTGTCGAATGTCTTCTGGAAGTCCATATAAATTACGTCTATAGACAATCCCTTATCGACCACATCTGTTACCTCCTCAAAAAATTCAACGAAGTTCGTTAGACATGACTTACCCATTACAAATCCATTCTGGCTCTCGTGGATCAGCTCATATTTATACATATGCTTAGTCACTCTGTCCCTAATAACCGATTCCAGTAACTTCCCCACAACTAACTTTAGACTAATAGGCGTATAATTTCCTAGTTTATCTTGCCTACTCTTCTTAAATAATGGAGGGTGTACAACAGGAGCGCGAATCAGGTAATTAGGTACAGAGGTGCCGGAGTGTGACGCTCCTATCCATGCTCCTATCAAGTGAGGCTTCGCACAGAAAACGGAGCCTTGCAAAATGTAGCCTTTTGTGTCAAACTTTGTGAGCAGCAATTGCTGATGATGATCTTACAGAGGCGGAAAATTATACAGTCAGGAGGGGAAGCTCCACACAAAGTATCCATGTCCAGCCCGCCTTGAATTAATGCATCAAAGTGGCAACAAGATGTGACAGAAACTTCAGTGAGCGTGCAGCTATCGCCCTTAGAAAGGACAAAAGAATGAACTTTAATTACATTAATGCAACATCTTTCATGTCCTCAGGACGTCCCAAAGCGTTCCACAGCTAATGAAGTATGTCTGTAGTGTAGTAACTGTTATAATGTAGGCAAACTCAGCAGCCAATGTGTGCACAGCAAGCTCCTACAAACAGCAAATGGTTAAATGACCAGTTAATCTGTTTCGAAAAAGAAAAGACTTGCATTTACTTAGCGCCTTTCACAACCTCAAGATATCCCAAAGCGCTTTACAGCCAATGAAGTACTTTTCAAGTGTAGTCAATTTGCACACAGCAAGCTCCCACAAACAGCAATGTGATAATAACCAGATAATCTGTTTTAGTGATGTTGATTGAGGAATAAATATTGGCCAGGACACTGGGGATAACTCCCCTGCTCTTCTTCGAAATAGTGCCATGGGAATTTTTACGCCACCTGAGAGAGCAGACAGGACCTCGGTTTAACGTCTCATCCAAAAGACGGCACCTCTGACAGTGCAGCACTGCCTCAGTACTGCACTAGAGTGTCAGCCTAGATTTTTGTGCTCAAGTCTCTGGAGTGGGACTTGAACCCACAACCTTTTGACGCAGAGGTGAGAGTGCTATCAACTGAGCCACACTGGTGGTGCCGATTGGGGAGTGACTGTTGGCCAGAACATTAAGAGAACTCCCTGCTCTTCTCTGAATAGTGCCATGGGATCATTTATGCCTACATGACCAGGCCTTAGTTAACATTTCATCCAAAATACGTTCAGCACTGGAGGCATTTTACTAATAATGCAGAGAATGAGTGTTCAAATCCCACCACAGCAGCTTGAGAATTTGAATTCAGTTTAAAACAAATCTGGAAATAAAACGTTGGTATCAGTAAAAGTCACCATGAACCTTTCGGATTGTTGTAAAAACCCAACTGGTTCCACTTGCTGTCCGGTGACTCGTTCTACCAGTTTTCAGCTTTGCTGGTCGCTGGTTTGTGGTTTTACTTTCTCCGCCGCTGTGATCTACGGTGACCTCCAACTTGCGTCAATTTAGCCATCATCTTTCTGCATCGCTACCGACTCTCATTCCTACGGCAACAACCGCCATCCTCGAACTCTCTACCCTTCAAATAGCTTCTGGACTTCACTCACCCGCTTTGGACAGCGGTTCGTCGATGCTCCGTGCCGGCCCCATCCTGCTTACGTCGGCTTTGTCCTTCCATGGGACCTCTGACTTTGACCCTGGTCTCCCTACTATTGTCCCCAACCTATTCCCTGCTACCAGGAAATATGTATCCCATTAATTATTACATTTAAACAGGCCTATGTAACCTGAGCTTTTCCCGTGTCCATTCATGTGCGCACTTTGGCTGCCGCTCCGGACCCGAGCCATTCCACTTTTTCCCCCTATTTTCCTTTTCTCTCTATCCCGCCCTGACCGCACTCTCCTGTCGTCATGCCTCCTTTCATCTCTTCTCTCTCAGATACACTGCCCTCCCAAATCCCTTACACTTCGACCTTCCTACTCTCCTGCCGCCGTCCCAGGCTTGACTCCCTCTTAGATAAGCCCACAGCTTCCATCTGTGCCTCTCTTGGCATCCTAGGAAGGGCCCATCGAGGCACTCGTTGCTGCCGCCTTATGAGCAGCAACCCCAACTGTCCCATCCTACTCTCTCGCCGACCTTCTCGCCCAGCGCGCCCACTGGGGCCAAATCTTGCCAATCTCCGCCCCATCCAACTCATCCCCTCCAGCACTGACCCTGTGGACGCTGGCAGTGGGACAGCCATCACCGACCCTCTCCACATCTCCCTCCAGAATGTCCATTCACTTGCGAACAACCCTTGTCATCCATGAGCTTATCGTGGATGACTGCATCGATATCATGGCCCTGACGGAAACTTGTAAGAGGGGTGATGACACCTTACCCTTAAATGAAGCCTCCCCTCCTGGCTATACCTTCCACCACTTGCCCCGCTCTGACCGCCGTGGTGGCAGGTGTGGCTATCATCACCAAATCACACCTCGGTCTGTCCCCCTATTCCTCCGGCAGTTTCTCCTCCTTTGAGCATCTCACCTTATTCCACCCCTCTCGCCTCTCATTTAAAATTCTTGTTCTCTACCGCCCACCCAAGTACCATAAAAATTTTATTACTGTTCTCCTCCCTCAGCACCGAACGACTTCTCATCCTCAGTGATTTCAACCTCCATCTCAATTAATCATGCTCTCTCTCCTCTGCGTTCACTAGCCTCCTATCCTCCCTTAATCTCTCCCTCCATGTAAACTCCCCAACCCATATTCACGGCCACCCCCTCGACCTTGCCATCTCTCGTGGCCTCGCTACTCCCATTGTGACAATTACAGATAAGGCCATCTCTGACCATTTCCTCATATCGCTCTCCACCCACATCCCCTCCCACCGCCCCCCCAACCCTACTTCCTTCTGTGTCCGCCCCTGGTAAAAACTCTCTCCCAACTCTCTTACAACTGCACTTATGAAATCCCAACTGTCCAGCCTTTGGCCCTCCATTCACCATGACATTTCTGCAGCTACCGATCTGCTCAACCACACCCTCACCACCACCTTTGATGCCCTAGTCACTGCTGAAACAATTACCCTCACCCTGGCCATTCCCCCTGGTATGGCTCTCATCTTCGCTCCCTTAAGTCCAAGGGACGCAGACTCGAACGGATATGGCGGACAACTGGTTTAGCCATTCACCGCCAGATCTGGCTGGACCACATAAAGCACTATCGGGCCCTGCTCTCGTCTGCCAAAATTGCTCACTATTCCAGAATCATTCTGGAATGCAAAGATATACCCCAGTTCCTATTCTCTACTGCTAACCGTCTTCTTAAACCCCTCTCCCCTGTCTCCTTCACCCTCACCTCCGATAGCAAGTGTGAGGAGCTCATGGACTTCTTTGTCTCGAAGATTGAGACCATCCATTCAGCTGCCTCTGCCACTTCCCTTCCTTCTCCTAGCCCACTGCGCCAAACTTCCTCTAAGGTTGCCCCCTGCCTTAGCCCTGAACTCACATCTTTCACCAGTTTCTCTCCAATCTCCCCTCACGAGCTCTCTGCACTCATCTTGTCCATGAGACCCACCTCCTGCTCCCTCGACCCTATTCCCACCAAACTTCCTTTTCTGGCTCCCATGTTAGCTGATATTGTTAATGGTTCTCTCTCCTCAGGTACTGTCCCCCTCTCCCTCAAATCTGCCGTCATCACCCCTCTCCTCAAAAAACCAACCCTTGATCCCTCCATCCTTGCAAACTATCACCCCATCACCAACCTCCCTTTCCCCTCCAAAGTTCTTGAACATGTTGTCACCTCCCAAATCCTTGCCCATCTTTCCCACAATTCCATGTTTGAATCCCTCCAATCAGGTTTCCGCCCTTGCCACAGTACCAAAACGGCTCTCATCAAAGTCACAAATGACATCCTTTGTGACTGTGACAAAGGTAAACTATCCCTCCTCGTCCTTCTTGACTTGTCTGCAGCCTTTGACACGGTTGACTACTCCATCCTTCTCCAACACCTCTCCACCGTCGTCCAGCTGGGTGAGACTGCACTCACCTGGTTCCATTTTTATCTATCTAATCGTAACCAGAGAATCACCTGCTTCTCTTCCTGCTCCTGCATCGTTACCTCTGGTGTCCCCCAAGGATCTATCCTTGGCCACCTCCTATTTCTCATCTACATGTTGCCCCTTGGCGACATCATCCGAAAACACAGCGTCAGTTTCCACATGTACACTGACTACACCCAGCTCTACCTCACCACCACTTCTCTCGACCCCTCCTCAGTCTCTAAATTGTCAGACTGCTTGTCCGACATATAGTTCTGGATGAGCAAATATTTTCTCCAATTAAATATTGAGAAGACCGAAGCCATTGTTTTCAGTCCCCGCCACAAACTCCGTTCCCTAGCCACTGACTCCGTCCCTCTCCCTAACATCTGTCTGAGGCTGAACCACACTGTTCGCAACCTCGGTGTCATATTTCACCCTGAAATGAGCTTCCGACCACATATCCGCAGCATAACAAAGACTGCCTACTTCCACCTCCGCAACATCGCCCGTCTCCGCCCTTGCCTCAGCTCGTCCGCTGCTGAAACCCTCATCTGTGCCTTTGTTACCTCTAGACCTGACTATTCCAACGCACTCCTGGCTGGCCTCCCACATTAACTTGAGATCATCCAAAACTCGGCTGCCTGTATCCTAACTTGTACCAAGTCCTGTTCGCCCATCTCCCCTGTGCTCGCTGACCTACATTGGCTTCCGGTTAAGCAGCGCCTCATTTTCAAAATTCTCATCCTTGATTTCAAATCCCTCCATGGCCTCGCCCCTTCCTATCTCTAATCTCCTTCAGCCCCCCCCCCCCCCCCCCCCCCCCCCCCCGAGATATCTGCGCTCCTCTAATTCTGCCCTCTTGAGCATCCCTGATTATAATAGCTCAACCTTTGGTGGCCGTGCCTTCTGTTGCCTAGGCCCTAAGCTCTGGAATTCCCTGCCTAAACCTCTCCATCTCGCTACCTCTTTTTCCTCTTTTAAGATGCTCCTTAAAACCTACTTCTTTGACCAAGCTTTTGGTCACTTGCCCTAATTATGTGGCTCGGTGTCAAATTTTTTGTCTTAAAATACTCCTGTGCAGTGCCTTGGGATGTTTTACTGCATTAAAGGCACTATATAAATACAAGTTGTTGTTGTTGTAATGTCCTTTAGGAAAGGAAACTGTATATGACTTCAGTCCCACACCAACGTTGTTGACTCTTAACTACCTTCTGAACTGGCCAAGCAAGCCACTCGGTTGTATCAGGGCAACTAGGGATGGGCAATAAATGCCGGCCTTTCCAGCAACACCTTCATCCCAATAATGAAAAAAAAAGAGTAGCGATCCGCTTTGAAGCGAGAGACATCGCCACTTCTGTGATCACTTAATTTGTCCAAATATTCAATAAATCATTTCAGTCACTGATTGAATAGAACATTACAAAATAATCAGCAGGGACTGCTCAACAAACATTGTGCAACATAACATTTGTTTTTCACACATAAAATTATCTCCCACAGTGTTGCTCACAGCAAGTTGGAGGATGTGGTAGCAATTTTATGAGATGTGGTGAGAGCGAAATAAGTGGATCGCAGTAAAGAGTTTTTTTTCTGATTGGTGATTATACAGATTTGAGTCAAGGAATAAAAATCTGAAAAGCACCACAGATTTTGTGCAGTACAGATGCATTTAATGTGTGACATCTACTACATGCAAGATCTTTAATATATTATTAGATTGTCTCCCATGGCATTGGTTACTGGTTGCCTGGGGTCTTGACCTTGGTTAACCTACTTAGCTGCTAAGATGGAACTGTTTACTTCGCCTGTCCCTTTATGGTCACTGCTCAACTTTTCTCAAATAAGGGCATCCAAAGATCAGTTAGAGCCTAAATGTAATTATTCAAGGAATGTCATATGTAGGTTGGCAGCTGCTTATAAATCCATTGCTTTTTCCTTACTAAGAAGCCAGGTTACTTGACAGAAACCAGCAGGAAATGACCAGCTTTCGCTCTTTTTTTTAAATAAAAGATTCTTTTTGTTTTAAAAGAATTACTCAGTTGTGATTTGTTGCTATTTTCAAGTATAATATTTGTGCCAAGTGTGACACAGACTTTGCACATGTGACATTTTTGTGGTATGACCAACTCCAGGAAGCAAGGCGTTGACTATATGAATAAATTTCACCTGTGGTACTGTTCGCGTTCAGTTGATGAATGAGTTTTTCAAAAAATAAATATCAAAAGACGTCGAGAATTGGGACAGAGACTTGAGAAACTCGTTCTACAGCGTCACCTACTGGCCACAACCTGCAACTACATTGTTACAAGCAAGTGTTTACACAAAATATTTCCATTATAAATATTTACCGAGACAATTTCAGTTATTATTGCATTATGTATCATTGATACATCATGATAAAAGGAAGTTGGGCAGGAAATGCCCGTATATACAGGATTTTTTATATATAGATGTATAGGCAGATAGATGTGTGAAGTCCTGGAGAAGTTCCGATTACCCTGGATATTATTTGAATACATAAACACTCTGGGAGGTACAGACCAAAAAAGATATAATTTGCAGTTGATGCTGTTCTTTTAAAGCAGGCGATACTGTTCATTATGGTAAACACAGCGGCAAACAATCAATTATGTGGTATTCTTGTTCCTTTATAATTTTCTCCCTTTTGTCCTCAGCACTCCTGAATGTGCCAGGTACAATTCTACAGGTGACACTGCATCACAACTGAATCCCGTCCCATCCTCCCCCAACACCTGCAGCGCTACACTTTCCAGCGCAGATCGCTGAATAGCACTCAGGAGCCAAGACCTTGGCTGATTTTTCCCTCTCCCAGTGGCACCGAGGTCAACTGAAAGATCCCAACTGCCACACAAATGAGGCGAAATCAGCACAAACTAGGTTCTCTGTCGCCTCTTGTCTGCATACTTTTGTGTTATTACCAGGCAGTGCTTTTAGCCATCAGAGGTACATCAGAACTATTTTGAGGGGCAACTCATCCCTAAGATTAGACATTTGCTCCTGTAAGCGGCTATGTTGTGTATTATGGTTTGTACACAGGGATTTATTTGGCTTCTGCCATTTTTGAAGCGCATGACACGAAAACATTCACACTAAAGGATTAAGGACTGCAATATCCATCACTGATGGATTCCATGGACACTGTAACTCCAGAATCAATGGGCATATTGGAGAATTTTAAGAACCCAATGGCTTAACCAGGACCTGTACATAATGCAGAGACAAAATCCAATCATCCCACCCGACAAGAGAAAGACTGAGCAGCTAGAGTGAGACTTTGTTGTTTTTTTTTAAAAAGCTGAACAACAAGAGGTACAATTTCACCAGACCTCAAAAGGATCACAGAGATAAGTGCAAATATTCTTGTGGTGTCTTGCCACTTTTGTTAATCCCTTCTCTCTGGAAGACACTGACTTCATTGTAAAGGTTAGTTCCACAATTGCCAGAAGCCCTCTGGAATCTCATCCAAGTGGCCTTCCTGCAACAAAGCGAGAACTAGAACCCTATTTGACTGTGGGGGAGGAGTCACAGGCCAATCGGATTCCCCCATCCTTACCCACCATGCATGCAAAGGTACTTTCGTACTGGGATTATTGGATGGTGATCAGGAATGAGACTTGGCTGATGTTTTACCTTCCTAATCTATAGACATTAAGGCCAATTGCAATACACCTACTGCCAGCTGGCTGAGATCTGCTAACTAAGTGCAGCCCAAGAATTCAACCAGGGACTTTGTCAGTATGGCTCAGCAGTACACCATTAGCTCCTCAGAAGAGCCTTAAAAATATATTTTAAAGTGTATATCTTGTTTTGCTTTTACACAGAAAACTGGGCACCTCCGATTGAACAACAAAAATCATTACAGACGTTGGGACCAATGGCACAGACACATCAGTGAGAAGATTATTCCTCTTAAGGAACGAGAGGTCTCCAAATGCAATAATACGCTAAATGTGCAACACTCAATCAGACCCTTGGAGGGTTTGATAAGGGGCTAGGAAGCCAGGTGTTGGACTGAAGTGCGAAAATTCAACCATAAAAAGGGCCGAACATGCTTCCAATCCTGAAATGTTTTACAAAAATTAGTAAAATTACTGGAAATCATCATTACTGCGTTAATCAATGAAATCACTGCAATCGACTTAGTGCGTCCCCATACTTCACTCATGCCTGCTGTTATTACAACAGGGGCCGGTAGCAGGCAACAGATGGTGAACAAGGTAATATTCACAGAAGAGAAAAATCAATTTGCACTTTCTCCAGCCACCAAACCACTTCCTAAATTAATTCACTCAAGTTGAAGTAAGCCCACAAAAGCCATAATTACAATGCAAAAGAACCCAGGACACAGTGCTGCCTAGTTTCTCAGCCCCATCTATTCACACTTTCAAAAAACTAATTTGGTATATTTTGTGGGGGGGTGGGGGGAGGTGGAAAGGGAGGCACTATGAACCATGCCTAGAAACATTTTTCAGCTGAGGCAATGTCGTCTATATTGATATTGTGTGGAGATAATCACACATTTAACAGTGCTGTTGTGGGGAACCAACAAATATAAACAAAGCACCTCCTCATGGAGAATCAAAATGCAAAGTTTGATAGCAAACCAGCCCCGGTCCATTAATATCAACATAGTTTGCAGCGTTTCCTCTTCCCTTCCACCCCCACCATACTAATGTGCTAATGGAGACACGTCCCTGGGACGGGAGGTGTCCAAATGTGTCTGAGGGGGAATGAAAGGTTCAAGCTTCAAGCTACCTCTCAGGAAGTTATCATAGTATTAAATACAAACTTTCCTTTGCCTCTAGATTGATTGTAAGCCTTTAATGTAAAGGAATGAAGCAAGGTGCCACCCAAATACTACTTTGTGGACACTCTGGGAAATGAAGTCAAGCTTTGAAGCAATTTTGAGGTTTGATGAGACAATCACATCCCATATTGTGAAGAGACTCACTGAGGTGGCTACTCGGTGCCTCAAATATACCACTGGCACAGTGAGCAGTAACACGGCCAAATGGTCTGGTTTGGGTGGAATCAAGTTGTTGCTTTGGAGAAAAGAGGCCTTACCAGGGCCAAGATAACTGTCCTGTATCGTCCCATACCAATTTGGCATTCATTTATATATGGAAGATGAACAAATGGAGACCATCCTGCTTACTGTATGGACATCCTTCATCTTCAGGAGTGCAGAATTCACTAAGAATGCAACTGAAAAATTCCAGAGTACCCAATAATTCTGCAAAGGGTTTTTTTGAGGTGGGGGGGGGGTGGGGGGGAGGAGGAGATCAGGGAGGGGGGGGGAAAAAAGAGTAAAATGAAAGGATACGACCACATTCAAAGGACATCACCAGTTCAAATAGCTCCACTGCCATTTTCAAAAATTCAAATGCAAGCAACCAGCAAGAGTAAGGATCCAAGCAGTCATTGAATTACAGACATGCCATTGTGCAAGAGACAATTTGAAGAACAGTTACAGTAAAGCAGGAAGGAGATAACAGCATTAACACAGATTATCTTGCTGAAATGGATGCCCCCTACAGTTTTGTCATATTGGAGTTTGCACGAAGGATTGGCTTGTTCTGCAATCTTAGGAGACAGTAGGATTTTATGTCCTAAATGCCAAAACGATTTAAATCCTCATAACATATTGTAAAAGCATATCTTTATTAATATTGTTATATCTATTTTGATCATAGCAGTTTGTAATATTCTGTACGCTAGGGTCCATAACATGGGAATACATCTACACGTACAGTAACACAACCTTCTAAATATTTGCCTCAAAAACACTGTCTGCAGCTCTCCACTTAGGTCTGAGAGGAAGCTCAGTAAACAGGCTTGGCAACTTCAAAGCCACAACACAGATGGTTCTGAATACTTACTCCTGGACTCAGTACAGTCAAGAGCCATGCAGTCCCTGACATTGTTCACCTGTTACAGTGTACGCTCTGCGCCTCACCCCTTACCTTTACTCATGCTAGAAGACAGTTTTCAACAAAATGACTCACCCACGAACTGAAATCTTTACTCTCTGCTGTATCTAGGTCAACCTATCCGCGGTCTAACAATTAACCACCATCGCATTAAACTGCTTACTGGAGAATATGTAGGATGCCCACTATATCTCCCATCACCTCAGATGGTGAAAAATATTAAAGTGCTTTATACAAGTTAAATTGACGCTCCTCATTTATTTACAAGTAAAACGATACACAGAAACAAAGAGACATGGGCACAATACAATACAACACAATCGTTAAATGCACACTATATACAAACTGAGCTGGCTGCTCTAAAATGCTCTGTACTCTCTCTTGCCAAATTCTCAGAAACAGTCTCTGGTGGTGCATGCATTAGCTTTGCTTACAGAGCTTTTACCCACCCCCAGTCCCAGCTTGCTGCATGTTGACTAGAAAACTGGAAAAAAACAAGATCATCCCATGTTTTGCCTTTGAAATTCAAACAAATTCATTGGAAGAAGGCGTCAGTCATGAGTATGATTACATTAAGCTTCAATGCAACAATCATGATTTGCCCGTGACAGTGACAATTGTATTAACAATTAAAGGGCCATATGCACCTAGTAGTTAATTCACAGACACTGGGCACGCACCCCACACCAGATGTAAACACCACTGTTGTTTGGGTGCCAAACCATGGGATTAACATTTAAAATACCCTTTCTTTCAAAGATAACCTACATGTTGATTAATTCTCAAATAACACTGCTATAGACAAACCACCTCCGGTGAAACGCTGCCGTTTTCCAAGGAAGCATTTGTAAACCATCTTAGAGCTATCAGAACTTTACAAATGATACATTTACAACGTGTACACATAGCTCACAGGATGAAAGCTCGATCATCAACGAGTTGTCGACAGCATTCAAGAGATGTGACCAGGTCATCAGTCCTCAAGAGGCACCTTTACATTTCTGTGCCACCGCATGATTCTTGCTCAGTCACTGGCAGTGCCAAAGATCATTCTTCACAAATCCAGCGGCAGTGGCAACCCAGTTTTGCCTAGGTCTCTCAATCTTAAAGCCGTGTACAAGGATCAATAAAGACACTGAACTAGTTACAGATGGAATTCTCAACACATTAGGGAAGTTCTGATGTCAGTATATCAGAACCATGGCCAGTCACACACACACACACACTCGAGGGTTCCTGATTCAGAACCCCTCTGCAATGTAAAACTCCGTACAATATTATAATAAGACCACCACCACAGAAGCGGCTGATGCTTAAGTCAGACCTATGCATTAGGTCAAGGATGCATGAGCTGCTCTAGCTGTACTTCAATATTTTACTTTCTTTATTCATTCTAGGCAAGGCCAGCATTCTTAGTTTGGAATATTGCCCATCCCTAGTTGCCCAGATACAACTGAGTGGCTTACTAGGCCACTTCAGAGATCAGTTAAGAGTCAGCCACGTTGGTGTAGGAATGGGGTTGCAAAAAGGCCAGACTGGGTAAGGATGGCAGGTTCCTTCTCTAAAGCACATCAGTGAACCAGTTGGGTTTTTATGACAATCCGACAGTTTCTTGGTCACTATTACCGAATACCAGCTTTTTAATTTCCAGTTTTATTTATTTTTTTAAAACTGCATTGAAATCCTCAAACTGCCTTGGTGGGATTTGAGCTCACGTTCTCTTTATTATTAGGCTGGGCCTTTGAATTACAAGTCCTCTAAAATAACCACTACACTACCGTACCTCTGCATCAATCCAAAATGGCTGCACGCTGATTCCCCTGACTATGCAACACTGCCCCAACAAACAACACAACTCGTAAAATTGTCCCTTGCAGAAGTGAAAATGCTGGTAACCAACACTTACTGAACCACGGCTGTTAATAGGTGATGGTAAATCTCCACCTTGCCTACTACGGTTGCCCCAATTTCAATAAGGTCAGATTTTGGCCTTGAAACAATGTACTTGTGCTTGGAGTAGCTGGGCCCAAGTCCAATGTTCATCAATGGGTTGAAGGTCTCTCCTCAATGGGATAGGGACTGGTGGAACACCTGGCCAGAGCATTAGCCTTTCGCCTCAGAGACCTGGGTGCTAATCCGTGCTGGACAGAAAGCTTCATCTTTTCAGACACCTGCTTCACCACAATAGGCCAACTAGTTGTTCGCACTCAACTCAGGTCCCAACCTAGCCCACAACTCAAAACTGGCACAAAAAGAAAGCGGGTGTGGAGAAAGCAAGATATTTACAATCTATTTACTTTGAATGCACTTCCGTTTGAAAATAATATTTTGCAGCGACTATATATTGTATTTGTTTAGCAACAGCCCCCACTCCTCCGTCAACTCAACCAGAAACACAAATGCACAGCTGCTCCGCCAATATCGGCCATCTGAAACTGACCGGAGGTTGACCTTGATCCATACTGAACAAATTCAATAAATAAAATGAAACGCTGGCTCAAAAACAGCCATCACATGATGCCTCGGTGCAACTGGAGAGCCCTTTGGGCATGACCCAGGACCTTTGCTCTTGCTACACTACAATTAAACTGCAACTTCTTGCTTATCAATTATTAAAAGCATTTTTTTTTGCTGATGCTGGCAAAATGATGTGCTCCATTATTTACAAAACCGATATTTTAGCTTCTTGTTCTTATTACTTTATGTGAACAGAAGTCAGAGATGGCAGCAAGCTTGGTAACTGAGTGTAGCCCCACTCTGGAGATGTATGAAGGTGGAAAGGCAGGTTAACATTCTAGGAGGTCTGCTCAGTCAAGATGTTCTTCTGAAAGATTAATACAGCTGGCATCCATCTCCTTCAGACACTGCCTTGCACGTCCAGCATGTGCCTTTTTCCTTCATCACCTTATAAATACATTAGGGTCCGTGTTACAGGAGAGTATGGGGAAACGCCATCCCATCAGAGAAAGTGCCAATACAGGGTGGAAAGCAAGCTTTGCATTTATATAGCGCCTTTCATGACCTCAGCTCACCCCAAAGCACTTTACAGCCAATGAACTACTTTTCTGAAATGTAGTCACTGTTGTAATGTAGGAAATATGGCAACCAATTTGTGCACAGTAAGTGCCCACAAATAACAATGAGATGATGACCAGATAATGCTTTTTTTAAGTGATGTTGGTTGAGGGATAATTTCAACTATGCTGCAAGAGAGACATCAAGTGGAGACAATGAGTTTCCCACCTCCTCCCGCCCCCATCCTTTATAGACTGCGAGGAGAAGGAAAAGAAAAAAGCAACACAAGTCTTCCCATCAGCCTTATAGCAGTCAGCCAGGAGTAGCACTGGGGACGCCTGGGAAGAGGGCTGCTACTACTGGCCCTGTTGAGACTGCAGCAAGGAGAAACTCCCTTAACCCCCATGCCGATATAAAAATCTAGCAATTTCCTGTGGCATTGCTCACAAGTCAAATAACACACATAATAACAGGGGTGTTATGCCACGTAAAGTAGAGCTTATTATTCTGCTACTAAAATGGAACGGCGTCTCTTCAAGGCCGCAAAATATAATTGCTAAATAAACAACGTCTCAGGTCAGTCAGAGTTAAATTGTTTAATCTGCAGATTGGAAAAGACTCAGGCTCCAGGTTAGTAGCGTGTAGCATTAAGTGGCTAGCTTTATTTTTTTTTTAAAAGATTGTTTTGCATCTGCACTTTCTGCTGAAAGGATTTGAAAAGACGTTTGTGAGCGATGTGTTCAGAGACAATGAAGTAAGTGTTTTTTGATTGACCCCTGGAATAGAAAGTTATTTGTTCTCCTCACTTACTAAAGCTGCAGAAGTAAATCTGTGCATGTGAGAAGGGCAATATGAGGGGGGGGGGGGGGGGAAAGAGATTGAAGGGGAGGGGCAGAAGGGCAAGGTAATTTACTTGTCTGGTCAAGCGGAATACAGAATGGGGGCAAAGTGGCAATGTGCTGAATTGCTGATCAGGCTGAAAGGGAATGCAGGGGGAATCCAGGAGACCAGATACCTAAACCCAGATTTGTACATTAAGAATATTAAAAAAACTAAGAGAGGGTGAGGAAAATGATCAGGGAAGTGGGAGAAACCTCTCTCTGTAACAGTAATTAAGCACATAACTGCGTCATTAATCAAAAAGCATAAATAATCAATCGCACACAATTGGCTTGTGTCAAAAACGGCCTCCCAAATAGTTAAAGGTTCATGCTTTATGTTGTTCTTAATACAAAAAAATCAAATGTACATTTATTTTGACTGGCCCAATGATGGCTTCCTGGCTTTGCTCCCCCGTTCCTTCTCCATCACTCGGTAGGAAGGGGGAGGGGCTTACAAGCAGCAAGTCCTGGCACATTCTGCGAATGACCAGTCTTGCTGTTCATTGTAAAAAGAAATGCTGGGAGTTGTAGACACAGATGCCAGGTGAGAGCTGTAGTCAGCTACCTTGTCAACTAACTAGTCCTAACTCAGGGAACCATGACAAACTCAAGCCTCAGATTTCTGTGATGTTGGTAGCTGCATTTTAAAAATGTTGCTACACAGATAAGTTTAATCATTTTAATTTTGTAATTCATGCTATTATGTTACAAATTTTATTTCCATGACTGAGATTTTTACTTTAGGGAGATGACAGCCTAAAATATTTGCAAAATTTCTTGGAGGGATTTAATTTTTTGAATTAGTAGTAGCTTTTCCTGACTGCTCATTCTTGATCAATTATTTTCATATGTTCTTCGCAGATTTTCGTTGGTGGTTAATGTACACTCTTGTCCACTTTTGATTAGCAAGCTACCTACCTGTTCAACTGTGATTGGTTACCGTTTATGAATATAAAATTTTAGCCAATTATATGCACCTGCGAAACAGAAATTTGCAGTAAGCCGGTGTGACACTCAGTGTGTGACACAAAGTATAAAAGACAAACGTGCATTCGATGCAATCTATATTAAGCAGAGGACTCTGGGGAGTTGACATGTGCAGTCAATTCAAAGCCCATTCTGATAGGCCACTGCGTAGATGAGAAGAGAATTTCTGTTCTGGTATTGTGCCTAACATGGAAATATGAGCAGTGCTGCAAAGGGCTGATTTCCTTCCAGTACTGCAGATAGAAGTGTTGTTTTTAAAACGTAATAGCAGAGCTCCCAAAGCATTAGTTTTGAGAAGTCATAGAATAAAGACTATTACATCATATCAGGTAATATCAGGTAGAACACATCATATCGTCCCATTGCTAAGATCCAGTTATGTGGAACTTGGCCTGTTCCTTTAAGATTACAAGATCCAATATCAATATCACTGCAGTCAATTAAGCGTTAATTGAGCCATCCTGAGGTCAATTAGAAGGTATTTTCTGTTGCTGGAGACATTTCTCTGGAGATTGTCAGTCTTTCCCATTTAAAAACCCCCCACAGAAATTGCAAAGTGTTTCACCAAAAGCATTGAGAGTTTGATACAGATATACACAACAACATGTGCAAGCTGCTGCAGCAATCCTCATGAACAAACACTTTCTTCCTTGTGATCTACGTTATACTCATTGCCACTACGGTGCTGCTTTGAGCCGTCGATATACCTCATTCCCTGGCCAAGCAATGCACCTGTGCTCCTGCACACCTGCTTCAAAACAGCTGCCTTGTTAAGAGCAGCGGCAACATGAAACTTAGAACCATTCCAGTCATGCTCATATTAACCCTTCGGTGACATCAAAATGTTGGTATTCATGTAAAAGAGAAAGTTACAAAATCCTGTACAAGTAATCGGTACCAGAACAACTCAAAAGCCCGTACCATGTGTTTCAAAAGCTCCAATTCAGTATACGACCAACACAAAAATCAGACAGCCCCTCGCTTCCTCCAATTTTCTCTGTACTGTACCTTCTCCCCTAGCTCACTTCACTCTGGATATGGTTCCGCAGGCGCTGGCAGCCTTCTAACACTAGCGTCATTCATTATGTGTCTAAAATAAATGTGAGCTATTCCCCCCATGGAAGGCATCAGTCAAATAGCCCACACACGGTTTAGACTCTCACAGTCCTGTCTTGTAGCAGAGATTAACCAGCTAAGCGCAGACTGGGGATCAAATCTGGGACCTCCCCGATCTGTATGGTGCAATGCAATTCCCCACTGAGCCACCAGCGAGCTCCAAAACCACGAGACTCTTAGAATGAATATTTACAGTTGAAGACTCTTAAGGGTCCATTGTATTAGCACCGAGGTTTCAAAAAAAATGCACACACATTCTAACTGGCGTGCAGACTAGCAAGTACAGTGTTCTGAAAGCTACACGGGACATTCCTTGCTGAGTGGGACTGAAGGAAAATGCCAGCATTCCTCCCACCTCTTTCACACGGACCTGCTGAAAATATTGCTTAGATTTTCCCAAATCTGGCACAGACGGTTTTCAGCACTCAGCAGAGCACTTTAAAAAAAAAACACTGCATGGAACCCTGAGGTTTCAGTGTCAGCTGTGGCTCAGTTGGTAGCACTCTCACCTCGGAGTCAGCTGGTTGTGGGTTCAAGCGCCCGCTCCAGAGACTTGAGCACAAAATCTAGGCTAACACTCCAGTACAGTACTGAGGGAGTGCTGCACTGTCGGAGGTGCCGTCTTTCGAATGAGGTCCCCTCTCAGGTGAACATAAAAGACCGCATGGCACTATTCGAAGAAGAGCAGGAGAGTTCTCCACGGTGTCCCGGCCAATATTTATCCCTCAACCAACATCACTAAAAGCAGATTATCTGGTCATCACCACATTTATGGGTAAATTGCCACGTTTCCTACATTACAACAGTGACTACACTTCAAAAATAATTAATTGGCTGTAAAGCGCTTTGGGATGTCCGGAGTTCTTTCCTTCTTTTGCACAGGCCTGGGGAACACTATTGCAATGTGTGTACAGTAACCACCTCAGGGTCCCCTCCAGACCACAAGATTGGAATTGCAGTTGCCTACGCTGAGACTGGGCCATATATTAAAAAAAAACTATCCTTAATAACTATATTCAAAAAAAATTCATGTCATCTATGCAATCCAACATCTATTGCCTGACCCTGGGGAAACCCAGCAGCATTAATACAGGGGATGGGCATCTACATTTAGTGCATTTGTTACTTGCGGACGAGCTGGATTGTGTAATGAACAAATAATAAAAATCGTGAGTGAAGCACAGATACACTCACAGGTAGAAACATACAAGAGCACACAGACAGATACAGGAAAAGGCCAAAGCTTTGTAAAAGAGTTTCATGCACTTATTTCCGTTCTGTAGATGTGAGCCAGAATTTAGCACCTATTGAGATTATAATTTCATTACTGTTGTAGAAATAAAATATTATTGCACTACACATCCCTCTTCTCTTGAAGTTGCTGACCATCCAGTACCATGCCAAATACTGAATCTTCATGTTTGTCTAGACTGAGTGTGTCGGGAGGTTATTCAACCATGGGGGGGCATGTCAAACCCAACCCTCTTCTCAACTGACATCCACATACCTGCACTTTCCAAGAGGGGGGGGGGGGGGGAGGTCGCTGGATAGCGATCCGGAGAAGGAATGCTGGCCAATTTTTTCTCTCCCTATCCCAGCAACATCGAGACCAATTCTAGCCTCATTCTGGCTGGGATTAAATCAAGACAGACCAGGGATTGAACCTGAATATTTCCTGATCTGTATGGCTCAGTCTCACAACAGATGTGAAGTTCCTCTGTACAAAAACACAGGCGAATGCCTGATATTCTCCGTAAGTAGCAGCCTACAAATTAAATTCTCTTTTTTAGAAAGCAAGACATTCAGATCAGTGCATTCCCACAATTTCATCAGCGGTCGTTAGTTACGGAGAAAAGCAGGCGGCCTCCTGTTCTTTGAACGTGGAATTTCAGACCTAGGTGGTGCACCTACATCCCAAGCTGGGAAGAAGAGGGTTAAGGTTGCCAACCCTCCAGCATTGCCCTGGAGTTCTCAGGAATTAAAGATTAATCTCCAGCACACTGCTGCGAGCAAAAACCCGGGAGAAAAATCATTAAAAAAGTGTATTTTTTTTGCATTTTCTTTGAACACTTTTGTTTATTAGTCATAAAAGTATGGGCGGGGTGGTTGGAGGCAAGAGGTCATGTGATGAAATCTCCAGGAATACGTCAGAGTTGGCAACCCGAGAGAGGTTTTAGTTTATTTGCTTTGCCGCCACCAATTCATCAGGTATCTGCTCGGTGTGTTTTTATGAAAGTCATGGATTTATGGATAAGCCACTTCAGACTGCACTCGCTGCTCGCATCAGCCCCTGGCTCACTCGAGGGGAAAAGAGCAGCACCCGAGTATGAATTTAGAGCATCACATCAACCTGACACTTTGAATGAGGGAAATCCATAAATAAAAGCAGCTCTGTTTGATTGAGCAGGTCATTAAGGGGCCATCCATAATCACCACCTTCACAGGCAGCACACGGAAACGCGACGTTCTCGCTACATAAACACACATGTGCCATTAACCCCTGCTCCGCTTTCTCAGAGGCCACCTCTGCAAATTTACAACTGTAGTGGCCAATTCTATTAACAGATGAGTGGACTGGGAGTACCAGGTCACAATGTGCATTTTGAATGGGCAGCACGGGGGGTAGATTTTGCTGTCTCTGCTCATTGGGCTACTGGCTCATCTGGGCACAATGAACACAGGATATTTGGACAGAGAGGAGTGCACACCCCTAAGGGAGGCCACCCAATTTTCACCCACTTAAATTAATGGATCTTGAATTGGGCGGGCACTTTTAGTGGCATATAAAAGAGAGAACTTGCATTTATATAGCACCTTTCATGACCTCAGGGTGTCCTAAAAAAGTGCATTACAGCCAATGAAGTACTTTTGAAGTGTAGTCGCTGTTGTAATGTAGGAAACGCGACAGTCAATTTGCGCACAGCAAGGTCCCACAAACAGCACAGAAATAAATGATCAGATCATCTGTTTTAGGTACTGGTTGAGAGAAGTATGTTGGTCAGGACACCAGGGAGAACTCCCCTGCTTTTCTTTGAAATAGTGCTGTGGCATCTTTTACGTCCTCCCGAGAGGGCCGACGGATCCTCTGTTGAACATCTCATCCGAAAGACGGCACCTCCAACACTGCAGCACTCCCTCAGTTCGGCACAGAAGCGCAAGCCTGGCTTATGTGCTCAAGTCTCTGGAGTGGGACTCAAACCCACAACCTTCCAACTCGGGGCGAAAGTACTACCAACTGAGCCAAGGCTGACACAATATGCTCCTCCCCGTTGATTTTCCTGTATTCACAGCAGCCAAGCAATCCCCAGGTGCAGGAACAGGAAAAGTTGCCTGGCATTCGGCCAGTGCTTATTTATCAGAGTACAGACAGCACCACGCCACCAGGTACTATGGCTCCTGAGCACAGACTGTTTAAATACAGCTAGAGAGGAGGGAAGCCATTGGGATGCCACTCTCTCCTGTGGTAGGCAGCCTGCTGACGCTCTCTGTCTAGGCACACACATGAACAATGGCCACTTGGGCGACTGCAATATTTTGGGTCTTCTACCTATATGCCCTGGAAGGGATCTTGTTTCAGTTTGTTATGTTATTGATATAAAGTCAGATTCAAGTCAACTCCCAGAGATAAACAAGCCATTTGGAATGTTGATTAGGATGGGTCTGGGTGGAACCCCAGATGGAACAATAATAATTTGCATTTATATAGCATCTTTAACGTAGAAAAACGTCCCAGAGGCAAAAATCAGACAAAATTAGGCGCCTAGCCAAAGAAGCCTGGTTTTAAGAAGGGTCTTAAAACAAGGAGGGGGAGGAGGAGATGGAGAGGCAGAGGGGTTTAGGGAGGGAATTCCAAAGCATGGGGCCTAGTTGGTAGAAGGCACAGTCGCCAACGGTGGACGAAGGGAGATGAATACACAAGAGACCAGAGTCGGAGGAACAGAAACTTCTGGGAACTGGGGGCAGGGAGGGCGGGAGAGAAGGGTGGTTGTAGGGTTAGTGAAGGTCACAGCTATAGGGATTTAAACACAAAAAGGTAAGAATTTTAAATAAGAAGCGATAGGGACTGCAAGCCAGATCAGCAAAGCCAGGAGTGATGGGTGAGCAGGATTTGGTGCAGCAGATGATATGGGCAGCAGAATTTTGTATGAGCTGAAGTTTACAGGGCATGGTGAATAGGAGGCCGGCCAGGACAGCATTGGAATAGTTGAGTCTGGAGGTGAAAACGGCATGGATGAGAGTTTTGGTAGCAGATGGGCTGATGCAGGGGTGGACAGAGATAATATTAGAGGTGGAATAGGCCTTTGTGATGGAGAGGATATCGGCTGGGAAGCTCAGCTCAGGGTCAAATAGGATACCAAGGTCGCAAACAAACAGACTGGTCCAACCTGACTCGGTGGCAGGCAGCAGAAGGGGTTAGAATTGGTGGCATGGGCACGGAGTTTGTGGTGGGGACCAAAGATGATGGCCTGGGTCTTCCCAATGTTTAATTGGAGGAAACTGCACCTCATCTAAGACTGAATGTCAGACAATCAGTTTGACAGCGCAGAGGCAGTGGAGCGGTAGAGAGAGGTGGCGGAGAAGTAAGGCTGTGTGCCATCAGCCTATGTGAGGCAAGGATCAGTGCTTGGGCCTCAGCTATTCACAATCTACATCAATGATTTGGATGAGGGGATGAAATGTAATATATCCAAGTTTGCTGATGATACAAAGCTGGGTGGGAATGCAAGTTGTGAGAAGGATGCAAGGAGGCTTCAACGGGATATAGACAAGCTAAGTGAGTGGGCAAGAACATGGCAAATGGAATATAATGTGGAGAAATGTGAAGTTATCCACTTTGGTAGGAAAAATAGAAAAGCAGAGTACAGTACTTTTTAAATGATGAGAGATTGGGAAATGTTGGTGTTCAGAGGGACTGGGTGTCCTTGTACATGAATCACTGAAAGTTAACATGCAGGTACAGCAAACAATTAGGAAAGCAAATGGTATATTGGCCTTTATTACAAGAGGATTTGAGTATAAGAGTAAAGACGTCTTACTGCAATTATATAGGGCCCTGGCGAGTTTTGATCTCCTTACCTAAAGGAGGATATACTTGCCATAGAGGGAGTGAAACGAAGGTTCACCAGACTGGTTCCTGGGATGGGGGGATTGTCCTATGAGGAGAGATTGAGTAGACTAGGCCTATATTCTCTAGAGTTTAGAAGAATGAGAGGTGATCTCATTGAAACATACAAGATTCTTACAGGGCTTGACAGGGTAGATGCAGGGAGGATGTTTCCCCTTGCTGGGGAGTCTAGAACCAGGGGTCACAGTTTCAGAATAAGGGGTCGGCCATTTAGGACTGAGATGAGGAGAAATTTCTTCACTCAGAGGGTGGTGAATCTTTGGAATTCTCTACCCCAGAGGGCTGTGGAGGCTCAGTTGTTGAGTATATTCAAGACAGAGATCGATAGATTTTTGAATATTAAGGGAATCAAGGGATATGGGGATAGTGCAGGAAAGTGGAGATGAGGTAGAAGATCAGCCACGATCTCATTGAATGGCGGAGCAGGTTCGAAGGGCCAAATGGCCGACTCCTGCTCCTATTTCTTATGTTCTTACGTGATAAAGCTGACCCCATGTCTGCAGATGATGTTGCCAAGGGGCAGCATACATATTGAGGAAAATGAGGCCAAGGACAGATTCATGGGAGAAGCCAGAGATAACAGTGCAGCGGCAGGAAGAGAAGCCATTGCTGGAGATGCTACAACTGGATAGTAAGAGTGGAATCAAGCGAGGACTGTCCTGCTAAGGTGGACAACAGAGGTATTGGAGGTATGATCAAAGGCTACATGTAGGTCGAGGAGGCAAAAATGCTCCACAGTCACAGGGGATTTAATTTGTGACTTTGATTAGGGCTGTTTCAATGTTGTGGCAACCCTGATTGAAGAGTTTCCAGCATGGAGTTGAACTGATCTGGGAGCCATCAAATGGTGTACTTTTACTGTTACGTCAGCTTTAAGGAGATGGGAAGTTACTGAGTACATTCCAGAGCAGTCGGTATCCTGGTGAATGAATGAAAACCCATTCTATTACAGCCAGCAGGTGACTTGGCTGAACAAGACACACAACTACAAGTGCCACTAGCTCCCAAACCAAGGGGATGGCTTTTCATTCAAGGCGGTAACTTTCATTGGTGGTTTAATGGACCAATCCTCAACTCACACCAACTTCAGAAAACAGAGCAAAATATACCGCCAAGTGTTAAAGCTAATGTTCTGGTAACTGTAACTTAACCCTTGCAGCACAGACCACATGCTGTGGGGCAGCCACATAGGGAGTTTAGTCAATATAAAACAGCTTTCAACAAAATAAAAAGGAATTTTATACCAGGGCTCACTATACAGAATCCTGTTCAATCAATGCTCATGTCTTTAAAGGCGTACAACATGTGCATGTCACATGCTGCAGGAATCTGACACGGGATACTCCAGCACACATTCTCCATCTCCAGCAGTGCCTCCAAGCTGTTATAGGGCCAGGGCCCTCAGTGCCTGGATGCAACACACAGATCCTCTGCTGATCCAAGCAGCTCCCATACCGCTCAACCACCAAAGAAAGCAAGACTGCCGTGAGAAGGGAACGTACAGCCGTAGCCCGGCTTCAGTTACAGCAGCTCCTGGGAAGAGTTTAAAAAAAAAGAGATCTAATGAGATGGCGGAAAAAGATACATGTAGAAAATGGAACCTCTTGTGCCTGCAACTGGCAAGTTACTGATCTAGTCCATAGCTTCCACTCCCCCTCCATCCTGACCCGATTTCCTTCCCTTCTCTCTGGAAGGTGGTGACCCCTCCAAGTGAAACAAGTGTCACTGCTGCTGATTGCCCTATGGTACCTTACTCAACTGGCCAATATTCACAGACTATTAGATTGTGGAGGTCATTAGACCAGTTGGCTTAACATCAGTAGCAGGAAAAATAATGGAATCCCGACTAAAGGAGAGAATAGAAGAACATCTAGAAGTGAAAAGTATAATAATGAATAGTCAGCAAGGACTTCAAAAGGGAAAATCTTGCCTGACCAACCTTATTGAATTTTTTGAAGAGGTAACAGAGAGAGTAGACAATGGTAATGCAGTAGATGTAATTTATCTAGATTTTCAAAAGGCCTTCGATAAGGTACCCCATAATAGGTTAATGAATAAAGTCAGAGAATGCGGAGTTAGGGCCAAGTAGCAGAATGGATTGCTAGCTGGCTTCAAGACAGAAAGCAGAGAGTGGGAGTAAAGGGTAGCTATGTACAGTGGCAGAAGGTGGGTAGTGGTGATCCACAAGGATCAGTGCTGGGACCTGCTGTTCACAATTTATATTAATGATTTAGACTTTGGAATCAAAAACACAATTTCTAAATTTGCGGATGATACCAAATTTTGGGGGGTGGTGGGGTGGGGGGGTGGTAGTCAATACCGAGGAGGACTGCAACAAATTACAGGAGGACATTAATAAACTTGCAGAATGGGCAAATAATTGGCAAATGAAGTTCAACACAGATAAATGTGAGGTATTACATTTTGGTAGTAAGAATAGGGAGGTCACTGATCACTTGGAGGGTGCGAGTCTAGGTGGAGTAGAGGAACAAAGGGATCGGAGTACAAATACACAAATCACTAAAAGTTGCGCCACAGGTTAGCAAGGCCATAAAAAAAGCAAACCAAGCTCTAGGGTTTATTTCTAGGAGGCATAGAATTGAAAAGGAGGGAAGTTATGCTAAACCTGTATTGAACCTTGGTTAGACCACACTTAGAGTACTGTGTACAGTTCTGGTCGCCATGTTATAAAAAGGATATAGAAGCACTGGAGAGGGTGCAGAGAAGATTTACAAGGATGATACCAGAAATGAGAGGGTATACATATCAAGAAAGGATGAACAGGCTGGGTCTCTTTTCTCTTGGAAAAAAGGTTGAGGGGTGACCTAATAAGAGGTCTTTAAGATTATGAAAGGTTTTGATAGAGTGGATACAGAGAGAGTGTTTCCACTTGTGGGGAAGAGCATAACTAGAGTCCATCAATATAAGATAGTGACCAAGAAATCCAATAGGGAATTCAGAAGAAACTTCTTTACCCAAAGAGTGGTGAGAATGTGGATCTCACTGCAACAGGGAGTGGTTGAAGCAAATAGTATAGATGCATTTAAGGGAAGGCTGGACAAGCATATGAGGGAGAATGGAATAGAGGGTTACGCTGATAGATTTAGATGGGAAAAGAGGGGAGGAGGCTCAAGTGGAGCATAAACGCCGGCATGGACTGGTTGGGCCGAATGGCCCGTTTCTGCGCCATATATTCTATGTAATCACAACTGACTTTGACCATGCTCGAAGCCAGCTTGCACACACGCACATTCACTTTCCAACAGGGATCACCGGATAACTAAGGAGAATAAAGCTTGGATGAGTTTACCCCCACACTCACTCACTGGTGGATACCGAGCCCCTATGTCGCACCCTCAGCTCTACCGTAACCAAGATAGCTATGTCAGTACAGACCATGGGACCTTCCCGGTCTGTGTGGATCAGTACTGCATGCAGATCACCGAACCCCTGGGGTACATATCCTCCTCCTGCCCCATCTCCACCTGGAGGGATAGTCTAGATTCACACACACACAGCTCCTTGTAGCCCATCATTCAACGGGATAGGCAGAGAACCACGACAGGGACAGTACAGAACCTGAACTGGAAAGACTAAAGAATGACCACAAGCAAAAATAAAGTCTTTAAATATTGAATTTGGTTTGGTGGGGGGCAGGGGGCGGTGGTCAGGGATGGGAGTTCAATTTAGGGATTTTATTGTCGTTGAATGTTTCAAATAATCATTAAGTCTATCTACTTTAAGCAGTAGATTGAACAACAAAAGTATTCAGCTATCTTTTCGTATTGTCCTCATTGCTTTTTTATAATTAGTTAAATTTGCTATTGTGTGCTCATTTGTGTTGTAAAAAGACATTAAAAAAAACCCTCAAATGTTCAACAACAAAAAAATTGATATACATTCAAAAAAAGATCATTCTGCTCAGCGACTACCCCTGCCAACTGGAAAGTATGCGTGGGGGGCGTTGTGTGAGGGAAGGATCGGCTCAAATGTGATGCGTCACAGACAAATAGCTTGCCAACACTGGTGGTCTAGGTGAAGCACCAGAGGGCTATTGGCGTCCACAGAATTGGACCCCAGCAGGAGTCAGCACCGTCAGGAGAGGAGATGAAGAAATAATACACAGTCCTAACCCGGAGGCCTGACCCTCTTCACTAAGCTCAGACTTGATATTTATCCAGGGGAACACAGAGACTTGCCAAAAAAAAAACGGAGTGTGTCAATACAGAACCAAGACTGTTCGTCTCAGTCTGTGTACTGTCTTAACAGAACAGACTTCAGAGAAGCAGTCAGGAGTGTGAACTAACACTCCATCGTTATTTTACCAGTGGGACGATAGTCCACAAGAACGAAGTGTTTTCAAATAGCTCTAATGAAACCCTTGTTCTTGGGACAAATTAAGTGATATTGCCAAGGAAAAAGCAGCTTTGCAGTCCAATCGCCATTATCCTAGATAAGAAGAAAGACTTGCATTTATATAGCACCTTTCATGACCTTGGGTCCCATCCAAAAGACGGCACTTCCAACAGCGAGGGTGAGGAAAGGATCGGCTCAGACGTGATGCCCCACAGCCAAATAGCTTGCCAACACTGGCGGTCTAGGTGAAGCACCAGAAGGCTATCGGCGTTACAGGATTGTACCTCAGCAGGAGTCAACACCGTCAGACAGTACTCCCTCGGTCCCGGTCTGGAGCGTCAGCCTGGATTATGTGCTCAAGTCTCTGGAGCGGGACTTGAACCCACAACCTTCAGACTCAAGAGGCGAGAGTGCTACCAATTGAGCCATGGCTAACACCTAGAAGAGAGGGGATTGGTGGATAAATGCAACTGGCGGATAATTGAGATTCCCCAAATTTTGCTCTTCTGCTATAGTGATATGCGCAGCGTGGGAATGAGGACAAGTGCAACACAAATAATGAAGTGAATTTCAGTGGGTTCTTTTAGACTGCGAGATTGATTTATGGCCAACCAAAAAAGACAGAATGTGTAATGACATGGAGCCTCAGGCACGGCTGCGTCCCATGAAACCTCCAGCAGGTAACTGGAACACGGATGCTAGTAGTTCTGTTATAAATTTTTCCAAAACATCTGGAAGTACTGAAAACAATTCCTGGCACCTCGAGTTAGAATAAAATACTTCCAAAAAACAAATTAAAGTAAATCTACTGACACACCAATATACTTTTGGAAATAGAAGTACAGATTTACAAAGTTCTATGATCTGTAAAATTTGACAAACTGAATGCCCGAATCAGTGATCTCTGCACTGATTGCTTTATTTCACCACCGTGCTGGAACCCACACACCCAGCACTGGTGGAGATGTCTGAATAGTATTCGCAATAAAACACTATATACAAGAAAGAAAGACTTGCATTTGTACAGCGTCTTTCACAACCTCGGGACGTCTCAAAGGAATTAACAGCCAATGAAGTACTTTTGAAGTGTAATCACTGTTGTAATGTAGGAAACTTGGCAGACAATTTGCACACAGCAAAGTCCCACAGACAGCAATATGATAAATGACCAGATCATCTGTTTTAGTGATGTTGGTTGAGAAATAAATGTTGGCCGAGAAATAAATGTTGGCCAGGGCACTGGGGAGAACTCCACTGCTCTTCTTCGAAATAGTGCCATGGGATCTTTTATGTCCACCTGAGAGGCAGATGGAGCCTTGGTTTAATATCTCATCCGAAAGACAGCACCTCCAACAGTGCAGCACCCAGTCAGTACTGGAGTGCAGTACAACATTAATCATTATAAGAGATTTAATTACTTTTCTTAAAGTCAGTACAAGTGATTGAAAAACTGCTTGGCCCATTTTATGATTAGGCCTTATTGTACTTAATCCAAGTATCACATGTTCAGTATCTATATACATTTTATATTCCCGTTTTATATTCCAAATCACAGCATGGTGTACATGTTATATTCTTTGCTAGACTCTCCCCTCGCTGCTAAAAGAAAAATCTTTAATTCATGTGGTACCATGTTTGCATTACAAGCACTTTCTAGGGTGGTGAAGTGGGTTAGACACCGTACTTTCATGTCTGGGACCTACGCGGAATCCAGCTCAAACTGATCAGATGAAAGGCTTCTCTCTCTCTCGCTACGGTCTTCCATGAAATGAGTTTAAGCAGTCTCAACCCAGTTACAATGCGCACCAGCCCAAAGGCCAGAAACTAAATGTTTCACAATTCAGTGCAAATTGGAACCAAATTCATGATCTCACTCAGACAAGCAACAAAGATGTCTGGTGTGGGAAGTGTAAATGACACACTGGCGCAACACAGGCACTCTGCCGAGGGGGGGGGGCAGCGAGAGAGGGGGGGGGCGGCGAGAGAGAGAGGAGGGGGGGCGCGCGAGAGAGAGGAGGGGGGGCGCGCGAGAGAGAGGAGGGGGGGCGCGCGAGAGAGAGGAGGGGGGGCGCGCGAGAGAGAGGAGGGGGGGGCGCGCGAGAGAGAGGAGGGGGGGGCGCGCGAGAGAGGAGGGGGGGCGCGCGAGAGAGGAGGGGGGGCGCGCGAGAGAGAGGAGGGGGGGGCGCGCGAGAGAGGAGGGGGGGGGCGCGCGAGAGAGGAGGGGGGGGCGCGCGAGAGAGGAGGGGGCGCGCGAGAGAGGAGGGGGGGGCGCGCGAGAGAGGAGGGGGGGGCGCGCGAGAGAGGAGGGGGGGGGCGCGCGAGAGAGGTGGGGGGGGCGCGCGAGAGAGGATGGGGGGGGAGCGCGAGAGAGGAGGGGGGGCGCGCGAGAGAGGAGGGGGGGCGCGCGAGAGAGGAGGGGGGGCGCGCGAGAGAGGAGGGGGGGCGCGCGAGAGAGGAGGGGGGGCCCAAGAGAAAGAGTGGAGGAGGGGGGGCCCGGGAGAAAGGGGAGGAGAAGGGGGAGGGGAGATGGAGAAGGGGGAGGGGGAGATGGAGAAGGGGGAGGGGAGATGGAGAAGGGGGAGGGGAGATGGAGAAGGGGGAGGGGAGATGGAGAAGGGGGAGGGGAGATGGAGAAGGGGGAGGGGAGATAGAGAAGGGGGAGGGGAGATAGAGAAGGGGGAGGGGAGATAGAGAAGGGGGAGGGGAGATAGAGAAGGGGGAGGGGAGATAGAGAAGGGGGAGGGGAGATAGAGAAGGGGGAGGGGAGATAGAGAAGGGGGGAGGGGAGATAGAGAAGGGGGAGGGGAGATAGAGAAGGGGGAGGGGAGATAGAGAAGGGGGAGGGGAGATAGAGAAGGGGGAGGGGAGATAGAGAAGGGGGAGGGGAGATAGAGAAGGGGAGGGGAGATAGAGAAGGGGGAGGGGAGATAGAGAAGGGGGAGGGGAGATAGAGAAGGGGGAGGGGAGATAGAGAAGGGGGAGGGGAGATAGAGAAGGGGGAGGGGAGATAGAGAAGGGGGAGGGGAGATAGAGAAGGGGGAGGGGAGATAGAGAAAGAAAAGGAGAAAGAGAAAGAGAAAGAGAGCGCGCACAAAATAAAGAAAGATCCTTCAACTGACCCCATGAGAATCAGGACTGAGGTATAATCCCATCAAGACTATTGTAAGACTGATGAACAAGTTGAAAAGATCTTGTCTGAATGCATTTGGGTACCTCATGATCTACAGGCGTTTAAATCCGAAGATTGCCATCGCTTAATCCCTACTTCTTGATTTGCCTAGCCAATGCGTGAATACTTGAAGCATTTGGAATAAGGTGCTGGAGTTCATTAATACTCAAAGACTGGGAACAGGATGAGGGGTAAAGAAATGTCTCTTTCAATATACAAATTATGTGGCCACACAAGTAAAAAAACAATAGAATGCTGGGATATATAACTTCACCTGAGGAAGGAGCGATAGTTCCGAAAGCTTGTGATTTCAAATAAAACTGTTGGACTATAACCTGGTGTTGTGCGACCTCTCAATTTTGTCCACCCCAGTCCAACACCGGCATCTCCGCATCATATATAACTAGACCAGTACCATGCGAGTCTACTGAAGCGCACAGCAAGCTCCCACAAATAGCAATGTGATCATCCGTTTTAGGTGTTGGTTGAGGGATAAATATTGGCCAGGACACCAGGGAGAACTCCCCTTCGAAAGTGTCATGGGATCTTTTACTACCACCAGAGGGCAGACGGGGCCTCGGTTTAATGTCTCATCTGAAAGGCAGCACCTCAGACAGTGCAGCACTCCCTCAGTACTGCACTGGAGTATCAGCCTGGATGTTTGTGCTCAAGTCTCTAGAGTGGGACTTGAACCCACAACCGTCTGAATCAGAGGCGAGAATGCTACCACTGAGCCATGGCTGACACCCAATATACGATCGGGTGATACAGCGCACACCATCAGGAGCAGAGCATGCACCATCAGTTTAGCATTAGTGCAATGAAGTCCCAACGCTAATTTTGTGTAGTATAAATCTAGGTGCAGAGCCTCCCAAAAGTACACCCTGTAACAGCAGCTTGAAAATATGGGTCCACAATTCTGCTGCTGGGATGATGGAACTGGTTTTAGTAACATACAGAGAAGTGATGCAGACACCTAGCTCCCACACCCAAACCACAAAAGCACCAAATGTAGAAGTGCCTTCTGAGGAAAGATTAGAAAAAGCGAAGACTCAAGTCCAGAAAGGTGGTGGAGGATAGAGCACAAACCATTTCAAAATATTAAATGGCATAGAATAAGCAAACCCAGATTATTACTGCAAAGCCAGAGCACTTAAATCAGAATTAGTAAAAAAAAATGTAAACTGGTATCAGGCAAATCTTCTTTACTCAAAGGGCAAGAAATATTTTGAATGGTCAGTCAGGCAGGTTAGAGGGGTAACATTATCCAGGTTGCTCAAGGTTCAGTTGGATGTCGTGATGGAAAAGCTGGGGTATGAGAGTGATGAGCTCTGATGAGCCAACTCACTTTTTTCTAATCTCTGACTTTACTTAATATGTTTTGGTCTTTTCTATTTTTCTCTCTTCAATCTTGTGGCTGTCTGTTGGTTTAAAAAAAAAAGTCCCTCATTCTGTCCAGTTAAGATGAGTATTTGAGCAGCACCAGACTAAGAATATCAGTGCTCCTTTATTCTACAGAAACTGTATCCAAGGGAAAGTTCCTGTGTCAGTGTGGTGCTGAGGGAGTGTTGTACTATTGAAGGTGTCATATTTCCAAGGCCCTGTCAGTCCTGGGCATAAAAGATCCCATAGTACTATTCAAAGAGGAGCAAGGTAGTCCCCCCATGTCCTGGGCAACATTTATCCCTCAATCAACAGCGCTAAAACAGATGAACTGGCCATTTCCCTCATTGTTGTTTGTGGGGCCTTGCTATGTGGAGATGGGCTGCTGTGCTTCCCTACATGACAACAGTGCCTACACTTCAAAAGGAATTCATTAGGTGTAAAGTGCTTTGGGTCATCCTGAATCTTGAAAGATGCTATATAAATGCAAGTTCTTTTTTTCTTTCATACATATTTCCTACTTTACTTTGTAATCATTCCCTAAAATATCACTTGATGGGCATGAAAGGTCAGAAGTAGCCAAGGGCCCTGTAGCAGTTAAAGCCACGCCCCAACTGGAAGCACACACTGCAAACATTACTCCCAACCCAGCCACAAACCCACCCTCGTCTGCTCCAATCAGTGGGATTACTGCAATGGAAATTAGATACCGGTGGCCAAAAAAAGAGGCAAAATCTTAGAGGTATATAATGAGTGTTTGTAAACATTGAGTTCAGAGGTGCAGATTTATACTGGATAAATAGCTGGCAGCGAGTTGCAGGCAATATGCTGATCACATCTGAGAAATGAGAAACCACAACAGTACCATTAGCAATAGGTCCAACACTGAGCATATGCTCTGGACTCACCCCCAGCTACTATACTTTATAAAATACTTTTTCTGTACTTTTCTCAGTTATGCCATGACCGTGCTAGAATTACATAGAATGTACAGCACAGAAATAGGCCAACTGGTCTATGCCACTATTTACGCTCCACACGAGCCTCCTCCCACCCCTCTTCATCTCACCCTATCAGCAAAACCTTCTATTCCTTTCTCCCTCATGTACTTATCCAGTTTCCCCTTAAATGCATCAGTGCTATTCGGCTCAACTACTCCATGTGGTAGCCAGTTTCACATTCTAACCACTCTGTGGGTAAAGACGTTTCTACTGAATTCTTCATTGGATTTATTTGAGACTATCCTCTAGTTATGACCCCTAGTTTTGGATTCCCCACAAGCGGAAACATTTTCACTACGTCTAGCCTATCAAACCGTTTCGTAATTTTAAATGACCTGTATTAGGCCACCCCTTAGCCTTCTCTTTTCTAGAGAAAAAAAGAGAAGTCATACTCTGGAAAAATCCTTTTAAAGTGCTGAGTCGAGATTTACAATGTCACAAGTTTGACCCTACTTGCAGTATCAGCCTGGGATTTACAAATACCAAGGAACTAGCTAAATCCAACTTCAGCAGCATTGGGCACAGTAGCCTTTCCTTGTGACATTAGCTCCACAGAAATAATGAAGCTACTTGAACAGGACTCCCAAGAGGGATGGGTCTGTGGGCTTTTCTGATGGTTTGGTTGGTAAATGCAGCGTGTAACTATTGTTGTATAGAGCCTTGGTCAGACCCCTTCTGGAGTACTGCGTTCAGTTTTGGGTACCTCACCTCAGGAAGGATATATTTGCGCGTGTGTGTGTGTGTGTTGGGGGGGGTAACGGGTGCGCTGTGCAGATTCACCAGAATTATACCAGGATTTAAGAGGGTTAAATTATAAGGACAGGTTGCACAAACTTGGCTTGGACTCAAGCTGGCATGATAATCACAAACAGTAATGAAGATGGCTGCGGTGATGGCATGTAGCATTACAAAAACTTGGATTTGCACATTACATGACCCGAACATCATTAAAAGATTTCTCCTCCATTCCAACAGCAGAGAGAGGAACACGTGATGCATTCTACAGTCTTGGTGGTGGCCTGCATTAGGAGCCAAGGCCTAAACCTTAGTTCCTCAAAATAAAATTAGAAGTTTAGGTTAACACTTACTTAAATGATCATATAATAGATTAACATTAAAATTATTATGGTGCCCAGTTAGTTAACAGTTTGTCAAAAATGCAATATGATATTTGTCAACAATCTGTCATAAATGAAAACATTTAAAAGAGTCACAATGGCACCAGAGTGACTACTGAAGTAGTCTAGCTATGAGATACAAGAATCAAACATATCATACATCATTGTTTACATGCTTCTTGTATACAAAATGTCTCCAATGTATGGGTCTCCCAAACTTTCCCCAGCAAAGAAAACAGTCAGACAGGCAGGCTGCTCCCAGAGCTGTGTCACTGCTGCTCTGAGACACGACAAACAGACCCTCCACCCTGTGTAGTGGTGTTGGGCTTCTCCCATATCCCAGTAGCATGCTTGAGCATGGAGACTGTGTGTGAAGGAAGGTGCTCATGTCTGCCATTCTGATACATGTCTTGATGCACCACGTTACACGACGTGAAACAAATTTGGTTCATCAGAAGTTCTGCTTGCTAGTCGGTGACTGAAAAAGGAATTTTGCAGTGTTTTCTTTTTTTAAATGCTCACAAACAGAAATATATAAATGCCACAAATTTTGGAGCAGTTTATCTAAGATCACAAAGTGCCTTTTGATGGGTTAATTTCAATGACTGATTAACACTGGTTGTAGTTCTGCCCACACAAATGTATTTTCCTGTTGACTCAATCATGTGACCCGACAATCATAGAATGGTTACAGCACAGGAGGCCATTCGGCCCGTGCCAGCTCGCTGCAAGAGCAATTCCGTTAGTCCCACTCCCCCACCCTTTTCCCGTAGCCCTGCAAATTTTCTTCCTTCAGGTACTTATTCAATTCACTTTTGAATGCCACAATTGAATTTGCCTCCACCACCTTTTCAGGCAGTGAAATCAGATCCTAACCACTCGCTGCGTTAAAAGGTTTTTTCTTCTGTCGCCTTTGGTTCTTCTGCCAATCACCTTAAATCTGTGTCCTCTGGTTCTCGACCCTTCCGCCAATGGGAACAGTTTCTCTCGATCTACTCTGTCAGACCCCTCATGATTTTGACAAACTCCATGAAATATTTTATTTGAATATCGCATGTTTCATTGTATATTTGAATCCAATATTCTAAAATTATCAGCTTCAAAAAAAATAAAATAGGCGATAAGAGAGGGAGTTGATTGCAGTTCTTTTTTTGGTCCAAGTATTTCTTTACATTCCTGGTGTGGGTTATGTAACATAACATTACTTTATGAAACTGAAACGATACTAAAAAAACAAAAGTGGTCCAAGAGAATTAAAAACGGCTGGGATTTGCCAGATACAGAATTCTCACAAGTAGACAATTTATTTTTAAATTTTAGAAAACAGTGTAACAACAGGTAACTTTCTTGCTGAATGCATTTTTTATTTTTTTTTTACATACTTGTCTTGGAAGTACAACATGTGTCTACTTTACTTGTAAGCTGCAAAACCCTATCTTTGTTTAACACCCACCATTTCAATGCGAGATCCATAGTATCCACAAGACTATGTTAAATCCTATCGCTGTAACTTCCCTTCAGACCTACAACCCTCCAAGGATTCTGCTTTCCCCCAATTCTGGCCTCGTTCATCCACTCCCCCCCGCTGCTTCCTTCACGCCACCATTGGCGGCTGTGCCTTCAGCTGCCTAGGCCCTAAGCTTTGGAATTCCCTCCCTAAAGCTCAGTGTCTCCATCCCTCTCTCCTACTTTAAGATGCTCCTTAAAACCTACCTCTTTGACCAAGCTTGTCATCATCTGTCCTAATGTCTCCTTCTTTGGCTCGGTGTCAATGTGTGTCTGATAAGCGCCTTGGGATGTTTTAATATGTTAAAGGCACTATATAAATGCAAGTTGTTGTAGTAAACAGATTAGTGTAAAATAGGGTAACTGGGCAGAGACCTCGGAAAGGGCAGATTACAGAAAAGGTGCAGCTTCTAGGCAATAGGGGACAAGGGTCAGGAAAGATGATTATATAAATATCTAAAATCAGAATGAGAACAATTTTACATCGATCTATTATGTCACAACACTTAATGCATTAATATTGGGCCACACTGTGTTAGAGGATTACCTCCAGTGAATTCAATTGCAACAAAATATACACTTGGATTACATTTTTTTAAAGAATTGGCTACCACACTTATGGGGCTGATGATTTCTTTGGTTGCTATGTGTATAGCTAGCAAACAAATGCAGGAGGATTCCCTCTAGTCGTAATTTAATGCATTCCAAGTCAGCTGCATTTATAATATTGCTAAAAATACCAACCAGAGGAAATCTTCCCCATATCAGAGGCCACAGAACAGGAAATGGGAAAAAAAAGCCACTGTGCAGTTGAGTGTGTTCTGAGGTGTAGTTTAGCTGTATGTTTGGGGTAGATCTGTGCGAGATCCAATTTGCATCTAACCACACTCCACTAGACCCAAGTGCGCTCAATGGCGACAGATTGTCCGAAATGGATAGCGCTCCATTCCCCAACAAAAACATTCCTTGTCCTGATTGGTTCAAGATTCACCACAATAAACATTAAAAAAAATACAATGGTGACAACTGAGCATCAGGAGGACACATTCTCAGTTATCAGTGTAAGCATAAGCCCAACTGTCTATAAACATGCAAGGCAGTGTGATACACATCTACATTTAAAAGTGGAGATCTAGACAACGTCAAAACTATAAATATAGCATGGAAGTAATTCTAGATCAATTTGGGAATAGTTAAGAGAGTGGACACTGCCATGACCAACTCGTGAGCACGTGGTTCTATCTGTAACTGCTGGCATCAGAATAAGTAGCTGTAAATATACAAACACACTATATTAAAAAATGTACAAGTTTAATCACATACTGGGTTACACTCCCACTCCTCCAGCTCGCTACCCGTGTCAAGTTAAGAAATAATCATACTGCATTTTCAGTAAGAGTTGAATATGTAGCTCCGCTGATGTTTTAGTTGCACTGCCCAGTGTGGAGCAGAGCCCTAAACACTGCAGAAAGATCCCTGGTTCGATCACAGGGGGCTCCCACTCAAGAACCATCCCGCAGAACGTGTTTGCAGGGGAATGTCAGTGGAGGACAGGATCAGGTGGCCTGACAACACTGCCCATCTAGGGTCGCACATGAAGGGCGGGCTCTGGGCGAAGTAGGTGAAGAACGGCTGACACTCGTGGCATTGCACCCACCGAGAGTCACCAACTTCAAGAGCAGGGAAGGGTGGGGAAGCATTTAACAAGACACCAAAAAAAACCCAGCAGAAATCCCCATTTGCTTACCTCTTTAAGGGAAGGCTCTGAACTTAGAAAACCATCACATTCTGTGACTGACAGTAACTACCAGAAGCAGAAGGTGCCCCACTTCATGTCGCAAATGGCTATAATTAACCTCACAACCGGTCGGCTGGGAGTGGGGGGGGGGAACACTTTCACAGAAACCTCTATACTCGGCTTCTCAAACTCACGTTACTCAAGATGGACAAAAACCTGGGACTATGTGCAAGTCAGTAAACTCATAGTTGACATCCTAACAAAGCTTCAGCACTTCAGAACAGTCCGCCGAACCCCAAGATTAGCTTATTGGCAGAAGCACTGAATAAGTCAAATTTCCATTTTTGATTACAAGGAATTCCAGGACATTTTCTTGTGTTTTGTGGCTCATGTTCCACAAATCTGTTCATTTACAATTAGGGTCATTGGTTACTGGTGACTCAATAACCCAAATTACATTTTTAGATAGGCTTTTTTTACCCGAGATTTGGGAATCACATTCTGCAATTCCTGTGAGGACCTAAAATCAGTGGCCTTGATGACAGACCTTAGCAAGTTACATTAAACATGATGTTCCTCTAGCAATCACTGATGGCGTGGATTCCAGTTACACTCTAGTCAGTCAGCCTCTAACCATATGTTGATAGAAAATGTAAAAATAAACAAAACTGATAACAGGTCCCCCCCCTTTTAACCAGGATCAGAGGCATGAAGCAGTTGGGAGAAGTATGGTTGAGAACAGAAAAGCATCCACCTTCTTGAGCCTGGCTACTCCAAGCAAGCTGCTGTGATAGACTAGAGAATGATTAAGAGTACATTCACACTAAGTGTAGCATCAGTGTGAAGCAGTTTCACTTCACACTGATGCTGCAGTTATAATGTAACTACAGCCTGAATTGGAAGTCAGATTCCAACCCGATACCGGAATGAGATGCAGTGCAAATCCTGGGAGGAGGCAGCCTTCAACCATTTCAATCGCTCCAGATATACTTCAGGCCTTTATACCGGATACACACTCCGCATTTAAAGAACGAACGAACTTGCATTTATACAGCACCTTTCACAAATTCCAGATTCTCAAAGCACTTTACAGCCAATGAAGTACTTTTGAAGTGAAGTCACTGTTGTAATGTAGGAAATACAGCAGCCAATTTGCACAGCAAGCTCCCAAAAACAGCAATGAGATAATGGCTAGATTATCTGTTTTAATTATGTTGGTCGAGGGATACATTTTGGCCAGGACACCAGGGAGAACTTCCCTGCTCTTCTTCGAATAGTGTCATGAAATTTTTTACGTCAACCTGAGGGGGCAGACAAATACTAAATTTGTACCATTATTCTGGATCTAATGTATTCTATAACTGACCTTGAAGTGCTTAAAACTGTATGTGTGGCCAGATAAATTGCACACCTAGCATTTGGAGTGCACTCCACCCATCCAATCAAGGTCAGTTATAGAATAGATTAGATACACAGGGTAATGGTGCATTCACTCTACAGATTTAGTATTGGTGTGAAGCAGAATACTAAATACAATTAAGTGCAATTGCAGTGCTGGTACAGAGATCATCATCTCAGGGACTGTGGTAGCAGGGTTTCATCTGATGCTGAAAGATGGAGTCAAAGACTAACTTGGCCTCACCTGCTATGCATCTATGTCAGTCTTCGGTTGTCGATGACAAACATCAGTCACTGCAGTGGGCTGCAACCAAGGCCCAAAGTTGTGGCCACTTCCAAAATAGATAATGGGAGCTGTAAGCCAGGAGTAAATAGGTAAAGTAATTTGAACTGGTGACAAATTACAGGCAGGGCTCCTAGCCCCAGAATCTGACTCCTACTTCAGAATTTCTTGCACTCTGCTCCCACCAGCTTCCCCGTCACTCCCAACGATGCTACCACTGGTCTCGGTCCCATAACCTGGAGAACCTCAGCCCTCTGCTAGTTATGCCTGGCTGCTGGGGATGGGTAGTTGGTTGGCTGCAGACTAGTTTTTGGCTACTCAAGGTACCACTTCCAGTCCTCCAGGCCCTGCTCTGCTATTTCAGTCTCAAATGACTCCTCTCCATCATTAGCACTATAACTTAATGGTTCAGTGCCTGTCTCTGAACACTTTTTTTTTTTTAAACAAAATCTAAAAATTGCTGCTGATATACATTTTTTTTTCCCAAAAAAAAACATGTAAGCAGACCGCTTAGTAATGTGATACAGAAATTGGACAGATCTCCTGCAGATTCCACCTCTCTCGCCAGATATTCTGATTAAGGCCAGTATCTGTAGAAAGCCAAAAGTGTCACAGAATTTGCAAAATCTGGGTTATAGAACAGAGATTAACTAGAAATAAGGATAGAATTGGAATAGGTAATAAAAGGAAGAAAATATGGAAAATTGAACAGATATTTGAAGCTTTTTAATTTTACAATGATTTATTTTATAGTATATATGGTTCATAAAGCAAGAGACAAAAACTACTCTTTACTCGATTAGCTTCATAGTTTAAAATTAGAGTTTACTTTAGCATCCAGCAGTGCAGGCTGAACCTCAAAAATTAAAATTGTCAGCCCAAGACCAGGGGAATCCACAACAAGGGGGCATAATCTTCAAAATTAGAGCAAGGCCATTCGGGAATGAAATCAGGAAGCACTTTATCACACAAAGGGGAGTGGAAATCTGGAAGTCCCCCAAAAGATTGCGGATGCTGGGGGACCATTGGAGCTTTCAAGACTGATCAATAATTTTTTTGTTAGGTAAGGGTGTCAACAGATATGGAGCAAAGGCAGGTAAGTGGGGTTGAGGTACAGATCAGCCATGATCTAACTGAATGGTGAACCAGGCTCAAGGGGCTGAATGGCCCACTCCTATGTTCCAAGGAAACTAGAATTTACCTGGACTTGCTAGCAGCCTTTGGGTTAATAAAACAAATGAAATAACGTCAGGAACAGACAACAGAGAACCCCTCTTACTAAACAATAATGGATTCAACATTCAATCTGTGTATTATCAGACACACACACTTGCTCCAATCAGCAAACTACTGTCAGATTCAGGCAGGACAATCAGCAACACTCCATCTGATGGTCTTAAACTAACCTTTAAAAACGCATTAAGTTACGTGTCGACAAGTATTAGTTCAAAATAAATGCTGCGTTCTGAAGATATCATTTGAGTACAAAGTATTAAATAGATTAAGACTTAAATGGAACTTTGCTGTTAAATATACAATGCCCACCAATCCTAAAAATTACATACAGATCAACAACTTGTATTTATATAGCACCTTTAACATAGTAAAATGTCCCAAGGTGCTTCACAGGAGTATTAAGACAAAATTTGACACCGAACCACACAAGGAGAAATTAGGGCAGATACCAAAAGCTTGGTCAAAGAGGTAGGTTTTAAGGAGCGTCTTAAATGAGGAAAGAGAGGTAGAGGCGGAGAGGTTTAGGCAGGGAATTCCAGAGCTTAGGGCCTAGGCAACAGAAGGCACGGCCACCAATGGTTGAGCGATTATAATCAGGGACGCTCAAGAGGGCAGAATTAGAGCACAGATATCGCGGGGGGGGGTGGGGGGGGGGGAGATTGTGGGGCTGGAGGAGATTACAGAGATAGGGAGGGGCGAGGCCATGGAGAGATTTGAAAATAGGATGAGAATTTTGAAATCGATGCGTTGCTTAACCGGGCGCCAATGTAGGTCAGCGAGCACTGGGTTGATGGGTGAACGGGACTTGGTGCGAGTTAGGACACGGGCAGCAGAGTTTTGGATCATCTCAAGTTAACTGCACAATTAGAGATTCGAAGTGTTTCTAATGCAGAATAGACTAAATCATTTAATAATAAAACAGATGAATTGTGCAATACAGAGCAGGAGAGGCATTTTAAAGGTTGCTTTGGATAGCAGACCAGAAAAAGGTAAAAGACAAAATGACAAATAAAGATCAACCAGCACTTTGTTGGACAGCTGGCATTAAACGGAACCCTCCGGCATAACCTTTCGAGAAGCACAAACTGCTCTCTGCAGTACCATATTCATCCAGTTCGCATTGAAAGCCAAGAGCAATTCAATCTGGGCAGGTTTTCAACTCCACACAGGATGACGCCACTGCCGTTCACAAGCAAGAGAGGAATCAAATCGACAGCTACATTGCCCAGTCACTGCATTGTACAATTGAACGTTTCTCCTTCAGAAAGGCAGAAATCAGAAATTTCCCAAAAAGTTTTCAACATAATAAAATCCCAAAATATCTTGTAAATCTCATGGTTAACATTCTTTGTCATGACTCTGTCTTCAGCTCTGTTGTAAAGGATCACTAATTATCCTCAACTATTAATGCAAGTTCAAAGAGAGTGTCATTATCAGTCACTTAAAAATATGAATACAATTTTTTTGTTTCAGACTGAACTACGCACAGAGAAAGTCAATGATACAAATATGGGCTGGTATCCAACACAACATAAAATATCAATGTCATACAAATGTTAGTGTGATTGCAACTATACCCAGCAGATTAAAAAAATATATTTAAAGAGAATGTCAAAAGCTTTTTTTTTTTTAAAAAGCATCTTTAAAACAAATGAGATGGTGTAGTGTGGAAGCGGTACTTCTACACACCATTTCATTTGCTTTACATAGAATTACATAGAATTTACAGCACAGAAACAGGCCATTCAGTCCAACTGGTCTATGCGCCACATGAGCCTCCTCCTACCTTACTTTATCTCATCCCATTATCATTCTATTCCTTTTACCCTCATGTACTTATGTAGTTTCTCCTTAAATGCATCTATGCTATTCACCTTCACTACTTTAAGATTTATTTTTTTTAAACTACCTTCGACATTCTCTTTTTAAAAAATAGATGCACTTTTTTTTAAAAACACAGCGAGTGCCAATTTGCCACATCTAGGAAGTGACAGGAAGGAGGTACTAAAGTCAATGGCACAAACGAGCTCCATGGGGATCACTAACGATGGTCATTGATAGACAGTGCTTCTGCCATCACCTCATTCCAACTGTGTGGGGTTAATTCAGTTCCCTTTTATATTAGCATTCTCACCTCACTCCAGGATTCTATTCCCATGCCCTCTGCACATATTCTTCATATTGAATTTCTCGCTTTAAAAAAGTTTCCCCAGTAGAAGAAGTTAATGCTTTCCATATCACAGAAGCACATCTAATTTTCATATTATTGAAGGGGTATTCAGCTCAGACTCAACACAGCAACATAACGATTAATACACAGCAATATTCTCCTCAAACTGTGCATCCTCCTCCAATCCCCAACTTCAAAACTCTTCAGTAATCCAGCTGGTAATTTCCCCTCCAGATTTCTGCAAATATATCACATCATCCTGAGGAAAACAGGAAATGAAACTGCAAAGAATTCCTCAGATTTGGAGCACCTATAGCATTCTACAGTGTTCCTATCTTTCCTTCCCCAGCCAGTGCACGGGTGGGTTTGGTTTTAGAAAGAACTCGTTTCTACACAAGAGATCACCTAGAAACATTCAACAGACAAAATCTCCCATGAACAAACAAGAATGATTTGCAAGCCAATTCAAACAGGCGCCAGACTATATATGCAATGTTTAATTCAGTTTAATTTCAGAAACCAGATTTAAGTAAGAGCTCAAATGTAAACAGCATGTTATATTTTCTCTTAAATTCCCCTACAAAAAAGTATTGCAAAATATATGTATTTTTAATACAAACACCCGCAGTGAGCCAACCTCACAACTTTTCAAAAATAAACACACTCTGCTGGCTGTAACGTGCACATTTTCCTTCCCTTCGTGTAAAAAAAGGTTCCGAGCCATAGGGAGAGCCGGGATCAGCGCGACAGACGGAAAACAATGCTGGAATGATACCACTTTGGGTGCACAAACATGCCCACCAACACTGACTGAAGCCCTGAACTGGAAGTACACCCATTTCAAACTTGGTAGGCATCGCATTCATACCCAAACACACCGACAGGATCTTGTAATATATCTCTCTCATGGGAGGGGCGAGAGGGAAGAATAAAAACGACAATCGGGGAAAAAATATGTGTACAGATTCTTTTTAATATGTAAATAAAAACAGCTCCGTTTCTCCAACTGCATACCTGCTTCCTGCACAGAATTCCACTGCGCCGTTCCAGTTTACTCCCATTCCACAGGAGTCATTGCAATCCCAGCATAACCCTGATAGCAACATTGAAATTCTTAGCAAATTAGTTCTGCGTTTGGTGGGACTGGCCTGTGGCGAACACATCCGTAGCTGTCCAGTTAGCTCCATAGCCCTACTGATCGAAGGCTCGAACCTGATGCACACCCGCGAAAGGAAGCATGCTATACACTGACACTGCTAAACAAATTCTTCACAATATCTTCCCTTTAAGTCAACAACTGGGGATCGTTCTAGAAAATTAAAGCCCACGCTTGGCTGCAAACAGCTCCTCGCTTTTTTTTCCTCCCAAAAAGGTGCCGAATGCTACAGAGGCGAGCAGATTTTGGAAACTGCACGGCGAGAGGTTTATACACAGGGGCTGCGAGGAGGAGACTGAAATCGATTTATTTCCTTTTAATTAATGTTTTAATCGCATTTCACGAGGCAGATCTAAAAGATGGATTTAAAAAAAGAGCATACAAGCCAAAACAAGCCATTTCTGAAACCCATAATGCAAGATCTCTGATAAGCAAAATGTTCCATTTCCTCTCCCTCGATTTCCATAGTAACACTATAATGGAGCAAATATTAATTTGCAGCATTCCTGGTGATACATTAAAGGACGGAAACCCTGGAAGAGCAAAATAACAACATCCCTGAAAATAACATCCTCTAAATGTCTTCCCTGATCCATCATAACACAAAATATACAGAAGACAACATTTGAAATCCAGGAATACAAAACCTGAAGATTGCAAGCACACTCCAAAGATATCAGAGCCTCAAACTCTGCTCGAAAGTATCCAGTGCCCTCTTATTGTATTTAAAAAGAAAAGATTTTGAAAAACACAACAAAAACTTAACGAGCACTGACAAAAAACAAATTAAATGAAATGCAACCGAGGAACTATCCCTATTAATCAATATCAGCTCTTGATACAGGGAAAAAAACCAAAGAAAAAGTACATCAGGTCAACAGTTGCATCAAGCAGAAGGGGAGGAGGGGAGGGGGTGAAGAGAGAGAGAGAGAGAAAAAGCGAAATTGGAAAGATTCTTCCAACAGTGCGGATAGGAATCTCCTCCCTTTTTACACCCAGAAAGTGGTAATTTAACAAAAATACGACAGGGGGAAATGTGTAAAACAAAATAGGTTACGAAAAAAACCTGTAAAACATTGCAAAATGCACTCATCACATTCCTTATGAAAATGCATCATCCATTAGTTCCTCGGTTTAAAAAAAGTAGAAAATGTTTAGAAGTTGAGATTGGAGCGCCCAGCACAGTACAATAATGATCAAACAGCATTGTGGAAAGCTAGGAGATTCCATTAGCAGACACACACGCACACACAGAAAGGCTCCCCCGCTCATCGCTTAACAATGCAGCTACTTTGCCCCCATCAGCTGTAAAGAGAGAGGAGGAAAAAGAGAGAGAAAGAGGTTGAGAGAAAGGAAGAGGTGGAAAGACAGAGAGGGGAGAAGCAAAAACACACACAGCGGTTTTTAAAATGTGTGCCTTTTCTTCCGGCTGGGACAATGACTGACTGAATGAAGTGTCTGGCGCTGCAACTGCAGCCCCTGTGTGCAGTGTATCCGTGTGCGCCGCTGGTTACACTGTATTGCCCCGTGATACACTGTTGCACCGCGGTTACTCTGTCTCCCTGTGAATGACAGCTTACCTTCATGCCAATCTTCATCAGACTGACACCGCCGCCGCGCCGCCACGCGCTCACATCGATACATCCCCATGACGTCAACGCGCCCCGGCCTCGCCCCCTCCGGCCCGCCCCTTCGCTCCGATTGGCCGTCGCCTCGGTACCCGTCACGCGCGGGAAGGGAGCGCCGCGCGCTGATTGGAGGAGCTTCCTCTCGGCCCCGCCCCGCCCCGTCTGGCGAGGAGGAGAAAGAGCGAGTGTGGAGGGGATGGTGTAATTGTGTCATTTAGCCCACCCCCTGCTCCCACGCCGCGGCCGCGCGGGGCGACGCTTCAGTTCGCGTTAGGCCCGCCTCCTGACGTACAGGCTGTGATTGGACAGCAGCACTGTCACTCAGCCGTCGCTATAGCGTTTCCGTTCTAAGTAATTAATATTCATAATCTGGGAGTTTTTAAAGGGCAAGAACATTAGCAGCAGTCCCCAAGTGGTAAGTAAGTCAGAGAAGGGCGTAAAGTTGCACTGGGCGACCCAGCTATCCCTGACAGGGGAAATAAAATTTCATAACTGCAGCTCATTATATTTTTATTTGAAACATGATTAAACCCACCAACTGTTTCAGCTGTTCATTTTTTTTGCTTGATGAGCGTGCCAGAATCAAGTTATTGTGTTAATCCCTTTCATTCTCAGTATCTCCCCATTAAATTTCCATATGTCAAGCAATTTCTGGCTTGGAACTGAGCAACTGCCAACAAATACCATAAACAACCACCAGTCAGGTCAAATTTCTACTAGAACATGCAAACCCAAGAGGTTCTAAATCATGTAACTTTATCCATCTCAAAATATTGAGTTGGACAACACACTATTATAGGGGAATTTGGCACCCCTAAGGTTTCGTTGTCAAAGTTGAGGGATGATCTAACAGGGTGTTTGAAAGGGAATAAAGGGATTCGATAGGGTGGATACAGAGAAACTATTTCCTCTGATGGGAGAATCCAGTACAAGGGGGCACAATCTTACAATTAAAACTAGGCCATTTAGGAGTGAAATCAGGAACCATTTTTCATGCAAAGAGCGGTGGAAATTTGGATTTTGCTCCACCAAAAGGCTGTGGATGCTGGGCAAATAGAAATTTTCAAGCAAAAGTCGATAAAGAGTATCAAGAGATATGGAATAATGGCAGGTAAATGGAGTTGAGCTGCAGGTCAGCTACGATCTAACTGAATGTTGGAACAGGCACGAGAAGCTGAAAGGCCTACTCCTGTTCCAATGCTCCTTTCTTTTCTGTTATGTAAACACAGCACAATCACATAACTCGTGTCAAGAGAAGTCACTGAGCCATTTATGCATCACGTCACGTCGTATTCTCCATGGTGGTAGTATTCACCCTTCCTGTACAAAATATTGATGTTTTAAAGTACATATATATTTTTGGAAAACTGGGACTATTGTGGCCTCTTTCTATAGACACTTTAAAAGTATTGTCTTAAGTATCATCTATGTGATAGTCAATGAAGCCTAGGAATCGAGAATGGCCCTTTAAAAGGAAGAATGTCAAACTGTAAAATGTAACTAGTTTTTGCCTTCCATAATTACATTGAAATAACAATGGATTCCCGGTTATGAGATCAAAAGGCCTTTTCTTTCCATGCTTTCTTACAGTCTTACAAAAGAGCTGAATAAATATATGGTTAGGAACAGAATTGAAGTTTATAAGGATAAATAGAAATAATCAAGTGATTATTGTGGAACAGAGCTGCTGGGAGAATAGAAAATACCTGCCAAGGAAAGCAACCAGCTAATGGTGACTAATCTTCTCGAGTTTTATGTGATTACCTTCAGGGGGGGAGAGAAATTTAGCAGTGTTTTCCCTCAGGAAATTAACTAAATTTGATGGAGCCCATGACAGGTAAATTGTATGTGGTCTGTGGAAGGACAAGTTAATGGGTCAAACAGAACTTTCTCATTCCTTACTACTTACGTTCTTATGGAATGAAAGTTCAAGTCTCACTGTTGACTAGCATTTGTATTTGGCCAATCCTTGAGGCCAAGTTTCATTTGCTTTTGGTGGGAGCATGGACATAACAGTCCACGAGTGCCACCTGAAATAGCTACAACTAGCCTCCTGACAGGTCAGGAACGCAAAACAACAATAACATGCATTTATAATGCTTCTTTAATATAAAAAATATCCCTAGGTGCTGCACAAATGGAAATTGATAAGGAAAATGGATGCTGAGCCATTGAGTAAGAAATTAGGAGGTGTGACTGAAAGCCTGATGCTTTGGTAGTTTTTTCCAGTAGCAAACTGTAAAGTTGACCGAGAGGAAGATATTGATGACATATTAGGAGGAAAACGAACCCAAATCAAATAAGGAAAACTGACTTAAAACATGTATTTAGGAGGTGTTGTCACCCCATGTCCTCAAAATGCTTACAGCACTACAAATAAGTTAGGCATTATTTGCATAAGTGTGAAATAATAGCAGAGTAACAACCTTCAGTATGGTCTTCCTCATTCTTTGATTGGTGTTGAATCTCTGCATATCATAGTTGATTGCCCATGGGTGGGTGACAAAGATTATTCTTTAGTATGATTCTATTTTATTTTAACCTTACAACAACAACTTGCATTTATATTGTAAAACATCCCAAGGTGCTTCACGGGTGCTATCAAACAGAGACACATAAGGAGATATTAGGACAGATGGCGAGGTAGGTTTTAAGGAGCATCTCAAAGGAGTAGAGAGACCTTAGTTGAATACTGCTTCCTACTAGCCAATGACAGAGCACTCCCAACAATGATCATGCAGAGAACTGCTGGCTAGAAGAGGAGGGGTGGTGTTCATTAATCTTTGGAAGAGAGGAAATTGAGGGAAAGGACGAACTGATGAATAAAGTGAGCTATGTTTCAGTTGTGATAAACTCATGTAGCTGAAAAATTGGATCAAAAATTGGCCAGACAGAAACAGAGGATAATTATAATAGCAATATTAGCAAAATCATGAACCTTTATGCCTTATCCCCAATACTAAGGCTGTATTGTTAGGAAGAAATAAATGGTCTGTATGCAAAGGGTTCAGGAGCTCTTTCCAAATCTAATTTCAGATGAGCAGTTAAACTGAGGTAACAACAGAAAACGCTGGAAAAACTCAGCAGGCCAGGCAGCATCCGTGGAGAGAGAAACAGAGTTAACGTTTCAGGTCAAAGACCCTTCATCAAAACTCAGTTAAACTGAGGTCCTGTCTGTCTCTTCAAGTGGAAGTAAAAGATCCCATTGCCAGAGTAGGGAGTTTTCCCGGTGACCTGGCTTCCATTCTTCCCTTAACCAACACCACCAAAAACAATTGAGCCCATCATTCACCTCATTACTATTTATATCTTGCAGTACACAAATTGGCTGCCGTATTTATCTGCATAACAGCAGTGATTGCACTTCAAAAGTAATTCATTGGGTGTGAGGGACTTTGAACATGAGTATGCAGATTCTTCTTTCTTAATCCCAACCCAACCAGGCTTTTGTTCTGTAGGGTTTAACCAATATTACAAAGCTCTTGTTTGGTAGAACATAATTATATCCTGAATCTACCTTCTCCACTGTTCTTCTGCAGTTCAACAAAACTATTCCTTGAAATTCTTCCCCCAAAGTCATTTTGAGAATAATTTAATAACTGAAGGTAAAGGTACAGCCAAGGGGAATGGAAAGAGCTCTTGTTCACCTCCAATCTCAGAGCAATATATTATATTAAATATGGTATTCTTTCTGAGATCCTAAGGAATCCCAGGGACCAGATTAAACAGAATAAGTAAAGGGTAGAAAGCACTTTTGCTTTAATAGAAGGTAAAACAGCATAGATGTTGCTGTTCTCATTACCTGTCAAGACTGAATATGATGATGAGAGTGCACCAGAAACCTTGTATATGTCATATTCACTACTGATGTATAAAATGATGTTATATATGTGTTTCTTAAACCACAATAAAATTCCCAATTCAATTTTTTAAAAATGAGTAATATTTAAGGTTTGGATTAAGTACTAATTATATTACCAGGGATGAATTGTAGGGCTGTTAAAATTGACAACACTCATAAGTTATCTTGATGAGGTGGTTAAACACAATTTTTTTTCAGCTTGCTGATGAAATAGAGCTGTGGGAAAGCCAAGTAGAAAAAGCAGGTATTATTCTAAAAGGAATGCAAGCGGTTATGCACAAACAAAATGAGAATTAAGAGAAACCTTTTCCAATTATGGATATTAGCTTTATGGAGTAACGCACCTACTCATAACCGTGTTGATTCTTTCAAAAGTAAACATGAAATTTTCTGTAGTAGGAGAGCTTAAAGAAAGCTATCTTGACTACAAGACAAAACAGTGGTGAATGGGGTTGAGGAATTTGTCAAAAGAAATTAGACAATTTGGTATTTTATTTATTGCAACAATATTTAGGGCTGGATTTTCATTGACCCATGGAGGCGGGTTTGGAGGCGTGTGGGGGGGGTTAAAATTGCGAAAAGTGGCGGGCGGGCACAAGTCCGCCTCCATCCCGCCTCCACGCAATTTTGATGAAATCGTGTCTGCTGGTCCCACCTGCGTCCCACCTTTAAGAGACGGGATAGGCTGTTAAGGCCCTTAACAAGCACTAAATTGGCTCTATAATGCCATTTTGAAAGGCCTTTGTGATTTTAGCCCTTGTTCTATGTGAAGCACGCCTGTCTCTCTCTCTCTCTCTCTCCCAGATAGAGCTGCTGCTCATTTTGCATCCAGGTCCTCTCACAGCAAAGGCCAGGCAGTCTCTGACCTTCAATGCAGCATCAATGATGACATCATCAGAGGCGACTTTCAGACTGAAACCACTAATTGGTTCATGGGTTTCCACATGCTGGAACTCAATTGCCCAATTAGGTGAAAATTGCATCAATCTCCCACATCCAATTGCAGTTGGGTGGATAACACAAAATGCGGATGACACGACCCCAACCCGCCCCAGTATCAAAATCCAGCCCTTAGATTGTGGACATATAACAAAACCGTTTGGGGTAAAAATTCAGTTGGTTGCGCCTCCCGTTAGCGCCTTAAGAGGGCGCTAATGGGGCGCAAAGCCACTAACGCCCGGGCGCAGCGATGTTTGCGCCGCTCGGGAACTTAACTAGACATTTTGCGGCGGCGCTAAACTTTACCGCTGCGACCACCTGCGCGCGCAGATTGTGACGTCATTCCATGGTGCAACGCCCTTGTGGCGCCCCGGAGCGGAAATTGAGTGGCGCCCCCTGCCTTACCGCCTGGCGCATCCAACGACCGGAAGACTGGAACGCTATCAATCGCTGTGGGGCTGGGGGGGGGCGCTATTTAAAGGGGGCCTCTTCCTGTCTTTTTCTGTGGTTGACATTTTTGCACCACTCGTTCTGAGAGAGAGAGAGAGATTCGGAGAGAGAGAAAGAGAGACTTCTGCATTGAGTCAATGCTTTGTGAGGTAGTTTTGCCTACTGATCCTAACTTCGCTAGTACTTTGGTTGCTGTCCTTCATTACTTTGCTTGCAAAGAGACTATGGGGGCTGCACTGATTGGGGGCGTCGTCCTGCTCCAGCTGAATCGGAGGACACAGAGACGCAGAGAGAAAGTGGCAATGATGGCCAGACGGAGGAGGGCCAACAGGCGTATGTACAGGAGAGCTTACCCTCCCAGGGTATATCGTGAACAGCTCTCCTACATTCATATGTCTGAGGAGCTGTGTTTGCGAAGGCTGCGATTCAGCAAGGAGGTGGTCACTGAGCTCTGCCACCTGCTGCAGCCAGATCTGCAGCCTCAACTGAGGTCCAGGACGTCTCTGTCGGTGGCAGTGAAGGTCACAGTGGCTCTCAACTTATATGCTACTGGCTCATTTCAAGCTGCTGCTGGGGACCTCGCCAATATCTCCCAGTTCGCGGTGCATTGCTGCATCCGGCAGGTCACAAATGCCCTCTTTAAAAGGAGACGAGAGTTCATCTCTTTCCCCATGACCCCAGACAAGCAGCGTGACCGTGCTCTGGGCTTTGCGAGGATAGCGGGCTTCCCCATGGTGCAGGGCGCCATTGACTGCACGCATGTGGCTTTGCGTGCTCCACATGAGAATGCCGAGGAAGTCCGGAACAGAAAGGGGTTCCATTCCTTGAATGTTCAGTTGGTCTGTGACCACAGACAGCTGATACTCGCTGTCAATGCCCACTATCCTGGCAGCTGCCACGATGCTTTTATCCTGCGCCAGACTACTGTGGCAGAACTTTTCGAGGCACCGCATCAGCCAGTTGGTTGGCTTCTCGGGGACAAGGGGTATCCATTGAGCACCTGGCTGATGACACCGCTCCGTATGCCCAACACCCCTGCTGAGCTGCGGTACAATGAGAGCCATCAAGCTACCAGGAACATCATTGAGCGCACAATCGGCGTGCTGAAGCAACGGTTCCGCTGTCTCGACCATTCTGGAGGAGCCCTGCAGTACTCGCCTGAGCGAGTATCCAACTTCGTAGTTGTGTGCTGCATGTTGCATAACATGGCAATCGTCAGGACCCAGCCAATGTCACCAGGCCTTGGAGCACCACCAGAGGAGGAGGAGGAAGAGGAGGAAGAGGACGAGGAGGATGATCATCAGCAGCACCAAGGCGGAAGGGCGGCCCACAATGGTGAAACTGCAAGGGCCGTCTGTCAACGGCTAATAGCAAGCCGCTTCTAGGGCCCCTGCTGTGGAAATGGCTTCTGCCATTGCTACCAACATCAATGAACCCAGCACGCAACCCCTAAGCCGGCCAAGGCACCAATGATTCCAAACACCAAACATGTATATTTTGAATACAAAAACTTATTTATTTTACAAACTCTGTGTGTGTCATTTCCTCATGACAAACTCATAGAAATAAACACAAAAAAACAGTCAATAACATAACTGGTTCTCACAACCTGGAGATAATGTCCAAAACACTAAACAAAAGTTGGACCACGAACCTCGGCCTTTAATAAAAAAATGACCAGCATTTTGTCACACCTCCTACTTTTTGCCCTTCGAGGGTGATCTCCTTCTCTTGCGCACTTCCCCCCTTCTAACCCTACTGCTCCTCCGTAATGGGACCTCAGTGGCTGCAGCAAGGCTGGTGGAAGGCTGCTGATCGTCAGACCCTGACACTGCAGATGCCCCTGAAGGACGGCCTCGACCAGTTCTGGGCCTGGAGGGCCCGGCTGCAGACTGCACCAACTCTGCATGGGCGGCAGCAGTCTGTCCTACAGGCGGTGGCAAGTGCAGTGGAGAAGTGACAGTGTTGGCAGCAGGAATGCTGTCATCGTGAGAGAGGACAGCAACTCCCTGCTCGCCCGACACACTGGCACTCCCACGGGGCAGCACTTCAGCATCCGGAGCAATCTGCTGGAGAACAGATTGCTGGCCTGCTGCGGCGCGGTGAGAGCCCCGGGGACATGTGAACGAACCATCGAGGTTGGCAGCAGTCTGTGCTCACGTGGCTTCAATCTGAGTCTGCATGAGAGCAGTCAGAGATGGGATCACGGCAGCCAGTGACTGAATTGCAGCACTAAGCGTTAGTGTGGCATCCGCCTGTGCTACAGCGAAGTGCTCCACACTCCTTGCCAGTGACTCAATGCATTCGGGCACCCTTCCCACTGCACCCATGAGCTCAGTGTGCATGCCCACCACCTGGGTGTTCATTTCTGCGATCAGCCGCTCCTCCTCTGCGTCCATTGCAGTAGGAGTCTCTGGCATACTCTTCCTCTGGGGAGAAGGCCCCCGTTCTTCCCTACCCCCATGGCGTTGCTGCAGCCCGCTGGGTCCTGGAGCTTCACCCTCATCAGACCCTTCCCCCCTGCTCCCCTCCAGGGAAGGCGTGTTCCCAGTGTGGGCATGGGCTTCCTCGGGAGAGGGTGGCACTGATGCTCCGGCTTCCTCTTCCTCCTCGGCTGCAGCTTCACTCCCAGTGGCAGCTTCAGGGCCCGTCTCCTCAGCTGGTGAATCACCATCTGAAAGCAGGGAGGTACAAGAGTGGCTTTAGCGTGAGGACAGGGTGGCAGTAAGGGAGGAATAAGTGCAGCGAGTTAGCAAGTTGGATTGAAAGTGTCAAAGGCTGGTGTTGTGAGGCACAAGTGGAAGGACAGAGGACAAAAAGGTGATGACCTTACCATTGCTGTCCAGAACGGGGTCGGCGTCTCCAGTGGCGACGGGACCGATCACCCGGCTTGCCACAATCCTGTGGACGCGCTCCTCAATATCGCTGAGGGGTTGCAGCTGAGGCCGCCCTCCACCTGTCCGTTGCTGCTGTCTCCGATTATGCGCCAGCTTGGCCTGCAAGAAAAAGGACAGCATCTGAGTAAATATACAGCCATGGTCTTGCCTGATGTGCCTCCCATAGGTGAATAGCCCTTACTGTATACAGCCATGGTCTTGCCTGATGTGCCTCCCATAGGTGAATAGCCCTTACTGTATGCAAAGTGTGGAATGTGTGTGTGTGTTTCATGAAAGGGCCATAGGTGTTGGATGAGTGTTGTGCATTGGGGTTTTAAGACCCTCTGGCCATAGAATGAGGTTGAGATGGAGGGATGGAGAGGTATTGAGAAAAAGCCACTCACCCTGATGACCCGAGTGAGGTCGTTGAACTTTTTGCGGCATTGAACATGGGTCCTGGGCACCATGCTCCTGGAGGAGACGCTCTGAGCCACCTCCCTCCACACTCTTCTGTACTCGCGTGGCAAAGGCCTCCTGCCACTCTCAGGGAAGAGTATACATCTTCTGCGCTCCACCGCGCCAACCAGAGCATCCAAGGCCCGCTCGGTGAAGCGATGAGCTCGTTCTCTCACCCTCTCCATCCTTGCCAGCAAAATGGATTCACAGGTCTCTCCAGGCCGAGATTCAAGGCTGCAATGAGCAGGGTGTGGCTGGGGAGCAAGTTGGCCCCCCCCCCGCTTTAAGAACTGGCCGGCGCCAGTGTGTCTGTGTTCCCTTGCTAACTGGCAGCACCTGCGCTGCGATCGCGCGCTGAGTTAGCGCCTCACTGCTCGGCCTTTGCGCCTTAAGACAGGTGTGCAGCGCCTGATTTAGCGCTCCACTCACCTCCCGGGGCGGTAAAAGTGAAGTTTCCTGTCAGTGGCGATAATTAGCACCAGGCGCTAATATTTGCGTCCAGACGATATTTGCGCCCCAAATGGGGCGCGACCTAATTTTTCCCCCTTTGTATCTGAAGAAGCCCATTAGCAGAAAGTTACTGTAAGCTTTCTAAACATTTAAAATTTATATCAAGTATCAAAAAGAAATCTAAGGAAAGCCTCCCAGTATTTAAAAACTATTTTCTTCTTTACTACAATTAAAGATAAATGGGAGTTGTTATTTAATATTAAGAGTTTGATGGGTCAAGGCCATTTTCTTTCCACTGATTTTTATTTTCCAAGAAAGAAAGAACTTGCATTTATATAGCGCTTTTCACAACCTCAGGACATCCCAAAGTGGTTTACAGCCAATGAAATACTTTTGAAGTGTAGTCACTGTTGTAATGTAGGGCATGATGCAAGTCAAACTTGTCTGTGTTCCAGATGAAATGGGGCTTATTTGTGATATGGGTCTGGACAGGATACAAGAAAAAAACTGTGATAGATGGCTTCTGTCTCCCCTGCAGCCTCCAAGCATTCTTTCTATTTGATTGATATTACTCTAGTCATTGGTCCCAAGAACATTCCTCCCTATTTTCTCCTAAGCTTGACATATAAATAGAAAGAAAGCAATAAACAAATAAAGAAGGAACTTTCATTTATATGGCACCTTATCAGATCCTCATGATACCCAAAGCTGTTCAGAAACAATTAATTACTTTTGAAAGATGGCACCTCCAACAATGCAGCATTCCTTCAGTGCTACACTGAAAAGTCAGTCTAGATTATGTGTTCCAAGTTCTGAAGTGGGGCTTAGAATTCAGAGGTGAGTGCCACAAACTGAGTTAAGCTGACACAAAATATGCCATGTTGTATGCTCTTCCTCCTCCCTACATCCTTAATGCATTAAAATCAATACTCATCGGACCACCTCCTACTTCAACTCATTCCTTTCTAGGACATCAAAGCTGTGAAGCTCTGTCTTCCCATCTTCCTACAATTGGCTTTTAAGACTTTTAGAACTTTTGTGGGCTTTTAAATTCTGGGTTTGCTGCCACCGAATCACTGTTTGTTGATTTACCTCATCTTCTCACCTTGATGGGCTCCTTCACAATGGGGTTTGGCCATTGACCCAAGCTTCTAAATAAGAAAAGGATACAATCAAGATACAATCTGCAAAGGAGTACAGAAAAGGACCTTCCCTACTCCCATGTTAACTCCCTAACTCTACTGCCAAGCGTTCACATCCATCATAAGGATATCATGATTGCTAGTCCCTGAGTTTAAGTCTGTGATACACTCATTGCAGACAGTCATGAATATTCTAAAATTGTTCAGCTGCACAGTTTTGAGCTAATATAGTAAATTGGTTTAAATATTTGATTTCTATCAATGAGCTTTAATTTTATTTGATTTCAATTTTATTGTATTTAATTTGGTAAACCTTTGACCTGTTTCTGTGCTGTAAATTCTATGTAATTCTATGTAAATGGAGCCTATATTGCTTGCGCTAATTTATCAAAATTAAATATTAAAATATGACAATGGCATTTAGGAGGTTTGAGACATTCCTTAGTTTTACATAGAATCTACAGCACAGAAACAAGCCATTCGGCCCAGCTGGCCTATGCTGGGGTTTTTCTCCACATGAGCCTCCTTCCACTCGAATTACCTCTTCCCACCCTGCCCTTCACCCTCATATATGCATAAGCCTCCCCTTTTATGCTCTCTGCTTCAACCACTCCATGGGCTCAATTTTACCAGGCCCGAGGAGGTGGGTTTGGAGGCGTGTGAGTTGTCAAAATGGCAAAAAATGGCGGGTGGGTCCGATCCCGCCTCCATCCCGTCTCTGAGCAATTTTCCCACATTCATAGTTTCAGACCCCGTTTCCATCCTGCCTCCAAGAGGCAGGATAGGCCCTTAAGGCCCTTAACAACCACTTAATTGCCTCTATAATCCCATTTTGAGAGGCCTTTCTGATTTTAACACATTTCCCCCGTCCTGCATGTCTCCTCTGGAACACGCCAGTTAATCCTGGTGGCCTCACAAGTGGATTGCGCACTAACAGCTGCAGCTCCACCATTAAAAATGAGTTTTCACCAATGATCATTTGCAGGTGGCAGAACTTTGTTGTCTCAGGTCTGGGGGAACTTTTAGCAGGCCTACTCATTGTTGTGGAAGCTTGGAGCCTGACACGCATCTCCAGTGTGACCTCCTGGGAAACCCCTCTCCCCACCTTGACAGAGCGCTTCCTCAACTGAGGTATGTACCAGAAGAATGGGAACCATTTATTTCATTTCCTCCTGGACATCAGATTCGGACGAAGACCAGCCGCGGCAGCAGCAGAACCCTGAACAACATCAGCAGCAACAACAGGAGCGCCAAGCTGCTGCTCACCCACCTGAAGCTGCACAGGCCAGAAGGCGCCAGTGCGTGACCGCATAGCTGCCCGGGATGCAAGGGACGCACTCATGTTGGCCAGATTTGCTTAGCCTGCATAATCAAACACTTTTGCCTCGCACCTTCTTACCAGAGCATCGACAATAGACAAGAACCTGCGGATTCCTATCACTCTGACCACCATACTGACAATTGCAAGTCGCCCTAAGCCCTCAATGTGGAAGTCCCATTTGCGAAATGACACAGGCCACAACTTCAACAGTTTGCCATCAAATCTGTTTATCATAACAATTCAACGATGGCTTGTCAAAAATCAATACAACAGAACACCCGAGTGACTACCCTTGTGCTTTATCTTCCTCTTACGCGTGCTCCTACGTGGTGCTTCCCCTGTGGCTTCAGCAGATGTGGAGGCCCCTTGCTCACTTTCTTGCTGTTCCTGTCTCGACACCTTTGGCGGCCGTCCTCTGGGGTTGCGAACCTGTGAGGGCTCGGCAACAGTCTGCTGTTCCTGCGGCTGTGCAGGGGCTGAGACGCCCATCTCAGTTGGGTGAGGACTCTGGTGGGGCTCTGACCGAGGGCTTTGCAGTGGCATGGTCGTGTGAGCGCTTGGAGAGAAGCCCCCACTTTCTTGTTGTCTGCCACCAACATCCCTCTCATGGGTCAGCCCCACTTCAGAGCTAGCAAGTGGCTTGACAGCACCTTGCTGCACTTCAGGGGGGCCATGAGGACCTGTTTCTGCACTGGAAGTCCTACTCCAGAGGACTTCCATGAAGGTCTGGTTTCTATGCTCAATAGCTGACCATCGCTCCTCAAGAGATGTCAGTCTATTCTGAACAATGACCATGTTTTCAATACCCTGGCGACTAAGCTCCTCCATGGCCGTAGCCATCCTCTCCTCTACCGTAGCCATCCTCTCCTCTACGGTAGCCAGCCTTACCACGGAGGTAGCCATCCTTTCCACGGAGGTTGCCATCCTTTCCGTGGTGATGCGTTCATGCGCCAATGCCTCCACAAAGGGTCTGCTCATGTTCGCGATAGACTCCTCCATTCGCTCCACACTCGCAGCGACCCTGGAGACAAAACCTGCCAGAGACTCCTGCACCTGTTCCTGGAATTCCAGCACCGCTCTCCTTCTGGATGGACCCGGAGGCACAGGGTCGACATGCAGCTGAGTCGAGCTGGCAGAGTCCTGCGCCCTCCGACGAGGACTCTTCACTGCTGTCCCTGTCTCCACCATCTGCTGATGCTCACTTGTGATCTGTGATACACCTCGCGAAGGTCCCACCGAGGTGTGAGTGTCTGTGCTGGGTGCGCTGAATTCTGCTGACGCTGTGCCCTCAGAGGTTGCAGCTTCCTCTGAGGAGTCTTGAGGCTCAGGCTGGACAGTGGGGATGGGGGCTCTCGATGGTCCTGTGGGGGATAAAGCAAAGAGTTAGAGATGTGAGGTAAAGGTTGCATGCACATTGAATTGTGCAGGTGATCATAAGTCAATCTGTTAGAGCAAAAGAATCATTATCAGTCACTCATGCAATGTCAATGAGAGAGATGCAAAACTATTCTGTCACCAGTTTGCTGTGATGCGCCCGTCCGTCCGTCCCCACTTGCGAATCATCCTCCACTCCGGCGATCTCCATGGCCGCCTCCTCCGAAGTGGTGAGCTGGGCTATTGAGGGTGGCCCTCCTCCTGTCCTCGCTCTTTCCCTCTTATTGTGGGCTCTCTTTTTCTGCAATGAGAGACACAAGTGGAGTTTGAGTGAGAATGAAGGAGTGAGTGTAGAGAATACATAGCATAGATGCTTAGAAGGAGACAAAGGGCCCTCCCTGTGTGTTGTAAGTTGTTGTCATTGCATCACAGTGATAGGGAGTGTGAGGGCTGCATGGTCGAATAGTTAAGTGACTGTGACCATAGAGAGAGAGGGAATGGGTAAGGGTGCAGGGATGTAAGGGTTAAGTGGGATGTGGAGGAAGAGGTTGGCAAAGCAGAGTGCTGGTGATGAGAGTCGATGGGGGTCAGATTGAGGCTGATGGGAATGCCGTACTCACTTTTCCTGTGCGGAGAAGGTCATGAAACCTCTTCCTGCACTGCAGCCAGGTTCTGCTGCACATAGAAATTGCGATTACCTCTTGGGCCACTTGCAGCCACACAGCTTTAGTCTGCTGGGGAGGCTTTTTCCTCCCTGAGGAAGGGAAGAGCACCTCCTTATTTGCTCTTGCTCCCTCCACCAGAGCTTGGAGGGAGGCCTCATCGAATCTTGGAGCACACTTTGGTCTACTGGTGGACATAATTGCTGAAGGAAGTGCTCAGTACAATGGGCATAAAGTTTAAAGGCTGAAAAAGAAGCAAGGCTGCTTGCAGGCCTTAAATCCAGCAGCATTGATGACGTCATCGGAGGCGACACTCTGTATGGAAAGGTTCATTGGGCCAGGGGTTTCCACACGCTGGAAATCAAGTGTCCAATTAGAGCAAAATCACACTTTTGTCCCACTTCACATCGGAGTCGGGGTCCTGACACGACGACCACCTGACACTCCCCAGCCCGCCCCCATGGCAAAATCGAGCCCCATGTGTCAGTGAGTTCCACATTCTCACCATTCTTTGTGCAAAGAAATTCCACATCAAGTGCCTAATTAGGGCAAAATCGCACTTTTGTCACACTTCACATCGGAGTCGGGGTCCTGACACGACGACCACCTGACATGCCCCCAGCCCACCCCCAATGGCAAAATCGAGCCCCATGTGTCAGTGAGTTCCACATTCTCACCATTCTTTGTACAAAGAAATTCCACCTAAATTCTTTCTTGATCTGTTAGTGGCTACCGTATATTTATGCCCCCGTGTTCCGGACTCACCCACAAGTGGAAACAGTTTCTCCATATCCATCCTATTGAACCCCTACATAATTTTGAAGACCATCATCAGGTCTACTCTCAGTTTTCTCTTTTCCAGAGAGGATAGCCCCAGCCTGCTCAATCTTTCCCGATAGTGACATCCTCTCAGTTCTGGTAACATCCTTGTAAATCTTTTCTGCACTTTCTACAGTGCTTCAATATAATTTTTGATACCAGAACTGCACACAGTACTCCACGTGTGGTCTAACCAAGGTTCTATATAAATTTAACATTACCTCCCTGCTTTTGTATTCTATTCCTCTAGAAATGAGCCCCAGTACTGTGTTGCACTCTTTATGTGAGTTATGTATCTGTATTCCCAGATCTCTTTGTTCCTCTATCCAATTTAGTTTCTAGCCGTCCAAGGAACAAGTGGCCTCCTTATTCTTTCTAACAAAATGAACCACCTCATAATTCACTGTATTGAATTTCATTATCTGCCTACTCTGTTAGCTTGTTTATGTCTTCCTGTATTTTGGTACAGTCCTCCACATTATTCGCTATACCCCTCAAGTTGAAAGAAAATAAAGAAAGACTTGCGTTTATATAGCGCCTGTCGCGACCTCAGGACGTCCCAAAGCGCTTTACAGCCAATGAGGTATTTTTGAAGTGTAGTCACTGTTGGCATGGCAGCAGCCAATTTGCACATAGCAAGGTCCCACAAACAGCAACGTGATAATGACCAGGTAATCTGTTTTTTTTGTGATGTTGAGAGGGTAGACAGGGCCTTGCTTAATGTTTCATCTGAAAGGTGGCACCTCTGGCAGTGCAGCACTCCCTCAGTACTGCACTACATTAAGGTAAAATATATGAAAGTATTTAATTTTAAACAAAAACATTTTTGTCTTGTTAACTTTTCTCCCTTCCTCTCCTGAGGAGGCTGCCTCACCTTGGGGTATGACATGCGGGGGGGGGGGGGGGGGGGGGGGCGGGGGGGGTGGTGGTCATCACAACCGAGTTTGCTCCTGCCCTCACCCAGCATTCACAGGAGCCACTGGATGGTGATCAGCAGTGGGAATCATGTCTGATTTTTCTCCTCCCTAGTGCATGGCAACTGAAGCCAACTATAGCACCTCTGCTGTTGCCCTGACTAAGATCAGTTTGCTCAGCATGAAACCAAGGATTGAACTTGGTATCTTCACGGTCTTACTGGCTCAATATCACACTGGGCATTGCCTTCATCAACTGAGCACTATCATGATGAAATTTCTTACAAGGTGCATCTAAGCATTGTGTGCATTTGATCAGAGTTAGAGCATGGTGATATGCCAGACTGGTTGTGTAGTACATGCATGCGTTAACACATTTGCTTCAAATTGATTGCATGTTGGCTCAGTGGCCTGATTCTTTCCATCTTGGCCGCCACAGGAATAAAGCAAGCAGGCATGAATGGAGGATGCTAACCTCTGTTGACACACAGGTTTCAGCCATGAAGCATAGGGTGTAGAAGACAGTGATCGTACTGTCTCTGCAATGGATTTAGGTGAACAAAATATCTTCCAAACAAAAAGCAAAATACAACAGAAAATGTTTAAAGCTTATTTTAAAGCCAATAACAAAAAGATCCCATGGCACTATTTTGAAGAAGAGCAGGGAGCTCTCCCCGGTGTCCTAGCCAATATTTAAAAACCTTCAACCAACATCAGAAAAAAAAAATCTGGTCGTTATCTTTGTTGTTTGTGGGAGCTTGCTGTGCATAAATTGGCTGCCACATTTCCTACATTACAACAGTGACTACACTGCATCTTCTTCAAAATAGTGCCATGGGATCTTTTACCTCCGCCTGAGAGGGCAGACAGGGCCATGGTTTAACACCTCATCCGAAAGACAGCACCTCCGACAGTGCAGTGCTGCATTGGAGTGTCAGCCTAGATTTTGTACTCAAGTCCCTAGAGTGGGACTTGAACCCACAACTTTCTGACTCAGAAGCGAGAATGCTCCCACTGAGCCACGGCTGTATCATCTGCATTTTTCAATACCATACCTCCAATTTCTGAGTCCAAATCATTTATGCATATGGTGAGCAACAGTGGTCTCAACACAGATCTCTGCAGGGCACCACTTCCCACTTTCTGCCAGTCCGATAAACTCCCCTTAACTCCTACCCAATGTTTCTATTTGGTACCATTTTTCAACCCATTCTGCCATCTGGCCCTGACTCCACACGCCCTGACCTTTGGCATGAGTCTCTTATGTGGCACCTTCATTAGCTGTAAGGCGCTTTGGGATGTCCTGAGGTTGTAAAAAGCACTATATAAATGCAAGCTCCATCTTTCTTTCTCAATGTTAACTGCCGTATTAATATAAACTTGAGAAAATATAAAAAAGAGTAATAGATCATAGGATAGACTTTCCTCTCTGCACACCCAGTGTGCATCTGTCAGGCCCAACAGAGAACTCCCAGATGCCTCACTGTCCTGCCTCCAGCCCATATTCAGAACCGGATTAAGAATTTGAAGTGACAAAGATAAGAAAAAAAGATAGAAAGCCACTGATTTCTTCCTTGATTTCTGACTTTGATATCCTGGCTTCCCCCTGATGGCAGGAAGGCAAGGATGTACATGCAGCTATAATAGCCTTCTTGTTGACCTCATACAGAATACCTCAGGATCGTGAAAGGACAAGCCAGGTTAAACACGATCTTAGCAGCTAAACAATCCTAACCATGCTCCAGACCCCACCCTATTCAGGACCGACGTCACATGAGAACAGCGAGCCAATAGCTATGTGTAAAAATGAAACAATGCTGGACTAAGTTCCAAATCACATCACAAAGACAGAAACAAAACTTTTTATTCCCAAATTGGTGAAAATAATATTCATGTAAAAAGCAAAATAATACTAAAGCCTGCTGAGTATTCGAGCTGCAAGTCAGGGCACGGGAACATGTAGGTTCTTAGAAGCTTCCTGGTGTTGGGATGAAAGCGTAGGAGGTAGCTTTAGCACTTACATTATTACCCTGTAATGTTCCTGGTTCACACTGACATGCTATACTGAATAAAATATTATTGAGCCCACCTGAATTATTGCAGCCTGCTTATATTCATACAGATTGTGTCATCATTCATTTATTGCCTTACATTTCAGAAATGCAAACTAGTTCCAGCTGGCTTCCCTGAAGCTAACCCTTTGAGCAACTGCAGTATAAGTTATATCTGAAAGGCAGAGAGGGTGCCAGGGCAGTCGAGCACAATTCCAGAATATCTATCTATCCTCACAGCTCTATTACTGAATCCTGAATGGCTACCCTCAACACAGGACACCATCTTCCATTGTATCCTGTGGCATATTTGATCATCTCAGTCTCGACCAACATTAAAAAAATAGATCATCTGGTCATTTATCTCAGTGCTGTTTGTGGGACCTCACTGTGCCGCATTTCCCTACATTGCAACAGTGAGAACACTTCAAAAGTACTTGATAGGCTGTGATGCGCTTTTGGACGTCCTGAAGTTGTGATAGGTGCTATATAAATGCAAGAGGAAAATACTTGGCTGCGGCAAGGGGGGGAAGGGGGGGGGAGGCGGGGGCGCGGTGGGTGGGAAATGTCTAGTCATGATGTTCCAGTCAATGGCCCGAAAATTAGACCTAATACGCGAGAGTACGCACTGTGTACTCTCGCGTATTAGGTCTCCAATTGCCGGTTTCCTGCATGCACTGCCCATGCGCGGGAAACCGGCACTTCGTGAATTCAAAAGGGGGCGGTTCCTAAGTGAACCGCGTGCGCGCTACAAGCTGCGCGCACGCAGTGCACTTAGTGCTTTGAACGCGCAGGTAAGCATGGAAGATTTTACACATAAAGAAAGGAGGCGTAAGACCCTCTTTTAACAAGGTAAGTAGTTAATTAAGTATTATTTTAAATTTTTTTCAACAGGTTTATCTTTTTTAGAGACTTTAAAGAAAGGTAAGTTTATTTTTATAACTTTTAAAAACATTTTAAATTTTTTCAAAAATTTAATTTTTTGTTTAAAGTGGTTAATTTAATTAACTATACTTATTTTATTAATGTGATGGCTTTTTTTTTAAATTTAATTGAGGTTTAGCTGTTCTTTTGGGGGGTATAGTATTCATAGCTTTGACAGGTCTTCCTGTCAAAACTATGAATGAAAGATGGTGTGCTGCCATTGGCTCTAACTGAATCACGTGATCCCAGAGCTCGCACAAACTAATTGCGTCTCTGGGTCACGCAAGCACTGCACAGCTGCAGCCTTGAAACTAAAGTTCGTGTGGGCCCGGAGGAAAAAGGTAAGCGCGGAGTGAGATATCGCGGGGAAGCCTTACCCCCGCGTGAACACTCAGTGTTTAATTTCTGGGCCATTATGAAGTGTGGGACAGGCTCTGGTCTTTTCCTGCCCGTCAATTTCAGATGTTCTTCTTATGCTTATCTCTATAACCTCCAATCCTAAACCCAACCAGATATTTATTCAGCTCATCTTTCTTTCTGGATCCTTGATTACTGGCATCAGGATTAAGGAATGGGTGATGAAATGGGGGCTCAGCTTTAGCTTCTCAAAGACCATTGTGGATAAAAAGAGAAATAATCATTTATAATGATGTAGCTGTTCAACATATTCCCCCTTTTTACATATGGAAGTAAATTACATTCTTTTCAGACATTTATTTTTTAGAAATATTAATTCTAGCATCATCATCGTCAAGTAGGACGTCTCTCACTGTTAGGCCACTCTTTTAATGTCATTTCCTGTGCATCTTGGAGACTTTACAATGGATGGGGGGGGGGGATGTTGACTTCAAACCATTAAGAGAGCCAATATGGAGCCACCCACACATGGGAAACCATGCTAAAGGCTGGGAAGTTTGCATTTGTAGCCTGTAGCTGACATCTGGCTCTAGAGTGACCCTCTGCCCAGTGTCAAGTCCCACTCTTTGCTGTTTGTAATGGAGCTATTTTGGGAAATTCCTCATCGCTAATATTACTGGAGTGGAGAGAGATGCTACTTGAGAGCCTCCAGGAACCATGATCAAATTGGCATTTTTCTAAAAACCCATGACTATCTGATGAAATGCATTGACTCATACACAGAAAGAGTCAGTGCCTTGAGGGCAAATTTGCTGGCAGGGTAGAGGGATAGCCTACACAGTTATTAACTAGTGAATGTACATAATTCACAATGCATATATTATCTCTGACAAAATATCTATTATGTAAACACACTCTATTGATCTTACTCTTTCGAACCAAGACTCTCCTGATGCTGCACTTATGTGGGCTCTGTATTGGGGAGCAGGTTATCTCTACCTATACTACATAGTCACTGCTGTCCATGTGCTTGCTCTAGTTCATTAGGGGATTAATACATCCATGTTCCCAGCGTGTTTCTTGGGGAATGTTTCAGGATTTCCTGATGTAGGGGTATGCATCCAGCTTCTCTTGCTTGTGGAGAGACTTCCCACTTGGAAGATGTCCTGATCGCCAGTCTTCCTCTGACCCTCCCATGTGGGGAACTGTCTTGACCCCACTTGGCGCCTCCCACTCTAGATAGCTTGGCTGGCTTTGAGAACTTGCTGTGTACGGGGAATGGGTGACAGTCGCTGGGCTTAATATCCATCGTGAAGTGCTTAAATACACTCAAATACCAAACCGGCAAACCAAATTAAATTTTGTTTATTGCCAATGTTATTTACAAGCTGCAAAAGTAGTTCAGTAATCAAAGAGTTAATGCAGTTAGTTTATAAGTTTTTAAAGCACTGAGTGTATCAGGGCTGGAAGAACGTCTTTTGAAGTTACTGGTTCAGCACCAGTTGGAATTAAAGTAAAAGTCAGTCTTATTTTATCTCTGTCATTCAATCCCCCCACCTCAAGATTGGAACTGATATAGCTTGAGTTACTGCCAGGAAATGAGAGGGATTTTTTCTATATCACCCTAAGTGAGCAAATGGCCCACCTCGGCTCAGTCCGATTCTAGTGGTTGCATTGGATCCTTCAGACTCCTTTACCTGTATACAACTAATCATCTTCTAGCCAGGGACTTTATTCGTCCAATTCACCTTGCTGCGATTCCATCCTTGTGTTACTCCAGTATTGTTACCGTAAACAGTAATTTCATACTTAAAAGAAAAGTGAATTCAGGGCATCATGGTGATCCAGCAGAGTGTATTATGGACACAACTCACCCTTGTGGATTTCCACGTGGCAAGCCTCTGGTCTCAGCCTTGCCACCGGGAAAACGGCAAGTGGATATCAGTTCATTCCCCACGGGGAAGGAGGTGAATTCTTTTTTCATGTTTTCCTGTCAATTGTTTCTCCTCCAGTTCTGTTTCAGCTCCACACGTGCTGGCAGACTGCGAGTATCTCAGCTAAGCGGCCATTCTTTGCATGTGAGCGCAGACAGTGAGTGTCGGCAGTTGTCTATTCAACTACTGGGGCCCTCTCTTTCGAGCCCAATCCTTTCCTCATCTGACTTTTCAGCAGAGCTCACTGGATAGTGATGGGAGCAGAAATCCTGGTTAATTTTCTCCCCTCTCTAACCCTGCTGAGAATAATTGTAGTTCCTCTACCACTACCTAAGCTCAACTCTGCTAACTGAGCATAAACCAGAGACAGAAGAAAATGATTCTATTTCCTCCAACTTTCTCCCTTCAGGCGCTGACTTGTGTGGGCTACAGCTCCATGAGAGCCGGGAATCCTCCTGTCCCTTGTCCAAGTGCCCACTCTTCATGGGTGAGCCTAGATATAGAGTGCTGCTAGGCTATTCAACAACAAAGGCATCACAGCTGAGGCCAACCCTGTCCTCACTTAACATCCAAACAGGCTCACTTTTCACCGGTGGGGGAATTCATTAGGTAGCAATTAGGACCAGAAACTGTGGCTGATTGTTCCCTACCCTGTCCAAGGGGCCCTAAAGCTAGTTACTAGCTCCACCAGATCAACTAACTCAACACAGACTGGGAATCGAACCTGGAATTTCCTGGCTCCGTTCCATACTAGGTGGTGCATTTACCAATTTGGGTGATCATGGGAAACCTCTTGACTGTTTATTGAAAAAATGTTTAGCAAATCTTTTTTTGTTTGTTTGCCAAACACTCAGATACGATTCATAATAAAACACTCAGAACCATTGAAGTTAACAGCACAGAGGGGATTCAGCTCTTTGTCTCTGTGCAGGCTCTTTACTACATTAATCCAAAACTAATCCCACTGCCCTGCTCTCTCCCCATCGTCCTGTATCTCCCTCTGCTTTATATATTTATTCAACTTTCCCCTTAAAAGATGCAATGGTCTCTTTTATTAGGAATGGTCTCTGCCTCAACTATTGCCTGTGGCAAAGCATTCCATGCACTAACAGTTCTTTGCCTAAATAATTTCTCCTAACCTCTCCTCACTCTTTTAGTGACAATTTGAAATCAACGAGCCCCCTCCCCACCCCATCACTGACTTATTTTAAATAATATTTACTCAGGAGTTTAAAATACAGTATTTTCTGGTTCTAAATATAAACACTCTTTTCAGTAAAGTATTTAAGACAATACAATCTTGTCCAGGTGATGCAAAGTTATTTTGCAATAAAAAAAAAGAATTATCCAATAATTTAAAATAAGCAATGTAAACAATACAGCAAAGTGGGGAATTAGTGGCAAAAAGTTGAAGTATCAGAAAATCTGAATTCAGGAATTTTGAATTAAGAGTAGATTGCATACTGCAGACATCACTGCAGCAGAATAAACAAGAGGAAATATGGTTGCCAGTCAATATTAATAGCACAATTAAGAATATATTTGTTCTAATTTTCTTTACATGATCCCCTGTTATGAAGGTAGTGCAGTTGGGCAATCCTGCCACAGGAGTCATTTTCTACCTCAATCTACGTTAGCCTGGACAGTGAGGCTGCGGATTTGCCGGCGCTCAGAGGTCGGGTTTGGAGGCGGGTCAGAGGTTAAAATCGTTTTGATTGACAGCGGGTTCCGAACCCGCCGTCATCCCGCCTTCACACAACCTTCCCAAGTGTCGGGTCCCCGACTTGCGAATGGACCCGACACCGAGAAACGGATTAAAGGCAATTAACTGCCTATTATCAGGTACTTGTGAGCAATTTTCAGAGTCTTTTTTGATTTTCCAGCTTCTGGGTCGGGTTTTACGACGTCCGGACAACACTCACCTCCTCAGCAATTTGCAGCCAAGCGGCCTTGGTTTGCTGAGGAGGCCTCCTCCTTCCGTTTCCAGGGAAGAGGACCTCCTGACGTCCTCTAACTCCCTCCACAAGAACATGGAGGGAGCCCTCATTGAACCTGGATGCAGCCTTAATTTTTGCCGCTGCCATTCCTGCAGCAGCCAGCACTTATGACAGAAAAAAGCTGATGATTCTGCAAAAGGGACATGGCCCCTTTAAATCTTTACTGAAACAATGCGTCATCAGACACGAGCATCTGACACTCTGCAAGCAATTGCCTGGAGGGACCCGCACGTCGGCCGTAATGAGGCCAATCAACGTAAAATCTCATCTGCGGGGTAACGGCAACTGGGAGCGGGTCGGGAAGACGCTGACCAGCAGGCCCGCCGTCAACCACCCTCCTCAATCAATATCTCGGCCTGAGTGTCTGTATTTTATTTGATCCAACCTTGTCCTCATTTGATATCCACACACGTACTTTTCAGCATAGGTCTTTGGATAGCAATCCGACGGAGCTTGCTGGATAAATAATGACCAGATTATTTGGTCATTTATCTCACTGATGTTTGTGGGACCTTGCCGCTTTTCCCTAGATTATAACAGTGACTACACTTAAAAATTAGTTCATTGTGTGTGAAACACTTTGGGACATCCTGAGGGTGTGAAAGGTGCTACATAAATGCATGTTTCTTTCTTTCTTTATGTCACAAAATTCCTTTCTGCACAAGTCTTGACCAAAGTTCAGAAATGGAAGACTTAAAACTGGTGATAATATTAACTGAAGTCCTCAATTAAAAACTTTGGGACGAAACATATTGGCTCAGAATTTGCTGGAGAGTTTGTTAGATTTTTTTCTCACCCTTCAGCTCGAAATTTCTTTGCGCCACAAACTGCTGGAAGTGCGAGCTGATAATGCGGCAAGGTCAACGGGGCATCTGGGACCTTGGTGAACGATGGGACCAACAGTCAAACTTCTTAACCAACGAGATTATAGGATTACGAAAGAAACAGAGGTACGAAAGAGAAGGAAATGAGGTGAATTAGAGTCAAATTAGGTACAGAAATAGAAATAAAGAGAGGGCAAGAAAGATTGGATTAAGAGAGAGCATAAAAAGAGACAGAAAGGAAAAGTAAGAACTTTTTTTTTAATTTAAAAAAACTCTAGGAACAATTTACTACCTGGAGGAATGAGACACCACAGTTTCAATTGTTCTTTTTCTGGGCCGAAGAAATTAAGTGGTATTGCAGGAACATAAATCTCATCATTAAAAGAGTCCTTACACCGTTGAGTACCAACCCTAACTTTCCGAGTTTAATTCGTTTTAACAGCACAAATGCAGCAATTTCTCAAAACTCATGGGGAGTTTGACGGCGAGATTCCATTTTTAAGAGTCTAATGGCGGAGTGGAACAAACTGTCCAGCAATTTGTGGCGATTCGCCACTCACGGGGTATATTTTCCTCACCACAAATAGCTGGTCATTTTACACACTAATAACAGCATGTATATTAAACTCGTCATTATTTATCCCAGCAAATTCTGGCCCAATATGATTCCTGGATTCGGTAGAGTCTGTAGCTGTAATAGGGCAAGTTCACTTTACCTGTCTGGCAGAAACACTGCAAGGCTTTTACATTCCAAGTTCCAGTTGGGTACCGATAACATGGGTTCAACGATTGGGGAAAAAATTACTCTGTCCTGTGCAGATTACAACAAGTTAACCCAACCTGATATTAGATGCCTGTCATTTAGTGGAGATTTGCAGCAGACCAGGTGTGGCGGCTTTGTTACAACCTGTCGAAGAGTTGATACTTGAAATTTACTGCCAAGTTCCTCCAGGAATTTGAGGGAGTTTGGTTGACTTTGAGCCACTGAACATAGTCGCACCTGGCAGCATGGTGGCTTAGTTTAGACATAGTCCTGAGACGGATGGTGGGGATATTGTTGGCTCGTCCATATATGCCAGCCTAGAAAATCAACAAAAGATAATCAATAGCTTAAAAAAACCTGGCACAGCAATCAAAAAAGCTGAAACTCTAGTTACAGCCTATTACATAAATGAAGACAAAGAGTAAGTACAGTGGGATGAGACACTGTCATAACTTACCTACAGATATATTCAGCAATCTATCACTTTTATTGTAGTGGCAAGAGCTAAAGTACTGAAAGCACAGCATGTTGCAGTGGTGGATTTGGAATACACTGAAGAGGGGGGGTGAGTGAAGGTATGAGATTTTATTTTAGCAGGGTCTGAGGATCCTTACCTCTAAAAGTTTTAATTTTTGACCTTTTATTTGGTGGATTTTTCAGCACTTTGAAACCCAGTGTAATTCTGCCTTTTAAACCAAAAATGATTTCTCCTCAAAAGGTTATAACTATTTTAAATATGAAAATAGAAGTAATTGTGGGGAATTCAATACCACTTTACAGTGGCAATTCCTTTCAATGGGAAGCTAATCCCAGATATTTCATGCTAATTTGTGAGTTGAATTCTTTTATGAAAGACACCTATAATAATCCCAACTGACAGGGCAAAACTGGCTTACTATTACCTCTGTCCCTGTCCCTGAGCCCACGACAGCCCAGAGGCTGGCAGGGGATAGCAGGATTGAAGGTAGGTTGATTCAACTATTAAACTTATTTTTAAACAGTTTTAGGAAGGATAAGTGTGAGTCAATATCATTGAAGCAAAACCATAGAAATAAGTTCTGATCAATACCCAAACACTAACCTGCCCTTCCTCCTTTAGATTCTGATCAACTTGCTGGGTATTGTAAACATTTTGTTTAAAACCTTAAAATATGAGTCTAGAACCGTTGGCAGTAACAGCAGACAAGCATTTGTTCCATTGGTCTGAAGTCCCTCTGCTATCTTGGAGTCTATTTAGAACAGATACCCATTGAAAATAACAGATCGTAATAAACAAAAAACAGTCATTTTTAACCTCCATTGTTATTTTCAATTGCTAGTCCAGTAACATAACCCTACTGTAACCTGAAAACAGCTTTCAAAGTTACGGAACATAATCGGCCACTACAACTCACCTACAAACAGGCCAATGATCTGTATCATACAACACTGTTAGACACTGTAGTATACTGTTAAATATAATACTCAGTGAATTAAAAAAAAATGAAGTCAACTCATCACCACTCAAATTTCACTACTTATTTTTAAACTCTAATAATATTGAAAGAGCAATGACAGGAATGCTCAAAGAAACCAATTAATGTATTTGCACCAAAATAAATGTATCTAAAAAAAATGACTGTAAGCAGTCTTGAAGAAAATAAAGCTTCACATAACAAATTCCTTTGAGGAAAATGAAATTTTTTTAAAGGCAGCATTTTATCAACTTATTTACGATATGTAACTTATTTGGGGACAAGAACTAAATAAACATACCTACAACTCTCAGAAGCCATCAACTCATCTTAAAACCTTTCTGTTGCAAGTTAATGTGTACCCAACAGTGCAGGAATGTAAAATTTGACTGATTGATTGATTACTTCTTACAATTTTCAGTTGTATCCTCTAATTTTACTGTTACTGACAAGAGCCAATCCTATTCTCCAACTGATGGATAGGCTGGAGGAGGTAGAGGATAGGCTGGAGGAGGTAGATGTTCTGAGGGAAGATGTTTTAGCAATTTTGAAGAACCTGAGGGTCGATAAGTCCCCTGGGCCAGATGGGATATATCCTAGGATTCTTTGGGAGGCAAGGGAGGAGATTGCAGAGCCTTTGGCTTTGATCTTTGGGTCCTCACTGTCCACGGGGATGGTGCCAGAGGACTGGAGAGTGGCGAATGTTGTTCCTCTCTTCAAGAAAGGAAATAGGAATGACCCTGGTAATTATAGGCCAGTTAGTCTTACTTCGGTGGTTGGTAAGATAATGGAAAAGGTCCTGAGAGATAGGATTTATGACCATTTGGAAAGATGCAACTTAATCCGGGATAGTCAACACGGATTCGTGAAGGGTAAGTCTTGCCTAACAAATTTGATTGAATTCTTTGAGGAGGTAACTAAGTGTGTAGATGAAGGTAGAGCAGTTGATGTCGTATACATGGATTTTAGTAAGGCGTTTGATAAGGTTCCCCATGGTCGGCTCATGAAGAAAGTAAGGAGTTGTGGGATAGAGGGAAATGTGGCCGATTGGATAAGTAACTGGCTATCTCATAGAAGGCAGAGGGTGGTGGTGGATGGAAAATTTTCGGACTGGAGACCAGTTACCAGCGGTGTGCCACAGGGGTCGGTGCTGGGTCCTCTGATGTTTGTGATTTTTATCAATGACTTGGAGGAGAGGACTGAAGGGTGGATCAGTAAATTTGCTGATGACACCAAGATTGGTGGAGTAGTGGATGAGGTGGAGGGCTGTTGTAGGCTGCAAAGAGACATTGATAGGATGCAGAGCTGGGCCGAAAAATGGCAGATGGAATTTAACCCTGATAAGTGCGAGGTGATTCATTTTGGTAGGGCAAATTTGAATAAGGATTACAGGGTCAACGGCAGGGTTCTGAGGAACGTGGAGGAACAGAGGGATCTGGGGGTTCATATCCACAGATCTCTGAAGGTTGCCACTCAAGTGGATAGAGCAGTAAAGAAGGCCTATAGTGTGTTAGCGTTTATTAACAAGGGGTTTGAGTTTAAGAACCGTGAGGTTATGCTGCAACTGTACAGGACCTTGGTGAGACCACATTTGGAATATTGTGTGCAGTTCTGGTCACCTCACTATAGGAAGGACGTGGAAACATTGGAAAGAGTGCAAAGGAGATTTACCAGGATGCTGCCTGGTTTGGGGGGGAGGTCTTATGAGGAAAGATTGAGGGAGCTAGGGCTTTTCTCTTTAGAGCGGAGGAGGATGAGAGGCGACTTAATAGAGGTTTATAAGATGATGAGGGGGATAGATAGAGTGGATGTTCAGAGACTATTTCCTCGGGTGGATGTAGCTGTTACAAGGGGGCATAACTATAAGGTGCATGGGGGGAGATATAGAAGGGATGTCCGAGGTAGATTCTTTACTCAGAGAGTGGTTGGGGTGTGGAATGGACTGCCTGCTGTGATAGTGGAGTCGGACACTTTAGGAACTTTCAAGCGGTTATTGGATAAGCACATGGAGCACACCAGAATGATAGGGAGTGGGATAGCTTGATCTTGGTTTCGGACAATGCTCGGCACAACATCGAGGGCCGAAGGGCCTGTACTGTGCTGTACTGTTCTATGTTCTATGATCTTATTGGCCAATGCCGACAATTTTAAATCTCACTGAAAAGAGCTCATTTTTCTTGTGAAACACAAACAAGCTGACATATGGGTTGAAACGCTAACTGTCAGCTTAAAGTGCTAATGGTTGGCGTATATATTCTTCTGATCTACTTGCTGTCATTCAAACCCAGAACTGTGACCATGGCATTTGTTGTTTACACGTACAGAGTCATGAGGTTAAGATTTCATTCCTATTTCCTAGTTCTGCACCTCCCATGATTTCAATGAGTAGCTAAAGAACAGAGAGAGCTATCCTTTATTTATGTTGGTGGATGACTAATCCCAGAATCTGCAGTACAGTTGACACAAGGTAACTGAAACTGCTGGGTGACCTGGACAATTTCCTGCCAGTAGGTTAAATCAATAATGGATCTGAACCAGAATACATGTAGGATCATTTGGACATTATTGTTGACACAATTGTCCCTCCATGATAAAGATCAGAATCCAGCTATCAAAAATAAGTGCTACACTACAGCTAGATACAGCTCCCTAGGCAACACTGCAGTGTACTACACTAGACATGCCCACTCTGGTTAGTCTCAGCACTCCTTAAATGATAAATGGTCTTTTAAGATGTCAGCCAATACTCAGTGGTAGCAGTCTTGCCTCTGAGTCAGAAGGTTGTGACTCTAGAGACCTGAGCGCATAATCCAGGCTGACACTCCAGTGCAGTAATGAGGGAACGCTGCACTATCGGAGGTTCTATTTTTCAGATGAGACGTTAAACCGAGGCCCCGTCTGCCCTCTCAGGTGGACATAAAATATCCCATGCCACTATTTTGAAGAAGAGCAGGAGAGTTCTCCCCAGTGTCCTTGCCAATATTTATCCCCCAACCAACATCACTAAAACAGATTTTCTGGTCATTATCACATTGCTGTTTTTGGGACCTTGCTGTGCGCAAATTGGCTGCCGTATTTCCAACAGTGACTACACTTCAAAAGTACTTAATTGGTTGTAAAGCACTTTGGGACCTCCTGCGATTGTGAAAGGTGCTATGTATAAATGCAAGTCTTTTTTTTTCTTTTCTTAAAGTTTTCAAACTGCATATATAATCCAGGATAACTTCAGTTACGAACCATGTATGATGGTACAGCAAGTCGGAGTTATGCAGTAACAGGATGCAAGTTTGCCAGCCCTCCCCCAAACTCCACTGAGTTCCTGAAGGTGGTCATGCAGCTCTGGAAAAGCTCCTGGCATAGCCACGCACTTACCCAAAGGAATGAAAGGAGGGAGTTACCCTTAGGTCACTCACGCACACGTTTCACGGCCAGTTCGTAGTGGAACCAAGAGAAGCATAGGAGCATGTTGCCCACTTGCTCTCATAAACCAAAATTCTCCTTCATCAGCTCTGAAGATCCAGTGACTCAACAGCATTTCAAACACAAATAAATTCCAATCACTGGTATTACACAGCAGGAGCAGGTATAAAATTACGAGTCCTATAGCCAAATAACTACACAATGGTAAAATCATTCTGCAAACATATTTTTCTATTATTTTTGTATATTTTTAGGGACCAGCAATACAAGAAGATCCTCTGACAGCCATTTTATATCAGCACCTATTATACATCCCATAATAGCAGTAATTTTTACCCATGCTCCTTAACTTAGGTGAAATCACTCCATAAGGCGTGTAGCTTTATGCGAAGGGGCATTGGTAAGAATTAGCACCATTTTGATTTGCACATCAAGTGCTCCTTATCATCCAAGAAGTTATCTGAAAGAGCAGTTTCGGCAATGCCGAGGAGTGTAATTAAAATTCTGTAGAAAGAGGCTAATTCTGCAGAACAACCTAAAGACTTACCTGGTGTGATACTGTGCCATATAGGCCAGAAGGTCCCAGGTTCAATTCCTGGTCTCTACTGAGTTAGCTGATCACAGCCAGGGAAGTGGGATATTGCAGTTGGCCTCAGTGCCTCTGAGCCGGGGAGAGAAAAAAATAAGCCAGGGTTCCTGTTTCTGGTCGTTAATCCAGCCAACTTCGGCTGGGTGAGAGTGAGGCCTCAGAGGCTGTTCGCGTGCCTGTGGAATGGGATTGCCAACTTTTATTGAGTTGAAACTTGGACTGAGAGGAGTGTCACGGTGTGCCTTTGGAAACTAATGGCTTAAAAATTACAATAAGGCAAATTAATTCAAATATTGTGTGGTCAGGCATTCAACTGCCTGGTTGCCAGCTCTTTAAAGAAAGAACTTGCATTTATATAGCGCCTAAAGGACCTCAGGACGTCCTAAAGTGCTTTACAGCCAATAACGTACTTTTGAAGTGTAGGAAATGTGGCAGACAATTTGTGCACGGAAAGGTCTTACAAACAGCAAAGAGATAATGACCAGATAACCTGTTTTAGTGATGCAGGTTGAGAGATAGAATCATAGAATCAGAGAAGATAGGAGCAGGAGTAGGCCATTCGGCCCCTCTAGCCTGCTCCGCCATTCAATGCGATCATGGCTGATCATCCAAATTCAGTACCCTGTCCCTGCTTTCTCCCCATATCCCTTGATCCCTTTAGCCTTAAGAAATATATCCAACTCCTTCTTGAATCTATTTAATGAATTGGCCTCTACTGCCTTCTGTGGCAGAGAATTCCACAGGTTCACCACTCTCTGGGTGAAGAAATTCCTCCTCATTTCTGTCCTAAATGGCTTACCCCTTATCCTTAGACTGTGACCCCTGGTTCTGGACTCCCCGACCATCGGGAACATCCTTCCTGCATCTAGTTTGTCCTGTCCTGTCAGAATTTTATAAGTTTCAATGAGATCCCCTCTCATTCTTCTAAACTCCAACGAGTATAAGCCCAATCGACCCAATCTCTCTTCATACGTCATTCCTGCCATCCCAGGTATCAGCCTTGTGAATCTTCGCTGAACTCCTTCCATGGCAAGAACATCCTTTCTCAGATAAGGCGACCAAAACTGCACACAGTACTCAAGGTGTGGTCTCACCAAGGCCCTGTACAACTGCAGCAAGACATCCTTGTTCCTGTACTCAAACCCTCTCGCTATGAAGGCCAACATATCATTTGCCTTCTTAACCGCCTGCTGCACCTGCATGCTTACCTTCAGCGACTGGTGCGCAAGGACACCCAGGTCTCGTTGCACTTCCCCTTCTCCCAATCTATTGCCATTCAGATAATAATCTGCCTTTCTGTTTTTGACACCAAAGTGGATAACCTCGCATTTATCCACGTTATATTGCATCTGCCACGCTTCTGCCCAATCACCCAACCTGTCCAAATCATCCTGGAGTTTCTCGGCATCCTCCTCGCAGCACACACGCCCACCCAGTTTTGTGTCATCTGCAAACTTGGAGATATTACATCTAGTTCCCTTGTCTAGATCATTAATATATATTGTGAATAGCTGGGGTCCAAGGACCGATCCCTGCGGTACCCCACTAGTCACTGCCTGCCACTCGGAAAAAGACCCGTTTATTCCAACTCTTTGCTTTCTGTCTGCCAACCAGTTCTCTATCCAAGTCAATACCTGCCCCCAATCCCATGTGCCTTAACTTTACACGCTAATCTCTTATGCGGGACCTTATCAAAAGCCTTTTGGAAGTCCAAATACACCACATCCACTGGTTCTCCCTTATCTATTTTACCAGTTACATCCTCAAAAAATTCCAGTAGATTAGTCAAGCATGATTTACCTTTTGTAAATCCATGTTGACTTTGTCCAATCCTGTCACTGTTTTCCAAGTGCTCAGCTATTACATCTTTTATAATGGACTCTAGCATTTTCCCCACTACCGATGTCAGGCTTACCGGTCTGTAATTCCCCGTTTTCTCTCTACCACCCTTTTTGAATAGTGGGGTAACATTAGCTACCCTCCAATCCATGGGTACTGTTCCAGATTCCATCGAATGTTGGAAGATGATCAGCAATGCATCTACTATTTCTAGGGCCACTTCCTTACGTACCCTAGGATGTAGATTATCAGGCCCTGGGGATTTATCGGCCTTCAATCCCTTCAATTTCCCTAACACCATTTCCCTACAAATACTGATTTCTTTCAGTTCCTCCCTTTCATCAGACCCTATGTTCCCCAACATCTCTGGGAGGTTATTTGTGTCCTCCTTTGTGAAGACAGAACCAAAATATGTATTTAATTGGTCTGACATTTCTTTGTTCCCTATTAAGATAAATATTAACCAGGACACCGAGGAGAACGTCCCTGCTCTTAGAGCCGTGGGATCCACCTGAGAGGCCAGATGTCTCATTCTCTCGCTTTAACATCTCATCCGAAAGACAGCACCTCCGACAGTGCCGCACTCCCACAGTACTGTGCTCAAGTCTCTGGAGTGGGGCTTGAACTTACAACCTTTGGACTCAGATCACTATATATTAGGTCACTCTGTATATTTGATCACACTATATATTATGTCAATCTATTATGTCAGTCTATAAATTAGGTCACTATACATTAGGTCACTCAGTATATTATGTCACTCGGTATGTTAGGTCACTCGGTATATTATGTCAATCTATATATGATAGCTTTTTGGGAGAGAGATTTGCAGTTTTCCACTACTCTTTGTGTGAAGAAGTGCTTTCTGACATCACCCCTGAGCTGCCTATCTCTAATTTTAAGGTTATGTCTCTTTGTTCTACACTCCCCAACCAGGGGAAATAGTTTCTCTCTATCTACCCTATCAATTCCTTTAATCATTTTAAACACCTCAGTCAGATCACCCCTTAATCTTCTATACTCAGGTGAATACAATCCTAGTCTATGCAACTTGTCTTCATAATTTAATCCTTTTAGTCTCTGTATCATTCTGGTGAATCTGCGCTGCACACTCTCCAACACCAATATATCCTTCCTGAGGTGCAATATCCAGAACTGAATACAGTGCTCCAGATGGGGTTTAACCAGAGTTTTATATAACTTCTACCGCTTTGTATTCCAACCACTTTGAGATAAAGGCCAACATTCCATTAGCCTTTTTGATTTTTTTTGTACCTGTCCACTAGCTTTTAGTGATTTCTTGGACCCCCTAAATCTCTGTTCCTCCACAGTTCCTAGCTTCTCACCATTTAAAAAAATCTCTGATCTATCTTTCTTAGGTTCAAAGTGGATGACCTCACATTTCCCCATATTAAACTCCATCTGCCAGTTTTGCCCATCTCACTAAATCTATTAATGTCCCTTTGCAACTTTCTGCTCCCATCTACACTATTTACTGTGCCACCTAACTGAGTGTTGTCAGCAAACTTGAATATAAAGCTCTCTATTACTTCAAGTAAGTCATTTATAAATATAGTGAAAAATTGAGGCCCCAGTTCCGATCCCTGGGGGATACTAGTCACATCCTGCCAATTTGGGTACATACCCATTATTCCTACTCTCTGTCTCCTACCTCCTAACCAATTCCCTATCTATATCAATAGATTACCTTCAATTCCACACACTCCCATTTTTGTTAATAACAGTCTCTTGTGCCTTCTGTTGCCTAGGCCCTAAGCTCTGGAATTCCCTGCCTAAACCTCTCCGCCTCTCTTTCCTCCTTTAAGACGATCCTTAAAACCTACCTCTTTGACCAAGCTTTTGGTCACCTGCTCTAATTTCTCCTTATGTGGCTCGGTGTCAAATTTTTTGTCTTATAATACTCCTGTGAAGCGCCTTGGGACATTTTACTACGTTAAAGGCGCTATATAAATACAAGTTGTTGTTGTTGTTGGAACCTTATCGAATGCCTTCCGGAAGTCCGTATAAATAATATCCATAGACACTCCCTTATCTACAACTTTAGTTACCTCCTCAAAAAGTCCAACTAGGTTAGTTAGACATAACTTACCCTTTACAAGTCCATGTTGGCTCCCTCTGATCAGTTCATATTTGTCCAAGCGCACTGTCACTCTGTCCCTAATAATAGATTCTAGTAACTTCCCCACAACACACAGTATATTAGGGTACTCTATATATTAATGCACTGGGTATGTTAGATTACACTGTATAATAGGTCAATCTGCATATTAGATCACTCTATATATTATGTCAGTCTATATTATGTCAGTCTATATTATGTCAGACTATAAATTAGGTCACTATATATTAGGTCACTCGGTATATTATGTCACTTGGTATATTATGTCACTTGTATATTCGGCCACTATATTATGTCAGTCTATATATTAGGTGACTGTATATTAGGTCACTGTATATTATGTCAGTCTATATATTCAGTCACTATATATTAGTTCAATCTATATATTATGTCACTGTATATATTAGTTCAATCTATATATTATGTCAGTCTATATATTAGGTCACTGTATATTAGATCACTCTATATTATGTCAGTCTATAAATTAGGTCACTATATATTAGGTCACTCGAAATATTAGGCCACTCTGTATATTCGGTCACTCTATATATTAAGTCAGTCTATATATTCGGTCACTATACATTAGATCACTCAGCATATTAAGTCAGTCTATAATATTATGTCAGTCTATATATATTAGGTCAGTCTGTATATTAGGTTACTATATATTAGATCACTCGGTATTAGGTTACTCAATATATTAGGTCAGTCTATATATTAAGTCACTTTGTGTATTGGTGTTTCTCTCCTGTTGTACTCAGACTCCTTCCGTTACTAAGGGCTGCCTTACCTGTCAGTATCGGCGGCTCCTATTGGTCGCTGTGCAGTCTTGCCCAATGGCAGCGGCGGATGGTGCGGGGTGCGGCTGTGCGTTGCTAGGGCCGAAGCGCCAGGTCTGTGATTCTTTTTTCACTCGGGGAAAGGTGAGCGGTCGCGGTGGTTAGCAGGCACCGGCACCGGGACCGGGACCGGGACCCGGGCTTTGGGCACGGTGCTCTGAGAGGGGTCCAGGCCTGGCGAACCCACCCACCGCACACAGCCATTATTAAATATTGTTGTTGGTCTCTGCAGGCCGAAGCCTCACAGGTGGGGGTTATCCTCTTTGAAAAGGGTGGGGGAGGAGGTGAACAGACTGGTGTTGCATCTCCTGCACTTGCACGGGAAGGGACCAGAAAAATGCAGCAGATTGAGGGGTGGTGGAAGATTGTCCCAGAGGGAACAGACCCTTCAGGAAGCAGAGGGGAAGATGTGTTTGATGGTGGAATCAAGTTGGTGAAGCTCGTGGGGTGGAAGGTAAGGACAAGGGGGACCTCATCTTGGGTGAGAGCAGAAGTACATGTAATAGGATGCACATGTTCTAGGGTGCTGTCCACCACCACTGGGGTGGGAAGACATTTCAGAAACTCTGGTATGAGAGTTGGCATCATCAGAACAGATTCAACAGAGATGGAGAAAGAAATGGAGTCCTTAGAGGAAGCAAGATGGGAAGAATTATAATCCAGGTAGTTGTGGGAGTTAGTGGGCATGTAATAGATATCTGTGGAAAGCCATCCCTTAAGATAGATGCAACAGTACTGGAAGGGAAGGGAAGGGAAGACTCTGAAATGGACCATGTAATGGTAAGGGATGGATGGAAGTTTGAAGCTTAGTTAATGAATGAAATTCTTGCAATCAGGACGAGAGCAAGAAGCAACACTGACACAGTCATTAATCATAAAAAAAGAGCTAGGAATGGCTCCTAAATAGGATTAGAACAAATGATATTTAAAATATTATACAAAAAGACAGGCATAGCGAGGATCCATCTGGGCTCCCATAGCAACACCTTTTACCTAGAGGAAGTGAGTGGAGTTAAATTAAAAGTTTTTTAATGTGAGAACAAGTTCAGCCAGGCGGTGAAGGGTGGTGGTGGATGGGGACAGGTTGGGCCGCTGTTCAAGTAAGTGGTGGAGGGCTGCAGACTGTCCTGACGAGGGATGGAGGTGTAGAGAAACTGGGGGTAAAATTCAACTTTGACAACGGGCGGTAGTGGATCAGTTGCTCGTTATACACTCCCACAGGAGAGGAAAATCAGGCAGGGTGTATAACGGGCGGGTAATTCGCTGTTGCTTGTTTTGCACGCCTGCCGAAGTTCCATTATACCCCCTGTGTGTCGATAAAGAAAATGAGATGGTTGGGGCTGGATAAACAGAATTTGTTCAAGTGGCAGAAGATTTTAGAAAAATGATAGATGTAGGTAGGTAGGGACTGAACAAGGTGGGGTGGGTGGAAAGAGTTAAAATAGAAATGTTATTGTCTTGACAATTTGAAGTTTCTTGAAGAGGCACTACCCTCCTGTCTGGCAAATCCTTTTCCATTGTTTACAGACAGATGAAATAAGAAATTACTTCAAAATGCATCACTGTCACTTGCATGTGATGTTACACACAGTTTGTCTCCTCCCTTTGATAGAATGAGGTTTATAAACAATTATTTTGAAGACCGCTTCAATCCCTCCATAAGTTGTCCTTCAAACTGTTCCTAGTGTTTGAGGCATGCATTTATCCCATGTTTTGGGTCTCTCGACCTGTTGAATAGCAATGAGTGGAATGGAATTTCTTTGCCACTAGTATTTTGACGAAGTGTGCAAAGAAATGGGGACTGATTCAGCTGTGATGCATTCTTTATTGTATTGAAAAGTTAATTGAAATAGCATTTCAAATAAAAACTGTATGTGAAACAACATTAATTTCTAAAGATTGCTGTCAATAGGCCTGAAAGTATTCAGCTAACATACAGTGCCTCTTCATTGTAGTTTGTTTATTTTTGGGACCCTGTATATGTCAAGCTAGATCATAAGTTCTTTCAAAATAGCAATTTCCGATATCAAACATTCTTCTCTGTACAAAAGCTTGCCCATCCAACCAAGTACTTTTCAGGTTATAAATACATGCCATGAAAACTTTGCAACCAAGTTCCTTCCTGTTAGTGTAATGAGGCAATATTGTCAGCAGATTTCCCTTCAGGGCGAACTGCTTGCTTGCACCATCGGGGAGAAACACGGAGTGGAGTTTAGGCAGTCCTTTCCCTTCAGGAAGATCAGAAGGTAAGGAGGAATTCCTGGCTAGTCACGCACACTACTCAGTCGCCTGCTCAAGGTTGTCTGCTCCTGCTATGTTAGCTAATAAATGGTGCGTAGCAAAAAGAAACTTGAGGAAAAGGGAGAAAGAAAATTAATTAAAAGTACGATGGGAGAAAGCCACTGAAAAGGTACACAGACTTAAAGATGATGGTGAGGCTGTGCTCTAATCACTTATCTACTGATATTTTTAAGTTCTATCCGGAGCTAACACTGTTTTACTCTATTACAGTAACCTCCACAATGGCTGGTGTCGTGATGGGGGTAGGGGCAGGGGTTTTTATCCTTGCTGTTATATGGGTTTTGTCATTGCTGATATGTATGCTGTTATCTCGGTCAGGAGGCGCGATCAGGTAAGGCACTTAATTTACTGCTTAAGGCTTCTACTTAAATGTAAGGTTGAGCACATTTGGGATTCTGCCTCAGCTTTGGGATTATTATTTTGGAATTTAGCTTCAGATGAATCTAATTGCATCAAACTTAGCCCACCTTCTAGTTTTCTCCATAGATGTACCTGCCTGAAGCAATTTATCCATCCAAAGCTGAGGCCATGAACCAAATGCTCAGTTTTAGACTGAGCTGGTTTCATTCTAAAGTTTATTTTATACAGAGGCCATGTTAATTTTTAAGAAAGTAGAAGTTGTCCCTTTAAAAGGTGTAGTGGAGGTGACTTTTTATTGGTGGTCTGATTTGAAAAATACCCTAAACCAGTGGTTATCAAACTTTCTCACAACGGATCTACCATTTAAAATGTTTTCTTTCATTTTCTTTGCTTCTATTTTTCATTTTCTTTTACTTACCTTGTGTTTCTTTCTGTCTCTATCCACTTCTCTCCTCCCTCAGTCATGTCTGTTTCTCTCCTCTTCATTTGACTCTTTCTATACTTTCATTGGAGTACAGGGCACGAGCCAGGACCGCTGCATAGTTAGCACACACACAGCAAGCATGAATGGATCAAGCCATGGAACAAGGAGCATAGAGCATAGAAAGTGGGAGTGAATGGGTCAAGTCATGAACGCAGAGAGCTGGAGAGAGTGGATCAGGCCACGGAGCAACAGACACAAACAGTGGGAGGGAATGGGTCCAGTCAGTGTTGTCCAATAGAAGTTGCTAACTAGCCACAGGTGTGGCTACAGTGACACAGTTTGGGCTGCTTGCAATCACTTTAGTAGAAAACCCCTTAATACACTCACATAATACATGTAAATGTGCTTCACATGTATATTTATTTAACAAACATTTACCACCGTTCAGTAACCAAGAAGTAAATCACTCACAATGATCAAAAAACACACACACACACTCTGATTTTCATCATACCATTTGACCAACAAACGCACAAAAATGTTAAAGTGCACATGCATATACCTGACGAATGAGTGTTGAGATCACATCCCCAAGGACGGTATCTATTACTCCTTTTTTAATTACATAATAAGAAATGCAATTAACTAAATCTGGATTTGCAATTAGCCATATGTAGCTAGTGGTTAATGTATTGGACGACACTGGGTCAAACCCCTGATCAAGTAGAATAGAGAGCGGAAGTGGGATTGAACTGCTTAGAAAGGAGTACAGCGAGAACAATGGCATGGGTCAGGGCTGTGGAAAGAATACGCAGCAGGACTGGGGTTGGGCCGCTGTACGAGGAACATAGAGTGGGAGAGAATGGGTCATGGTAATGGAAGGAGCACAGAGAGCAGACCATAAGAACTTCTGAAAGGGCAAAAATTAGCAAAAGAAAAATAAACACGTATGGCTGAAGGGGAGAAGCTTGGATTGACTGACTCGAACTGCAATCAATTAGCAGGAACCAGTGTACTCTTTTGATTGGGTACCAAATCAAAAACTGTAAATCAATAAACCTTTAAATGAAACTTAACAAATTAAATTAAAATTTGGTTGCCCGGGATGACGATGCACTCCAGTCCCCGCGGCACCCACTGGTCGCGGAAAAACTCAAGCGTGCCGGCGGACACCGCGTGCTCCATCTCCAGGGCCACCCGGGCGCGAACATGGCCGCGGAAGAGAGGCAGGCAATCGGGCCGAACGACCCCCTCGACCGCCCGCTGCCTGGACCAATTAATGGCTTTCTTGGCCAGGCCCAGGAGCAGTCCTACGAGGAGGTCCTCCGACCTGCCCGCTCCCCTCCACACCGGGTGACCGTAGATCAGGAGCGTGGGGCTGAAGTGCAACCAAAAATTGAGGAGCAGCCCCTTCAAATAATGAAAGAGGGGCTACAACCTCTCTCACTCTGTATAAATGTGAAAAATGGACTCCTCCAGGCCGCAAAAATGGCAAGCAGCCTGGGAGTCCGTGAACCTATTTAAAACTCTGTTGCACGGGACTGCTCCGTGCAACACCCTCCAGGCCAAGTCCCCAATAGAACAAGGGAAGACTCCCGCGTAGAGAGCCCCCCATTGGGGACCTTCGCCTCCGCCGGACGGCAGGATGGCACGCCAAGGCGTGTCCGGACGGCAGACGAAGATGGCAAAGTGGAGAGTGTGCAGGAGCAGCCCGTACAGGAAACGCCTCCGTGCGGAATGAAAGGGCACGGAGGGCATTTCTCCGAGAAGGCTCAAGTGGTGAGGCAGCGGCTCCCGAGGGAGGATTCGGGGCCGGGCGCCGATAAGGAATTCCGTCCGAACGGAGGTCAGCTCGGACGGGATCGCTCCACGTGCTTGAGCCTCCTCGATATACCTAGTGGAGTCGGGGCCCAGTGCCACTTTTAGCGACTCGATGGCTTTGACCGCGAGCCGGACGTTGACCCAGGAGAGGCGCCGCGCCAGCTCCTCCGCCATCGAGCAGGTCCCCGACTCTAGTCACCTTACCGGGCACAGCCCTGCCCTCCGCCAATCAGCCGAACCCGCGGTCGTGGAGGTGCGGATTCCTGAGCAGTGGCTCCCGAAGGACAGCCGCCACTCATGACGGGGGAGAACTGCGCCTGGAGGCGACGCTGTTCCAAACCCATAGCAGTCAGGAACCAGTGTAACATCAGTGTGGTACCAGTTTTGTTTGAGTTAAATTTATCTTCAGCTCATTGATTTTGGTTCTCCGAGCCCCTTACTGTGCCGCATAGTTGACAACCAGTACAATAAAGAGTGTTCTGCAGTATCATCTGTTGTGTACTACAGATTCAATAGAAATATCTTGTGTATTTTATGTAGCTGGCTTTCGATTATATTGGTTTTCCTCCTTGCATTGATGATCACCATGATCCTCATCTTCTTTCCTCGCGCCAAGGAAACACCTGAGTCAGTGACTGAAGCTGTGGTAAGAACAGTGCTTGTATCTGTTGCGTTATATTACCTTTCATAACCTGCCCCTGAGCTTTTATTGAAAACAATGAACCGTGTGCAAGGAACAGAACCTTATCAAGCCTCAGGCAGACCCATTTTTCACATAAGCAGTGCACAACATATTGATTTCAGTGAAAGATGAAGTACTGTACCTGCAGCATAAATCCAGGCAAAACTCCCAAAAGAACAAATCAAAGGTTTAAACTAAAAGCAAACTAAACCCCAGCAGTAAAATGATTCCCTTCACTATATCACTCCCTTGCTCAATCCATTTAATTACAGTGAGTGCTTCTGGGCTCCTATGTATTTCTCTGGTCAGAGCATCAAGACTCACTTATTGAGGTCGCTTGAGTTGCTTTGACCTCTAGTCATCGATTTATAAATTAGTCAGCACACCAGAACCCCAGATTAGGATGAGAATTTTATTGTAAACCAATCTTTTTTTCCTCATGTCTTCTCGATCTTCCCTGATATTTTCCTTTTTTTTTAAATTGAGAAACCTAGGTTGGAGGCTAGTATGAAAGGAAGACTCGCCTATCAGATGAGAAACTTTCTTTCTATCCTGACTTGGACTTGGGGGTGCAAGAGAGGTGCCATAAGAATCACCCACATAGGGGAGCATTATCTGAGTCCTGGATGGACCTGGGGTTTTTGGAGCAATGGTTTTCAAACGTTTCTCTTTGGGGCACCTCCTAAAAATACTGACATTCCCAGGGACCCACCTCCCTCCCATCCTAATTTCCATAAGACCATGTCAGCTACCCAAAAGAAAAATAGTGCAATAATTGCAGAAAACATCTATAATAAGTATACAGTAACAGAAATAACATGCCAGTAAGGCAACAAAAACAAAATGAAATCTGATGACCTATTGAGATAAGTATGAAGATGTTGGAATCCCATCAAGGGATCCCGGTTTGAAAACGTGATTATAAATAATTAACAGCTGTTGAGGGGAAAATATGTACTCGGCAAGAAAGAGTATCGGGTGTAGAGGTTCCATCTGAGGTCAGAGTAGAGAAGAATTTCAACAATGAAAAAGACTAAGGATGGAGCAATCACAGGTAAGAGGTGGCAGCTATTGGCTGTAATTGTGAGAGATACAAAGAAACTGCATCTTCAAAGAATTGAAAGAATCAAGATTTTCATTAACCCATTGAAGAGCTTGCAGGAGATCAAGATGCAATGGTTCAACTATTGCACTGGGAGAGGAATGAAGTCTGTGCCCTGAGGGTGTGTGATTTGAAAGAAGTTGATGAATGTAGAGTAGAATCAAAAGCAAAAGATTGGGTTGGATGATGAGTGGAGGAGCTCATTGATGTGAAGAAGGAACAACATGACAGAGCCTGGAGGAACCCTGGGCTGATGCAGAGTCTGAGAAATGAGTCATCAACTGTACCACAGATACAGATTTTTTTTGAGAGGAAACTTAGGCAGGTGATCTTAGAAATACTCGCTGTTAGACCCTGTTAGAAAGCCTTGGAGATGTCTAAGTTGATGACAAAGGAATTACCAAAGTGTTTGAGAGCACAGTTCTAGAGGCATGTAACACAAGCAGAATGTCACTAATGGTATGCTTGTACTAAACACTATCCTAGTGATCATGTTTGAGTAGCTTTATTACAGTAATAATGTTATATTCAGCATCGTAATGCATGAGCTGCAAACAAACAAAACCAGTTGCCCAGAACATAATTCAGAGCACGGGTGTCAACTGAGAAACAGCTGTGCCTGTGCTTTCAAAAGATGATTGTGACTTCAACTTTTCTGGCCATTCTGTAGTCAGTGCTTCCAGCGGCATCTGTTTATACAGTATCACTGCCCTGGAGGAGGCTCAGAAAACCACCTCTGACGTGGTTCTCGGTGCTGACGGTCTCGACGCTGTAATGTAAAGATGACAAGCACCTGGGACTGGCTGCAGCCGTCTTTCTGACAAGGGGGATGTGTATGCTTGCCTGGCATGTTGAAAGTTCCCCCTTTGGTATTTGGGTCAATCAACAAAGGCGAAGAGTTAGGTACAGGGTGTCATAGAAAAATATACACAAGATCTTAAAAATAAAAGCCCCAAAAAATGGGAATAATTTAGCCTGACTAATGTAGTTCACTAACTGACTGCAACACCACCTCCAGCTGATCAGATGTGAGATTTTACAAACCTGACATTAAAACGGAACTGTGTTGCAGTGAGCCTCAGCTAACTTCCACCTATGATCAAATAATAACAGTACCATGGTACCAATTAGCAGGGCACAGGGCAGGACCTCTGCTCGCGAGTCAATGAGCTATTAATATTACATAGCCCAAGCTCTGTGTACTGCTCACAGTACCAGGCCCCACTAATTGGCTCATTAAAGAATGAGGTGTGTTAAACGAGCGCCCTTCTAGTCCACAGGAGATTTGTTCTGGCGCTGAGGTGGAGTTTATTCTTCCTCGACATCTTCGTAGTGTATCAAGCCCCTTGTATTGCTGCACTAGAGCACGCAGCCAAACCCTCCTGCAGGGGCAATGATTAGCATTCGTTAGCATTCTTTCTCTCCCCTCTCTCTCTGCCTGTTCTGCTCTCAAATCTAATTAATATTTTAGACCGCACATAAAGTTGAAGATTTGCATGCTAACATTACTTAGAAATTTCAAGTAAAGTGTTCTTTAAAATGGGTTTGCAAGTGCAGCACTGATTTTCTTTGGTGAGTCACATGTAAATGTTTCTGCAGATCAATGCTTGTCAGCTCAATCATATAAAGGTACATGATCAAAATGCTGCCGGTATTAGGACACGGATGTTTTCACGTAAAATTCAGTTAAGTCATTTTTTGTATTTGTGCCACATTGCAGCATGAAAATGACGACGCTACTGGGGTGAATTCACCGCTGTTTTTTCCCGATATGTTTGAACATAGAAGGCCCATTTGATCTCATTGTTCCAGAATATAGACACCTCTCATCTTTCCATTTTAATGAATGCAGTGTCCTGGCTTCAACCATCCATCCAGACAACCTGATCAGCTGTTGGTCACCCTCTATGTTATATACAGGTTCTGTTACCTCGCACATGAGGGTTTATGATCTGTGCTCCTCTCTTTCCCCCCCCCCCCTCCCAACCACCCACCCAATGAATCAAATTCAAATTGCTGAACAACTTCTGTTTTTTGAGAGGGGGAGTTCTTTCTTTCATAAATCTGGGGTTTTATATTTTTTTCTTTATCCTGTTTGAGTTTTCTTCCCTGCTCTCCTGAGGGTGGAGACTCTTCCTAGGATATAGATTGTGATTAGCACAACCAGTCATTGACATTGGTTTAATGTCAAATTCAAAAGGCAGCCATCCGCATTTAACTGCATTTTAGTCTCCCTGCAGATCCCTACAAACCCACGGTGCTGTTACACACAGATCAGTCACTTGTAGATGCTTGGTTGTTCTGCTGTTGACTGCCCTCCTTAGTACAAACAGCCGGATCTGTAGGTCTCCGACATTGAGAATGTAGGTCTGTGGTTGTACCATCGGATTAAGGTCCCTGTTCCAGCGGATTAAATATGTAGAGCCAATCCTGTGCAATTGCATCCTGGATCTCCATCACTGAGGAGCCCAGCACGCTTACGGAGACCCCAGTGCGCCAAGTATGTAAAAAGGGTGAGTACGGCCCCCAACCAAAACAAGAACAAAAGAATCCAGCAAGTTTAAAGACAACATCAAATAGTTTAGTTGGGGTTTGAACTCGCACCGTGCATGTTCAGAAGTAGCTCTAAGCTCGCAACTAACTAAGCTACCGTCACTGACGTCAGTGCAGTTCGTGGTGTTATCATCGTTCAAAATAGCAACTGCAAGTTTTACATTTTTTTTCCACTTTAAACCCTCAATTAATGTTCTATTTTCTGGGGTTTATTTAATGCGTTTGCACCAAGTTTCTCTCTGTGCTTTCTTAACATAGTTTAATAGGTACATCTCTGGGTTTAAAAAAAGTACAAGTGCTTTAAATGTTTGTACAGGAATACTGCCCGTCAGAAAATATACCCTTCACCCCCCCCATAGTCTGGACTATTTCAGTATTGCTTAGATTTGATGGACACTTAGAAAGTTCTGGTTGTTTAAAATTTATTTGAACAGTTTGTGGACAGAGTGATGATTAAGATGATGTGTCTAGACTTGGCCATTCATTTTGTTATTTATCAGATATTGAGATGAGAACATCACTTAAGGTGCCATCTCCTACATAACATTAAAAAATAGGAGCAGGAGTAGGCCATTTGGCCCTTCGAGCCTGCTCCACCATTCACTAAGATCATGGCTGATCTTCTACCTCATCTCCACTTTCCTGCACTATCCCCATATCCCTTGATTCCCTTAATATTCAAAAATCTATCGATCTCTGTCTTGAATATACTCAACAACTGAACCTCCACAGCCTTCTGGGGTAGAGAATTCCAAAGATTCACCACCCTCTGAGTGAAGAAATTTCTCCTCATCTCAGTCCTAAATGGTCGACCCCTTATTCTGAGACTGTGACCCCTGGTTCTGGACTCCCCAGCCAGGGGAAACATCCTCCCTGCATCTACCCTGTCAAGACCTGTAAGAATTTTGTATGTTTCAATGAAATCACCTCTCATTCTTCTAAACTCTAGAGAATATAGGCCTAGCCTACTCAATCTCTTCTTATAGGATAATCCCCCCATCCCAGGAATCAGTCTGGTGAACCTTCATTGCACTCCCTCTATGGCAAGTACACCCTTCCTTAGATAAGGACACCAAAACTGTACACAATACTCCAGGTGTGGTCTCACCAGGGCCCTTTATAATTGCAGTAAGACATCTTTACTCTTATAGTTAAATCCTCTTGTAATAAAGTCCAACATACCTTTATTTGCTTTCCTAATTGCTTGCTGTACCTGCATGTTGACTTTCAGTGATTTGTGTACAAGGACACCCAGGTCCCTCTGAACACCAACATTTCCCAATCTCACCATTTAAAAAATACTCTGCTTTTCTATTTTTCTTACCAAAGTGGATAACTTCACATTTCTGCACATTATTTTCCATTTGCCATGTTCTTGCCCACTCACTTAGCCTGTCTATATCCCCTTGAAACCTCCTCTCATCCTCCTCACAACTTACATTCCCACCCAGCTTTGTATCATCAGCAAACTTGGATATATTACATTTGGTCCCCTCATCCAAATCATTGATGTAGATTGTGAATAACTGAGGCCCAAGAACTGATCCTTGTGGTACCCCACTAGTTACAGCCTGCCAACCCGAAAATGACCCGTTTATTCCTAATCTCTGTTTTCTGTCCATTAACCAATCCTCAATCCATGCTAGTATATTACCCCCAATCCCATGAGCCCTAATTTTGTTTAATAACCTCCTTTCTTAAATAGTGGGGGTTACATTTGCTACCTTCCACTCCGCGGGAACCGTTCCAGAATCTATGGAATTTTGGAAAATGACAACCAATGCATCCACTATCTCCATAGCCACCTCTTTCAAAAACCCTAGGATGTAGGCCATCAGGTCCAGGTGATTTATCGGCTTTCAGTCCCATTAATTTCTCCAGTGCTATTTTTTTTTACACTAATACTAATTTCTTTCAGTTCCTCATTCTTGCTAGACCCTTGGTTCTCCACTATTTCTGGGAAGTTTTTTGCGTCTTCTTCCGTGAAGACAGACACAAAGTATTTGTTTAATTTCTCTGCCATGTCCTTATTCCCCATTATTTTTTCTCCTGTCTCAGCCTGTAAGGGACCCACATTTACTTTCGCTAATCTTTTCCTTTTTACATACCTATAGAAGCTTTTACAGTCTGTTTTTATGTCTCTCGCTAGTTTACTCATATTCTATTTTCCCTTTCTTTATCAATTTCTTGATTCTCCTTTGCTGAATTCTAAAATCCTCCCAATCCTCAGGCTTACTACTCTTTTTGGCAACATTATTAGCCTCTTCCTTTGATCTAATACTATCTTTAACTTCTCTTGTTAGCCACGGTTAAAGGAATGTATATTTGTTGTAAATTATGTATTAATTCTTTAAATGCTAGCCATTGCTTTTCTACCATCGTACCTTTTAATGTAGTTTCCCAATCTACCGTAGCCAACTCGCCCCTCATACATACATAGTTTGCTTTGTTTAGATTTAAGACCCTAGTTTCCGATTTAACTAAATCACTTTCAAATTCAATATAAAATTCTATCATATTATGGTCACTCTTCCCTGAAGGCCCCTTTACTACAAGGTTATTAATTAACCCTTTCTCATTGCACAATACTAGATCTAAAATAGCTTGTTCCCTAGTTGGTTCCTCAACATACTGATCTAGAAAACTATCTTGCATACATTCCATGAGTTTGTCCTCCACACTATTGCTGCAAATTTGGTTTGCCCAGTCTATATGTAGATTAAAGTCCCCCATGATCACTGTATTACCCTTGTTACATGCGCCTCTAATTTCCTGATTTATACTCTGCCCTACATTACAACTATTATTTGGGGGCCTATAAACAACTCCCATCTCCCTCCTCTTGTCCTTACTGCAGCTGATTTACATAACAGTGGTTCCACTTATTAGAGTGGGGTGTTTGGGATTGCTGTATCCCCAGGTGCCATGAATTTTCAAAAAGTGCAAAAAGGATTTTCTTCTCCTCCAATCTTCTCTCCTCCTCTGCTGAAGGCGTGCATGCTGGGATACAGTTCCGCAGGTGTCACTTGCCATCTGGTACCTCAACCGAGTGGTCATTCTTCACATGAGCCTACAGAGTTAGCCTTGGCTGCTGTTTGATCATGGAGGGCATCACAAACGAACCGGATCCTTTCCTTACTTGACGCACACATACATTTCCCAATGGACATCGCTGGATAGCGATCAGGAACCTGTATGATGTTCCCCTCCCTAGCTCAGGGTGCTGAGGTGTATTGTTGCCCTCCCACCCATTGCTGCCCCGGTGGTAAGTTGGCTCAGCACTCTGGGCCCCCACGTGGGTAAGACGTAGGTTCAGATGGGGTGATTCACTGCGCACCAAGCTGCTGATCTGCGGCATAACATGGGAAGAATTGGGTACATCCCGACAGCTAGCAAAGGAGCATCAGAGCGAAAGTCAGCCTGGGATCCTCCCTCCCGTACCTTTCGGCAGCTGGTTACAGAATGACATTGGCAGAGAGCAAGGAACCCGCCATGCGCTTTGCTCAGTGAATGGTGCTGCCACAGGGACGGATTGTGTGCTGGTACTATTAGCTGGGCAAGAGCACCGAGCGCACAGGACCTACTGATGCCTTGTGTTTCATTGCCCCATTGCAGGACGTCTGTCTTGCATGCAGTGTGGCTGTGTTTAACAAGCTGAAACTGCAGAGTTGTCAAGTCCCACTTATTTCCAGTCAAAGTCACTCTTGTTTTTTCTGGAAAAAAAGTGAAATGTAATCTCGTGCGAGAGTCACTTGCTTTCTGTATCTATTTTTAAAAACATCTCTATTCAATTCAAGGGATTCGTAATCTGTTTTTCTCAAAAGTCTCTTTACAATAGTCCGACCTTGGAAATAGCAGTGTACAAAAGCAGCAACAGAAAAACGTCAGAATTTTGGCATGTTGTCAAGAGAGGTTTCATTCAGTGTTATTCCGGAGTATTACCGTGGGGCGTTGTGGAATCCTAATTAATTTCCCAGTTTATTTTTATTTTTCTCCCTAAGCCGTGCACTCTAATGGAACGGTAGCATTGTGGTTATGTTACTGGACTAGTAATCCAGAGGCCTGGACTAATAATCCAGGGACGTTCAAATCCCACCACGGCAGCTGGGGAATTTAGATAGATGGAGCTAAGCGATCCCACAACCAACAGATCAGATCAAAGCTCTGCAGTCCTGCCACATCAAGTCGTGAATGGTGGTGGACAATTAATGGGAGGAGGAGGTTCCATGAATATCCCCATCCTCAATGATGGCGGAGCCCAGCACAGCGAGTGCAAAAGACGAGGCTGAAGTGTTTGCAACCATCTTCAGCCAGAAGTGCCGGGTGGATGATCCATATCGGCCTCCTCCTGAGGCCCCCACAATCACAGAAGCCAGTCTTTAGCCAATTCGATTCACTCCACGTGATATCAAGAAACTGCTGAGCGCACTGGATACAGCAAAGGCTATGGGCCCCGACAACATCCCGACTGTCGTGCTAAAGACTTGTGCTCCAGAACTAGCTGCACCTCTAGCCAAGCTGTTCCGCTACAGCTACAACACTGGCATCTACCCGACAATGTGGAAAACTGCCCAGGTATGTCCTGTCCACAAAAAACAGGACAAATCCAATCCGGCCAATTACCGCCCCATCAGTCTACTCTCAACCATCAGCAAAGTGATGGAAGGCGTCGTTGACAGTGCTATCAAGCGGCACTTACCAATAACCTGCTCACCGATGCTCAGTTTGGGTTCTGCCTGGACCACTCGGCTCCAGATCTCATAACAGCCTTGGTCCAAACGTGGACAAAAGAGCTGGATTCCAGAGGTGAGGTGAGAGTGACTGCCCTTGACTTCAAGGCAGCATTTGACCGAGTATGGCATCAAGCAGCCCTAGTAAAACTGAAGTCAATGGGAATCAGACAGAAAACGCTCCACTGGCTGGAGTCATACGTAGCACAAAGGAAGATGGTTGTGGTTGTTGGAGGTCAATCATCTCAGCCCCAGGACATCGCTGCAGGAGTTCTTCAGGGCAGTGTCCTAGGCCCAACCATCTTCAGTTGCTTCATCAATGACCTTCCCCCCCCATCATAAGGTCAGAAGTGGGGATGTCGCTGATGATTGCACAGTGTTCAGTTCCATTCTCAACTTCCCAGATAATGAAGCAGTCCATGCCCGCATGCAGCAAGACCTGGACAACATTCAGCCTTGGGCTGATAAGTGGCAAGTAACATTCGCGCCACACAAGTGCCAGGCAATGACTATCTCCAACAAGAGAGCACCTAATCACCACCCTTGACATTCAACAGCATTACCATCACCGAATCCCCCAACATCAACATCCTGGGAGTCACCATTGACCAGAAACTTAACTGGAGCAGCCACATAAATACTGTGGCTACAAGAGCAGGTCAGAGGCTGGGTATTCTGCGGCGAGTGTCTCACCTCCTGACTCCCCAAAGCCTTTCCACCATCTACAAGGCTTAAGTCAGGAGTGTGATGGAATACTCTCCACTTGCCTGGATGAGTGCAGCTCCAACAACACCATCCAGGACAAAGCAGCCCGCTTGATCGACACCTCATCCACCAGTTTAAACATTCACTCCCTCCACCACCAGCACACCGTGGCTGCAGTGTGAACCATCTACAAGATGCACTGCAGGAACTCACCAGGGCTTCTTCGACAGCACTTCCCAAACCCACGACCTCTTCCACCTAGAAGGACAAGGGCAGCAGGCGCATGGGAACACCATCACCTGCAAGTTCTCCTCCAAGTTACACACCATCCTGACTTGGAAATATATCGCCGTTCCTTCATCGTCGCTGGCTCAAAATCCTGGAACCACCCTCCTAACAGCACTGTGGGAGTACCTTCACCACATGGATTGCAGCGGTTCAAGAAGGCGGCTCACCACCACCTTTTAAAGGACAATTAGGGATGGGCAATAAATGCTGGCCTTGCCAGCGATGCCCACATCCCAGGAACGAGTATAAAAAAAACTGTTCCCAGGGTAAAATTACAACAGGCCCCATCTTTTCACTGGATGTTCACTGTCAAGTAGGGGTTGCCAGATAGCAATCAGGAGTGGCAGCCCTGTTTTTCTCCCCATCCTTAGCACAGGGTCGTTGAGGCCATTTGCACTGGTCCTCCCACCACCCCGGCCCAGATCAGCAGCTCAACATAGCCTGGTGATCAAACCTAGGGCCTTCTGGTCTGTGTACCTTTTGGACCATACCGCATCATGCACTTACTCACCGAGTCCTTGGGGAGCTAAACCCACGTTTATATTGGGGGGAATAATATTGTCGCATTTATGCATTGGCTGATTATGAAGAGCACCATTGGATGTGGTCTTGAAATGTCAATTTGTGATTTCTCTACCAGGGTCAGTTCCCAATCTATGTTGTGCTGATAGAGGGAGACACTTGTACAAAAGAAAAATATTGCAGATGCTGGAAATCTGAAATAAAAACAGAAAATGCTGGAAACATGCAGGAGGTCAGGCAGCATCTGTGGAGAGAGAAACAGAGTTAACGTTTCAGGGCGATGAGGGAGACACTTAGCTGCAGCTGACGGTTTCCCCTAAAGAGAGGGGGAGAGAGAAGTCACCCAAGGCTTGTCTTAATATACCTTCTTGAGGTCAAGTTAAACTGCTTTGTTTTAAATATGGAAACAGATTGCTTGCTCCCTCAGAGGGAAAATAGTGTCGGAGGCTGGCTTACAAGTCTGATCCATGCCCCTCTTCTTTTTCTTGCAGATTTCCGACAGTTTCTTCATTGGCCGCTATTGTCTGCTGTGTTTACTGATTGTGGCATTCCTGGCAGGCTTGATTCTACTCTTTCCCCATCATATACTGGTGCATATAGAAGCCAAACCTCTTCGAAACTACTGAGAAGCGATCCACAGAGCCCCTGCACTGTGTGTGTTAAAGCAGCATTGTACTCGCTGGAACTTTTAAAAACGTTTATATTTGTGAAAACTGTGTGGTGCAGATATTGCAATATCTGTTGAGGAATGGCAGGCCTGTAGTAATCCACACGAGTCGAACTTTCCTCTTTAAACGAAAAATCCCTATGAATCGTCTATTACTTTTATATTTCTGCCATTTCCCAGTGGTCTGGGAAGGGAGTCAAAAGAATTTTCCTTAAATTGAGCAGCATTTTAGTGAGAAAAAGACTGTCACAGAGGTCAAACATCAGTAGGGAGAAAATAACTAACATAGAATCATAGAAATTGCAGCACAGAATAAGGCCCTTTGGCCTATCGCCCCGTGCCAGTGACTGTCATTGGGTGATGATATAGCCGCAGATCTTTTTTCACCAGTTTTGTCCCCGTTTTTCATCCCCTCCTCTACATGCACGAAATCCATGAGTGTCAATTGTCCTTGCATACCAATTGTCCATTCTTCATGTGTGACTCTGAATAATGAATATCAACATGCTATTCAACTGTAGATGGGCATCACAGCCGGGTCTGATCCTGCCTTCACCCCGGGACCCACATGCATTTTCCAGCAGGGGATACGGGATAGTGACCAGGTGCTGGAATTCTGGCTGATTTTCCCTCTAGCCCTGGGGGTGATGAGCATGGAGACTCCATCCCTGCTCCGTGCTGAGTTAGCCGATCTCAACTATGCTGAAGGTGTGGTGGACACCAGAGTTGGCTGCAGCCTCCCTGGCCTGGGGAAGGTAAAATCAGCCAGAGTGCCTGCGCCTGGTTGCTCTGCATTGACTCCTGCTGGACAATGTGCAGATCCAGGATTGGACTCGGCTGAGATTCACCCCCATCCCACAGTTCAGTAGACGGAAGATACTCGCACAGGAATAGCAGCCACTTGGAGAAGACACTGGGAGGCTACCAGCACCTGACAGTCTGCGGTTATACCCGAGAGAAGGGGCGAATACTGGGGAAATGTTTAAGTGTGAAAGATTCCTTCACGGCAGATTCATGAAAAATCTCGGTTCCAGATATCCAGGTCAAATAGGTCATGTTATTGCTTATAAGTAATCAGAACCTGTGAGGCACCACACACAGACATTGCTGTCTCATCCTGCATTCTCACAGCCGGGTCCTGACCGGCTCAGACCGTGCCCCCCCCACCCCCTACCAGAGACCTCTCTGGTGAATCTATATAAAACCTCAGTCAGGTTACAGTTGGAGTACTGTGTGCAGTTTTGGGCTCCACATTATATTAAGGAGGTTGAGGCAATAGAGAGGATACAGCACAGATTCACTTGGATGCTGCCTGGTACGTGAAATACCAATAGGAAGAAAGACTAGAAAAATTGGAGATGTTTTTGTTAGAACAGAGGAGGTTAAGGGGGGATATGATAGAAGTGGTTAAAATTATGATGGGACAGGACAAGGTAAATAGAAGCCGACTGTTTCCAGGGGGGCATAGATTACATATAAGAGACTTAGGACAGAGATTTACACAGAGGGTTGGGGGGGAGGTGGTGCTATGGATCAGAGTTAGTGATTGAAGCAGAGACCATGGCAATACTTGAGAATAGGTTAGATAGGAAGTAAAGGGGTATAGGAACAGGGCATGTATATGGGATTGGGATGACTCGTGTGGACTGGGCCGAACAGTCTGTGTAATTCCTATGTAATTATTTTTTCCCCTCCCTCTCTACCGTTTCTGAGGAGAAGCACTACAGCTGTACTTGGTGTCGCTCCCCAGTGAGCAGGGGGCTGTGTGAGGAATCACAGGCTGAGTACACTCACGGCTGCCTCGACACCAATAAGCTACTCTGTGGGACCAACCAGATGCTGCCTCTTCCATATTTTGTGGTTATACTACGCAACTAATTATTTATTTAAAACAAGTCTTTTTGTACATTGAGAATTTTTTCAGATTTTGGAAACGTTTTAATATTTTGTAGCTAATTTCTTTTGAATAAATATTCTTGCTCTGGTAAATATGCAGATTTATATATGTTTAATTAAAGCAAAATCAGTGAGTGCTGGAGAATGCAAGCATGGCTATACATTGTAAGGTCTTTGAATTAAAAAAAAAGCTATTTAAATTTCCACATTTAAGCCTGAAACTCATGACTTCCATGGCATTTAGTTTTGTTAACAAAAGAAATGCTCCTTTTTGTAGCCCCCTTTCCGCGTAACTCAGTTAAATGGTGCTCCTGATTTAACAATCTGACACTAGGTGGCGCTGCAATGCCATCTACTGGCAGAAATTAAGAACTGTACCTGTACAGTATATTGTAGCTGAAAAACAGGATAGAAACAAGATTTAGAATAAAAGTCTCAAAGATAAATGGAACACACGAGGAAAAGCATTAAAGGCGAAGAAAGAGAAGGAAATATATCTAGCTAAAATAGTCTTGCATATAATGTGCCATCAATCACTTTCTGTAACACCTCTGTGTAATGGTTCTATGTCACTCTTAATCATAGGCAAATTTATTCTAGCTAAGACAGATTTATTCTGCCACGTCTGATTGGGTAGTCTACCCATGTGATTGATTCCCAGCCCTGACTTCCCCTTTCTCAGGAGCTGCAGCAGAGCACAGAGAAGCAAGTTAAAACAAACGAGAAACAATTGATGAACAGCTCCAAGCTAGGTGTGAATGTAGGTAGTGTCCTTTATTACAGGCCTTCCAGCAAAATATACATTCTGTGATATCTCCTGTCTATCGTGCAGTGTTTCCAATTTTTCTCCCTCCTGGAGGTGCTGACTGCAAGCGCGGGGTAAATGGAGTTGAAGTACAGATTAGCCATGATCTGATTGAATGGCAGAACAGGCTTGAGGGGCTGAATGGCCTGCTGTTTCTATGAGTGTCACTTTGGCTCATTTGGTAGGTCTATTGTTTCTGAGTCAGAAGGCTGTGACTCTGGTCTAGGACTCGAGCATATGATGCTCCAATGCAACTGAGGGAATATGGCATTGTTGGAAATGCTGCCCTTCAGATGAAGCATTAAACTGACATCCTATCTGCTTGGGCATCAAGGGTCCCACAACACTATTTGAAGAAGAGCAGGAAGTTCTCCTGGTATCCTGACCAAAATTGCTCCCTCAACCAACACAACCCAAACCAGATTAACTGGTTGTTGATCACATTGCTATTTGCATTATCTTGCTGTGTGCAAAATGGCTGCTGCACCAGGTTGGCCTACATAACAGCAGTCATTACATTTCAAGGTAAGCCATTGTATGTGATCTGTTGAAACATTTCTGAGGCCATTCAGCCCACCATATCTGTGTCACTCTTTGCTAGAGCAATCCAACTCTAATCCTACTGTCCTGTTGTCTCCCCATAGCCCTCTATTTTGCTCTGCTTTAAATATTTATACACTTTCCCTTTAAAAGATGCAATAGTCTCTGTCTCAACTAGTCCACGTGGCAAAGCTTTCTATGCTCCAACTTACTGTGCAGAAAGAAATTTACTTACTGGGCTATTGGAAGAAGCTCCTCCTGCCTCCTCCTAGCCTTTTTCCACAGTGAATGCAGTAGCTGTGATGATACAAGTCTTTGTACCTAGGTGTCAGCTGTGCCTCAGTTGTAGCACTCTCACCTCTGAGTCAGAAGGTTGTGGGTTCAAGTCCCACCCCAGAGACTTGAGCACAAAACCTAGGCTGACACTCCAGTGCAGTACTGAGGGAGTGCTACACTGTTGGAGGGTGCCATCTTTGATGAGACGTTAAACCGAGGCCCCTGTCCGGGGGACTTAAAAGATCCCATGGCAATATTAGAAGAGCAGGTGAGTTCTCTCCGGCCTCCTGGCCAATATTTATCCCTCAACCAACATCACTAAAAAGCAGATTATCTAGTCATTATCACATTGCTGTTTATGGGAGCGTGCTGTGCGCAAATTGGCTGCCGCGTTCCCTACATTACAACAGCGACTACACTTCAAAAAGCACTTCAGTAAAGTAAAGTACTTTGGGACGTCCTGAGCTCATGAAAGGCGCTATATAAATGCAAGTCTTTCTTTCTGGGAACATTTCAGGTTCTTTAGAAAGAAGGCCAATTGAATTTCTTATGCCGTGCTGAACAAGGGCTGTGTTGTGTAATTGAAATTTCTGAGCGGGTTGTGATGGTGCATAGATGAGATTACTTGCTCTTTCCAGCTAATTATTAACTTTTGTAAACCACTCACTCATAAAGGAAAACTAATTACCTCAATTTTTCCATCTCAGGGCTCATTCTGTGGTTTAATTGGCGTCCATTACACTAATTGTGTTAAAGCCCTATAACTTCCAAGTAAATAAACGCCATAGACTGTTGTGGAAATAAAATAGGAATTTTATTTTGAATCTCATTATATTTATAAAGATTCCTATTTTTACCACAGCTGCATATCAAGCATTTGTTTATTAGGTTGTTACACTGCTTTGTCATAATTAATTGGTAAAATGGATGCTAATTTAAGTTTGTTTATTGTCCCTCTTCTTGGGTCTTCTGTCTATCGTCCTTCAGCAGCAAGGGTGGGCAGGTAGTCATTTCCCAGGAACAGCCCCCTCCCATTTATGGCCCATCTCTGTTCTTGAGCACCTCAGTGGGAGGTACCTAAGACCAGCGCTGACTCGTTAGCCATTTATCTACTGGTACTGATTTAATCCAACGTTTCAGAAATCAGCTACTGTGAACCAGCTCCCAGTGTTTACACTGTTAAATCTGGCTTCCTTTTTCCCAGCAGCAGACTGGTAGGCAAAGCACCGAGAACCACCCTGGTCAAAATCACCATTGATATCTTCTGTGACTGCGATCACATGGTGTGACCTCTCTGTGGCATGCAACACGGTCCGTTGCACCACTTCCTCCATGACCCACCTCTACGGACCCGCCCTTGCATGGTTTCACTCCTACATGTCCAAAATGTGACCAGCGTATCTCCAGCAATGGCTTCTACTTCTGCCCCTGCACGGCCATCTCCATTGGACCACAAGGTGCCATTCTTGGCCCACTTCTTTTGCTCATTTACCTGGTGTCCTTCAGTGTCATCATCCAGAGGCAAGGGGTCTGTTACCATGTTCGTTGATGACTGTCTGCTCTACCTCTCCACCGTTCCCCTCAATTCCACAACTACCTCTGTGCTGTTGGACTGCGTGTGTCCCCAGCAAGTTGTGGATGAGCCAGAATTCCCTCCCGTCTAACACTGGAAAGATCCAATCCATTGCACTTGGCCCCTGCTAAAAGCTCTCTACTCTTGCTACTGACTCCATGGCCCCGATATTAACCTGGAGACGGGAATGGAGTGTGCGAGGGCTGATTTTAACGGCCTAGGCGTCACTTAGATGATGCTTCACGCCAGCATCACGCGGCTGCAGGCATTCTGCCCATCCACATGACGCAATTTCCCAGCGACTACTTAAAGCCTCAGTCCGGCTCTGCGAGGGAGGCTGAGGGATAGCAGTATATGGACATAGAGATTGGAGTAAAAAATCTGTTAACTGGCTGGAAAGAGAGGGAAGGTGGCCTCCCGATCCTCTGATGATTCCCAGGAGGTCCTGCTGGGTGATGTGAGGGCAAGGAGCGATGTGTTGTTTCCCACAAGTGGGAAGAACATAAGACGTAGGAGCAGGAGTAGGTCATTTGGCCCCTCGAGCCTGCTCCGCCATTCAATAAGATCATGGCTGACCTAATCTTGGCCTCAACTCCACTTCCTTGCCCGCTCCCCATAACCCTCGACTCCCTTACCTTTCAAAAATCTGTCTATCTCCACCTTAAATATATTCAATGACCCAGCCTCCATAGCTCTCTGGGGAAGAGAATTCCAAAGCTTCATGACCCTCTGAGAGAAGAAATTCCTTCTCATTTCCATTTTAAATGGTTATGCCCCCCTAGTTCTAGATTCCCCCACGAGTGGAAACATCCTCTCTGCATCTACCCTGTCAAGCCCCTTCAGAATCTTATTTGTTTCAAGAAGATCCCGTCTCATTCTTCTAAACTCCAATGAGTATAGGCCCAACCTGCTCAACCTTTCTTCATAAGACAACCTCTTCATCTCTGGAATCAACCTCGTGAACCTTCTCTGAACTGCCTCCAATGCAAGTATATCCTTCCTTAAATAAGGTGACAAAAACTGTACGCAGTACTCCAGGTGTGGTCTCACCAATGCCCTGTACAGTTGTAACAGGACTTCCCTACTTTTATACTCCATTCCCTTTGCAATAAAGGCCAACATTCCATTTGCCTTCCTAATTACTTGCTGTACCTGCATGCTATCTTTTTGTGATTCATGTACAAGGACCCCCAGATCCCTCTGTACCTCAGCATTTTGTAATCTCTCCCAATTTAAATAATTTGCTTTTTTATTTTTCCTACCAAAGTGGATAACCTTGCATATTCCCACATTATACTCCATCTGCCAGATTTTTGCCCACTCACTTAGCCTATCTATATCCCTTTGGAGATTCTTTGCATCCTCCACACAATTTGCTTTCCCACCTATCTTTGTATCATCAGCAAATTTGGCTACATTACACTCGGTCCCTTCATCCAAGTCAGAAGAAACCAGCTGCCACCACGAAGAAGGCGTGGATAGATGGTGGCTGAGGAAATGAGCAGCAGGATTGTGACACCAAAGTCGTGGATCCAGTGCAGGAAACGTTTCAACGACTTGACTAGGTCAGGAAAGATCAGCACAGATCCATCTTTACCCTCTTGTCCCTCCGAGACCATTCAAACCACTCCTCTCCCCTGCATCACTTTCCTCAACACCAAGTGGAACGGTTCAATGAATCACCTCTCATCTTGACTCCTTACACATGCTCACCTCCCGCTTCCTCCTTTCACTACTGCCACCAACCCCATCCTTATCTCATTTGACCTGCACCCACTCTCATCAAACCTCCTGAATTTGCCTGTAGCCACTTTCCTCAAAAGCGTGCCTTCCCCGCTCCTTTTACATCTGCCTGATTCTCACTTTCAGCGTATGCATTACATCCAGAGGAAGCATGCACCTTTGCCAGCCACTCGATAGGACTATCTTACCCGCTTTGCAGGGGACAGGAGCGCAGAATGCTAGGGAGAGGGCCAGGAACAGTGGAGGACCACCGGACATCATTGAAGTGACCCCGGCGGAGGAGGAGGCATTGGAGATAAGTGGCACCTTGAGCATTGGTGATGGTGAGGTTGGCGGACCACCAGAGCAAGTTGGAGCCCTCCTCCACAGCCTCACTTGCCCATATCCTGTCCCGCTTGTCCATCATTTCAATCCTTACAAACTGTTATTTGCTGTTCCCCAACACATAAATTTCAAAATCCTTGTCATGTTCTACAGATCACTTGATAGCCTTGCCCCATCTTACTCTGTGACTTCATGTGACGTCCTCTCCTAATACCCTTCATTCCTCTAACTCTGGGGTCCCGTGCACTCCCATTCCCTACTTTCCAGAATTGGTGGCAGAGCTTTAGGAGTCTCAGCTCTACTCCCTGGAAGTCCATTCCCATACCCTCCACCCAACTTCCTCATTCCCAGCTTTTAAGCGCTGTCTCAAAAACCTACCTATTCAGCTCTGCCTTCGGCAGGTTGACTAACTCCCCACTTATGCTCGCTATCTATTTTCACTCTTCTGTGAAGTATTTTGGGTCAATTTTCTGGGTTAAAAGCATAACATAAATGAAAATCTGATGTTATAATTTAGATAAATTTGAACTAAAGGAAATGAATGTTAAATGTTACCATTTGAAATGACATAAATTTCTTCAATCAAGAATAGAAAACTAGTTCACTTGTAAGGTGCCTATCAAGCCATCCTGTCTCTGTTTGCCACTTTATATGCTTCTGGGCAAGTGACTGCAGTTATCAGCAGCGAGATATACAAAAGATATTCTGGTGAGTTCTAGATTTAGCTGGGGAATAACAAAATGTTAGTCTCCAATCTCTCAGATTTGTTCGAAATCATGTTTTCTTTAATTAGGGATGTTAGATATTTCATAAGCTGCTTAGAGTCCAGGGATCGCCTTTGTGTTGCTGTGAAGTTTTCAGAGTTTTTGTTCTGATTTATTATATTATAATGGGAATCACCTCTAATTTGAAATGCCACTGCTCCTTTGTATAGCCTTAAGGTAGTTGTTCCAGATTGTTTAGCAGAGCAACTTGTGAAATATCATATTGCTGAAAGTGGTTTATGTTTGCCTTGGATGTGTGTTATAAATGATCTAATTCTACTCATTCCTCATTTCCTCCACTCTGCCATCAGAGGCTGATCTTTCAGTATCTACACCCTTGATCTTCGGAACTTTCCCCCACCCACCGCTCCCCAAGCCAGTTTGCTTTGTTCCGTATCTCCGTTCCTTCAAAACTTTTCTCTTTGACTGTGTGGTCACCCCACCCCAATTTTTCCATTCTCCTGCTCGGCATTGTCATATTCTCTTGCTATGCAACATCCCGCCATTGGCTGCTGCGTTTCCCTACATTACAACAGTGACCACATTTCAAAAATACTTCATTATCCTCAGAGCACTTTGGAATGTCCTGAGGTCGTGAAAGGCGCTGTATAAATGCAAGTCTTTTTTCTTTTATTAATGCATGTTGCTGCAGTTGTAGTTGCAATCTGCTCAAAACACTCTCATTTAGAATTGTTAGGTGATCTAGCTGTAACACAAGAACCACTTTCCAGGAAGGGTCAGTACAGCGGTGACACTGGCCAATTAAAGCAAAATGGCTGTCGCGGTTGCCTACATATCAATTGTCACTGCACTTCAAGTTAATTAATTGAATGTGGTGCGCTTTAAGTTCATTATATAATGTGATATACTGTATAACATTAGGGTAATCTAGATAAACACGAGGGAGAAAGGAATAGAAGGTTATGCTGATGGGGTGAGATGAAGGAAGGTGGGAGGAGGATCGTGTGGAGCATAAACACTGGCACAGACCAGTTAGGTCGAATGGCCTGTTTCTATGCTGTACATTCTATGTAATTCTATGATATATAAATGCAAGTCTGTATGAGAGATTCCTCGCAATGCCACCAGGTGGAGGGCCCCCTCGGGTGAAAATTTAAATTTCAAATAAGAGCACTAAAACTGGCCCTCGTTCCTGATCTCAGCCAATAGCGCAACGCTAACGCACTGTAAGAAAGTATCGGAGGGTGAGTCAACCAACTCTATTCTCTTGAACTGCATGATGCATAGTTACAGAAGGAGATTGGCGTGGGCCTGGTTCCTGCCCTTTCGGTTATTGGAATAGTGCATAGCGTTTTGGGTGGGTGGGTGGGTGGGCGGTGGCTGGTTAGAAGGAGATAATTTTAAAATGAGAATCAGTACACAGGTCAGTCATCAGGAGCTGAGCTTTTTCAGACATTGAAGGTTAGAAAAGAACCAAAAACATAATAGCTCCTTTCTACAGACTCCCAAGCCCCACCCTCTATAAACTCTATACGAGGTCCCCCATCTATTTTAACAAAGACTTTTATTTATATTGTGCCTATAACGGCCTCAGGATGTCCCAAAGCGCTTTATAGCCAATGAAGTACAGCCACTGTTGTAATGTAGGAAAGGCGACAGCCAATTTGCACACAGCAAGGTCCCATAAACAGCAATGTGAGAATGATAAGATTGGCTGAGGGATAAATATTATTCAGGACACTGGGATAGAACTCCCCTGCTCTTCTTCTGAATAGCGCCATGGTTTTTTTTACATCCACCTGAGAGGGCAAACGGGGCCTCGGTTTAGTCTCTCATCTGAAAGACAACACCTCCGACAGTGCACTCCCTCAGAGTGCTACCTCTGAGCCACAGCTGACGCAAAGCAATTAACCCAAATGGGGCATTAAAATAGCAGGCAAGTGAATGCTGTACAACTCCATTAACATTGTTGTGAGTAGTGCATTTATTTCTTTCACCTCTGAAACATCATCCGCCTCCCACTGCTGGCATAATGAGACTTGATTGCGCCAGTGTTTTCCTTGCTAGCTTCTCAACTTTCATCCTCCACAAAATACAACTCATTCAGAATGCATCCTTAACTGCACAAAGTCCCACGCTTACGTCACCCCTCTACTTTCCAAGCCAGACTGACTCCCCATGCTCCAGTAAATTGATTTCAAGATCCTCATCTTCACTTTGAAATCCCTCTAAGGCTTCACTCAACCCCCCCCCCCCCCCTCCCCTCCTCAAATGATGCACATTTAAAAGAAAAATAGCTAATGTGAACATAAGAATCAGGAAGAGGAGTCGGCCATACGGCCCCTCGAGCCTGCTCCACCATTCAATAAGATCATGGCTGATCTTCAACCTCAATTCCACTTTCCGCCCGATTCCCATATCCCTTGATTCCCTTAGAGTCCAAAAATCTATCGATCTCAGCCTTGAATATACAGGAAACTCTTTATTAACTGGCACCGACGGGACTGGCGTGGTGCCGGTTAATCAAAAAGTCCGGATAACGGAGAGTTATATCTCCCAACGTACGAGAGCCCCGTACACATTGACATGCGCCTGCATTCGGAGCTCCGTCTCCCCGGGAACCGCCAGCTGACCATCTGTCGTGTCCGCTGCCTACCCGGGCTGCACATTCCCCTCCCAATCTACACGCTCCGATACAAGGCAAACGCCTCGGGGTTTTTTTTAAAGTTAATTTTAAACGAGAGATGAAGGAAAACCCCGGTTACCTACTCAAGAATTTTGCTGGTTAAGAGAGATTTCCGGATATTTGGGTGCCGGTTAATAAAGAGTTTCCTGTACTCCGCATCCACAGCCCTTTGGGGTAGAGAATTCCAAAGATTCACAACCCTCTGCTTGAAGAAATTTCTCCTCATCTCAGTCTTAAATGGCCGACCCCTTCTCCTGAGACTATGCCCCCCTAGTTCTAGACTCTCCAGCCAGGGGAAACAACCTCTCAGCATCGTGAAAGAACGATTGTGAAATAATTGTAGGATTCATCAATTTAACAGCCATTATTTTTCAGCTTTCTGTTAAATCTGTTGTTTTTTTATTGTGCAGTAAAAGATATGCCGGGGGAATGGAATAATAAACGCAGCTTATAATACAACTCTGGGTTGTGGTTAAATGTACTGTAATGGTGAAATATTCTGTTTTAAACACAAATTGCAACCCGATTGTTAAGTAAATGCCTGCAGCAACAAGGGCAGATGTTATCAGTCAGGCTGTCTTAGTGCCTGATTTGGGAGAAGAGAAGATGCTGAGGCATAACACAGCGGAAGATTAATGAGAAGTTAATGATGATAGTTAGCTGGTTAGTACATTTTGCTCGCTATGAAAAGCCCAATACGTGATTTCAAAATGTGAATATGTGTGTCTCGCGCTAAAGATGTGGACCTTTTAGGACTGTGCCCTGTGACAGGTTCATACTACTGCTGTTTCCTAAAGTCCCTGGTGGAAGGTGCTGCTCCTAGCCATAGGGAGAGTGCTCTCTCTCTTCATCAAAGCACACAGCATGGTTTATTTTAATTACCTGATGGAAATTCAAACTATGTAATCAGATTTTCAAACCGGTCAAACCATCAAGGCTCACAAAACCGTAACTTTCCTATCCAGCACTGGCTCACACCGTCCAATATCGCTCCTTCAACGCAGCGTACTACAGGTTGCAATTAAGTGGAGAATTCAATGCTATAACGCACCATGAAAGTAAAACACATTTTAAAAAGCCTCACTATGCTGGAGCTCTGAGGCTGAAAGCGAAATCGAAAAATACATTTACAAAACTTTAAAGTCCAAACGTGCAAAGTTTGGGAAATCTCATTAATCTAACGAGCAATATAAAAACACATCTCGAAGAAAAGATTGTGTTTATATTGGAAAACTGTTGCCGAATCTGTCAGTAGAGATATTGGACTTTGATCTCATTAACACAGCGGACAAATGATAAAGCTCAGCATCATTTGCATCTAACCCACTCTGATGGAAAAACCTCCCACTCTCACCCAAATTAAGCTCTGGATAGTGTATGGGGTAACACTTTGATTACTTTATTTCCGATTCCATTATGTTTTGCTCGCTTATTATACCCACAAGGACATTTCACATTATGAATGAAGTACCATGGAAAAAGACCAGTGAAACTATAACTCTGTAATTCGCCACAGATGTCCCAGTAATGTTCCGTACACATCATTAACTGTTTTACTTATATTACTGCGGAAAATAGGCAAATCGCTCCCGGATGTCAGTAATTTAAAAGCAACGTGCTTGGGGTTATTGCCTGTGTTACTTGGAACTTTAAAGGAAATATTACAAAATGAACGAGGCAGAGGGAACAATTGGTGCACCATGGCTGCCCTCAGTACCTCTGAGTTAGGAAGAGGTTCCTGTGCCAAATTGCTAATCAGTGACCCCTGCTAAAACTGTGCCTGTGTGGGCATTGGGTGATGACAGGACCCTGCTTGGTTGTGATGCCCCCAGCAGTCCAATAGTCTGCCAACATTTGCTAGCAAGGCTTGAATACAAGACAATGTCAAGACATGAAATAATCACTACTTGGCCAGCTACCGGAGGCTATGAACTTAACTTCAGCTAGGAGTCAACACTTTCAGGTGAGGAAAGGAGAGAAAATTGGCAAAGGATAAAAATTAAACAAGCCTATAATAGCAGAGATTAGCTTGATTGATTAATTCAGTGATCGATCCATAGTGTGGGTGAGTCATGAAGAAAGAAGTTAAGTTAGTGATTAAATGAGTAAGTAATTGAGTGTTTTTTGGTGGGTGAGTGGTTGCTAGATTGTGGTATTGAGTGATTAAATCAGGGACTGAATGATGCTTAGTGGGTGAGCGATTAATTGAGTGAGTGATTGAGTTATCAGGAAGTCATTGAGTTATTGGGCAAAAATGTAATTATTAGCAGAGTGATTGAGATACTGGCTGAGTAACTGAGTTATTAGGGAGGGAGTGAGTATTTGAGTTTGTGGGGGAGTGTTTGAGTAATTCAGTGTTTGAGTGAGTAATTAGTTATTGGGTATCAGCCTTGGCTCCTCAAAGGTAGTACTCTCGTCTGAGTCAGAAGGTCATGGGTTCGAACCCCACTTCAGTGATTTGAGCACGTAATCTGGGATGACACTCCAGTGCAGTACTGAGGGAATGCTGCACTGCTGGAAGGGTTATCTTTTGGGTGAGACATGATGCCCCGGCTGCCATCTCAGGCGGATGTAAAAGATCCCCTGGCATTATTTGAAGAAAAGCAGGGGAGTTCTCTCCAGTGTCCTGGCCAACGCTATCCCTCAATCAACACTAGTAAAACTGATTATCTAAGTCATTTATCTCATTGCTGTTTGTGGAATCTTGCTGTGTGCAAATTGGCTGCTGTGTGTCCCTACATTGTGACAACACTTCAATAGTACTTCATTGGCTGTAAAGCACTTTGGGACATTCTGAGGATGTGAAAGGTGCTATTTAAATGCAAATTCTTTATGGGGTTGGGTGATTATTTACTGAGTGAGTATTTGAGTTCTTGGATGAGTGATTGAGATTTTGAGTGACGTCTGAGTTCTTAGGCGAGTAAGTCATTGGACAATGATTTAATTATTGGGAGTGATTGATTTGTTCTCAGAAGTGTTGTGAAATATAGCAGAGGCACCTGTAATGCACAGTTTCTCCAAACATAACCCCAGCTGTCCCATTTTATATTCCAAAGCCATAACATCTACTCAAAAGGATCATAAGGTAGAGTTTCCTGTCCTAAAGCTCTGGTGCTAGGAATCAGAAAATCTAGCCAACAGCCATATAGCATATAGCCACTACTGTGCCAGCAGACATTTTAGATGGACATAAGGTGATCTCCATGAAAACAAGCCACAGGTTAATTTACTACATTACATTGAAATGGAGTCAGTGCCAATGTCCAGCTTTTTAGGACTAGGATTGGGGCTGGTTCTCATTTGCCCATTTGGAGTGAGCCTAACAGAAGCTCCATGAGCAGTGGGGTTCTTATAAGAGCAGAGACTTTTTGGCCTTTTATTTTTGTTTTGCAGTATGGTTGAAGTACAGGCTTCCCTTTCTTTTATTGGTATTTTAATGAAAAATATTCATGAATTTTTTGGGGAGGTTCTTTTTTCCTACTGCGACCCCATCACAGCATTTTGTAGTTAAAATGGTACAAAATGAAAGACTTTCCAGGGAGATCGGCAGGCACCAGAGCTGGACTGCCACACCGATTAATTATGCCGCCAACCGTATCTTTAGGGTAGACACAATTACCTGCCAATGACGGAGAGAAGCTGACTCCTCAGGCCCCGGGTCAGCAGAGAGCCGATTGCGGACATGTGCAATCTGTTGGCAAAGATACCCGGAGCTAACCTGTACCTTAGGCATGCAACGCCAGTGATAGTCAAGGTCACATCTTGCCTCAATATTTTTTGTCTCTGCCCAACCCCCCCTCCCCCCCAAACCAGGCAAGCTGCCCTCTGTGGAGAGTGCCTACCATCCTTGCACCCACTTTATGCAGCAACACCCACAGTTCAGCTGCCATCAAACAAGGCATTTGGGTTCAGTGCCACTCCATTACTTGGCCAGAAACTCTGTTTCCTACCACCACATTTATTTGATCAGTTACAGAGATTTAACAAGCCCTTTTTGTGCCCCAACATCCTTTGGAAAGGCTGAAATATATAGGGGAATTAAAAAAAAAAAATGTTTTTCCCTCTATAAAGAGCAGTGGGATGTTTTTCTATATAAAGGTGCTTTATAAATGTAAATTGCAGTCATGTCCTTTTTTGCAGGCTAAAACTCTTGTCCTCATACAGCCACTTACCTTTAAACTGCTGTATCACTTTAATTTTCCCAGCAGCTCTTTAAGGGCCGCTGACGCATGCAGATTCCTGCCTTGTCCCTTTGGCAACTCCCAACACCCGGCCCATGACGGGTGGGAAGCTCGCCATGAATAAGTAACGAGGGATGGGAAATCCTGTAGATGGGCTCTGCTGGAAATGGCAAGGTTTAGGTTGCTTCACAGATGCTTTGCTGTTTTGTGGGGACCTGCAGAAGCCTGGAGCAGTGTACAGAAGGGTCTGCAACAGACCTGAATACATTTACAGGAGTATGTGTTAAAGTAATATGTGTTTTCAAAGAAAGCTTCCTATTTCTGTTCTAATTGTGCTATCAAACAGCATCCCTTTCATTACTATCACCAATTTTTATGTTACCACCCACTAACCAGCAACATTATGGCTTTTGTGATTTGCTGTTGTATCACATGACAGAAAGTGAGATATTTTTATAAAATGATGATAATTCCAGATCAGGGCTATAATAGCATCAACTGAGAGCACATTTTCTGTAGTGACATGCCTGCAACTAGTATAAACAAGTTAGAGGTATTTTATGCCATGATAAAAAATTACCGAGAGCTATATTTGCCTCTTTGTTCAGAAGGGTTAATGACCTATTTTATTGTCATTTACCATCTGTTAAAATAGTGGCCGCGTGTGGTTTTTAAATGGATAATTTCATATAGCACAGTGTTAGTTAGCAGTCACAACTAAAAGTTGTCACAGGCACCTGTAATAATGATCCCTTAGTACCTCTCAAGCAGCTAACAAACTAATTAACTGGAACAAACGATGAACAGTTCATTAATCCAACTGTGAAATATGTTTAATGACTGAATGGAAATCGAGAAAATCCTATTTTATCCCCAAGACCCTACAGGTAGATGAATCCATTCGGTTTATTAAAATGTATCACACATTAATACACGGCCTCCTCTCTAAGTGAATACAGATGTTTCTGTGCCTCAATATGACTTTTTTTTAAAGAAGTAACCATTTGAGTTGAAACACAAAAGAAATTGTTAATGTTTTGGAAAAATAAAATGGATCTGAGAATAGCTTATTAATTTTCTGGATAAATAAAATGAATCTGAAATTAAATAGATTACCAAGAGAAAATTATTTTTCCAAACATACCCTTCCAAAAAAACCTAACAATCAGTTTTTAACTTCTCCCTCCACATTAAGTATAATCTTGTCATTTGAAAGAGATGTGGTTTATTCAATTGTTGTAATAAAAGTGTAATTGAAAAAGTATCATAATATGATCTGCGAATTCACTCATTAACCAAACCTGTATCAACTGCACTATAGTGTTACCTGAACAGTTGCAACTCTATTGGACGGAGTATCAATCAGGAAATAGTTGAGGCATGTAATAAGGGAACATCTATAATTATGGGGGATTTTAACTATCATATTAATTGGACAAATCAAATGGGGCAGGGCTGCCTTGAGGATGAGTTCATTGAGTGTATTAGGGATGGGTTTCTTGAGCAGTATGTAACTGAACCGACCAGGGGGCAAGCAACCTTAGATCTGGTCCTGTGTAACGAGACAGGATTAATTAAAAATGTCCTAGTAAAGGATCCCCTTGGAATGAGTGACCATAACATGGTTGAATTCCATATTCAATTAGAGGGTGAGAAGGTTGGATCTCAAACAATCGTGCTAAGCTTGAATAAAGGAGACTATGAAGGTATGCGAGCGGAATTGAGTAGAGTGGATTGGGAAAATAGATTAAAGGGTAAGACGACACATGATCAGTGGTGTACATTCAAGGAGTTATTTTACAACTTCCAAAAAAAATATATTCCACTGAAAAGAAAAGGGTGTAAAAGAAAGGACAGTCATCCGTGGCTAAGTAAAGAAATTAAGGATAGTATTCGACTAAAAACAAGGGCATATAAGGTAGCGAAATCTAGTGGGAGGACAGAGGATTGGGAAAACTTTAAAAGGCAGCAAAAAATAACAAAAAGATTGATTAAGAAAGGGAAGATAGATTATGAAAGTAAATTAGCAAAAAATATAAAAACAGATAGTAAGAGTTTTTATAGTTATATAAAAAGAAAAAGGGTGGCTAAAGTAAATGTTGGTCCCTTAGAGGATGAGACTGGGAAATTAATGGTGGGAAATATGGAGATGGCAAAAACACTGAATGAATATTTTGTATCAGTCTTTACAGTAGAGGACACTAAGAATATCCCAACACTGGACAAACAGAGGGCTATAGGGGGAGAGGAGCTAAACACGATCAAAATCACTAAGGAAGTGGTACTCGGTAAAATAATGGGACTCAAGGCGGATAAATCACCTGGACCTGATGGCTTACATCCTAGAGTCTTGAAGGAAGTGGCGGTAGGGATTGTAGATGCATTGGTAATAATTTTTCAAAACTCCCTGGATTCCGCTAAGGTCCCGGCAGACTGGAAAACTGCTAATGTAACACCCTTATTTAAAAAGGGCAGTAGACAGAAGGCTGGTAACTATAGACCGGTTAGCCTAACATCTGTGGTAGGTAAAATTTTGGAGTCCATTATTAAGGAAACAGTAACAGGACATTTGGATAATCATAATTTAATAGGACAAAGTCAGCATGGTTTTACGAAGGGGAAGTCATGTTTGACAAATTTGCTGGAGTTCTTTGAGGAAGTAACATATAGAGTGGATAAAGGGGAACCAGTGGACGTAGTGTATTTAGACTTCCAAAAGGCATTTGACAAGGTGCCACACAAAAGATTATTGCTTAAGGTAAAAAATCACGGAATTGGGGGTAATATTCTGGCATGGATAGAGGATTGGCTATCTAACAGAAAGCAAAGAGTTGGGATAAATGGTTCATTCTCAGACTGGCAATCAGTAACTAGTGGTGTTCCACAGGGGTCAGTGCTGGGTCCCCAACTCTTCACAATCTATATTAACGATTTGGAGGAAGGGACCAAGTGTAACATATCAAAATTTGCAGATGATACAAAGATGGGAGGGAAAGTAGTGAATGAGGAGGACATAAAAAACCTGCAAGGGGACATAGACAGGCTAAGTAAGTGGGCAGAGATTTGGCAGATGGAATACAACACTGGAAAGTGTGAGGTGATGCACTTTGGCAGGAAAAATCCTAGAGCAATTTATTATCTTGATGGCAAGAAACTGGAGAGTACTGAAGTGCAAAGGGATCTGGGGGTCCTGGTGCACGAAACTCAAAAGGTTAGTATGCAGGTGCAGCAAGTGATTAAGAAGGCAAATGGAATGTTGGCTTTCATTGCTAGGGGGATAGAATATAAAAATAGGGAGGTATTGCTTCAGTTGTACAAGGTATTGGTGAGACCGCACCTGGAATACTGCATACAGTTTTGGTGTCCTTACTTAAGGAAAGACATCCTTGCTCTCGAGGCAGTGCAAAAAAGGTTCATTCGGTTAATCCCGGGGATGAGGGGGTGGTCATATGAGGAGAGGTTGGGTAGATTGGGACTCTACTCATTGGAGTTCAGAAGAATGAGAGGCGATCTTATTGAAACATATAAGATTGTGAAGGGGTTGGATCGGGTGGATGCGGGGAGGATGTTCCCGATGACGGGTGAGACGAGAACTAGGGGACATAGTCTTAGAATAAGGGGCTGCTCTTTCAAAACTGAGATGAGGAGGAACTACTTCACTCAGAGGGTGGTAGGTCCATGGAATATGCTGCCACAAAAAGCTGTAGAAGCTACAACATTAATTAAATTTAAAACAGAAATAGACAGTTTCCTAGAAGTAAAGGGCATTAAGGGTTACGGGGAGCGGGCAGGAATTTGGACATGAGTCTAGGTTCGGATCGGTCATGGCCCTGTGGGTAGTGGAGCGGGCCCAGGGACTGTGTAGCCTGATTCTGCTCCTATTTCGTGTGTGCAATTCTGTTAGATGCAGGAGATGGTTCTGTGATAGATAGTAGATTGGCGGTTAGGATCAGATCAGCCATGATCTTATTGAATGGCGGAGCAGGCTCGAGGGGCCGATTGGCCTACTCCTGCTCCTATTTCTTATGTTCTTATGTTCTTATGTTCTTATGAATAGCCCTCAACTTCATCAAGGTCAAATAATGATTCACTGGGAAAAACTTTTTTACGCAGCGAGTGGTGAGGACCTGGAACTCGCTGCCGATGGAAGTAGTGGAAGCGGAGACACTCAATGTTTTCAAGGGGAGACTGGATAGGCACTTGAGGGAAATAAACTTGCAGGGCTACGGGGATAGAGCGGGAGAATGGGACTGACTGGGTTGCTCTACAGAGAGCCAGCATGGACTCGATGGGCCGAATGGCCTCCTTCTGTGCCACTATGACTAGGTTGCTATCTGGTATGAGGAAATAAAAATACAAAAACATTTCAAAATTGGGGCTGTTTCTTAGAATAGAAGAGATTCCGGGTTGATTCGATAGAGGTGTTTTAAATTATGAAGGATGGGGCAGAGTAGATAGAAACAGACTGCTTCAAGTCATTGAGGGGGTCTAGAAGGCTGCATGCAAGAGATTTAGGACAGAGAGCAGGAGAAACTTTTCTACATAGAGGTTTCTGATGCATTACCAGATTTAGTTATTGAAGCAGAGGCCATATCAACATTTAAGAATAGCTTAGATGGGTGGTTGAAGGAAAATGGGGAAAGCACGAGATTAGGATTACTGCCCATGTGGATGATAAACACCAACGCGGACTGGTTGGGCCGAATGGCTGTTTCTATGTTGTAATTTCTATGTAATTCTCTGTATAATATGGAAGTGGAGCTCTCCCAGGATTCACAGCTGCAGTGAAAGTGCTCTATTGAAAATAGAGGGCGTGTAGAGTTCATCAGAGCCTGTCACCAAGCTTTAGACTGTAGAAGCCTGCCTCCATAGCATGAAGCATGGAAACAACTGTATATGCTGAAAGAGCAGATTATGTATTACTGAGAGATACAATCCAGTATGATGGTCAGTGCTCCAATGAAGTGTTGTAAATACATTTACAAACTACAGAATAACAAGGTGCCTGAATCAGTGAACAGATATTTGGGGGGAAATGGACTTTTTCTATTTTGAGAGCATTCAATTCTGCCACCACTGTGGTGATGCTTTGAAATATTTCTATTCTTTAAGCTCACGAACACCAGGAGTTCAATACTCAATTCGGTTTATACCCTCACCCCCTCCTTCCCTGCTTGTGCAGAAATTGATTATGGCAAGCTTTTAACAAGGCTTTAACAAGCAAAAGGCTGCTTTTCAAAAACTATGCGCTAATTTCTGGAAACCCATTTCTGGACAGCAAGAATCCTCAGGGCAACCATAAAATGGACAAACAGTTCATTACCACTTTCTCCCATACTGCACCAGTCTTAACACACAGCTAAAATTAGCAAACAAGGCTTGGAGTTTCTCGAGGCTGGATCTTTGTCCTCTTGGGTAGCTGTTCTGTGTTTTCCCGCAGTATGGTTTAAGTCTGAAATTCTGGTTTGGCCATTGCTAGGATACAACGTTCCGGTCTCCTTGGTAACTGTGAACAATCGCAGCATTGTGCCTCCTCAGAAGCTATTGTGGATTACAGTGGAAGTATCGAGATTGCAGCCTGGGTTCCTTCCTTATGAAGAAAGGATTCCAAAGGCTGTGCTCTACAATAAAACATTATTTTTAACATGTGGTAAAAGAACACACTTGCAGCAAACAAGAGTCCCGAGATTACAAGACTCCGCTTATGGCACACAGTCTCACTCGATGATTGTGCCCGAGGTCAGAGTGCCTGATTTGTGGTGCTCCCAATTTCTGTTTTGTTAAAACCGATCTCGAATCTGCATTATCATCAAGTAAGACTCCATGCCGGGAGCAGTCTCGCAGTTTGGGGGCTATGCTGGAATGCCTCTGCAGATTTTCACACTGGTTTTTCTATGATACATCATAAGATAAAATCAAGGATTTTTCTCCTCCCTCCCAAGTCATTCTTATTTAATTTTCTCCCGTTTTCCCCCCTCCTCTCCTGAAGATGCTGGGTATTGTTCCATGGATGATGGAAGCCCTCTGCCTCACCAAAGAGACATTTGCGAATCTGGATAGTGGGTATCTTGATCACGGGGTGTGGGGGTGGGGAAAGAGAGAGAGAGGACATCATAGCTGAGTCCAAACCTATTCTCACCTGACATCCACACACATGCACCTTTCAGCAGGGGCCAATGGATAAGCGATTGAGAACGAGAATCCTAGCTGATTCTTTACCCACCCCGCCCCCTCACAAGGCCCAAAAAACTGTTGCATCGGACATCAGCACAGACTGGGAATCAAGCCTGGGATCTCACTGGCCTTTATGGATCTGTCACACATTTGGTGAGGCTTTTGTCCACTAAGCCAGCCACAATATTTTGAAGTATAAGTCGGTACTTAATTTGTATAACTAACTGAGCTGTCAGTTTAAAAAAAAAGTAATTGCAAATCATATCCGATGATTACTATTTGTGGAGTAATTTCAAACTGCTTGCCGTGTGGATTACAGGGAGAGCAGTGACCAGAACAAGACATTTCCTTAATTTACAACGTCAACAACTTTATTTAATGATCCCTTCCATAATGTAATGTTCCTGTAGACAGGTGCCAGTCACGTTTAATATTAAAACAAATACAAAAATACCAATATTAATTACATCTACAGGAAACTCTCTTTTAACTGGCACCTAAATATCCGGAAATCTCTCTTAACCGGCAAAATTCAGGAGTAGGTTCAGGTAAGTTTTACTATATATTAGTGGCCGTGTAGCTGGGGTTCCTGGATCTGTGGCCGTGCAACAGGGACTCCTGGATCTGTGGCCGTGTAACCGGGACTCCTGCACCTGTGGCCGTGTACGGGGCTCTCCTACCTTGGCAAGTATACCTCTCTGTAATCCGGACTTTTTGATCAACCGGCACCACGCCGGTCCCGTCGGTGCCGGATAAAAAAGAGTTTCCTGCATATTGATCAGTTGATAAATCTTCAAACTGAGAAATATCAGAATAAACTACTGGTTTAGGGAGTGTGTTAATGTTTGTGATTTTTAGGTGTTAAATGGTTGATGTTATAGAATGTCTTTTTCAATGTAGTTGGTACAGAAAGTATCCTCATTATTTACTGCGTTTGAGGTTATCCAGTTGTTTTGTCTGTCTCAGGAGTGAGACTTTAGGGACATAACACAGGTTTACCAGCATTGGATGTCTCTGGTACAACACGGAGTGTTCCAGGAGTTTGGATAATGGTGTTGGTGCTTGTTGGTTTGGAGGAAGGGAAGGAGAGCAGGTGGGTTCCACATCAGGCAGGATCTTATTGCAGCTCTAAATCCCAGTGTTCCCATGAATACTTAACTCGGAGACCCTGGAGAAGCTTGGAGTTCTTACGACATTCAGGGGCTACAGTCCAGTGGCAAATGCAACTTCTCCAATGGCCTTGAATTAAAAAAGGATGAATTATTTGTAGTGAAAAAAGTATGAATTTCATAAATTTTGAGACTGGCAGATTTTTGTTCCTCCAAATCTTGCAAAATTTTTAGAAAAAAAATTATTATGCGACTGAATCTGAAGGGCCTGTTAGAAAAGATCTGAACGGGCTCTAAAACATTCAGTGCAAAAGTGTTTACTTAAGTTCCAAACGTTGAAAATATAAATGATGCTGTTCATTGGAATGACTTGCATTCACTAGTGACTATGCTGTTTATCGATAAATGCCTGTTCACGGAGGTTAACGACAGATTGATGTCAATTCACTCAACTTGATAGATGTTACATCATTATCAGCCAACATTGTCTTCAAGTCAAGTATTGTTAGACCCAGAGCAGTAACTGTAGTTTGCAATCCTGTAATGAAAATAGTTTAATAAAACTGATTTTTTGGATAAAAGAAACAAAAATAAGCCCCCCCGTTACTCCTCCTTTGATTATTTTTCTCCCCCTCCTCGTCTTCCTTTGCTGAGGGTCCTAACTTTTGCTGAGGTATGGTTCATGGGGTGCTGACCAGCCTCTGGAAGTTTGCCCAGTGGCCAGTTTTCATGCTTGATCCTCCTACACAGCAAGTGCAGCAGGCTACTCAACTGTGGGAGTATCACACCAAAGCCTGATCCAACACCTGTACAAACCCAGCAGGAGGCACTGGATAATGATCAGGAATCCAGACTGATTTATTTCTCGCCCTAGTGCAAGGGCACTGAGGCCATTTGTGACACCCCCTACCAGCACCCCAACCGAGGTCAAGTAACTGGGCACCGTACCTGGGACTTTCCTGGTTGTACGGCTCAGTGCCACACTAGTAGTGCACTTAGTAACTGAGTTATTAGGAAGGCAATGTCCTTATTTTGGTAAAACTTAGAAACCTTACATATTTACAGTAACTTCCAAAAGGGAATTATATATATACATTTCAAGTATATATCCATGATACAATATGCTGCACACTGTCCTTTCACATCTCTGGTCCAGATATCATTTCCTACAGCATCACTTTCAGCTCTCTTACTGTATGTTCAGCTTCAGCTGATGGTCGACAGCAGCTGCCAGTTATGCTGTTATCATTAGTAATTCCCACCTATATTGCTGGAGCTATTTCTCCTTCTGATGTTACCTCCACCCTGCCAGTAGCTGTTATATCATCCCTTACCAATACTGTCACTCACCAACTAACTTAACAGGCAATCAATGTTAACCATTCTTAGCTCCATCTCCTGTCCATCTTGCCATGTTCTCATAATGCCAGCGATGATGATATTCCCATTGGCTGCATAATAATTCTAGTTGCAAAACTTTATTTCAAGTGCCTTAATATAAAAACATTTAAAACTCCTTTAATATCTTCTCATCCTTATCTGATTTCTGGTTGTTTTGTATCAGAACTGTTGAAAGAATGCGAGTGCTTCAAAATCTACTTACTAAGAAAATTACTTCTTCTTCCATCCAAGAGGGATATTTTCTGTTTTCTTCCGCAACTTGAAAATTAAATTTTAAAAAGTCAAACGTTATTGTGGGCAAAGTGACGTTGAAATGCTTGTTGAACACAATGGGGTTCAAAATTAAAAGATCACACATTTTTATTCTAACTTTCAACTTAAAGGATAACCTTAGTAGGCTGGAAAGCCTTTCACACAATAATGTACTTAGGGCCAAAATCCCTTGGACTCCCTCTGCTACTGTAAGTACATAAGAACATAAGAAATAGGAGCTGGAGTCGGCCATTTCGCCCTTCGAGCCTGCTCCGCCATTCAACAAGATCAGGGCTGATCTTCTACCACAACTCCACCTTCCCGCACTATCCCCATATCCCTTAATTCCCTTTGTTCTCAAAAATTTATCGACCTCTGTCTTGAATATACTCAACGACTGAGCATCCACAGCCCTCTGGGGTAGAGAATTCCAAAGATTCACCACCCTCTGAGTGAAGAAATGTCTCATCTCAGTCCTAAATGGCCAACCCCTTATTCTGAGACTATGACCCCGTGCTCTAGATTCCCCAGCCAGGGGAAACATTTTCCCAGCTTTTACCCTGTCAAGCCCCTTAAGAATTTTATGTTTCAATTAGATCACCTCTCATTCTTCTAAACTCTCGGGAATATAGGACTAGTCTACTCAATCTCTCCTCATAGGACAATCCCCCCATTCCAGGAACCAGTCTAGTGAACCTTTGTTGCACTCCCTCTAAGGCAAGTATGTCTTTCCTTAGGTAAGGAGACCAGAACTGTACACAATACTCCAGGTGTGGCCTCACCAATGCTCTGTATAATTGTAGTAAGACTTCTTTACTCTTATGCTCTAATCCCTTTGTAACAAAAGCTAACATACCATTTGCTTTCCTAATTGCTAGCTGTACCTGCATGTTAACTTTCTGTGATTCATGTACAAGGACACCCAAGTCCCTCGGAGTACAAACATTTCCTAGTCGCTCACCTTTCAAAAAATATTCTGCTTTTTTGTTTTTCCTGCCAAAGTGGATAACTTCACACTTCCCCACATAGAAACATAGAAGATAGGAGCAGGAGTAGGCCATTCGGCCCCTCGAGCCTGCTCCGCCATTCGATGAGATCATGGCTGATCATCCAAACTCAGTACTCTGTACCTGCCTTCTCCCCATATCCCTTGATACCTTTAGCTTTAAGAAATATATCTAACTCATTTTTGAATATATTTAATGACTTGGCCTCAACTACCTTCTGTGGTAGAGAATTCCACAGGTTCACCACTCTCTGGGTGAAGAAATTCCTCCTCATTTCTGTCCTAAATGGCTTACCCCTTATCCTTAGATTATGACCCCTGGTTCTGGACTCTCCGACCATCGGGAACATTCTTCCTGCATCTAGTTTGTCCAGACCTGTCAGAATTTTATATGTTTCGATGAGATCCCCTCTCATTCTTCTATACTCCAGCGAGTATAAGCCCAATCGACTCAATCTCTCCTCATATGTCATTCCTGCCATCCCAGGTATCAGCCTTGTGAATCTTCGCTGAACTCCTTCCATGGCAAGAACATCCTTCCTCAGATAAGGCGACCAAAACTGCACACAGTACTCAAGGTGTGGGCTCACCAAGGCCCTGTACAACTGCAGCAGGACATCCCTGTTCCTATACTCAAACCCTTTCGCTATGAAGGCCAACATACCATTTGCCTTCTTCACCGCCTGCTGCACCTGCATGCTTACTTTCAGCGACTGGTGCACAAGGACACCCAGGTCTCGTTGCACTTCCCCTTCTCCCAATCTATTGTCATTCAGATACTAGTCTGCCTTTCTGTTTTTGACACCAAAGTGGATAACCTCGCATTTATCCACGTTATATTGCATCTGCCACACTTCTGCCCACTCACCCAACCTGTCCAAATCATCCTGGAGTTTCTCGGTATCCTCCTCGCAGCACACACTCCCACCCAGCTTTGTGTCATCTGCAAACTTGGAGCTATTACATTTAGTTCCCTTATCTTTGGTAAGATAATGGAAAAGGTCCTGAGGGATAGGATTTATGACCATTTGGAAAGGGGCAACTTAATCAGGGATAGTCAACACGGATTCGTGAAGGGTAAGTCTTGCCTAACAAATTTGATTGAATTCTTTGAGGAGGTAACTAAGTGTGTGGATGAAGGTAGAGCAGTTGATGTCGTATACATGGATTTTAGTAAGGCGTTTGATAAGGTTCCCCATGGTCGGCTCATGAAGAAAGTAAGGAGTTGTGGGATAGAGGGAAATTTGGCCGATTGGATAAGTAACTGGCTATCTCATAGAAGGCAGAGGGTGGTGGTGGATGGAAAATTTTCGGACTGGAGACCAGTTACCAGCGGTGTGCCACAGGGGTCGGTGCTGGGTCCTCTGCTGTTTGTGATTTTTATCAATGACTTGGAGGAGGGGACTGAAGGGTGGATCAGTAAATTTGCTGATGACACCAAGATTGGTGGAGCAGTGGATGAGGTGGAGGGCTGTTGTAGGCTGCAAAGAGACATTGATAGGATGCAGAGCTGGGCCGAAAAATGGCAGATGGAATTTAACCCTGATAAGTGCGAGGTGATTCATTTTGGTAGGGCAAATTTGAATAAGGATTACAGGGTCAACGGCAGGGTTCTGAGGAACGTGGAGGAACAGAGGGATCTGGGGGTTCATATCCACAGATCTCTGAAGGTTGCCACTCAAGTGGATAGAGCAGTAAAGAAGGCCTATGGTGTGTTGGCGTTTATTAACAGAGGGTTTGAGTTTAAGAACCATGAGGTTATGCTGCAACTGTACAGGACCTTGGTGAGACCACATTTGGAATATTGTGTGCAGTTCTGGTCACCTCACTATAGGAAGGACGTGGAAGCATTGGAAAGAGTGCAAAGGAGATTTACCAGGATGCTGCCTGGTTTGGGGGGGAGGTCTTATGAGGAAAGATTGAGGGAGTTGGGGCTTTTCTCTTTAGAGCGGAGGAGGATGAGAGGCGACTTAATAGAGGTTTATAAGATGATGAGGGGGATAGATAGAGTGGATGTTCAGAGACTATTTCCTCGGGTAGAGGCAGCTGTTACAAGGGGGCATAACTATAAGGTGCATGGGGGGGAGATATAGAAGGGATGTCCGAGGTAGATTCTTTACTCAGAGAGTGGTTGGGGTGTGGAATGGACTGCCTGCTGTGATAGTGGAGTCGGACACTTTAGGAACTTTCAAGCGGTTATTGGATAAGCACATGGAGCACACCAGAGTGATAGGGAGTGTGATAGCTTGATCTTGGTCTCGGACAATGCTCGGCACAACATCGAGGGCCGAAGGGCCTGTACTGTTCTATGTTCTATATGTTCTATGTTCTATATCTAGATCATTAATGTATATTGTGAATAGCTGGGGTCCAAGGACCGATCCCTGCGGTACCCCACTAGTCACTGCTTGCCACTCGGAAAAAGACCCATTAATTCCTACTCTCTGCTTTCTATCCGCCAACCAGTTCTCTATCCAAGTCAATACCTTGCCCCCAATCCCATGTGCCTTAACTTTACACGCTAATCTCTTATGCGGGACCTTATCGAAAGCCTTTTGAAAGTCCAAATACACCACATCTACTGGTTCTCCCTTATCTATTTTCCCAGTTACATCCTCAAAAAATTCCAGTAGATTAGTCAAGCACGATTTACCTTTTGTAAATCCATGTTGACTTTGTCCGATCCTGTCACTGTTTTTCAAGTGCTCAGCTATTACATCCTTTACAATGGACTCCAGCATTTTCCCCACTACCGATGTCAGGCTTACCGGTCTGTAATTCCTCGCTTTCTCTCCACCACCCTTTTTGAATAGTGGGGTAACATTAGCTACCCTCCAATCCATGGGTATAGTTCCAGATTCCATCGAATGTTGGAAGATGATCAGCAATGCATCTACTATTTCTAGGGCCACTTCCTTAAGTACCCTAGGATGTAGATTATCAGGCCCTGGGGATTTATCGGCCTTCAATTTCCCTAACACCATTTCCCTGCAAATACGGATTTCTTTCAGTTCCTCCCTTTCATCAGACCGTATGTTCTCCAACATCTCTGGGAGGTTATTTGTGTCCTCCTTTGTGAAGACAGAACCAAAATATGCATTTAATTGGTCTGCCATTTCTTTGTTCTCCGTTATAACTTCCCCCGCTTCTGACTGCAAGGGACCTGCACTTGATTTCACTAATCTTTTTCTCTTCACATATCTATAAAAGCTCTTGTCAGTTTTTATGTTCCCAGCAAGCTTACTTTCATATTCTATTTTCCCCTTCTTAATTAATCCCTTTGCCCTCCTTTGTTGAATCCTAAACTGCTCCCAATCTTCAGGGTTACCGCTTTTTCTGGCCAATTTATATGCCTTCTCCTTGGGTCTTATGCTATCCCTAATTTCCCTTGTTAGCCACGGTTGAGTCACCCTTTTTGTTTTATTCTTATGCCACACTGGGATGAACAAATTCTGTAGTTCATCCATGCAGTCTTTGAATGTTTGCCATTACCTATCCACCGTCAACCCTTTGAGTGACATTCCCCAATCAATCCTACCCAATTCGCGCCTCATACCATCGTAGTTTCCTTTATTTAAATTCAGGACCCTAGTCTCTGATTCAACAACTTCACTCTCCATCCTAATGAAGAATTCTATCATATTATGATCACTCTGACCCAAGGGGCCTCGTACAACAAGATTGCTAATTAATCCTTTCTCATTACATAATACCCAGTCTAAGATGGCCTGATCTCTGGTTGGTTCCTCGACATATTGTTCCAGAAAACCATCCCGTAAACATTCTAGGAATTCCTCCTCCACAGTATTGTTACTAATTTGGTTAGCCCAATCTATATGTAAATTAAAGTCACCCATGATGACTGCTGTGCCCTTACTGCATGCTTCTCTAATTTCCCTTTTAATGCCGTCCCCAACCTCCGTATTACTGTTTGGAGGTCTATATACCACTCCCATTAACGTTTTCTGCCCCTTGTTATTTCTCAGTTCTACCCATACAGATTCCGCATCATCAGAGCTAATATCCTTCCTTTCAATTGTGTTAATCCCCTCTTTAACCAGCAATGCTACCCCACCTCCCTTTCTTTTTTGCCTATCTTTCCTAAATATTGAATAACCCTGGATGTTGAGTTCCCAGCCTTGGCCACCCTGGAGCCATGTTTCTGTAATCCCAATCAAATCGTATTCATTTACCTCTATTTGTGCAGCAAATTCATCCACCTTGTTCCGAATGCTCCTTGCATTAAGACACAAAGCCTTCAGGCTTGTTTTTTTTAATGCTCTCAGACCTATATGAATTATTATTTACTGTGACCATGTTTGATTTAAACCATTGAGTTCTTTGCCTTCTACTTTTGTTTTTCTCCTTCCTGTCTTTTGCTTTTATCCTTGTTTCCCTTTCCTCTGTCTCCCTGCTCAGGTTCCCAACCCCCTGCCACTTTAGTTTAAACCCTCCCCAACAGCACTAGCAAACACTCCCCCTAGGACATCGGTCCCGGCCCTGCCCAGGTGCAGACCGTCCCGTTTGTACTGGTCCCACCTCCCCCAGAACCGGTTCCAATGTCCAAGGAATTTGAATCCCTCCCCCTTGCACCATTCCTCTAGCCACATATTCATTTGAAATATCCTCCTATTTCTACTCTGACTAGCACGTGGCACTGGTAGCAATCCTGAGATTACTACCTTTGAGGTCCTATTTTTTAATTTACCTCCTAACTCCCTATATTCTGCTTTTAGGACCTCATCCCGTTTTTTACCTATATCATTGATGCCTATGTGCACCACGACAACTGGCTGTTCGCCCTCCCCCTCCAAAATGTTCTGTAGCCACTCCGAGACGTCCTTGACCCTTGCACCAGGGAGGCAACACACCATCCTGGAGTCTCGTTTGCGGCCGCAGAAACACCTATCTAGTCCTCTTACAATTGAATCCCCTATCACTATAGCTCTTCCACACTTTTTCCTTCCAGCCTGTGCAGCAGAGCCACCCATGGTGCCAGGAAGTTGGCTGCTGCTGCCTTCCCCTGATAAGTCATCCCCCCAACAGCATCCAAAGTGGTATATCTGTTTGAGGGGGGGATGGCCACATGTATTCCATTTGCCATGTTCTTGCCCACTCAGTCAACCTGTCTATCTCTCTCTGCAGCCTCTTTGCATCCTCCTCACAGCTTACTTTCCCACCTAACTTTGTATCATCAGCAAACTTGGATACGTTACACTCAGTCCCTTCATCTAAGTCATTAATATAGATTGTAAATAGCTGAGGCCCAAGCACTGATCCTTGCGATACCCTGCTAGTTACAGCCTGCCAACCTGAAAAAGTCCCGTTTATTCCTACTCTCGGTTTTCTGTCCATTAACCAATCCTCAATCCATGCTAATATATCACCCCCAATCCCGATGTGCCGTTGACCTCTGCTCCCGACTCCGCTAGAGAATCTGAGCACCAGGTGGGGTCAGCTAATTGTAATATTTCTGCCAGGCAGCCCCACCAGTTTGAGCACATCTTAGGTGCTTGCTTGAAGGGTGGGGAGGGGGCGTAGGAAGATGCTTCACATCTGCTCGGGTTGGGCAAGTTGGCATGACTGGCAGAAGTTTTTTTTTAAGTTGGAAATTAGCCCTCTTGATAAGAGGTCCAATTTCTACTCCACTAGGTTTAATGCTGTCCTTTATTTTATCAAACAAGATTATAGTAAAACCTCATCCCTTCAGAAAGAGAGAGCGATAGAGAGAAAGCGCGAGCGAGACCAACGCGGAATGCAACGAATGGAGGGAAGTGAGTTTGATCAACCATTCCTCTGAGTTTCTGATCCTGACATTGCAAGGGAAGGTGTCAAGTGGAGAAAATGGGCTTCCTCATATGTGAAGGGTGGGAGAAGAGGAGAAAGAAAAATGGATAGTAAGATATCTCTGGGAGTTCCAACAGTTAGTTAATTGTCATTGGTAGAAGTGTGGGAAAATGTCTGTCAAAACTGCCCGTGGCCTAGTGAGACCATAGCAATGGGAAGGGGGAAAGCGTTTACAATGAGAGGATATTGAATTATAAAGGAATTCACTAATCTTCATTAATATATAATGGATACACAATAGTGTGATGTAGAGGTTATAAACTAGGGAACAGACAGTGACAGAGGAGACTCACTAGGGGAGGTTGAGATATAGAGGATGCATAATTTATGTTTTTAAGAAAGTGTTGAAGGATGGTTGCCATAGAAACAAAGCACTCTCTGGTTGGCAGTGTATGCATTCTATTCATTGATGCAGTAACTTGAGTTATTTGATGAAGTAACGGAGAGGGTTGTTGAGGGTAGTGCGGTTGATGTTGCATATATGGACTTTCAAAAGGCATTTGATAAAGTACCACATAATAGACTTGTTAGCAAAATTGAAGCCCATGGGATTAAAGGGGCAGCGGCTGCATGAATATGAAATTGGCTAAGGGACAGAAAACAAAGTAGTGGTGAACGGTTGTTTTTCAGACTAGAGGAAAGTGTGTAGTCCCCCAGGGGTCGGTGTTGGAATTACTTCTCTCTTTGATATATATTAATGACCTGGACTTGGGTATAGTGGGCAAAATTTTAAAGTTTGCAGATGACACACAACTCAGAAATGCAGTAAACAGTGAGGAGGATAGTAACAGACTTCAGGAAGACGTAGACAGACTGGTGAAATGGGCAGACATGTGGCAGATGCAATTGAACGCAAAGAAGTGTGAAGTGATTCATTTTGGTAGGAGGAATAAAGAGAGGCAATGGAAAGTAAATGGTACAATTTTAAAGGGGGTGCAGGAATGGAGAGACCTGGGGGTATATGTACACAAGTCTTTGAAGGTGGCAGGACAAGTTGAGAAGGCTGTTAAAAAGGCATACAGGATCCTTGGCTTTATAAATAGAGGCCTAGAGTACAAAAGCAAGGAAGTTATGCTAAACCTTTAAAAAAAACTGATTAGGTCCCAGCTGGAGTATTGTAGCCATTTCTGGGCACCACGCTTTAGTTATGTGAAAAGACAAGAGAAACTGGGATTGTCCTCCTTAGAGCAGAGAAAGTTAAAGGGTGATTTAGGTGTTCAAAATCATTAATGTTTGATAGAGTAAATAAGGAGAAACTGTTTTCAGTGGCAGAAGGGTCAGTAACCAGAGGGCACAGATGTAAGGTAATTGGCAAAAGATCCAGAGGCGACATAAAAAACAATTTTACACAACGAGTTGTTGTGATCCGGAATGCACTGCCCGAAAGGGTGGTGGAAGCAGATTCAGTAGTAACTTTCAAAAGGGAATTGGACAAATACTTGACCGGAGGCGGGGGGGGGGGGGGGGATAAAACTGCAGGACTATGGGGAAAGAGCAGGGGAGTGCTAATTGGACAGCTCCTTCAAACAGCCGGCACAAGCACGATGGGCCGAGTGGCCTCCTTCTGTGCTGTATGATTCTATGATTGAAAGTGTCTTCAGAGGATGGCTACACTTCAAAAGTAGTTCATTGGCTGTAAAGCTGTTTGGGACGCCCTGAGGTTGTGAAACAGGCTATATAAATGCAAGTCTTTCTTTTATGGTAACAGTAAGTGGCGCCAACACAATTTACAAAAGGGGATTATTTTCCAGTTCCAAAGCAAAATTATAGCCATTAATATTTACAGATGATGGCTGGGACAGAGCAGCAACTTAGTTGAGGAGTTAAGATTGTATTATATTGCATTATCCATAGGTCACTGATTGGCAGCATTTACCTCATTCATGGCATCGTCAATCTGTTTCAGCTCTTCATAGCGATCCCTGGAATCTCGCAGAGGCTGTACCGTAGCTTCTTCAATCTGTGGGAATAACTAACAGCAAATAGGCAATGATCAGTGCAGCGCAATTTACAGAATAAGAGTGGCATGGTGGTCCTGTAATAATCAAACCTGGCCACGCACAAACTTCATGGGATGTTTTGTCCTAATGCATGCAGAGCAAACATTTAGGGTAATGACTTTCAGGGAAAGGTCTGTTTGAAAGTATTCTTGTATTCCCCTCACATTATATAGTCGGGTATAGGAAATATGAGATGCAGGATAAAACTTCCTTTACACTGCCTCCAAAATATGCCTTAGAACTAATGTTAAAAAGGCACCCTTATTGCCCCATGAAAAAAAAACTTGCCTTTATATAGTGCCTTTTATAACCTCAGGACATTTCAAAGAGCTTTGTATCCAAGGAAGTACTTTGTAATGTAGGCTAACACAACAACCAATTTGTGCACCGCAAGGGCCCACAAACAGCAATGAGATAATTGACCAAATAATCTGTTTTAGTGATGTTGGTTGAGGAATAAATGTTGGGCAAAACACCAGGAGAACTTCCCTTCGTTTCTTCAAATCGTGCCAAAGGAGCTATGTCCACCCAAGAGGGCAGATACGTCCTTGGTTTAACATCTCATCTGAAAGACAGCACCTCCGACAGTGCAGCACTCCCTCAGAACTGCACTGAAGTGCCAGTTTAGATTATATGCTCAAGTCTCTGGAGTGAGGCTTGAACCCACAACCTTCTGACTCAGAGGCGAGTCGTACCATTGAGCCAATGCTAACACCTATGGTGTCGCTGACTGACGTTGCCAATTTAGGGGAATCATGTGTCAAATAAATTGGAAATTTTGCGCAGTGCATCCCCACCCACTAAGATCTAGGTTACGTTCACCCAGACTCTCACCTACAGCCCTTGCATCTAGCAGAGGAAGGGTACCAGCCGAAGAGACTGATGATGCATCCACCACACTATCCAGCCTGCTAAGAGCAGAATTGTTACCATCTCCTACCGTAACTTCAGCAGAAGATTAGCCATTTCTCCAGGGTTTCTGCCGGTCTTACAGCAAGAGATCAAGATCTCGCCCGAGGAAATTCCAGGCATACAAGTAAAAGGAAGTGGGAGAGTGGGATAGAAAAGTAACCCAAAATCCTCCAGGTTTGATTTATTGTTTGGCTTGGTTGCATGTTTTGAGGGGAAGCGGGGCAACAGGTTTTCTTCTGGCACTGGGTGCGCTTCTGACATCAGTTACTTTGTTCATTTCAACAATAACAAACTAATTCAAACAATCAGGCAGAAATTAGCTTGAACATGGGCGTCTGGAATTTCTGCAGGGGTTGTCCTGATCTCCCGCCATAACTTGGGCAGCAGATCGGCAGAATCTACCCCTCCCCCCCCCCCCAAAAGACACGACATAAATGACCAAAAACGGCCAGGCTGCTCCATCACGGACTTTATCCAATCCAACGGGAGAGGGAACCCCCGTGGAAATTCTACCCTGGGGTAATCATTGAGCTGATCACTCTTGGAACAAGGAGCACAGTTCCCTGTGGATTGAATGATCCAATGGGTTAGATGCTGGTCTTCCACCTTTGGAACCTGGGTTCAGATCCAGCCCAGACTGATAGGATGTCCTAACTGAAACTGACTTCACCGGACGAAGGAGCAGCGCTCCGAAAGCTTGTGATTTCAAACAAAGCTGTTGGACTATAACCTGGTGTTGTGCAACTTCTCACTTTTAACTGAAATGAGTTTAGGCAGTTTCAATCCACTTTCTGGTGGGCATGGGCCCACAACTAAAACTAACCCTACTAAATTGTCAATCTTACTCAGAGAGAAGCTGAGGATGGCTGGTGTAAGAAATATACAAATGTCAAACTGGTGTAGCTCTACCTCGCCCGGAAGTACTTACGACTGAGTGGCCAAAATAAATAGTCGCCCAGTTCCCAGCACTAACACTCCTACCTTCATCTTGATGAAGGTGATGAACACAAACGTCATTAAAGGGAAGGGACCTCTGAGTTAGTCATTCTTAGATCAAGAGAGGAATTACCCGTTAATTCTGAACTTACCTTCATCAGTGTCTCAAATGTCGGTATGAGGACAAACTTGATGAATCCAATCTGGGCTGTGGGCTTGGTAACCTTATCTCGATCCATGAATGGGGCTACTGGAAGGCCTTCAGATTTCTCCCGGTCACTCTGCAATTGAACACAAGCAAACTATATTAAAGATGTGTGTTCAGAAAGAATAGTTCTTTTTTTTTTTAATATATACTCTGCTTGTAAAGAGGGAGATGTTCTTGGCATGAGCCTTGATTGAGTTGAATCTAAACCTGAAGCCGACTGCAAACTTCAATCCTAAACCCAACTAAACTCTGAGCCCAATGTGATCTGTAAACCAAATCAATCTGAACTCATATCTCAATCTGAACCTATGACCCAACTTGAATCTTAGCCCAGAACTTAACCTAAACCCGAATGCAGATCCTACTATAAACAAAGCTCAAATTCTTACGCTGACTCCATTTGGGTTTCAGAGCAAATCTGAACTCGAACCAAAGCCGAAACACCAGCTCTATCCTGAACTCCAACCCAAATCTCAACCCAACCTCAAAAACCAATCTAATCAGTTTTGGTCATAGTAAGGAGAAAGAGGTGCCGAAAAGGGTTCCAATAAGGGGCAACAAGAATGGTATCAAACAATGGAGCTGCAACATGTAACTGGAACTCATCTTCGCAAAAGAAGTGGTGGCGGAGGGAGGGGAATAATAATTTAAGCTTTTAAAAGGATATACAAATAGGGTTAGATGAAGTAGAGTATAAGGAGGCTCGTGTGGAGCATAAAGACCGGCATAGACCAGTTGTGCCAAATGGCCTGTTTCTGTGGTATAAATTAAATGTAATTCTATGTAAAATCAAGAGGATGGTCTGTAGGATAGATGTGAAGAAGCTCTTTATGCTCACCCAGAATAAGAGAATCAGAGGGCACAGCTACATCCCAAGGAAAGTTGCTGAATTTAACTTCGAGTAGTCATTTCACACCAGTTTACGGAATAGACTGTCACTGAGTGTACTGAATACAGACTTGACTGAAGTATTTGAAAAAGACATTGACAGGCTCCTGATTTAACACATAGCAGAGGGACTTGAGCTTGACACCAAGGCAGCACTGAGATGATTCAGCCAACACAGCAAGACCAGAGTACATGCATTTAAAAACAGTTTTGAAACAGACATTTGGATGAACTATTTTACTCAAAGTGTGATAAGTGTTTGGAACAATATGCCAGGTGGGGTAGTAAAGACAGAAACATTATGGGAGTTCAAAGGAAGCTGGATGCTGTAATGGGAGAGCTAGGTACTAGAGGGATGAGGTTCAATGGGACGAAAGGCCTTTTCTCATCCTTGCCTATCGCCAGTTGCCCTGAGAAGGTGGGGGTGGGTTTTCTCCTTGAACAGCCGCAGTCCTTGTGATGGTCCCATAATGGTGTTAGGTAGGGAATTCCAGGATTTTGACCCAACTAATTTGTTAACCAAGCATGCCTCCATTTTATTGTCAGCCCATTGAAGAAAACAACAAATCACCCTCTACAGTTTGCACCATGAGATCTGTAACTATGTGTCTTTCACCTGTGTAAAGTACTCTTCAAGCAAGCAGTCAACCCAAGGGTCTGCCACTTCTGTCGGCCGCACTTCATTGGAAATATCACAGCACTTGATAAGAAGCATTTTCAGCTAGGAAAAAGGGACAGATGCTTTTTTTTTAAGTTCATACATTCTGCTTTGTCACAATCTGAAACCATTAATCTTCAACAGTCTTTCCCTTCCACCAATTTTCAGCTTTCCAACCTCTCCTTAGGCCACTATTCTCCCAGCTGGCACCAGAGGCACAGAGTTTTTAAGTTCAATATGCCCAATTGTTCCCCTTTATAAAGGGCCAATTATTAATAATTGAGCCATTATTTACACTGGGGTCTGGGTGGGGCCTACTTCTGTTGCTCAAATGCTGAGCGTTGGACAGGCCGGGGACAAGGAAATTCCTGCCGTGGAAATTCCTTCCCCCAACCCCACCACTGGCCCCAACACCACCACCTCCGACATCTTGGAGGGAGGAGGTTCCACTCCAAACAGACCCCGACAGAAACTCGTGGATAGTGAATTCCAGTCACATTAGTTTTCCACCCCTTCTGCTGCACTTCAGCTGATTGACACTGGGACTATGCTAAGGGGCCTGCGGACGTTTGGAGCCAGTATCTCTTAATTTGCAAACTAAAAAGGCCATTTATTGCTCTGAAGATTATGTTTGTTTTACTTACACTCATTTTGTGTTCTTCATTCAAGAAATCAAAGGTGGCAACCTTTGGTTTGAATGAGTCCAGTATCTCTCCATGTCGAGCCATGTCTGTCGCTAGGATAAGTGTAATAATTCCCTTTAGGAAAGGTAGAAGAATGGGCAGAGAGTTAGAAAACAAGAACCTGGCCTTGCCCAACTGCGATCATGTGATAATTAAGAGCATTCGTTGCAGTAGGTTGTTCACGGGGAAAGGGTGAGCAGGAACATAAAATCAGGAGTAGGCCATTCGACCCCTCGAGCCTGCTCCGCCATTTAATTAGATCATGTCTGTACCTCAACTCCATTTATACGCCTTTGATCCATATCCCTCGATACCATTACCTAACAAAAATCTCTCACTCTTGACAGCTCCAATTGACCCAGCATCCATAGCTATTTGGGAGAATGAGTTCCAGATTTAAACTACCCTTTGTGTCAAAAAAATGCTTCCTGAATTTACTCCTAAATGGTTTGGCTTTAACAGCAGGTCTAGGTTTCTAGCTTGGTTTGGTTTGCCATGGCCTCAGTGGAACTGTGCAAAACAAACCATATCCAAGACCAAGCTGAACTTTTCTCAGACTGCTTGGTTCAGAAGTAGCACTCTTGCCTTTGGGTCAGAAAGTTGTAGGTTCGACCAATACTTCAGGGCTTGAGCACATAGCCTAGTGCAGTGCTGAGGGAGTGCTGCATTGTTGTGGTGCTGTCTGTCGGATGAAATGTTAAACTGAGGCCCTGTCTGGCTGTTCAGGTAGGTGCAAAAGATCCCGTGGCACTTTTTCCAGAGAAGAGCAGGGAGTTCTCTCAGAATCGTGGCCAACATTCATCCTTCAACTAACACCATCAAAAATAGGTTAACTGGCCATTCATCCCATTGCTGTTTGTGGAGAAATGAGTTGCCACGTTTGCTTACAAAATAATAATGATTACACTTCAAAAGTAATTGATTGGCTGTAAACTGCTTTGAGACATCCTGAAGTCAACATAGTCAATGCAAGTTCTTTCTTACTGCATAGTATCACGTTGATCTGGAACAGGACACCAAAGTGTACTGCAATATACTGATCTAAAACAGGATGCCACATTGCAGCATACAGCACTATCTAGAACAGGATGCCACATTGTGCGGTATCACCCTGATCTAGAACTGAACATTACATTGTTTAGCATCAACTTACAGGAAACCGCCTAGCATCACATATTAAAGAGGACTACGCAGTATCACACAATATTTTAGACAGCACAGTACATTATACAACATAATATCCTTTTTTTTTAAACTATGTTAAAGGGCCAAGACCCCTAGTACAGGAAACTGGAAAGGTTGCAAAAAGTAAATAAAGACAAGATAAATCAAACCAAACTTGGGTTTGACATGAACCGTGCAGTATGTTGCACCACATTCCCACTGAACGAGAGCATGTTACATTACACAGTGTCACAAACAACACAGGTATCGAGAACATTCAGTAAACAAACTTAGTTTAAAAGGCAATCATTAATTCAAGTAACGGCTGAATGTTCAGCAATTAAATAATGAAAAAGTCATGAAGTGAATTTCAGATGAGTGGAAACAGATTGAATGAAACTGGATAAGGTTACGTAAAGAAAATACTAGAAATGTGAGATTGGTCAGAAGGGCTTCCAGGAAGTGAGCCCATCTGTTGTCTTCAGAAGCTGGTGAGCCTGTGTATTTCCAGTACATCACTAAATGCTATGAACTCTGACCTGTCTGATCTGTTTAAAGATCTCTGGATCCACATTGGCGAAGATGTTGCATTCCGGCTGAGAGAGAATCTGGAAGGCGACGGCACAGTGATGATTCTCCAGAGGGGAGATGTCATTGTATCGGACAGCGAGCTCAGTGCGGGCATTGATCTGGTACCTGAGCAACATTTGGAAAACAGACACCTCACTTAAAGTCTTCACCGTCTGTTTGTAAGTAATGGATCTGAAATTGCGGTCGGAGGCCTCCCACGGGCGAATGCCTCCGATCCGCAAGAAAAGTACGCACCGACCTGGTGCCTCCGTATCTTTGGACTCTTGCGGTCCTGGGCCTGCGGGCGTACGCCTACGTAAAGGCCCAGGGACGCACACAGTTCGCAAACGTCCCTGGGATCACGTGGGCCAGCCCAACCAATGACAAAGAGAGATTCCCATTATGCTTATGGGGATTTCATTTATGTACGGAAACCCCATAAGCTTAATAGGAATTACATAAAAAAACACACTTTCCCATAAATTAAATAAAAAATAAATCACATTTAAAATTAATTAAAATACAATTTAATTAAACATTTAAATCAAAAATGTAATTTTTTTGAAAAATAAATGTAAACATTTTTAAAGAGGCCAAAAATAATCTAAACTAATTTTAAAGGTTTAAATGATTTAAAAAGTTTTATATTAATATTTATTTAAACCCTTATGCTGGTAAAAGAAGGCCCTATATGCCTGCTTTTACCGGGCGTAAGAGTTTCGTGGGCATTGGCTGGGCAAATAGCCCGACTCTCCGCTAGCGAATGTCTGTTTCCTGCGCATGCGGATGATCTCTCGAGCTGAAACTTGACAGATCACAAGTTCCGGGTTTTCGCGCATGCGCAGCAGCGTACGCGGTCATAGGCCCCGGAAAATCCGGGCCAATATCTCAAACACAGTCTAAACGGTCCTCAGTTCCTGAGCTAAATTTTAAAATGCATCTGTAAATAGTTTTGAATTGATATCCCACATATATTCACCATCAGAATTTTTCAATACAGATTCCCTTGTGTAAGTGTTCAGTCCATACAACTCCCTGTAACACGCTGTTCAGTCTATACAGCTCTGTGTAACACACTGTTCAGTCTATACAGCTCCCTGTAACACACTGTTCAGTCTATACAGCTCTGTGTAACACACTGTTCAGTCTATACAGCTCCCTGTAACACACTGTTCAGTCTATACAGCTCCCTGTGTAACACACTGTTCAGTCTATACAGCTCTCTGTGTAACACACTGTTCAGTCCATACAACTCCCTGTAACACACTGTTCAGTCTATACAGCTCTGTGTAACACACTGTACATTCCGTTTAGCCCTCTGTGTAACACACTGTTCAATCCATACAGCTCCTGGCATAACATATTGCTCAAGTTGGATAGTTTCCTTCATGTTAACAAGTAAATGCTAGAGGCTAGATAGTAAATTCCTGTCTATGGGGCTAGCCAGTAGCTACAGATTGTTATTTTACAATCATACTCACGCATTGTTGTATCCAGGATGATCCAGGTCATGGCAAATAGCTCCAGTCATTAAGATCACCAAATCTGTCAAACTAAGTCTCTCCTGTTCACATGCAATGAAAACAAGGGTGGCGCAATTACTGGTTAGTATAGAAAATTAGATGCTTATTCTTTCACCTCTGGAGGCTGCATTCAGTTCCAACCCGGACATGGGGACTGAAGGTCCCCTCTCTCTCGACTTAATTAGATAGCAGAACACGTGCCACAAACTGATGAAGCTGTTTATATTTCAGACGTACTGGCAGCAACACTGATGCAAAAAAAATGCATACCATTGGGCACATGTGTACCACTATGCACGCGGGCGTGCATGCACAGCTACTCAAAAGCTGTATTCGTGACTGCATTTGACTGCAGCCCTCTCTGATATTGGAGATGGTCCATGTACGTCAACACAGCTAGCCTAGTCGGGCAGGCTGCGGGCCGCCCACAGCTAGAACAAAATGGCAGCCTGCGCAATTGGTTTCTGTCACATTTTAAAAGTAAATGAGTAAAAAGAAATGTAATTTCCTTCTAGTATGTTCTGACCTCAACAAGACACAGAAATAAGACTTTGTGGCTTGAAAGGGACACATCAGGTTATACGCAGCTGCCTGTTGATGTTTGTCGCCTGTGCTATCCTTGGAAGACTACCTCATGAGGTGTGTCTCTGTGCCTTCAGGTACCACCTTGCTTATATTAATGTATGGCCCCAGAAGCAGAGCTGTGACTGGCTGGTGTGTCCAATCCACTTCTGAGCAACATTGGAAATGTCCACTAGGGGCGCCCACATTACCACTCAAGACCATTAACAACTTACAATCTGAGGTATAGATGTAGACATAAACCCCTATATTCTATACCCGTCTCCTCTAATTGCCTCTTTGATTCTCACTAACTAATAGAATGTATGTTGTTAGATACTGTGCAGAGACTGTTGAACCAGAAATGCAGAGCCTGTTTGGTTCTAGTTGCTGACCACATTACTGAATGTGAATGTTGGTACTTGTCTGACCACAGTTAGTTCTATTTATCGAGTCTCTGCTCTCCATTCTACGCAGAGTGGAGCTCACCAAACTGACCTATAGATGTGTTCTAATAAATTTACATAGAATTGTAGGGAATCTAGAACTAGGGGCCATAATTGCAGAATAAAGGGACACCCATTTAAAACAGAAATGGAGGAGGAATTTCTTCTCTCAGAGGGTCAGGAATCTTTGGAATTCTCTTCCCCAGAGAGCTGTGGAGGCTGGGTCATTGAATATATTCAAGGTGGAGATAGACAGATTTTTGAATGGTAAGGGAGTCAAGGGTTATGGGGAGCGGGCAGGGAAGTGGAGTTGAGGCCAAGATCAGATCAGCCATGATCTTATTGAATGGCGGAGCAGGCTTGAGGGGCCAAATTATCTACTCCTGCTCCAACGTCTTATGTTCTTATGTAATTGCATAGAATGTACAGCACAGAAGCAGGCTATTCAGCCCAACTGGTCTGTGCTGATATTTATGCTCCACACGAGCCTCCTCCCACCCTACTTCATCTAACCCTACCAGTATATCCTTCTATTCCTTTCTCCCTCATGTGTTTATCTAGCTTCCCCTTAAATACATCTATATTATTTGCCTCAAACACTCCTGTGGGAGCGAGTTCCACATTCTTACCATTCTCTGGGTAAAGACGCTTCTCCTGAATTCCTTATTGGATTTATTGCTGACTATATTCTAATAATCTGTTTTTGCCTTAACCATGTCCACTACTCCATTTGAACCTGGTAATGAGAAGGGGGCCGGCTGTACCATGAGTTAGGTGTAAAACTCTCCATTACTATTGCAAATCGATACAAAAGGGGCTGTATTCACCAAACACAGCCCTTTTCCTGAGCTTGTGACCATGAAAGAGGAAGTACAATCACATGATCGATGTCTAGCTCGCACTCTATCTCCACTTACCTGCAGGTTGCACAGATGGATCATACCATACATCATCTGTGTCACACAGAAACAGTGTCGGAAGTTGTGGAACGGATTGTTCCGGTAGTTCTCCTGAATGCTGAGCTGGATACACAATATAAAAGAGGTCCAATTATTGCAAGTGGGAACAAGTGGTATTTTGCCAAGATTTCTCCTGTCCTCTAAGCATTGATCCCTTGCTGGAGGTATGGCTCCACAGGCACTGGTTGCCCTCTGGTACCTCACCTAAGTGGTCATTCTTCACATCCGAGTCTAGACTGTGAGCAAGGAGCATGCGAGAGAGGCAGACAAGGAGAAAGACAGACGAAGAGTAAAGGGCGGGTAGGCAGACAGAGAGACAAACTGCAGACAACAAGGCAGACAAAGAGAAAGGGACACACAGCTACATACAGACAGGCATGCAGAGGCACACACTACAAAGGATGTGTCAGGCGAAGAAAAAGTGACCTAGAAAAAGATGCAGAGACAGGCAGATGAAGAGACAAAGAACCACACACTGGAGAGAAAAAGGTGGGTGGGAAACAGACACAAGCTGACTTACTGATCTGTCAGGAGCATCTGGCTGGAATAGTTTCTCTGTTTAGTTCATCAAACATTGCACAGTGAAGCCTGTCTATAATGGACAACATTTGTCATTGACTTCAACTATTCTATGAAACCAGTTGACAGCCTGAGTGATTAATATATTCCAGGACTGTCACTAGATGGCCAATACAGAGATGAGGTCTTTCAGTGTGGTTTGAGCTTTAAGACTAGAGCAGTCAGCTTCCTTGACGGGTTAGACAGTAAATGCAACGCCCAGTGTGGTACTGAGCCAAATTTGTAACCCGGCTCTGGCGGTAAGCACACACTGACTGGCCAACAGTGAGCAGGGATTTCCGATGAAAGCCACAGGGAGCTCAGGAACGTTCCAGACACGGAGAAACACAGTTTAACGTCTCGTGCGAAAGATGACACCTCTGACAATGCAGCACTCCCTCAGTGCTGCACCGAACATCAGTCCAGATGGCCTAGAATAGGCCCTGAACCCACACCGGCTGGCTCAGAGGTGACAGCGCTACCGACAGAGCCAAGCAGACTCCTGAAGAAGAAAAGCTGGAAATAAAACCAGTCAGTTCTGTCCCCCTGAGGTTCCTTCTTAATTTGTGATACCTGTTAGTGGCCAAAAACCTCAGAATGTAGAAAATCCTGGTCTTTTAGCCAAGGAGGACTGTAATTTATTAGGTGGGATTGTTAGAATGCATGCAGCAAGCATTGACAGGCCCGTATGCATCCAAATTTAAGGTAATTGGAAAAAGACCCAGAGGGGAGATGAGATTTTCTTTTCCGCAGCGAGTTATGATCTGGAATGCACTGCCTGAAAGGCCGGTGGAAGCAGATTGAATAGTAACTTTCAGAAGGGAATTGGATCTATACTTAAAAATGAAAGATTTTCAGAACCACGGGAAAAGAGCAGGGGGAGTGGGACTAATTGGAAATCTCTTTCAAAGAGCCGGCACAGGCACGATGGGCCGAATGGCCTCCTCCTGCGCTGTATGATTCTATGAATACTTGTTTGAAATATTCCGTATTGAGGACAAGAAAGAGAAAATACAATCCAAGGAGAAGCTGCGAGTTAATTGTTTTTTTAAACATTCGAACGCTGCTATAGCAGAGATAAGTGGCACTCAGTGCTGTTTTCATGTTTGGGGACCCTCTGGGTCAATGGCTATTAGAGCCACTTGACCCACAGGCTCACAATCACACCGACACTCTGGTGAAAAGCATCGGTGCTGGTTATGAGATTATAAAAAATGTACAAGGGAGTTCCTTGAGCAAACCATAATGTTTCTACACAAACTGCTCCATCCCTTGGCACTCTTCGTAACACTCTTTGGCTTTCAGTTTAACAGCAAAATATTGCAGAATCTCCCGAGAACGACTTCTGAGGTCAGCTACAGAACGGTGAGATGCTGATAAAGCTCCCTCTCTACTCTGTGCGACCAACGTGTCTCAGCCCCAGTGTGAGAAGAGCGGCCCCTACTGCTCCAGTCTGACATTTCTCCATTTCCTGCATCAGTTGCATCAATAAATGCAGTTGCCAATTTGTGCCAACAACTCGTACGTACCAGGGCCTGGTTTAAGGCTGCCCAATCTCATTTCATGGAGTACCCCTGATAACTAACAGAACTCCTTACAGCCAAGCATTAGGAATGGGTTGGAATTTAACCCAGGTGACAGAAATGAAAGGCCAGCATACAGCCTAGTTTCCCATTGGGCCAGCTTTGAATTTCTCCCAACCAGCCCATCAGCGCTTCTCGAAACTGAATGGAGTTCGAGTCCTGTGCACATGCATGGATCTCTTCCAGCCCCTCCTTCCTGTCAGTGCAGGTGGGCAGCACAACCGCATTCTCTGCTTGCATCATTCCATCGATGCAGAGTAACAACAGCGTCAGACGCTGCTTGTGTGCGATTATTCATTATTGGGGATGCGGAGACTTTCGTCTGCTTTCATGGGTCTCTGGGCCACAATCAGTTCAAAGCTGCGATGGTGTGAAGTACCTCCCTTTGCCTCAAGAGCAGCAAACTTACCAGCCAGCGTTTCAGTATGATGGGGTTCATGTTAAACTCTTGCACCAGTCCCAGGTCATGGTACATGTACTCCAGACAGCTGAGCATCTGCCAGTGATTATAAAACACAGTTACTCCACACTTGAACCTGTTGTGCACCCGATATGATGCGCTATCACTGTGTATGTCAAAGGTTCCCACACCTGCTATTTCAATGGAGACAGTCACCAGCTTAAAATAAAGTTAACACACCAGACAAGGGAATGTCACAAAAAAACACGGTCATACAGTAGCTCCAACAGGACTTGCGCTGGGTCAGTCACTCTACCAAGGGTCCTCTTTACCGTTACAGGTTGCCTTCTGACAGTGATGGTGCTAATGGAGGTGGTCTTCTATTGCGCAAGTACTGTGGGGGGGCATTAAAAGCCTCTTTGGGTTTCCCCGGGTGCCTCTGATAGTGTGGTGCGGAGGCTGTGAGGGAAACAGCTTTCACCGCCAATAGGGCAGCCAACCCTCCAGGATTGCCCTGGTTCTCCAGGAATGAAAGACTAATCTCCAGGACCATGCTGCGAGCCACCCAGGAGAAAGATCATAGGGGCAAAAAAAAAATTGTTTTTTTAATCTTTTTTCGTTGAACACTTTTGTTCATTAGTTATAATAAAATCGGACATGGGCATTAAAGGCTGTTTGCCCAACAGTCAATAATCATCCACTCGGGTAATGGAAGAGCCTACTCGTTTTCCAATGGCGTGGTAACGCGGTGCACCGCCAGGATGGACATGTTGGGCGACCAGTGGCAGGATTGTGGCGGTTGGAGGCAGGAGGTCATGTGATGACACCTCCAGGAATACATCCAACCAGAGTTGGTAACCCTAACCACCAACATTCACATCATGCCCGCCACTGATCGCTCAGCCCAGCATTGTGCTTTTGCCGCAATTGGTCCCTACAGACCTTCCCCCAATATTGTGACCAGAATGGCAAAGTCGCAAAGGCAACGTTGTAGTAAGATTTGCACATGTCTGAATTATGAGGAAAGACTGGAGAGACTTGAACTTCTCAGCCTGAAAAGGAGGCATGTGAGAGGTGATCGTATGGAGGCTTATAAGGTTGTAAATACTGTGGAAAAGGTTAATCCACAGTACTACTTTAAACTAACAACAGGAGAAGGACAAGGGGATACAGGTTCAAGTGAAAGGTAACTTTAACAAGAGGATCTTCCCACACTGAGTGTGATCAACATTTGGAGAAGTGGAGGTGAAAACCGTGGAATTATTCAAGAAACAACTAGATGCAGCAATGGGGGAGGGGGGGGGGGGGGGGGAAAGAGTAGGGTTGTTCTGGATGCATGTGTTAAAATGGGCTGAATGGGCCTCATCATCCATAAGTTTCTGGTGATGTGCAATTATTCCGCTATTGCTGAATCTGCTTTATAAAAGGGGCAATTTGACACAGCAGAAGCTGACAGTGACGGCTTCACAACATAAACTGGGGCATCAAACAGAAGACTGAAATTCTCCTGAACATGATTGTTCTGAGCTGTTGGCCTGCTCCTTCTCGCCCCTCCTTTGGGATGACACAGTCTCTAATAAAGCGACTATTATTGAACGGTTTCATTTTAACTCATTGATCTGCGGCCACTTCATTGGTGACCAGCAGTGCCCCAGGAACGGCAGCTTCACGCTACCTCATTGTACTCCCAGTGCCAGACGTCAAACGTTGGTTTCTTCAGTGCCTCGATGGTCTCCTGGGATAGTGTGTACTGTCAAAACAGAGAACAGGTGTCTCATTTAGAAAAGCAATAATAATAAACTGCGGTCAGCAATCGCTTTCTCCTGCAAGGCCCGGACACGCGGCACTGCCTGCAGGTGTTTTATTGTGCGTCCGCTCATCAAGGTGAAGGGAATGTACAACTGGGAAATAGAATGTTTTGTCGCTATTCATCCAGTGACAGCTTAAGGGGAATCACCATCTGAATCAAGGAAAGCAAACAGGATTCCGGCCTCTGTCGCACCCCCACTTCCTGTGCTCCACCATTGCGGCCATACCTTCAGCCATCTAGGCCCCAAGCTCTGGAATTCCCTCCCCTAACCTCTCCGCCTCTCTCCTCCTTAAAACCTACTGCTTGTCCTAATATCTCATGTGGCTCAGTGCTAAATTTTATCTGATAATACTCTTGTAAAAGCCACGGGACGTTCTACTGTGTTAAAGGTGCAAAATAAATGCAGGCTGTAGTCTCGGAAGGCTGCAGGACTGGATGATGTTACAGAGATAGGGAGGGGCGAGGCCACGGAGGGATTCGAACACAAGGATGAGAATTTTAAAATCGAGGCGTTGGTGAACCTGGAGACATGTAGGTCAGCGAGCACAGGGTTGATGGGTGAACTGGACTTGGTACACGTTAGGATACGGGCAGCAGAGTTTTGGATGAGCTTGGAATATGGGGGTGGATTTGATGAATTAGCATTCCAGGTGCACAGCTTTGCACGCTTGACGGGAGCCCGTTATCGAGAATTAGGCGCAGAGCTCAGCACACTCCCGACCACAGCTAATTTGTCAAATCTACCGCTTCATGTAAAAGGTCCTTTCCTGTGTTATGTGCTGTACAGCCAAGCTTCCACAAGGTGGCAAATCAGTGTTGTGTTTCAGCTTCTACTGTGCAACTCCTGGTCTTTGAAATGGACTCACTACTTTCAGGAAAATAGCACTGGCATTCTGGATTAGGGTCTGCCCTTTGGGCCCTCCCAGTTTAGTCAATGGAATGTTTGTTTATCACTGTCTCATTCACCGAGATTCGGACAGAGAGGTAAAGAGACAGTGAGACAGAAAATATAGTGCGTGTATGTGGGAGAGACAGAGACAGAACTGCTCCCCTGAATTTACACTGTAATTGCATTGCTGCTATCCTTCTGAACTGGTGGCGGTGTGTTCCACTCGAGATTGTGCGTGCCACGGGAAAATTGTGCGTCCACAGTGTGGTCATGACAAATTGCCACTGCACCCGTGCAATGTCATTGAGACATTACGGCCGGAATTTTCCCCTAAAAATAACAGGTGGGTTTTGAGCGTGGGGGCAGTTAAATTGTTAAAAATAGGATTCCCGACCAGATCCTGCCTCCAACCCGCCCACTTCCGGTTTTGCCGGAGACGGGATTGGGGGGGGCGGGCGACCAACCCACTGCCAGGGGGAGTTACCTCAATTGAAATATTGTAATGAGGCTGGAAGCCTCTTTTTCCCCCTCTATTTTGAATTTAACTGCCTGTGGACAGGTTTCACACAATTCATAAAACTCGGCGGTTAAACAGAGGCGGGGACTGCTGCATCCAGGAGGTAAGGGCAGCAGGCGCATGGGAACACCCGATCCATCACCACCCCCCCCCAACAATCCCTCCCCCAGACCTCACTTCTGAGGCCCACCTGCCCGCAACCATCCAGCCTCTCAATCTGGCTGGCAGCAGGCGGGAATCCAAGGACTCACATTCAAATGAGGCCCTGCTGGTAAAGTCGGCAGGGCCTGTGGGAACCCCAGCCTCCTGGGTTTCCTGCCCGCCTCAGAGGCCCCCCCCGCCTCCAAGGAGAAAATTTTGGCCTACGTCATCAATAGATGAAGTTATGATACACAAAATGACCCAGGTTTTCTCCAATTTGTTACGTCATGACATCACCAGGGGCTGTTTTGTAAGTGGCCAGTGTTAAGGGCTGGTTTCTTAACATTTATTCACATATCCCACTCCAGACACTTGAGCAATTAATCGAGGCTGACACTCCCAGTGCAGTACTGAGGGAGCGCTGCAATGTCGGAGCTGCCGTCTTTCTGATGAGACGTTAAACCGAGGCCCCGTCTGCTCTCTCAGGTGGACGTAAAAGATCCTAAGGCAATATTTGGAAGAGGAGCAGGGGAGTTCCCCCAGTGTCCTGACCAATATTTATCCCTCAGCCAACACCTTAAACAGATGATCTAGTCATTTCTTTCATTGCTGTTTGTGGGATCCTGCTGTGTGCAAATTGACGGTACCTACATTACAACAATGACTACACTTCAATAGTACTTAATTTGCTGTAAAGTGCTTTGGAATATCCTGAGATCACAAAAGTAACGGAAGTAACAGAGAGGGTTGATGAAGGTAGAGCAGTTCATGTTGTGTATATGGACTGTCATAAAGTGTTTGACAAAGTACCACTGAATAGGCTTGTTAGCAAAATTAAAGCCCATGGGATTAAAGGGACAGTGGCAGCCTGGATACAAATTTGGCTAAGGGACAGATAGCAGAGAGTAGTGGTGAACGGTTGTTTTTTTAGACTGGAGGGAAGTGTGCAGTGGTGTTCCTCAGGGGTTGGTGTTGGGACCACTGCTCTTTTTGATATATATTAATGACCTGGACTTGGGTATACAGGGCATCATTTCAAAGTTTGCAGATGACACAAAACTCAGAAATGTAGTAAACAATGAGGAGGATAGTAGAGTGGTGATACCCTCCACAGTCAAACAACCTGCTGAAGCTCAATGTCTAGGCTCTCAGCGGCAGAGTGTCCACTTGAGCAAGATGGATGGCACCCAAGGATACCAGACCCAAGCATGAGTCTGGAGGGATGGGGAGAAACCAGAGTGAAAAAATGTAGAAAGTTTTATAAAAGGAAAGAAAAAAAACTGAGCTTCTGGTTTAATCCCTCTCAATGTCACAGTGTTTATTTAGTTTGAAGGATGCCACCGCTTGACACAAGTAGTTCTCCCATAGACCAGCACGCAAGGGTTACATCAAATGAACTCAAAGGGTGGGTGCTATTGCATATTCGTTTTATGTTCTCGGTCAAGTTCAGGTACTGAATGCTAATAAACAGATGCGTGTACTTTCAGAGCATTGACAGACTTGCAAGGTTTAGAAAAGAAAAATTTGCATAGCTATCTCGTACATTTCAATTAGGTCAATCCCTCCCTTGCGATTCTTTTTCATCCATGCTTTTGACAAGAGCACAATATAGATTTGAACGAAAAAGGTCTGTTGGCCTTTCTGATCACATGCTTCCCGAATATCAACCCAAATCCTTACAGAACACCAACCAAACATTCGCCAAGAACATCGACCCATCCTTCTGAAACACTGGATTATGCTTTCTGAAAGAAAATCTATCCTCTGGAACACCAGGCTCTCCTTCGAGAACATTAGCCTATCCTTCCAGAACACCAGCCTATTTTTCCAGTAACACATTCTTCTAAAATGCTACCCCCTTCATCCAGAACATCAACCTGTTTTTCTAAGATAGCAACTGAAATCCTACCTGACCATCAAAACATCCTTCCACTATACCAATCCAGTCTTCCTGAACATTAACCCAGAATTAATTGCAATTTCTATCTATTTTTATTTAAAACACAAACGTTCATATGGCCATTCACAAACATACTCTCTCACACAAACACATTAGTGTCTCACTTTTTGCTAAGTCCAAAATAAAAAAGAGATTAGCAGTGGGGCAGGGCTCAAGTTCTCAGGTTTGTTTGCTGTTGATAAACTTAGCTGAAATCCTTGGTAACCTCAGTAGCTAATGCCTCCACTTCATGAGTAACACATACAGGCAACAGAAAATTAAGATTACATTTTACATTCCAGACTTTAGCTCCCCCCATGGCTCAGGGAGTTTATCCAGGGAGCCAGAGAGACCAGGAAGGTCCCAGGTTGATCCAGAGTTTGTGCAGGTTAGTTTATCTCAACCAGGAAAGCAATTGGGGCAATTAAATTGGCTTTAACACCTTGAATTAGAGAGGGGGAACAATCTATGAAACGATCAGCCAGGTCCTTAGCTGCAATAATAAGACAGGTCGGACTAGTCTGTTCCTGATAATTCAGTCACTTTTTTGCACTTAAAGAATGGAATTATCCAATAATTTCAATTAAGCAACACAGCAAAGTGGGAGTTATTGCTAAAAAAGTTTGAATTATCAAATAATTCAAAGTAAATGGCTTTGAATTAATGGCAGTGGACTGTACTAGAGGCAAAAAGGACAGATCAAGACAGGTGGTGTTATTGTTGTATAAGGCGTTAGTCAGATCTCCATCTGGTGCACTCTATCCAATTCCGGCCAACTGATATTACTGGTTTTGAGAGGATACAGAAGTGAGCAGCGAAGGTGATTCCAACTCGTTAGAAAAGGTTAAAGAAGGAAAACAGGAGACTTCAACCGTCAACCCCCTTCAGAATCTTGAAACTTCAAAGTGAAACATAATGGCAAAGGATTCAAATACCAGAGACACAAGTTAAAGTTAGAGGTGGTTGAGGTGAAACTATTTCACCCAAAGAGTCGTAGATTTGTGGAATAATTTACCAAAGACACTAATAGGTTCAAGAGACAGTAAGAGGTTTCTGGAGAATAAATGATTAAGACATTTGGTGAGAAGGTGGGATTGAGATCCATCAAAACAGCACCGTCTTGTTCTGGCCTAATGGTCTTTTCCTGTTTCTAAAAACTCTTATGTTGTGAGGTAACACAAAAATAGTGCGGGGAGTGGGCATTGGCCTCGAATACATATTGCTGGAGCTGGTGACTCCATTAATCACACTGGGCAATGAATGTAGTAAACACGGATACAGGTTTCAATTAAAAGCTACTTTTAAATTCAGAATGGCACTACATCTGTGTTTGATGTTCAGCATGGCTCTAGCACAACAACTATCTCAATAAGAATTCTTCAGATCTATAAACAAACGCCTACTCAATCTAAACCCATATAAAATGTGTGCTGCTGTAATTCTACTCTTTAATTGAGCTTTGTGCATCAATTAGAATTTGTTTCTTCATTATATTGCTCAATAATAAATTTTTAGCAGGCTGTATTTACAAATTAAACTAAAAATGAGTAACTTTGAATCCATGAAGAGGAGACAGTGAGCCACCTGTTCACATTGGGGGTAGTACATTTTTCGCTGATGATACAGGCTGTAGAATGGGAAGTGTAGCACCTTATTTTATTTTTTTCCCCCATCTTGCTGTGACCGGCTAATTGTAATATGTAAATGTTCAAGCGATGGGCCGGGACTCCAGTGTGTGAAACGTGGTTTTTTTTTGCCAGTAGTTGCTATAATGCCCAGTATTGTTCCTATTGTTACTTTCAGAATGTTCTGGGATTGTTATACCCTAGTTAGCTACTACATGGGTAACCAATATGTTTTGCTTAAATTTGTAACCAGAAGGAACAGGTTCAAAGCAATTGTACGGTGGCCGCAAAAAGGCAGAGAGTAAAGAATCCGAGCTCCACACCCTGCAGCCTCTAGGGGGGGAATTTTAACCCCCAAAATCGGGTGGGTTTGGGTCAGGTGACATGTAAAAATGCAAAAAATCTGAAACCCGACCCCAACCGGTTTTAATGGAGGCGGGACGGGGGCAGGCAACCAATCCGCGCGCAGGAGGCAGGTTGGTCATTTAACTATTATGATGAGGCTGCATGCCTCAGAATTAAGCACCATTTTAAATTTAACCCTGGCCGGCCGGGTTTCCTGGGCCTTGGGAAACCCGACAGCTAAAGGGAGGCGAGGACTGCTGGATCCTGGAGGCAAGTGTTTTTCCATTTAATCGGCTGGATCCAGTTTACCTGCTTCACCCGCCCCCCCCCCGCCCCCTCGCGATCGGACCCCTTCCAATCTCCCCTCCGCGACCTATTGATCTCCCCTCCCAACCCTTCCGATCTCCCCTACCCCGACTCTTCTGATCTTTCCCCCGAGGCCTCCGATCTCCTCCACCACCGACCCTTCCAATCTCCCTCCCCAATCTTCCGATCTCTGCCTGAGGCCTCTGATCTCGTCCGCCACCGACCTTTCCGATTTACCAATCCCGATGATATCTCTTTATTACTATGTCTCTATAAAAGATGCACACGCAGACATAGTACAATTACTTGCGTGACAAATTTCTTTCTTCAACTTTACCATGAGGCAAGTACAGGCCAGATGCTTCTCCACAGGGAAGCAATGGGCTATCAGTGAGGCACGTTGCATCCACCCTTGAAACCCTCATTACTAGTTGCCTCAAAGGCCTGTCTGCCTTTCCTTTTGTCCAGGGAACGGTGCATGGAGAACGTTGAGAAGTAATTCTGCGCCCAATGGAGTCTACCCATTGATCGGCCACTGGTTTCAATGAATGAAGAGACTGACTGAGATGTAACTTAAACCTGAACTGGTTTCAATAGTCTTCTATAGAGTAGGTCATCTCACAATGACATTTGGTTCATGTGGGTGGGTGACAGAAGATTACAATAGGTGTCAGATTTGTGATCTGGCAACAGCCGGAGCACATAACCTGTGTGAACCAGACTAATCTCCTTACCGAGTGAATATTCTTGCAGAGTTTTTAAAAAAAAACAGGTCCCAAGTCATCCATGCAATGAATTTTTATTGGCACCCTTAATAAAACTGCTCACAGGAACATTATTCAACTTCATAACCAACATGACAACAGATAATTGCACTGTCAACTCAACAGTGTCCATGATGCATGGCTGTTGGCAAGCGACGACCCAACTTCCTCACCCTGTTAATGCAGTCTCCATGGCCTTACCACAGGAACCCTTGCTGCACCAAAATGGCCATCTTGGCCGCAGCAAACCTTTACCAAGCCCCAGTTTGTTCCTCCGGTGGCCAGTCTATCCATTCAACTATTTCAATTGTTATGTAACTTGGTGATGCGATGCCTAAACTAGGAAGGCCCACAGCAATCCATGCTGATCATTGAGCAGTCTAGCTCACTGATGGGATCGGGAGGGGTAGACCAGTCACAGGGGACTGGGATTCTTCCCACTCAGCTCCAGGTAATCCTGCAAGACAATTCCTCAATGGGTAGCAGGAGGCTAACTACTGCTCTGTGCTTGTAATTTGTGGGGTTTTAGCTGGTTAAGCTCCAGCAGTATTGGCAGATCCCTAAGCATCGAATGCTGCCAACCTGCGCCTAAGTTTGCTGGACTTTAGTAAGTGGGCGGGGGGCGTTATCCCAACAGGGAGGGAATGTGCACTCCACATCAGGTAGGTAGAATCTCTATTTATGGGGATTTATGAATAGTTTGAGCATAATGATAGGTTTCATATCAGTCAGACAGCAAGCTGACCAAAAAGAGAGCATGATTTTCATGTCTCGACACAGCATCCTGATTTGCACTCTGCCCCACATTCCTCAGGAAACAATGCAACCTCTTCAATCTCTCTTTCCCTGCCCTGACTCCACTCAGTCACCTGCCCTCTCCCATGACTATCGCCTATCTCTACAATTTCCCCTACCCCCGCCTCCTTCCGACCTACCAAGGTTGTCAGTTATATTTATCAATGAGTATTGTTGATTATTTTTAACTTGGTGTGCTCTCTTATCCCATCAGAACACGGCTAGATCCCACTAGATTTACTTTATTTGGGCAGTTACCTTGGGATATTTTGGAACATCGCGTTGTGGTGTCAGCTTTATAGGTTCCTCCACGATAGTGTGGTGGTAAGGTGTGTTTGACCTGGCAGAAACAGAAAACATCAAAATTATGAAATTTCAGGTGTTCTCCTGTCCAGGTGTCAGCTGTGGCTCAGTGTCTGCACTCTTTCCTCTGAGTCAGAAGGCTGTGGGTTCAAGTCCCACTCAAGACTTGAGCACATAATCTAGGCTGGCACTGTAGTATAGTGCTGAGGGAGTGCTGCACTGTCGGAGGTGCAGTCTTTCGGATGACACATTAAACCGAGGCCCCGTCGGTTCTCACTGGTGGACGTGAAAGATTCCATAGCATTATTCGAAGAAGAGTTCTCGCGAATTGATTTGATTTGCAGCCCATCGGCACATTCGGTAGTGCTACTGGCATTGGCTGTTTTACCATAATTACTCATCTCGCTGGATGAGTAACAATACCCATTGAGTACTGAGGGCTCTCACCTGTTTCCCAAAGACAATTCATCTTTAAGTATCTTCAGGTCATTCTTACACTTCTCTATTTCCACCATCTTTAAACCTTCCACTGGAAACAAAAGGAAAATAACAATGAACAAATTAAAGGTTCAGCAAGACGATTTGGAACCCACAATGTAGTCATAGTCGAAGCCAAGGTGATCTGAATTGGGCTATATTTTTCCTTATTTGTGATGTCAATTCTTGTGGGGGTCCAATGGCAGCATTGGGTCCATAAGAACATAAGAAATAGAAGCAGGAGTAGGCCATACAGCCCGTCAAGCCTGCTCCGCCATTCAATAAGATCATGGCTGATCTTCGACCTCAACTCCACTTTCCCGCCCGATCCCCATATCCCTTGGGGTCCAAAAATCTAGCGATCTCTGTCTTGAATATACTCAACGGCTGAGCATCCGCAGACCTCTGGGGTAGAGAATTCCAAAGATTCACAACCCTCTGATGGAGAAATTTCTCCTGTTCTCAGTCCTAAATGGCTGACTTCTTATCCTGAGCCTATGCCAGTTTTGATACTAGGTTCGCCCTTCCCCTCCCTAACTAGGTTCGCCCTTCCCCTCCCTATGCCTAAGTGGTAGGTAAGTGTAATCTCAGTTGATCTAATGAAGTAGGATGATGTGTCAATGTTCTGTGATGGTCCTAGTGGTTTAGGAGGAAATAAATCCGAGTGACTTGGTTGTCATGTCTGATTTCTTGGTTGGTGAGATTTGTTGGAGTAACCTGGTGGAACACCATAAATGTTTTGTTTTCCAACCTCAAATTCAGGTTCCAAATCTAGCCCTATCTTTTCCTGTTATTGGATCTCATATCTCACTACTGGCGTGTGCACAAATGGGTTAGAACGTTTGGGCACTTTTGGACTAAAAAGGCATCATCCCACCCAAGGACATATCCTACCTCAAGATCCCCAAAAACCCTTAAGATGCACAAGAGATTCAAAAGCCAATTTGCAGATGATACACCAGGTATTTTTCACACTGACTGGCTATGTTGTTGGGTAGAATAGTAGATGGCAGGTTGCACTGTAGTCAAACCTTTAATTTCAATGCAATGGTTGTATTTGAATTCTGTTATATTTAACTGATTTATAAAGACTTTAGCTGGGGGCTCTTAGCTCCATGTTGAGACTGTACTTTTGTGACTCTCCCATCTGGTAACACTGTAAAAAGGGGTTTTATGGAGCAGCTTTGGTTGCAGTTCGTGGTTGATTAGTTCCTTCTTTCTCTCAGTCCACTGGGACTTCTTGTTATTTATGGCCTGGCCAAAGACACTGATAATCATGGGAACAAAGGAACAGGAGGAGGCCATTCAGCTCCTCGAGCATGTTCCGCTAATCAATTAGATCATGGCTGATCTGCATCTTAACTCCATTTTCCCGCCTTGGTTCCATAACCTCAATACCCTTGCCTAACAAAAAGCTATCAATTTCAGTTTTGAAATTTTCAGTTGACCCCTACGCTCAACAGCTTTTGAGAGGAGAAGGTTCCAGATTTCCACTTCCCTTTGTGTGAAGAAGTGCTTTCTGACTTCACCCTTGAATGACCTAGCGCTAAGTTTAAGGTTATGCCCCCTTATTCTGGACTCCCTGCCAGAGTAAATAGTTTTGCTCTATCTACGCAATCTTTCATCATCTCAAACACCTCAATTAGATCACCCCATTAGCCTTCTATACTCAAAGAAATACAAGCCGAATCTATGCAATAGTAATTAGACCACAGCCCCCTTTTTAAACTTGCTCAATCTTTCAGGAATGGTAAAGGTTGAATTTCATTTCCATGAAAAAGTCTTCTCTTTTCTCCCCTCTTCACTTCTGCTGAAGTGGTGGCCACCCTCAAGTACCTCATCCAAGAGGTAATTCTTTAGGTGGGCTTAGACAGAGAGTGGCAGGTAGACTATTTGACCAGGAGGGACTTGCAACTGACCCCAATCCTGTTCTCATCTCGATGCCCAGATACATGCAGGTTCCAGCAGCATTCACTAGGTAGTGACCATACAGTGGGAGACCTGTCTGGGTTGGTCTCTCCGTAGCCCAGGTGCACTGAGGGCAACTGCTACTATCACCCTAGCTGAGATCAGTTAACTCAGCACAGACTGGAGATCAAAGCTGGGGATCTTCCTAGTCTGCATGGCTCAGTAATGTGTTGATAGTGTATTTTACCACTGAACCAGCAGGGCAACTGAAAGCTGATTGTTAATCCTGAATCTATCGGGACTACTAGTGTGATCGTCGAAGCCTATAATTCTGCTGCACTCATATTATTGGGCACGGAGAGCTCGTCACACCCGCTGCACACAGTGTATAACACTGTGGGCCACAAGCACTTTAAATACATGAAGACTGCATACAGACTGCGCGCAAGGCTCATTAAACTCACCAATTTTATTTGAGGGCAAAGTCCTACCAAAAGAACCTGGAGCACCCGACCAGTGCTCCAGGTGTTCAAGACCCATTTCAAATGGGTGTTTCAAGTGAAACCTGGTCAAAAATGGCAGTTTACTGTTAGGTGGCCTCTTTTTCAAATTGAGTCACTCCTCATTTTCAAGGCACCCCTGAAGCATGGTCTCGAATGCCCAATCTTGAATCGGGATGTTTAGCCCAAAGCTATTTTTTTTTCCAAAAAATGGACAGTTTCCATATGTCAGTAGGAACAGGTCTATATTTCCATCCTAAATGGTAGCAGTTCTTAGCCACACATTAAAATGCAGGAAACAGGTGTGGTCTTGCTCTCAGCCAGCATGTTGGCAGAGGCACTATAATTAGCCTCAATGCTGGCAGGAGGAATATTGACCATTCACGTTTGATCATTAGTGTTCCTGCTGCAAGTATGTGTGTGAATCATTGGCCTGGAGAGTAGAGCTGTCCAGTCCTTTCCCATGGCCTTCACTGTTATTCGTAACAATACCATTCTATAATAGGCAAACAGAAGTAGTAAATGGAAGGTTCAAAGTGCCAACTTACATTCGACCCTCTTCTCCAACGCTGCCAACCTACTTGAGATTTCAGTTTTCAGATCATTGACTTTGAAAATTCTGCAAGAGAGTCAAACAATCAACAGCTCCAGTAAACTCAACATATCTGATTGTGTTTGTATTTGAACTTGACCTGGACAGGGAACAGTAACATAAGAACATTAGAAATAGGAGCAGGTGTCAGCCATACGGCCCCTCGAGCCTGCTTCCCCATTCAGCGAGGGCGGGGTCAGGGGTCAGTGAGGTCTAGGCTCGGCCAACAACAACTACTTGTATTTCTCGAGCGCCTTTAACCGAGTAAAACGTCCCGAGGCGCTTCACAGGAGCAAATATTAAAAAAATGATTCTATGGGATATGGGGAGAAAGCAGGGACAGGGTACTGAATTTGGATGATCAGCCATGATCGCATTGAATGGCGGAGCAGGCTAGAAGGGCCGAATGGCCTACTCCTGCTCCTATCTTCTATGATTCTATGATTCTATGAATAAGATCATGGCTGATCTTCAACCTCAACTCCACTTTCCCGCCCGATCCCCATATCCCTCGATTCCCTTAAAGTCCAACAATCTATCGCTCTCATTGTGCTCCAACATGCCATGCAATGGAGTAAGATGTAGGTTCCGCTGCTATCTTGGGTTTGTTAAAGGCAGACGATGGGCTGGATTTTGCCGGGTCCCTCCCACACGGTGCGGGGGGACCCGGGAGACGGTGGGAAACCCAGAAGTTCGGGTTTCTCGGCACGCTGTGGAGTTGTGTGACGTCAGGGGCGGGCTCCCCGCCCTGAAGTCAGCCTGATTGCGGGGAACTCGGAGAAGGAGGCTGCAGGACAAAATAAGTGCTGGGCCCAGGATGGTGGCGGGGGTCCAAGCCAGGGGTGGGGTCTGATTCCCCCTGGGGTGGGGGGGGGGTGTCCGATCCCCGACCCCGGGGGCAAGTTGCGATCCCGGGGAGGAGGTGGAGGGGGGTGGGTGGGGAGATGGAGGGTGTGCCAGGCCTGGGTGGGGTGGGGTGTCCGAACCCCAATTCCGGGGAGTGCCAGGCTGATAGTGGGGGAGTTTGGGGGGGGGGGGGGGGGGGGGGGGGGGTCGGGAGGAAGCACTCTTGCTCCTCCCGCCCCACAAGCAGTGCTCCCCGAGGCTAAGGCCGCCTCGTCGCAGCCACTGGGAATCCCGAGGCCCGGGATCCCCGGCCGCCTGCAATAAAACCCGCAAAGCAGGTTAAAGTAGAGGCTTCAGGCCTCATTATCATATGTAAATTGCCAACCGGCCTCTTGGCAACGGGTTGGCAGCCCCACCCCCAGAGTTAAAGGTGAAAGTGGGCGGGTTGGGGTCGGGGTTCACTTTTTTTAAACTTTCACTTTCCCCCCACGTCTCCAACCCACCTGTTCTTCCCTCTGAAAATTCCGGCCACTGAGTGGGAAGGAGGTTGCGTTCCCTCACATAGAGGGAAGGAAATTGGAGATTGTTACCTCTTGTGCTCTTGGCAGTGCCTTGGCTGCCCGGCCTCTTAGCTGTGGAATGCTGAATGGTCTGGGAGACTTAAAGAGAGGGGTAAAGACAATGTGTTGCGATGTGAGCATTATACTGGATCTCAGTGTTCCTTGAACTCGGAAGGGAAGGGGAAAATCATACAACAGCTCCGTTCCTGATTGCTATCCACTGACCCCGGCTGAAAGTGCACCTGGTGTGGACATCAGGTATGGACAGGGATAGGCTTGACTGTGATATTCCCCCATGGTTGAATAGGTTTCCAACATTCACTGTCCCGGCTCACACATGATGGTAGGTCACTTGGGTGAGGTACCGTGGGGCTACCAGTTCCAATGGAACCGCATCCCAGAATACACAACCACCCTCAGCACAAGAGCAAAGAAAATGGTTGAAAATTCAAATAAAGAACTAATGACAGATTACCTTGAAAACTGGTCAGCAACTTGGGCCAGAACATTCTGCAACAAGTCTTCTTCTTCTAGAGGTAGAAAGAAGGTGATTGATGACACAAGTTAGAATCCATGAGACTCTCTCTAATTACATCCACTTTTCTGGGATTCCTCAGTTTGCTTCACAATGAAGTGACTCAGTTACGGACAATGATGCGATCTTCCAGAAGCTGGCTCTGAGTGGTTGCTGGTGGCGGGGAACCTCACCTGATGATAGTGCAGCCTGGAGTGGCGTTTCCTCCTTGGGCACAACCCTGGAAGATGCACCCGAAACTTCGCCCAAAGCTGCGCCCATTTTGGCGATGTCAAGTTACGCTCAAGTGTCCTCCCAATTTCATTAGAATACTCCCAAAACATAATGGGTGTAAATCAGCTGAACAATCAGGGCCCCAGAAAACGCCGAACTCACATTTCTTCTTCGAGTCTTAAAATGAAAAGTTTCAACTCATTTCACCATCATGCACATTAACCACAGCGTGTTTAAGAACCTGCAATCAGGAAACCTTTTCAATTTCTAATGTGACTTATACTGCCATGAAAATCCAGTCAAAGAAATAAATAATACAAGGCATGTCTCAGTGAGGATCATTTAAAAAGAAAATCACAACTAAATGATCGGAAAAATTACTTTCTTTTCTGCTGTGGCTGAAAATCTGGTCGCAATGTTGAGAGGACCATCCCCACCCCCGCTCCCCTCCGTACACACACAATTGGAGGATATTCGCATTTGAGAGTTGGGGGCATGGCCAGTTTTATGGGTGGAGATTCGATCGGATGGAGGGTTTGATCAACAGAAGTAAAAGGTTGGGGAGATTTGGGCGTAACTCACTTACGTCCAAAATTCCTAGATCCTCTAAGCCTCGTTATTGGTGTGTGCCCATATTACATGTGTATCTGGGTGCAAATGCGATGGAAACTCCGGGCCTCCATGTTGGAAAATTACCTGTGCATCGTCCACGATTGGTTCAAAGCAAAGGGCTGAAAATCACAGGCAGGCTGTGCCGGTAATTTTCCCCTGTGCGCTGCTGGTAGAAGAGTCTTCCTGTTGCCAGCACCTACTCAGAAAAATCACCCCCACAGGTCAAAGTACTGTGTTCCTCAAGGCACACCAAGCACAAAAGTGGAAGAATGCAAAGAATGAGCAAAGACCGCTTGCTCAGTCTAGCCCTCCTCTTCCCTCGACGATAGACAACCTACCCTGTCATGGACTCTACGCCAACTGTTTAATCTGCTTAGTGAAAGGTCTGTGGGCCAAATAGCTCCCTTACCTCCACTTTGTAATTTAGTGATAAATTAGCAGATCTCTTGTGCCATTGCTCACACTGGACGATACACTTTTATGGTGTTATTAAGAAAAGGGTGATGAGTAAAGAGTTACAGCAAGTACACACTATGTACTTGCAATATATTATAGATACTCCTGGTTCTCAAAGATCTAGAATATTCTTCAATCTTCATCATTTCTGCTATTGAACCCAGACCTCCTGCTCACATGCTCTCCCACTTTGTGTTCACGTGCAACAAGCTGCAAGTACCATCAGTGGAGGAAGACAAAAGGGAGTTTGTATCTCATGGGTGGGCGGCATCATTACAATATAATAGTATCATCAAAATGGACTGGAGCACTGGTATAACGAGGCATATAGCTCATCGAAGAACATAAGAAATAGGAACAGAAGTATGGCATACGTCCCCTCGAGCTTATTCCACCACTCAATAAGATCAAGGCTGATCTTTGACCTCAACTCACTTTCCCGCCCGATGCCCATATCCCTCGATTCCCTTCGTGCCCAAAAATCTGTCGATCTCAGGCTTGAATATACTCAACGACTGAGCCTCCACAGCCCTCTGGGGTAGAGAATTACAAAGATTCACAATCCTCCGAGTGAAGACATTTTTCCTCATCTCAGTCCTAAATGGCCGACACCTTATCCTGAGACTGTGACCCCTGGTTCTAGACTCTCCAGCCAGGGGAAACAGCCTCTCAGCATCTACCCTGTCAAGCCCTCACAGAATCTTATATGTTTCAATACCTCTCATTCTTCTAAATTCCAGAGAATATAGGCCGATTCTACTCAATCTCTCCTCATAGGACAACCCTCTCATCCCAGGAACCAATCTAGTGAAAAATATATAAACCATATAGCCCATTTGTAACAATTTCCCAGCAGGAATCCATTAGATATTTCAATAGATGCAGCTAGTGGTGTGTAAGGAGCTCATTACCTGTAAGCTGTCCAGCACCGAGAGGGATCACTCTGTAAGGAGAACTGGAAAGAAAGGGAGAGAGGTTAAAAAAAAAACATAAGAACATAAGAAATAGGAGCAGGAGTCGGCCATTTGGCCCCTCGAGCCTGCTCCACCATTCAATAAGATCATGGCTGATCTTCTACCTCAACTCCACTTTCCTGAACTATCCCCTTATCCCTTGATTCCCTTAATATCCAAAAATCTATCGATCTATGTCTTGAATATACTCAACAACTGAGCCTCCACAGCCCTCCGGGGTAGAGAATTCCAAAGATTCACCACCCTCTGAGGGAAGAAATTTTCCTCATCTCAGTCCTAAATGGTCGACCCCTTATTCTGAGACTGTGTCCCCTGGTTCTAGACTCCCCAGCCAGGGAAACATCCTCCCTGCATCTATCCTGTCAAGCCCTGTAAGAATTTTGTATGTTTCAATGAGATCACCCCTCATTCTTCTAAACTCTAGAGAATATAGGCCTAGTCTACTCAATCTCTCCTCCTAGGACAATCCCCCCATCCCAGGAATCAGTCTGGTGAACCTTCGTTGCACTCCCTCTATGGCAAGTATATCCTTCCTTAGGTAAGGAGACCAAAACTGTACACAATACTCCAGGTGTGGTCTCACCAGGGCCCTATATAATTGCAGTAAGACGTCTTTACTCTTATACTCAAACCGTCTTGTAATAAAGGCCAATATGCTTTCCTAATTGCTTGCTGTACCTGCATGTTAACTTCAGTGATTCGTGTACAAGGACACCCAGGTCCCTCTGAACACCAGCATTTCCCAATCTCTCACCATTTAAAAAATACTCTGCTTTTCTATTTTTCCTACCAAAGTGGATAACTTCACATTTTCCACATTATATTCCATTTGCCATGTTCTTGCCCACTCACTTAGCCTGTCTATATCCCCTTGAAGCCTCCTTGCATCCTCCTCACATCTTACATTCCCACCCAGCTTTGTATCATCAGCAAACTTGGATATATTACATTTGGTCCCCTCATCCAAATCATTGATGTAGATTGTGAATAGCTGAGGCCAAAGCACTGATCCTTGTGGTACCCCACTAGTTACAGCCTGCCAACCCGAAAATGACCCGTTTATTCCTACTCTCTGTTTTCTGTCCATTAACCAATCCTCAATCCATGCTAGTATGTTGTTTGGGGGCCGATAAGCAATTTCCACCAATGTTTTCTGCCCCTTACTGTTTCTTAGTTAAGTATCCTGGAATATTTAGTTCCCAAGCTTGGCCACATTGCAACCACGTCTCTGTAATGGCTATTAGGTCAAACCTATTCATTTCTATTTGCGTTATTAATTCATCTATTTTGTTGCGAATGCTTCACGCATTCAGATATAGTGCCTTTAGCTTTGACTTTTTCCTATTTTTCCCTGATGTCACCTTAGTCACTGATGCCTTATTACCTTTGTTACTCTCTCTGTCCCTTCCAGATCCACTCTGCTTATTTTTACCCAAAACTCTACTCTGCTCTAGAGCCTTGACATTTCTCTCGTTGCTTTTAAATTTACTCTTTCCTGAATCCTCCCACCCCACCTTCATTAGTTTAAAGCCCAGTCTACTGCCCTAGTTATTCGGTTCGCCAAGACACTGGTTCCAGCCCGGTTTAAGTGGAGCCCGTCCCAACGGAACAGCTCCCTCTTTCCCCAGTACTGGTGCCAGTACCCCATGAACTGAAACCCCTTCCTCCCACACCACTCAGCCATGCATTTATACCTCTAATCTGTTTGTCCCTATGTCAATTTCCGCATGGCTCAGGTAACAATCCAGAGATTATTACCTTTGAGGTTCTGCTTTTTAATTTTGACCCTAGCTCCTCAAACTCCCTCAGTAGAACCTCATTCCTAGTTCTACCTATGTCGTTGGTTCCTCCATGGACCACTAGATCCTCCCCCTCCAAGTTCTCCTCCAGCTGTGAGGAGGTGTCTTTAACCCTGGCACCGGGCAGGCAACACAACCTTCAGAACTCCCGGTCACGGCTGCAGAGAACAGTGTCTGAAACACCTGTTCAGTTGCACTTAGCTGACTGAAGTGCATAAAATAAATACATTTTTAAAGTGAATAAAGGCCAGCTGAGACTGGGTAAGATCTAGATCATGGCCTTGAATCGATTATATACAAAATGAGTCAATCTCCCGAGGCATTGCACACAGAGAGTCAACATCATGTGAAGCAGAGTTAGAGGACAGGGGAGAAATTTACTAAGGCATGCCGATAAGGCAGGCTCAATTTTAAAGTCACAAATTATTTTTAAATTTCTATTATAAGTTCCTCTGTCCATATTTATGATGTAAATTGCCTTTTTGTAAACTTGTCATCCTGTAATTATACATTCCTGCCAGTGGTAGCATTGCAGTGCTTCCTCTGGTGAGAGGGTGTAATTACAGCTGTGACAAGTTTACATAGGCAGTTAAGATACTGAGGGGGCTCGACAAGGTAGATGCAGAGAGGATGTTCCCCCTCGTGGAGAAATCTAGAACGCAGGGGGCACAGTTTTAGAATAAAGGGTCGCCCTTTTAGAACTGAGATGAGGAGGAATTTCTTCTCTCAGAGGGTCGTAAATCTGTGGAATTCTCTGCCCCAGAGAGCTTTGGAGGCTGGGTCATTAAATACGTTTAAGGTGGAGATAGACAGATTTTTGCAAGATAAGGGAGTGAAGGGTTATGGGGAGCGGGCGGGGAAGTGGCTTTGAGCCCAAGATCAGCCATGATCTTATTGAATGGTGGAGCAGGCTCGAGGGGCCAAGTGGCCTATTCCTGCTCCTATTTCTTATGTTCCCAGAATGAATGTAGACATAGGAATTTTAATGGAAATATAAAAATATTTCATTTTTATGTCTGGTGCATTCCCATGTCAAAAAAGGCAGCACTGATTCATAACCACAGTGGTTGCTGATGCTCAGGGCAAGTGATTCGTTATCACGCACAACTACTCAGAAACCAACATTTTCATTGCCTCCAGGACTTTTTATGCAAAATTGACAGACTCAGACAGCACATTATGCCGCAAACAAACCCACTTGCCCCTATGCTCTTCATGGATTATCACCTTTATTCCCCCAAAACAGTGCACCAGTGCTTCAACAGCTCAGACTGTAATAAGCAACGCCTGACTCTATAAGACAGCTGTGAAAAAAAAAATCAGAAAAGGCAATAATGCAGCGTTCACTTCAGGAACTCTGGGAATCTGACCGTAAAATGTAATCAAGAGGGAAAATCTCTGGAGGAACTGGTCTGCAAAATGACTCCCATTCGTCCAAAGGTAACTGAGTGAAAGACCAGAATCTCGATCTATCCAGACATCTTTCTTACTCAAACGGCCAATTACTTTCCACAGATACAATTTCTATCATTCCGAACAGTACAGAAACCAATGTTCCAAAGAGTATTTGATGATCTCAGTCTATACTTATTCCTAAAACCTCAAGCCCATTCCTAGCTAGCTATTTTACGACACAATTAATCAACAATTATCCGTTACACAGTAGGAGAGAAAGCTTTCTTCTAATCTCTAACCTAAATCGACCTACTTGGTACTTTACTCTGGTTCTGCACAAAGTCAGAGTTAAACAGCTGGCTTGATTCAACATAATCTAGACCGTTCATTATTGAAAGCCTTTGCAATGTGCCCGATCTGAATTTTCTTTTGAGTTCTCATCATCTAATTTATACAATCATATAATCTCTGCCTCAATAGGCACTTGTGATAAAGCACTGCCCCGTGTCTCCAGCGGGCAAGGGCACACACGTGAACGTTGGGTGAGGACAGAATTGAGTTCTGCTGCAATGTTCCCTCATGGTTGAATAGGCTCCGGACGCTCACTGTCTAGAGAATAGCCAGATGAATCAGACAGCAGGTGGCATTTAAGGAACCGTGTCTCAGCACATCAGTGCCTTCGGGAAAGAAGGGGAGAAAATTAGAGGGACATACCAAAATGTTCTAATAACCCCCGGTTGAAGAAATACTTCTGATTTTCCATTTCTGGTGATAATCCCAAGTCTATGACCCTTTGTTATTGATTTATCAACCAGTGGAAACAGTCTTTTCCTATTTACCATGAATCTCTTAGATAAGGTGGTTAAGAAGGCATACGGAATGCTTGCCTTATTAGCCGTGGCATAGAATACAAGAGCAGGGGGCTTATGCTTCAACTGTATAAAACACTAGTTAGGCCTCAGCTAGAGTACTGCGAGCAGTTCTGGTCACCACATTACAGGAAAGATGTGATTGCACTAGAGAGGGTACAGAGGAGATTTACAAGGATGTTGCCAGGAGTAGAGAATCTTAGCTATGCGGAAAGACTGGTTAGGCTGGGTCTGTTTTTCCTTGGAACAGAGGAGGCTGAGGGGAGACCTTATTGAGGTGTATAAAATTATGAGGGGCCTAGATAAAGTGGATAGAAAGGACCTATTTCCCTTAGCAGAGGGGTCAAAAACCAGGGGGCACAGATTTAAAGTAATTGGTGGAAGGTTTAGAGGGGATTTGAGGGGAAATTTCTTCACCCAGAGGGTTGTGGGGGTCTGGAACTCACTGCCTGAAAGGGTGGTAGAGGCAGAAACCCTAACCACATTTAAAAAGTACTTGGATGTGCACTTGGGATGCTGTAACCTGCAGGGCTACGGACCAAGAGCTGGGAAGTGGGATTAGGCTGGATAGCTCTTTGTTGGCCAGCGCGGCCACGATGGGCCAAAATGGCCTCCTTCCGTGCTGTAACTTTCTATGATTCTATGATATTTACGGCTCCCTAAATTACAGCAAAGAAACTTGGAGGGATATCAAGATTAATGTGGGCTCTTTAAAAACAGATGCGGGTAATATTGCAAATGACAATAAGGAATTGGCAGACAGGTTGAATAATTACCTTGTGTCAATCTTCACACTAGGCGAAGAGGATAATGTGCCTGACATTCCAGGGAAACTAATAATGAATCAAGGAGTGGAACTCACTAAAGTTAATGTAAGCAAGAAAACAGTATTAGAAAATATAATGGGTCTAAAGACTGACAAATTCCCCAGGGTTTTAAAGGAAGCAGGTGAGGAAATTGCAGATGTTTGAGTCATAATCTTCCAAAGCTCTCTCGATTCAGAGATTGTCCCTTTAGGTTGGAAAATTGCAAATGTAACTCCATTATTTAAGAAAGGTGAGAGAGAAACCAGGAAGTTATAGACCTGTTAGTCTAAAATCTGTTGTGGGAAAATTATTGGAATCTATAATTAAGGACAGAGTGACCGAGCACTTAGAGAAATTTGAGCTGATTAGAGAGAGCCAACATGGATTTGTAAAGGGTAGGTCATGTCTAACAAATCTAATTGAATCTTTTGAGAAAGTAACTAAAAGTAGTGGACAGGGGAATGTCGATGGATGTAGTTTATATGGACTTCCTGAAGACATTCAATAAGGCTCCACATAAGAGACAGTTAGCTAAAATAAAAGCTCATGGAATTGAAGGCAATTTATTGACCTGGTTAGGACATTGGTTAGGCGGTAGAAGACAGAGAGTAAATAAAGGCCAAAAGGTTGTCGAGCAGTGGCCATGCCCGAAACAGGCAATAGGCCCTTAGCATATGCAAATAAGGGGCGTAATGCCTATTTGAGATGCCCACTGCAAGGTTGGATTGCTGGCTACACTCAGGAAAACCAACCATCTTGGTCCTACTCTGTGCCACTGCCTCTCCTTTAATAGCCAGCTCAAAAAAACATCTCTTCAACCAAACTTCTGCTTACCTGTCCTAACTCGCTCTGTAAAATGCCTTAGATTGATTTGCAACATTAATGGTTGTTGTTTTTACTGTGGCTTCTTATTCTCTATGCTATTAACATGTCTATTCAAGAAAGTTTTTGCAGTGCCTAGGGATTTTCCTGCTTAATGGTTACTTTTACAGAGAGGCATCCAGCTCAATAATTGGATGGAATGTCGGCCGATGATCTGGGACCATCTCACTTTTAACTGTGAGTTGCTCAAACAATACAATTATATTGGTAATATAATTACAGCACTCTTGATAAAAATGCTTTCTTTTTTAGAACACATTCACTACCACGTAGCTTTGTAACTACCATGCTTCTTAATGTATTTGAAACCATTCCATTACAGAGAGGTGTCACATACGTCAAGGAACACACAGTGCACTAGTGCAAAATGACAGCCAGTTCCTTATTTTCCCCCATCGATGAAGATTGCGCCTCACATTTTTGAACACATGTACACGGAGTCTGCTCTATATTAGAGCGGTTTCAGATTGACTTCAGCTATAAACTGAGGTAATGGGCTGGAGAAACTGTCATCCATGTACCTCAGTTATAACACTGCCTTGTCACAATATTGATTGTCCTCCACTGGTTTTACTGTGTAACGTTTATGCCACTCTAGCATCACTTTGGGGCCAAACCTTTATGTAAAAGCCCAAACAATCGTACCTTGGCGAGTTAGTTGGCATTGTTGGGTCTATGGCTATAATAGCATCGCCTTGATCCATCAGCATAATCAAGGTGTTCCTAAATAACAAGACAGAATAGAGAAAGAGACATTAACAGATTATATACACATTTGGTCAACTAGTTGGACTGATTTTCCAAGTTTGCACCGTCAGCTGGAATCCTCGCCCGCCACTGAGAAATCGGCGGCACACTGCTCTTGATTTTCCACATGGGTAAAAAATCGTGGGCTTTGTATTCAAGATTCCCCAATACAGATGGCTGGTGGGTAAAGCTTCATGTTTCCTACATTCCAACAGTGACTACACTTCAAAAGTACTTCATTGGCTGTAAAGTGCTTTGGGACGTCCTGAGGTTGTGAAAGGCGCTATATAAATTAAATGTATTTATTTATTTCCTTCCTTTTCCCTTTTCTTTTCTTTCTTTCACCATAGAACTAGGGTCTGTGGTTGCAGTGAATCAATTAGCACATGTTTAAATTGTTGCTTGTCTCACAGACCGGGAACACGATAATGTTGAATTCACGCTGTGTGATTTTGGTAATGAACACATTAAACTGTTTTCCATTTAAGTGATAGCATCAACCAGTTTAAAATAAATCAGGTAATGCCTTCATCACAAAGGAATTTCATTAAAATGAGTTAATAAATATCATCACTGATACAGCAGAGCAATTCCAACCCCAATGGCCCTCGCCCGACTGAATGTAATAGTTGATTTCTCTCACTGACCTGGTGAGCCCAACAGTCGTACACAGCAGCTCTTTAATGTCACTGGGTCTGCAATGTCTGCTGAACATCACCTGCATACAAGGGAGAACGATATAGTTCGGTTAGTGCCACAGAATAAATGACAGGGAACGTGGGCATGAAAAGCATTTACCGTCCCTCTACCAGCTCCCACCCCGCCCCTGCGGAGGTGAATTTCTAAGTGTAACATGCACAATGCCTTTCAATGCCTCCGTTGGTAAATTCTCGGCCCAGTGTGATACGGAACCATACAGACCAACCACAGCTCTGTGCTGAGCTAGAGTTAGCTGAGCTAGTGTCCTAACTCGCCCCAAGTCCCGTTCGCCCATCACCCCTGTGCTCGCTGACCTACATTGGCTCCCGGTTAAGCAGCGTCTCGATTTCAAAATTCTCATCCTTGTTTTCAAATCCCTCCATGGCCTCACCCCTTCCTATCTCTAATCTCCTTCAGCCCCACAACCCCTTGAGATATCTGCGCTCCTCGAATACTGCCCTCTTGAGGATCCCCGATTATAATCGCTCAACCTTTGGTGACTACGCCTTCTGTTGCCTAGGCCCTAAGCGCTGGAATTCCCTGCCTAAACCTGTCCACCTCGCTACTTCTCTTTCCTCCTTTAAGACGCTCCTTAAAACCTACCTGTTTAACCAAGCTTTTGGCCACCTGCCCTAAATTAGCCTTATGGATCGGTGTCAAATTTTTTGTCTTAAAATACTCCTGTGCAGCGCCTTGGGACGTTTTACTACGTTAAAGGCGCTATATAAATACAAGCTGCTGTTGTAGATGATTTCAGCATCAATGGTAGATCAGGTGCTACAATTGGCTTCATAGGAACAGGAGTAGACCATTCAGTCCCTCGTGCCTGCTCTGCCATTTAAGTAGATCACAGCTGTTCTGCACATCAACACCATTTATTCGCCTTTGCTCCATATCCCTTGATACCTTTACCTTAAAAAAAAAATCTAGCTATCTCAATCTTGAAAGCTCCAATTGTTCCATCATCCACATCCTTTTGGAGGAGAGATTTCCAGATTTCTACTACCCTTTGTGTGAAGAAGTGCTTTCTGATTTCATTCTTGAATGGCCAAGCTCTAATTTTAAAGTAACGTCTGCTTGTTCTGGACTCCCCCCCCCACCCCCAAAGATCCAAAATCACTACACAGATAACTTTGTTTCAGATCCTTTATTTATTCTGCTCCAAACTAGCCAGTAGATGGCAGACAAGTGGGACGCAGGCTGACATCTTTCAAGTTTAGTAGAAGTGAGAGCAAAAGAGCAACCATTTCCTTCCTGTTGCTATGGTACAGGAAACTTTCGTTTATCCGGCACCGACGGGACCGGCGTGGTGCCGGTTGATCGAAAGTGCCGGATTACAGAGAGGTATACTTACCAAGGTACGAGAGCCCCGTACACGGCCACAGGCTTAACAATTGGGACCCGGAGAGGGAAAGTAAACGAGACTCCGGCTTTTTCCTCCGTGGCGGCGACAGGTCCGAGTCGGAAGAACGTTGACCCCCCCTTTCGTGGGGGCGAAAGGTCAGAATCGGGGTCTTGTCTGTATAATAAAACTTACCTGATTTTTGCCGGTTAAGCGAGAATTCCGGATATTTGGGTGCCGGATAAACGAAAGTTTCCTGTAATAATGTTACCCCCTCCCCCCCTAACATGACTTAAGCTGAAGTTTATGTCTACCCTCATGAACCTCTTCATAATCTTAAGACCTCTATCAGGTCACTTCTCAGCCTTCTCTTTTCTAGAGGAAAGAGCCCCAGCTTTTTCAGTCTTTCCCAATAGGTATAACTTCTCAGTTCTGGTGTCATGCTTGTAAATCTTTTTTGCACCTTCTCCAGTGCCTCTATATTCTTTTTGTTATATGGAAACCAGAACTGAGCAAAGCACTCTCAGTGCGGTCTAACCAAGGTTCTATAGAAGTTCAACTTCCCTGCCTTTGAATTCCATTCCTCTAGAAATGAACCCCAGTCCTTTGTTTGCATTTTTTATGGCTTTGTTCACCTGTGTCACTATTTTTAGTAGTTTGTGAATCTGTACCCCTAGATCCCTTTGCTCTTCTACCCCATTTAGACTCTTATTATCCAAGGACTATGTGGCCTCCGTATTCCTCCTACCAAAATGCACCATCTCAACATTTATCTATATTGAAATTCATTTGCCATTTACACACTCATTCTGCAAGTTTGTGAATGTCTCCTTGTATTTTTTCATAGTCTTCCTCCGTGTTAACTACACCCTCCAATTTGGTGACTAAATTTTGATATTGTACTTCCGATTCCCGAGTCCAAATCAGTTATGTAAATGGTGAACAACAGTGGTCCCAGCACCGATCCCTGTGGAACATCACTTCCCACCAGTCTGAGTAACTACCTTTAACCCCTGCTCTCTGCTTTCTGTTTTGTAGCCAGTTTGCCAACCATTCTGCTACTTGTCCCCTGACTCCACATGTTCTGACATTAGTCATGAGTCTACTATACGGTACCTTAGCGAAGGCCTTTTGAAATCCAAGTATATTACATCTACTGCATTACCCTTGTCTACTCTTTGTTACTTCTTCAAGGAACTCAATAAGATTGGTCAAGCACGACCTTCCTTTTCCCCTTTGAAATCTGTGCTGACTACTCTATTATATTTTTGGTTTCTAGATGTTTTTCTATTACATCTTTGAGTAAAGATTCCATTATCTTTCCTACCACTGACATTAAGCCTACTGGTCTATAGTTCCCTGGACTTGTTCTATCTCCCTTTTTAAACATTAGCTGTCCACCAGTCCTTTGGCACTATTCCCCTTTCTAATGAAATATATATATATATATATATATATATATATAATAAAATAATGCCTCTGCTATCTCTTCCCTAACTTCTTTTAGTATGCACGGATGCAATCCATCTGGACCAGTGGTTTTATCCTCTAAGTTTGACTATTTTATCAATTATCTCTCCCTTTCTATTTTAAATAGCTTAAAGAATTATTTAATTCACTACTGGGCCACTAGCAATTTGTTAAAGCTGCTGCTCTCAAGGTTTTGACTGAATTGACACCAGAGCAATATTATGTCGAGTTTCTCCTGGTAGCTCAACAGGTAAAACCAGCACCTGGTGTAGTCCTGAGCCATGCAGTCCAGAAGGTGCCAGCTTTGATCCCTTGGCTGTGCTTACTTAACCAACTGCAGAAAGGGCAACAGCAGGGGCGCTGCAATCGGTTCCAGCCAGGTTTGCTGCTCCTTATTGCTGTCTGGTGATTGCTGCCGCGTAGTGTTCCTGAGTCGACTTTGGATGAAGACAGGATCAAGCTCAGTTGTGTTACCCTCAAAGATTAGAGAGCTTGCAAACGCTCACTGCCTAGGCTTTTGTGTGAAGAATGTTCTCTTGGCCAAGCAACAAGAGGACAACCTGTGCCCATGGAATCACGCCTCAAGCCTCAAGATGATTCATAGATTCGTAGAATCTTACAGCACAGAAGTAGGCCATTCGGCCCATCATGCCTTTGCCACATCTTTGAACGAGATATCCAATTAGTCCCACTTCCCTGCTCTTTCCCCATTGTCCTGCAGATTTTTCTTTTTCAAGTATATATCCAAATCCCTTTTGGAAGTTACTAAATGCTTTTGAAAGTCCATATACACAACATCAACTGCATGACCCTCAATCAAGTTTGTCAGACACGATTTTCTTTAGCAAATCTGTGCTGGCTGTCATTTATTAACCCATATTTTTCAAAGTGACAATTAATTTTTTCCCAGATTATTGTCTCTAAAGTTTTCCCACCACCAGTGTTAGGCTGACTGGGTGGGTGACTTTTCTACTTTGAGCGCTACCAGCCTTTTAAGTACCATCTCAATCTATTTTTAATCCCATGTAATTTCTCTACCCCCTCCTCCTTTACTGTGACATTGGCAGCATCATCTTCTTTTGTGAAGACAGATGCAAAGTACTCATTTAGTACATGAGGTATGCCCTCTGCCTCCACAAGGGAGAAGGCTCGTGTACAGCATAAACGCCAGCATTGACTAGTTGTGCTGGATGGCCTATTTCGTTGCTGTAAACTCAATGTAATTCTATATAAGATTTCCTTTTTGGTCCCTAATTGGCCCCACCCTTCCTTTGACTATCCTTTTACTGTTTATATGTTAGTAAAAGATTTTAGTCTTTCCTTTTGTTACCCACTAATCTTTTCTCATACACTCTCTTTTCCTCCTCTTATTTCCTTTTTCAGTTCTCCTCTGCTCTTTTTGTATTCTGTTTGATTCTCTACTGTATTATGTACCTGACATTTATCATAAGGCTCCTTTATCGGTTTCATTTTAATTTCATTAAGGTCATTAATATATTTCAAAAAGAGCAGTGCCCTAATATCAGCCCCTGGGGGACACTACTGTACACTTCCCTCCAGTTTGAAACAATTGTTCACCATTACTCTCTGCTTTCTGTCTCTTAGCCAATTTTGTATCCCCTTTTACCCATGGGCTTCAATTTTGCTAACAAGTCCATTGTGTCACTCTTTATCAAACGCCTTTTGAAAGTCCATATAAACAACATCAACCGCACTACCTTCATCAACCCTCTCCATTACTTCATCAAAGAACTCAGTCAAGTTTGTCAGACATGATAAACTTGCCTTCAACAAATCCGTGTTGGCGGTCATTAATTAACCCATGTTTTTCCAAGTGACAATTAATTTTGCCCCGGATTATGGTCCCTTGACATTTCCCCACCACCGACGTTAGGCTGACTGGCTTGTAGTTATCGTGTTTATCCCTCTTCCTTTTTTGAACAGGGGTGTAACATTTCCAACCCTCAAGTCCTCTAGCATGACTCCCATATCCAAGGAGGATTGCAAGATTGTGACTGAATTCTCTCAGCAACCTAGGATGCATCCCGGGTGACTTTTCTACTTTGAGAGCTGCCAAACTTGAGTACCTCCTCTTTATCCATTATTATCCTATCCAATTTCCCCCCTCTCCTTTACTGTGGCATTGGCAATATCCTCTTCTCTAGTGATGACAGGTACTAAGTACTCATTTAGTACCTCAGCTATGCCCTCTGCCTCCACAAGAAGATCTCCTTGTTGGTCCCTAATCATAGAAACATAGAAACTAGGAGCAGGAGTAGGCCATTCGGCCCGTCGAGCCTGCTCCACCATTCAATACGATCATGGCTGATCATCCAAATCCAGTACCCTGTCCCTGCTCTCTCACACAGAATCCCCATCGAGCCTGCACCGACACATATCCCACCCTATCCCCGTAACCCCACGTATTTAATTCCCCCTAACATATCCCATCCTATCCCCGTAACCCCACATATTTAATCCCCCCCCTAACACTAAGGGTCAATTTATCATAGCCAAATCAACCTAACCCGCACATTTTTGGACTGTGGGAGGAAACCGGAGCACCCGGAGGAAACCCACGCAGACACGGGGAGAATGTGCAAACTCCACACAGACAGTCACCCGAGGCCAGATTCGAACCCGGGTCCCTGGCGCTGTGAGGCACCAGTGCTAACCACTATGCCACCGTGTTGCCACACCCTTCCTTTGATTATTCTTTATACGTTTATAAAAGACTTTAATTCTGCCCTCGAGGATCCCCGATTATAATCGCACAACCTTTGGTGGCCGTGCCTTCTGTTGCCTGGGCCCTAAGCGCTGGAAATCCCTGCCTAAACCTGTCTGCCTCGCTACCTCTCTCTCCTCCTTTAAGACGCTCCTTAAAACCTACCTCTTTGACCAAGCTTTTGGTCACCTACCCTAATTTATCCGTATGTGGATCGGTGTCAAATTTTGTGTCTTAAAATACTCCTGTGCAGCGCCTTGGGACGTTTTACTACATTAAAAGGTGCTATATAAATACAAGTTGTTTAGTGTACCCTTTTATGTTACCTGCTGATCTTTTCTCATACCCTTTCTTGGTCACTCTTATTTCCTTTTTCCGTTCTCCCCTGTACTTTTAGTATTCTGCTTGATTCTCTACTGTATTATGAACCTTACATTTATCATAAGCCTCCAATTTCTGTTCCATTTTATCACAATTTCTTTAGTAATCCAGGGAGCTCTATTTTGGGTGCCCTTCCCTCTTCATAGGAATGTTGGGGGAACGCTTAGTTTCTGCAGTTTTCTGTATAATGTATATGGGCCTGAAACTTGCGGTTGTAATGATGGCGAAACTGTCAGCGTTCGCCGTCATTACTGGGTAAAACTGACAACAACTTCTGGCGTCCGCACATGCACAGTAAAATGCAGAAATCCGGAAGTTGCGGTCAGTGATACCCTGAGCCTTCACAGGGTGCGCTGTTGCAGTCTTTGCAGATGGAATCAATTAGAAACCACTGATTTGACATGAACTTCAACTTTTTACGCACTATTCTCACTGTAAAAACCCTTGAAAAAGTTGAGCCTTGTTGAATGAGGTGTAACTGAGTTTTTAACGGCATACTAAGTCATAATTACTGAACAACCTCTCTGGCCCTGAAAAACTAAATTTATATTGTGGTGTGTCATTTCCTCCATTCCATGATAAAAATTCCATAGATTTTTTTAAAAATAAAATCTTTATTTTTTTCAAGTTTGTTTATGCTATTTCATCTTTTACCTTAATCCCACGTGGATGTCCTGATCTTTATTCAGCTTTCTGTAAAATTATTTTAAATAAAACCTGCTTTTTAACTTCCTGGTTTGCTGTTTGTGTGAATTCTTCAATGTGATTGGCTGCTCAGCCAGCTTGATGACGTCACTGTTGCTGGACACCACAGATCCCCCATAGATGGCGCCAGATGGAAAGTCACATCGGAAAAGGGGAAATTGACGCCAGAGCCCGCTAAAATTTTGTGGACAGCTTTCTCCAGGTCAGCGGTGAGCGCCGTCACTTCACCACTGACCGCAAAATCCGGGCCATGATTTTCTGTCTGTAACATGATGTAGAATATTAACTAAATGAAACTTAGACTAGAAGAACAAATGGCTCAAGACAGGTTTGTGATGGTAATAAGATGAGGTGTGGATCTTAAATAAGGCCCCCAAGATCCCACAAAGGTGCGAGGGGGACTGTTGGAGATTAAGACACAAGAACATAAGAAATAGAGCAGGAGTAGACCATTCGGCTCTTCGAACCTGCTCCACCATTCAATAAGATCACGGTGATCTTCTACTTCAACCCCACCTTCCAGCACTATCAGTGCAAAATGCTTCCGGTGTCCACTGTAAGGAATCTAAGGTTTGTCACAACACATTCTGGTAAACATGATGCGTGTGCTTATGGAGGCTGGTTAGTGAAGGGTTTAATGTACATTTCCTTCATTCTATCCTTACCAGTTCTGAACATAGAAACGTCTGTTCACAAAGCTGGCCATGGTGCGTTCAGTAGGGGTCCTTGAAAAGGACGTTCTAAATGGAGAACAAACCTGCCATGATTACTGGTTTATAATGACCATCGGGGGCAATGGACAACACCATACACTGATTGCTGCTCAGTAACTGAGCATGGATGTGTGTGTCAGTGTGATGTGTTTGAGGTTACTGTCTACAGTTGATCAGTACCAGAAACTGGTCCGAGTCAACTGTGCCCTGTTTTTTTTTTATTAGCAATGACGTGTACACAGCTGGTCAACGACTGAATGAGCTGCTCCATGAGGGAGTTTACGCAAATTTGAGAGGGAAGATGATTAGAATTTGGATTTAAAACTTTTGCTTTTCTGCAGGCAGGCCTCATTATAATCTTACTAATTATCACTTGCTGGTTACGCTGTACTCTGAGGCAGATGAATAGGGAATTACAAAGTACAGAACTTATCCACTGTTGGCAAAGTAGAAGATGGTTGCTATTCGACAGGGTGAAGAAGCCCAAGTGGGAATAATGTATCCAAGTTAGAGTAGATTTGGAGAAATATATTTAAACTTGTTATTTTTCATTTTCTTTTTTCGGTTCTCGGTTCCCTTCTGAGCTTGAAGCAAAACCGCCAATAGTCATACCACCTTTGTCTGCCTATCCTTAAGTTTCTTCCCTGTTTCAGCTCCCCAAGCCAAGCCTCGCATGCCCCAAAGGGCCTGTGTCCTCCTTTGGATCTTCAAAATGTTCCTTCCACTTTGAAAATTGGCACTAATGTACCTCTAAATGCCAGACTCCATATTCCATTATAAGCTACCCGAGCTTATCTCCCGGTTTGACTCCCTGAGCCTTATCAACTCCAGTGGGAGAGGTTTAAAAAAGAATTTAATGTGATACAGAACCAGTTTATACCAGAGGGGCAAGAGCTCTACTTGCCAAAAAAAAAACCAGCCATGGACAACTAAAGAGGTAAGTGATAGCATAAAACTAAAGGAAAGGGCATACAAAAAATAGCACAGATCCTGGCGAATGGGAAAGATACAAAGAACAGCAAAGCGTCACAAAACAGATAGTAAGAGCTACAAAAAAGGAGTATGAAAAGAAACTTGCAAGGAATATCAAAATCAATACAACAAATTTTTAGTTACATTAGGAAAAAGAGGGTGGTCAGGAGCAATGTTGGCCCCTTAAAAACTGAAAGTGGTGATATTGTCAATGACAATGGGGAAATGGCAGACATGTTGAATAATTACTTTGCGTCAATATTTACAGTGGAAGAAGAGGATAGCATGCCAGAAATCCCAAAGAAACTAGTGCTGAATCAGGGACAGGGACTCAATAAAATTAAAGTAAATTAACAGTAATGAAGAAAATAATGGCACTAAAGAGTGACAAATCCCCAGGGCCAGATGGTTTCCATCCAAGCGTTTTAAAGGAAGTAGGTCAGCACATTGCAGATGCCCTAATTATAATCTTCCAAAATAAAAAGAGAAAATGCTGGAAATACTCTGCAGGTCAGGCAGCATCTGTAGAGAGAGAAACAGAGTTAACGTTTCAGGTCAATGACCCTTTGTCAGAACTGGAAAAAGCTGGAGATGGAACAGGTTTTTAAGCAGGTGTAGGGGCAGGGAAAGGGGGGAGGGGAGGAAAGAACAAAGGGGAAGGTCTGTGATAGGATGGAAGACAGGAGAGATTAAAAGACAAAGGGATGATGATGCAAGGCAAAAGGAGATGGTAATGGGACAAGTTAAGAAATAAAAAGAGGACTCGAGATGAAGTGTAAATGGCAAAATTATCAACAGCTATCATGTGAGAGAGAGAAATAAAATTGGGGCTGAGGTTATGGTCTGAAATTGTTGAACTCTATGTTGAGTCCAGAAGGCTGTAAAGTGCCTAATCAAAAGATGAGGTGCTGTTCCTCGAGCTTACATTGAGTTTCGTTGGAACAGTGTAAGAGGCCGAGGACGGAGGTCAGAGTGGGAGTGGAGTGGAGAATTAAAGTGACAGGCGACCGGAAGCTCAGGGTCACCCTTACGAACTGAATGGAGGTGTTCTGCAAAGCGGTTACCCAATCCTGATCGAATTTTTTGAAAAGGTAACTAAAGTAGTGGACAGGGGAATGTCTATGGATGTTATTTATATGGATTTCCAGATGGCATTTGATAGCATCCCACATAAGAGACTGTTAACTAAGGTAGAAGCCCACGGAATTGAGGGCAATTTATTGACCTGGTTAGGAAATTGGCTGAGCAGCAGGAGACAGAGAGTAGGGATAATGGGCAGGTACTCTAATTGGCAGGATGCGACTAGTGGTGTCCCACAGGGAGCTGTGTTGGGGCCTCAATTATTCACAATATTTATTAATGACTTAGATGATGGCATAGAAAGTCATATATCCAAATCTGCTGATGACACAAAGATCGGCGGCACTGTAGATGAAAGCATAAAATTACAAAGGGATATTGATAGATTAAGTGAATGGGCAAAACTGTGGCAAATGGATTTCAATGTAAGCAAATATGAGGTCATCCACTTTGGACCTAAAAAGGATAGAACAGGGTACTTTCTAAATTGTGAAAAAGCTAAAAACAGTGGATGTCCAAGAGACTTGGGGGGGGGTCCAGGTACATAGATCATTAAAATGCCATGAACAGGTACAGAAAATAATCAAAAAGGCTCATGGGATGCTGGCCTTTATGTCTAGAGGATTAGAGTACAAGGGGGTAGAAGTTATGCTGCAGCTATACAAAACCCTGGTTAGACCACACCTGGAGCACTGTGAGCAGTTCTGGGCACCACACCTTAGGAAGGATATATTGGCCTTGGAGGGAGTGCAGCGTAGGTTTACCAGAATGATACCCGGACTTCAAGGGTTAAGTTATGAGGAAAGATTACACAAATTAGGGACGTATTCCCTAGAAGTTAGAAGGTTAAGGGGTGATTTGATTGAAGTTTTCAGGATATTAAGGGGAACAGATAGGGTAGATAGAGAGAAACTATTTCCGCTGGTTGGGGATTCTAGGACTAGGGGGCATAGTCTAAAAATTAGAGCCAGACCTTTCAGGAGTGAAATTAGGAAACACTTCTACACACAAAGGGTGGAGCAAAATAGAAATGTGGTAGTGATAGGGGACTCTATAATTAGGGGGATAGATTGCATCCTCTGCAGCCAAGAACGAGAATCCCGAAGGGGGTGTTGCCTACCCGGTACCAGGGTAAGGGATATCTCTCAGCGGTTGGAGAGGAACTTGGAAAGGAAGGGGGTAAATCCAGTTGTCATGGTCCATGTTGGAACAAACAACATAGGTAGGAACAGGGAGGAGGTCCTGCTGAAAGAGTATAAGGAATTCGGCTCTAAATTAAAAAGTAGGACCTCGAGGGTAATAATCTCTGGATTATTGCCCTGAGCCATGTGCAAATTGACATAGAAGCAGAGAGATCAGGAGAAGTAACACGTGGCTAGAGTTGGTGTGGGAAAGAGGGGTTCCTTTTCATGGGACACTGGCACCAGTTTTGGGACAGGAAGGAGCTGTACTGATGGGACAGGCTCCACCTGAACTGGGATGGGGCCCATGTCCTAGTGGAAAGGGTAAATAGAGAAGTGGCAAAGGCTGGGGGTGGGGGGGGGGGGGGGGGGGGGGGAGGGGGCGGGAGGGATCTACAAGAAACGTAACCAGCCTAATTATAAACAAAACAGGAAAAGAGGGCATAGGAAAGAATAAAGTAAGGGAGGACATTGATGGCAAGGGAATAAATAGAGTTATAGAAAAAAAAGTCTAAAAAGATGGTTAAGCATAAAGCAAGAGGAAATCCTATTAAAAATGAGTTAAACTGTCTATTACAGACACTGTGCATTGCTGTACAAACAGGGGAGCTGGAGGCAATCATGCGTTGCGAGGAACCAGACATAGTAAGGATTACTGAGACATGGCTACAGAAAAATCAGGACTGGGAATTGAACATTGCAGGGTATAACATATTTAGAAAAGAGAGAGAGGGGAAAAGGGGTAGCTGTACTTATTAGGGATAACATAATTGCAGTAGAAAAAAGTGACGCAGCTATCAGCAAGACAAAAATAGAATCCATATGGATAGAGCTAAAAGATAATAAAGAATCAATCACACTAATAGGTGTAGTCCACAGACCACCTAATAGTGGAAGGGAGGTGGAGAAAGAAATATGCAGACAAATTAGGGAAATGAGTAAAAAACAGAATAATAATCATGGGGGATTTCAACTTCCGATATTAATTGGACAGAAGAGGTAGGTAAAGGGGATAAGGGAATGGAGTTCCTATAATGTGTACAGGACTCCTTTCTAACCCAATATGTAAAAAGCCTAACAAGGGAGGGGAACATCTAGGCAATAGTGACCATAATACAATACGCCTTAAGATGATAATTGAGAAGGAGATAAGTATGACAAAGACCAGGGTAATAGATTGGAGAAAAGCTGATTGAGGGGCTGAGAATAGAACTTGGGAAAATAAAATGGGCAACAATATTGGCGAACGACAATGGGAAACATTTAAAATGGTGTTCAACAGAGTGCAGGAACAATATATTCCGCTAAAAGGAAAGAACAAACTAAACACTAATGAGACTCCATGGATGAATAAAGCCATAAGGGAACAATTGAGGGCAAGGAAAGAAGCATACATTAAGTACATAGACAGCAGGGGAGTGCATGATAAGGGAGAATATGAAGAGATTAGGAGAGAAGTCAAAAAACAATTAGGAAGGCAAAGAGGAACTATGACATTAAATTGCCAAGGAACATAAAACAAAAAAGTAAAATATTTTGCAGGCACATCAATAAAAAAAGGTTGGGATGGGAATAGGGCAATTAAGAGATAGACAGGATAATACCACAGGTAACGATAGAGATGGCAGAAATATTAAATAATTATTTTGCTTCAGTATTTACCAGGGAGATAGAACAGGTGAACATGACATCGGATGATGAGATTAGTGCATTTAAAATAAAGAGGGGATATATTAAATAAACTAATCAAACTCAGGATAAAACCCCTGGTTCAGATGGATTGCATCCATGCATTTTAAAAGAATCTAGGAAAGAGATAGTAGAGGCATTAATACACATATTTAATAATTCATTAGAAAAAGGTGTAATGCCAGAGGACTGGCAGATAGCTAACGTAATACCTATATTTAAGAAGGGGGATAGAACATGTCCAGGGAATTATAGACCAGTCAGCTTAACATCAGCGGTAGGAAAAATAATGGAATCCTTACTAAAGGAGAAAATAGAAGAAGAACATCTAGAAACCAAAAACATAGTAATGAATAGTCAGCATGGATTTCAAAAGGGAAAGTCTTGCTTGACCAACCTCATTGAATTTTTTTGAAGAGGTAACAGAGAGAGAGTAGACAATGGTAATGCAGATGTAATTTATCTAGATTTTCAAAAGGCCTTTGATAAGGTACCCCATAATAGACTGATGTACAAGGTCAGAGAATGAGGAGTCAGGGGACAAGTAGCAAAATGGATTGCTGGCTAACTTCAAGACAGAAAGCAGAGAGTAGGGGTAAAAGGTAGCTATTCACAGTGGCAGAAGGTGGGTAGTGGAGTTCCACAAGGATCAGTGCTGGGACCACTGTTGTTCACAATTTATATTGGCCCAAAAATTCGTGAGGAAGCCTTCGTGCGAGGGTAAGGCCTCCCCGCGATCTCTCACTCCGCGTTGGCTTTTTCAGTTCCAGCTCGCACGAACTTGATGTTCTGGACAGCTGCTGTGCTGGGCTTGCGTATCCCACCGGCGTAGTTAATTCGTGCGAGCTGTGGGATCACGTGACTCAGTTAGAGCCAATGGCAGCACACCATCTTCCATTCATAACTTTCACATAAGTGCTGTGAAAGTTATGAATACTATAGCCCCCCAAAAGAACCGCTAAACCTCAATTAAATTTAAAAAAAACATCACATTAATAAAATAAGTATAGTTAAATAAATTAACCATTTTAAATAAAAAATTAAATTTTTGAAAAAATTTAAAATCTTTTAAAAAGTTATAAAAATAAACTTACCTGTCTTTAAAGTCTCTAAAAAAGATATACCTGTTAAAAAAAATTCAAAATACTTAATTCACTACTTACCTTGTTAAAAGTGGGTCTTACTCCTTTTTTTAATGTGTAGAATCTTCCGTACTTACCTGCGCGTTGAAACCACTAAGTGCACAGCGTGCGCGCAGCCTGTAGCGCGCACGCGGTTCACCTAGGACCCGCCCCCTTTTCCATTCACCAAGTGCCGGTTTTCAGCGCATGCGCAGTGCATGCAGAAAACCGGCAATTGGAGACAGAATACGGGAGAGTACACAGTGCGTACTCTCGCGTAGCGGGACTAATTTTTGGGCCATTAATGATTTAGACTTTGGAATCAAACACACAATTTCTAAATTTGCAGATGACAACAAATTGGGGGGGGTGGGGATAGTCAATACTGAGGAGGACCACAACAAGTTACAGGGGGATATTAATAAACTTGCAGAATGGGCATATAATTGGCAAATGAAGTTCAACATAGATAAATGTGAGGTATTACATTTTGGTAGGAAGAATAGGGAGATCACTTATTACTTGGAGGGTGCAAGTCTAGGTGGGGTAGAGGAACAAAGTGATCTCGGAGTACAAATACACAAATCACTAAAAGTTGTGACACAAGTTAGCAAGGCCATAAAAAAAGCAAACCAAGCACGAGGGTTTATTTCTAGAGGGATAGAATTGAATAGTAGGAAAGTTATGCTAAACCTGTATCGAACCTTGGATAGACCACACTTGGAGTACTGCGTACAGTTCTGGTCGCCATATTATAAAAAGGATATAGAGGCACTGGAGAGGGTGCAGAGAAGATTTACATGGATGATCCCAGAAATGCAGGAAAGGATGAACAGGCTGGGCCTCTTCTCTTGAAAAGAGAAGGCTGAGGGGTGACCTAATAGAGGTCTTTAAAATTATGAAAGGTTTTGATAGAGTGGATCGAGAGAGAATGTTTCCACTTGTGGGGAAGAGCATAACTACAGGCCATCAATATAAGATAGTCACCAAGAAATCCAATAGGGAATTCAGAAGAAACTTCTTTACCCAAAGAGTGGTGAGAATGTGGAACTCGCTGCAACAGGGAGTGGTTGAAGTGAATAGTGTAGATGCATTTAAGGAGAGGCTAGAAAAGCTTATGAGGTAGAAGGGAATAGAGGGTTATGCTGATAGATTTAGATGAGGAAAGACAGGAGGAGGCTCGAGTGGAGCATAAACACCGGCATGGACTGGTTCGGCCAAATGGCCTTTTTCTGTGCCGTATACCCTATGTAATTGTTCATTTTAAATTGGAGATTGATAGCTTTTTTGTTAGCCAAAGGTATTAAGGGATATGGGCCAAAGGCAGGTATATGGAGTTAGATCGCAGTCAGTCAGCCATGATCTCATTGAATGGCAGAACAGGCTCAAAGGGCTGAATGGTCTACTCCTGTTCCTATGTTCTCTGAACTTATTACTGTTCCTCAGTTTCCAAAACTGCGAAAAGCTCCCCCAGCTTTACTTAACCTTCTACTTTAGTTGCACTCACCAACCAGGCCCTAATGTCACTCAATCCAACTAAACTCTTGGTTGATCTTAAAGCTCTGGTCCCTGTTCAGGCACCATCATCTGTTGGGTTTTTACAGAAACTCTCTTTACTCCTTAGGGTAATAAGAGGTCAGATCAACCAAGACTTTAAACATTTTTTTTTTTTTTTTAATTGGTTTTATTATAACAAGTTTTACAGATAGAGACTCATACAACCTTTAAGTTAGTAGTGCAACTCAAAACTCAGAATGGCCAATTCTTCTGCTTCAGGAGACTGAGAGGTTAATAATCCATCGACATCCTGCATGGTGTTCTTCTGGTCTGGTCTGACTCGTGGACCGTCTCCTGGACCGTCTCGTAAACTCTCTCGTCTTTCACTTTAGAATGGTTACCATTCTTGCTGATAAAAACAAGCTTTTCAAACAAAACCAAACAGCACCTGATGTTTGTGACAGTTTCCCACAGTCTCTCAAGGCCTCCTTTTCTGTAGCAAACAGTCTGCAGTTTGGTCAACCTTCCCAGCATGCCTTCTTGAACAGTCGGGTGAGCAATTCTTTTAACCAAACTCAGCTCCTTTAGCAGGTAATTAATCCAGGGTTTTAGTCAATCCATTAGTTTCCTTAAGACTCGTATTGAAAAGTCCAAAAATCCATCAGGAATATGTTTAGTCTGTCCCCGAACTATCTCCTCCTTGAAGACCTCCCATTGATCATTTACTGCTTTACCTGACAATCATTGTTTCCAATCCGCCAGAGCCAGATCCCTTTTCAACAAACTAAATCCAGCACTGCCTCCTTCTCGTTGGGCTAGAAACATACTGATCAAGAAAGTTCTCCTGTATATATTTCAGGAATTCCTCCCCCTGCTTGCCCTTTACATTGTTTTCTCCCCAGTCTATCAGAATAATTAAAGTCCCTCATTACTCTATTGTTTTTAAATCTTTCTGAACTTTGCCTGCAGATTTGTTCCTCCATCTCCTTCCCATGATTTGGTGGCCTATAGTAGATAGCCAGCAGCGTAACAGCTCCTCTTCTGCTCCTTAACTCTAACCAAATAGATTCTGTCTTTGAACCCTCAGGCACATCATCCCTTTCCAGGGCTGTAAGAGTATCTTTGACCAATATTAAGTTCCCAATCCTACCCTTGTTTGAGCTAGGTCTCCATTATTGCCACTATATCATAACCCCATGTGGCAACTTGGGTCTGCAGCTCACCAATCGCATTTACGCACATGCACTCCAAACCCACCTTAGGCTGCTTTGCATTTCTCCTCGGTCTGATCCCTCCTTCTTCTGGACTGCTCTTTATTCTAATGCTATTCGTGTCTCAGTCCTCTGTGCATCTTGTTACTCTCCTCTGATGCTTCATCCTGGTTCCCCTCCCCCTGCCAAATTAGTTTAAACCCTCCCCCCACAGCACTAGTTAACCTCCCATTTCAGACATTGGTCCTGGGTGTCTCAGCCCTGTTCAGGTGCAATCTGTGCATCTTGTTCAGGTCCCTCCTGCCCCAGGAATCTGAAGCCCTCCCTTCTGCACCATTTTGCCAGCCATGCATTAACCTGCTTTATCTTGCTGTTTCTATACTCACTAGCACATGACGCTCGGAATATTCCAGAGATTACCAACTTTGAAGTCCTGCTCTTTAGACTCCTCCCTGGCTACTGAAACTTTGTCTGTAGGACCTCAACACTTTCCTTTACTATGTCATGGCTCCAACATGGACCACAACTTCTGGCCATTCCCCTTCGCCCCGCGGAATGTTCTGCACCTGTTCCGTGACATCCTTTACCCTGGCACCAGGGAAGGCAACACACCATGCGAGATTCACATCGGTAGTTGCAGAAACACCTGTTTATCCCCCTGGCTCTATGAAAACTGCATTTCCACACTTTGCTGTGTCTCCTGTGCCATGGATTTGCTCTAGACTGCAATCCCCCGCCCCCCCCCCCCCCCCGAGGTATCTTCACCCTCACTGGTATTGAGCACTGAAACCTGGTTTGTGAGGGCCACGCTCCCAGAGGATTCCTGACCTGCCTGCTGCTTCTTCCCATCATGCTGGATAGTCACCCACTTACTCTTGGAATATGCGATCCAAGAAACTATCAGCCTCCCGTATACCCTGCAATGACTCCAGCTGCTCCCTGATTTCAGAAACCCTGAGCTCCAGCTCCCGGAGGCACTTCCTGCATATGTGGTCGTCCAGGACACATGAAGCATCCTGGAATTCCCACATGGCACAGGATGCACAGGCAACAGAGCTCAGCTCTCTGATTATTTACTCAACCTTACTGTCGGTTTACTTAAAGTTGATAGTTTCGCTTCTTCTTTTGCCTTTTAAGTTATATATGTAATTCATGTATTGTTATAGTCATACAAAAAGTTATAATTTGTCAGATAATGTTATGCACAATTTGCAGTCTCAACTAACAAAAGATCGAATAACCTTATAGCTCACACACCAATGCAAAGTGCGCCTCAGCACAACTAATGCCTCAGAGTGAATCTCACCACAGAGTGAATCTCTCCTTAATGTGAATCTCTCCTTAATGTGAATCTCGCTTCAGATTGAATCTCTCCACAGAGTGAATCTCTCCTTAATGTGAATCTCGCTTCAGATTGAATCTCACCACAGAGTGAATCTCTCCTTAATGTGAATCTCTCCTTAATGTGAATCTCTCCTTAATGTAAATCTCGCTTCAGATTGAATCTCTCCACAGAGTGAATCTCTCCTTAATGTGAATCTCTCCTTAATGTAAATCTCGCTTCAGATTGAATCTCTCCTGAGTACGAATCTCACCGTAATATAAATCGTGCTTCAACACCAATCACCACTTTCAAAAGAGCGGAGAAAATGACAGAAAACTACGATAAAAGAGACATTACCTTATGTGTATTTTTGTCTTTCTGCAGGTAGATAACTTTTGGTCCATAGGCGGTGGAGGAGGCTGATCCCATATCCTGTTGGCTGGGTGTGAAGGAGGTGAGGAGTTACTGCACACGGGAGCTGGAGATGGGACCAGGACTGCCACTCCCGGCTCTGTTCCCTTTACTATCACAGCTCCTTCTGCGGGCTAGCAAACTCAAGCAGGTGCGGCTGAAACGCTGGAAGGCGGGTGATCTGAAGATGTTTGTCCCCAGCTGGGTGTCGTTGCCTTGGCAAACCAAGTGATTCCAACTGATTATACAAGCAGCCCTTAACCGTGTCTTGAAATGCCTAGTACACTAGTACAGTTAATTACTTGCCTCGTTAGGGACCATCCAAATTAAGAAAATGTGAATTTTTAAAAAAACTGATTGAAACTAGGAAGGGAATTAGAAGGATATTCTCAGCAGGGTTTTCACTCACCGTCTCACTGAAGTGATTTGTCCTATTTTTATCTCGAGTTGCTGGATTTTCTAAGGAGCAGCAGTGTCGGGTTATAGAGCCACTTTGTAAAGACAAGAGGTGGTAATGACATGGTGCGCCACAGATCAGCTCCGCTTCTGATCATTTATTCGACCTCCGTCTCCTTGTTTCTCTCGTTACTTTCAGAAAGTGACTCACAGGAGCCATCTTTGATGTACCGCCCGAGTGGCCATTCTTAATGCGTGAGCTTGGACAGTGATGACAGTCATTAAAAGCCGCCTGACTCTGGCGGCTAGTCTCATTTCTGTCCAGACCAGCCATCCACACAGGTCCACTTTCCAGCAGGCGTCACTGGGTAATAATCAGGAGCAGCAGCCCCGGCTGAGGGTGCTGAGGCCAAGTGCAGTGCCCCCCTGCTGTCCTGGTTAATGTCAGTGCGCAGCACGCTCACCTCCCAATCAGAAGGTTGTGGGCCATTTATCACTTTGTTGTTTGTGGGAGCTTGCTGTGCTCAAATTGGCTGCTGTGTTTGCTACATTACAACAGTGACTACACTGCAAAAAGTACTTAATTTGCTGTAAAGCACCTTTGGCATACTGCGAAAGGTGCTATATAAATGTAAGGTCTTTCATTCTTTTGTTTCCTTTATGAGTTATCTCCACAGACACTAAGGGCTGGATTTTGCCAGCCGAGACGAGTTGGGGCAGGACTGCTGCCTTTCGGGTTCGAGTCCCGCTCCCAGCGATGTCTGACGAACCCACGCTATTTTCCCTTGATTGGCCTTATTAAGCCCGCCCTACCGGCCAATTAAGGGAAAGCCGTTGACAGATGACATCAGCGTACGACGCTTCATCTGTCGAAAAATTTTGACAGATGAATTGTCAGCGTTTGACAGCTTTGAGAAGCGGTCAAACACTGACAATCTATGTTCTAAGGTGAGCCCTTGCACAAAGGCTCACCAAGACCTCTCTCCTCAGCAGAAAGCAGATGGCTGCTGCATCTGAGAATGCAGCAGCCATTCTGTCATCTCCGCCGTTGAGATGAGGCACCTCCGGATCCTCAAGGGTTGAAGCCTGCAGGAAGAAGCAAAGGTAAGGAAACTTTTTCCAACACTTTCCACTCACCTCTCATACTTACTTGTCCACACTTGCGCCCATCACTCACCTCTACTGCTGACATTTCGACCCCTCTCACCCCTGCAGACCCACTGCTCGCCTCGCTGACCCTGGCGAGGTTCGCAGCCGTCGGGAAGCCTGCAATTGCAGGTGTAAAATGGGGAAAAGCCTCAAAACTGCCTGTTAACAGGCAGTTAATTGGCTGTAATCCCCTTCCTGCCTCGAGGAGATGGGTCCCTGCGTGACTCAGGGACCCGCCTCCCGGGAAGATGGCACGGAGGCAGGTTGGGAGCGGGGTCGGTACCTGCTCCCAGTTTCTGCCATTTTCCCGGCAGTCCCGCCTCCTCAGGGCTGGTAAAATCCAGCCCTCGGGATTCAACCTGGGACCTTCCTGGCGCGTATGGCTCAGGACCCCACTACACTGAGAGCTGAGATGATCTCCCATCTCCCCTGGAGTAAGGCAGCCTGGATTTCTTTGACAGCCAGGAAGAAATAGGGAACTCACCTTTGGGGTTCTACGGTGCAGTTGACTCGTGTCACAAGGCTAGCCCAGTCAGTACAGATCTCAGCAAACTGCAGGCTCCTTCCAATGGTGGAACACCTGAGAAGAAACCTCTGCTGGATAAGTTGCTCCACATTCATGCTTTAGTTCCTGTACTAAGAAGTTAAAGAATCATGGGAAACGTTAGGCTTGGGTAGGTGCTGAATGTGGTGTCACCGTAGCCAGTGTTCAGCGGCAGCAAGAATGGGAAGGTCCCATTAGTAATTGTAAATGAGGATGCAACGGTGGTGAAATGAATTAGCTGCATAAACAATAAAGCTCTTAGAAAGTCTTTCCCTGATTGGTTTGCCCTTAATAAATCTGCTCTCAAATCTCTGCTTGTTGTAAGTGGTATTATCCTTTCTCCATCACTAAGACCGCCTACTGCCACCTCCGTAACATCATCCGTCTCCGCCCCTGCCTCAGCTCACCTGCCGCTGAAACCCTCATCTATGTCTTTTGTTTCCTCTGGACTTGCTTATTCCAATGCTCTCCTGGCCGGCCTCCCACCTTTCACCATCCCTAAACTTGAGCTCATCCAAAACTCTGCTGCTCGATTCTGAACCCGGTACATCAGCCAGTGCAATACGCACCAGGTCACGGGGGTGGGGGTGGGGCAATTTTAACCTAACCTGCCCAACGGTTGCCTGATTTTACTCTCCATTGAACTTCAATGAAATAAAATCAGTGGGAGGGTGGAGGGAACGGGGTGTAAAATGGCCGGCCAATTCCATCCCCTCAGTTTCTTGCCTGGGGGCGGGGGCGTGGGGTTAGGTTGAAGTTAACCTCTCAGTTTTACTGAGGAATGAGTTAGCCACTATTTACTTATCCTCCATTCATCTCCCATTAACCCATTAAAGTTGGGTGCTGGACAAACAGCTGCCATCTTTGCTGCTGTAACATTAACAAAGGCGGGTTTACATTTATTTCTCCTGGGGTCATGAAGGGAGGCTCCAAATAACTAGTCGCAAATGCATCTTCGATATTAAAGGCTAGATCTTTCTCTTCACTGTGGCCAAGGAATCAGTGTCCTATGATGTCCCTGCCACCCCCCCCTCACTCCCTCCCTCTCCCCCACACTGCTCCATGGATTTCCTGGGCTTTCCCACCTGATCTAACTGGGTCCGCACCTGTAGTAGGTGCAGGCCCAGTGTTAACCTTTTACTGAGGCGGTATCAACGTTCCCAGGCCGCCACCCCCACCACATGTTGCTCTAGATAGGATTGTTCAGCAGAGGGATACCTGAAGAAACCTGGTACAAGAGCTTGCCCCAGGATCCTTGTGGACCGGAGGGTCGGTAGGGGTCCCTGGGCAGGCTGAAAAATAAGCAGGTTTTCTTTATAATTATCCCCCTCCCAAGACAATCTAAAGGTTTTGGGGCCTCTACAGTAGCAGCCAGTGACAGCAGCCAGGAATACAGCTGGAGGATTCTCAGGCCTGCAACTATGCTCCATACACCTCTCCAAATCTCGGGCACAGGACCCAGCCAGTGGCCAGGCTTGTGCCTGGAGTGCACCCAGGCCATGCAAATACAAACATACAGAATGACGGGCGGGAAAAGACCAACTGCTCCAGCAAGCCCGCCTCACACCATGGTGGCTGGAGCATCATGACTAGACACTTCCTACCCCCGCCCTCCACAGCCATGTAAATGACCTGAGGCGGTAAACTTGTGCTCTCCTGCTTAGAACCCTAGCTGTTTCTACTTCTTCTTAGGCAGTCCCTCGGAACCGAGGGTGACTTGCTTCCACACTAAAAATGAGTTCTCAGGTGGCTGATGAGTCCAATGCGGGACCTACAGTCTCTGTTGTGCGCTCCTTCCGCTCTTTGCGCTTGGCTTCCGCTTGCTCCCGGCGAAGAGACTCGAGGTGTTCGGCGTCTTCCCGGATGCTTCTCCTCCACTTTGTGCGGTCTTGGGCCAGGGATTCCCAGGTGTCCTAGCTGTTTCCAGCATGGTAGGAAAGCAGCTGGCCCACCTAGTCTGTGCTAGCACTATGCTCGAGCAATCCAGAACTAATCCCACTGCCCTGCTTTCTACCTATATCTGTATCTTCCACTGCTTCAAATATTTATCCAATTTTCCCTTAAAAGGTGCAATGGACTCTGCCTTAACCACTCTCTGTGGCAAAAGCATTCCATATGACAACTACCTTCTCCATTGGGAAATATCTTCAAATCTCTCTCCTCACTCTCAACAACAATTTTAAATTGATGAATCCTCATCATTGGCTCCCCGACCAGAGGAAATAGTTGTTCCCTATTCACTCTATCAAAACTCTTCATAATTTAAAAAATCTTCATGAAATCTCCCCTTAGCCTTCTCTGCTCCAGTAGAAATAGTCACGGTATCTCCAGCCTCTCCTCATAATTATAATTTCCCATCTCTGGCATCATCCTGGTGAATCCACACTGTACGCTCACTATGGCTTTAATGTCCTTGCTATAATGGAGTGTTCAAACGGCACACAGTGCTCTAATTGTGGCCTCACCAATGTTTTGTGATTCACCTCAGATGTGCTGTGCCTGTTAGGCATCCAATAGGAAGCTCTGTCCTAATATTTGGGTGGCTAAATGGTTCAGTGGGTAACTGAACTAGGTAATGTGGAGACCAAACGCAGATTGGGCGACCACTTTGCGGAACACCTCCGTTCAGTCCATAAGGGTGACCCTGAGCTTCCGGTCGCCTATCACTTTAATTCTCCGCTTCACTCCCACTCTGATCGCTCTGTCCTCGGCCTCTTACATTGTTCCAATGAAGCTCAACGTAAGCTCGAAGAACGGCACCTCATCTTTCGATCAGGCACTTTGCAGCCTTCTGGACTCAACATTGAGTTCAACAATTTCAGACTATAACCCCTGCCCCCATTTTTCAGGCTGCATGATTTTGCCATCCCCATTTGCAACATTTTATCGTTCCTGCCTCCTACCTTAGCACAGAATATTCCTTCAGTTCCTTCCTCCCCTCTCCCTGCCTCTGTACCTGCTTAAAATCTGTTACATCTCCAGCTTTTTCCAGTTCTGATGAAGGATCCCAGACCTGAAACGTTAACTCTGTTTCTCTCTCCACGGATGCTGCCTGGCCTGCTGAGTGTTTCCAGCATTTTCCGTTGTTATTTCAGATTTCCAGCATCCGCAGTATTTTGTTGTTGTAGGTAATGTGTAGTGATCCACTCAGAATAACAGATTCCAGATTTGATCGCTGCTGAGGGAGGAATGATACAGTTGGCCTCTTTGCTCCTTGGCTTAGGAAGGAGAAGAAGGAAAAATCAGCCAAGGATTGCTGCTCCTGATTTCTCCTGAAAAGCCCCGTATGGATGAGGATAGGAATTGCCACTTGGGTGAAGGACTACCATAGCAAGGTGCCCATGGAGAGCTGTATCCCATCATGAGGCAGCATCTTCAGAAAAGGAGGGAAGAATGAAAACATTTTTTTAAAAACAAGTCCTTGTAATATCATGAGATCCTCCAAATCCTTTCTAGTCCTAGTGATCTGTCCCACTTCCTTGATGGTTTTGCGATGTGCACACACTCACTCGTGGTACTAAGTGTATAAATAGTCAATTCCCACCCTTTGCTTCCTTTGAGCAAGTCCATTCGAGTGAACTATGGTGAATTTCATGCCATTTTTTGTGTTGTTGACTGATGACCACTAGGCAATGGATTGAAAACACCTGGGGGTAAAAATTCAGTTGGTTGCGCCTCCCGTTAGCGCCTTAAGAGGGCGCTAATGGGGCGTTAAGCTGCTAACGCCCGGGCGCAGCGCTGTTTGCGCCGCTCGAGAACTTAACTCGAGATTGTGCGGCGGCGCTAAAACTTACCGCTGCGACCACCTGCGCGCGCAGATTGTGACGTCATTCCATGGTGCAACGCCCTTGGGGCGCCCCGGAGCGGAAATTGAGTGGTGCCCCCTGCCTTACCGCCTGGCGCTTCCAACGACCGGAAGACTGGAACGTTATCAATCGGTGTGGGGCTGGGGGGGGCGCTATTTAAAGGGGGCCTCTTCCTGTCTTTTTCTGTGGTCGACATTTATGCACCACTCGTTCTGAGAGAGAGAGAGAGAGATTCGGAGAGAGAGAGAGAGAGACTTCTACATTGACTCAACGCTTTGTGAGGTAGTTTGGCCTAGTTCATCCTAACTTTGTTGCTACTTTAGTTGCTGTACCTCATTACTTTTCTGGCAAAGAGAATATGGGGGCTGCAATGATTGGGGGCGTCGTCCTGCTCCAGCTGAATCGGAGGATAGTGAGACGCAGACAGAGAGTGGCAATGATGGCCAGACGGAGGAGGGCCATCAGGCGCATGTACAGGAGAGCTTACCCTCCCAGGGTATATCGTGAACAGCTCTCCTACATCCATATGTCCGAGGAGCTGTGTTTGCGAAGGCTGCGATTCAGCAAGGAGGTGGTCACTGAGCTCTGCCACCTGCTGCAGCCAGATCTGCAGCCTCAGCTGAGGTCCAGGACGTCTCTGTCAGTGGCAGTGAAGGTCACAGTGGCTTTGAACTTCTACGCCACTGGCTCATTCCAAGCTGCTGTTGGGGACCTCGCCAATATCTCCCAGTTTGCGGTGCATCGCTGCATCCGGCAGGTCACCAATGCCCTCTTCAGAAGGAGACGAGACTTCATCTCTTTCCCTATGACCCCAGACAAGCAGCATGACCGTGCTATGGGCTTTGCGAGGGTAGCGGGCTTCCCCATGGTGCAGGGCGCCATTGACTGCACGCATGTGGCTTTGCGTGCTCCGCGAGAGAATGCAGAGGAGTTCCGGAACAGAAAGGGGTTCCATTCCTTGAATGTGCAGTTGGTCTGTGACCACAGACAGGTGATTCTCGCTGTCAATGCCCACTATCCGGGCAGCTGCCACGATGCTTTCATCCTGCGCCAGACTACGGTGGCAGAACTTTTCAAGGCACCGCATCAGCCAGTTGGTTGGCTTCTGGGGGACAAGGGGTACGCATTGAGCACCTGGCTGATGACACCGCTCCGTGCGCCAAACACCCCTGCTGAGCTGCGGTACCAGGAAAGCCATCAAGCAACCAGGAACATTATTGAGCGCACAATCGGCGTGCTGAAACAACGGTTCCGCTGTCTGGACCATTCCGGAGGAGCCCTGCAGTACTCGCCTGAGCAAGTTTCGAAGTTCGTAGTCGTGTGCTGCATGTTGCACAACATGGCAATCCTCAGGACCCAGCCAATGCCACCAGGCCTTGTAGCACCACCAGAGGAGGAGGAGGAAGAGGAGGAACAGGACGAGGACGATGATCATCAGCAGCACCAAGGCAGCAGGGCGGCCCACAATGGTCAAACTGCAAGGGCCGTCCGTCAACGACTAATAGCAAGCCGCTTCTAGGGCCCCTGCCATTGCTACAAACACGAATCAACCCAGCACGCAACCCCTAAGCCGGCCAAGGCACCAATAATTCCAACCACCAGCCATGTATATTTTGAATACAGAAACTTATTTATTTTACAAACTCTGTGTGTGTCAATTCCTCATGACAAACTCATAGAAATAAACACAAAAAAACAGTCAATAACATAACTGGTTCTCACAACCTGGAGATAATATCCAAAACACTAAACAAAAGTTGGGCCATGAACCTCGGCCTTTAATAAAAAAATGACCAGCATTTTGGCACACCTCCTACATTTTGCCCTTCGAGGGTGATCTCCTTCCCTTGCGCACTTCCCCCCTTCTAACCCTACTGCTCCTCCGTAATGGGACCTCAGTGGCTGCAGCAAGGCTGGTGGAAGGCTGCTGCTCGTCAGACCCTGACACTGCAGATGCCCCTGAAGGACGGCCTCGACCACTTCTGGGCCTGGAGGGCCCGGCTGCAGACTGCACCAACTCTGCATGGGCGGCAGCAGTCTGTCCTACAGGCGGTGGCAAGTGCAGTGGAGAAGTGACAGTGTTGGCAGCAGGAATGCTGTCATCGTGAGAGAGGACAGCAACTCCCTGCTCGCCCGACACACTGGCACTCCCACGGGGCAGCACTTCAGCATCCGGAGCAATTTGCCGGAGAACAGATTGCTGGCCTGCTGCGGCGCGGTGACAGCCCCGGGGACATGTGCACGAACCATCGAGGATGGCAGCAGTCAGTGCTCGCGTGGCCTCAATCTGAGTCTGCATGAGAGCAGTCTCAGATGGGTTCCTGGCAGCCAGTGACTGAATTGCAGCACTAAGCTTTAGTGTGGCATCCGCCTGTGCTACAGCGAAGTGCTCCACACTCCTTGCCAGTGCCTCAATGCATTCGGGCACCCTTCCCACTGCACCCATGAGCTCAGTGTGCATGCCCACCGCCTGGCTGTTCATTTCTGCAATCAGCCGCTCCTCCTCTGCGTCCATTGCAGTAGGAGTGTCTGGCATACTCTCCCTCTGGGGAGAAGGCTCCCGTTCTTCCCTCCCCCCCCCATGGCGTTGCTGCAGCCCGCTGGGTCCTGGAGCTTCAGCATCATCAGCCCCTTCCCCCCTGCTCCCCTCCGGGGAAGGCGTGTTCCCAGTGTGGCCATGGGCTTCCTCGGGAGAGGGTGGCACTGATGCTCCGGCTTCCTCTTCCTCCTCAGCTGCAGCATCACTCCCAGTGGCAGCTTCAGGGCCCGTCTCCTCAGCTGGTGAATCACCATCTGAAAGCAGGGAGGTACAAGAGTGGCTTTAGCGTGAGGACAGGGTGGCAGTAAGGGAGGAATAAGTGCAGCGAGTTAGCAAGTTGGATTGAAAGTGTCAAAGGCTGGTATTGTGAGGGACAAGTGGAAGGACAGAGGACAAAAAGGTGATGACCTTACCATTGCTGTCCACAACGGGGTCGGCGTCCCCAGTGGCGACGGGACCGATCACCCGGCTTGCCACAATCCTGTGGACGCGCTCCTCCAGATCGCTGAGGGGTTGCAGCTGAAGCCGCCCTGCACCCGTCCGTTGCTGCTGTCTCCGATTATGAGCCAGCTTAGCCTGCAAGAAAAAGGACAGCATCTGAGTAAATATACAGCCATGGTCTTGACTGATGTGCCTCCCATAGGTGAATAGCCCTTACAATATGCAGCCATGGTCTTGCCTGATGTGCCTCCCATAGGTGAATAGCCCTTACTGTATGCAAAGTGTGGAATGTGTGTGTGTGTTTGATGAAAGGGCCATAGGTGTTGGATGAGTGTTGTGCATTGGGGTTTTAAGACCCTCTGGCCATAGAGTGAGGTTGAGATGGAGGGATGGAGAGGTATTGAGAAAAAGCCACTCACCCTGACGACCCGAGTGAGGTCGTTGAATTTTTTGCGGCACTGAACATGGGTCCTGGGCACCATGCTCCTGGAGGAGACGCTCTGAGCCACCTCCCTCCACACTCTTCTGAACTCGCATGGCAAAGGCCTCCTGCCACTCTCTGGGAACAGCATGCATCGTCTGCGCTCCACTGCGTCAACCAGAGCATCCAAGGCCCGCTCGGTGAAGCGATGAGCGCGTTCTCTCACCCTCTCCATGCTTGGCAGCAAAATGGATTACAGGTCTCTCCAGGCTGAGATTCAAGGCTGCAATGAGCAGGGTGTGGCTGGGGAGCAAGTGGCCCCCCCCCGCTTTAAGAAGTGTCCGGCGCCAGTGTGTCTGTGTTCCCTCGCTAACTGGCAGCAGCTGCGCTGCGCTCGCGCGCTGAGGTAGCGCCTCACTCCTAGGCCTTTGCGCCTTAAGAGAGGTGTGCAGCGCCTGCTTTAGCGCTCCACTCACCTCCCGGGGCGGTAAAAGTGAAGTTTCCTGTCAGTGCCGATAATTAGCGCCAGGCGCTAATATTTGCGCTCGGACGATATTTGCGCCCCAAATGGGGCGCGACCTAATTTCTACCCCCTGAACTCTTACTGAAAAGTCTCAGAGTGAAGGTACAGGTCATCCTATCAGTCTGAGTTATGATACAAGGGAAGGTCCCAGGCTACTCCCAGAATAGCACGGGAAGTAGCTCTGCAGTGTGTTTGGTATAAGAATTAGGAGCAGGAGTAGGCCATACGGCCTCTTGAGCCTGCTCCGCCATTCAATAAGATCATGGCTGATCTTCGCCCTCAACTCCACTTTTCTGCCCGATCTCCATATCCCTTGATTCCCCTAGAGTCCAAAAATCTATCTATCTCAGCCTTGACTTTACTCAACGACTCAACATCCACAGCCCTTTGGGGTAGAGAATTCCAAAGTATCACCTCGTTCCAGTTTCAAAGCAAGAAAAAAACAAAGAAAAGAAAAGCTATCGCCTTAATGCGACACTCGTAACTGTGTTCATGGTCAATATGGCCTTGGGTGCCCATAGCCTGACATCAGAAGATGCCACAAATGTTCATCTGATATTTTTGCAATTCAATTGCCGAACGCCCTTCATCTATTGAGGTCATACTGAAAGAGTCATCACCCACTACTTCAGCCAATCTCCCGGCCAGCACTTCCAGTGATGGAGATGGAATTTTTCTATATTTAGGTTATGATGCACCCTGAGTATGACATGTTGGTACCCAAGGAAACCAAAGCCAATTCATGATATTAATGCTGAATGAATGACTGCATATATTCAGATTATTTCCCATCGGTCTAATCTAGTCTTGAGTTCCTTCCTGTGCGAAATCTTAAGCACACAGCTACAACACATATAAATGGATTTTTTAATTAACCGCAGAGAATTTCCTTGCTCAGCCTTGTTAATTAATCCATTAGGAAATCCAAATCATTAAATAAACAAACACGCGTTATTCATCCCAACTTCCTCAGTGAACCCACAGTCTGAATGGAGCACAGTCCCAGCTCTGTGTGCAGGTTCAAGGGAGGGTCTGTGTACAAACACACTTTGCTTTTGATACAAGAGTTTTGACTTCGCTTTTAACTTGGCCAGAAAATAATTTTCGGTGAATATTATTGACTGCATAATATTCACTGCACTCTAGAAACAAATTCTGTGGAGCACTTTAACAAAAGATAAGGACCTGTATAAGCCAAGTATTTCTTACAGTTATACTCCAATCACTGTGGCAAGTCACAAATCAAAAGACCTATTTTTCATGTGAATTGTAGACAAGCACTGCTGATATCTGGCCCGATGTTATCTCCAGATACTGTGATTTGTCATGGCGACTACAAGACACAGCCATTTACAAAAAGGTGACAAATCCTCAGAAGCTACTGACCCATTAGTCATGTCAAGGACAGGAATTTCAAATTTCAGCAGCAGACGTAAGGATTCTCTCTCAGTTGTGTGGAGGCGGGGATTTTGAGTTTTGGTAACATCGCAGAGTAGTTCTGGTGTATGGAAATACTGCGGGGCGGGGCGGGGAAACTGGGATGAACGTTGGAGATTGGTTTACTGGGTGGTTCCTAAGGCCCAGTAGTCAGCAGGAGTCCCACGTATGGCAACATTGTGCGGGGAGGTTCTATGGTCTGGGAGCATGTGGCAGGGAAATGGTGGGATCTGTTGCACTGAAGGCCAGAAATCCTAGGTTGTGGTATCACTTGCGAGGGTACTAGAATCTGGAGCACTGAAGGTAATCCTGAAGTGTATGAGAATTGGCAGGGGGGGAGAGAATTCCATGGTCTGATAACATTGGGAGGGGCTGTGGTGATAAGTAACAATGGGGAGAGGAGGGGCTGGATTTTGCCATTGGTGGCGGGTTGGGAACGAGTCAGGTGGTCAGCGGGTCCCGCTCCTGCCTCCGATGTCAGGCGGGATAATTGAGCTATTCTGCCCTAATTGGGCAATTGATTCCCAGCGTGTGCGCACCCCTGGCCCAATGGGCCCGAAACTCGCCTCTGATGACGTTATTTATGCAGCTGCATTAAAGGGCTCCAAGCAGCCTTGGTTCATTTTCTGCCCCAAAACTTTTATTTGCTAATCTTCTAACGGTTTGGTCCTCTTGAAATGTCTAGTTCAAGGGCCAAGACCTCACCCCGGTTTGATGAGGACTCCCTCCATGGTCTGGTGGAGGGAGCCAGAGCTCAGAAGGAGGTGCTGTTTGCTTCCTCTGGGAGGAAAAAACCTCCCCAACAGACGAAAGCTGTGTGGCTGAAAGTGGCACAGGAGGTCAGTTCGAGATCAATGTGCAGCAGAACCTGGCTGCAGTGCCGAAAGAGGTTTAATGACCTTCTCCGCACAGGAAAAGTGAGTATACCATCACCATTACCCTCAATCTGCTCCCCATCGCCTCTCATCACCAGCACTCTGCATTGTCAACCTACTCCTCCACATCCCACTTGACCCTTACATCCCTGCACCCTTAACCATCCCTCTCTCTCTATGTACACAATCACTTAACTATTCGACTATGCTGGCCTCGCACTCCCTATCACTGTTATGCTATGACAACAACTAACAACACACAGGGAGGGCCCTTGGTCTTGGGACCTCACTCCATCTTTGTGTCCTTCTAATCATCTATGCTATGGATTCTCTATACTCACTCCATCATTCTCACTCAAACTCCACTTGTGTCCCTCATTGCAGGAAAAGGGATCCCACAATAAGAGGGAAAGGGCGAAGACAGGAGGAGGGCCACCCTCAATAGCCCAGCTCACCAGCGCTGAGGAGGCGGCCCGAGAGATCGTGGGAGCCGAGGAGGATGTGGAAGTGGGGGACGGACAGACGGGCGCATCAGAGCAAGCTGGTGACAGAATAGTTTTGCATCTCTCTCATTTACATTGCATGAGTGACTGATATGGCTTCTGATGCTCAAACAGATGGACTTATGACCATCTGCACAATTCCATGTGTGTGCAATGTTTATATCACATGTCTAACTCATTCCTTTACTCCCCCACAGGACCATCGACAGACCCCCTCCCCACTGTCCAGGAGGAAGAGCCTGAGCCAGAAGACTCCTCAGAGGAACGTGCAACCTCTGAGGGCGCAGCGTCAGCAGAATTCAGCGCACCCAGCACCAGCGTAGACACTCACACCTTGGTGGGACCTTCGGGAGATAGAGTAGTGTTGTCACCTGGTGTATCACAGCTCACAAGTGAGCATCAGCAGATGGTGAAGACAGGGACAGCAGTGGAGAGTCCTCGTCGGAGGCTGCAGGGTGCTCCCAACTCTGCTCAGCTCAGCTGCATGTCGACCCTGTGCCTCCGGGTCCATCCAGAAGGAGAGCGGTGCTGGAACTCCAGGAACGGGTGTAGGAGTCTCTGGCAGGTTTTGTCTCCAGGGTCACTGCGAGTGTGGAGAGGATGGAGGAGTCCATCGCTAACATGAGCAGAGCCTTTGTGGAGGCATTGGCGCATGAACGCATCACCATGGAAAGGATGGCAACCTCCGTGGAAAGGATGGCTACGGTAGCGGAGAGGATGGCTATGGCCATGGAGGAGCTAAGTCGCCAGAGTGTTGAAAACATGGTGATTGTTTAGAATAGACTTACATCTCTGGAGGAGCGATGGGCAGCTATTGAGCAGAGAAACCAGAGCTTCATGGAAGTCCTCTGGAGTAGGACTGCCAGTGCAGAAACGGGTGCTCATGGCCCCCCTGAAGTGCAGCAAGGTGCTGTCAAGCCACTTGCTAGCTCTGAAGTGGGGCTGACCCATGAGAGGGATGTTGGTGGCAGACAACAAGGAAGTGTGGGGTTCTCTCCATGCGCTCACACTCCTATGCCACTGCGGAGCCCTCGGTCAGAGCCCCACCAGAGTCCTCACCCAACTGAGATGGGCATCTCATCCCCTGCACAGCCGCAGGAGAAGCAGACTGTTGGCGAGCCCTCACAGGCTCGCAACCCCAGAGGACGCCCGCCAAAGGTGTCGAGGCAGGAGCAGCATGAAAGTGAGCAAGGGGCCTCCACATCTGCTGAAGCCACAGGGGAAGCACCACGTAGGAGCACGCGTAAGAGGAAGATAAAGCACAAGTAGTCACAAGGGTAGTCACTTGGGTGTTCTGTTTTGTTGAATTGTTAAATGCCATTATTCAGTCAATGTAATAAAATGAAGTGATGGCAAACTGTTGAAGTTCTGGGCTGTGTCATTTCGCAAATGGAAGTTCCACATTGAGGGCTCAGGGCGACTTGGATTTGTCATGATGGTGGTCAGAGTGATAGGAAGCCGTAGGTTCTTGTCCATTGTCTATGGTGTAGTAAGAAGGTGCGAGCCAAATGTATTTGATTGGGCAACCTAAGCAAATCTGGCCAAGATGAGTGCATCCCTTGCATCCCAGGCAGCAATGTGCTCGTGTGCTGCTGCCGCTGGTTGATGCGCCTCCACAAGGTCTTCGTTCTCGCTCTCCTCCTCCTCATCCGAGGAGGCTATGTGCTGAGCCATTTGTTCCTCAGGCAGCTGCAAGCCACGATGCTATGCAATGTTGTGAAGTGCACAGCAAACCACGACGATTCTGAAGACCCTGGCTGCGGAGTACTGCAGGGCTCCACCTGATCTATCGAGGTGTCCGGGTCTGGGAAGTAGAATGTGCTTAAAAAACATCTCTTTCTTTAACACAGCTGTCGCTAAAGAGAATTGGATAAATACATGAAGGGAAAAAATTTACAGGGCTATGGGGAAAGAGCAGAGGAGCGGGATTAATTGGATAGCTCTTTCAAAGGACTGTCACAGGCACGATGGGCCGAATGGCCTCCTTCTGTGCTGTATGATTTCCTATGATTCTATGATAGGTGCTCGACTAGACACTGATTAAAAATGCTTATATTTTGTGATTACATATAGATTACATAGAAGATAGGAGCAGGAGTAGGCCATCCGGCCCTTCGAGCCTGCTCCGCCATTTAATGAGATCATGGCTGATCCTCCAATTCAGTATCCCGTCCCCGCCTTCTCTCCGTAACCCTTAACCCCTTTTGCCTGTAGAAATATATCTAATTCCCTCTTAAATATATTTAATGAGCTGGCGTACACTGCCCTCTGTGGCAATGAGTTCCACAGGTTCACCACCCTCTGAGTGAAAAAATTCCCCCTCATTTCTGTCCTAAATGGTTTAGCCCTTATCCTTAAATTATGTCCTCTAGTTCTGTTCTCACCCGCCAAGGGAAACATTCCTTCTGCATCTAGTCTGTCTAGACCTGTCAGAATTTTATACACTTCTATGAGGTCCCCTCTCAATCTTCTAAACTCCAGTGTGTACATCCCTAAACTACATAGTCTCTCCTCATAGGTCAATCCCGCCATTCCTGGTATCAGCCTGGTGAATCGCCGCTGCACCCCCTCCATGGCAAGAACATCTTTCCTCAGATGAGGCGACCAAAACTGTACACAGTACTCGAGGTGTGGTCTCACCAGTGCCCTGTACAGCTGCAGCAAGGTATCCCTGTTCCTGTATTCCAACCCTTTTGCTATGAAGGCCAGCATACCGTTTGCCTTCTTGACCGCCTGTTGCACCTGCATGCTCGCCTTCAGTGACTGGTGTACAAGAACACCCAGGTCTCTCTGTACTTCCCCCTCTCCCAATTTATTGCCATTTAAATAATAATTTGCCCTCCCGTTCCTGCACCCAAGGTGGATAACTTCGCACTTGTCCACATTATAGTGCATCTGCCATTTATCCGCCCAATCACCCAGTCTGTCCAAATCGCTCTGGAGCTTCCTGGTCTCCTCCTCTGAGCCCACCCCCCCTCCTAGTTTAGTGTCGTCTGCAAATTTGGAAATGCTGCATCCGACTCCCTGATCCAGGTCATTAATGTAAATTGTGAACAGCTGGGGACCCAGGACAGATCCCTGTGGTACCCCACTTGTTACTGCCTGCCATTCAGAAAATGAGCCGTTTATTCCAACTCTCTGTTTTCTATCTGACAGCCAGTTCTCTATCCACGTCAATACTTTCCCCTTTATCCCATGAGCTTCAATTTTCCATGCTAATCTTTTATGTGGGACCTTATCGAAGGCCTTTTGGAAGTCCAGGTACACCACATCTACTGGCTCTCCCCCATCTATTTTACCAGTTACTCCCTCAAAAAATTCCAATAGATTAGTCAAGCACGATTTACCCTTTGTAAATCCATGTTGACTCTGTCCTATCCTGTCCCCATTTGCTAAGTGCTCCGCTATTTCATCCTTAATGATGGACTCCAGCATTTTGCCCACAACTGATGTAAGGCTTACAGGTCTGTAATTACCTGCTTTTTCCCTACCCCCCTTTTTGAATAGTGGGGTAACGTTAGCTACCCTCCAATCCATGGGCACTGTTCCCGAGTCTAATGAATTCTGAAAAATCATACTTAGTGCATCCGCTATCTCTAGGGCCACCTCCTTCAGTACCCTAGGATGCATGTTATCAGGCCCTGGGGATTTGTCCGCCTTCAATCCCTTTAGCTTCCTTAACACCATATCCTTAGAGATATTGATTTGCGTCAGTTCCTCCTTTGCCAATGTCCCTATTTTTCCCGATATCCCAGGGAGGTTTTTTGTGTCTTCCTTCGTAAAGACTGACCCAAAGTATGCATTTAGTTGGTCTGCCATTTCCTTATTTCCCGTTATATATTCCCCCGTATCTGACTGCAATGGACCAACTTTGGTTTTCACCAGTCTTTTCCTCTTGATATACTTATAAAAGCTTTTGGAGTTAGTTTTTATATTTTCCGCCAGCTTGCTTTCGTAAGCTATTTTGCCCCTCTTGATTAAGCCCTTTGTCCTCCTTTGCTCTATCTTAAACTGTTCCCAATCTTCCGCTCTGGCGCTTTTTTTGGCTATTTTATACGCCCTATCTTTGGATTTTATGCTGTCTCTAATTTCCCCTGTTATCCACGGTTGAGTCACCTTTTTAGATTTCCTTTTATGCCAGATTGGTATAAACAATTTTTGCAATTTTGTCATTCTATCTTTAAATGCTTGCCATTGTTTATCTACCTCCAGTCCTCCCAGGAACGTTGTCCAATCAGACCTATTCAGTTCCCGTCTAATGGCATCATAATTCCCCTTGTTTAAATTCAGGACCTTAGTCTCTGAGTCAATTTCTTCGCTCTCCATTTCGAGTGAGAAATCGATCATGTTATGATCGCTCTGACCCAAGGGTCCCCGTACAACAAGATTACTAATTAGTCCCTTCTCATTGCACAGTACCTAGTCCAATATAGCCTGTTCCCGAGTTGGTTCCTCGACATATTGATCCAGATAACCATCCCTTAAACACTCAAGGAATTCCTCCTCCTCATTATTTTTACTGATTAGGCTAGTCCAATCCCATTCTCAGCTGTATTAATCAAACTGCACCATTACCACTCTTAAATATATCGTGGAGTATTTCTTAAAGCATAATACTTTTTAAATAAAATTACGTTCTAAAATGCTGCCCGATTGTGCTGGTTCATGGCAGATTTTATGTTTGCCAATTATGCAAATGAGTTTGAGCGGAAACTTGAGAAAAAAAAACACTTTCAAAACGGGCGCACTGTTGGCTGCTATTTGCATCTGGATCGCCGATTGCCCCCAAAGAGGAAATAGGGAAACTACTCAAACATGCCAGAAACAATTTTATAGGTAGATGCTCACAGGTCTTAATCGCTATTATTTTGGGTTCAGCATCACTGTTGAGCAAACCTCATGATCTGGAGTACACCGTTACTGCCCAATATCTAGTTGAACAATAGTATGAGCCAGGAGAGCATAACATAACCCCGTCCCTTCCCCTTCCCCCCGTTGCGAATACAATCTGCTGTAATTTTGCGAATGCTACCATGAATGTTTTTCTATCTTTATAGATGAAGGACGAAAAACCACTCCTGTGAGACAAGGCATGATTATAAATCAACAAACTGGTTTATTTTTACATGAAATACATGATTAATTAAGGATACAGTTTTCACAGTGAGATTCATCTGTTTCCTAACACTTATCAAACTTTCAAGCTAGCTGTCCCTAAGCTAACTTGTCATGTCTTCCTCTGTTACAGGCTGCACATATTTGGACCTCAACTTGGAGTCTTCCTCTCGGTCTCTGACTAGAGAGAGATATATCTGGATGACCAGAAAGGGAGAGAGAGAGAGATACATAAATCTCTATTAAAGTTACCACCACAGATTAAATGCTGTCCCCTTTTTGTAGGAGTTCCTGGGACTGATAATGTCTTGTCCAACCAGCCATGTTGAATGAAAACCCACTATTCCAAGGGTCAAACTTACAACTGATCAACCCCTGTAGTTTTTACTATTTCAAAGTTACAGTGATATGCAAGTAAGAAGGGCCATTGCCAAGATGTGAGCCATGATCGCTTCTCTTAATAACAAATTGCATTTATATAGCGCCTTTAACGTAATAAAACGACCCAAGCCGCTTCACAGGAGCGTTATCAGACAAAAATTGACACCGAGCCACATAAGATGATATTAGGTCAGGAAAGAGGTTTTGTTTTAAGGAGCGTCTTAAAGGAGGAGAGAGAGGTAGCGAGGTGGAAAGGTTTAGGGAGGGAATTCCAGAGCTGAGGGCCTAGACAGCTGAAGGCACGGCCACCAATGGTGATACGAAGGAAATTGGGGATACTCAAGAGGCCAGAATTGGAGCAGCACAGGTTCTCAGAGGGTTGTCGGAGCTTACTGAGATAGGGAGGGCGAGGTCATGGAGGGAGTTGAAAACAAGGATAAGAATTAGCACTTCAGATCATCATTAAGACGAATCTCAGATTGTTGGCTTTAAACTTGTCAAAAAGTGGTGCATTTGATATAGAAATATTATCATTTGGCAAAATTCTGCCTGTAAAATCCAAAATGCTACAGTAGGTTTAGCTTTTTAATGATATTAAAAACATTATTGGCAGATGAAGAAAATTTCAAATAGCTTTTTGAGTTCTTCATTGGTTAACATTCTACTTTCTTTCATTCTGACTGGGGGTTCCGGATTGGTTGCTTTCATAAAAAGAAAGACTTGCATTTATATAGCGCCTTTCACGACCACCGGACATCTCAAAGCGCTTTACAGTCAATGAAGTACTTTTTTGAAGTGGAGTCACTGTTGTAATGTGGGAAACGCGGCAGCCAATTTGCGTACAGCAAGCTCCCACAAACAACAATGTGATAATGACCAGATAATCTGGTTTAGTGATGTTGGTTGAGGGATAAATATTGGCCAGCACACCGGGGATAACTCCCCTGCTCTTCTTCAAAATAGTGCCATGGGATCTTTCACATCCACCTGAGAAAGCAGACGGGGCCTCGGTTTAACGTCTCATCCGAAAGCTGGCACCTCTGACAGGGAGCGAGACTTGAACCCACAACCTTCTGATTCCAGAGGCGAGTGTGCTACCCACTGAGCCACAGTCTGTCGTAGTTCCTCATTGGTAGTCCCCCTTCTGCTTTTCTTGATTTTGATTCGTACATTCCCTAGTTTTTGAGTTATGATTTGCTGCTGTTTTAATTTGAACCAAAGGGTGGCAGAAAGGCATCATAGAAGTACGCAAGACGAGGGAGGCGTCCAAGGCATTGCTCAGGGCGAGTCAAAGGCTGCACTGTTAAACGCAGCATAACGTGCAATATATTATCAGTGCCACTGAGTTATGGTAATTGAATAAGTCAAATGCCATTTTTATTACAGAGCAGTAAGAATATAAAAACAGGAATTGTGCAGCATAGATGTACCAGGCTGGTACCAGGGAGGAGGGGGTTGCAGTTATGGTGAAACCTGAGAAGACTGTTGCTTTAACTTGAGCCGAGAATGTTAAGGGGGTGGCCTGATGAGGGTTTTCAAGATTATGAAGCGTTATTTAAAAAGGTAAGTAGTAATAGACTGCTCCCATTGGTTGATCAGACGGTAATAGGAGGGAGCAAATTTAAGAAAGAAAAAAAAAAATCACAGAAAGGATTAAATGGGAATCTGAGGCCCCAGGAAGGTTAGAGTGTGGAATTCTCTCTCACAATACATTGTTGAAGCAGAAGCCATAAATTATTTTGAAAGCGAATGAGATAATTGCTTGAAAAAGAAGAATATTAAAGGGTATGGGGAGAGAGCAGGAGAGTGGGACTGGACTACGGGATTAGTTCGTGTGGAGAAAGACACTCGTGCAGACTTGATGGGCCGAATGGCCATCTTAGAAACAGAATAGCTCAAGGACCAGAAAAGACCGTAAGTCCATCTAGTCTTCCCTCCTGTTGTCGTAGCAAATGATGTGCTTTTTTTCAAGACACTTATTCAAGTTGACTTTGAAGAGATCTAAATGACTTAGACCTATTGGCCCAAATATTCCGATCGCAGGCCTCCCGTGGAAAGCTTAGGAATGTGCAGGAAACCATCTGGTCAGTCCCAAAGATAAGAAAATACCATACAGTATTCAAACTCATACCCCTCAATACCTTTCTCTACCAACTATTCCGATTGGCCCGGAATTTGTGGTGGGTAATAACAGCGAACAAATAGCGTTCGCTGTTATTACCCCAGTGAAACGGACCACAACTTCAGGATGTAGCACGTGCATCCTAACACGAAAATCCTGAAGTTGCGGTCAGTCATTCACTGCTCCGACACTGGCTGCATGTGGCCCCCACCCACCCCCACCGCCGGCAATTGACGTAATCAGGGAAATCAGTGAAAGACGAAAAGTTCGGCTTTTCCGCGGTAATATCGCTGTTAAAATACTTCATTAAAAGTTAGGCCTTGTTGGATTAGGTGTAACTGGGGTTTTAACAGCGTTATGACTGCTAAACAAATGTTATGGCCCTGAAAAACGAATTTTAATTTTGTGGAGTGTCAAATTTCTCCATTACGTTAATAAACTTTAAAAAAATTATATTTAAAAGTTTGTTTATATTTGTTGCAGGTTTACATTTTCCCCGTGTGAGAGCCCCAATCTTGCTTTTGCTCTGTAACATTTTTAAAAGTCAGAATAAAAGCAACTTCTTCATTTCCAGGTTCCGTGAGAATTCTACATTGTGATTGGCTGCTTAGACAGCTTGTTGACGTCAGAGTAGCTTATGCTAGGGGATTCCCACTACAGTGCACTGATCTCAATTGATCGTTGGAAACGTGGACCTTGGAGTGCATGTCCACAGATCCCTGAAGGTAGCAGGCCAGGTAGATAAGGTGGTTAAGAAGGCATATGGAATGCTTGCCTTTATTAGCCGTGGCATAGAATATAAGAGCAGGAAGGTTATGCTTGAACTGTATAAAACACTAGTTAGGCTGCAGCTAGAATACTGCGTGCAGTTCTGGTCACCACATTACAGGAAGGATGTGATTGCACGAGAGAGGGTACAGAGAAGATTTATGAGGATGTTGCCTGGGCTGGGGAATTTTAGCTATGAGGAAAGATTGGGTAGGCTGGGGTTGTTTTCTTTGGAACAGAGGAGGCTGAGGGGAGACCTAATTGAGGTGTATAAAATTGAGAGAGATCCAGATAGAGTGGATAGAAAGGACCTATTTCCCTTAGCAGAAGGGTCAATAACCAGGGAGCACAGATTTAAAGTGATTGGTCGGAGGTTGAGGGGATTTGAGGAGAAATTTTTTTACCCAGAGGGTGGTGGGGGTCTGAAACTCACTGCCTGAAAGGGTGGTAGAAGCAGAAACTCTCACCACATTTAAAAAGTACTTGGATATGCACTTGAAGTGCCGTAACTTACAGGGCTATGGACCAAGTGCTGGAAAGTGGGATTAGGGTGGATAGCTCTTTGTCGGTCGCCACAGACAAGATGGGCTGAATGGCCTCCTTCTGTGCTGTAAATTTCTACGAAAGGCAAACTTCTCGCCACCGAGATCGCGAGATCTTTGTGGGCAACTTTCCTCAGGGCCAACGACGAACGCCTTTCCTCCGCTGCTGACTGCAAGTTCCAGGCCCTTGTTTGCGCTGATACAAGTCAGTACTGATCAGTTCCCCAGGGCGGCCCACTGTGGTTCCATTGGAGAAATACACTTGCAGTATTAAGGGAAGTTGCAAACTTCATAGGTTTGAGAAACTTGCCTGTTGACCATCAAAGCAATCGGAATGTCCGGATAATAATGTGAATTCAGAGATTGGCTACAAAATGGAATTCAGAACTTGGCAGTCGGATTGCTTTAATATGGGCAGTTTCTTTGGACCCAACCAACTGAATGGAAGAGTCAATTGGTTTCCTGACAGCAAACACAAGGTTGTCATAGCGCTGGACATGGGGTGTCAGACAGCCTTTTAAACATTATCTTCACTCACTTCTGTGATGCATTCAGAGGACACGGTGGCTGCACTGCATTTTGTAAAAAACGAGGGAAAAGCAAATATAATCCACATGAGTGTGGCAGTTTAAGAAGTGATCTTGTAGGACTCCCTGAGAGCTGCTTTTGCAAAGTGTGGGACAGAGATCCTGAAGAACATGAGAAAGAAAAACATCTTCAAAGATAACAGATGAAGAATTTAACACACTTGCACAATTGGTGGCAGGCTCTTTGATGCAGACATTGTAAATTGCACAAAAACAGCAGGATTGGGAGACTAATAACTGAAATGAACATAGTTATCCGACAGCTGGTGAAACGTTGCAGCAGATTCCTGTGGGAGTGATAGAGCTTGTCAAAGATGTCGATTCTCTCTTCCTGTTTGCACAGCAGTTCCATGGAAGCTGACACGCAGTAAACAATATTGACCAGACATTACATAAGAACATAAAACGTAGGAGCAGGAGTAGGTCATTTGGCCCCTCGAGCCTGCTCCGCCATTCAATAAGATCATGGCTGATCTGATCTTGGCCTCAACTCCACTTCCCTGCCCGCTCCCCATAACCCTTCACTCCCTTACCTTTCACAAATCTGCCTAACTCCACCTTAAATATATTCAATGACCCAGCCTCCACAGCTCTCTGGGGAAGAGAATTCCAAAGATTCACGACCCTCAGAGAAGAAATTCCTCCTCATTTCCGATTTAAATGGGTGCCCCCTTATTCTGAAATTATGGCCCCTAGTTCTAGATTCCCCCACGAGGGGAAACATCCTCTCTGCATCTACCCTGTCAAGCCCCTTCAGAATCTTGTATATTTCAATAAGATCCCCTCTCATTCTTCTAAACTCCAATGAGTATAAGCCCAACCTGCTCAACTTTTCTTCATAAGACAACCCTTTCATCTCCAGAATCAACCTCGTGAACCTTCTCTGAACTGCCTCCAATGCAAGTATATCCTTCCTTAAATAAGGAGACCAAAACTGTACACAGTACTCCAGGTATGGTCTCACCAACGCCCTGTACAGTTGCAACAGGACTTCCCTACTTTTATACTCCATGCCCTTTGCAATAAAGGTCAACTCCATTTGCCTTCCTAATTACTTGCTGTACCTGCATGCTAACTTTTTGTGATTCATGTACAGGGACCCACAGATCCCTCTGTACCTCAGCATTTTGTAATCTCTCCCCATTTAGAGAATATAAAATAAATGCAAAATACTGCAGATCTTTTTCCAGTTCTGACGAAGGGTCATCGACCTGAAACGTTAACTCGGTTTCTCTCTCTACAGATGCTGCCTGACCTGCTGAGTGTTTCCAGCATTTTCTGTTTTTATTACTTTATAAACGCTGGTTAAATTTTTTCTAACTGATAATGTTTTAAAATTAAATCTTAAGAAATGATTCAACAGTTTTTACAATTTAAAAAAAAAGTTACAAAGGGAAAATTTCAATAAATATGTGAAGTAAAATGAGCAATTTGATCGCAGAAAACTGGAGGACTTGCAGGATACCTGTCTTCTGTTACAGTGCGGAGGCCGATATAGTGATGATTTGCTCGAATTACCAAGTCACTGCCTGTTCCATATATTCAGCACCATATTAAGTAAGAGGTTTGATTCCACATCAGCTGGGACAGTGCAGTCCTAGGTCTACGAGCAGTCCCCTTGATCTCTGCTCCTCAACCCGGCCTAGTCAACTTAATCCAATCTACACTTATTTCTTATTTGCTGGTTTGTCCTGTTCCTGGGCCTGGAGGTTTTGATGGACCCATTTTTAGTGCTGGTGCCTCATTGGTAGTTATTTCCCAACCAGGACACCAAGATCTGTTATCAGCAACTTGTGATATAGGCAAACGTCTTTCAGACGAGATGTAAACAGTCTGCCCTCTCAGGTGGACGTAAAAGATCCCATGGCACTATTTTGAAGTCACAAGCTTTCGGAGCTATCGATTTGCTCCTTCCTCAGGTGAAGTCTCTACTTCACCTGAGGAAGGAGCAAATCGATAGCTCCGAAAGCTTGTGATTTCAAATAAAACTGTTGGACTATAACCTGGTGTTGTGCGACCTCTCAATTTTGTCCACCCCAGTCCAACACCGGCATCTCCGCATCATGACCACTATTTTGAAGGGCAGGGGAGTTCTCCCCAGTGTTCCGGTCAATATTCATCCCTCAACCAAGATCACTAAAACACATCTATTTTTTATCCCATTGCTGTTTGTGGGACCTTGCTGTGCGCAAATTGGCTGCCACATTTCCCAACATTACAACGATGATAAAAGTTCAAATGTAATTCATTGGTTGTAAAACACTTTGGGACATCCAGGGGTCATGGAAGGCACGATATAAATGTAAGTTCTTTCTTTAGACAGCGAGTGTCCACAGGTTATTTAATGATGGAGAGAATCACAGCAGACTCCAGCCCTCACCCACAAGGGCTCACTGGGTAATAATCAGAAGTGGGAACCCTCGATGATTTTTTGAACCTTCTTAACCTAAAGAATCCGAGGCCTGTCAGAACAAAGTATTAAAAGCACAGAAACAGGTCATCAGCCCAACAAGTCTATGCCGGTGTTTATGCTCCACACGAGCCTCCTCCCACCCCTCTTCATCTCACCCCAGCAACACATCCTTCTACTCCTTTCGTCACATCATGTCTGTGCCGGCTCTTTGGTACAACAATCCAAAACGAATCCCACTACCCTGCTCTCTCCCTATAGCCCTCCCCCCAAATATTTATCCACTTTTCCCTTAAAAGATGAAATGGTCTCTGCCTCAATTCCCTATGGCAAAGCCTTCCATGCTCCAACTAATCTCTACATAAAGAAATTTCTCCTAACCCCTCTCCTCATTTTCAGGGTCAATTTTAAATTGATGACCAACTCTTCAACCAGAGGAAATAGAGTGAGTAAGGATAGACTATCAAACACTGACCAACTCATTCAGTGCAGATCAGAGAAATCAAACCTTGGTCCTTCTGATCAGTATTACCTTAGTTCCACACTAGTCCATGCATTCTGACCATGGGGATATCAAAGCCAAGCCTAATCCCGTCCTCACTACATCTATGCACGTTTGCTTTTCAGCGAGCACTATACCTGACCTTGGGACAGAGAGATGGAGATCTGGCCAGGCTAGAGGTGATTAGCCCAAGAGTTTAACAAAATGGATCCTGATCAGGGAGGCACAAGCCACAAACATTCAGAAAGTGATGCTGGTGTTTGAAATGATTTAGATGCTTAAAATACATTAAGTACATCAGGTTGCTGTTCCCCATCAACTACAAGGATTTACATAGGAACATAGAAACAGGAGTAGACCATTTAGCCCCTCGAGCCTGTTCTGCCATTCAATGAGATCATAGCTGATCTGCGACCTAACCCCACATACCCGCCTTTGGCCCATATCCCCGAATACTTTGTTAACAAAAATCTATCAATCTCAGATTTAAAATTAATTGATCCAGCACCAATTGCCATTTGTGGAAGAGAGTTCCAAACTTCTACCACCCTTTGTGTGTAGGAGTGTTTCATCTATAGACATTCCCCTATCCACTACTTTAGTCACCTCTTCAAAAAATTCAATCAGGTTTCTCAGGCATGACCTACTTTTCACAAATCCATGGTGGCTCTTTCTGATCAACTGAAAATTCGAGGTGTTCAGTAACCCTATCCTTATAGACTCCAGCAATTTCCCCACAACAGATGTTGGGCTAACTGGTCTATAATTCCCTGGTTTCCCTCTCTCACCATTTTTAAATAGTGGAGTGACATGCACAATTTTCCAATCTAAAGGAACGGTTCCTGAAATCGAGGGAACTTTGGAAGATTATAGTTAGGGCATCTGCAATGTGCTCACCTACTTCCTTTAAAACCCTGGCATGGAAATCCTCTGGCCCTGGGGATTTGTCACTCTTTAGTGTCATTATTTTCTTCATTACTGTTATTTTACTTATGTTAATTTTATTGAGTCCCTGATTTAGTTTCCTTGGGATTTCTGGCATGCTAGCCTCTTCCTCTACTGTCAATACAATTCCCTTAAAATGATCCATTCTGAAGGAAAACAGAGTGGAGTGTGCAATTCCCTGCATGTCCCAGTGACACAATTTGTTATCCTACAGAGGAATGTTATATCTGAACATGAATTGCACACCGACTTGCTGCCAGACAGAATGCAGCTAAAAATTTGTAGCCAATTAATTGAATTACAAAATGGACTATCTGAGTCTATTAGTGGTTCGTCTACTCTTAATTTCTTGTAACCTTGCAGTCCTAAATTACAACAGTGACTGCACTTCAAAAGTACTTCTTCGGCTGTAAAGTGCTTTGGGATATCCTGAAGTTGCGAAAGGCGCTATATAAATGCAAGTCTTTCTTTCATAAGGTGACAGGACACATGAAAACAGAGAAAGGACTGATACACGACCTACTTACCACTGACAAGGTTAATATCGTGAAATTCCAGCTCTAGCCTCCTCTCTCCATCCACCAGTGCTGGGCCATCACATTCAACTGCTGAGGTACAGAAGATCTTTTTCCTTAGTGTAACATTGAGCTAATTGTGTGTCTACAGGAATGTGGTGAACAGTACAATTCTTCCCTTTCCTCCACTCCTGCCCCGAAGGTGTCGACTCTCGCTGGGGACAGCGTTTCAGGACTGCTGGTCAGTACCTCACTCAAGTGGCCATTGATCAGCTGAGCCTAGACAGTGGGTGTCGGTAGGCATCACCTGAAAGCCAGCTCCTGATGGCTGTACATACCGACTTCTCCATTACTGCTCACTGGGCAGCAATGTAGAGCAGAATTCAACCAGATTTCTCCTCCCTCATTCACGATAATCGCAGCAACTCTGCCTCTACTCCGACTGAAATCAACTAATTCAGCACCAGTCCAGAGACCAATCCTGGGACCTTGTTGGTCTCCGTGGTTCAGTTCCACACCGGGCAGTGCGGGTTACCAACCAAACCATCTCAGAGGAGGCGGTGGCGATGGTATATATTTAATGGTGAGACCTGAAGGAACTAGCACTACAGCTTGCTGGTTCGTGTGCGTGGCAGTATGTGTAAGTGTGCCTTTGTGTGTATGCCCCTCTGTAATGGAGTGTTAAAAATAGCATCGTCATTGGCCCTTCTGCTGCTGGTGGCATTCTCAAATGCCAACCGTTTGACCTTCAGCTTACAGACAACTTTAGAATCAGCCTCCTGCCTCCAACAGGCAGTCAGGGGGCAGTGCAGAGAGGTCACTGTAGTGCCGAGGCCAGAGAGTGGATACCAAAGGCAAAAGAGGTATTAATGGCTCCACCACTGGGCTTGCACCCTTGAAGTTTCTTTCTAAAATGACAATGGGAAAACAATTAGGAGATGGCACAGTGGGTGGCAGCACTGCCCTTTCACAACGTGTGTTGGTGCTCCATCCAATGCAGCCCAGGCGGGGAAGGGGGGGGGGGGAAGAGACAGAGAGAGAGAGAGAGAGAGAGAGAGAGAGAGGTCCTCTGTCTCTCAACAGCTGCCGCGATCCAATTAAACTGGCTCAGGCCACAGCACAAAGGCTACCCACGAGAAATGAAAGGGACTAAATAAATATGGAGAAAATAAATAAAAGGAAAACAAATCAAAAGCTTGGTGTTTGATTTTTTGAAGCCGATTGTTAGAAACATTGCACTGAAACCAAAGACTATTATACAAATTGTGTGTATTTTAACAATAAAAGACATTACATCAGACAGTACATCAGACACAGCCTCTGCTGTCAATGCTTCCTTAATGAAATCCATTTCTCCATAAATTGGTGGCAACCTTCGTTCAAAGTGAGGGGTAAAATTTAGCCATCAGTCTCATAAAAAGGCAGGTTTCACTTTAATCTTTGTGTTGTCAGTCTCTGGGAGCAATGCAATAGATTAAAGAGGCTCTTTATTCTTCTCCCTGTACTGGGTCTTGTTATTTTACTCCCACACATCGATGGAGCCCGGTACTGAGCTTTGAAGCAAACACAGAATCAACCCACAAATTGAATCTCATTTCAGAATTTCTCAGAGTGAACAGTGTTCGCGGTCAGATCTCCTTAAACCTGCAACACAAAAAAGGGGAAAGAATTTATGAGAAGTTAGAGATCTGATGCAGCTTGGTGCCAAACTAGTCGCACTTCCAAACATACAGCATTTTTTTTTGGGGGGGGGGGGTCGGAAGAGTACAAGATCCCCCTTCTCTTTCCCTCCCACCCCTCATCCTTTGCTTCCTCTGCTCCTCCCCCCTTTTGAAAATATTTCTCCTCTCCCCTCTTGAAAAGTGCTGACCTTTTCCGGGATACAGCATCACAGGTGCCATCAGCCCTCCGGCACCTTGCTCAAGTGAACACTTCACAGATTATCTGCCCGAGGGGAGGGACTCAGCCGGGCCCGATTCGGTCCTCACCCCTGCAGCTACACACAAGCAATTTCCAGCGGGAGTCACTGCCCCCCTCCCCAGCCCAAGGACACGGGTGCTGTACCCCCAATAGCTCCCCTCGCTGAAATCAGCCAACTCAGCATAGACTGGAGATTTAATCAGAGGCTCCTGCTGTGTGCGACTCAGCACCACGTTACACGGTGCACTTAGCCATCGGGAAGTCCCGATTCAGATTTTTATAAAATGGCAGTTCTGAAAAAATTGTACAGATGAGAGTGCGTTTCCAAGCACCATCCCATCTTGAAGTCCAGAGGCTTCGAGACAGAGCTCCAGTTACTTGTTCCTATTGCCCGAACCCCTCATTGTCACATTGCTTCGGAGCAACACTCCCAGCTGTGCTACGCTTAACCCTGTAGGTCACGAGTTCTCACAAAGTGAAATCCTAAACAGGAGGTGGAATCACACTCCAACAGTCAAACCTCTGGAGTGACTTCGATACGATTCTTTCAACACCGAAGACACTTTATCATAAAACAGTTCAAATATTTGTGTACAGCAAAATTATAAAAAGTCCATTTTGAAAAAAGGTTTGATTCTTTGAGTACCAGGGCTAAAAGGGTTAAATTATATGAGGACAAGTTGCATAGACTGGGCTTGTATTCCCTCGCGTGTAGAAGAATAAGGGGTGATCGAATTGAGGCGTTTAAGATGATTAAAGGAGTTGATAGGGTAGATAGAGAGAAACTATTTCCTCTGGTGGGTGAGTCCAGAACAAGGGGGCATAACCTTAAAATTAGAGCCAGGCCGTTCAGGGGTGATGTCAGGAAACACTTCACACAAAGGGTAGCGGAAATCTGGAACACTCTCCCCCAAAAATTGTTGAGGCTAAGGGTCAATTGAAAATTTTAAAACAGAGGTAGATTTTTGTTAGGTAAGGGTATTATGGAACCAAGGCGGGTAGGTGGAGTTAAGATACAGATCAGCCATGATCTAATTGAATGGCGAAACAGGCTCGAGGGGCTGAATGGCCTCCTCCTGTTCCTATGTAACCCAAGCTTTATTACAATACACCAATAAAGCGCAATATTCCCCTGCACACGGTGGCATAGTGGTTAGCACTGTTGCCTCACCAGCGCCAGGGACCCGGGTTCAAATCCGGCCTTGGGTGACTGTCTGTGTGGAGTTTGCACATTCTCCCCGTGTCTGCGTGGGTTTCCTCCAGGTGCTCCGGTTTCCTCCCACAGTCCGAAGATGTGCGGGTTAGGTTGATTTGGCTATGATAAATTGACCCTTAGTGTTAGGGGGGATTAAATACATGGGGTTACGGGGATAGGGTGGGATGTGTGTCGGTGCAGGCTCGATGGGCCGAAATGGCCTCTATCTGCACTGTGGGGATTCTGTGACAGCAGAGGGAGCCTGTGAGTCAATGCTTTCATTTTAAGCTTAAAAAACAATTCATGCTGGCAAAAGCGGGAATTAACCCGACTGATGGTACTGATTCACATGTTACCCCTCAATTCATAAACAAGGGGACACAAAACTTCCTTCCCCCTCCCCCCAGTCTGTGCTGGTTAAATACTGCTATCCAGACCAGAGAGGATGTGTAGTCTGCATAGGGAGATTTTAAGGCTAAACATTAAAAGGTTTTATAAATTACAACAGCACAGAGACACGCAGTATATCAGAGCCCAAAACACCAGAAGCAATGCAGTCAGAATCATCTGCAGTTCTAACCAGATCTCCTTCACAAAACACAGAACCTCAGACACTCGTCGAGTCATTACTGGGGCCACAGATTCTCATTGTTCTGGCAGGAAGAGCATGCCCAGTTATCTTTCTCTGGTGCCGGAGTGCCTGTGGTCGATTCGCGCCAGTAATGGATAGTGTTAGGGGGTTTGCCGTGTCTCCGAGATTGCCCTGGAGTCTCCGGGGACAAAACATTAATCTCCTGGACACTGCGGTGAGCGACCGTAAGGGCACAAAGAGAGTGTTTTCTTTTTAAACCATTAGTTATAAAATTATTGGAGATGGGGGAGAAGTGGCTGTTTGATGGCAGGAGCCGTTGACCTCCATGTGACGAAACCTCCAGGAATATGTCCAATCAGGGTTGGCAGCCGTAGATGTCACCAAACAGTCTCTGCCAATGCTGTTCTGATCCAACTGTGACGAGTGGGGTGGGGAGCCTGGGTGACTCGCCCTCAATTTCCCCCCCTTTGCATTAGGCCTGGCTCTGGTCAGAGCCTCCCCACAGAACCATGCCCTTGGTCTGAAACTCAGTAACAAGTGGGGAGGAGGAGGAATTTGCCACCATCACCAGACCTTCAACACATTGGTCTGGGGTCTTTCCTTCATTAGTACGAAAGGGGAAAAGGAAACATCTAGAATCGTGAAGCCGGTACGATAAACGACTCCCTCTAAGCACGCAAGACAAGATGCAATTCAACACACATTACTTCTCAGCCCCAACGCAGTGGGTCAATGAGAGCTCAATTAGGGTCTTCATTCTCTTACCCTCGTTGTCTCATCGGGTACCTACAAATGCCCCGGAGCTCCTTGTACACCAATCTGCTCAATAACTGTAAAAAGAAAATGCAAAGAGGAAGAGACAGATTAATATAAAAACATTCTACCCAAACCTTAACCCTGGTGGAGCCCAAATCCTGAACCGTATTTATACCCAACAGATTTGGGCATCCAGAGCTCCTGCCACCTGCTGGTGAACCCACACATTTACAGTGGGGCAACCTCATTAATTGAAGGACCGCATAACCCAATGACAAAACAAATTTTAAAAACTTGCATTTCTATAGCGCCTTTCATGACCACCGGATATCCCAAAGCGCTTTGCAGCCAATGAAGTACTTTTTGGAGTGGAGTCACTGTTGTAATGTGGGAAACGCGGCAGCCAATTTGCGCACAGCAAGCTCCCACAAACAGTAATGTGATAATGATCAGATAATCTGCTTTAGTGATGTTGGTTGAGGGATAAATATTGGCCAGGACACCAGGGATAACTCCCCTGCTCCTCTTCAAAATAGTGCCTTGGGATCTTTCACGTCCACCTGAGAGAGCAGATGGGGCCTCTCACCCGAAAGACGGCACCTCTAACAGTGCAGCACTGGAGTGTCAGCCTAGCTTTATGTGCTCAAGTCCCTGGAGTGGGACTTGAACCCACAACCTTCTGACTCAGGCGAGTGTGCTACCAACTGAGCCACAGCTGACATTGAGGCTGCCACCATCTTAATTGGCTGCTGCCTCTTGTACAGGGTCTCAACTTCCTACCTCATCAATTTTACTTCAAATTGGTTCTCTTTTTGGTCACATTAAAAGGTGAGAACATTCAAAATTTGTGCATGTCGCAACAAATAAATCATTTTAAAGCAATGAGAACAGGACGATCTAGTAAGGCATGAATAGTTAAAACCATGACCTAGAAGAATGGGGCTCTCTGGCTTCCTTTACCCCCAAATAACGTCAATACCATCCACATTCCCCCCTCCCAAAAAAACAGGGTGTGTGGGATAGAACCAGAGAGAACGCAGAGGGTGGGGCAAGAATGTTTTCTTAAAGAAGAGACCCCGAGTTTTTTTTCTCCCTTGTTCAGTCTCCTCGGCCAGACATCGAGTGTACCTTTACCCCCCTTGTTTGAGGGTGGGCCCTTCAAACAGCACACCCCTCATCACTGCCTTTAGGTACAAGGCTGGCCTTTACGTGGCAATTCTCCAAAGTGAGACAATGCCGGGAGCTCAGAGATATGTGCACGAGGGAGTCGCATGCGAAACCCATACCCCACCAGTCTGCTGCACAGTGAACTGGCATTCAGACACCTCGTTTCAACACAATACCATCAAGAAAGAGAATGGCACTTCATGATCAACCTCAACCCAAACCACTCACTAAAGTGGAACTTCTACCATGCACTTTATATCTTGAACATTAAATGCAATGACTATACTTGGAATATAACACAGTGACATCTTATAACCAAGAACAACAACAACAGAAAGAGGGGAAATTGAGCCACACAGAGCAGAAAGGTTCGATTCCCAGCCGTGCCGAGTTAAATGACCTCAGCTGTCAGCTGTGGCTCAGGGGGTAGCACACTCGCCTCCGAGTCAGAAGGTTGTGGGTTCAAGTCCCACTCCAGGAACTTGAGCACATAAAGCTAGGCTGACACTCCAGTGCAGTGCTGAGGGAGTGCTGCACTGTCGGAGGTGCCGTCTTTCGGATGAGACGTTAAACTGAGGCCCCGTCTACTCATTGATCCCATGGCAATATTTCAAAGAAGAGCAGGGGAGTTTTCCCCGAAGTCCTGGCCAATATTTATCCCTCAACCAACATAATAAAAACAAATTATCTGGCCATTATCACAATGCTGTTTGTGGGAGCTTGCTGTGTGCAAATTGGCTGCCGCATTTCCCACATTACAAAATTGACTACACTTCAAAAAGTACTTCATTGGCTGTAAAGCGCTTTGAGACGTCTGGTGGTCGTGAAAGGCGCCATATAAATGCAAGTCTTTGTTTCTCGCTCGGTGTGGCAGGTTATGGTATAAATAGTCTCGGAGCCCCAGACTAGGGAGTGGAAAGGGGGAGTGGGGTGAAAGGCAGCCAGGGTATCCACTCCAGATCTTTATCCCTCCATACTGAGATGGAGAGCCTATATGGGCATCAGGCAAGGGCAGAATCTGACTCAGTTGTGATGCCCCATGGTTCAATAGCCCAGTGTCACTCACTGTCCAAGCTCACACTTGAAGAATGACCACTTAGACAAGATGCTGCCGTCGTCAGTGGAATTGGAAACTACTCCTTTGCCAAGGAAGTGTGCGAGGGAAAGAGGATGGGGAAAAAACACACAAAGCAAGGGCTTTTCTGATTGAGGAAGAGGCTATAGAAAAACACTGACATACCAGACAGGCCAAGATATCAGACGTAATCAACATGTAAAAGACATTGTTCCAGTCAGTGAGGAGTCCGGCCAGCAGTGGGCCCAATGCAGCACCTAGAACAGAACACACACAGCGGAAAAGATCAATACAACCGTCCTACAGTCTCGGCTGCACCTCAAGTCATTTGTTGGACGTGACGCCCTTTGAAACATCTAGGAGGAACAATAAGGTGCTATATAGTTCTTTTTTATATATTCGTTCACGGGATGTGGGCAAGGCCAGCATTTATTGCCCATCCCTAATCGCCCTTGAGAAGGTGGTGGAGAGCCGCCGCCTTGAACCGCGCAGTCCGTGTGGTGAAGGTGCTCCCACAGTGCTGTTAGGGAGGGAGTTCCAGGATTTTGACCCAGTGACGATATATTTCCAAGTCAGGATGGTGGGGTACCAGGTACCAATGCAGGTTAGCGAGGACAGGGGTGATGGTGGAGTTTGTGCAGCGTAGGATATGGGCACTATAACTTTGGACGAGCTGATATGGAGGGTAAAGGACAGGAGGCTGCCCAGGAAAGCATTGGAGTACTTGAGGCTGGGGTACTCTGATTGACCTTAAGTTGTGTTTACTTACAACAATTAGTCTTTGTGGCTATTAAAGGCATTGGCCAACATAAATATAACTCTACCTTAACGGCAGAATAATACAAAAGTCCAATTATAAAACAACGCAGCCTCCAAACCATGAGCAACGTCATAGGAGATCTGCTAGTTTGTATTAGATTGAAAAGAAAATGCATGAAATACTGGAACAGCAAAGCTCCTTAAAAACAAAGGCTTAAAACCTGCCATTTAATGATGATTAACTGATTTGATTAACGAAAAAGATGACGGTCGACACTCATTCTCGTTAGTGTAACTGGGCAATCAACCAGGCCACAGTTGTAGTCCATTAACATCATTGTCTAGCTAGCCATGTCGACACATGTCAAGTGTGACGGACTCACCGATCGAGCCTGTTCCATCGATGATTGCTGTGACAGTTGACAGAGCTTTAGCGTCCCCTTTAAGACACTCATGAGTTCCCTGGGGATAAAGTCACAAAATTAGGCATCTTAGCACAGTCCCTTTGTCGGTTTCCGCACAACTACTGCCCGGCAATTTCCCTTTAAAAAAAGTTTTTTTCTTGGAAAGCTGAAATCCTTAACTAACCAAGAGAATTCAGTCCTAAAGAGGAGCCAATTATTTCAAGAGTTAATCAGAAGTAAACAGTCATTACCGCCCCCCCCCCCCCCCCCCCCACCGAGCGCACAGCGGCTCCTCACCAGATCGGCTGCTACTGCTGTTGTGATCAGTGCATATGGTCCATTCACTAGAGCACCACAGAGAATCAGCATTCCTGTCGGAGAAAGATCAAATCATGTTTTAAAAAAAAACCAGAAGAGGAATACTTGCATTTCTATAGTGTCTTTCACGACCTCAGGACGACCAAAAACATTTTACAGCCAATGAAGTACTTTTGAAGTGTAGTTACTGGTGTAATGTAGGAAACACGGCAGCCAACTTGCGCACAGCAAGGACCCACGAACAGCAATGTGATAAATGTCTAGATAAATCGGCTTTTAAGTGATGTTGATTGAGGGATAAATATTGGCCAGGACACCGGGGAGAACGCCTCTGCTCTTCTTCGAAATAGTGCTGTGGGATCTTCTACGTTAAACCAGAGGGAGCAGACGGGGCCTCGTTTTAACGTTTCAACCGAAGGGCCGCATTCCCTCAGCACTCCACTGGAGTGTCAGCATAGATGATGAACTCAAATCTCTGGAGTGGGACTTGAACCTTCTGACTCGGAGGGGAGTGCGCTACCCACTGAGCCACAGCTGACGCCCATCACTAGCAAAGAAGCTATTTCTGGCTTTTTTTTGCCAAAACATCTCAACAGGTTTTCACAGCACGATGTTAGAAAGAGACAGATTTCCTCGGACATCACCAGAAAAGGGAATAAGCTTAGTTCCAGCGGGAGACAGTATTTGATTTCAGGAAGATATACATATTAAATTACTCCCCCTGCTCAGTAAACTGAACACCTAGGTACAGAACCTTGGAGACCGAGAGAGACAGAGAGACCAGAGGCAGGCCATTCAGCCCATCATGCCAGCTCTTTGGTCGAGCTCTCCAATTAGTCCCACTCCTTTGTTCTTTCCTCAAAAGGCCTGCAATTTCCCCCCCCCCCCCCCCCTTCCCCCCCCCCATCAAGTATTTATCCAATTCCCTTTTGAAAGTTACTATTGAATTTGCTTCCACCTCCCTTTCAGGATTATATACAAGTCATTCAAGGGTCTGTTTTAAATTAATATTTTCATGTACAGTAATCTGTAGCGTTATTTTTTTCACCCTATTTTTTTTTTTTTAAATCGAGCTCTGGAGGGCACTGGGTTAATGAAGTGCAGCTCCTCGTTCTCTTACTACCCCGGCGACACACATTCAAACACTCATTTTAAACTACTTTCCCCAACTACTCCTTTGCCCGATAACAAGGTTATTCCAACTTTAAATCAGAGGAGAGTATTGGGGGCCAATAAAAGAGTTCAGTACCGGTCGGGAGAATGGCTGCTGACAGGGCAGAAGGAATTCAATGCAATAAAGAGAGAGAAGGAATGGTGGCTGATTGGAGGCTGTAGGGCCGGGAGGGAGGCTGATCCTAATCATCAGGATAGATTGTAGCAACACACATTCTTTAGCTGTGAAAGGGGGCAAAGGTACCTCAAAAGTATATTTAAAAAAATACTGAGCTGAATATAAAAGCCAAGTGCAAAACACTTGAAGAATTCAAGTTCAACTGAGACAGTAAGACAAGGAGGCACAGGCTCAAACTGCAGAATCACAAATTAGGAAAGATGTTAGGAGTCAGAGTGTGATTAACACATTGAAAGGACTTCTGGGCCACAGTGTAGACAAACACACTAGAATTTTTCTAATCTTTGAGCCCCGATTGTAACTCGGGGTTAACATGAGGCCAGGGGGTCGGAAGTCAAGCTCGTCCCGGCTCTCAGACGCGAGGCCGGGGGGGGGGAGGGGGGCTTTTAACTCCTGGGCCTCATTTAAATACACCAGGTCCGTCTCCCGCCCGAACCCGGCGTCACCGACAAGAGTCCATCGGACGGGAGTCAGGCAAGTGCGGCAGGACAGCGCAGCCTGGGATCCATGGAACGGTCCCCAGCAGCCGGGCAAGTGGATCGGGGTTGGGGGGAGGGGGAGGAGATGATGATCTCAGTCGAGGAGGGCGGCCTTAGGTTTTCCTGTGGGGCACAAAGCAGCACTTTTCTGGTCCTGCTGCTCCTTGGCTCATAGTTGGAGAACGGCTGGCCAATGAAGATACTGGAGGATGGCCTACTCCCGTGGCCCCGTGCCCCAGCACGAGTCAGTGCCTTCAGGAAAGGAGGAGAGTTAACTGGAAAGGAATATTAGGATAAAACATTCTACTTCTCTGAAACTACCAGCTCAAATTATATGGGGGTGGGGGAAAAAAACCTAACTTTAATAAGAAGCAAAATGACTTCACGTGACCCAAAGTGTGTCCATTGCATCCCAAGGTGACTTACCTATAATTGTTGCAAGTCCATTTTCCCCAATGTAGTTATAAAGGAACAGCTGGAAGGAGAGAGCGAAGACATTAACATCACTGTTGTAAAAAGGTTCACACGACCCTAAAGGTCCTTTCCCGATCACAAGACGACAGGACTGGCGCTGGTGGGACTGCTATTGAAAATCACGGGCTACGAATTCCATGTCGGTGCTCCTGGTACAGGTCATGGGCGCACATCACGAAACTGCACAGCCGAGACCATCACTCCCCATCCATTAGAATTGATGCATGGAAAATCACGGGCTGCCGGTTTGGTAATTCACGTTTCCAGTGAGCAGAATTTTGACCCCCCAACCTCACTGAGAAGATCACAAAAAATGAATCAACCCCTGCCCTTCCTATACCTCCAGCAAACCTCTCGAGTCAGATCCTTGCTGAGCTTTGAACCCACCCCCCATTTTTGATATCGCTGGAGTAGACCGATAACACAGTTGGGAAGTTCCACACAAAGTGCCTTCCTAGGCTACCTCTTGGGCAGCTTAAAGAATCAATGTATCTAAGCTCCCATTTTATAAGGCTTTTTTCTTCCTCCTCCTTACTTGGTGTCCCCATGACACCAATCATTCTTGGCAAGAGAGTAGGCAAGCAACCTTCTCCCAGGCATCTGCCAATGCTTCACCAAGCAAGGATGAAAGAAGGTGCTCTACAGTTTCTGAGAGGGATGGGGAGTGGGGGGGGGGGGGGGGGCAGTAACTCTCAGATTTATCCTCTTCCCCTGTTGGAAAGTGTCTGGAGTTCCTACTTTTTGCCCAGTCCAAGACCAAGCTGGAGACAGTAGGGCCAGGGCAGAGAATGGTACCATGGCTCAAGACCCGACATTTCATTTACTGCTGAAAATTTTTAGTAACTCATGCCTCAACATCATGACACAAGATTTTTTTGGTGGCTGGTTTACATTTTAGAAACCTTCAGCTAGTCCATTAAAAAAAAAAAATCAAGGTTATCATGTCCATACTCAGGGGTCAAGTCCAGAACGTCTGAGATTTTGCTCTGTCCTTCTCCAGATTAGCATAGTTGAGGTTGGCAGGTCAGAAAGTAGCCTTGCATTTACCTACCTGTGGCACCTCAAGACTTTTCCTCTTCTATCAAACTACTCCAAAATCAACATGGCTTATTAAAAGGGAAGATCCAGGTGCATTCAATGTTATTAATGTACACTCTGGGACACCCTTTCAATAACAAATGAATCGAGTGCGTGACAGGTTGCCTGTTCCAATTTCTTTCCAGGCAGTGATGTAGACCTATTGCCAGTGATCCGGAATCTGTTCACAGGGAGCTGTGCAGGTGTATGCGAGGGCATACAGTTTCTCAGTGCACTTGCTAGATGGTTGTGGGTTCCAGCGTGAAGAAGCGCCAAGGGGGGGGCGGCGAGGAGATGAAGCTGAAGCCCGTACTCAATAGCTGCACCTCAGGAGGGGTTAGGTAGTGCTGCAGATTCAGGAGCTACAATGTGGATGTTATATAATCACTGGCACACACTTGGATACAGAAGGACAGAGGCCCTTCAGACCAATAAGTTCTTGTGGTCTACATCATTGCTGTATTGTTGAAGTTATGATAGAATAATTACTTTGATACCCTCACTCGCTGCCATTCTTACCATAGGAGCTGCCAAGATCAGCATAACCCAGCATGTGGTGGCCCTCCTGCCAGTGTAATCAGAGACGATTCCAGCCAGAATCCCACCTTCACAGACAAAAAGAAATAGTGAACAATCTGCATAGTGCAACGTTGGCCAAGTTACTGTGTACAGCAACCCATCATACCTTACCATGTGTTGGCTGATAAGCAGCATCTAATTGCCTGGGAGTAGCAGGGAAAATGTCAAAACCATCATGAGGAACAAAAGTATTTTTACAAGTAATCAGTAAAAAGATTTTTTTTTTTTTTTTTAAAAAGACGAGGTGGGATCCCGAGGGGATAGGATTGGCAATTTGTCGATCTTCAAAAAAAAATGGTGAAGGTATTTAATAAGTAAAAAGAAGAGAAGGTGATTCCTGAAGTGGTTGAGATTGAGAAGAGCGATATTATGATGGATAAAAAAACTTTTTTTTTTTTTCAATAGGTTTGTTAGGCTAAAGGAAGGCAAAGCACCAGGGTCTTGCAGGATATATCTTGGGATCCTGAGGGAGATCAGAGGAAATTATATTTTTAGGGCTCGATCTAGTGCTCAGTCCTGTGTGCCAGAGGACTGGAGAGTGGCCAATGTAATACTCGTGTTTAAAAAGGGAGACAGAGCTAATCCAGGTAATGGAAGGCCAGTTAGTTTAATGTCAGTTCTAGGGAAAAGTTTAGTCCCCAAGGATCAAATCAATTGTTTAGCAGACCAAAGGAAAGCTGCAAAGGGATATTGATAAGATGGCAGATGGAATTCAATCTCAGTAAGTGTGAAGTGATACATTTTGATATTAAAAACAGCAATAATTATACTCTGAATTGAAGTAGGCTCGGTGAGTGGAAGAGTAGAGGGATTTGGAGGGTCAGGTTCACATTAAAGGCAGCACCTCAGGTTGATAAGACAGTTAAAAAAAAATATAAAAGAATTCCAGGTTTCCTTACAAGACGTATAAAATATAAAAGCCAAGAGGTAATGATGAGCTTGTATAAAACCTTAAAGCAGACCTCTGTTGGAGTACGGTGTACACTATTGGGCTCCACACTATGGGGAGTATATAGAGGCTTTAAAGAGGGTACAACATAGATTCACTAGGAGGCTGCCTGGTATGAGGCAATACATAAATAAGACTTGGAAAAACTAGGGTTTTTTTTGTTGCTCGAATAATGCAGATTACTGGGTGATATAGTAGAAGTGTTTAAAACCATGAAGGGATGGGACAGTGTAGGTAGAAGCAAACGGTTTCCATTAGTTGATGGGTCTAAAATGAAGAGTCATAGATACAAGATTATACGCAAGAGATTTAGAACAGAGAGCAGGAGAAACCTCTTTACACAAGAGGGATGCGAGGCTGTGGAATTCACTTCTCGGATCAATGGCTGAGGCAGAAACAACGTCAACATTGAAGATTAGATTGGATAGATGGATGAAGGAAGTGGGGAGGAAGGGAAAGAGGAGCAGGACAGGTAAAATGATTAGAACTGTGTGTTCATATGGAGGGTAAACAGAGAGACTGATTGAGCCGAATTACCTGTTTCCGTGTTGTACCTTCAGTGTACATTAGTTATACCGTCACTCAATGGATAATGCAACTAGGAGTTTAAAAGCACAATTCCCTTCATGGTGAGATATTGGTTATATTAGTATCGTTTAAGAAGGTTACAAAAAGTGCCCCATTTAGCAGAGAGGCTGAATTTGGTTCTGTGGGGCTTTGCTTCCCAAACAGGCATTTCCTCATCTTAAAAAAGGGACATCACTGTCCTGTGAAATTGTTAGTGAAGCTTCGTCCTCATTAGCTTTGTAGTGAGGAGCTGAATAAAACCACCATAGCATTCTTGGCTAATCATTTGGTCATAGAGGACACCTACAAACAGCATTACTGAGGTGTCCTGGAAAGGCACACTGACATACTTTCACCAATGTTCAGCCAGAGCCAAGCTCAGTTATCACCGAGCGAATGGTCAGGGACGGTAGGTAGCACAGCATATTGCTTAACGGGCACCGACAAACACTGAATAAAGTTGATGCCCACAGCCCTTTGGTGGAAAGCCAAGCACAATTAGTGATCTACGATCCCTGAACTCCACTAGATAGGAGCTCAATATAAGGCCTGGGATGGGAAAAGGCTGTTCAACTCAACAAACCTGCTCCTTCCAAATTACCAAGGTACAGTTTGCTCTGTAATGGATCCTCCCAACATTTAGATTCCAGAGAGGGTCAAGGTTCACAGGTAACATTAACAAGAGGTGAAGACTCTTATGATTTGGCTATGATAAATTGACCCTTAATGTTAGGGGGGATTAAATATGTGGGGTTATGGGGATAGGATAGGATGGGATATGTTAGGGGGAATTAAATACGTGGGGTTACGGGGGTAGGGTGGGATATGTGTACTGTGGGGATATAAAGCAGGGACAGGGTACTGGATTTGGATGATCAGCCATGATCGTATTGAATGGCGGAGCAGGCTCGACGGGCCGAATGGCCTACTCCTGCTCCTAGATTCTATGTTTCTATATGTTTCTATGATCCAACTCTTGGACATCAAATCAGCAATTACAACCTACAATACTCTCTGGCTAGTTGCATGCCAACGTGAGCTTTCCGTACAGTTATCGACTACCCGTATCTGTCTTTCTCCGACTCTCGTCAGGTACAGTTCCACTGGTGCCATCAGCCCTGCAACACCTAACTCAAGGTAACCATTCTATGGGTGTCAGTGAGGTTAGCAGGCCATTCGACTATGGGGCGGGTGGCACTTCAACGGAGCCTGATTGGTGATGGCAGACGAGAACCAAATTCCATGCCCTTACTAGCACAGGGGCACTGAAGCCAAATGTAGCACCCCTATCACTGCCCAGCTGAGGTCAGCTAATTGCAAGAACCATCAATAATGGCAAACGAGGGCAAGGTGCCAGAAGACTGTCAACTGGCCCTGGTTAGACCACACCTGGGGTATTGAGCGCAATTCTGGGGACCACACCTTAGGAAGGATATATTGGCCTTGGAGGGAGTGCAGCATAGATTTACCAGAATGATACGTGGACTCCAAGGGTTAAATTACGAGGAGAGATTACACAAACTAGGGTTGTATTCCCTGGAATTTAGAAGGTTAAGGGGTGATTTGATTGAAGTTTTCAGGATATTAAGGGGAACAGATAGGGTAGATAGAGAGAAACTATTTCCGCTGGTTGGGGATTCTAGGACTAGGGGGCATAGTCTAAAAATTAGAGCCAGACCTTTCAGGAGTGAAATTAGGAAACACTTCTACACACAAAGGGTGGTAGAAGTTTGGAACTCTCTTCCGCAAATGACAATTCATGCTAGATCAATTGTAAATGTTAAATCTGCGATTGATAGATTTTTGTTAACCAAAAATCTAAAAGGGATATGGGCCAAAGGCGGGTATATGGAATTAGATCGCAGATCAGCCATGATCTCACTGAATGGTGGAACAGGTTTGAGGGGATAAATGGCCTCCTCCTGTTCCTCTGTAGATGTGGAAACTAAACCTCAGCACAAGTCACAACCGATAAGGAAAGGAATTAATGAAAAACTAAGAGTAAATTGAAAAAATATAATAAACTTACATAAATCTGTGAACCATGAAAATATACAGAAAAATTTGCAACTAAACACTTCAGTATAGGCATTTTTAGTCCATATCATTATCAACTCATTGCATCAAGTGCCAGCATGTTCTTAAAATCTACACAGGTCTACTCAACATAAACATACCGAGAATGCCACCGACGTCAAAGAGTGTCGAGATATCACCAGCAGCTTTGGGATTCAAATGAGCTGAAACGGAAAGAAAGAAAACAATTCGATAAACCAGTTTGTATAAAGCCCCAATGCGCCCAACATAAGCTCATGTTAACCATCTGGTGGCAGTGTTAGCCGTGGCTCAGTAGCACCCTCACCCCACTCCAGAGACTTGAGCACATAATCTAGGCTGTCATTACACTGCAGTACTGAGGGGCGTGCTGTACTGTCAGAGATGCCATCTTTCTGGCAAGATGTTAAACCCCAGGCCTGGCCTGTTCCCTTGGTCCATTGGACCATTCAAGGGAGAGCAGGGGAGTTCTCCCGGTGTCATGGCCAACATTTATCCCTCATCACTAAAATAGATGATCCATTCATTATCTCATTGCTGTGTGTGGGAGCTTGCTGTGCGCAATTGGCTGCCACATTTCCTACATTACAACAGTGACTACGCTTCAAAAAGGTACTTCATTGGCTGTAAAGCGCTATGGGATGTCCAGAGGCTGTGAAAGGTGCTATATAAATGCAACTCACTTTCTTATTGCTGGGCTTAATGCCGTATGTTGTTAGGTACCTACACAATATGTTGAAGCACAAGGTAGAGGTGGGAACTGGGCTGGTCCCAACCCTGTGATCCTCAAGAGTTTCCCAACTCAGCCAAATTACTGGGGGCGGTTTTCATTAGATCAGGGACGATTATGGGGCAATTTGATCGGAGGTGTTTCAAATTGTGAAGCGACAGGAGAGAGTAGATAGAAACAGACAGCGGTTGAAGGGTTTAGAAGAAGGAGACATAGATACAAGACTAAACAGAAGGAAGTAGAGTTTCCACTTTGGGCGCAATCGGCAATTCCGGCCACAAATTTCGCCCGTTTTGAAAAGTGTCCCTCCCCTCCGCAGAGTTTCCGCTCAAACTAAATTGCATACCGCCAAACACAAAATCTGCCATGAACCAGCACAATTGGGCAGCGTTTTAAAACACAATTTAAAAAAAAAAAGTTAATACAGCTGAAAATGAGCATCAAAAAATAAGCATTTTAAAACAGTGTCAAACCACCACCTGAGTAACCCGATTTTAAATGACTGAAAATGACTTAAAAAAAGATCATTTTCTCGTTAGATTGGGGTACAGTAGTCAGTTCCTTAGTAAATTAATTTTAAAAAATCATTCAAAACCTTTCAAAAAAGGTTCCTATTAGTGTCCTTGCACCCAAAAGATCCAGCTTAATTTATGGAGTCTCCTCGAAGGCCTGCAAATGAGCACAATTAGCAGAAACTCTCAGGTGATCAATTCGATCTGGGCACGTGGCCAGTTGTGGACGGGGCCTTCTAGCATGATTTTTTTTTAAAAAAACTAGCGTGAAACATCGCGGAAATTTGATTTGCGCTGAATATTCCACGGTTGATGTGTGGGGTTTGGCCGACATCAGGAGGACTGCGCCGAAAAAACCAACGCAATCGAGCGGAAATTCCAGGGAACGCAGGAGAAATGTATATTATTTACACGGAGGGTTGTGAGGTTGTAGAATGCAATACTGGAGTTTGTAAATGAAGCAGAGACCATGTCACCATTTATGAACTAGTTAGATACGTTGTTGAAGCAAAGGAGCTACAGGGAAATGGGAGCACGGTAAGCGCATGGTTAGGGTAAACACCAACATTCAGCAGCACGGCCTTGTCCGTGCTGTCATTTCTAGCTAATATGCCAGGCACCATCGGCAAAAAGATGACAGTACAGCAAGAAATTTCACGGATATGCAATAATTTGGCACTTGCCCATTGTAGTGACATTTGTTGAAAAGTCCTAAAGCTAGTTCGTAGTTCCTATTCCCACTGAACCAGCTGCCCACATTGTTTGACCCGATTCATGATTCTGATCATGTCCTGCTCGGATAAGCCAATCCTAGGAGGCACATGACTGGCCAATAAATGTCAGCGCACCAAATGTTAACATTCTACTTCAACTGCAATGACAACCCAACTGTCGAATTGAAACGATAGCAAAATACTGCGGATGCTGGAAATCCGAAACAACAACAGAAAACGCTGGAAAAACTCAGCAGGCCAGGCAGCATCCATGGAGAGAGAAACAGAGTTAACGTTTCAAGTCGAAGACGAAAGGTCTTTGACCTGAAACGTTAACTCTGTTTCTCTCTCCACGGATGCTGCCTGGCCTGCTGAGTTTTTCCAGCGTTTTCTGTTATGTCGAACTGAACTGTCGGATAGGTAACCTATTTCAATAATCCATTCACGTGAGTTTGAGTTAGAGAGCTTGACTAAAATCAAATTCTGCTCACAGTAAGGGATCATCAGAGCTTTTTAGTAAGGATCAGGATTACACCTGGAGTTGGCTGGTCAGCACTTGAATTCAGTAATACTCCATTACAGCCATCTTTGTGGATGGGGAACGCCTTCCACTAGGTCAGTGGAAAATTTTCCGCTCCCCCCATAATTCAAACTTTTCTGCTGTGCCAAATCACTTGCCCTACCCAATCACTTGCCCTACCCAGTGATCTATGGCGATATTGCTAGACTATATAGTGTCAGCCCCTGGCTCAGTGGGTAGCACTCTTGCCTCGGAGTCAGAAGGTTGTGGGTTCAAGTCTCACTTCAGAGACTTGAGCACAAAGTTCTAGGCTGACACGCCCAGTGCAGTACTGAGGGAGTGCTGCACTGTCTGAGGCGACGTCTTTCAGATGAGACATTAAAACCGAGGCCCTGGCTGCTCTCTCAGGTAGACATAAAAGATCCCACAGCACTATTTCAAAGAAGAGCAGGGGAGTTATCCCCAGTGTCCTGGGGCCCAATATTTATCCCTCAATCAACATAACAAAAATTGAGCATCTGGTCATTATCACATTGCTGTTTGTGGGGCCTTGCTGTGCACAATTGGCTACCACATTCCTACATTACAACAGTGACCACATTTCAAAAGTAAAGCACTTTGGGACGTCCGGAGGTCGTGAAAAGCACGATAAAAATGCAAGTCTTTCTTGACCATCATTGTCATGCATCTATGCTGTGGGTAAGCACTTTGGAATAGAATTCAATGGTAAAAACTTTGTGCAAAGAGTGTTTTTTGTTACTCACCAACCGATGAAATGTAGAGAGGCAACCAGAACAGGAATGTATAGCTGACAAGCTTGGCAAAGAGCAAACATAGCGAAAACTCGACCACACCCTGCACACAGAGGAAAAGCAGGCTCCGGTTACTGTGCAAGATACAGAGACTCCATTTGAAGGAGCCTTGGGCCTCCCTTTGCCCGCTCTCCCGCCACCCATTTAAATATGACGCCAATGTATCCTCATCACTTTAAGGCTTTAGATGGAAAAGTACATCTAGCCAGTTGCAGTTTCTAATCCCTTCATGAATACCATCCCGATCAGAGAGCAGTGTTATAAATAGACACTGGCCTATAACCAGCCTAGACAAATACAAAAGCCTGAAGTTACATTATGGATACAGCCTACATCTTAACAGAATTGTTTAATTCAAATTACTTGATAATTCAGATGTTTTTAGCACTACATTTCCACTTGTGTTGGTCATATTGCTTACGTCACATTATTGGATAATTCAAATTTATTTTACCACAAAAAAAAGGAATAGATTGTACACCAACTTTTCAACTTAATATTGGCTTTCAATCAGAGGCCATGAGCACCAACACTTATACACAGAAGTGGCTACATGTGTGGACTGACCAGGGTCCTTGGTACTCACGGGGATTTTGAGTGCGCCCAAGAAGCTAATTGCAGTGGGCTGCTCGGTGTGGGCAGTGGGAGTGATGCTGCCCCCATTCTCTGCAGCGTCGTTGGTGTGGGTGAAAATCTCCTCCGTGCTCATGTGTCGTAACACTGGCTCTTGATCCAGCTGGTCCTGTAATACCGGCAAAGGTACCCCATCAGTATTTGAAACACCCAGCCAAAGGGGCAAAAAAATAAAATCTCTCTCTCCGGCCCTTTCAGTCCTGAGCCCCAGACGGTGCCGAGGCTCCATAGTAAACGGCTGCCAGGATAGGTGGAGGTGGGAAATTCAGCCCCTCTATGGAAAAGTGCAACAACACTAGATTCCTAAATCAGATATTCGAGCTTCAGTCATTGCTGTTTGTCTCCAATCTTCTCCCTTCCTCTTTCCTGAACATCATTGAGGCATCCCACCTCGAGAGTGTAGATGAAGAGAATTAATGAAACACCATCATGAACACCTTACTCAGACCCTTTCTAATCCTAAGCTAGAAAACCCCTCAAAAACAGGGAAGGGATGGGTTGACATTTAGTCTGTGCCATGAACATATTTGGTGGCAGCACAACCCTGATAAATGCAAGCCACCCAAATAGATTTAGACCAGTTTGAATTCTGCAGAAATCTGAAGATAGGAAAGAAACAGAATGAGCTCCCAATCTGAAAGCGGGTGTCCCCCATTTTTGCCGAGACTCATGTCCTCTCTAGCACAGGGAGACAGAAAGAATCAGCGTGCAACAGAACTGCACGACTGAGCTGGAGGCAGCAGTGGAAGAATCGGTGGGGGGGGGGGGGGGGGCCTGATTGAGGTGTACAAAATTGTGAGGGGCATAGATAGGGTAGATAGAAAGGAACTTTTCCCCTTAGTAGAGGGGTCAATAACCAGGGGGCATAGTTTCCAAGGTAAGGGGCAGGAGGTTTAGAGGGGATTTGAGGAAAGACTTTTTCACCCAGGAGGGTGGTTGGAAGCTGGAACTCACTGCCTGAAAGGGTGGTAGAGGCAGGAACCCTCACAACATTCAAGAAGCATTTAGATGAGCACTTGAAACGCCATAGCATACAAGGCTACGGACCAAGTGCTGGAAATTGGGATTAGAATAGACAGGGCTTGGCCGAAGGGCCTCTTTCTGTGCTGTATAACTCGATGACTCTGCCTAATTGGTTGGGAACACTGGTCCAAAGTCTATTTCAATAACACATTACTGTGTCTCAACGATTCACAGTCAAAGCGGTCGATCTGCTTACATGGTGTTTTGGGGGGCTGCAACCCACATCTTCAGGGTCTGTGGAGAAAAGAACGAGAAAAAAAAAAGTTTTGTATTTGTTAATTCGGAAACACTTTAAGCGCCAGTTATCAGACCTGAACCCTTCAATGTCAAAACTTCTGGAACTTAACAACTGTCCGATCCACAGGAGTTTTCTTTCCAGCCATGGCGCCCAAACAGGTCAGCTGATCCAAGCAGCTGACAAGAGTGTCATTCACAGCTCCCGCACACATCAGGGTCACCAATCGCAAATAGGAGATGTGGTCCCACCACACCTTTATTCTCCCCCCTCGAGATTGCTAGGAAGTGGGGGGGGGGGGGGGGGGGGGAGAGGGGGGGGGGGGGGAGGGGGAGGGGGGGGGGGGGGGGAGGGGGGGGGGGATGGAGATGGGCAATCCTATTATTTCCCCCCCCCACCCCCAGGGCAAAATGACCTACACCTCAAGCATCTATCAAGACCATTCCAAACCATTCAGTAAGAGGAGCACGAGGACACCATGATGATTACTTGTCCTCATCACTCCACTTGGTATCGCTCCACACCTCTCCCGCCCACCGCCCTGCCCCCCCCCACCAAAAGCTGCCGTGGGCAACTCCGCAAGCTGCTGTGAGGGTAGGGAAGGCAGGCTCTAGGCATAAACCCAGAGTCACCTTGTAGCCAGTCACTGGCACTTTCAAAAGGGCTGTTCCACCCAACGTCATTAATAATTCGACAAAATGTGCCCAAATTCTCCGTTTGATTCGATCATTTGCTGCTAATCCTGTAAACCACACAAAGTAGGCAGGCAGTTCCTGGTAAAATACTGGCATGTAAAAATCAAGACAACACTTACATTCCACCAGAAAGAAGAAGCAGACTATTCCCATTACAGCGATGATGGCGCCAGGCACTATGAACGATAAACCCCAGGCAGAGGACACAAAGCTCCCAGCGATCAAGGAGCCCAGGATATTACCGACTGAGGTGTGAGAGTTCCAGATTCCCATGATGAGACCTCTCCTGTCAAATTAAATGAGGTGGAGGAAGAGGAAAAAAAGTGGCATTAAACTCTTTTCAAAGGCCACGAGAATGGATTAATTAAAAGGGAAATGACAGCGAGTTGGAGTCGTCTCAAGACCCTGATTGCAGCACAGCCTACTCGACTCTAGACATGAAATAAAGCTCGTTTCTCACACGCCAGGGTATTGGAAGCACGCGCTTGTGACTACAATTTTCTGAATAAGGCTCTCCCCGGTTCATTGAAGGCAAACTACTAAACAGAGGACACAACTTCCCCAGAGTCCAGAACGCTCTCCCCCAAAGAGCTGTTGAGGCCAGGGGTCAATTGAATATCTCAAAATTGAGATTGCTAGATTTTTGCTAGACAAGGGTTATTAAGACACAGATCAGCCATGATCTAATTGAATGGCAGAACAGGCTCGAGGGGCTGAATAGCCTCCTCCTGTTCCATGAGCCACAGTCACCAACATCCCAGGGATTAAACTCAAGGGAGATTGGCAGAGGTCTTGGAGCACATCGTCTGGCTGCACCATCAGGGAGTGGAAGTGGGAGGAAGCACTGTCCACTATTTATAGTAAGTGGAAGAAAACCTCAAAATAAAATGCATAGAATAAGCACATAAAATAACAAACGAGCAGTGAGAATTTGGCTCTCTTCTTGCCCAGTGAATGACTCGTTGCTCAGTCCTACAGACTAGGTCAGTGCCAGATTCAGTTCTTGCTCTCTGCCGAGTTGGCTGATCTTTACCTGGCGAGGGTAGTACAATTGGCCTCCAAGCTCTCGAGTGCCTGAGGCAGGAAAAATCAGCCAGGGCTCCAGTTATCCAGATCCCTGCCTCGGACAGTCACTGTCTCGGGTCACCCAAGTAGGACGGCCTCGGAGAGGGTCCGAGCCCATTCCCATCTCTTCCCAAGATCGTTGGTCACCTATCAGCAGCAGGAAAACTTGCCGGATTTCTTCCCTTCCTAGTCAAGTGACGCTGAAGCCAGTTGCAACACTCAGCACACCTGCTGAAATCAGCTAACACCGGAGATCAAACCTGGGGCTATCCGACTCTACACAATACAGTGCATGAACCCAGAGAGCCACTTGGCTTTTGTGGGGGGGCGGAGGGAAGAAAGAAATGGATTCTATTACATGTTACATGAAATTCGGTTTCTTTCAATAATTCTTCTTGCTGAGTTACAATTTAAAATGTTAAATAAGATGAATGTACAATAGTATCTCACAGCGAAAAGAGGAAAATTAATGTCTGGGCTCTCCTCCACTCATAGAATGATACAGCACAGAAGGAGGCCATTCGGTCCATTGTGCCTGTGCCGGCTCTTTGGTAGAGCTCTCCAATTAGTCTCACTCCCCTGCTCTTTCCCCACAGCCCTGTAAATTTTTCCTCCAAGTATGTATCTAATTCCCTTCGAAAGTTACTATTTAATCTGCTGCCACCACCTTTTCAGATCATAATAACTCGCTGTGTAAACAAAATTCTCATCTTCACTCTGGCTCTTTTGCCAATTATATTAAATCTCTATACAGGAAACTCTATTAACCGGCACCCAAATATCCAGAAATCTCTCTTAACCGGCAAAATTCTTGAGTAGGTAACCGGGGTTTTCCTTCATCTCTCTACACTGGATCGTAGCATTATATGGGCCAAGTCTTTGCTGAATGCTCGCTGTAAGATCTGTCACAAGAAGGGAGATGCAGAAAACATGCTGTTGTGTGATGGCTGTGATCGAGGGCACCACACATACTGTTTGAGACCAAAGGTTAAGGTTTGTACATAGTACTTTTTAAATCAAAAAACGCTGGCTACTCAAAAGAAAATTCTTTAATGTGACCGGGGTTCCTGCACCTGTGGCCGTGCACCAGGGACTCCTGGATCTGTGGCCATGTACAGGGCTCTCGTACCTTGGCACAGGAAACACTTTATTAACCGGCACCGACGGGGTGCCAGTTAATCAAGAAGTCCGGATAATGGAGAGTTATATCTCCCAACGTACGAGAGCCCCATACACATTGACATGCGCCTGCATTCGGAGCTCAGTCTCCCCGGGGACCGCCAGCTGACCATCTGTCGTGTCCGCTGCCTACCCGGGCTGCACATTCCCCTCCCAATCTACACGCTCCGATACAAGGCAAACGCCTCGGGGTTTTTTTTAAAGTTAATTTTAAACGAGAGATGAAGGAAAACCCCAGTTACCTACTCAAGAATTTTGCCGGTTAAGAGAGATTTCCGGATATTTGGGTGCCGGTTAATAAAGAGTTTCCTGTAGATATAACTCTCCGTTATCCGGAATTTTTGATAAACCAGCACCACGCCGGTGCCGGGTAATAAAGAGTTTCCTGTACTTTGGTTACTGGCCCTCCTGTCACTGAAAAGTTTCTCCTTATTTACTATCAAAATCCTTCACAATTTTGAACACCTCTATTAAATCGCCCCTTAACCTTCTCTCCTCAGAACAATCCCAGCTTCTCCAGTATCGCTGCATAACTGAAGTCCCGCAGCCCCAACTCCTTCCCTCTCCCAAAGATGCAGATCTCATTTTGAGGCAAGGGTCACATTTCAGAGAAGTGCTAATCGCCACACTCCCCAAACTATACGTCACGTGGCTCACAGCTGGGTTTTGCCAGACATACAAATATCACATAGAATGTACAGCACATGGCCATGCCGTTCAGCCCAACTGGTCCATGCCGGTGTTTGAGCTCCACTCGAGCCTCCTCCCACCCCTCTTCCTCTAAGCCGATCAGCAAACCTTCTATTCCTTTCTCCCTCATGTACTTATCTAGCTTCCCTTAAAATGCATCTAGGCTATTCGCCTCAACCATGTGCCATATTGTAGCATGTTCCACTTTCTCGCCACTCTCTGGGTAAAGAGGTTTCTCCCAAATTACCTATTGGATTTATTAGTGACCATCATATTTATGGCCCCTAGTTTTGGACTCTCCCACAAATTATAAGATCATAAGAAATAGGAGCAGGAGTAGGCTATTTGCTGCTGAAACCCTCATCCATGCCTTTGTCACCTCTAGACTTGACTATTCCAACGCACTTCTGGCTGGCCTCCCACGTTCTACCCTCCGTAAACTTGAGGTCATCCAAAACTCTGCTGCCCGTGTCCTAACTCACACCAAGTCCCATTCATCCATCACCCCTGTGCTCGCTGACCTACATTGGCTCCCGGTTAACCAACGCCTCGATTTTAAAATTCTCATCCTTGTTTTCAAATCCCTCCATGGCCTCGCCCCTCCCCATCTCTCTAATCTCCTCCAGCCCCAAAACCCTGAGAGATCTGTGCTCCTCTAATTCTGGCCTATTGAGCGTCCCCGATTTTAATCTCTCCACCATTGGCGGCCGTGCCTTCAGCTGCCTCGACATTACGCTCTGGAATTCCCTCCCTAAACCTCTCCGCCCCTCTAACTCGCTTTTTTCCTTTAAGATGCTCCTTAAAACCTCTCTCTTTGACCAAGCTTCTGGTCATCTGCCCCATTAGCTTATGTGGTTCGGTATCAAATTTTGTTTTGCAATGCTCTTGAAGTGCCTGGAGACGTTTTACTACGTTAAAGGTGCTATATAAATACTTGTTGTATTGCTCTCTCCCTCCCTGTTGCTCTCAGGACTCGAGCGTACCCAGGCAATTTTTGTTGCCCCTGATGCAGTCATCCTCACAACCGGCAGTGAAGCGGTGTGTTCCGAATAGTGGGGAGACCCGCAGGAACCAGCCAACGCGGTTTGGCTGCACGCCACGACAGCCAGGAGACTGCACATGCGCAAACCGCCCATACAAGGACCGCTTAGCCCGAGTCACTAGCAGCATCGCTCGGGAGAGCAAAGCACCCATTCCGGGAGACTCCAGCCCAAAGCAGGAGGATTGGGAACTTTACAGGGGTAGAGAAGTGTTGCTGGACTAGTAATCCAGAGAACGCAAGATCAAGTCCCACCAAGGCAGTTTGAGAGTTTCAATTCAGATCTTTTTTTAAAATCTGGGAATATGGTATCAGTGAAGTGACCCTGAAGGATTGTCGTAGAAACCCAACTGGTTCACTAATGTACTTTAGTGCAGGAAACCTGCCGTCCTTGCCCAGTCAGGCCTGTACCAAGGTGGTTGAGTCTTGACTGTCCTCGGAAGTGGTCACTCAGTTGTATCAAACTACTAATGAGAAGGCGGCTCACCGCCACTTTCTCAGAGCAACTAGGGGTGGGCAATAAATGCCGGCCTTGCCAACGACGCCCACATTAGAGATTGAATTAAAAAACAATTAGGGGTCCTTGTAACTCAACAACCACAGGGAGGGCGATTAGATTAACCCAGGGACATGGAGCTGGACGGCCAGTGTTATCTTCACTGGAAATATTTTTACTTCCCCTCTCAAGTTAAGAGAAGAACATTTTTTCTTTAAAATCAGCTTACTTGACAAGAAAAACATAACGTCATGCATCATAAACCATTACCATCCCCCGATCACACGGGTGATGTTTTTGTAGAATCAGTAAAACACAATACTTACTTCCCTTTTCCAAACCAGTTCCCTACGCAAGCGACAACAGCTGGCCAACCGGTGGTCTGTACCAAGCCATTTGCGATCTGTGGGAAAAAAAATGAAATAAAAGATGCACATGAGGAAGGCAAGGACTAAGAGGGTCACAGATAGGGCTTAAAGCAATCTTCAAAAGCGAGCTGCTGATCTCAGCTGTGGCACAGAAGCTGCAGAGAGGAATCGGAACTTCCCCTGGCAGAGGTAGTGGTGAAGAGGGCAGCAAGCTAGCCTGGACTGCACAGTGGGGTGGAGAGATTCTGAGCAATCCCCCAGCCCCCCCGGGTGTTGCACCCCATGGGCTGCTGCCCCAACAATGCAAGCTGCAGATTGCTCGTCGGTGCAGAAGCAGGCCATTCAGCCAGATCATGGCTGACCTGTACCTCAACTCCATTTTCCCACCTGCGTTCTGTATCCCCTGACATCCTTACCTAACAAAAATCTATTGATTTCAGTGTTGAAAGACCCCCCCAGCCTTTTGGGGAGGGAGAGTTTCCACACTCACACTCACACTCACACTCACACTCACACTCACACTCACACTCACACTCACACTCACACTCACACTCACACTCACACTCACACTCACACTCACACTCACACTCACACTCACACTCACACTCACACTCACACTCACACTCACACTCACACTCACACTCACACTCACACTCACACTCACACTCACACTCACACTCACACTCACACTCACACTCAAACAATTTCTGCAGTACCAGCAGAATTGGAACAACGTCTTACTGTTTATCTTATCCCAGTTTTCTCTCACACCCTAACTTCCTACGGAGGCAATATCCGAACTCTCGGCCTACAAAAGGGAGGAGAGCCAGGCGAGCGACTCAAAGGCCTGCTTCAGTGTCTTACTGTAACTGCTTGCTCATAGTGTGTGTGAAAGATGGGGAGACTTCCACAAGCCCACCCGCAAGTTATCATTGCCTCTCCTACCCCATGGTCCCTCACCTCCAGTCAAAATGTCCATCCTAGAACTAGTGCCACAGATCCACCTTGAAATGGTTGAAAAGTATTAATTTTTTTTAAAAAGAAACATGGAACATGTAACAGTAGTTGACCTTTTAGCCCCCCCACCCCACCCCCCCTCTCTTTCTGTACAACCTGTTCACATCCAGCTGTGCATCTCTTGGTTTACCCCCAACGTTCCCTCTGCCACCAACTCATGTGCAGAGTTAGCCACGCTCCACTTGCCTGGATGAGTGCAGCTCCAACAACATTCAAGAAGCTCGACACCATCCAGGACAAAGCAGCCCGCTTGATTGGCACCCCATCTACCACCTTAAACATTCACTCCCTCCACCACCGGCGTACCGTGGCTGCAGTGTGTACCATCTACAAGATGCATTGCAGCAACTCGCCAAGGCTTCTTCGGCAGCACCTCCCAAACCCGCGACCTCTTCCACCTAGAAGGACAAGGGCAGCTGGCGCATGGGAACACCACCACCTCCAAGTTCCCCTCCGAGTCACACACCAGCCTGACTTAGAAGTATATCGTCGATCCTTCATCGTCGCTGGATCAAAATCCTGGAACTCTCTCCATAACAGCACTGTGGGAGCACCTTCACCACACGGACTGCAGTGGTTCAAGGCGGCGGCTCACCACCACCTTCTCAAGGGCAACTAGGGATGGGCAATAAATGCTGGTCTTGCCAGCGATGCCCACATCCCGTGAATGAATTCATAAAAAGAAAGCTGGTCTTAGCCATACCTCAGTGCCTCTGCGGCCAGGGACGGTAGAAGGGAAATAGATAAATAAACAAACAAACACAAATTAAACTTCCACTCCTTATCGTGCTGCTGGAAAGCGCAGCAATGGGAGCATTGGATAGTGTCGAGCCGCGATAATCTCCACAGTTGAATAGCCCGATACTCACTGTGCAGACTCACATATGAAGAATAGCCAGTGGGCCAAGGTATTGAGGTGGGAGGGGGGGGGGGGGAAATGACGCTTGTGCAACTGCAGCTCAGCAAGAGGCAGAGCCTTTAGGAGAAGAGATTGAGGAGAGGGATAATTCGGGACGGGGAAGACTGCGTCCGCACTTGTCACGTGCCAGTGTTATAAATGCCAGCTGGTTCAAAAGGGGAAAGAACAACAAAAACCTGCTACCCAAATGCATTTGGCCAAGAGGCCAATTTCCTGTTCTTATATCTGCAAGGCAAAAGTACCTCTTCGTAACTCTAACACGCATCAGAAACAGCTGACAAAATGGAATTGGGAAATCTCTGCAGGAAGAGTGATAAAACACAGAATGCCCCATGCGAGGGCTGCACAGTATACTGCAGCCTACACTTGCATTAGATCCCCATAGTTGGCCGGTTGGCTCTGTTGGACTGTGCAGCCAGACTGACCTGTATAACCGCATAGTACCAGATACTGTGAATGTTCCAGTAAAATCCAAATCCAAAAAGTCCAGTGAATAATCCACTGAGCAGCATCCCGACAGTCAGGTAATATCGCAGAGGGAGCCGCTCCCCAAATATACCACTAAAAACAGGAGAGAGAAACCAGCCTGAGTACAGAGAGAAAATCAGAGGTCATTTCAACATGGGTGCTACTTTCAGTGTACAGAGACCTGGTGGATTGCCTTCACTAGCAATAAGACATTACTTTATTCATGCACATCATTCACTGTGGCTTAGCTTTATTCTATTTACAGGAATAAATGCAATTTTCAGCCATACTGAACGTTTCTTGCCTGCCCACTCTGGTAAATCTGTGCTCAGGAATCAGTGCTTGTAACAGTTTCCTTGTCCACTTTTTATTTTGCACCCATTATTGGCATGAAGCAATTCTAAAATCACGAAAGTCACACGTCAGATACTGGATAAAAGCTCCCTCTGCAGAGCCCAGCCAAACATTTCTAGGTCAGGGACAGCATGGGTTAGATGCAGGGGTGAGCAGGACTTGGGGCGGGGTTTCAGCATCAGATGTTATGGAGGAAACAACCAACCTATGACTATGACTATGACTATGACTATGACTATGACTATGACTATGACTATGACTATGACTATGACTATGACTATGACTATGACTATGACTAACACACACACACGCACACACCTCGTGAACCTTTCACCATCGGAAACCAGGAATTCAAACTTCAGTGGGACAGCCAAGAAGTCTCACGACACTTCTCAACTCAACACAGAAATTTCAGAACTTTCTATGACAGCAGACCTGTTGCTAAAATTTTCCTCCTGGACTGTTTAACATTTGTTCCCATGACTCAGTACTGAGTTCTGGAAAGTTTATATTTTCAAAAGAATTATTCATATCATTAAGGACAGAACTAATTGGGGGAAAAAAAAGAGACCGAGTTGAACCTGGTGCATTGCATTGGAGTCTGGTGCCAGTGTACTGCTGTGCCAATATCATGTGGCACACACTAACACTTCACCAGGAGAGAGAGAGCGAGAGAGCGAGAGCGCGAGAGAGCGAGAGAGCGAGAGCGAGAGAGCGAGAGAGCGAGAGAGCGAGAGAGCCAACTTTTTTTTTTATTCAATCATGGGATGTGGGCATCGGTGGCAAGGCCAGAATTTATTGCCCATCCCTAGTTGCTCTCGAGAAGGTCCAAAAAGTAAAGCAAATCCTTGCTTGGCAATCTCATTCAGAGGATGGCTGGGGGAGGAAATGGAGAAATGTCAGACTGGTGCATGAAAGGGCAGCTGGAGTTTGGGGCAGTGGTGCATTGTAAAGGCAGAGTTAGAGGGAGCTTTACTCTGTCCACCACCCCCGCCCCCCCATGCTTTGGGAATGCCGACACTGGACACCCAAAATGGAAAGCAACACCCTTACCTCGAGGAGCACAAAATTCACATCCTCAAAGTTACACATGGCTTCAATTTCCATAACACTCACCTGAAAAACATTCCTATGGCATAGGCGATCAGGAAGCAGTTATCCAGTGCTCCAAACAACACCTTGTAATTGGGTTTATCTGAAACAAATGGCAGGATAGTTACAAACACACGACCGAGGTAACTGAACATCCACTCCCTCTACCGGCGTACCGTGGCTCCACCTACAGGATGCATGGCAGCAATTCAATAAATCTTCATTGGCCTCCCAAACCTGCGATCTCCGCCACCCAGAAGAACCAGGGCAGCAGGCGCATGGTAACACCAACACCTCCGAATTTGCCTCCAAGTCACACACCATCCCGACTTGGAAACAGATCGCTGATCCTTTATAATGGCTGCGTTAAAATCCTGGAACTCCCTATCTAACTGCATTGTGGGAATACCTTCACCACATGGACTGCAACGGTTCAAGAAGGCGACTCACCATCTTCTCAAGGACAACTATTTTGGGCAATAAATGCCAGCCTTGCCAGTGACACCCATATCCCCGAGAAGAAACAAATTCTCTGGATACCATTAGCTGGGAAAGGGTACAGGACACATTAACTCCATTTGAATGTCCGAGCACTTACTCAAGGCCCCCGTTTTAGTCTCCATATGGTGAAGGTATGGTTCTTGTGAAATTTTTACTGTGTTGTAATTAGGTATTCCATTGTAATTAGAAACTATCGGCATGGACGTCTCCTGAAGATTCAGTTGGTAACTGCGCTGGTCAGTGTGGAACAAAGCCAGGCCGGTCCCAGCTTCAATCTCAGGTTTGTGATGAGTTAGCTGCTCTCACCTGGAGTGACGGCTAGCAAGCAGCAATTAGCCTCAGTACCCGGGACTGGGTAAAACAAAAAGCCAGCATGTTCTCGATTGCTATCAAGTGGCTGCTGCTGGTAAGTGTGCGCGCACGTGTGTCAGAGGACGACAGGATCAGGTTCAGCTGCAACATCTCATTGCAGAAGCTCATTGTCTAGACTTATGCATAAAGAATGACCACTTGAGAAAACACAGGAATATATATTCCAGCTCATTTCATTAAAGGGACTGGGCTCCAGAGACCTGAAGATGGCAGGTTGATTGCAGTCCACGGAGTTAGCCGATTTCAGTATGCATGGCGGCAGAGGAGCCTTAGTGCCCTGGTGCAAGGAACAGCCATGGTTCTCATGCCCAACTGCTGTCTCGGGTGTGCGAGATACGACAAAAATGGAGCATTTTTGATCTATTATTTTTCAGTTTTGTTCTCTAACACATAGGGTAAAATATTGGTTTCTGCAAAGTATCAGGAATATATGTTACAGTCTGAATGCAAACAGATCAGGTCAGAGGCATTGGTCCAAAGAAGCACCTCGACACGTAGATGTCCTTCGATTCGATTTGGTCAACTTGACATTTTGGCTGGGTCCAGGTAGACAGGCCAAGAGATGTTGTTGAACTTTATTGTAATGATCTGGGACTAACAACGTGCGTCATTGCTAATCTACAAACAGTTGTTGATCTAATGTAATTACGAGAGATGTCCTTGCCTAATGCTTTCTTTCAGTACAGCTGCAAAAGAATGTTGAGTGATATGTCGGAGGTTAGAAGTCAGTCAGGGAGCTCGGTAGCTGAGAGACGGAGCTGGATGTGACTTTCTGGTAACGTTTTGCCACATAAGAAATGAGTAGTCATGTTTCAAGGATGAATCTTATGTTGAAAGGTAGCAGATAAGCGTCTTTGCTGTTTTGAGATTGAGGAGATTGCTAAAGATTGTAACTGTTGTATATAAACTATTTGCACTGACTAATGTTTATTTACTTGTTTAATGTTAAATAAATTTGTCTGTGGTTTTGAATCTGAAACTCAAATGGTGTACCTTCATTCACCGATTGAAGACAAGGCAGTCACATGGTAGCATGACCTATTCCAGTAAGCTAGGATACAGTGGCAAGGTCCTCTTCGATCTCAGGGTCTCCCTACATTTACCTAAACATTGGCAGATAAAAGAACCAGTCCAGCTCTGTAGGGAGTGCGCATCCTGCTGAGCCAAAAATCTAACAGTTAGGAACAGTCACGGTTCCCACTCCTGAATGATAGCGAGCGTGCACACAAGCGCGTGTGTGCACACATGAACATAGTGGGACGAGGACAGATAATGCTCAGCTGCAATGTGGTGCCAGTGTCAAAAAAAAACCATCAACACACTGCCTAGCTAGACCCGCACACCACCTGTGCCCGATTCAGGTGAGCTTGGGCAGGACGCACCACCTGTGCCCGATTCAGGTGAGCTTGGGCAGAGTGCACCACCTGTGCCCGATTCAGGTGAGCTTGGGCAGAGTGCACCACCTGTGCCCGATTCAGGTGAGCTGGGGCAGGACGCACCTCCTGCGCCCAATTCAGGTGAGCTGGGGCAGGACGCACCTCCTGTGCCCGAGTCAGGTGAGCTTGGGTAGAGCGCTGGGAGCAGGTTGGCCAAATAACCACCAGCAACAAAGATTAGATTCCAAACAGAGCTTGGGTTAAAAATACATGACTTGGATTACAATTTTTTTTTTTTTAAATTACAAAAAGTTTGTGAAGCAACACTTTCCTGGCACTGTACCCAGAAGTGACTCAGTTGCGTTATGACCAAGCGATGAGCGACGAGCCTGCACCAGCTGCAGTATCACCACAAACAGGACCAGCACGGACCCTTAAAAAGGACAGGACTCTCCCTCACCAGTTAAAGCAGCATCAATATTGGACGCCCCTCAATGGGCTGATCTGTATGATAGCAGGTTACACCCATGACGCATTCCCAAACTCTGCGCTAGATCCAGTTCTTCAGCGGGGGGTTAACCCAAATTCATCCGTTGCCAGGAGGCCGGGTCAAGTTTGACTTGCTAAATGCAACAGAGAAGACGGAAAAGGGCCCGGGGTAAACACCTCGCACATTGTGGAACATCTCAGCCAAGGTGACAGGTGGGCCACAATTAAAATGGATAGGTAGCGCGGTGGTTCCGCACTGGATTAACTAGGAGGTCACATCCCACCGTGGCAAGTTGTGAAACTGAATCCAAATGAATCTCGTAATCTTTGAGCTGGCATCAGAGTGACCACAAAAGCTGCCGGATTGTCAGAAAAACCACTGGTTCACTAATGATAGATGGTTGAAGTAAAAGGGGAATAAAGGGATATGGAACAGAATGGGCATGACAGAGACAGAGAGACAGAGACAGAGACAGAGACAGAGACAGAGACAGAGACAGAGACAGAGACAGAGAGACAGAGACAGAGACAGAGACAGAGAGACAGAGAGACAGAGAGACAGAGAGACAGAGAGACAGAGAGACAGAGAGACAGAGAGACAGAGAGACAGAGAGAGAAAGCAATTAGCCTTTATCATACAACCCAAGATGTGGAGACGAGATTGATGATTCATTTTTTACAGAAAACAATATTGATCAACGGAGATGCTCACCAAATGGAGCCCAGTCACACCACGTGCCATTGTCGAGGTGACTTGCGTTTCCATGGCCAGCAATTCCCGAACAATTCTTGTGAAGTTCACTCTGGGGAAACAATTAACGCTTTTGTTAGTATTTAGAAAAGTAGACAAAAATGGGGCCACTTTTTTGTTTGAAGCGGGTGGTCTCTCTGGGAGGTGGGCACGGCCAGGGTACTGCCCACCCAGGCCTCGTTAAACGCATCGCTGGTGAGCTTCAGCTGAGAGTCAAACCCGTGATTGGCAGCACACCCATTAGTGGGAGGAGGTTACGTGTTACAGCCAACAGTTTAAAAAAAAAGGATTTGGGAAAGATCAAGAAAAATGGTCGCCCTGGAGCCACGTCTAGCAGCAGTCACAGGGACAGCGGGGTGGCCGAGTCACTTTAGTGCAGGAGGTCCTCTTCCCTGCAGATAGTTATGAGTCATGCCAAGTGGGTCAGGACACCTTTACACTACCCAAAGTCAAAATTACCCCCCCACCCCGAGTGGAGAAAAAAAAAAGCTCCACACACACACGCTAAGCCGCCAGTCCTTTTAAATACCTTCTGGCGTAATGGCCTCCTCGTTTTATTGAGAAGCTCCCGCCCATTTCTGGCAGGTGTTTCTGCTATCAGGAGCTCAGCGTAAACTTCATGGAACGCAAGATGGACAGAGGTGCGCTGGAGCAAATCTCTGTGCCCATTTTTACGGCCATTCGTGCTCCGTCTGCTAACTTCTGAGACGTAACAAATGCTAAAAATCGGATGTCAGTCAGTCACACTCCTCTAGATACTCAGCCGCACTACTAATCTTCTGCCACTAGGTGCCAGTAGCAGCCTCACCTAGAAAGGAGTAGAAAGTGGAGGGGAGAGAGGGGCAGGTGGAAAATAAATGAGTCTTTTGAGAAGTTATTGACTCATAACATTAGGCAAGTTTCTGCTTCACAGTTTACAGATGTAAATATTATCGTGTTGACTGCATGCAGGCCCCCCAACCCAGTGACCCATGACGTCTGCGTGGGTTTCCTCCGGGTGCTCCGGTTTCCTCCCACAGTCCAAAGATGTGCGGGTTAGGTTGATTTGGCTATGATAAATTGACCCTTAGTGTTAGGGGGATTAAATACGTGGGGTTACGGGGATAGGGTGGGATGTGTGTCGGTGCAGGCTCGATGGGCCGAAATGGCCTCTATCTGCACTGTGGGGATTCTGTGACGTGGGTTGGCAGCCATGATACTTCACACACAGCATTCCTCAAAAGATGGCAGTGCCAACAAGGGACATCCCAACCTCCACATTCAGAGAAGGAAACACAGACTGACAGAAAGGTGAAATATAAAATATTGTACCAGAGGTAAGAGAAAAAAAAGACTTAAATATTGGCCAGGACATTGGGGAGAACTCCCCTGTTCAAGAGGGTAGACGGGGCCTCGGTTTAATGTCTCATCTGAAAGATGGCATCTCAGACTGTGCAGCACTCCCTCAGTACTGCACTGGAGTGTCAGCCTAGATTATGCGCTCAATTCCCTGGAGTGGGGCTTGAACCCACAACCTTCTGACTCGGAGACAAGAGTGCTACCATGGCGGACACCACAAGGAAGGTAGAAAGAGGGATTGGCAAGTTTGGGCCTCAGCACTAGATGATGGTGCCAAAGTTGGAGTCAATGCCTGCAGCAACACTGAACTGTTGTTATGGAGATGCAACAGGACTGGATCCATCTGCTCCGTGACCAGGTGCTGTGAATCAGGTCAAACTGGGCCATTCAATGTTGGAGTTGCCAGTGTTCAAACTGATAAGGTGTTCTTATCCTCTGCAAACATCCAAACACACATTTTCTTGCAGGAATCACAGGACATTCTCGGGATGTGGGCGTCCGTGGCAAGACCGACACTGTTGCCCAACCCTAATCGCTCTCGAGAAGGTGGTGATGGGCATTCTTGAACCGCTGCAGTCCGTGTGGTGAAGGTACTCCCACAATGCAGTTAGTTAAGAAGTTCCAGGATTTTGAACCAGCGACGATGAAGGATCGGCGATATACTTCGAAGTCAGGATGGTGTGTGACTGGAGGGGAACTTGGAGGTGGTGGTGTTCCCATGCACCTGCTGCCCTTGTCCTTCTAGGTGGAAGAGGTCGCGGGTTTGGGAGGTGCTGCCGAAGAAGCCTTGGCGAGTTGCTGCAGTGCATCTTGTAGATGGTACACACTGCAGCCACGGTGCGCCGGTGGTGGAGGGAGTGCATGTTTAATGTGGTGGATGGGGTGCCAATCAAGCGGGCTGCTTTGTCCTGGATGGCATTGAGCTTTGAGTGTTGTTGGAGCTGCATTTTTCCCCAGAAGCAGAAAGAATGGAAATAGTTTGCTGAATTTTAGCACAGGTGGGTTGGGTTCAGGTCAGATGTTAAAATTTAAAAATCTGAACCCCAACCCTAATCCGCCCACTTCCGGGTTTAATGAGGGGCGGGCAGCAACCCACTCCCAGGAGGCGGGATGACCATTTAAATATTTTAATGAGGCCGGCAACCTCTGTTTAAACCTGCTTCGGCCTTGGGAAACCCGGCAGCTGAAACGAGGCGAGGGCGGTGTCGGGGAGAAGGCAAGTTGCCTTTACGGCACTGCGCGTGGGCCAGGAGGAGCAGAGTGCTTCACCACACCCCCACGACAAAGCACGCCGGGGCCAGGGCTTGGACACTCCGCCCCCCCCGGGGTCGGTGATCGGACCTACCTGGTCCTGTGGCCTGCTCCAGAGTCCTCCCCACCCGATTGCAAGCCAAGCCGGTCAATCAGACCGATTTCCAGGCGGGGAACCTGCCAGGGTCAAAAGACGCACACTGTGGAGTTAAAACTCTACAGCATGTGGGGGAAACAGTCCCCAACTCCGCCCCCTCCGTCGGCCCGTCAATATCCAGTGTGTTTCAGGGCGAGGGTGTGTGCGGGTGCATGAGCAGCAGAAATGGAAGCTGAATCTCAGCGCTGGGTCTTGGCTGAATAATGCCAAGCAGCTGCTTCTCCACTCAGAGCAGGATGGCCTTCAGCTAAAGCCGGCCGAATTGCTATTACACATTCCAGCCACTCAGGGGCCTGAAATCCCACTGGTCACTAGGCCGGTCAGGTTGGGTACTTGGGTAACCAATACACACAGAGATGATCATTATCAAATGTAAATCTCTGCACACGCGTGTAGAAGGCTTTTTATTCCAACTTTTGCTGGCATGTATCGAGATTTTAAGTTTGAATAAACCACACAGTAAATTGCGAGGGCGTTGCTCCGCTGTCCATACTGATTAAACAACGTCGTCACAAAGGAGCTGGAGGCAATTCAAGAAATCAGCAATTGCCGAATACAGCGCTCAAGAATGAGAGACAGAGAGAACAACCAACTGAGATGGACATGAAGGGATTAACGCATTCAAAGGAAATTAAGCACTTGTAGAATACAGGAAGGAAGAAGGAAATAGAATTGGAGCAGATAATTCTAGTGTCGGAACCAAACACAGCCATAGACCCGATGGCCAAGTGGCCTGTTTCTGTACTTTTTAATATATATATAAAACATGATTCTACAGCTGAAAATAAAGCAGACCATTCTAGGTCTATAATTTTAAACCATTCAGTGCTGCAGTAGAATTTCTAGACAAATGACACACATTAGTTCTGTCAATAGGCAAAGTAGGTTATTAAAAGTAGAAATAACAACAGAAAACGCTGGAAAAACTCAGCAGGCCAGGCAGCATCCGTGGAGAGAGAAAGAGAGTTAACGTTTCAGGTCGATGACCTTTCATCAGAACTGGGAAGAGCCGGAAATCAAATAGATTTAAGGCCAGGGTAAAGCTGGGAAAAGGGGGAGGGGATAAAGGAACAAAGGTGGAGATGAAGAGACATTAAGAGATATGCAAGGCTAGAGGTGGTGTTAATGTGACAGATTAAGGCTGAATGAAGTGTGAAATCCACTGGCAGAATGAAGGACATGAAGGGATGGACTAAAGATGGATTAAAAGTAGATCTTTGTGCAAAATGGTTTTTAAACTTTCAAATGAGAGGAGTTTGTCCCTTTGAGCAGCAGCAGCAACAGTGAGCGCCCATCCAACACTTGCCAAGTGCCAACGTGCAGATTTTGATCGCTGCCTCCGGGGAGGGGGGTGCAAACACGAGAGCGAATAATTACAAGGGGAGGAGGATTATAATTACAGGGCAAGGAAACCCAATTCCTATTTCTTCCACGTCAAGCACTCTGTCGCCAAGAGTTTTCAGTTTGCAGCATATGGATCAGACTAGAAAGAACGCAAAATCTTGCATTTATAAAGCGCCTATCACGTCCTCCGGATGTACCAAAGTGCTTCACACCTGATTAAATTACTTTTGAAGCGTCGCCCATTGTGGTGTAGGCAGATGCCACAGCCAATTTTCACACATCAAGATTCCACAAACCGCAATGAAATAAATGACCAGATGATCTGCTTTGTTGATGTTGGTTGTGGGATAATGTTGGCCAGGAGACCTGCCCCCTGTTTCTCTTCTATTAATGCCACCCAAGGGGCCTGACGGGACCTCGGTTTAATGGCTCATCCGAAAGACGGCACCTCAGACAGTGGTTTCTGGACTGAGGCTTGAACCCGCGACCCTCTGACTAAGCCAAGGTTGACACCAATTCAAGAACGTGCCCTCGTCGCTTGAATTCACCATCAGGGCTCATGCAGTCCAGCAGTTAGGGGCTGGGTATTGAATATACATACGAATTAGGAGCAGGAGTAGGTCACTCGGCCCCTCGAGCCTGCTCCGCCATTCAATATCATGGCTGATCCGTTTACTCCACATTCCCGCCTACCCCCGATAACCTTTCACTCCTTTGCTTATCAAAAATTTGCCTTAAAAATATTCAAAGACTCTGCTTCCACCGCCCTCGGAGGAAGAGAGTTCCAAAGACTCACGACCCTCTGAGAAAAAATTTCTCCTCATCTCTGTCTTAAATGGGCGACCCCTTATTTTTAAAGAGTGACCCCTTGTTCTAGATTCTCCCACAAGAGGAAACATCCTCTCCACATCCACTCTGTCCAGACCCCTCAGGATCTTGTATGTTTCGATCAAGGAACCTGGCTCACATCCCTTGAGAATTCCCTTTGAGCAGCAAGCTCAGTTTTAAATGAGTTCCAGTTGGTCCACAGCAGCCAAATGGATGCAACATTGCTGGAGAGTCCTGTGTAGAAGGATCGAGTCCTGCCCACAGGAACTGCATTCCCCTGGGGCCAACAAAAGAGATTGGGGGGCGGGGGGTGGGGTGTTGCCTGTTGTGGCTGGCCCTTTCATTAAAGACTGGACCAGGCATGTCTTGACTTCCACCTATGGTGACCCCTGACCTTGGGGAGCATGGCGACTTCCTACATACCACAACCAAGAATCAGGGAAAAGACGGAGACCAACCAAGCAGGACACGAAGGGGTTAACTCATTTAAAAAGGGAATCAAGCACTTGAAGGATACAGAAAGGAAGCAAAAAACAGAAATGGAGCAGATCATTCTGGAGTGGGAAGCATAGGCCCGATGGGCCCGGTGGTGGCCTGGATGCGGCTCCACTGGGTTTCTAGAAGCTTCTGCTGGTGATCAAAACTGTTTCTCCCCCTCTCTCAACCAGATGGAGCCCTCCCTTCTCTCAGCTGATTGATCACATACCTTGACGATGCTGATGGGTTTGCGCGACAGGTGATAACTGGCGTAAAGCAGGAAGGTCAGCACCAGAGTGAACCCGCGATACCTGCAATAGGAAAACAAAATGTTTTTGGATTATATTTCGGAAAGACAACACCTGTTGGTTTCAAATTAAGCTTTAGATTGATGATGCCCGTCTACTGATCTCAAACAGGGGGCTACAACAGCCCTCAGTGTCACCAAAAAAAAACACACAGGCCGCTTCTGATCACTATCTAGTGAGCCCTGCTGGAATATGCAGGTGTTGGGGTTGGGAGCGGACAGGATTTGGGCTTGGTTGCAATTCCTACCTTGAACATCCCGCTAAAAAAAACTAAAAGAAGTCACCAGGCATTGCCCAGGTTGATAGCTGAAGAACAGCCACTGGGCTGAGGTACTGGAAGATGGCCGACACCCGCGGACCCGTAGCCCAGAAAAATTCAACTCCTACACGACTGGAGCAGAAAGTGTAAAACAAAAATAACCTCCTGTACGCAATCACTTCTGCAGCTTTTATTTAGGGAAAGCAAGGCTAGACTCAAGCAACAATGAATAAGTGCACACTGCCAAGTCAAGTGACAAGCATTAAGGTCAGGTCCATTAATCTTCCACCAAATACTCAGTTGGGTACAAATACCATCAAAATGCCACTCAGAATTGTAATTAAAAAAAAAAATTATTTAAAATTTCAACTTGACATTTTTAATCATACTTCTTCAGCACCTTTTCATGAAAAGGCAAGACAGGAAGCCTTGGCCTATGAAGTTCAGTCTAAAGCATACCTCGACCACTGCCCCAGGGTTACAAACACGCATCTGTTAAAGTTGGGGTGAAGCATTTTGTAGGCCGGCAGTAGACAGGGCCAGCAGCAATGGCACATGTACTGGAAACAGGGTATTGAAAGCTGGTGGGGAGCAGACCATTACCATTCCCTTTCCCATGACCCTTTCAGGAACCTAAATTGGACCAACTACAGGGCGTTGTATTACCCTCCACCTCCCTGCAGTTATTGCGTGTCACGATAATGCTGGAGAAGTTTCCTGAACATTCAAAAGTCAGGCCACAGGAAAAAGGATAAACGTTAATTGGATGCAAGAAGTGGATTAGAATAAAGTCCCCCCACCCCCCCCAAGGACCAGCTTCTTCAAGGGCCTAGCATTACACTTGCTCGCAGTGCTTCCTTATCAATTGGAAAAATTAACAAGGAATCTATCAAAATAGGAGCCAAAAATGTGCCTCGTCATTAATACTATAGAGTTTATTTAAGAGTGCCAGCCCAGGTACTACCGTGCCCAGACAGAAATTCTTGTTGTCGGGGTCCGAAATGGCAAGCAAAGAACAAACATCTTGGATAATTTATACCCTCAGTCATAATGTGGCTCAACACCAGGTTATAGTCCAGCAGCTTTATTTGAAATCACAAGCTTTCGGAGCGCTGCTCCTTCGTCAGGTGAAGTGAAGAGAAGGAGCAGCGCTCCGAAAGCTTGTGATTTCAAATAAAGCTGTTGGACTATAACCTGGTGTTGAGCGACTGCTCACTTTTGTCCACCCCAGTCCAACACCGGCATCTCCACATCATAATGTGGCTCCAGAGACTATCTACAGCACCCCTCGCCGTTGTGAGGCCTGTACCCCCGGGTTCCTTTTAATCATCTGCCCAGCTGCGAGAGTTTGACCAGCAAAAGGCAGCTTGTGAATGCGGTTGGGGAGGCAGCGTTATCCTCAGGTCCAGGAGGTTAACCAAATGGTCCCGTTTGATAGAACTATTGAAGTCATTTGTTAACCATCCCTTTCAGTCTTCCTGTGGGAAAGTGCCTGGTCTCCATATGACAACTACTGACATGATATGGTCCAGGAGCTCATATGGGGAATGGCATGGCAGGTCAGGTGCAGACTCCCTGTGGCAGCACTGCCCTCAAATAAGACATTATCTGGGATTATGGCCCTCAACCAAAAGCTGGTGGATAACTCTGCACCAATTATAGGTTAAGCATTACAAGGGAGTTGGGACACAGTTTCTTTCAAGTGAGATATAGTGAAATTCAAATTGTACTTTTAAGTCAAGCCAATAACCTTCTCCCTGGAGTTGAGCAAGATTGTACTGGATGAGAGAGGAGAGAGAGAAGAGGAACCAGACAGTATTGCCTTGCTGGGTAAATAGGGAAATCATTGAGATTGTATCTGGAGTCCAGCGGTTAATCAAATCCAAAGTATGGCGACATTAACCACATCACAACTCATACTGGGAGGACAATAAAAAATCTGATAGGGTGAATATGGCACCTTATAAAAGGGACTAGGTCACCACAATACAGGGTCTGGCAACAAATGTTTCACATCGTAATGTAAAATTGCTGTTGCACCAATTTGCAAGTTATTTTAGTTCCATTCAATAAAAAGGGATATAGACAGGTTAAGGTGAATAGGCAATAAAGGTGGCAGATGGGAGTATAATGTGGGAAAATGTGCAGTTATTCACTTTGGTAGGAAAACAGAATATTTTTTAAAGTGATGAGAAACTATTTAATGTTGGTGCTCAGAAAGATTTGGGTGTCCTAGTACAAGAAACAGAGTTAGCATGCAAGTACAGCAAGCAATTAGGAAGGCAAAGGGCATGTTGGCCTTTATTACAAGGGGGTTGGAGTACAGGAGTAAGGAAGTCTTGCTCCAATCGTACAGGGCTTTGGCAAGACCACACCTGGAGTACTGTGCACAGTTTTGGTCTCCTTATCTAAGGAAGGATATACCTGTACTTGCTTTGGAGGCGGTGCAACGAAGGTTCACTAGATTTTTTGTTTATTCGTTCCAGGATGTGGGCGTCACTGGCAAGGCCGGCATTTATTGCCCATCCCTAATTGCCCTCGAGAAGGTGGTGGTGAGCCGCCGCCTTGAACCGCTGCAGTCCGTGTGGTGAAGGTACTCCCACAGTACTGTTAGGGAGGGAGTTCCAGGATTTTGACCAAGCGACGATGAAGGAACGGCGATATATTTCCAAGTCGGGATGGTGTGTGACTTGGAGGGGAACTTGCAAGTGGTGGTGTTCCCATGTGCCTGCTGCCCATGTCTTTCTAGGTGGTAGTGGTCGCAGGTTTGGGAGGTGCTGCCAAAGCGAGTTTGATTCCTGGGATGAGGGGGACCGTTCTATGAGGAGAGATTGAGTAGTTTGGGCCTTTACTCTCTGGAGTTTAGAAGAATGAGAGGTGATCTCATTGAAACATACAAGATTCTGAGGGGGATTGACAGGGTAGATGCGGAGAGGATGAGTAGCCCTTGTTGGGTAAAGTTCCACAAGAGTCGGCATCATTGGAGGAGGGAGCGGGATGAAACATTGTAGAGAAGGAAAAAAAAAACATTTTGAAGAGCAGGGGAACTCTCCCAGTGTCTAGCCAACATTTATCCTTCAACTAACACATAGAAATTACAACATGAAACTCGGCCATTCGGCCCAACCTGTTCATGTCGGCATTTACCCTCCACACGAGCAAATAGTTCAAATCACATTTACCCCTCCTGTTCCCATAACCCTTCATCCCCTTATTCCATCTAATCTTGAATGTTGATGGTTTCTGCCTCAACCACTAACCCAGGAAGTGAATGCCACAGCCTTAATCAGATTATCTGGTCATTTATTTCATTCTTGTTTGTGGGATCTTGCTGTGTGAAAATTGGCTGCTGCGTTTCCTATGTTACAACAGTGACTACACTTCAAAAAAGTACTTCATTGGCTGTAAAGCGCTTTGGGACGTCCAGAGGTCATGAAAGGCGCTACAGAAATGCAAATCTTTCTCTTAAATATAGGGGAGGACAAATTATACTGCCTTCAGTTTTAAAATGGCTAATGTTATATTAGATATTCAGTATAAAACATGCCCACACAGCACTTAAACTTCAACCTCACAGCTGTGTCAGAACGACTCTGCTGGCCCAAGAATCACAAGGACACAAGTAACAGCGACTGTTTGAGTTGGCACAGAAGCACATCACACCCTGTATAGACAAGCAAGTCAGCAACAAGAACAAACAGAGCCTGTGAGAAACCACTCACTAACAACCAGACGCACCCTCTCAAGGATTTCATTCCTTCACGTGACACCGGTAATTTATTTGTTTGCAAATTCACTTTCAATGACATGGTGCTTGCAGGAGTTCTCAAATACATGTGAATGCGAATTTGTAACTAGCAAAAGCAACACAGGCTAGTGATAGAGCCATATCACAAGAAAGCTCTTTGGCCATAATATACCCTCAGTATCAGCTCAAATACTGGCCCCCTAGGCTTTCAGTTGAGGCAGGAAGTTAAACTACTCCATGAATCCTGAATTGAACAGTACTAGTAAGCTCCTGAGAAATTGGAGACATGAGAGACTGACACTCACACACAAGCTCCCCGTATTTACATTGACTCAACCGGCTCCCTTATTCCCAGAGCAGAATCATAGACTGACATTTTAGTGAGTCTGTAATGCCATTGATAGGAGGAGATAGGCCTACTTGTTTACACTATGGACTGAAGCCAAGGAAATGAGACTATGTCTTTTCCCTCACTGACTGCAGTCAGTGTAAAGTTTAAAAAAAAATTATAGGGCAGATTCTGAGAAACCAGCATCTGAGCTGGCTTCCATTGCTAAATCTGTTCCCTTATCCTGGCATATAAAAAAAATCCTAGACCCAGTTTTGTTCAGAACCCAACCTGAAAACTTATGTTTAGACTGATCGAGATATTCAAGATTATGAATGGGTAAATAGTAATAGATGGTTTCCACTGATCACGAGATGGTAATGAGGGCTCAAGTTTAAGATAGGCAAAGATAGTCACACCAAAAGAATTAAAGGGCAGGTTAGAAAAAAATACTTTATACAGAGGACTGTTAGAATGTGCAAACTGTTGAAAGAGTCCATAAAATCTTTTAATAGGGAATTAGATAGTTGGTTGAAAAAAAGGAATGTGAAAGGGTTTGGGGAGTGAGGAGAGCAGGATTAGACTGGATGGTTAGTGTAGAGACCCAGTTTACTGAGACCCCCCATCACATGCAAAACTGGCTTCATCCTATAGTCCCGTTAGACATACGGGACACGGGCTTCAGTACAATGTCAAATAAGATCAGCACGTTACTTGTACATGAAGTCCTAGCTCTCCAGCCATGAAGGTTTGGCACTCGCACACACCTTTTTAAACATGACCTTTAGATACAAGAACAATGTTTTTTTAAAAATCACTAAACCTAATGAAGAACCAATTTGCATTAAGTGAAAAGCATCCACATAAAAGATTGATTGAACTGTAGGGGACTTTACCAGGAGCCTAATGAGTCACTTTCTTCAGGATGGGATTGGGGGGAGTGGGGGAGGAGAAAGAGAAAAAGGAGAAAATCTTGGGGTGGCTAAAGAAAGAAATATTTGCAGGACTGTAGTTAATGAAACCGTTTCTTTGCTTATCTTAATCCAACGGTTTCCCAAACCCCATTAACGCACTGTAGTGAATGAATATGTGGAAATAGTCTCTTTACCCAGGCATTCCCATTAACAGGTGCACATTACAGAACTTTTTTTCCCCCTGATAAAGTGAACCCATTTCATGGATACAACATGTCAAGCTGCACACCTGACCGTATTTCTAATGCCCTTTGCAAGTTTCTGTGATCAGGGAACAGGATTCCCTGTCCTGGGACGTGGCGCCCTCCTTCCCTGAAAACAGAACAAACAACAAATCGCAGCACCAACGAGCCTGCTCCGCACCAAAGCACATGTTGGGCTTCACCGAGCACGCTCTTCCATTTTGTCATCAATAGATTGGTTTTTATTTATCTGAAAAGATGATCAGAAATGCGACAGTTTTAATATACACTAGAATATATTTCAGCAAAACCACACTGCCGGACAGGAGATAATCATGTGCATTACCTTCCAGTAAACTGACCCCGCCCTAGTCTATAATGTTACAATCACCCCTTCCTGTCAGCTGACACTGCTGTAACCCAAGTGCAACATCTGTTAAGAACACAAGAATCCAACGTACACACTTACTCTTCTATCAAACCTTGTACAATCGGCACAACTTAATCATCCGCACAAAAGCCCCACATTGGGCTCGAGCTCGTAAATGCAGCACCGTTGGAAGATGCTGCCCTTTGGATAAGATGTTAAGTCGAGCCGGTTCTGGTGGATTCAGGATCTCATGGCATGAATTCAAAGAAGAACGGAGTCTTCCGGTGCCCTGGCCAACATTTCTCCCTCTGCCAATTTACCACCAAAGCAAAAAACGTCATTCATCTCAGTGTTTGTGGGGATATTGCTGCCATGTTTCATCTATGGAACACCACTCCACTCCTATTATTTCAAAGTGTAATTCATTGTGTAAGGCACTTCCAAACTCTCTTGATGTGAAAAGGCACTCTAGCAAAGTTCTAAAAAAACACCCACCTGATCACTGAAAATAGTGAAGCAAATCTGCGCGATATTGGCCTGCATTTCTACCTCTGTTATTCAAACCTGGATAGTTGCTTTGCAGAGCCTCTGCAGCAAGGAACCATCACATTCAGGTGCAGATTGGCTCCTGTACCGAATTGGGATTCAATGAAAATGAGGGGCGGATGGCAGGGGGGGGGGGGGGGGAGGAAGGGGCAGTTGGCGGGAGGTACCAATAATAATGCAATGCCCCTGATCATGTTCCATGGTCAGTCACCTGTCTATACTCAACCCTATAATCTTCAGTCACAATCAGACATTGCCTGCCTTTAGTTTGTTTTTAAAGAGTAGTTGAACGGACACAGCATTAACTGTTTTGGCTGGGATTCTATTCCATGTATTATCCACTACTTGGGGCAAAGGAGGAATAAGGGGAGTACTTCTAATCCCCAGCCTTGTTTTTACTTGTGCATAGTTACGTGCTTTCAATCCAAGTATAAAATTAAAAATCAGGAAATATTAGCAAATTTCACACAACCAAAGTGGTCAGTACCTGTAAAATTACATTTTGAAGGGGCCTAGTTGGGGTAAATGTAAATGGCCACAGTGCGCAATGTAACACATGATTGTATAATTCATGAACCAGACATGCCAAAAGGGTCAACGGTGCAACTCCACTTCTTAAAACTTTCAACATAGAAGTCGATAAATACTTGATAAGGTTGGCCGTTGATGCTGTTACGAAAACAGACACAGAGCAGCATCACTGCAAGGTTTAAATGTTTGCAAGTCAGTGACCATTTGGAATGCTGTAGCCCAGATCACAAGTGTTGGGCATCACAGCAGAGCTAAACCCCATGCTTGCACACCATCCAGAAACACACACATTTCTTCCCCCCCCCCCCGAAAGGCTGTAATAATTGGAGCTTTCAAGACCGAGAGCAATAGAATTTTTGTTAGGTAAGGGTATCCAGTGATATGGAGCAAAGGTGGGTAAATGGAGTTGAGGTACAGATCAGCCACGACCCAAGTGAATGGCAGAAGGCTCGAGGGGGCTGAATGGCCTCCTGCTGTTTCCAAGTTCCAGAAACATACACACATTTCTCCAGAAACATAAAAGCCTTGGCTGGCTTTTCCTCTCTGTCTAGCCCAGGGGCGTTGAGGCCAATTTGAACAGCTTGATTGCTGCACCCATTACATAGGCACAGAAACAGGTCATTCGGCCCAACCAGTCCATGCCAGCGTTTATGCTCCACTCGAGCCTCCTCCCGTCTTTCCTCATCTAAATCTCTATTCCCTTCTCCCTCATATGTTTGTCTAGCCTTCCCTTAAATGCATCTATACCATTCGCTTCAACCACTCCCTGTGGTAGCGAGTTCCACATTCTCACCACTCTTTGGGTAAAGAAGTTTCTTCTGAATTCCCTATTGGATTTCTTGGTGATTATCTTATATTGATGGCCTCTAGTTATGCTCTTCCCCACAAGTGGAAACATTCTCTCTGTGTCTACTCTATCAAAACCTTTCATAATTTTAAAGACCTCTATTAGGTCTCCCCTTAGCCTTCTCTTTTCAAGAGAAAAGAGACCCAGCCCGTTCATCCTTTCCTGATATGTATACCCTCGCATTTCTGGTATCATCCTTGTAAATCTTCTCTGCACCCTCTCCAGCGAGATCAACTGACTCAGCATCAAACCTGGGATTGGCCAGTGCGGACTGTTCAGTACCACACCACGCAGTGACTTTACCCACTTAGCTATCGGGGAGCTTGGGGGGGGGGGGGCAGGGAGTGCCCGCTTTAGAAAAAAAAACGAGCGGATGGATGCGTGAAATATAAAACTTCCTAAGAAAACGTGATGATGGGCACGGTAATGTCAGTCAGTTTCCTTATACTCTAGAAGTGAAGATTCTGGAATTGCTCAGTCACTAGCTTTTGCCAAATGTTCACATCTCCATCTAGTCCCTAGCTGGTTTCTCGGGTAGCTCCCTGGTTCCAGATAAGGATCAATTTATCCAAGGGATGAGGGACATCAGTTATGTGGATGGATTAGAGAAGCTGGGATTGTTCGGATTAGAGCAGAGAAGGTTAAGGGGAGAATTAATGGGTGTTCAAAGTTATGAGGGATTTTGATGGAGCAGACAGGGAGAAACTGTTTCCAATGGCAGGTGGCAGAGGACACAGATTAAAGATAATTGGCAAAAGAACCAGAGGGGTGATGAGGGGAAATGTCTTTAAGCAACAAGTTAAGATCTGGAATGCACTACATGAAAGGGTGATGGAAGCAGATTCAGTAGTAAATTTCAAAAAGGAATTGGATAAATACTTGAAAAGGAAAAAATTGCAGGGCTATGGGGAAAGAGCGACTAATTAAATAGCACTTTCAAAGAGCTGGCATAGGCACGATGGGCCGAATGGCCTCCTATTAAGATTCTATGCTTTAACCTTGATTTTGATTACAATATTCCAATCATGTTATGTTGTACAGTAATGTTTCTGTACTGTACAGCTTACGCCAGCTTTTTCCTGTGGTGCCCAAGTGGAAGGATGAGGTTTTCCTGCAAGTACCCCACCTGGCCCACTTCCGACGCAAGTTCATATCTCAGAGACACTGGCTTTGGATACCAAAATCTGGTATGGGTCTCATTAGCATTGACATATCAGATTATTCAGGCTAAAATTAAGAGCTAAATTTACTTACAGAATAATTACACAGAAGAAAAGTAAGGTGACAGATGGAGTATAATGTAGGGAAAATGTGAAGTTATTCACTTTGGTAGGAAGAATAGAAAAACAGAATATTTTTTTTAAATGGGGAGAAACTTTCAAATGTTGGGTGTTGGTGAGATTTGGGTGTCCGCGTGCAAGAAACACAGAAAGCTAGCATATAGGTACAGCAAGCAATAAGGAAGGCAAATGGCATGTTGACCTTTATTGCAAGGGGGTTGGAGTACAAGAGTACGGAAGTCTTGCTACAATTGTACAGGGCCTTGGCGAGACCACACCTGGAGTACTGTGCACAGTTTTGGTCGTCTTATCTAAAGGAAGGATATATTTGCTTTGGAGGCGGTGCAACGAAGGTTCACTAGATTTTTTGTTTATTTGTTCCAGGATGTGGGCGTCACTGGCAAGGCTGGCATTTATTGCCCATCCCTAATTGCCCTCGAGAAGGTGGTGGTGAGCCGCCGCCTTGAACCGCTGCACTCCGTGTGGTGAAGGTACTCCCACAGTGCTGTTAGGGAGGGAGTTCCAGGATTTTGACCCAGCGACGATGAAGGATCGGTGATATATTTCCAAGTCAGGATGGTGTGTGACTTGGAGGGGAACTTGCAGGTGGTGGTGTTCCCATGTCTTTCTAGGTGGTAGTGGTCGCAGGTTTGGGAGGTGCTGCCAAAGCGAGTTTGATTCCTGGGATGAGAGGGCTGTCCTATGATGAGAGATTGTGCAGAATGGGCCTATACTCTCTGGAGTTTAGAAGAATGAGAGGTGATCTCATTGAAACATACAAGATTCTGAAGGGGATTGACAGGGTAAATGCTGAGAGGTTGTTTCCCCTGGCTGGAGTGTCTAGAACTAGGGGGCACAGTCTCAGGATAAGGGGTAGACCATTTAAAACTGAGATGGAGGAATTTCTTCACTAAGAGGGTTGTGAATCTTTGGAATTCTCTGCCCCAGAGGGCAGTGAATGCCGAGTCTTTGAGTATATTCAAGGCTGAGATATAGATTTTTGGACTCCCGCCCCCCCACCCCACCCAGAGATATCAGCGCTCCTCTAATTCTGCCTTCTGGAGCATCCCTGATTATAATCGCTCGACCTTTGGTGGCTGTGCCTTCTGTTGCCTAGGCTCTACGCTCTGGAATTCCCTGCCTAAACCTCTCCCTACCTCTCTTTCCTCCTCAAGACTTTCCTTAAAACCTACCAAGCTTTTGGTCCTCCTGCCCTAATTTCTCCTTATGTAAGAACATAAGAAATAGGAGGAGTCGGCCATTCAATGAGATCATGGCTGATTTTCTGCCTTAACTCCATTCACCGGCCCTATCGCCATATCCCTTGATACCCTTACTAGTCAGAAATCTATCGACTTCTGTTTTGAATATACCCAATGACTGAGCCTCCACAGTCCTCTGGGGTAGAGAATTCCAAAGATTCACCACCCTCTGTGTGAAGAAATTTCTTCTCGTCTCAGTCCTGAATGGCCGACCCTTTATCCTGAGGCTGTGGCCCCTGGTTCTAGACTCCCCAGCCAAGGGAAATATTCTCCCAGCATCCACCCCATCAAGCCCTGTAATAATTTTGTATGCTTCAATGAGATCCCCTCTCATTCGAGAGAATACAAGCCTAGTTTACTCAATCTCTTCTCATACGATAGTCCCGCCATCCCAGGAATCAATCTCGTGAACCTTCGTTGAACTCCCTCTATGGCAAGTATATCCTTCCTTAGGTAAGGAGACCAAAATTGTACACAGTACTCCAGGTGTGGTCTCACCAAGGCCCTATATAATTGGAGTAAGACTTCTTTATTCCTGTACTCAAATCCTCTTGTAATGAAGGCCAGCATACCATTTGCCTTCCTAATAGCTTGCTGCACCTGCACATTCACTTTCAGTGACTCATGTACAAGGACACCCAGGTACCTTTGAGCATCTGCATTCCCCAATCTTTCACCATTTAGGAAATACTCTGCCTTTTCTACCAAAGTGGATAACTTCACATTTATCCACATTATATTCCATCTGCCATGTTCTCACCCACACACTATGCCTGTCGAGATCCTCTTGAAGCCTCTTCACATCCTCATCACAACTGACACTGCCACCTAGCTTTGTATCATCAGCAAATTTGGAAATGTTCATTTAGTCCCCTCATCCAAATCATTGATATAGATTGTAAATAGCTGGGGCCCAAGCACCGATCCTTGCGGTACCCCATTAGTCACAGCCTGCTATCCTGAAAAAGACCTGTTTATCCCTACTCTTTGTTTTCTGTGTTAACCAATTCTCAATCCATGCTAGTATATTACCCCCAATTCCACGTGCCGTAATTTTGTTCACCAACCTCTTGTGTGGGACCTTATCGAAGGCCTTCTGAAAATCCAAATACACCACATCTACCGGTTCTCCTTTGTCTACTCCACTAGTTACATCCTCAAAAGAACTCCAATAGGTTTGTTAAACAGGATTTCCCTTTCATAAATCCATGTTGACTCTGCCCAAGCTTACTATTAGTTTCTAAGTGCCCAGTTATTTCATCCTTTATAATAGATTCCAGCATTTTCCCAACTATTGATGTGAGGTTAACAGGTCTGTAGTTCCCTGTTTTCTCTCTCCCTCCGTTCTTAAATAGCAGGGCTACATTTGCTATCCTCCAATCTGCAGGAACCATTCCAGAATCTATAGAATTTTGGAAGATGACAACCAATGCGTCCACTATCCCAATGGCCACCTCTTTCAAAACCCTAGGATGTAGGTCATCCAGTCCTTGGGATTTATTGACTTTTAGTCCCATTAATTTTGCTAGTACTGTTTTTTTACTAATAATAATTTCTTTAAGTTCCTCATTCTCGCTACACCCTTGGTTTTCTCGTATTTCTGGGAGGTTTTTTGTGTCTTCCTCCGTGAAGACAGAAACAAAATATTTATTTAATTTCTCTGCCATATCCTCATTCCCCATTATAAATTCTCCCATCTGACTGTAAAGGACCTACATTTACCTTCGTCAGTCTTTTCCTTTTCACATACCTATAGAAGCTTTTACAATCTGTTTTTATATTTTGCTAGTTTGTGCTCCTATTCCATTTTCCCTTTCTTTATCAATTTCTTGGTCCCCCTTTGCCGATTTCTAAAAAGATCCCAATCCTCAGGCTGACCGCTTTTTCTGGCAACTTTATAAGCTTCCTCCTTTGACTTAATACTAGCTTTAATTTCTTTTGTTAACCATGGTTGGATCACTTTTCCTTTTGTGCTTGGTGGCAAATTGTGTGTCTTATAATCCGCCTGTGAAGCGCCTTGGGACATTTTACTACGTTAAAGGCGTTATATAAATACAAGTTATTGTTGTTGTAACTTTTGGGCAATTGCTTCAATGCTTCGATATGGAAGCACCACAGGAGAATGTTTGCCACAGGCCAAGACCACAAACCGAGTCTGCCAGAAAGCATGAATAAAAATACATCTTGGGCACAGACCCTAGCTAACATAGACCAAGAGTTTTCAAACATAGGTGTGGGTGTATCCCAAAGCCAACATGAGCACAGACATGCTGCATTCTTAATCTTAATAGCTTGGGCCTTTGGGGACTGATACATGAAGCACGTTAAATAAGATAAAAAGAAGCTTCCCAGCTCAGTGCTGAAAAAGTGCAGTTCCAAAACTTTGGCAGGGGCCAGGTTGAGGGGGTAGGAATTGGTGAAGGTTTACAGCCTCCATTCTCTTTCATTTCTCCTCTCGCCGCTCCCCCTCCCTCCCCAACCACTATATCCTATGCCCGCTCATCCAGACCATATCTCCCCATTCTCACAGGTGCCAGGCCCCCTCTCCCCAATCATTGAAGGACCCTCAATCCTCCTCACCAGTACTGCTGCATAGCATGAACGCAGACCCTCATCAACATTTTGTGTGCCCGACAATAGTCCAAAACTACAGCACCCACATTCCTGTAGTCACACCTCCATGCATCCTGTGCCTCAATGTTCCCAGAGCCCAGCACCCCACAGCTACTCCCATACACCTCACCATCCATTGCCCCCAACCTTACCAATCCCCTTGCCAGCATTGCTACACCCCCAACCCTCCCATCACACCATTCCCAGACTTCAGAGACCTCTCCCCAAAATTCCCCCTTCTTCCAGATTCTTGGACTACCAAACCATAAGAGACCCCTCCCTGCAGTGCTTCTCCTTGCATCTTCTCGATCTGCAACCTGGCACAGCTTTCACGTCAGCTTCCTGTGGCACTTAGACTTTGAAAACATAAAACTGAGTACATGGCTAATCAGATAATAAATCACCAAAGTTACGGATTTACAACTGCCATAAAAATGTGGACATGAACCAGCAACAGTCCAGTAATGCTTTGTAAAAAAAAATGTAATCACTTATTGAATCACTATAAGTCAGCGACCCTAACAATATATTATACATTACAACAGTATACAGCATCAAACAGTATTTTGGCCAACTCACTAGGACCTACCCCATGTAGGGTTCCCAACCCTCCCGCCTTGGGCTGGAGTCTATCAGAATGGGTGATTGGTCTCCCGAGCACAGCTACTGATGATTCGGGAGAAACGGTCCTTGTATGCGCGGTTTGTGCACCCGCAGTACTCCGGGTGTCATGGATTGCCACCAAACAGTGTTGTATGGGCCGTGCTAGTCTTCCCGCTATTCAGAAACGCCACTTCATTGCTGTCATCCGGGCGAATGAAAATTGCCTGGAATCTCCACTAGTCCTGAGCGCGCCACTGGGGGAGGGTGGGAGAGAGCGCAACACAAATTGGAGCGAGGGAGAGTTCATGTTGGCCTGTGATGTGCGCTGTTGTATAATCCGTTTTGTTCTGGGAGTCAGGCTGATTGCTGCTTCTCCCTATGGAGTGAGCCTCACCTCCCTGAAGCTGGGCTTCAGTGGTGGGGTCTGAAGTGAATTAGGTTTGGTTTTATTTAGAACTTGCTGGGTATTGTAAAAAGCCATAAAATTGTACGAAACCTTTCGTTAGAAATTACATTGATGATGCTTTGTTGAATCAGTGGTATTTTACTCGGTGTTTCTCATTGCAACTCAACTAAGGTAAAGCCAATAATATTTGCAAACAATGGGTAAATGTCAAGTGAGCAAATATCATGTAATTAAGCATCACTTAAGCGGTGTCACGCGATCGAATGCCACGTGATGAAATCTTCAGGAATACGTCAAACCAGAATCGACAACCTTAACCCCATGGGAGAACCGCTAACATGGTAAAAAGGAAATCCAGAATATAACTGTGCAAATACCAGTCAATAGGTCAATAAATGGAACGTGTCTGTGGATTTGCTCTCACTAACAGTGATTAAACCACCCCACGTCATCAAGACACTCAAAGCAATAGAACCAGGCAACAGCAAACATGTGTGAACAGGACTCCGTGTTGGTCTGTGCTGGCTCTCCAACTCATGCTCGAATCACAGCTAGAGCCAACGTTCAGCTCTATTGGAAGCTGTTCTTACTTGTTTTAGAAAATATTGGACACAGCCTCACATCAAGAGGTATAAATGAGAGTTCCACAGGGTTTTGAGTCCCGACTCAAAATGGGTGTTTGCACAACCCAAGATGTTCTGGCCGGGTAAATTCTCTTTAAAATGTCCAACTCGGATTACCTAATCATGAAAAAGTGTGTCATAAATCGCAAGTAACAACTCAGGAAGTACTACTGGGCGGCCAGCTGGGGCGCCGTCCAGGGAGTATAAATACTCAGGCATAGGCCCACCTTGGGCAGAGACAATCTGGAAACAGGAAGCTAGTGACTGCTAACTAGATCTCCATGTTTTGTTACAAGTTGATTAAAGCCTTGCTTTATGTTCAAGTGCGTAGTGAGTCTTTATTACGTCAAAAGTGTTTAAGCAAATTTTTCTCCCTCCCTTCAACATAAATGATGCAAACATCACATGTCCCTGATATCAGTGTAACGATATGACCAGGCTCTTCTGCTAAACCCCCAAAAAATCTGGCAAGCACCATTTTACAAGGTCACAAGATAACTAGACTGGGAAAGCTATTCGGCCCATCTTTATTCATCCATTCAGAAGGATCCCAACGTTCTGCCCATTGCAGCATCCAATTGTTTCTTAATGACTCCAAGGTTTTAGCCGCCATTACTCTATCTGGAATGTTGTTCTACACATTGATCACTCTTCGTGTGAAGAAGAATTTCTGATATCAGTCCTAAAATTACATTTAGTTCTACTAACACAATTTAATATAATAATCTGGACTGGCTTTCTCTATGTTTTCTTATATTCATCCCAGTTAACACAAATCCTGCCAAGTGAATGGAGAAGGCAAGAAAGAAAGGACTTCCATTTATGTAGCATTTTCATGACGTCCCAAAATGCTTCACAATGAAGGACTTATACTGGCCACTTTCCCTCCATCTTACTTTTAGTTTCTTATTCCATTTAGAGTCACATCTGCTTAGTCGGAGCTTCTTGATTTTGAGATTGTATTTACCACACGTGCTCAGCCTCAATCACATCCCAAGCAGTTTTAGCTTCCCTTTCCAGATTCAAATAAGTGCGCACTTCCCTTTTCAACTAAAGCTTATAGCAACAGGAGTAGGCCATTCAGATCCTCCAGCCTGTTCCGCCATTAAGTGCGATCATGGCTGATCTGTATCCTAACTCCATCCACCCGCCTCGGCTCCACATTCCTCAATACCGTTAGTTGGCAAAAATTTAAATCAATCTCAGATTTAAAATTATTAATTGAGCTAACATCTACTGCTCTTTGTAGGAGAGAGTTTCAACACTTCTATCACATGTGTGAAGAAGTGTTTCCGAACTTCTCGCCTGAATGGCCTGGCTCTGATTTTAAGGTTATGATCCCCTTGTCCTAGACTCTCCCATCAGTGGAAAATGTTTCTCTCTATCTACCCGATCAATTCCTTTCAAAATTCTAAAATCCTCAATCAAATCACCCTTAACCTTCTATATTACAGGCAATACAAGCCTAGTTTATGTAATCTCTCCTCATAATCTAACCCTTGGAGCCCTGGTAACATTGTGGTGAATCTGCACTGCACTCCTTCCAAGGCCAATATATCATTTCTAAGGCGTGGTGCCCAGAACTGTACACAGTACTCCAGATGTGGTCTAAACAGGGCTTTGTATAGCTGCAGCAAAACTTCCTCCCCTCGAGATATAAAGGCTAACATTCCATTAGACCCTTTGATTTTTTTTGTACCTGACCATAACATTGTAGTGATCTGTGAACATGGAGCCCGAAATCTCTCTGGCCCTCCACTGTTCCTAGCTTTTCACCATTTAAACAATACTCGGATCTATTCTTTTTTGGTCCAAAATGGATGGCCGCACACTTGCTTGCTTGCGCTAACCAGTTAAAAGAAATAAAGACTTGCATTGACATAGCACCTTTCACGCCCTCAGGACAGCCGAAGTGCAGTCACTGTTGCAACGTAGGAAATGCGGCAGCCAATTTGTGCACAGCAAGCTCCCACAAAAAGCAATTAAATAAATGATCAAATCACTTGTCTTTCTTTTTTTAAGTTCATTCACGGGATGTGGCGTCGCTGGCAAGGCCAGCATTTATTGCCCATCCTTAATTGCCCGAGAAGGTGGTGGCGAGCCTCTTTATTGAACCACTGCAATCTGTGTGGTGAAGGCGTAGCGGTTTAGTACAACTGAGTGGCTTGCTAGGCCATTTCAGAGGTCAGTTAAGAGTCAACCACATTGCTGTGGGTCTGGAGTCACATATAGGCCAGACCGGGTAAGGACGGCAGATTTCCTTCCCTAAAGGACATTGGTGAACCAGATGGGTTTTTAATGACAATCTGGTAGTTTCATAGTCACCATTACTGATACTAGCTTTTTATTCCAGATTTATTTAGTTAACTGAATTTAAATTCCCCATGGTGGGATTTAAACTCATGTCTCCAGATCATTAGTCCAGGATTACTAGTCCAGTAACATAACCACTATGCTACCTTACCCAGATTCAAATAAGTATTTCTGCCGGAGTTAAGATGAGACATAATAGCGTTTCTTAAATTTAGGTTTTAAAGTTATGAGGGGCTTTAATGGGATGAATAGGGAAATATTATTTCCCCTGATTGATAACTGGGATGAGAGTGATGAGCAATTTTAAATGGTCACCAAGAGGGAGGAGAAGGTCAAGAGAAATTTCTCGACACAGCGGTTTGTTGGACCATGAAATGCATCATCAAAAGGGAGTGGTCGATGCAGAGCCCATTGCATCTTTTTAAGGGAAAAGAGGTTAAACATTGGAAGCAGAAGATACACAGCTGTGTGGAGATAGTGAGATTAGTAGCTGATTCCTCTAGCAAAGAGCTGGCATAGACACGATGGGCCAAATGTTCTCCTCCTGTGCTGTAAACGTCTTTGGTTCCACCATGCTGGCTATCCTGATAGCTCAGTTAGTTAAATGGCTGAACCATGGTACAGAACAGGAAGATCCCAACTTCAATCCCTGGTGCCTGTTGAGTTATGCTCTCAACAGCAAGGGAATTGAAGAAAATTATTATGAGGCCTTTCACACAGCGCAAAAGGAGGATAGGATAGAACCAGGAGAAGCAGAGAGAAAAATAGGAAGATAAGGAGCACAGCACAAAGCATGAAAGGTGAGGCGGGGCAGGGGTGCTGAGGAAGAACACCAAGGAGGAGGAGGAGGAGGAGGAGTAGTGGAGAAGCCACCTCAAGGCAATACAAATGGAAGTTGCAGGGTTTGTGAACCACCTGTAACTGAAGGAGTCTCTCACCAGCGCACCAAACGGCAGAGAAGCAGGAAATTGCATCCAGACCATTCACCTGCCCCATCATGGATTCTACCTCAATATCTTGAGCAAAATGTTTCTTCCTGCTCTCCGAAGATAATCCAGTAAAACTCTGCAGTACCTGTCTACACTTACACTTTTATTCAGGCCTGGCTGGTTGTTTTCCCCCCAAGTTCCATCTTCATCATCCCAATAGCACAGGATTCCAAGGAGAGTTTGATCACCTCTACACACGCTCCTCTAACCTCCAGTCCCATCCTTAACCAGATGTTTATCCAGCTGCTCCAAGATGTGATTGGCACAGCATTATAACTGCTGTTACTGGGATTTATTCCACACATCCACTACTCAATTAGAGGAAAATTAATCCCAATCTTCACCCTCCCTTGTCATTTTGTATGGTGTGTACCCTAGTTCAGTGGCATGGTCCAAGTGGAATATGCTGCATACAGACAGTGTATTTAAATGACTCTACAACGAGCTCATCCTCTCAGTCAACATCTTTAACTCGAAACATTTTATCCTCTCTCGTGAGGGGAGGCAAACAAACACAAACCCAGGAATAGCAGGGCGAGGGACAGCAGGGCCGGACACAGACAGAGAGGGTGATACACACAAAAAAGGGGCTAAGCAGGCAGAGGGACAGAGGAAAAGAAAGAGACCCGCAGGATTGTGGTGCCTCGAGTTTTCTTTGTCCTTCTCTCGATAGTTTAGACGCTAACAAAGGGAGGGGAGGGGCAAGATTGCCTTTAACCGAAGACCAGGTACCGAGACTTCCTGGACACCGGCAATGTATAGTCACCCACACAACAAAACGATCCTTACCAGCTGTTCCTGGAAAATGCCTGAATACAGCGGATTCCTGGAGGTAGCGTAGACCGGGACATGATTCACTCGGCAACAATTTCTAAAACGGAATGAACGAGACAAGAAGCAAGCAGCACTGAGGGATACCCTCTGGGCAAACCCTGCAACGATTCCCGGTCTCTGTGTCTTGCCTTTTAAGGTTCAGCAATTGCTCCAGCGCAGGGAGAAGGGTGTCTGTGATTGAAGTCTGGAATGGGAGGTCTGGCTTAAAACCGCTGCTGTATCCATCCGGCCCCGGTGATGTAACAAATTACATGGAAACAATAGCCAACCGCGGGGCCAAGGTAACAATGTTACACAGCAAAGGCTTCCGGCACTGCTCAGCTGCACACCGAGAGTGGGATTCAATCACATGCCTAATGCCTGTCACTGCAGACCTGAAGGTAGCCTGTCCGCAGGATGAGTCACAGCCAGCCAGGGCTGGAGATTTTCCACCGACACCAGCATGTGACCCGGCTGAAACTGACGGAAGAGAAATACAAGAGCCAATGAAACTGACGCGTGAAAAGCTCAGCAAACCCCGCAGCTCAAACTGGGTGGAGTTCGAAGAGAAAAAAAATCTCATCAAAGTCACGCTGTGCTGAACCCAGTGATTGGCGGCTGCGAATATTTGAATCTGCTTTACCGCAAAGAGACGGTAAAAGTTGACCCCGTCTTTGTTGTTGGCCTCATCTGAAATCATTCATCCGAGGAAATGCAATCGCTTTTCTTCATCTCCAAGACAGTTTAGTAACTAAGCTCAATATTTATTAAATGAAAAAATATTTTAATGGTTTCATAGAATCACATAGCATAGAAGGAGGCCATTCGGCCCATCGTGCCTGTGCTAGCTCTTTGAGAGAGCCATCCAATTAATCCCACTCCCCTGCACATTTTTTCCCTTCAAGTATTTATCCAATTTCATTTTGGAAGTTGCTATTGAATCTGCCTCCACTGCCCTTTCTGGCAGTGCATTCCAAATCATAACTCACTGAGTAAAAAGAAAATTCTCTTTTGGCAATTACCTTAAATCTGGGCCCTCTGGTTACCGACCCACCTGCCAGTGCAAACAGTTTCTCCCTATTTATTCTATCAAAACCCCATATAATTTTGAACACCTCGATTAAATCTCCTCTTAAACTTCTCTGCTCCAAGCAGAACAATCCCAACTTCTCCAGTCTCTCCACATAACTGAAGTTCCTCATCCCTGGTACCAGTCTAGTAAATCTCCTCTGCGGCCTCTCCAAGGTCTTGACATCCTTCCTAAAGTGTGGTGCCCAGAATTGAACACCATACTCCAGCTGGGGCCTAACCAGTGATTTATAAAAGGGTTAGCACAACTTCATTGCTTTTGTACTCTATAAATCCAAGGATCCCATAAGCTTTTTTAACAGCATTGTTTCAATTTCCCCCCCAATATCTAGTCTCACTTCTACGGGAAAGGCTCCATTTATGGGGAAATGCTAAAAGTAAATATAAGGGTAACGGGTTAAAGACAAGGTTAATTGAGTGTTATATAATCTGGCAGGACTCTAAGGGTGCAGTTATATTGCTGCTTTTGCATCGCTACATTTTTAATATGATGTGAACAGTAATTTCCATTTATTCAGCATTCACAAATAGGCATAAAGAGCTGGATGAGCCAAGAAAGGAAAGATTGAGGTGACTGAAAGCTTGGTTAAAAAGGTGGGTTTTGAGAGGGTTTTACAGGTGGATAGGTAAGGAGGTTAAGGGAGGAAGTTCCAAAGAGTAAGACTTGGGCAGCTGAAGGCTTTGCCATTAATAGTAGGAACGGATGGGGGTGGGGGGTGACACAAAAGACAGAGTGGCGATATAGCGCTGGAGATTGCAGAGGTGGGGTGGGATGAAGGAATGGAAGGATTTAAAGAATAGAACAAAAATGTTAAATGTATTGGTGGCAACAGGGAGCCAATGGGCCAATGTAGGTCATTGAGGACAAGTGAGCAGGACTTGGTTTGGGCTAGGATATGTGCGGCAGATTTTGGGCAAGTTAGAGTTTATGAAGAATGGATGATGGAAAGCCAGTGAGGAGAGCGTTTGATTAGTTTTAGTGGGGGCAGGTTTTCTGAGCTCGGGCAGAGGTTGGCAACATTGCAGAAGTAGAAATAAGCAGTAATACAATAGCAAAATACTGCAGATGCTGGAAATCTGAAATAACAACAGAAAATGCTGGACGCACTCAGCAGGCCAGGCAGCATCCGTGGAGAGAGAAACAGAGTTAACGTTTCAGGTCTGGGACCCTACATCAGGAAGGGCCATCGACCTGAAATGTTAACTCTGTTTCTCTCTCCACGGATGCTGCCTGGCCTGCTGAGTGCTTCCAGCATTTTCTGTTGTTATTTTAGAAATAAGCAGTCTTGGTGATGGATAGGAGATAGGGTATAAATCTCAGCTCAGGGTCAAACAGGATGCCAAGGCAGCGAATGGTCTGGTTGAGCCTGAGAAGGTGGCTGGGGAGGGGAATGGAGTCAATGGCAGGGTGGCAAGGGCTAAAGACAATGGCTTCAGTTGAGCTGGAGGAAGTTATGACTCAACCAAGACAATGACAAGTAAGTAGTCTCACACTATACAGGCAGTGGAGGGGTTGAGAGAGGTGGTGGAGATAGAGCCAAGCGTCATCAGTGCACTTGTGAAAGCTGACTGTCTGCCTGCAGATGATGTCACTGAGGGTCAGTATGTAGATAGAGTATGGGGACTCCAGAGATGACAGTGCAGGAGAGGGAAGATAAGCCGTCGTTCGACATTTTGTGTCTGCATTAGATAGGTAGGATTGGCAGTCCCATGGATCTGGATAACAATGGAGAGGAGCTGCAGGACATTGTATGGCCAACTCTTGTTGAATACTGTGGAAAGGTCCATGAGGGGGAAAAAAGGAACATTGCAGCATGGTTGCAGACACAGGATATTGTTCAGGACTTTGGTTGGGGCTGTTTTGATGCTGGGAAAAGGGTAGCAGCAGACTGAAGGGATTTTAACCGAACGTTTCAGGAGAGTTGGGCATGAGCAAGAGGGAAGGGAGGTTAAAGAGGATGAATGTGTCAATGGTGGGTTTTTAAGATGGGGTGATAGCAATTTTCAAGGGAGAAGGAACCACTGTCCCTTCCATGGGGAACGGGGAGGAAAGTTGAATAGTGAGGAATCAAGTGGGAAGGGCATCGAGTAGGCAGGAGATGGATCTCATAGCTAACATCAGAAATGTGAGGGTATACATATCAGGAAAGGATGAACAGGCTGGGTCTTTTTAATCTTGAAAAAGGGCTGAGGGGTGACCTAATAGAGGTCTTTAAAATTATGAAAGGTTTTGATAGAGTGGATACAGAGAGAATGTTTCCACTTGTGGGGAAGAGCATAACTAGAGGCCATCAATATAAGATAGTCACCAAGAAACCCAATAGGGAATTCAGAAGAAACTTCTTTACTCAAAGAGTGGTGAGAATGTGGAACTCGCTACCACAGGGAGTGGTTGAAGCGAATAGTGTAGATGCATTTAAGGGGAGACTAGACAAGCATATGAGGGAGACGGGAATAGAGGATTATGCTGATAGATCTAGATGAGGAAAGATGGGAGGAGGCTCGAGTGGAGCATAAATGCCGGCATGGACTGGTTGGGCCGAATGGCCTGTTTCTGTGCCGTACATCCTATGGAATCAGTTTGGAGAGCAGAAACTCCTCAGGGAGACCATCTTACACTGCTTGGTCGCGACACTATGCACTCAAACTTTCAGGCCATTTAATAAACTTATTGTAGATTTTTTAATGTTTTGAGAAAGGAGACACTCCCAGCTGTGCTCTCAAAATATTTAAAATTTATGGTCTGGGCGTGGAGCTCTACATATGCATGTAAGCTCAGAGCTCTCTCCTGGTGGAGAGAAGGGGATTCACAAGCAGCCCCACAGTACAATACAGATTATTACACGTTTCACATTGCAGCATATTAGTGGCATTATTTCCTTTGATGTTTTCAAAATTAAATTGGGGTTTACTTTTTCTTCTCCAAGTTAACCTCTTATAGTCTCCTTTACCTTTCTCTCCTGAAGATGGCACTTCATCTGAGGATAGTATCACAGATGTCATCCAGTACCACACCCCCATCCTTTCTCCTGTGTGGAACAGTGAGCACTGAGCTAATCACAGGATAACAATTAGGAATGAGAAGCCAAGCTGATTTTTCTCACTAGTGCAGGGGCACTGAAGCTAATTGTAGCTCCCACATCACTGTTTTGGCTGATTTCAAAATAACTCAGCCAAGGCCAAAGGTCAAAGCTGGACCTTCCTGGTCTGTATCATCCCAGGCAGTGAAACAAACAACTTCTACATAAGAACATAAGAGCAGGAGTAGGTCATTCGGCCCCTCGAGCCTGCTCCGCCATTCAATAAGATCATGGCTGATCTGATCTTGGCCTCAACTCCACTTCCCTGCCCGCTCCCCATAACCCTTGACTCCCTTACCATAGCAGTCAATTTTAAAAGTTCTAAACTTCAAAATCAAAGCAATGGAAAAGTTCAGAGTTTATTTCCTCAATCTTGCACAGGAATAGACTAATGAAGAATCGGCAATGGAATATAGCACGAACACAAATAATTTGAATTATTAAAAATCTTGGTGTCTGTATATGTTGTGAGCTTCTAACATTTCTAACTGGTTTATGCTGCCATGATAATTCCATGTCCCCAACACTGCCCCCCCCCACCCCGTTAGTTCTCCACCCTGGGCATCTTATTCACTCTTCCCAGCTTCTGCTCTGTCCAGGCCTACCTTGGCTGCTCCAGCTTTTGTTCTGCAAGTTCTCCAACTGTGCACGGGAAATCATTTGATCTGCTGGTCCCGACATTGATTGTGCAAACTCTTAAGGCGAACACTCTCGTTCCACAGCAGCACTCTACTGTGCCATCTGCTTAAATGCTGAGATTTCTCCCCTGGGTCCCACACACATAGAGCCAGCATTACAAAAAAAAGTTCCTTCCTTGCCTCCCTTTCATCTCTGTTCCCTCCCTGCTCCAGCTCCTGGCCTTGAGATCTGCTGTGCTCCTTTCCCAAGGCAGCTTCAGGACCCACTGCACTCCCTCCCCACTCCATTCTCAGACCTCAGGCCCTGCTCCTCTCCCATCCTATTCTCAGACCAATACCCTCCTCACCCTCTCCCAGTTTACTTTTCACCAGCACAGGTCAGAACTGCGGCTCTTGATCCACATCAAAGGAAGCCTATCCAGGTGGGGTGCAGTGCCATTGCACCAGATCCATCATTCCCTCCTAAACCAGACCCTAAGCTTAGGCCCCAGTCTCGCTTACATCCCTGGTGCAGCTAATAGTGTCTCCCAGCTGAGCTCTTCATGTCCCGCCTGGGACATTTTGGCTCCCCTCTAGCTATATGTCTATAATTTTTTTTTAAATTGACAAATTAAATGTATACACATTAAGTAAATGAATAAAGGATACGTATAGATACAGCGTGAAACATAAAGAGACTGACAGACAAAACAGATTTGCAGAAAGAGTTGAGGACAACAGAAGTAAAGCGACAAGAAAGCGTGCAAGAGTCATAGAGACTGGAAGATAAACAAGTTCACAAAGAATTACACTATGATGGAAAGTTACAGGAAGAATTTTATTTTTGTCCATAAACTATGCCATAGGAGATCAATGAGCTGCAATTAAAATTCTTTGTTTTATAAATAACAAATATAGTATATTCTAACCACCCCTGCAATATAATTGCTATCTCACTACTGGTCTCATCATGTTTATTCTACTTGTGAAAATAAATCATTCAGACGTCACATTTCTCCTGTTAACTCTTTAAGTAAAACCAATCAGTTTAACTTAATACTAGCCAATTTCCCATGGCATATTTTAAGGTGAGTCAGAGGATGTGCAGTTTTATAATAGGGATATTATAGATTTAATGCACAATGTATTATCAGGGGCCACTAATTTACCGTGACTAAGTCAAATTCTGTTTTTATTACATGGTATTCTGTAATTTTTATCGTTTTGGAGACAGTCTGAAATTTGCTGAAACAATCCTTCTATGTAGCTGTCCTTTGCCAAGTATAGGCATTGAAACACCACAAGCTCGTAGAGTGCATCAAACCAGCACAGGATTGAGTTGTGGTATACTCTGCACTGACCAGTGCACTGGGGAGGTTTGCCTCTTAAAAGCATTGACCAGAGCAATGGAAGGTGGAGAAGGAAGAGACAGTTGTGAGATGGTGCGTCTGGTTGGGGCCAAGGGAATCGTTCCCAGCGGCTGAATAGGGTTACAGCGGGATGCAGCTGTGGACTGGCAGCGAGCGTTTGATTAGTCAGCATCAGGATTTGGGAGATACGGAGGCTATCTTGGGACTGGTTTATTTTGTTGAAAACTTTGACAGAATTCACAGAGAGACACCCAAAATATTTCCTGTTTTACCAGGAAACACATAGTAAAACATTTTAAAACTTAAAACAAGTAACTGGTCCAAAACATGCTCAACAGATAAACATCGCTTGTAAAGTAGTGGGAAAACAACTTGTGCTGATAAGAGTAGAAAAGAAACTGAAGATGGATTATTGGATGGGATGCTCACTGCAGAGGTCACAGAATAATGGCCAGTTTCTTTTTGAAAAGAGACAGGCATTCAGTGATTTTAATCCTTTACAATTCGATTATTAAAGAGTAGACATGTATCCTATGCTATGTGGGATAGTAGGGTGCAGGGGGCTAGAAACACTGTCCTGTCATCTCTGGATTCAAATCTAACCAACTAAGAAAGACTTGCATTTATACAGCGCCTTTCATGACCACCGGACGTCCCAAAGCGCTGTACAGCAAATGAAGTACTTTTTGAAGTGTAGTCGCTGTTGTAATGTAGAACAGCAATGTGATAATGATCAGATAATCTGTTTCTAGTGATGTTGATTGAGGGATAAATATTTGCCAGGACACCAGGGACAACTCCCCTGCTCTTCTTCAAAATAGTGCAGAGATATTTTTTAAGTCCATCTGAGAGAGATGAGGCCTCAGTTTAACGTCACATCCGAAAGACGGCACCTCCAACAGTGCTGCACTGGAGTGTCAGCCTTGATTTTTGTGCTGGAGTGGGACTTGAACCCACAACCTCTGACTCAGAGGTGAGAGTGCTACCTACTGAGCCACGACTGACACAAATATTCAGCAGTGAATCTCAGCTGAACTGTCTTGATCTTACAGCAATAGCCTCCGAGTATGAAGCATGGCATCTATATAGCCCACAAGAGGGGTGGCTGTCATTCCTGAACAAATGCATCTGGGCAATCTCTCAACTCCAGCCTTCATGGCCACAGATCAATAGGCGCAAATTATCAGGCAGACAGGCCATGATGGCGGATGGTGCAAAATTACCACTGGTACAGTAGCCACTGTTCTGTGGCTTAGCGTTTAAAGGGCATTGAGCAAGGTCAAGGGAGCTTTTCATGGGGGCTCTTCAGTGCCGAGTGGGCATTGTTCCTTATTCTACTCCCTCTACCCCCTCCCCCACAGCCTGAGGAAAAGAGCTATCCAATATTTTCAGTCATAAGTCTTTTGGAAGTATAATTTATCTTCTTCAGCATATACTCCAAGTACAATGTATATTGTGGAGTAATAAGCTACACAGTATTCTCACACACAGGATAGGTTTCCACCATTTAACCGCAATAGTGGAGTGTGGATAAACATATCTGGCTCAGCCATGGAATTCAGATATACTATTTCTATAAGCTCATGTAGATCCAAAAACATTTTATTATTCATTTTCTTGTCTTTAGTATGTATTTAGAAATAAGTGAATGTTAAGCAAGCGTGGGACTAAAGCAGCTGCCTTAATCTTATCGGGCCTGTTCTAACTGCCAATCTTTTCTTCCCTTCTCTCTTCAAAGGTCCCCCTCCCACCCCTTGTATATCATTCACAACAAATGGGCCAGACCACAAATTTCCAGGGTTCCTAGGTTACTCAGTCACTAAGAGACATGCAACGTTTAGTAACCCTCAGAATTTCCTATAGTGTTCATTGAAGTGAAATAGCATTAAGGAGGTGCTCAATAAAGGGTACAATTCTAAAGGGGGTGCATGAACAGAGAGATCTGGGGGGGGGTATATGTGCACAATTCATTGAAGGTGGCAGGGCAAGTTGAGAAAGCAGTTAAAAAAGCATATAGTACAAAAGCAAGGAAGTTATGACAAACCTTTATAAAACACTGGTTCGGCATCAACTGGAGTATTGTGTCCAATTCTGGGCACTGCACTTTAGGAAGGATGTGAAGGCCTTAGAGAGGGTGCAGAAAATATTTACAAGAATGGTTCCAGGGATGAGGGACTGGCGAAGCGGGGGTTGTTCTCCTTAGAGCAGAGAAAGTTGAGAGATTTGATAGAGGTGTCCAAAATCATGAGGGGTCTAGATGGAGTAGATAGAGAGAAACTGTTCCCATTGGCAGAAAGGTCGAGAACCAGAGGACACAGATTTAAGGTGATTGGCAGAAGAACCAAAGGTGACATGAGGGAAAACTTTTTTACGCAGCGAGTGGTTAGGATCTGGAATTCACTGCCTGAAAGGGTGGAGGAGGCAGATTCAATTGTGGCTTTCAAAAGGGAATTGGATAATTACCTGAAGGAAATTTTTTTGCAGGGCTACGGGGAAAGGGCGGGGGAGTGGGACTAGCTGAATGGCCTCCTTCTGTGCTGTAACCATTCTATGATCCTATGATTCTAATACAGATGACACATGCACCTTTGCCTCTAGCATTACATACTTACATTTCACACTTTCCTTGGCAGTTTGATTATGAACTCATTGTTTGGGAGAGGGGGATGGGTACAAAGTCAGTGTTTGAATTGTAGTGGACTCCATTCCTGTAATTTTTTTAAAAATTGCAAATGCCTCCATTTAAGCAGGAAGACTTTATACACTGGAAATGTGAATACAAGATCAAAGCAGCAATCTTCTGATAATACATAAGCTTATTTTCAATCAGCAGAGATACTACTGTAAATATTCTCCAAAATTGGAGAGCTATTTAAAAAATGATTTTATTGACGTCAATGAATTGCATTGATATGTAAATCACAAACTGTCACATCTTAGACAAGTTATTGCACATAAAATGAAACCAGCAGCACAAATCAAAATACAGATCTATGTTTTACTCAAATTATTCTCATTTTATTTATTGGTCAGACTAAGAGACCCCAGGAAAAGGACATTTTAGTAACGTAACTGGTAGACCTCACAAAAAAATCTTTTCACATAAATAAAACAAATATAAATAAAACAAAACGGCACCATACAAAAAAAATGAAAGCAGTGGACAGCTTAATTTGCCCTTTGTTATCCTAGATTTGGTCACCCGGAAGATTTCACACCATTAGTTAGGATGCTTTATTAATAGCTTAGCTGTTGTTGACAAGAGCACAGGGTTCTTTTACAAATTTACAGTGTAGCAGTAAGGCTAAGAGTATGTGTGGACCTTGCAGAGAGGAAACTGCAGGAGGTCGACAACTGCCGTGTATATAAAAAGCAGAATGATACCTTCCCTCTCCCTTACCCACATCCTCCCCCTGGCAAAATTATTAGGCTGATATTTACTCTGGGACAGCCTGTGAGGAGATGAAATTTACCTGGGGATACCTGGTCTTAGTTAATTATCAGCACATCTTCCCTCAAAACAAGACAGCTCCCCATGAGGGGCTCCATTTACAGCGCCCAGTGAGAATAGGAAAAAACCCAAAGAGGAAATGAATTGAAGTAATAGGCAACTGGAAGACTTGAAATAATGACCCTTGCATTTGAAAGTTAAGCTGTCCTTTATTAAAACCTAGATTTAGCCAATTTATAAACCACATTTTTTTCCTTTAAAACGATCTCCTTTGGAGATATTTTTCAATTTGACCAAACCTATTCTCTTCAATTGGAGAATTCAGAAAAATGATTAAATATTTTTAAAAATCAATTTCTCCTACAATTAAATAAAAGCACAATAAAATAATTTATCAAACACAGCACTTAATAAAAAGGCACCAATACATTTTCTGACCACATCTCTACAGTCTCTACAGAGTCTTTTCAGTGAAGATTTATTGCCCAAGTGAATCCAGCTTCCCAGAGCAGGTGAATTATTTCCTGGCTGAATGCAAATGCACTGATGCGATTTTCTTCATTGAGGTACGATTTCTATAGTGTCCGTCCCAAGCATCGCATGAAGATAACACAGACTGCAGTGCTCTGGCATACACTGTGGGTTGGGGGGGAGTGGAAGGAGACAAAATGTGCACAAATATACAGTGAAACTTGTCCTTTGGATCAGCTTGATTATACAGCTATCCTTTCGTAGGCACTTGCTGGTCTCAGATATCTGAAACTGAACCCAAAATTGTGCACAATGCATACTTGACTTAGAATGTCCCAGTAATCAACTATACATTATTGCTCCATTAGCCTGCAATAATGGGCAACCCTGTTAATCATGCACTGAGGGCATGGATCACATTGATAGCCAGTGCCTCTACAGGCAGCCTTTCTAGCACCCAACAAGGACAATCAAGATGACACATTTTACAAGCACTTTTAAAAGCTGTAATCTAATTTTAGGGTGCAAATGTCTGTCATCACAATAAAAAGAGTGAAGTTTCTCATGAACCCCGTAGGAAAACTAGCCCTCCGGACACACTGGAGGGATTCTGTGAAAGAGAAAAGGATCAATCCTTGATTGCTGGGAAATCTTGAGCACAAAGGATTCAGAAATTACAGCAATTTTAAGATCTCCAAAAGCTAAGGAACAGTTTAATGGTGAAAGTTGGCAGCTTCAGAAGGTTAATTGTTTATTTCAACTGGTGTAAAGTCTAAAAAATGTATCACAACTTTTGGTTAATAGCTTAAGTTTCTGAACTCAGACAAGTGCAGTATAATAGTAGAAAATTAACCTGCTGAAGATAGGAGAGACGACAGCAATAGCCAACTACTACTGTCTCTAGAGGTGAACCTGGAGTATCCCAGAGAAAGACATAACTGCTCACCAGTGCAGCATCCAACTTACTAGAGCAGGAGAAGTTGTGTAACTTCCTCTCGGGTCGTAAAAGGGATTGCCTCAATACTGGAAGTTTACCAATATGTTTAAACAAGGATTGTAAAATTAACCTTGCTAAACCAAACTGTAATCTTGATAATCGAATATCACTATTATCGCAGTTATTGCTGCAATGCTGTGTACACTTAAGTTACTATTGTGTCTACATCAACTGAAGTTCTTCTGGTTGATTTTTAAAATATCCAATTATTTTACTGTGATCATTAATGCTTAGCTTTGTGCTGGTGTTGCATCATCATAAATGTTGTTAAATAAAGTAGTGCTAGTTAATACAGTTCTGTGTGCAACTTCATCTTTCATGACTCCGGCAAGGAGTTAAGTTACAGTTCACACAGTGCATACTAGGATCTTGTTGTGATTGATTTGGTTTGTTAACTATTAATATAATTTGGACCAGGGAAGGTGTGATGGTCCAAAGAGGCAATTTAGGCATCTTATAAACCTTGAAAAGGTAGACCCCCCAAGCCAACCTTTCAACATGTAACTGTTAAGAAAATGGGGGTGGGGAATTAATCTGATACTTTTACTAATATAAATTACCTATTGCATCCAGACATTCCAATATTTTGTACATATTGTGCAAGGTTCAGCATCCATCTGTCTCACAAACCTTTGATCAGATAACTTTTGAGATCACTCACAAGTATCCACTGTTCTATACCAAGTATTTAGAAGAAAGAAATATTGTTCCAATAGGCATCATCATCCAGTTTGTGTACCTTTAGGGTTTTTATAGAAGACACAGTTGTTTGCACACTTGTCTGGATGGGAGTCCCAGAAATCGGTTCCACAACAGCAGAGTGGCGGCAGATCTGTATTTTGCAATTTAATCTTCTCCATCATCTGTGCTCTTAAGGCTTCTATATATCTGCAATAAATTAAAGATGGAAAAAAGCTGAGTAGAAGCAGCTAGATTCACTCAGCCAAAAGAAAAACTGTAATCCATTATTAGTGATCATATGGATACCGTGCTCAACTCAAACTTGCCTAAAACTCAACTATATATTCAATTGTATGAATCAGTTTTGGCTGAAATCTGAGTTTTCTACCCTACTGCCATCATCTCATTAATTCAGGGCCAGTGAGCAGTGTTGAACAGATGAGCAGTGCTGCTCAGCAGTCATCAGAACTATGAACAGCTTATCAGTAGATAACTGATCAGTTGCTCAGCCTCTCCTCACAGATGCACAGGAGCGATAAAGCTGAAAACAACACAAAACATTGGAACTATATTGCAGGTCAGTCAGCGTTTAAATCGATAAAAAACATAATAAATGTTTTGGGTGAATACCCTGAAGGGTCACTACCTGAAACGCTATTTGATTCCTTCTATTTTTAGATGTTGACAGACCTGTTGTTGAGTTTGTGTTTTCTGTTTTTATTTCAGCTATGCAAGTGAGAAGAGACTGAAAAAAACTCTTTAAAACCACTATATTAATTTTTCACGAAGAGAATTTTAATCACCAACTCTCATTAATTAAAGCCTCTCTCCAGCACCACAACCATGCTTATACTTAAAATACACAGACCTTCCCCCCCCACTGTATTATGCCCTGCAGGCCTAGTATTTCATAATCTTAAAAACTGCAGCAAGCTTAAAGTAACAGCATGAAACACCACAATACAATTAAAAGTACTCGAGTGTGCATTGGAGAACATTTTCACCACTAGTTCAGTGAATTCTTGATAAGCGAATAAACAGTGAGGCCGATTCTCAACAGCTGATACACAAGACCAACGTGAATTCAACAGGTCTCATACTACCTTGAGGCAAAGCCCATTAGTCCCAACTTTCATGAATATATTGGAACCACTGTTAGAAGGGTAAGTGTGTGTTCTTACTTGTAATTGACTCCTCACATCAATAGGAATCACAACATTGATTATAAGATGTCATAGATTTATTAGGTATACAGAAATTAACCATACACTTAATAGCAGTATTGAGATAAAAACCGTGTTAGTCGGAGGACTCAAACGCGTTATAGTTCGGAGCTTGGTATGCAGGCTGCAGACCTTTGAATCAAATCTCTGTTTCAACACTCACTTTTTATACCTTTTTGTTACCACTTCTACATGACAATCCACACGTTTCTGCATTACCAAATACAACTCCACAGCAAGTGAATTTTAATGAGCTTCTACCCTTGAGTTTAGAAGAGTTATTTTTCTGTAGACCGGTACAACTCCCCTACATTGTTATCTTAGCAATAGTTTCACTCTTGTTGCTATATTAACAAGTGAAACTTCTAACTATAAATATATACTATTCTATACCAATCTCCTGCTTCTGAAAAGGATGATGTAGTCACAGATGTTTTCCTTCTGCAGAACTTATCAACTGATTGAAGTTCTCTGCAGTATTCACTGGAATGTATTTTGATTAGGTTTGTTGTCCAAACTGACCATTGCTTTATGGTCAGTCTTTATTCAACAGTTCAGTGGTCACTGCATCTAAATTGACTTGTACTTCCTCACAACAGGCAAAAGCTAAAGGTTACCATTACTACAATATAAAGAGAAATCAATAAGAGTACAACATTAGCAGACTTCAGGACAATCTGATTCACCCTTTCCTTGTACTGTGACTGTCACTGAACTGATTAGGCAGGCCTGGATATCTCCAAAATCAGTTCTCTGACAAGAACACCGTGCAAGGCACCATCAGAAATATTTCTTTCAAACTATGTACAAAGTATATGTATTGCATTAATACAGAGGTGCGATGTGAAGATTAATTTAATCACAGGGTTTATTTCCATCCCTTCTCTGCATACCTATAAAACACCCTATGCCCTGTGAAAACCAGAATATTCAGCATACCTGGTACTCTCTCTGTTTCGTTGGGCTTTGTCTTTATCTGCTCTCTTCTGTTTTTCCTCTTCCTTCAACTGAGCGATCCTTCCACTTTCAATCACTAGCTCTCTCTGTTGAGTTAGCTCAATCATCCTTTTCTCTTCCGCTTCCCTTAGTTTTTCCTTCTCCTCCTTAATTCTGAATAAAAAATTTAAAGAAACATGGGTACAGATTTGTGATTAAGACAAAGACTAAAGGTAGGGGTGGGTATAATATGAGCATGAATAAGGTGAGCCAATGTGAAACTCATGGTATTTACAGGCATGGCACAGTCTGTAAGTATATACAGACCCTTAATTTTGGTATATATTAAAATGCTTTGCCAGGCCATAAGGTTTTCCGAAGTGAAATAAAGTTTGTGAATGTAACAGACTGTCTTTCCCTGATAAGTGGACATGGAATGTGCTTTACTAAAAGGCAGCAAACATTTGGTGAGCTTTCAAAAGAAACTGTTGGATTTGGAAGCTGCTTTGTGATGGAGATATTTCAAGAGCTGGGTGTCAGATAGTAGATACTGACAGAACAAATGGTTGTGACTGCAGGGGGTAGTCATAGACAACAGAGATAAACAAGCCCCCTTAGATTTGCAGACTTCGTGTCTACAACGAATAGGCCATAAGGTTGTAGAATGACTTTTGGTGGCTAAAGGGGAGGAGTCAAGCCTTTGGAGTTCTGAAATACAGGATGCAACGTAACACGTGAAATGTGACCAAGTGGTTTACTGCCACTTCTGTAAACTTGAGTGAATGAATGGGTAACCACACAGGATGCGTGAGTGTGAAAGTTTGACAGCTCAAACAACTTAGGTCGAACATTAAAAGGAACATCTCACAATCTCTGAATGATTGATTGACTGAAAAAGGCAAGGAAAACTGTATAAAAAAAGTGACTAAAAATATCAGCACTGCAGTCGGAAGGAGGGGCCTGGCTGATCATCTCAACTCGAAGAGCTACTGCAGTCAAAAGGAAGTGGCCTACAATCAACACTGGACTGATCATCTGCGGGTGGTTGTATGTATGATTTCTTGTAACATTATTGGTGCACTGCTCGAATAGTGGTTGGGGTTTTGAATCTGTCTTAGGAACAATAAAAGGTAAAGGCAGAACCCGTGTGTCTGGTGTAATTTCTCATAAGTCTCAAGTCCGAACTCTAGAACCTGTTGGATGGGGCGAGGGGTAATTCTGCACGTCCTACAAGTCTAAGATCTGTCATAATTTTTTGTTTTCCCAAGTCATTCACCGCGTGAAGAAATTGGAGAGACATTTCGACAACGTAATAAAATGCTTTATAAATGCAAGTCTTTCTTTCTATTGACTGCAGTACCTGGTTGTGACAAATTCATTAACATAAACAGCCCTTAGCAGGAGTCAAATGTTCAGTGGCAAATTCTAATGACTATAGCAGCATGACCAGCACTGGATTCAGTTTTCCAAGTTGAAGCAGCAATTAAGTTGCTGAGTTTCAGCACTACCTCAACTAAATGCATCACTCACTTCGCTATCCTCTTCTCATGCTCTTGCTGGCGCCGTTGTTCTTTCACCTGCTCTCGTTCAATGTCCATGAAGAGGCGACGGTACATCAAATATTGGTTACCACGCTGGGGGGATAAAAGATCAATCCAGAAATATATTTGCATTACTCTAGTACTTTCTAGTACTCTAATTATCTGCAAGGTACATGAAGCTTGGTTACGAGACAAAACCAGGACTGCTGCAAATGGTTGCCCTTTTCAAAGTGTAACATGCCAGCACATTAAACAGGTTCTTAGGCCATTTTCATGAATAGAAAGCATCTGCAACACTGAGGTGCCTCAACATTATTTACTTAAACAAATGACAGCTGGTGTTTTGGCAGCTTATGCAGAACAGCAGATCAACTTCTAGTCAGCTTGTAACCTGGTTTCTTTTTCTGGGATTTGTTTTATTTAGTAAAGAAAAAAATTCCAGTCAATTCCAACAGCCTATTTCAGCTGAGCTGAGTCCTCACTGGCTGTATACACGTGCACTTCCAGCTTGGGTCACTGGATACAATCAGAAACTGGAGCTCTGATCCTTGTCTCGCTCCAAGATTGCCAATTGAACAATTGTAGTAGCCCTACCACCACCTAGGCTCAGATTAACTAACTCAGCAGAGTGAGGACTGAAGCAGGGACCATTCTCTGCTTAGCTACTCACTGGATAAACTCTCAGCCATCAAGTGAGCACTTAAATATTTGCTAAAAACTTCATGTATGTACAGTACACGTCATACAAGTCAAAAAAAGCAAACTTCCCCTACACAATTGCAATAAAAATCCAAATACCCCACACCAAATTTTTCTGCAGTTTTACTGAGTCTTCCACATTCAAGTCAACAGGGTGTAAGCTATTAGAAGGCATACAAGAATGACCCAGCAGAGGCAACAACAGATTTTTGCTTCCCCCCCGCAATCCACCCTCCCTCCCAATAGTAAATGCAACCTTCCTCCTTCCCCTTCCATAAAAAAAGGTCAAACTGATGTATGAGATGGACCAAGAATATCTGTGGTCATCACCCCAGAGATTTTGTTTAACTCATCTCAAAGTGGAGAGAACTTACCTGTTTCTTACTCTCTTCCTGGTCCACACCAGGCTGCAGAATGAGTGCTGCCTTATAGTCAGTACTGAACCCTAGGCAGGAACCTGTGGGGTAGGGCTCGCGATAAAGTCGACTACAGTTCTGAAATAACAATTTATATACAGAGAATTAGATCACAGTTTACAGTGAGAAACTCAGAATTAATAATACAAGGTTAGAAATTCATACAAATTTGATTCATTTGTGTACACATTTTAAACCTTTTTCAGGATATGCATCTTTAATTCTGCTTACTTTCCAATTCTTTTAATTTAAAAGTTGTTAGTCATAAATTATCTAACTGAAATTTTTAGCACTAAATTCCTATTTTGCTGTTATTTACATTACTTAATTCAAATTACTGGATAATTTGAAATATTTTAGTACAAAAAAACAACTGAGTTGTCAACAAAAGGCCAAGATTTTTATGCTTCAATCAGGTTGTGACAGGATTAGTTTCAAAAAGATTCCATGAAATCATTTCAGTTAATTTTAAACAAATCACCAGCAAATTTTTTTTAACAAGTATTTTTATATCCAATACTAATAGGTTTGTTAATATCCCAACCTGCATGTGAAGGTTTCATAAAACTTTTCCGCAGCTTATTGTTTGAATAGTGCAAACTATGATAATTGGCATCCATAGCTTTTAGGGTTTAGGTACCACACGCTCTCAAAAATCAAGACACATTTTTTGAAAGTTCTCTATAAGTAGGCAAGTGCCGACGACACCATCGACGGCGAACTGACTTGGAGAAGTTTGAGTGTGATGGTGTAAGGTAGCAAAATTAAGGAAACCACTATATAGGGATAGGAAGTCAATTAAGAAATCTGGTTCAAATACAAGCATGTTCATTAAACTGATTAATTTGTTTTGTACTCACTGTCTACCCATGATCAGCATCTCTGCCTATTTGTAAACAGTCAGATAAGAAATGGTCACTTATGCCCAACCATTGGAAGATACTTGTTAAACAGAATTTTTATAGTTTTCAAGGTGAATTGAACAAGATTCCACTTTCTGCACCCATTGAGCGCATTAAGAATTTCCGCATCGGCTTTCACGCAGAAGCAGTGTAAAGCTCCTTATACACTATCTCAAAAATGTACCTCAACCCAAAAGCAGCTCCAACATCCCAACGTAATAATTCCATTTCCCATTCTGTGGCCTACAGGAGTAACAGGCGCTGAATCCTATGAGGTTGATAGCTTTTTGTTAACAAAAGGTATTAAGGGATATAGGCCAAAGGCAGGTATATGGAGTTAGGTCGCAGATCAGCCATGATCTCACTGAATGGCAGAACAGGCTCAAGGGGTGAATGGCCTACTCCTGTTCCTATCTGAATTAATTGCAGTTTTATGCTGTGGGTCAATTTGCATTAGTAACAGGACGAACATTGCCGGAACCCATTTCACGTTGATCAATGCAGCCAGATTTTCATTCCCATTAGCCTGGGCTGAATTAGATCCCAGGTCCCAGAAGTGACCAGTATGCCAACAGACATACTGGATAATTATTGAAGCTCAAAATCTGTTTTTACTAAAATATTGGTACATAGTCATCTTAGCCAAGGTCATATGGGTGAACCGATGTTGGTGACGTCGTTAAAATCAGTCAAGTGGTGGGATGTTGCACTAACTTCATGCAAGAGGGTTACATGGGAGGTATATAAGCCAGGGGACGGTAGTTCCAACACTTCAACATCCCTTAAAGTGACATAGGAAGACGACAGAGAGGGTCAACCTACCCTACCAGAATTCAAGATATTAATAATTCTTGCAGCATCTCAAGCTTAATATTTTTTTTAAGAAGAAACTCAAACTAGCAGAGATGAAAAATTAGATTTAGATTCAGTTTGATACTAGAATGTTAAATCTGCACGTGGTTTTAAAGAAACAGTATTTTGCACCTATTAAAATGTTACATTGATTTTAAATCCGGTATTTAGATGGATTCTGCATCGCTGCTTGCTACAACACAGTTTAGAACAATAATGTGGAAAACAAAGTCTAACCTTCTCATGTTCTAGTTCAGGCTGAAAAGTAACATGTTTCCCACCCATCAATTTCTGCGACTGTTCCTGCAACTCTGCAGGCAGGTCATGCTGGCCTTCCAAACATGTGAAATCATCCGCACTGTTTAGTTGTGCCTCTTTTCGGGATAATTGGTTCTGGAAAAGGAGAAAGTGCCCTGAATCACTGACTTGGCTAAAAGGCCAACCTGTTGTCTTTTTAACCCCCTTACGAGATTCTTACCGCCACATAATTTATAAAGAACTTGGAAGCAGCTAATGAATCAGCGTGGAAAACCAGTATCTGGAGCTGCAGCAGTGTAACAGATATAACAGTGTCCCATTGATAAGAAATCATCGGCTGTAATGCCTCAAATCACTGAATTTTTTTAGATGATGAAATTTTAACACTGCTTATAATTATGTGAGAAAGCTGTGTGGTGCACTCCTTGTAGAACAGTTTGTAAAATGAAAGGATATGAGGAAGGTCACAGTTCAGTGTATGTTATGAACCAGGAACACCACAGAAGTCAACAAAGCTAAGTCATTATGATAAGTAGTAGCCAGTAATAACAGAACACAAGAAAGTATATCGATACCTTTCTTCGAAAGTCCATGTGCAATTTACCACAGAACACGAATAGCTACATGCAAGAATTCATTGATAGTAAAACTGAAATTTTTCTCGAACCGCTAAGGCCTCTGACCCAGCCTCCAGGACGTTATGTACTACAACTCATTTAATTCAACCCTGACTGGTTACTTTGTAGATAACGGGGTCATGCTTCCAGCTAGACTGGGCCTACAAGTGTTCCATTCACAACTCGATTATTCCTAGGTCTATACATATAACCTTCAATCCCAATCACCCACACATGTGTGTGAAATATCTCAGTACCTCTGAAATCAGGGTAGGTGGTGGGTCGCAATGAGGAGGAAAACAGCCAAGATTCTCACTCCAGGTGCACTGTGGTATTGTGCTATTTGTAATAAAAATCAAAAGCACTTTTTTAAATAACACTCTTACAATTTTCCTATAAATAAGAGAAAATGTCATCGAGTGCTATATCCAGTAATCCCTGTTGAAAAGTGCACGTGTGTGGATATTGTAGAAGAACAAGGTTGAGTTGTGCGGTGATCAAATAGTCTACTAACAGTCACTGTCTAGACTCACATAACTAGCCACTTGGAAATGCTACTGGGACACAGTTTGAGCCAGGAGGTGGGACCAAAAATTTGATTTAAAAAAAATATCCAGTCGCAGAACACATTCCTGTTTGAATGCAGACTGAATTCCAATCATTGATTTCAGGTTTTTAGCTAAACCCGGTTTGAAAGTTAAGACAACCCTGCAGTTTCATAACCAAAAAGTGGGGTTAGTTCAATTACATGATGTAGTTGAGTCATAAGTAACTTTGATAGATTTTGCTGTAACACATTGGCCCAAAAATTTGTGTTGATACGCGAGAGTACGCACGGTGTACTCTCGTGTATTCTGTCTCCAATTGCCGGTTTTCTGCATGCACTGCGCATGCGCTGAAAACCGGCACTTGGTGAATGGAAAAGGGGGCGGTTCCTAGGTGAACCGCGTGCGCGCTACAGGCTGCGCGCATGCAGTGCACTTAGTGGTTTCAACGCGCAGGTAAGTATGGAAGATTTTACACATAAAAAAAGGAGTAAGACCCACTTTTAACAAGGTAAGTAGTGAATTAAGTATTATTTTGATTTTTTTTTTAACAGGTATATCTTTTTTAGAGACTTTAAAGACAGGTAAGTTTATTTTTATAACTTTTTAAAAGAATAAATTTTTTCAAAAATTTAATTTTTTATTTAAAATGGTTAATTTATTTAACTATACTTATTTTATTAATGTGATGGTTTTTTAAATTTTTTTTATTGAGGTTTAGCTGTTCTTTTGGGGGGCTATAGTATTCATAGCTTTCACAGCACTTATGTGAAAGTTATGAATGGAAGATGGTGTGCTGCCATTGGCTCTAACTGAGTCACGTGATCCCACAGCTCGCACGAATTAACTGCGCCTGTGGGATACGCAAGCCCAGCACAGCAGCTGTCCAGAACATCAAGTTCATGCGAGCTGGAACTGAAAAAGCCAACGCGCAGCGAGAGATCGCGGGGAAGCCTTACCCTCGCACGAAGGCTTCCTCACGAATTTTTGGGCCATTATGTAAATACTAAATTTATTTTCATTTCAATGGACAGTTAAAATAATTTCACATTAAAAATTAAATGGCTTAATACTTTGATTCCTAACTAAATGAACAAAATGTTATTACGCATCGACTTCAAAAAGTTTGCTTGTAACGCCACGCTATTGGTCCCCCATTATTACAGCATTTTACTGTCAGGGATCAAGGAGTTAAATCTTCACTCACACCATATTTTAAATCATAGTCAAAATATTCAGCAATATATTCCTGCAATACATTCTAATTTTGATTAAGTATTTTCTCAGAAAGTAATCAGAATTGCAGTGTATATAGTGCAGCTTCCAGCACTTGTGACCTAAAGTATAGGAGACCATCATCAACCAAGAACACCATTTTGCAGCATCTGACTGACCTCCACTAAATAATAGAAATGCAAAAGTAGCTTTTAAATGTACAACTAAAGCTGCTGCTTAATGGAAACACCTGACATTCAATTACTAGAACTTATGGAGATGAACGGATGCTTGAGCAAATGTTCACTATAAATATTCCAGCAGAGTAGTAATGCACAAAATGTATTCAAACTGCTCCCCTATTTCTCCTGGGTATGTTTTTGAAAAAAACTTTCATAGGTGTACATCATTGTAGAACTTAGAAAGGAAAGCAAATGTGTGTACTAGATTTTTGATCACTTGATTTGTTTTTACCCACACAAAAATGGATGCTTGAGCTCTAAATATTACTGCGAGTAAGAACGCTGTTCTTTCAGCTGTGAAATCAACTAAGATTGATGGATTTGAAAATCTATTTCCCTACTGTGGAGGTCTTAAGTGAAATGAGATTAGGACAGACTGGCTCCTTGTGGGCACAGGTCACAATACATAACTACCCAATTCATCACTAAATTAGCAGTCCAAGATTGGTAAAACTGATTGGAATCTTTCTGGATTTTTCTTAACGATAAAGAGAAGCATAAAAACTCAGATTGAGAGATGGGGGTAGGAAATCACAACTACCAAATCAGTTCAGAAACAAAGATTTCTGCCTGCCCTAACACAGTAGATTTTTGATTTCTCAGACTTTAAGATCAGTTACGTTACCAATTGAAACATAACTCACATCTCTTGTTGGAGCTACCCTCCAGATTCCTCCTGGAAGTGCGGAGCACAAGTCCACTTCTGGTACTGTTTGACATGATGCAAGCCTTTGCCGAGCCTGTTTTGTAACTTTGCTGAGCTAAAGAAACCGGAATTGTTAGTATTAGTTTCCAAAGAATGATTTTTGCACTGAAGTACACACAAATATAAACATAGCTCACAAGCAACACTTGAGTTCTGAGTTATCCTCACTTGATAGGATTTTATCTTTTATTCGTTCACGGGATGTGGGCGTCGCTGGCAAGACCGGCATTTATTGCCCATCCCCAATTGCCCTTAGGAAGGTGGTGGTGAGCCGCCACAGTGCTTGTGGTGAAGGTACTCCCACAGTGCTGACTTTGGCACAACTGAGTGGCTTGCCATGTCATTTCAGAGGCAACCACATTGTGGGTCTGGAGTCACATATAAGCCAGACCAGGTTTCCTTCCCTGAAGAACATTAGTGAACCAGTTGGGTTTTTACAACAGTTTCATGGTCACCATTACCGATACTAGCTTTTTCATTCCAGATTTATTTAATTAACTGAATTTTAAATTCCCCCAGCGGCTGTGGTGGGATTTGAACTCACGTCTCTGGATTATTAGTCCAGGCCTCTGGATTACGGATCCAGTAACATAAGCACTATGCTACCGTTCTACAGATGTGCCTATAGATCCCTGCAGAGCACATTTCCAATCTCAGTTGATCCATCAAGGGGATCCATCGAGAAGCACATGGCGGTCCAGAAATTGAGACAAAAAAAACTAACCAGTCCCTCCTTTTACAATTCCTCGTCACTGATCAACTGGCAAGCAAATACCTGGAGGGAGAAAGTCACCTGTATGTGTTTTCATTTGGGGAGTGGAGATTAACCCCCTTAAAAAAAAAAGGGATAAAATATATATGCCTTGCAGTTTTTTAAAAAAAAGAGTGGAATGCAATCTAAATTACTGCACACTCACATTGGTGTGGGTCTGGAGTCACATATAGGCCAGACCAGGTAAGGACGGCAGATTTCCTTCCCTAAAAAGGACATTAGTGAACCAGTTTCATGGTCTTTCATTTCAGTGGAGTAATATAAATTAGCTTGTTATTGACATTTATTACAACACAGATCAAATAGTTATGTATTTTATGGGTTAGACTTGTTTCCTCAAATATATTTTCAGTTATAGGTCAGGTCATCAAACAATCTAACAAGGCACTGGTCAAATATTTCCTGTTAAATTTAGTTTTCTGTTATTGAAACTACAGAACATTTGGAAATCTAGTGGGATGCCTGCAAGTTGCTATAATTCACTGAATATAAAATGAGCCAATTTGTTTAGTATAAAAAAGGCTAATCCTATTCAGATTACATTTTCAGATAAACCACATTGTCACATGGATTAATATGCACACACAATAGTTAATATTTGGCAGGCAATGTAATCTAAATGTTGTCAAAAGGCTAAGATTCAATGGATGAATCACTGAACAAAAGAAACAGATCACTAGTGAAAGTGATCCTGGTGCTCACTCAGCTGCTGTAATGTAACTTGGAACTCCAGGTCTTTCACACAAAGAAAATCTAAACTTCAGCATTATTGTTTCACTGCTAAAGGCAAGATTTTATGCTGTTCTTGCTGCAGTCCTTGTTCCACAAAGATACTACCTGCTACTGTTGCTGCAAGTAGACAAGCAATTAACAACATAACAGCATGTATTTCATGAATTATTCAGTGGTGCTTACCATTTGAATATTAGAATGGGCTTTAGCTACCGTTTCTACAATGGAACGGAGCACAGAAATCAGACTCAAGTGTACAAGATGGGGGAAATCTGTTCAGAGATGAAGCATGATTTAATAATTCAAAATGAAATGGGACAAGTTATAGCAGACCCATTTCTCAGCGATCAAATATAAATTTCCCTTCATACTCACAAAGCATAATTTTTATACAACTTCTTTGTGAAATGCATTTCAGAACAGTTGTGATGCACTCCCTTAGTGCAAGAAAAGCAGTTTACAGGCTTTCTACTGAATATTGTTAATCTTCAGCTAAAGATTGCTTAAATCTGGTTATAATAGTGGGTCCTCGATGAGTCCAAGTAATGAGACACCATTAATCTCTTATGTTTATAGGATCATGACATGGGAAACCGTTAGTTGACTGTTTCTGCCTTCCTGTGGAATGAGACAGACAGAAAGAATGATTGATGTGCGAGCCCAAAAGGTAGGAGGCGGCTCATGGTCCTGCAAGAATTATAATGTAATTTAAGTCTCGACTTATATACATGTTAGAACGTTCTTGGAGCGAGACTGGACCACTCAAGTGTTATCACAAGGCCCTTCAAGGGTGATCGCCTCGAAACCTTGTCAGTGTTCAGCTTTGCCAGGTTGTATCTCAACATCTTATTTAATATGTTATAATTGTACTCTTGTATTTTACCATCTTTACTACTTATATAGTAACTTCTTAATAAAGCTCTTATATTGGAACAAAACACCCTCTAGTCTCTTTGTCCAAGGGACCAAATCTTACATAAATTACACACACTTAGATACTATTGCACAGATGCATGGAGAAATACAACAGACTATTTCTGTGGAGCATCTGCAATTAGTGGTAGGCTCACAGACAGGATTATTGAAGAAATAGTGAAACATTGTGCTAGACTTGGAACTCAATTTTTTATGGATTTTATGCTCATAAAAGTAATTAAATTTTAGTGCTGGGTAATGGAAGGACGCATACGCATTGCACTTGTTTAAAATTCTAGTTCCAATCTGGCACATCGACATAGTAGGATTTCATGATGTGCAATTTTCCATCTTGTCACTAGAAGTGCTAGTCTCAAACTGTTGCTTTGATCTGAAGATGAAATAGCTTTCAAGAAATACCAGCTGCTGTTTTAAGTATCTCTGGGATATGCTCACCTTCCGGGCTTGGTCGCTGAATACATCTTCGTCTTCCTCCTCGTCATTGCCTAGCCCCTGAGCATACACCCACCTTGAGCTAAAAATAGCAAACCCCTCATTACTACCACGAAACATGCAAGTGTTTTGATTTGGAGTAAGATGTTCAGCTGAAGCAGAGGATTGTTTTATCACACGGTCATCCCTTTCAACCTAAACAGAAACAGCAATAAGGTAGGTAAAGTGGTATGTACAACTAGACTATTATGCCTCTACAGTGTACTTAAAGTAGAGTGCAAAACAGCTTATAATCTTACATTTGCAATTTTCTTTGACTTTGATCAAACTGACAATCTGATCTTCATGCAAAACTCATAGTACAGCACACCACTTAACGTGCAATACATGGAGCATTGCGGCTATCCTGACTTACACCACATATTCAAGAAATCCCAACCAATGGGACATTTGCAGCAAAGCATTGTGTGAACTGGAATTGGTGTCTGATGTCTCAATGTGATGAGTTGCAGCATGGTTAACATGTTTTTTCCCTCTGGCATTGATGCACTAGAATACCTAACATAGCAATGAAAATAGTATGACAGAAATTATGCTAAGATACTGGATTTATATAACACACCCATCATTTTTTCTCATGGCAATGTTCCAACAGCTCGGCAATACGTAATATGCCAGTAACAGCAGCTGTAAAAACAGAATTGGATCTGCTCAGCGTAGTGTAATCTCAACCAGGAAAAGTTCAGTCAAATTAGTTCTGTGCAGCACTTTGCTCCGAAACTATTTTTATATACATTAGTGTGGGTCTGTATTTTTTTTTAAACCTTAAGGGTTGTTCATGTTTAAGTTATGTGATAAGCTCAGCATTACTCCCAGGATACTGAACACTGCTGAGTCCATCAATGGAGGGTCTATGCGTGTAGAGAAAATAAGCTGGATGGCACGGGAGCAGAGTGAGCCTTGCTACATGCTACCATAGCCTCTCATTCTCTAGGCAGATATTTAAGATACATGTGCACATCCTGCTTGTAGACTCTAAAGCTGGGCCACAGTACAAGAACTCATACTTTGCCAGTGGCATAAGTGGACTTAGAAAATATGTATAACTAATTTCAGCATCAATTTTTTGTTGTTGCAATAATTTACTTGAACAATGTTTGCTCAAGACGATAACAAGATGTCACAAATTTGAGATAATCATAAAAAGAATTAAAGGAAACATTGGAAAAAATTTCTTTACACACAGTCTGTGATCAGAACGTGGCATTCTGCACCACACCATTGTTGGAGTGGAGTCCACCAATTCTTTTTAAAGGGTATCACTTGCTTGAAAAACATGAAGAAAAACATTGACACAGACTTGACATATTGCTGCCCTGTAACATTCTATGTTTCTATGTGTTAAATTATCAAGTAAAAGGTTGATATTATAATTAGACCTACAAAAGAATCCAAGATAGGCAGCCTGTCAGAATGGTAAAGGTTAATGCAGTACCAATATTGTCTCTAGATGACACTTGTACAATACTTTACCACATTTACAAAGCAGGCTAAAGACATAATAATTGCAGATCAGCCTTTACAACATTTTATTTCTTTGAATCCAAAAGAACCCTATGCATGCATTGTGATAGTAAACAGTATAAAGACAAATTATAGCTAGCGTTTTATCACTAAAACAATTCAATGGATTAACAGTCTGCTTCATACCAGAGTTCATTCCCTCCATCATTGGAGAAATGTAGCGAAACGGTTAGTGCTGTACAGTTGTGAGCTACAGCAAGACATTCTTGTTTAAGAGCGATTAATACTCCCTGGAAAGAACTGCAGGGAAACATATGCAAGATAATGGCTACATCCAAATTATATCTGCAATGACTAATGAGAGAAATAGTACAAGCTAAAAATTGCAAAAAATCTAACTTATAAATCACGTCAGATTTAGGCATATACTGTTTTCAATCCACTAAATAGCGAAAGACAGAGTACCATAAGGTGAATCCTTGTATTTCTAGCTACTGTATATAGGAGGGGATATTAAGAGGAGGAATGTGTATCTGTTTAATAATTCTTTTACAGTTTCTTACTGCTTCACAAGATCGCTGCTGTTGCTGCTTTTTGCGCATTCGGGCATACTCGCTCACACGGTGCTTCACCTCATCTTGAAAACGCTTCAAATGCTCCACTTTTGTCCTATGGATTTCCTTTAGTTGCTCATCCACTTCAAGAGCTGAAATCTAAGGATAAAAAGAGATTACCTTAAACAGAATACTGCTGGAAAAAAGTCATTTCCACAGCTGTTATTACAAGTACAGACCCAAGCTCTTTCAATGGCTAGTAGCAAAACTTTAAATATTTAAAAAGAAAATGAGAGATTAAGGTCACACAGTTGTGTAATGGAGAAAGTGATATGGAATTTGCATTAAAAAGGTTTTCTTTAAAAAGGCGCACAGAAGGCAATCAGCTCATAGCTGTAGTATTTTGGTGAAAAATTCTTGAAATTAGGGTTAGGAAAAACAGTAATAAACTGGGACAGCACTTTTCATGCTGGATCTAATTTTCTAAAGCAGCAAACAACTGGGTGGAGGCTCCTCTCCAAATAATGCAGGAATAAATCAATGATTTCAGTGCTCCATTTTACTCGAGAACTGCAAATACAAATTTATGTCTCCGATTGCTGGAATTCAAAAACAGGTTGAAGTACCCCTTTAGGCATATTTACATGAAAAAAAAAATCTTATTTGGCACTTGTGAAGAGCTAGCCTAGTACATGTGGGCTTTTGAGCAAGGCTCTTCAAGCCCATGCTGAAAACACACCAATTCTTCAGAGGTTAAAATGGGATTTCAGAATTAATTTTTTTTATTTTTTTTTAAAGTTAGTACATCAAGAAGTCCCGAACCTGTTGTGGCAACAAGCAGGAACAGCAGAGCAACAGTGAGGAACTGATGTGGGTAACCATTCAGTTCCCCAAAGCTATTACTGCCCCAGTTCCACACAGAACAGAAGCTTTAGAAATATATGCATTCAGGAGGTCTGGGACATTGCATTTCTTATTCTGAAAATGACTACATTTCTACAGTCAGTGTTTTTCCCTTTGAAGGAAGTACAATGAGCATTTTTTCCAAGATATATTGTAGACTGTATATAAATGCAAGTTGCTGATTTAGCAAATTTCAAAAAAAAATTCAAGTATGCCAAAGTTTACTTTTGAATGTTCAGCATTAAAGAGGTTACCCAGATCATTCCTACAAATAAATCACTGCAAAATACAGGTAAAGCAGTGCTATTTCCCTACTAAGCTTTCACTGTAGGAATACTGCAACTGGATCACAATAATATTGCAAATAATGGTATGAATGATTTAGAAACTTTGATTGTATAGCAGCTCACTGGGTAACTGCAGCCATCTAATGTGAATCTGCCTCCACAGACCAGGTACGCCTCAGGCTTGATCTGCAATCCGAGATATTAGCGGATCTCAGCAGCATAGGTGCTACAATTGGACTAAATCGGGGCTAGATGGGAGGAGGGAAAATCATCCAGGGTCCAACTCCTCATTGTTATCAATGACTCCTGAAAAACACAGATATGTGAACAATAAGAAAAAACAGGATCTGGCTTGACTGTGATGCCCCCAGTTGAATAGCCTTCTGACTGTCTAGGCTTACACATAAAGAGCCAAGGGAGATGGTATTTGGATATCGTGTCGATTTGGCAATCAGCCAAAATGAGCACTTTATCTAACGGAGCACTCTAACTGAGCTCAAGTCTCTGAGGGCAGTTTGAGTCACAATGCGATTAATATATAGATTGAAAATATACACTATTTAAAGTTGAGAACTGCGCAGTTAAATGAAATCAAAGCCCTCTTTGGTAAAGGTACACCCGAGAGAAGACAGCGGTCATCAGTAGCCAGAGCATCCCCTTAGGAACCACTGTGTATAGGCGTGCAGTCTCTGTAGAAGAGCATTCCCTGGAGCGTTGCAAAGATCACTTTAGGCTCCAAGAAATTTCCTGCGGCAGTGAAGCTCAAGTAGTTAATTTTTTAAAAGTGCATTTTAAGCAACACAATCAACATGTCGTAAGTACTACAAGCAGCTATACAAATACAGCTTTTAATGGAATGCAGGTTTGACATTTAGAAATTGAGCATTACAAGTGGATTCCACTGTACCCCAGTACATCAGCATTTTCAGGAAAGATGGGGAGAAAACTGGGAGGGCTGGAGAAGGAAGAAAATCTTAGATTATAAATAAAATACCACAGTCAGTCATGTGGTGTGGTAAATATTTCCATCCATGACTTCATCACTCATGAGTTAGCTGATCAGTCTCACACAGACACATGCCCTCTATGTATGATAAAGCTAAAGTGGAGATTTAAGATACGTCTTTTACCTAGATGACAGTGGGGAGGGGGGGTCTCAAGTCACATTAGAAATTTGTGCATAGTAAATGTTTACATTACACAACCAAATAGTCCAACTTGTAAATATCACACCCAATGGAGACTGAACTTTAAAATTAAGATTTATCAATAAAAGGCTACATTCCTGATCTCATTTTATTGTTATTTATTGAAACTATAGCAGATCATTTCAATTTCAATGATAGATTTCACACTCTTTTTTGCCTATGTCCCTACAATTTCCTCTTCCAAAACAAAATAACTTATTTGCTGGACAGATGCTAATACACAAATACTAATATTTGGTGTTATGATAGAACCATTATAAAAATAAGTTGTTCTTTTTATATCCATAAAGCAGCTTGCAGTGTACGAGACTAATAAGAACATAAGAAATAGGAGCAGGAGTAGGCCAATCGGCCCTTCGAGCCTGCTCCGCCATTCAATAAGATCATGGCTGATCTGATCCTCACCTCAAATCTAAAGAACACAAGAAGTAGGAGCAGGGCCTGGCCACTCAGCCCCTGGGCCCGCTCCGCCACCCACAGGGCCTTGACCGATCCGAACTCAGCCTCATGTCCAATTTCCTGCCCACTCCCCGTAACCCCTAATTCCCTTTACTTCTAGGAAAATGTCTATTTCTGTTTTAAATTTATTTAATGATGTAGCTTCCACAGCTTCCTGGGGCAGCAAATTCCACAGACCTACTACCCTCTGAGTGAAGAAGTTTCTCCTCATCTCAGTTTTGAAAGAGCAGCCCCTTATTCTAAGATTATGCCCCCTAGTTCTAGTTTCACCCATCCGTGGGAACATCCTTACCGCATCCACCTGATCAAGCCCCTTCACAATCTTATATGTTTCAATAAGATCGCCTCTCATTCTTCTGAACTCCAATGAGTAGAGTCCCAATCTACTCAACCTCTCCTCGTATGTCCACCCCCTCATCCCGGGGATTAACCGAGTGAACCTTCTTTGTACTGCCTCGAGAGCAAGTATGTCTTTTCTTAAGTATGGACACCAAAACTGTATGCAGTATTCCAGATGCGGTCTCACCAATACCTTATATAACTGCAGCAATACCTCTGTTTTTATAATCTATCCCCCTAGCAATAAAAGCCAACATTCCGTTGGCCTTCTTGATCACCTGCTGCACCTGCATACTAACTTTTTGATTTTCTTGCACTAGGACCCCCAGATCCCTTTGTACTGCAGTACTTTCCAGTTTCTCGCCATTAAGATAATAACTTGCTCTCTGATTTTTCCTGCCAAAGTGCATAACCTCACATTTTCCAATATTGTATTGCATCTGCCAAATCTCTGCCCACTGACCCAGCCTGTCTATATCCCCTTGTAGGTTTTTTATGTCCTCCTCACTTTCTACTTTCCCTCCCATCTTTGTATCATCTGCAAACTTTGATATGTTACACTCGGTCCCCTCCTCCAAATCGTTAATATAGATTGTAAAGAGTTGGGGACCCAGCACCGACCCCTGCGGAACACCACTGGCTACTGGTTGCCAGTCCGAGAATGAACCATTTATCCCAACTCTCTGCTTCCTGTTAGATAACCAATCCTCCACCCATGCCAGAATATTCCCCCCAATCCAGTGATTTTTTATCTTGAGCAATAATCTTTTATGTGGCACCTTGTCGAATGCCTTCTGGAAGTCTAAATACACTACGTCCATTGGTTCCCCTTTATCCACCCTGTACGTTATGTCCTCAAAGAACTCAAGCAAATTTGTCAGACATGATTTCCCCTTCATAAAGCCATGCTGACTTTGTCCTATCAAATTATGTTTATCTAAATGTTCCGTTACTGTCTCCTTAATAATAGACTCCAAAATTTTACCCACCACAGATGTTAGACTAACTGGTCTATAATTTCCAGCTTTCTGCCTACTACCCTTTTTAAATAAGGGTGTTACATTAGCAGTTTTCCAATCTGCCGGGACCTTTGCCGATTTCATTAATTTTGGAAAATTACCAAAGCATCCACAATCCCTATTGCCACTTCCCTCAAGACCCTAGGATGTAAGCCATCAGGTCCAGGGGATTTATCCGCCTTGAGTCCCATTATTTTACTGAGTACCAATTCCTTAGTGATTTTAATCGTATTTAGCTCCTCCCCCCCTAGAGCCCCCGTTTGTCCAGTGTTGGGATATTCTTAGTGTCCTCTACCGTAAAGACTGAAACAAAATATTTGTTCAGCATTTTTGCCATCTCCATGTTTCCCACCATTAATTTCCCGGTCTCATCCTCTAAGGGACCTACGTTTGCCTTAGCCACCCTTTTTCTTTTTATATAACTATAGAAACTCTTGCTATCTGTTTTTATATTTTTTGCTAATTTATTTTCATAATCTATCTTCCCTTTCGTAATCAATCCTTTAGTTACTTTTTGCTGTCTTTTGAAGACTTCCCAATCTTCTATCCTCCCACTAAGTTTGGCTACCTTATATGTCCTTGTTTTTAGTTGGATACTATCCTTAATTTCTTTACTTAGCCACGGATGGCTGTCATTTCTTTTACACCCTTTTTTCCTCAGTGGAATATATATTTTTTGAAAGTTGTAAAATAACTCCTTAAATGAACACCACTGCTCATGTACCGTCTTACCCTTTAATCTATTTTCCCAGTCCACTTTAATCAATTCCGCTCTCATACCATCATAGTCTCCTTTATTCAAGCTCAGTACGCTTGTCTGAGAACCAACCTTCTCACCCTCTAATTGGATATGGAATTCAACCATGTTATGGTCACTCATTCCAAGGGGATCCTTAACTAGGACATTATTAATTAATCCTGACTCATTACACAGGACCAGGTCCAAGGTTGCTTGCCCCCTTGTAGGATCAGTTACATACTGCTCAAGAAATCCATCCCTAATACACTCAATAAACTCTTCCTCAAGGCTGCCCTGCCCAATTTGATTTGTCCAGTTAATATGATAGTTAAAATCCCCCATAATTATAGCTGTTCCCTTATTACATGCCCCAACTATTTCCTGATTAATACTTCTTCCAGCAGAGTTGCAACTATTAGGAGGCCTATATACTACTCCCACTAGTGTTTTTTTCCCTTTATTATTCCTCATCTCCACCCAAACTGTTTCATTATCCTGATCCTTTGACCCAATATCATTTCTCTGTAATACAGTGATTCCTTCCTTTATTAACATAGCTACCCCACCTCCTCTTCCTTCCTGTCTGTCCTTCCTGATTGTTAAATACCCTGGCATATTTAATTCCCAGTCGTTGTCACCCTGCAGCCATGTTTCTGTAATGGCCACAAGATCATACCCATACGTAGTTATTTGTACCGTCAATTCGTCTATTTTGTTACGAATGCTGCGTGCATTCAGATAAAGAACTTTTAAATATGTTTTGTGACAATTTATTCCTGCTTTTACCCCCTTTACTACTTTACCTTTATCTTTATATATTCTGTCCCTTCCTGACACGCTCTGGTTTTTAATTACCCCACTGCTACTTTGCTCTATTGCCTTCTCCGCTGACATTTTTATTTTTTGCTCTCTTGAAACCTCCCCCCCACTAATTAGTTTAAAGCCCTCTCTACAGCCCTAGTTATTCGATTCGCCAGGACTCTAGTCCCAGCACTGGCCAAGTGAAGTCCGTCCCAACGGAACAGCTCTCTCCTGTCCCAGTACTGGCGCCAGTGTCCCAGGTAGCAAAACCCATTTCTCCCACACCAGTCTTTGAGCCACGCATTTAACCCTCTGATTTTATTTACCCTAGCCAAATTTGCTCGTGGCTCAGGTAGTAATCCAGAGATTACTACCCTAGAGGTTCTGTTTTTTAATTTGGCCCCTAGCTGCTCATACTCCCTCAGCAGAACCTCATTCCTTGTCCTATCTATGTCATTGGTACCAACATGGACCACGACAATTGGATCTTCCCCCTCCCACTCCAAGTTTCTCTCCAGCCCAGAGGAGATGTCCTTAACCCTGGCACCGGGCAGGCAACATAGCCTTCAGGACTCTCGCTCTCGGCTGCAAAGAATCCTATCTATCCCCTTAATGATACTATCCCCTATCACTACAACATTTCTTTTTACTCCCCCCACTTGAATGGCTCCCCGTACCACAGTGCTGTGGCCAGGTTGCTCATCCTCCCTGCAGTCCCTGCTCCCGTCCTCACAGGGAGTAAGAGCCTCGAACCTGTTGGACAAGAGCAAGGGTTGTGGCTCCTCCAACACTACCTCCTGGATCCCCGTACCTGCCTCACTCGTAGTCACACCCTCCTGTCCCTGATCATGGGCTACATCTGAATTAGTTAATCTAATTGGTGTGACTACCTCCTGGAACACAGAGTCCAGGTAACTCTCCCCCTCCCTGATGTGTCGTAGTGTTTGAAGCTCGGACTCCAGCTCATCAACACGGAGCCGGAGTTCCTCGAGCAGCCAACACTTACTGCAAATGTGATCACCGTGAACATCAATGGTGTCCTCCAGCTCCCACATATTGCAGCAGTAACACATCACCTGCTCTCCCATTCTATGTAAATAATTACATTTATTATTTACCCTTTAATTAATTTAAATTAAAACAATACACTTCTGTGACGGTTTGTTCTAAGTCTCCTCACTCCGTCCTGACAGTTTGATCTGAGTCTCCTCACTCCGTCCTGTGGCAGTTTGTTCTGAGTCTCCTCACTCTCCGTCCTGTGGCAGTTTGTTCTGAGTCTCCTCACTCTGTCCTGTGGCAGTTTGTTCTGAGTCTCCTCACTCTGTCCTGACAGTTTGTTCTGAGTCTCCTCACTAATGTTCAGTTAATACTTCTGAAAGTTGGACATTAAAAATACAAAAGCAGAGGCTCAATGCTTTTGCAACATATAATTCCAAAAGAATTCTAGTATCAGAGACAGAATGATCAAGAGTAAAGTAAAGAGACCAGTTAGCCTAACATCTGTTGTGGGGAAATTGCTAGAGTCCATAGTTAAGGATAGGGTGACTGAACACCTCAAAAATGTTCAGTTGATCAGAGAGATTTATGAAAGGTAGGTCATGCCTGACAAACCTGCTTGAATTTTTTGAAGAGGTGACTAAAGTAGTGGACAGGGGAACGTCTATAGATTTTATTTATATGGACTTCCAGAAGGCATTTGATAAAGTCCCACATAAGAGACAGTTATCTACAGTACAAGCCCATGGAATTGAGGGCAAATTATTGACCTGGTTAGGAAATTGGCTGAGCAGCAGGAGACAGAGAGTAGGGATAATGGGCAGGTACTCAAATTGGCAGGATGTGACTAGTGGTGTCCCGCAGGGATCTGTGTTGGGGCCTCAATTATTCACAGTATTTATTAACGACTTAGATGATGGCATAGAAAGTCATATATCCAAATCTGCCAATAACACAAAGATATGCGGCATTGTAGGCAGTGTAGATGAAAGCATAAAATTACAAAGATTACTAAAATTGACAGATTAAGTGAATGGGCAAAACTGTGGCAAATGGATTTCAATGTAAGCCAATGCGAGGTCGTCCACTTTGGACCTAAAAAGGATAGAACAGGGTACTTTCTAAATGGTGAAAATCTAAAAATAGTGGATGTCCAAAGAGACTTGGGGGTTCAGGTACATAGATCATTAAAATGTCACGAACAGGTACAGAAAATAATCAAAAAGGCTAATGGAATACTGGCCTTTATATCTAGAGGACTAGAGTACAAGGGGGTAGAAGTTATGCTGCAGTTGTACAAAACCCTGGTTAGACCACACCTGGAGTACTGTGAGCAGTTCTGGGCACCTCACCTTATATTGGCCTTGGAGGGAGTGCAGTGCAGGTTTACCAGAATGATACCCAGACTTTAAGGGTTAAGTTATGAGGAAAGATTACACAAAGTAGGGTTGTATTCCCTAGAATTTAGAAGGTTAAGGAGTGATCTGATCAAAGTTTTCAGGATATTAAGGGGAACAGATAGGGTAGATAGAGAGAAACTATTTTCGCTGATTGAGGATTCTAGGACTCGGGGGCATAGTCTAAAAATTAGAGCCAGACCTTTCAGGAGTGAAATTAGGAAACACTTCTATACACAAAGAGCAGTAGAGGTTTGGAACTCTCTTCCGCAAACGGCAATTGATGCTAGATCAATTGTAAATGTTAAATCGGAGATTGATAGCTTTTTGTTAGTCAAAGGTATTAAGGGATATGGGCCAAAGGCAGGTATATGGAGTTAGATCACAGATCAGCCATGATCTCATCGAATGGCAGAACAGGCTTGAGGGGCTGAATGGCCTACTCCCTGTTCCTAGAAGCAGCCTGCAGCAGTAACAATTCTGTTAAAGTAAGAAAATTGAACTGGGCAAGGCAATAATCACCTCTATGGCTAAAGATCAATATCCTGCAAGATCCTGTCAGAAAAAAAACATTTAGAGGGCCAAATCTGAATTAGGAAGATACAAATAAAAGAGTGATTCGAGTGGCTGTATTGTAGTGGGTAAAAGGAAGAACACAATGTCTATGGCTAGCCTAATGAGGACTGACCAATTCAAATCAGCTCATCATAGATACATACGAGAGCTGCTCCAAACTGCACAATTTCCAGATGAGTTTCAAGCATGGAAAGAAAAGGTAATCAAATCTACATTCAATACAGCGCCAATCTCACGGTCCCTGCTCGAGAAGCAAAAACTCACATGCCAAACCTTTACGGACAAGATATTTCACTTTGTGTAGTATTTGCTGGAAAGTCACCCAAAATTTAAGCTTTAGCATGAAAACTCCCTCTGTGGCACAGCAGATTCAAAATTATCCACAAGGAAAGCACTTCATTCAAAACAAAAATTCTCATAAGGCTCAAGTTATCAAAGTCCTCATATGTTGAATTCCCAACAACTAGAAACAGCCTTTTTTAAAACTCATTACCAGGAAGTGTGGACTACAATAGATGCAATATGTATTTTGAACTACTGCAATATGGTTTTCAGCCAGTTTTAGTGTGTTTATTTCCAAAAATACACATACTTTTAGCACAGGAACTAAATGTGACTCTGTATCATGTCACCAATCCGAAAGCTCGTAATTTCAAATAAAACTGTTGGACTATAACCTGGTGTTGTGCGACTTCTCATTTTTGTCCACCCCAGTCCAACACCGGCATCTCCGCATCACAGATGAGGAAGGCCATTCAGCCCATCTTAATTCCTCCATTCAGAATGATACTAATGTATTTAATTGCAGTTTTTTTGTCTCCACTACTGCATCCGCAGTATTTTGCTTTTGCACTGTTATCTGGGAGCCTGTTCCATGTGTCAATCACAGTGTGCAAAAAGTGCTTCCTGATAGGAGACCTAAATTTACCTTTTACTAGTCTAAATCTACATTTCCTTATGCTGCTGTCACCATTCCCTTAATAGCGCCTCTAGCCAAGCTGTTCCAGTACAGCTACAACACTGGCATCTATCCGACAATGTGGAAAACTACCCAAGTATGTCCTGTCCACAAAAAGCAGGACAAATCCAATCCGGCCAATTACCACCCCATCAGTCTACTCTCAATCATCAAAGTGATGGAAGGTGTCATCGACAGTGCTATCAAGCGGCACTTACTCACCAATAGCCTGCTCACTGATGCCCAGTTTGGGTTCCGCCAAGAACATTCGGCTCCTGACCTCATTACAGCCTTGGTTCAAACATGGACAAAGGAGCTGAATTCCAGGTGAGAGTGACTGCTCTTGATAGCAAGGCAGCATTTGACTGAGTGTGGCATCAAGGTGCCCCAGTAAAACTGAAGTCAATGAGAATCAGGGGGGAAAACTCTCCACTGGCTAGAGTCATACCTAGCACAAAGGAAGATGGTTGTGGTGGTTGAAGGTCAATCATCACAGCCCCAGGACATCGCTGCAGGAGTTCCTCAGGGCAGTGTCCGAAGGCCAACTATCTTCAGCTGCTTCGTCAATGACATTCCCGCCAACATAAGATCAGAAATGGGGATGTTCGCTGATGACTGTACAGTGTTCAGTGTCATTCACAACTCCTCAGATAATGAAGCAGTCCATACCCGCATGCAACAAGACCTGGACGACGTTTGGGCTTGGGCTGCTAAGTGGCAGGTAACATTCGCGCCACAGAAGTGCCAGGCAATGACTATCGCCAACAAGCGAGAGTCTAACCATCGCCCCTTGACATTCAACGACATTACCATCGCCGAATCCCCCACCATCAACATCCCGGAGGTCACCATTGACTAGAAACTTAACTGGACCAGCCATATAAATACTGTGGCAACAAGAGCAGGTCAGAGGCTAGGTATTCTGCAGCGAGTGTCTCACCTCCTCACTCCCCAAAGCCTTTCCACCATCTACAAGGCACAAGTAAGGAGCGTGATGGAATACTCTGCACTTGCCTGGACGACTGCAGCTCCAACAACACTCAAGCGCGACACCATCCAAGACAAAGCAGCCCACTTGATTGGCACCCCATCCACCACCTAAAACATTCATTCCCTCCACCACCGGCGTACCGTGGCTGCAGTGTGTACCATCTACAAGATGCACTGCAGCAACTCGCCAAGGCTTCTTCGACAGCACCTCCCAAACCCGCAACCTCTTCCACCTAGAAGGACAAGGGCAGCAGGCGCATGGGAACACTACCACCTCCAAGTTCCCCTCCGGTCACACACCATCCTGACTTAGAAGTATATCGCTGATCCTTCATCGTCGCTGGGTCAGAATCCCGGAACTCCCTACCTAACAGCACTGTGGGAGTACCTGCACCACACGGACTGCAGCGGTTCAAGGCGGCAGCTCACCACCATCTTCTCAAGGGCAATTAGGGATGGGCAATAAATGCTGGCCTTGCCAGCGACGCCCACATCCCATAAACAAATTTAAAAAATGTACACCTCTAAGAGACCATCTCTCCTTTGCAGGCTGAAAAGCCCAGGTTTCTTCCTAACTCAAGAGCCCTGACACTGGGGATCAGCCTGGTGGCTCAGCATTGCTTCCAAGGACTAAAGATGCTGCAAAAAAGTGGGAAAATGGAGTTGATATTGACAACGCGCTTGACCTGTATAAACAATGTCACAATGACCACTGACAACACAGCCGACCCTGCATCGCGCTATTGACACAGTGAGAGTTAGCGGACAGAGTTAAAGGGAAAGGAAAGAGCACCTTTCACTACCGCAGGACAGCCCAAAGCACTTTACAGACAATCAAGGTACTTTTGAAGTGTAGTCACTGTTATAATGTAGGGAAACGCGACAGTTAATTTGCACACCGCAAGATCCCATACACAGCAATCTGATAATGACCAATTTAAAAAAAAAGTGTTGTTGGTTATGGGATAAATGTTGGTCAGGACACCAGGGAGAACTCCCCCTTGTTCTTCAAATAGTGCGGTGGGATCTTTGGCGCCCACCTGAGAGCAGAGCAGACAGGGCCTTGGTTTAACATCTCATCTTAAAAGGCGGCACCTCCGACAGTGCAGCGCTCCCTCAGCAGCGCACTGGATTATGTGCTGGAACCCAAAACCTGCTGGCTCAGAGATCAGAATGCTGACAGCTTAGGGCGAGTGGCTAGTGGTTAATGTCAGGGGTTAAGGTTTCGGGTTGGTGAGTGATTAGGATCAGAAACCGTTCATTTTTATTATTGACAATATTGTCCATGCAAACACCCGGAGTACAGCCACCTGCTGTGTAAAAACAGAAAATGCTGGAGATACTCAGCAGGTCAGGCAGCATCTGTGGAGAGAGAAAGAGAGCTAACGTTTCAGGTCGATGACCTTTCGTCAGAACTGGAAAAAAGCAGGAAATGGAACAGATTTTTAAGCAGGGGTAGGGGCTGGGAAAGGGAGGGGGAGGGGATGAAAGAACAAAAGGGAAGGTCTGTGATAGGATAGAAGGCAGGAGAGGTTAAGAGACATTCAGAGATATTCAAGGAAAAAGGAGATGGTAATGGAACAGGTTAAGAAACAAAGGATGGCTCTAGATGAAGTGTAAATTGCGCTGGCAGAATGAAAGACAGCTGCCTGGGAGAGAAGAAAAAACAGACAAAAAGTGTGGATAAAAAAATATATATACGATAGGGGCCAAGGTTATGATCTGAAATTGTTGAACTCTATGTTGAGTCCAGAAGGCTATAAAGTGCCTAATCGAAAGTCACACCTGCTGTGTGTTGCCCGCACCCTCCTGCAAACCCCAGGCTCGCCACAGCCTGGCGACCTTGCGCTTTCTTTCTCCCACACGCCCACCCCTGGTACTTACAAACGCCGGCTTCTGCTCTCCGGGCCGCTCCCTGGCGCTCTCCACCCAGGCTCCCACCGGCACCACGGCCTGGTTCCTCTCGGCCAGCACCCGGGCCGCGCGAGATCGAGAGTAGCCGTAGCCGCCGCCACCGCGGGCCGGGGCTGTCGCGGGACGCCTGCACGGCGCCTTCAGCGGCATGAGGAGGGGAGAGAGTCCCGCTCCTGGGCCGGACCGGGCCCGCTCTCCGCTCCCGCCGACAATTCAAGCCCAACCGCCACTCACTCCCGCGATGTCGCGAGACCTCTCACCAACTCTCGCGGGACCTGCTCCAATCTCCGCAACGCACTGAGCTGACCAATAGGATTGCGATCGCTGCGACAGCCATCTTGGTAAAGGAGAGCCTGATACCAGGCAAGTTAGGAATATTTAAAAAAAAAATTCTCTCTCTCACATGGCAGCTGTTGATGATTCTGCCATTGGCATTTACACCTCATCTAGCCCACATTCGCGCCCGGGTGGCTCTGGAGATGGAGCACATGGTGTCCGCCGGCACGCTCGAGGCCTTCTGCGACCGGTGGGCACCGCAGGGACATCATCACCCCTGGCAACCAAATTTTAATTTAATTTATTAAGTTTCCTTTCATGTTTTAAGTTACAGTTTATTTGTTTATTGCTTCACCAAAAGAGTACACCTCATCTAGAGTCGTATTGTTTCTTAACTTGTCCCATTACCATCTCCTTTTGCCTCACACCATCATCGCTTTTGTCATTTAATCTCTCCTGCCTTCCACCCTATCACAGACCTTCCCTTTTGTTCTTTCCTCCCCACCCCGCCCTGCCCTTGCTTAAAAACCTGTTACTTCTCTAACTTTTTCCAGTTCTGACGAAGGGTCATCGACTTGAACCGTTAACTCTGTTTCTCTCTCCACGGATGCTGCCTCATCTGCTGAGTATTTCCAGCATTTTCTGTTTTTATTCAGGAATATTAGTGTGTGTAATGTATTATCACATGGTTTATCACATGATTTAGTATTAGCATGCTCAGTTCACTCTGTCCTAATAAAGCAAGCACATGGACTAAGCAACTCATCGTGTCTCTGTCCTTCATTTGTTTTACCCACATATATTATATTTTTGGCGATGAGGATGGGATCCCAAAGCCATTTTTTAGGACTTATGGAAGGACACAGTGTTTCACCTTTGAGTGGACAAATTTAAGGTGAATTTGTGACACCCAAACTGATGCAGAATTGTCTGTGCTTCACCTTCGCGTGTATGTATACACAGCAACAGCGGCTTTGATTCTCACAGGTAAACAGGTAGTGTGCTGAGTCACTGTTCGACGGGATCGGGACAATCATGGCCACGCCTACAGGATTCATCAGAAGCCTCGACATGTATGACCGCGCTCGCGAACCATTCAGTTCTTACATTGAGTAGATGGAGATTTTTTTAAGGCCAATAACATTATTGAGACCGAAGGTGCAGATGAGAATGTTCAAGCTCAAAATAAAGTAATTAGCGAACGGAGGAAAGCAATTTTTCGAATGGAAATCGGGCCAGATGTCTACGGAACGTTGACAAACCTACTCGCACCAGGGAAAGCGAAGGGTATGTCGTTTGGAGACATTGTTGAGAAACTCAAGGACCATTTCGACCCAAAGCTGTCGGAAATAGCAGAGAGCTATAACTTTGGTACCAGAAACCAAAAACAGTGAAATCATCAATGAGTACATTGTAGCTCTTAAGAACCTGTCTTTGCATTGTAACTTGGGAGGTGTTCTGGCCAATATTTATCTCTCAACCAACATAACAAAAACAGATTATCTGGTCATTATCACATTGCTGTTTGTGGGACCTTGTGTGCAAATTGGCTGCCACGTTTCTCACATTGCAACAGTGACTCCACTTCAAAAAGTACTACTGTAAAGCGCTTTGAGACGTCCGGTGGTCGTGAAAGGCGCTATATAAATACAAGTCTTTCTTTTTCATTTTTGGATCGTGCGTTGTGACATACGTTTGTGTGTGGACTGGTGGATAAGCGCACACAGTCCAAGTTACTGAACACTCTGAACCTAACGTTTGACATAGCTTGCAAAATTGCCTTATCTAAGGAGATGGCGTCTAAGAATGCTAGGGAGCTCCACCCAACTCAAGTGACTAGTGCAGCTGCGGTTTACAGTCACAAAGCCACTGCCAAACCTAAAGCTGTGAGACTGGGTCAAAAACATATCGGAGAGTGTAGTTCAGTGAATTGGTATCGCTGCAATAGAAATCATTCACCACAGTCCTGCTGACACAAATGCAAAGTGTTTTCACTGCCAGGAGCAAGGCCATATTTCAACAGCTTGCAGAGCTAGATCTAAAGCAGGAAGTAAGAACCATTCCAGTGGCAATGCAAAGCAGTGACAATAAAAGGGAGGAGTTCACAATATTAAAGTGAACACACCTGATGTTAAAGAACTAGGCATCTACAGTATCTATGCCACTATGCTAGCAGTTGTGAGAAAGACTTCCATACAAAACTTTTGATCAACAAGCAATATATTGATATGTATATCGACACGACGGCGGACTGCTCTATCATGAGTAAGGACACATATGAGAGTAAGTTTAATCAAGTACCACTTACAAAGAGTACCGTAGAGTTAAAAACCTACTCTGGAGAAATCCTAGAGATATGTGGACAAATGGAATATACAGTTCAACACAATGGCCAGTCAGTAAAGCTGCCTATTATTGTAGCGAGCTACAACAACAGGCCAACTCTCAAGGGCAAAGACTGGTTGAGAAAGTTAAAACTAGACTGGAAAGACATCTTCAGTGTAGATGCTTCAAAGAAGCGATTCGACACAATGCTAAAGAAGTACGAAAGCATGTTCACAGACAGTTATGAAGGCATCACTGGGTATGACGCACATTTCCACATCAAGTCCAACGCAAAGCCTGTCTATTGCAAGGCAAGGCATTGAAAAGTTAGGTGGAGGAAGAGCTAGCGAAGCTGAGAGAGAACGGAGTGTTCGTAAAAACTGACAAAAGTGAATGGGCTACCCCGATTGTGGTAGTGCCCAAAGCAGATAAAACTGTACGCTTGTGCAGTGACTACAAAGTTACTATCAACCAAGCAGTTGATGATGAGCAGTACCCGTTACCTACATGCAAGATTTGTATGCAGCACTTTCTGGGTCAAAGGTTTTCTCCAAACTTGACCTGTCGCACGCTTACGCTCAGCTGAATGTTGACAAAGAGAGTCAACAGTAACTCACTATCAACACACACAAGGGACTGCACTCATACACCAAGCTGCCGTATGGTGTAAAGTCCTCCCCCAAAACCTTCCAGGCTAGGATGGATAAGCTTTTGCAAGGAGTTCCAAATTGCTTATGCAATCAAGGCGATGTGCTGATTACAATAAGCAGCGAGGAAGAAAATCTAGAAGTGTTAGATATAGTGTCGTAAGAATGAGCCTTACACGTGGTGAACTTAAAGTAAGCTTTAATCAACTAAAAAGGTGCTACATACAAAAGAGGTCTTACTCTATGCCTCTCCAGGATCCAACTGATCAGTCCAGTATTTATCCTGGACTAATCACAGGAAGTGATGCAATAAAGTTCGAGTCACAGGAAGCTGTATTGTGTTACCACATTCTCCCCCCCCAAAAGATTAGGAGGCCAGGATGCCCCCTCCATTTCGTAGCCGCCGGACGAGGGAGAGCCGCACCCGTTTGGGTTCTCGTAGCGGTAGAGGGCCCCTAGCCCGTTTACCCGCCGCAGGCCGTGGACCAGAGTCCGAGTGATCCAGCCCGCTCCGTGAGGGGTCAGGACGATCCTGACTGTGTACTGGTGCCCGAACGGATGTCGGGCAGGGCTGTGGCAGATCCGTTTCCGAGCGTATGGTACGGGGTGGATCGTGGCTGCGCGTGCGAGCTCCGATGGGCTCATAGTCAGTCTGCCCCAGGTCGGCACGCTGGAGTGAGGTACCAGCCGGCGTCAGATCCAGATCGTGATGAGAGGCACCTGGCGAGCCCAGAGATGTGCCTGGTACAATATCATCCCCTGGTGTCCCTCTATGTTTCGGCGGGCAGGGAGCCAGATCCCGCAATGACACGGTAGATTCCCGACCGTCAGGATACCGAATATAGGCGTAGGTAGGGTTGGCGTCAGTGAGCTCAACCTCATCTACCAGGGGGTCATTCTTAGACGCCCGGACATATCTTCGGAGTAGCACTGGTCCCGGTGCAGTCAGCCACAACGGGAGAGATATCCCATAGGATGAGCGACGCTGAAATCGGAAGAACCGTTCATGAGGCGTCGTATTTGTGGCGGTCGAAAGGAGGGACCGTGTGGAGTGTAATGCGTCTGGAAGTACTGCTTCCCATTGCTGGTTGGGTAGGCCCCGAGATCTCAAAGCCAGACGTACCGCATTCCAGATGATAGCGTTAAAACGCTCGACTTGCCCATTCCCGACCGGATGATAAGGCGTCGTTCTGCTGGCAGCAATACCCCGTTCCGAGAGATAGGCCTTGAGTTCTCCTGACATAAAAGAAGGGCCCCGATCCGAATGAACATAGGATGCCATGCCACAGAAAGCAAATACCTGCTCAAGGCAGCTGATAACCGTGGTCGTCAGCATATTGGGGCAGGGAAAGGCAAACGGAAAACGGGAATACTCATCGACCATGGTCAATAGATAAGTGTTGCGAGTTGAAGAGGGCAACGGCCCCTTAAAATTGATGCTAAGCTGTTGCATTGGCTGGGTCGCATGTATGAGTATACCACCCGAGGGGCGGAAAAACTGAGGTTTCAATTCCGCACAGACTCTGCAGTCCGAGCACATCTTCTTTACATCCCCGGTAGAGAATGGGAGATTTCGGGACCGCACGAAGTGTAGCATGCGAGTAACGCCCGGATGACACAACCCATCATGGATGTCTACGAGCGTAGAGGGTGCCATGGCGGAGCAGAATGCTCGTGTGAGGGTATCCGGAGCCACATTCTCCTTGCCAGGTCGATAGTGGATGGTGTAACCAAAAGAGGCCAATTCCAGCCGCCAAAGCTGGATTTTATTATTTTTAATTTTGGTCCGTTTTCGATTATCGAGCATGAAGGCGACCGATCGCTGGTCCGTGATTAAGGTAAAGTGCTGGCGAGCTAGGAGATGAGTCCACTTCCGCACTGCCTCTATGATGGCTGTAGCTTCTTTCTCGACTGGAGGATAATGTAGCTCAGCCCCTTGAAAAGTCCTGGACAAAAATGCCACCGGACGACCTTCCTGATTCAGAGTGGCCGAGATCGCCACCTCCGAGGCATCACACTCAACAACAAAAGGAAGACTCTCATCGATGGAGTGAAGAGCCGCTTTCTCCAACTGTTTTTTCAGGAGGTTAAAGGCTGCAACAGCTGCTGTGTCTAGTGGGAATGTGCTGGCCTTCAGTAGAGGTTGGATTCGGTCCGAGAAGTTAGGAATCCATTTAGCATAGTATGCAAACAGGCCGAGGGCCCGGCGCAAGGAGGCCGGATTCTTAGGTGGCGGGAGTTCTTGGAGTGGGCGAAGCCTTTCAGGGTCAGGTTTAATGATGCCATTGCCCACACAATAGCCAAGGATGTTGATGGTTGATGTGACTCAATGGATTTAGCCGCATTTAATGTCAAATTACGGTGCTGGAGTGCATCCCAAAATCGTTGGAGATTGGCGTCATGTTCCCGCTGATTGCGACCTGCGACAGTAATATTGTCCAGATAAGGAAACGTATCCTTCAAGTCTTCCTGTTTGACCAGGTCATCCATTGCTCGCTGGAAGACAGCCACTCCATTAGTGACCCCAAAGGGGAGGCGACGAAATTGATACAGCCGTCCATTGGCTTCAAAGGCCGTATACTGCTTGTCTGAGACCTTCAAGGGTACCTGATGATAGGCACTTTTCAGATCATATGTTGAGAACACCGTGTACTCAGCCAGTTTATTAACCATATCATCGATGCGCGGCAATGGGTATGCGTCCAAGTCCGTATATTGATTGATGGTCTGTGAATAGTCAATGCACAGCCGTTTCTTGTGAGGTTGTAGAGGGTTCTTAACAATAACGACCTGGGCGCGCCATGGCGACGAACAAGGCTCGATGATATCCTCTGCTAAAAGCCGAGAAATCTCAGCCGCAATAAAAGACTGGTCTTCCTGACTGAAACGTCGTGACTTTGTTATAATCGGTTTGCATCGAGGAGGGATACTGGTAAACAGTGAGGGTTCATCCAGTGAAGCTGCTGACAATGCACAGAACGGTAATCGAGGTCGTATATTAGAAATAGTGAGTTCAGGTTTGGATCCGCCGAACTCAATGGTGAGCTTCTTATGCTGCTTTTGAAAATCCAGCCCTAAGATAAGATCACTACATAAGTCCTTGAGCACCGAAAGCCGGGTGGAGGGATACCTGTGACCATTAAGTGTTATTTCAACCATACAAAAGCCAGAAATTCTGGTATTAAGTGATGACTGAGCCATCGCAATTGCCTGGTCCGATGGGAAAACATGTAGCTTTAACTCTGCAACAATCTGTTCCCTAATGAAACTATCAGTGCTACCTGAGTCAATTAAGGCATCTAAAGTATGTCCATTAATTGATGCTTTTGTAGCTGCATGGAATAGATTCTGAGGACAAGCAGCTGTAATTGGTGTCGTTGCACAAAGAGTGGCTGAAACTCTAGGTGTGTTTCTTCGAGAGAAAACCCGAGAGGAAGCACGATAGATTTTAGCCGGAACATCTTGATAGGCCCTTACCGGGGCAGTTCGGTAGGACTTAGCTTGATAAGCCCTCGTAGAGGCTCTTGATAGGCAAACCTTTGCAAAATGACCCTTTTTGTTGCAATGACTGCAAAACACATTGCGAGCAGGGCAGAATTTCCGAGGGTGAAACTCATCAGCACAAAAGAAGCATTTCTTAGATTGCCAAGAGGCTGCCACAGTGGGGTCATCATCCTCTTCATCAGTGAAGTCATCAGATTGATCGTCAGGGATAAAGTCCTCCCTAATAGAGTTCACCTGTGGCCTCTTAAATTGCCTGACTGTAGTTAAGGCAGCAGACCGAGGTCTGGGCACTGTATAAAGGTCTGCATTTCTTTTTGCCAGATCTAGAGAGCAAGCCATGTCATAAGCTCTCTGAAGCTCAAGTGTCTTACTTTCCAGTAGACGCTGGCGTATAAATGGGGAGGCAAGCCCGCAGATGAAAGCATCACGGATCATTTCTTCACGGTACAGCTCAGCTGAGGCCGCCTGAAAGTTACAGTCCATACTAAGTCTGCGAAGCTCTTGGAGGAATTTATCAATGGATTCCTCCGGCCCTTGTTGGGCTGTAGCTAGTAGATGTCTGGCATAGACCTCATTCGGTGTCTTAGTATATAGTCTTTTAAGCGTCCGAATTGCCTCCTCGTAACTGCCCCATTCCTCGACATACTGAAATACATTCGGGGTGACACAGTTGATGAGTATCCGCAACTTTGTGTCATCATCAGCCTTGCAATATTCGAGAAAATTGTCAAACGTGCGATACCAGTGTTTCCACACCTTACCGGCTGCTGGGGTGTTTGGGTCCAAGTCAAGACGCGATGGTTTAAGGATGTTTTCCATGATGGGTGATTCCCTGGATCCTTAGTTCCGAGTTCGTCCAAAAAGTTTGAGTGCGAAGTTTTTCAAAGTTGATTAAATTGTCATAAGAATGAGCCTTACGCGTGGTGAACTTAAAGTAAGCTTTAATCAACTAAAAAGGTGCTACATACAAAAGAGGTCTTACTCTATGCCTCTCCAGGATCCAACTGATCAGTCCAGTATTTATCCTGGACTAATCACAGGAAGTTATGCAATAAAGTTCGAGTCACAGGAAGCTGTATTGTGTTACCACATATAGTTCTTCAAAGGTTGAATGCCCACAATGTCAAATTGAAAAGGAGCAAATGTGCTTTTGTGCAGCCTGAGGTTGTGTACCTTGATCTGAAAGTTGATGCAAATAGCTTGCAACCAGTTAAGGAAAAGGTTGATGCTCCAAAGCCACAGAACGTTTCTGAGTTGAGCTCTTTCCTTGGAATGGTCTAGTACTACGCACGTTTCTTACCTGAGTTAGCGACCATGTTCGCTCCATTGCACAAGCTCCTCAAGAAGGATGTCCAGTGTAAGTGGAGGAAAGCACAACAGGAAGCTTACGATGCTTGTAAGAGAAGTCTCTCTAGCGATGCTCTACTTGTGCACTACGACACAGAGCGTGAGCTTAAGTTAGTGTGTGATGCGTCCAGCTACGGTGTGGGAGCTGTCATAAGTCACGTAATGGATAATGGCCAAGAGAAACCAATCGCGTTCGCATTGCGAACCCTCACAAAGAGCGAAAGAAATTACGCTCAAATTGAAAAGGAAGCACTCGCAATAGTGTTTGGAATCAAGAAATTCCAACAGTTCCTGATCGGCAGAAACTTTACCCTGATAACCGATCACAAACCGCTCCTAGCAATATTGGGGCCCAAATCTGCCATCCCTGCAATGGCTGCATCCAGAATGCAACGTTGGGCAGTGTTGTTGTCACAATATGACTACACGATTGAATATCGCACTTCAAAGCAAAAGACAATCGCAGATGCCTTGTCCAGGTTGCCACATGAAAACTCGTGTTGAGAGTGAAGGTGAGATTTTTACGCTAGGTGCAATTGACAAGGACTTTCCCGTGAATGCAACTGAGATTGTAGATGAGACTCAAAAGGACTCAGTACTGAAAAGAGTGTATGAAAACACCTTGAATGGATGGACCAATCAGTGTATGGACACAGAATTGAAACCATTCCATAACCGTCATACTGAATTGTCCTGTGAGCAAGGTTGTATCAAGTGGGGAAACAGAGTGGTGGTACCTACTTTGAGTTCAGAACCAAAACAAAACAGTCTGAAAATTGGTTCAACATCAAAACCTTCTGTAACGAGATCAGGAAGGCTCCACAAACCCGTTATTAAACTGAATTTGTAGTTCATTTAAAAGAAAAAAAGCCAGGAGTTTTTGTTATGAGTTACATGTAATACAGGGAAAGGTGGGACCATAGTTTTGTTGTATTTGAGAGGGGAATACATACTTTTTTTTAAGGGGAAAGCAGTGTAATGTATTATCCCATGGCTTGTCACATGGTTTAGTATGAGCATGCACAGTTCACTCTGGCCTAGTAAATTCAAGCACATGGACTAGCAACTCATTCTGTCTCTGTCCTTCATTTGTTCTACCCACATATATTACCGTGTATGGGACAACTGTAGAAATAATCTTCAGCATCCCCCCCTCTCCCTGATTCCTTCCTGTCATATTCCTTCCTGTGGCTTACTTTCTACCATATTCCACGCCCAAACCGCCATGCTCATGGTGTAGCCCTTATATCTGAATCACCTTGGTCTGTCTCCCTACTCCTCCGGCAACTTCGAGCATCTCACCTTGTTCCACCTCTCATGTCTTTCTTTTAAAATTCGTATTCTGTGCCGCCCACTCAAAGACCACACCAATTTTCTCAATGAGATATCTTCTCTGCTTTCCTCCCTCTGCCTCTGTACCAAGCGACTTCTCATCCTCGGTGATTTCAACCTCCACCTCAACTCTTCTTGCTCCCTCTCCTCTGAGTTCATTGCCCTCCTTTCCTCCCTTAATCTCTCCCTTCATATCAACTCCCCCGCCCATATACACGGCCACCCCTCGATCTTACCATCTCATGTAGCCTTGCTATCCCCTCTGTAATCATCACCGATAAGGCAACCTCCGACCATTTCCTTATATCACTCTCTACCCATATTCCCTTACTCCTCCTAAACTCACTTCTTTTCGTATCCACCCTTGAAAAAGCTCTCCCTCAAGTACCTTACCACTGCACTTGCTAATTTCCAATGACCTAGCATTTGGCCTAAAATTCTTAAAGACATCTCTGCAGCTACTGGCTTATAAGTCACACCCTCTCCACCACCTTTGATGCCCTTGTCCCCACTAAAATCATTACAGTCTTTCAGCCTAGTCGGAAACGGTAGCATAGTGGTTATGTTACTGGACTAGTAATCCAGGAGGCCTGGACTAATGATCCAGAGATGTGAGTTCAAATCCCAGCAGCTGGAGAATTTAAATTCAGTTAAATAAATCTGGAATAAAAACTAGTATCAGTAATGGTGACCATGAAACTTTCGGATTGTCGTAAAAACCCATCTGGTTCACAAATGTCCTTGAGGGAAGGAAATCTGCCGTCTTTACCTGGCCTATATGTGACTCCAGACCCACAGCAATGTGGTTGACTCTTAACTGCCCTCTGAAATGGCCTAGCAAGTCACTCAGTTGTAACAAAACGCTATGAGAAACTGGATGATCGACCTAGGCACTGGCTTCGGACACGACAACAACACAACCAGCCCAGTCGACCCTGCAAAGTCCTCTTCACTAACATCTGGGGACTTGTCCCACAGACTAGTCAAGCAACAGCCTGACATAGTCATACTCACAGAATCATACCTTTCAGAGTCCCAGACTCCTCCATCACCATCCCTGGGAATGTTGTGTCCCACTGGAAGGACAGACCCACCAGAGGTGGTGGCACAGTGGTCTACTGTCAGCAGGGAGTGGCCCTGGGAGTTTTCAACATTGATTCCAGACCCCATGAAGTCTCATAGCTTCAGGTCAAGCATGGGCAAGGAAGCCTCCTGCTGATTACTACCTACCACCCTCCCTCAGCTGATGAATCAGTGAACCTCTATGTTGAACACCACTTGGAAGAAGCATTGAGGGTAGCAAGGGCACAGAATGTACTCTGGGTGGGGGACTTCAATGTCCATCACCAAGAGTGGCTCGGTAGCACCACTACTAACCGAGCTGGCCGAGTCCTGAAGGACATAGCTGCCAGACTGGGCCTGCGGCAGGTGGTGAGAGAACCAACACGAGGGAAAAACCTACTTGACCTTGTCCTCACCAATCTACCTGTCGCAGATGCATCTGTCCATGACAGTATTAGTAGCAGTGAGCACCGCACAGTCCTTGTGGAGACAAAATCCCGTCTTCACGCTGAGGACACCCTCCATCGTGGCACTACCACTGTGCTAAATGGGATAGATTCAGAACAGATTTGGCAGCTCAAAACTGGGCATCCCATGAGGCGCTGTGGGCCATCAGCAGCAGCAGAATTGTATTCCACCACAATCTGTAACCTCATGGCCCGGCATATCCCTCACTCTACCATTACCATCAAGCCAGGGGACCAACCCTGTTTCAATGAAGAGTATGCCAGGAGCAGTACCAGGTGTATCTAAAAATGAGGTGCCAACCTGGGGAAGCTGCAACACAGGACTACATGCATGCTGAACAGCGGAAGCTGCATGCTTTAGCAGAGCTAAGTGATCCCACAATCAACGGATCAGATCAAAGCTCTGTAGTCCTGCCACATCCAGTCGTGAATGGCGGTGAACCATTCAACAACTAACTGGAGGAGGAAGCTCCATCCTCAATGATGGCAGAGCCCAGCATGCGAATGCAAAAGCCAAGGCTGAAGCGTTTGCAACCATCTTCAGCCAGAAGTGCTGAGTGGATGGTCCATATCGGCCTCCTCCTGAGGTCCCCACCATCACAGAAGCCAGTAATCAGTCAATTCAATTCACTCCACGTGATATCAAGTAATGGCTGAGCGCACTGGATACATCCCGGCTGTCGTGCTGAAGACTTGTGCTCCATAACTAGCCACGCCTCTAGCCAAGCTGTTCCAGTACAGCTACAACACTGGCATCTACTCGACAATGTGGAAAACCGCCCAGGTATGTCCTGTCCACAAAAAGCAGGACAAATCCAATCCGGTCAATTACCGCTCCATCAGTCTACTCTCAGTCATCAGCAAAGTGATGGTCAGTGTCGTCGACAGTGCTATCAAGTGACACTTACTCACCAATAACCTGCTGCCGATGCTTAGTTTAGGTTCCGCCAAAACCACTTGGCGCCAGACCTCATTACAGCCTTGGTCCAAACATGGATAAAGGAGCTGAATTCCAGAGGTGAGGTGAGAGTGACTGTCCTTGACATCAAGGCAGCATTTGACCGAGTGTGGCATCAAGGAGCTTTAGTAAAATTGAAGTCAATGGAAATCGGGGGGAAACTCTCCACTGGCTAGAGTCATACCGAGCACAAAGGAAGATGGTTGTGGTTATTGGTGGTCAATCATCTCAGCCCCAGGACATCGCTGCAGGAGTTCCTTAGGGCAGTGTCCTCGGCCCAACCATCTTCAGCTGCTTCAGCAATGACCTTCCCTGCATCATAAGGTCAGAAGTGCGGATGTTCGCTGATGATTGCAGTGTTCAGTTCCATTCACAACTCCTCAGAAAATGAAGCAGTCCGTGCCCACATGCAGCAAGACCTGGATGATGTTCAGGCTTGGGCTGATAAGTGGCAGGTAACATTCGCGCCACACAAGTGCCAGGCAATGACTATCTCCAACAAGCGAGAGTCTAACCACCTCCCCTTGACATTCAACAGCATTACCATCACCGAATCCCCCACCATCAACATCCTGGGGGTCACCATTGACCAGAAACTTAACTCAACCAGCCACATAAATACTGTGGCAACAAGAGCCGGTCAGAGGTTAGGTATTCTGCGGCGAGTGTCTCACCTCCTGACTCCCCAAAGCCTTGCCACCACCTACAAGGCACAAATAAGGACTGTGATTGAAAACTCTCAACTTGCCTGATGAGTGCAGCTCCAACAACACTCAAGAAGCTCGACACCATCCAGGACAAAGCAGCCCGCTTGATTGGCACCCCATCTACCACCTTAAACATTCACTCCCTCCACCACTGGCGTACCGTGGCTGCAGTGTGTACCATCTACAAGATGCACTGCTGCAACTCGCCACGGCTTCTTTGGCAGCAACTCCCAAACCCGCGACCTCTACCACCTAGAAGGACAAGGGCAGCAGGCACATGGGAATACCATCACCTGCAAGTTCCCCTCCAAGTTACACACCATCCTGACTTGGAAATATATCGCCGTTCCTTCATCGTCGCTGGGTAAAATTCTGAAACTCACTCCCTAACAGCACTGTGGGAGTACCTTCACCACAAGGACTACAGCGGTTAAAGAAGGCGGCTCACCACCACCTTCTCAAGGGCAATTAAGGATGGGCAATAAAGGACGTGTTTATTCGCAACACCAAAAGCTCTGATTGGTCCCCTTGGATGACAAGTCCTGATTTGCTGATTGTTCCCCTTGGAGGACCAGACACACCCAGCAGTTTTTCTGGAATATGTAATTAGATCCTCCCTGCCACCATAATCAGTTACTTTGCAAAGTGTAATTTGAGCCATTCTGACTGCCTACTCCAGACAGAACAGAGCTCACTTGGAACAGACAGGGCTCACCCTCGCGGGTTAAGTCCTTCTCCCACCCACTAACAAGTTCCTGCCCCCATGGCCCAATTTCCAAACCTTTAACCCCCCCCCACCCAGCCCAAGTTTCTGACCTCCTCTCCCGACTCAAGTTCCTGACCTTCTCTCTCCTACGCCGGCTTTCTGACCTTCTCCCCTTGCCCAAGTTCCTCCCCTTCTCCTTCTGCCCAAGCTCCTCCCCTCCTCCAAGTTCCTCCCCCCCCCGGATTCATGACCTTCTCCAATCCCAATTTCCTGACCTTCCCTCCGTCCCCCCCCCCGCCACTAATAGATGGGGCATTGTGTGTGGGTCACAGATTGTTAACAGGTTTATTGGGTATGAAGTGAATAGTGACAGTGTTATAACTTCCGGATTTTGTCCAGTCCAATGATGTCGCTTGCCACACCCGCACCGAGCTTTCCGAGAAATCAACCAGGTCTAGGGGGAAGGAGAGGGATAACATGGTGCGGGTGTAAAGGTGTTGGGGTTGGAAGAACATGATCCGTCTTACCATCTGGATCACGTTCTGGCTCTCATCCCCACCTCTTTAGACCTGGATCACGTTCTTCCCCCATCCCCACTGTGCTCTCCGTACTCTTTATCCCCCACCGCCGCCCCCCCCCCCGCCGAGTTCCTGACCTCTCTCTCCCCTCCAATTCTCTCTCTCTCCCCCTCCGATTCCCGCAACTGTGGGGTACTGCGCATGTGCGGCCCCGGTGGCAGTGCACAAGCACCAAAGAGAATCGGGTGCATATGTGCAAAAAGGGGCAGGGCCGACTGTGCACATGCACAGAAGGACACAAAAATGTTCATGCAGATAATCACTTTGGGCAATAAATGCTGGCCTTGCCAGTGACGCCCACATCCCAGAACAGATTAAAAAAAAGTAATTCTCCTGATATACCCCTCATCTCCGCTTTCTTAAGTCCAATGGACGCAGACTTGAACATCTTTGACGGACAACTGGTCTAATCATCCATCACCAGATTTGGCTGGATCATATAAAGCACTACCGGGTCCTGCTCTCCATCACTAAAACCGCCCACTATTCTAATATTCAGGACGACAAAAATAACACCAGGTTTCTCTTCTCCACCACTAACCGTCTTCCCAAACCACCCTCCCCTGCCTCCTCCTTCCTCACCTCCAACAATAAATGTGAGGACCTCATGGACTTCTTTGATAAAAAAATCAACAACATCTGTTGAACTGCTTCTGCTTTCAATTCCCTTCCTTCCCCTAGCCCACCGGACCTTACTTCCTCTCTTTATATGGCTCGGTGTCAAATTTTTGTTTTTTTTGACAACACGCCTGTGAAACACCTTGGAACATTTTATTATGTTAAAGGCGCTATATAAATATAAGCTTTTGTTGTTGTTGTCATGGTCCCAAGGGTGTAGGCTGGCCACTAATACCCCCCCAAGTAGCTATTCATTATGTGTGAGCATAGGCAGTGAGTGTCAGTGGGTTATTGGATGGTCAGGAGGGTGCATTCCATATCTCAATCCAGCCATCTCCCAACACCCACCTACTTCCACCTCCCTGCCTGTAGATCCAATAGCTGTCAAGTCGTTTTGAAGTTGTGCTCCTTCCTTTAATCCAGTCCTGGATGAGCAGAAATTTCATCCAACTAAATATTGGGAAGATCGAAGCCATTGCCTTCGGTCCCCGCCACAAACTCCGTTCCCTAGCCATCGACTCCATCCCTCTCCCTGGCAACTGTCTGAGGCTGAGCCAGACTGTTGTCAACCTTGGTGTCATATTTGATCCCGAGATGAGCTTCCGACCAGATATCCGCGCCACCACTAAGACCTTTTACTTCCACCTCTAACGTAGCCCGACTCCGCCTCTGCCTCAGCTCATCTGCTGCTGAAATCCTTATACTTTGTTACCTCTAGACTTCACTATTCCAACACACTCCTGGTCGGCCTCCCATCTTCCACCCTCCATAAACTTAAGCTCATCCAAGCCTCTGCTGCCCGTATCCTAACTTGCACCAAGTTCCATTCACCCATTATCCCTGTGCTCGCTGACCTACATTGGCTCCCAGTTAAGCCACCCAGATTTTAATCGTTCCACCATTGGCGGCTGTGCCTTCAGCTGCCCCGGCCCTAAGCTCTGTAATTCCCTCCCTAAACCCCTCCGCCTCTCTACCTCTCTTTTCTCCTTTAAGACGCTTCTTAAATGCTACCTCTTTATCTGCCCTAATATCTCCTGATGTGGCTCAGTGTCAAATTTTGTTTGGTAACGCTCATGTGAAGCGCCTTGGGAAGTTTTACTATCTTAAAGGTGCTCTATAAATGCAAGTTGTTGTTGCTGTTGGACCATAACCAATGGAGCCTCAAGGTGTTAGGGCGGAGTGCTATAAAATTGTTGGGGTGGGGAAATTTTCTTCAGAGTGAGGTTGGGGAGTGTGAGGTACGTTGCACACCACTCTCTGTCATAAATATTAATAATTCATTCATTTAAATTGCTCCGTAGAGAGTCTCAATTGTCTCAAATTACTCCCTTCTCAAGGATGACTGATTCACAGGAGAAGGCTGCCGGGAAGAGGCTCTTCAACTTCATGGAGGGCGACCTGCAGGACCTCCTTGATGAGATAAAGGGCAGGAGGGAAGGGCTCCTCAGCTCTCCCACATCCCAGCCCTTGTGCAATCAGGAGGCAGGCATGGACGGAGGTGGCAGAGGCACTGAATTCCACATCTAGGGCAGCAGACATGACGTGACCGCTCCCTTTCTTCCTCATCCACTGTGGGCACCATAATCAAGTCCCTAATGCGGAACTAGTTTGATCAGTGGCCTTGCAACGAAAACCCCTTGGAAGGATGCAGACCAGTAGCACCTTCAATTGTTCCACACACCCAAACGCCTGCAAGCCTAATTTTTCCCTCTTTTTGTCTTTGCAAGGCCTCTGCTCTCTGACGCCCCCCCCCCCCCCCCCCCACCCACGAGAAGAAGGCGGTAGAGCTCCTGGGCTGCCGCATCACTGTGGCCGCTTTGCAGACCGAGGTGATGGAGGGGGAGGGTGCAGGGGGGAGAGTCCAAAACCAGGTGAGTACTTATTTGCTTGCTGCCTTTCAATGCTCCAGGACAGGGGCCCAGCCTTCCCCTATTCATTCCCCCTGTGCAGCATCTCACACTGGCATTGATGAGCTCCCCTCTACCATAAGTTAAGCAGTGGTGCCGTTCACTAACGATTCCACTGTGTTTAACTCCATTCATTTCTGAAGCAGCCCATGCAAGCCTACAACAGCACCTGGATAACATCCAGATTTGGGCTGACAAGTGGCAGTTGTGCCTCATGGCTACAAGAGCAGTTTAGAGGCTGGGTATTCTGCAATGAGTAGCTCACCCTTGATCACTCAAAGCATCTCCACTATTTACAAGGCCCAGGTCAGAAGTGTGAGAGAATATTCCCCACTCATCTAGATGGCTGCAGCCGCAACAACACTCAAGCAGCTCAGCATTATCCTGGACAGTGCACTTCTCCTTATTGGTGCCCCTGCCACTGGACAATAGCACCCCTCCATCACTGTGGCTGCTGTATGTATGAGCTACAGCAGCCACTGAAGCAACTCCACAAGATTAATTCAACAGCGTCTCCCTCTCCTGCGACTTCTACCAGCAGGAAAAACAAGAGCAGCATTGTTGTGGGAACATCATCACCTCCAAGTCACCGTCCTGACTTGAACATACATTGCCGTTCCTTTCTTGTTGCTGGCTCAGAATCCTGGAATTCCCTACCTAACGCCATTGTGGGAGCGCCGTCACCTCAAAGATGCAGTGGTTCAAAGAGAGGCCTTCTGAGAGCAACTAGGGATGGGCAATAAATGTGGCCTTGCCAGCGTCGCCCACATTCTGAGAACAAATATAGTAAAAAGCAGAGGGAAAGGAGAAATGGCACAGGCACTTGAACTGCCTGAGAGGCTTATCAACGACTCAACTGTTAAGTGAGCTTCCAGCTGAGTCAGCCCATAATTCTGTGTAGAATAAAATTATTAAATCCAATCTTATGCCTAATCTTAAAGAAGATGACGCCATAGATGGATTTTTAAGGGCTTTTGAATTGCTGGCAAACCATCATGAGTAGAGCAAATAGTTTGGGCAGAAAAACTGATACCATTATTTATTCTTAAAGCTCTTACTATTTTTTTGGCCTGTGGAATTGCTGGATAGTACAGACTGCGAAAGTGTAAAAATGTCCTGTTCTCACTGCTCATGACTTGACTACAACATTCCTGGGAAGACTATTTTAGTTGGAAAGTAATCCTCCTCCTGCGTATTCTTTTCTTTAAAAGAAAGACTTCTATCACTTCAAAGTTAAGAACAGTTTAATTTATTCCTATATACTATTCTGCTAGTTTGCAAGTGTGAACTTTTTCAATTAAAAAAAACCAGAAGGTCAGTTTGGAAATAAACTTGAACTTTGACAAACTGCCAGCATCTTCAGGTCGATTACTCAATCCTGTCATTCTGCCCTCTGTTTACAAACTGGGCAGAGATTTTTGCAAAAACACTTCATTATACATCAGTGGTTCAGTGGTCTGTAGAAGAGAAACTTGCAGCAGTTACTGCAAGCTCTGCGACAATAGTGGAACCGTTCTTGTAAAATCACCTGAGCAAATTGATCAAAAGTAAGACTGTATAAATATAGACAATCCCATACAAAGTAAATGATGTTTAAAATTTATTCTGCACAGTGCCGATTGTCACCTCAAGATACTACCACCATCGTGTTAGCCCTTTCACAACACTCCAACTCACAAGTGCTTCGGCACATGGGCAGCGCTTGGTCTGGGATAACAGTGCTTTTTTTTTATATGGGTTAACTTAATTCTAACTAGTTACTATTTAGCAAAGCAAGTGCAATTATTCTCACCTATATTTAGTTTTTGGCAGTGCACAGGATGCTACAAAGGAATATTTTGATAAAGGAATGATTTGTAGGCGGGAGCTCCTCAAAAACAATTCATTATTTGGAGATGGAATTAATGGGAAGAATTAAAGAAAGATTTGCATTTATATAACGCCTTTCACAACCATCTCAAAGCACTTTACAGCCTATGAAGTACTTTTGGAGTGTAGTCACTGTTGTAATGTAGGAAACATGGCAGCCAATTTGCACACAGCAAGCTCCCACAAACAGCAATGTGATAATGACCAGATAATCAGTTTTTATTATGTTGATTGAGGGATAAATATTCGCCTGGACACCGGCAATAATTCCCCTGCTCTTCTTCGAAATAGTGCCATAGGATCTTTTACGTCCACCTGAGAGAGCAGACAGGGTTTCGGTTTAACATCTCATCTGAAAGACGGCACCTCCGACAGTGCAGCATTCCCTCAGCACTGCACCGGAGTGTCTGCCTAACTTTATGTGCTCAAGTCCTATGGAGTGGGACTTGAACCCACAACCTTCTGATGCAGAGGCACGTGTGATACCCAACTGAGCCACAGCTGACACTGAACAAATACAATAGCAAATATAAATTGGTTGCTAGATAAAAATAGCTGCTTAAAATTTCACATTTTTTAGTCATTCTGTCAAGATTTCTTCCTCTCATGCAGGTAACTATAATGTTGATATAAAATCAAAACATGCTAGCGATAGCTCAGATCTGAATAATGGTAACATTTTGAGGTTGAGCTTAAAACATTAGCTTGCCTTTGCTCTGTACAGATGCTGACAGACAGCTGTGTTTTGCAGCATGCTGGGTCTTATTTTAGATTTGCAGCATTCAGTTCTTCTTTTCATCTAAACTACAGTGCTGTTGAAATGTTTGTACTCTAGCTGTCCTTGGTATAACACTGCCCTCCACAGTATAACCTGCTGTTGAAAATGCTGTTACAGCATGACGACAATGAAAGAGAAGCCTGTTAATGGGCCCCACTGCACACAGGGGCACATGGAAGGAGTATTAAAGCTTTAGTTTAGCAGAACAGTATCTGTTCTGTTTCTTTTACATCAGAGAAGCCCTCCTGGAGGTCAGATGAAAAACATCACCATGGGCATTCATGAACAGAATGTAAAGTAGTTCTGCTGGGTGACCTTTCGCAAAGTGACAAACTTACAGAGTTGTAGATTTTATTTTTTAGCATTCTTTTCCTGCCCTAACAAAGCATTAAGGAATCTCTTTGGCACCAAGAATGTTCCAGGTTCAGTCACTGGTTTGTGCTGAGTTAGCTGATAACTAGACAGTCGTAAAGCTGCTACATTTGGCCTCTATATTTAGAGGATGTGTGGGATGAATTAGTCTCTAATTGTTATATAGTAATCCCTATTAGTGTATGTCAGTGGTGGGTGAGGACAGATTAGGGTGGGAGATAATAGTCCTTATGGTCTAGTGTCCCATCAACACTTACTATCTAGTCTGACCCATGAAAAATGGTTACTTGGGCGAGGTACTGGAGAGTTGCTGGCACCTTGGAACTCAACTCTAGTTGGAGCCTTCATGAAAGGAGATGGAGAGAAAAAAATCAAAAGGAATACTCCAAGAGGAGGACTTACAAAGATCATATATCAAATATTTGGTTCAAACTTACCCTCCCTGCACTTGCTTTAGTAACAAAATTGTAACTATTAATAGTTGGTCTTCCAATGTGAGCTGCCACCTTCGTGTCCTTTCCAAGGCTGGGTCGGAAGGTGTGGTGTTTCAGTGCTTGGACTTGGCTTCCCAGAAGGCCACACCCCTCCAGTTTACTGAAAGCTCCAATGTTGTATTGCTTTTAGTGAACAACTGGAAATCTTGGAATGCAGATGTCAATTACAGAGTCATTGCAATCTTAGCTTGCAGCCTCACAAACTTCAAAAATGGCAGGCACAATCAGTAGGCCAGAAATTGTACTGTGAATATTTTGAAATATTTTCTCACCTCATTTCTTGAAGACTTTAGAGTAGATTTTGCAACTAGGCGTTAGTAAGACAGCATGTTATTTGCACCTGATTTTGTAGCGTCAGCTTCATTTACATAGGCCGGAATTTTCCCTTCTGAGTCGGGTCGGGTGCGTGTGGGCCGCGTCGCGGGTCGGTACCGCGATGTCTTGATCAGCCCCCTCTTCAGAGTGACCTTAGCGTAATGGCCCCAATTAAACCAGCCCTGCGCGTTTCCCGGCCCTATTATAGGGTGCGAGTCTGGTGATGTCATCGATGACTCATTTCCAGTGCCTATATTTAAAGCAGCCTTGCATACAACTCATTTGAAGGTTGGTAAAGGAGTGTGGAAGGAGCATTGGAAAGGTTGGCGTTATTGTGCAAAGTGAAAAATATGAATACCCAAAGGCAGAGGGCTGCACCCAGCTTTACAGATGCCTCGCTGCATATTCTGGTTGAGGCAATAAGAGCATGCAGGGAGGTCCTCCTCCCAGCAGATGGACGCAAGAGACCTCCCCAAGAGATCAAAAGGGCCTGGCTGGAAGTAGCAGAGGAGGCCAGCAGCAGGGAGGTCGTGAGGAGGACCTGGATCTAGTGCAAGAAGAGATTCAATGATCTGATGAGGTCAGGATAGGTGAGTGCAAAGCCACACTCACCTTCATCCTGATGTGCCTGTCACCACATCCCCATCACTCTGCCTTCCCAAGCCTACTCCTGCACATCATTCCTCACACCAACATACCTTCCAGGTCCACCCATCCCTCTCTATCTACATACTCACATCCCCATCTGACTAACCACCCCTCACACTCACCCTCATCCTATGCAATCATAGCAAGTAACACTGCAGAAGGAGGCCATTTGGCATTGACATCCCACTCCTTCATAGTCACCCTCTACAGATGTAACCCATCCATTACTTAGACTCATTCTATCACAGTCACTCAAACTTCTCTTCTTTCCCTCCCTGCAGGAGAAAAGAACCCAGAACAACAGAGAGAGGGAGCGAACCGGAGGTGACTCCCCAGTCTTCGCACACCTAACAGCAGCAGAGGAGGGGGTTCTGGAGATCTCGGGAGATCGAGAGACGCTGGCGGTGGAAGACGGCAAGAGGTGGACATCCCAGCAACCTGGAGACAGAATTACAACTCATAAAGCCACATGGCATACAATCATGGTGACTGATGTCAGCAGCCAGTGAAATGTCATCATGTGAATAATGGTTACCCATTCTTATTATAACACTTCTAATTCATCTCTTTACTCTCCTACAGGTCCATCAACTGCCCCCTCCCACCCCCCACTGCCCAGCCGAGGAGGAAGACGACTCCTCAGAGGAAGCTCCAGCCTCTGAGGGTGCAGCGTCAGCAGACCCAAGCGCAGCCAGCACCAGCGCAGATACGCACAGCTCAGTGGGTCCATTGCACCATAGAGTAGTGTTGTCACCTGCTGTCTCATAATTCACAAGTGAGCAAGAGCAGATGGTGTTGACAGGGACAGCAGTGGAGACTCCTCGCTGGAGGACGCAGGACACTCCAATCTCTGCTGAGCTGCATGCAGATACTGAACCTCGGGGGCCATCGAGAAAGAGGGTGATCTTGGAGGGGCAGCAACAATTGCATGAAGCTCTGCATCTTTTGCTCCCGCAATGTCTGCAAATGTTCAGAGAATGGAAGAGTCCATCTCCAACATGAGCACCACCATATCGTAGGCGATGGCGACGATATGCTCTTCCATGGAAAGGATGGCTACCTGCATGGAGCAGCAAATACGCCACTCACATGAGTACATGCTAGCTGTGGACAACAGATGGCAGGCGCTTATAGACCTCCTCTAAAGGAGGGATGTAAACGTAGAGTTGGGCCTTCATCGCCTCACTGCTGTGCAGCAAGGTGCTCTCCAACTCCTTGCTAGCAGGGAAGTGCGGGTGGCCCATGAGAGGGATGATGGTGAGAGGGGACATAGAAGAGGGGGCTCTTCTCAAAGCCATTGCCACCCCCTCCCCCCTACTCAGTCAGAGCCCCACATGCTTCCTCGGATCCTGATGGCCGAGTCTGCCCCTGCACAGTTGCAAGAGGAGGAGTCTTTGGCGGGGCCATCACAGATTCCAAAACCTAGACGACGTCCGCCAAAAGTGTCTGACGAGTCATAGCAGGGAAGTAAGCAGCCTGCAACTACCTCTGCTGAAGCCATATGGGTTGCACCTCATAGAAGCACTCGGAAAAGAAAAATGACACTAAAATAGCTGCACAAGGATGTGCACGTGGGTGTATCAACAAATGTTAGTGCTTAGTTTCAGTTGTTTTGATTGCACACATAAATGGTTTCCTTTGCACCACTTTTGGGTCTTGTCCATTTTTGCCTCAAACCTTGGAAGTCCCTTTGTCACTTGATGTGAGTGGTGACACATTATTTAACCTCGAGCATTGGGGCTTTGGGTGAGAGGAATGGATTGGTCATTGTAGATCCCTTATGGTGTTGTTGGGGGGCGGTGGAACTTAGTACAGCATGTGGCAGGCATGTGGCTGCATTGGAGCAAGTTAAGTAAATGTGGCCATGATGAGGCCATCCCGGGCCTCCTGGGCAGCAATGTGTGCAACAGCTGGTGCCATCTGCATCTCAGGTTCCTCCTCCTCCTCCTTGTCTTCCACCTCCTCTTCTTCCTCCTCTGAAGAGACTGTGTGCTGTGCGCCATGTTCCTCCTGCAGCTCCAATCCTCACTGCTGTGCTATGTTGTGCAGCGCGCAGCAGATGACAATGATTCTGGAGACCATGGCTGGTGCGTACTGAAGGGCTGCTGCAGATCTGTCAAGGCATCCGAAGCGCATCTTCAGCATGCTTACTACTTGCTCTATGACACATCTGGTGGACATGTGGCTCTCATTATAACATTCCTTGGCCTCATTACTTGGCGTCCTCAGGGGTGTCGTGAGCCACGTCTTCAGTGGATAGCCCTTGTCTCCAAGCAGCCAGCTGGTAAGTGTGTTTGGAGGTGTGAAGAACTGAGGGAGGGTGGACTGGCCCAGCACGCAAGAGTTATGACAGCTGCCAGGGAATCTGGTGCACACATGATGATTATCTTTTTATGGTTGCAGATGAGCTGCAGATTGAGGGAGTGGAAATCTTTGCGGTTCACAAACACTCCTGGGTGATGAGGGGTTGCCTTCATGGACACATGTGTGCAGTGGATGATGACCTGCACCTGTGGGAAGCCAGCCAGAGCCGCAAAGCCGGGCGCCCACTCAGTAACACTGGCTTCATCAGTGGCAAAGTTGACATAATTGGCTGACTTGTGAAACATGGCATCGGTCACCTGGGTGATGCATCTGTGGGCGGCCGACTGCGAGATCCCACAACTGTCTGCTGTAAATCACTGGAAGAGCCTGAGGCGAAGAAGTTGAGAGCAGTGGTGACTTTGACAGCCACTGGTAAGTAGTGATGTCTGGGCAGCAGGTCTTGTTCCAACAAGCTACAAATGTCTGTGATGACCTGACGTGATAACCTGAGCCTCCTGAAGCACTGCTGCTCAGTCATGTTGAGGAAGCTCATCCTCTGCCTGCATACCCTGTGTTGGGGGGTATTGCCTCCGGCGCCCTGTGGCCCTGTGGTGCCCCCCTCTCTCCTGTGGAACATCAGTTTGTTGAGGAGAAGGCTGCTGTTGTAGTTGCTGCTGCTGCTGGTGATGGGGCTCATCTTGGTCCGATTCTGAGGATCAAGGTGAGACAGTATAAGCGGCACCCATGCTGATGTAGTAGCTGGAGATGAGAGGGCCAATCCCTCAATGTTGTGATAGTGAGTAGCAATGTGGTGAGAGTGGCTTCCGAGGTTTCAAAAACGACCTGCATGCTGCAGATACAGAAATCTGTGAACAAAATGGAGTGAGCAAGAGCCTGTCCATGAGGCAAGTAATGAGGTGTAATGTGGGAGTATTTATGTGCTTTTCCCAGCTGTCAATGAATGAGCTCGCCAATGGCCACAGAGCTTCCGCCTCCCCTTCACAGGCGAGGCACCCGGCCTCCGTGAATCCTGTGCTCTTGCAGTAAAGTTCAGAAACTGGCATTAAAATCACTCAGTCTGTAAACAAGCATTTAATGATTTCAATGAGGTCGCCCGCCTCTGCGGATCGAGTCTGCCTCGCGCCTTCAAAGCTGCCCAAGTTAAATGTTCTGGGCGGTGGCAGGACAGCGGGTTCCCGACACACTCGCTATTTCTGACATTTTCGCTGCCGACCCGCCCCCAGCCCCACATGCACGGCAGTGGGAAAATTCTGGCCATAGTTTGGGCAAGCTCCTCGCTCGTGTTGGGCCTCGCATCACAACCTCGCCAGGGGGAAGGAGAATCACATATAAGCGGCCCTTTTTAAATTTGAAGCGATGCCCTATTTAAAGTTAAGTGGCAGCATATAGGGACAAAAGTTGGTAGCCTTCACAAAAGCCTTTGCAAAGGTTGTTTGAGTAACAAAGATAGCTGCCATAACCCCATGGCTGGAATGATAAATGCAGAAGCGGTAAACTGAGTCCACGGATACATAATGCAGTGGTGCAGCATTCGACCCTCCTGTTTAATGGTCGATGAAGTGGAAGTGGTGCTGAATGAGCTGGTAGGGAGGAGGGCACTCTGGCCAAGGGACAGGAGTGCAGCCAGCTTGGAAGGAGACAAAGGAAGAGAACTTGAAGGTGCAGCTCGCCACTACTGCCATTTGCAGTGTCAGTCCTGTGTTGCATATTAGCTACAGGTGGCAGGTGGCACAGTTCTGCACCTGGCTTTCTGTTGACCCTGAGCCTGGGGAGGCAGTTCCACAGAGTCATTGCTAGCTACCGTTAGGTGAGAAGGCAGTGAGGTGGCAGGTGGGTGCATTTCATCTCTGGTGGAACCTGGCATCCCTGTGTAACTTCTCCTTCTCTTCCTCCAAAAGTATAAGTAATGGAGCGTTTGAAACACTCTTTCCAGTATTATGCATGTACCCAAAAAATGGTAGCAGCGGAAGATCTCGCATAAAATTTCTGACCAACAATGTGGAAACAGAAAGGATTCAAGAATAACTCACAATACTCTTAAAAAAAATCTTATTGTAAATCTACTTCCATTCAGTACAATTCCTAGCAGCCCTGAACTCCAGCTTTATATACGCCGGTAGAGTGTTATACCAGCATAAATATCATGAAATTACATAGATGTCTAAATCATGTAATTGGGACCTAATTTTACATAGCAAGCTGCACATTGGCAGGTGCTTCTGGCACCAGTGCAAAACTCAATTGTAAAATTGGATAGGGTACTAAATTAGCACAAATCCAGTGTAAATGATCTGAAAATCATTTCTGAGGCATAACTGGTCAGAAAATCTCCCCTAATGACTAATTCCGGGGTAAGGAGCTAAATTTGCTCAAGTAATATTGTCTCACAAGCAGCCATTCTGAATGTATTAGCCTGAGACAGTGAGTATCTACAATGGGGGACTTCCCAGTTAACTGCAGTTCTGTCCTCAGCTTCTGTTCACACAGGCGTAGTTTCCAGCAGAGTTCACTGTATAGCACAGAGAATGGGAAGACTGGACAATTCTTCCCTTCACTAGACCAGGGGCAGTGAAGCCAACTGTAGCATCCTTGTCTATCTGAGACCGGCTAATTCAGCACAGACTAGGAACCCGATCATTGTGGCTCAGTTCGGCACTGGACAGTGCGTTTACAGACTGAACCATGAGGCCAGGGAGTTGAATATTAATTGAGTAATTAATCAGAGATTGGAATAGGAACATAGGAACAGCCGTCAAGCTTGTTCCACCATTCAATTAGATCTTGGCTGATCTGTATCTTAACTCTATCTATTCGCCTTGATTCCGTAATCCTTAATACCCTTGCTTAACAAAAATCTATCAATCACAGTTTTGAAATTTTCAATTGACCCAGCCTCAACAGCTTTTTTGGGGAGAGAGTTCCAGATTTCCACTCCCCTTTGTGTGAAGAAGTGCTTCCTGACATCATCCCTGAATGGCCTAGCTCTAATTTTAAGGTTATGCACCTTTGTTCTGGACTCCCCCACCAGAGGAAATAGTTTCTCTCTATCTACCCTATCAAATTTTTTAATCATCTTAAAACACTTCAATTAGATCACCCCTTAATCTTCTATATTCAAGGAAATGCAAGCCTAGCCTATGCAACCTGTGCTCATACTTTAACCTTCGTAGCCCCGGTATCATTCTGGTGAATCTGCGCTGCTCCCCTTCCAAGGCCAATCTATCCTTCCTGAGGTGCGGTGCCCAGAACTGAACGCAGAGCCCAGATGGAATCTAACCAGAGCTCTGTACAACTGTAACATAACTTCCACCCCTTTGTATTCCAACCCCTTCTGATAAAAGCCAACATTCCATTAGCCTATTAAATTGTTCTTTGTACCTGTCCACTAGCTTTTAGTCATTTCTGTACTTGGACCTCTAAATCTCTCTGCTCCTCCAGAGTTCCTAGCTTCTCGTCATTTAGAAAATACTCTGAGCTCTCTTTCTTAGATCCAATGTGGATGACCTCACACTTTCCCACATTGAACTCCATCTGCCACAGTTTTGTCCATAAGAATTTAGATAAGACTATTGTAGGTCCTTATCCTGGGGTATTTGTTTAAGTGTATTGCCTATTTAGTAAGATCGTCTATCCAATTGGTTGTTCTGAAACATTTGTTGCTATGCTCTGGATACGCCAGCTGTCGTTCCTTGGGTGTGATAACATTGCTTCTTCATTCTTGCACGGTGGTGGAATGATATTGCTCATGCAGGCTGCTTGTGTGACAAAGTTTTGCTGATTACCCCAGCAATATGATTTTGGCTCATAACAATAATAAATCTTTGTTTTGTTTAATGAGCCTAAATTCTGTATAAAATTAATTTTTTCGTCCATTTTCTTCTCTATTCTGAAGGCGTTGACTCAGCTGGGGTCTGCTTCCACAGGTATCGGCAGCCTTCCAGTAACTCACCTCGAGCCGAGACAATGGCCGGAATTTTCTGGGGTGGTAGTGGGCGGGAATGGCGGCGGGTTGGGTGGGAAATTTGACAAAATTGGGAGTGGGTCGGGAACCCGCCGTCATCCTGTCCCACGTGCCTTCCCCATGGGCGCGTTTGCCGGTGCGACAACGACCCGACCGGCAGAGGCGGGCGACCTAATTGAAATCATTATCAGGTAGTTTACAGGCACTTAAGAGCCTTTTTCCCCCTACATTTTAAATTTCCCTGCATGGCCACGGGATTCATGCAACTCAGGAAGCACGTCTGTCTACCTGAGGTGGGAGTTCAGTGGCCATTGCTCCAGCTGATAACTTGACAGCTTCAAATGTATAGTAAAAGCTCCCACCTGACAGATGATCACTTTCCTCAGGCAGAAGCTGTTGCTCAGTCCATTTCCAGCACAGATTCTGCAGGCTGCAAGTCTTTCCAGCAAAGTCTCCATCCAGTGTCACCTCATTGGAAGAACTCTCTCACCATTGACAGAATGCTTCTGTCATCTCTACTTCACCTGCCATCTATTCCATCAACATGGGTGCCATTTATACTGTCTCACCTTGGTCCTCAGAATTTGACCACGACGAGCCCCAACATCAGCAGCACCAGGCACACCAGCAGCACCAACAACAACAACAACCTTCTCCGTAATCACCTGATGTTGCACAGGACATAGGGCATCAGCACCCGAGCACATTGCTGCTCGATGGGCCAGGGATAGCCTCATCATGGCCAGATTTAGTTAACTTTATGCTGTACACCCATGTGGCTGCCACATGATGCGCCAGGTTGGCACCACCCCACACCAACACCATAAAGCATCCCTACAATGACCAAGTCATTTCTTTTACACTCATCACCATTGCAAGGGGTACCGTATGTCTCACCATTCACTGAAACTCACTAAGCCACTTCCAAAGGTGCACACAAATCTGTCCAAGACTGGAAAGTGTTGAAAATAAAGATTTTTTATGTTTGACATCATATTAACAGAAACTTTACATAAACATTGGATAAAACACCCAAGTGGCTATCCTTGTGTGTTGTTGGTTGGTATGATTGCACTAGGATGAGGGTGAGTGTGAGGGGTGGCTAGTGAGATGGGGATGTGATAATGCAGATAGAGAGGGAAGGGTGGAGGTGCAAGGTAAGTTGGTGTGAGTAAGGATGTGCAGGAGTAGGGTAAGGAAGGCAGAGTGATGGGGATGTGATGAGAGGCACAGCAGGATGAAGGCGAGTGTGGATCACTGAAGGCGAGTGTGAGATCATTGAAATGTTTGCGGCACTGCACCCAGATCCTCCTGAATACATCCCTGCTGGTGACCTCCTCTGTAATCTGCCACCAGGCTGTTTTGGTCTCCTGGGGAGGTCTCTTCCGCCCATCGGAATGGAAGAGGACCTCCCTGCACGCTCTGACTCCCTCCACCAACATATGGAGGGAGTCATCAGAGAACCTGGGTGCAGGCCTCTGCCTCTGTGCAGTCATTGTCAGTGTTTGCAGCACTCAAATGCTGTAGTGGACTGACAGCACTGTGTTAGAGTAAACGTCAAATCTAATGTGGCCAGGGTCCCTTTTAAGATCCCGGCTGAAAACGCGCCGTGAATGATGTCATCAGACCCGCTCCATCTCATTGGGCCGGGTAACGCGCTGGGCGGGGCTTAATAGGCCCCAGTATGGTGAATTCATTTTCAGCAGCGGGATGGAGCCAGCAGCGGGGTCACGACCCGCCACGGACACCACCCGCGCCGGAGATAGGCAAAATTCCGGCCAAGGAATGTCAACAATCTATTCGACTGTACGAGCACCTCAGCCAAACCCAATCCTGTTCTCACTCAGTGTCTACACACATGGGGGGGGGTTGATTTTGAATTTGTGCGTTCGTGTAAAACGGGTGACTGGGAGTCGGCAAAGTGCAAGTCACGGTTAGTTGACATTGTGTTTGGGTTCTAAAAGCTTGTGGCCCCGTAACCCTGCCCCGCTGTGATGCAATGATAATATCCGGGCCTATAGATTTAGAAAGATTTACCGATTGTTGACAAAGAAGTCAAATGCTCTTCTCAGAAATTCTCTTTCCTTTTTTGTCAAAGAAAATTCTTCTCCGCTCATTGTTTTCCCTCTTCAAATCGCATTCGCCCCTCACAGAAATTAACAGCGAGAATTTACAGCTGTTTCTGCATCACTATGGGAACTCCATGCGCCCTTCTCTTTATGTCTTTGTCTGATCCAGTTCACAAACACCAATCTTAGCTCCCCTCTGAACACAGAAAGCTGTCTCACAACTGTTAGTCTTGAAGTGATTTGCGAGGTGGCCAGAGAGAGAATTGACATAACGACCTACTAAGTTTATTTCTAAAATATAGGTGGAAGCATATGCGCTGGCTAAACGGGTATTTTATATTGAAGTATAATCATTTGATCTTTAAGCGACAATCAGGTCTTTCATTTTGTCAGGTTGTGTTTTGGTGCCCTTAGCCCTTGACCTCAATAAGCCCCTGTTCCACTCCCTTTGTGCTCTGTGGCATTCAGCATTACATAACACACAACATAACACAGTGGAACCTTGTTACTACAAACCTCTTGGAGGATCAAATGTTGTCCCTGATTCTGTTGGAAGCTTCATTATGTTCAAGAGAGGAACGCGTTCTCGGCTGTGGTAAAGCCCCAACAAGAGCAACAGTCAGGTTGTAATCAGGTTCGGTGGTATGTAATTTGTTGCCGTTTGAGTTATGCTGGAGTATGAGAAAGCTAATAATTCCCAAGCAAGGGATGTAGGAGTAAATTACTCATGTTTTCCCTGTGCCTGCCTAACATTGGAACCCAAATCTTATCAAACCTTGGTTAGTAATTGGTTGGGAAGTTGGAGACAGATAGCTGGGATAAAGTGTTCATTATTCTCTTAATATCTGAAGGATATTGCACCTCGATTACTCGACGTAGTTCCGGTGACTACAAAGTAGAGGACAATCAGACCCTAAAGACAGTGCGGAAGATACTAATGAGGTTGACCCCAAAGTCAGAAGCTGAGCTATGATAAGCTGGGTCTCTTCCTCAAAAAGAGATGCATCAAGACCAGCATAGGGACATAGGAACAGGAGTAGGCCATTCAGCCCCTCGAGCCTGTTCCGCCATTCAATGAGATCATGGCTGCAGCAACTCGCCAAGGTTTTTTCGACAGCACCTTCCAAACCCGCGACCTCTACCACCTAGAAGGACAAGGGCAGCGGGCACATGGGAACACCACCACCTCCAAGTTCCCCTCCAAGTCACACACCATCCTGACTTGGAAATATATCGCCGTTCCTTCATCGTCGCTGGGTCAAAATCCTGGAACTCCCTCCCTCACAGCACTGAGGGAGTACCTTCACCACACGGACTGCAGCGGTTCAAGAAGGCGGCTCACCATCAACTTCTCAAGGGCAACTAGGGATCGTCAATAAATGCTGGCCTTGCCAGTGACGCCCACATCATATGAACGAATAAAAAAAAAATCTCGGCCTTACCTAAATCTAGAATCTTAGTAGCTCTTTCGCATTTCTCCCTTTCAAATGCTACGTTGAACTCAATCATGTTTTGATCACTATTGGATAAGTGTTCATGCACAGTTAGGCTGTTAACTAAATCTGGCTCATTACTTATTACTAAATCTAATATGGCTTGCCCCCTTGTTGCCTCTCGGACATATTGTAGAAAACTATCCCGGATACACTAAAGAAATTCTGACTGGTGCTAGTCTGCTTTTCCCAATCTATAAGAAAGTTAAAATCCCCCATTAAAACCACACTGCCTTTACTACATGCTTGTCTAATCTCTACATTTATACAATCTAGCACTTCACAGCTGCTACCAGGAGGCCTATACATAACTCCCACTGCAGTCTTAGATCCTTTCCTATTTTTTAATTCAACCTATAAGGTCTTCCCTCTTATCAGTGATCACTAAGGCTACTCCTCCCCCTCTGCCATTTTCCCCATCTGTTCTGTAGACCTTATAACCTGGTCTATTTAGTTCCCAGTCCTGACTGTCCTGCAGCCATGTCTGAGTAATGGCTACCATGTCATGCTCTCCAATTTGAATTCGTGCCTGCAGTTCATTCAATTTATTTGTGTAAAGAACAGTTATTTGGGCCACACACCCTAGCCTGTCCTTCAGCTCTGATGCTTTATTCACATATTTCTTATTTCTCTCTCCTGGTTTAATCGCTTTACATCTTTTAATTTTCCCTTTACCTGTAGTGCCTAAAGCACAATTTCTGACTGCTACTCTAATCCCTTCCCTTTCGTTTGTTTTTGAACTACTATTTGTACTATTTGTACTGCAATTTCCCCCTGAGCCCTCCCCCCCCCATTTACTAATTTAAAGTCCTTGTGACTGCCCTATTTATCCTTTACACTAGGACCCTGGTCCCAGACCGGTTCAGGTGGAGCCCGTCCCAATGGTACAGTTCCTTCCTGTCCCAATACTGGTGCCAATGCCCCATGAAATGGAACCACTCTTTCCCACACCACACCTTTATCCACGTGTTTACTTCCCTAATCAGCTTATCTCTACGCCAATTTGCACGTGGCTCAGGTAAGGGCTAGATATTGGGTACCTTAGCGCCTCCCATTAGCGCCTCTGGGGGGGGGGGGCGCTAACTGGGCACTAACGACTTACTGCCTGGGCACGGCGATGTTAGCGCCACCGGAAAAATTCACCTGGCGGTTTGCGGTGGCGCTAACCACTACCACTATGCCCGCCTGTGGCTGGAGATCATGACGTCATCCAGTCGTGCATCACCCCGGTAGTGCCCGGACTGGAAATTCATTCTCGCCACCTGCCTCAGAGCTTGCCGTTAGGAACGACAGGTAGAGGAGGCGGTTTGCAGTCGGTTGAGAGCTGTAGGAGCGATATTTAAAGGCGTGAACTTCCGGGTTTTTTTTAGTCGCCAAACAATGCTGCCCTGTCAGTTTGACAGAAGCAGACAGGCGTTTTTACCCATTTGAGCTTTTTCTACTTGAAGGAGTTTTGCTTCTGAGAAAAATTTATCACTTTCATTTGAGTTACATTTGATAGTGCAATATTTCCAACACTTAATGGGGGCTGTACTGGCACGGGACCTCGTCCTTCAGCGTCACCGTCGGAGGCAGAGGAGGCAGAGAGAAAGATTGGAAAACGTGGCCAGAGGGAGGAGGGCCAACAGGGCTCTCAACAGGAGGCTTTACCCTCCCAGGGTATTCCGGGAGCAGTTCTCCTACATTCATCTCTCAGAGGAGCAGTGCCTTAGAAGGCTCCGCTTCAGCAAGGAGGTGGTCACAGAGCTCTGCCACCTCCTGCAGCCAGAGCTCCAGCCTCAGCTCAGGACCAGGACGTCTCTCTCAGTGGCAGTGAAGGTCACAGTCACTCTCAATTTCTACACCAGCGGCTCCTTCCAGGCTTCAACAGGGGATATTGCAAACATTTCGAAGTTCGCCGTCCATTGCTGCATCCGGGAGGTGACAGAAATTCTGTACAGAAGGGGAAGGGAGTACATCTCATTCCCCATGACCAGGGAGAAACAGCATGAATGCTCATGTGGCTTTGCAAGGATAGTGGGCTTCCCCATTGTTCAGGGCGTCATTGACTGCACCCACGTGGCATTGGCGGGCACCTCATCACAATGCAGAGGTGTTCCGTAACCACAAAGGCTACCACTCTCTGAACGTTCAGTTGGTGTGCGACCACAGACAGCGCATCCTCGCGGTCAGTGCCCGCTATCCTGGCAGCAGCCACGATGCATTCATCCTGCGACAGACTGGTGTCCAGCACTGTTCCACCCACCACAAGAAGCTCACGGCTGGCTGCTCGGAGACAAGGATTATCCACTCGCCACCTGGCTGATGACACCCCTCCGCAACCCCAACACTCCTGCTCAGCACGCATACAATGAGAGCCATAGCACCACCAGGAACCTGATCGAACAAACTATTGGGGTGCTAAAGCAACGGTTCCGCTGCCTTGACCGCTCTGGAGGAGCCCTGCAGTACTCCCCTGATCGAGTCTCCGTTTTCATTGTTGTGTGCTGCATGCTGCACAACCTGGTCATTCTGAGGACCCAGCCATTGCCACCAGGGATTGCAGGTCCACCTCGGGAGGAGGAAGATGGACAGGAGGAGAAGGAGGCAGAGGAGGAGGATGAAGAGAAGGAGGAGCCGCACCAACGTAGGAGGGAGGCACTCAATCTTGCTTCTGCAAGGGCCGTGCGTGAGCGCCTCATTAGACAGAGCTTCCAATAAATGAGATAGTACATTGCCTTTGTGCAGAACAACCACATCATTACAGCCAGCTCACAGCCCCTATCACCAGGCAAAGCTCAAATGAGAAACATCACAAAATGTGCTACTGTGGCGGATCACCACCTAAACGGGCGCAATCCACTTTTCCGTCCGTGGACAATAAATCGGGCACCTTGCCTTTAAGGCGCATGCTGCCTTTAAGGCATGAAAAAAGGAGTGGGCGTGGCCTCAGGGTTTTGCAGAGAAATGTGGTAGCAGCCATTTTACCAGGAGATGTATTAAAAAGCCATGTGTTCCACATATTGACTCGGCCTCAATTCGTGCTTCGCGGCAGCCACAACATTGGTGACCCCGACGCTCAGAACGTATTCCGAGCACTGCAATGGCGGACACGAACGCAGTTTCCATGAAACTGCCGGAGTTTTGGGAAAACCAGCCCGAAGCCTGGTTCTTCCAAGCCGAGTCCCGATTCCGGCTGCGACACATCACCACAGATGGGACGAAGTACGACTACCTCGTCACATCACTCGGTAGCTCCACAGTTATGAAGGTCTGGACAGCGCTGCAGAACCTGCCAGAGGAGGGCAAGTAGGCAAATCTTAAGGCCGCGCTCCTTAAAAAATTTATGGCCTCGACATACCAGTGAAACTGCCACCTCCTCGACCTTCCAGGCCTCGGTGATGCCTCCCCGTCAGACCTCCTCTCCCACATGCTCTCCCTCACCGACGAGAGCCCACCCGGATCCCTCTTCCACACGCTATTCATCCGCCAGCTACCTCTCAGCATCCGCCCAGCGATCGTGGCGTCCGGCCTCACGGACCTGGAAGCCCTGGCCGATGAGGCCGACAAGCTGCTGTCCGCTCACTCCAGCCGCGACGTCACTCCGGACCTGGCAGCCACTGCCTGGGCGCGCCCCTCACCGGCCACCACGCGACCACAAGGCCCAGCCACCGGGCTCATGGGGCCTTCGCGCCCCACTAACCCGGGCCACTGTTACTACCACGCACGGTTTGGCGCCAGGGCACAACGGTGCACACCTCCCTGCTCTTTCAAGTCCGTCCCCGTACCAGCCCCTACGATGGCCGTGGGCCACGCGGGCTCCCTGCTGTACGTCACAGATGACAAACCCGGCCGCCGGTTCCTGTGCGACACTGGAGCTCAGCAGAGCATCATCCCGGCCTCCTCCCTTGACATCCAAAAGGGCTGGCTGCTGCTAACGGCTCGGACATCCGGACGTACGGCACCCGCACAGTCACTCTCGACCTCGCTGGTCGCCGCTACCGATGGGAGTTCATCACTGCCAAGGTGCTCTCCCCTCTCATCGGCGCAGATTTCCTGTGCGCCCACGGCCTACTGGTAGACATCCCTCGACACCGCCTCGTGGACATGAACACCATGTCCCCCATCCTGGGCGCTATGGCCCCCCGTCAACCCACCGGCATGGTGTCACAGTGCCACGCCTGGGCCACGGATGACTACTTGGCACTCCTGGCCGAATTCCCGGCCCTTACCAATCCGACCTTCCGCCAAACACGGGGTGGAACACTTCATCCCCACCACAGGCCCCTCAGTGTACGCCCACGCCCGCAGGCTGGACCCGGCCAAACTGGAGATCGCGCGGACCGAGTTTGCCACCATGGAACAGCTCGGCATCATCCGCCGCTCCAACAGTCCCTGGGCCTCCCCACTCCACATCGCCCCCAAACCAGGCGGGGGTTGGCGCCCCTGCAGGGATTACCGCCGCCTCAACGACGCCACCACCCCTGATCGGTACCCCGTGCTGCACATCCAGGACTTCTCGGCTAGACTGGCTGGCCGCTCAGTCTTTTCCAAGGTCGACCTGGTGCGCGGCTACCACCAAGTCCCCGTCCACCCCGCGGACGTCCCCAAGACGGCCGTAATCACCCCCTTCGGCCTTTTCGAGTTCCTGCGGATGCCCTTCGGCCTCAAAAACGCGGCCCAGGCATTCCAACGGCTCATGGACTCGGTCCCTCGAGACCTGAAGTTCCTGTTCGTCTACCTGGACGACATCCTGGTAGCCAGTTCCTCCAAGCAGGAACACCTCGAACACCTTCGCATCCTGTTCGGGCGCCTCAGCGACCACGGGCTCATCCTCAGCCCAGCCAAATGCCAGTTCGGCCTGGACAAGATCGACTTCCTCGGCCACCACATCACCCATGCTGGGGCCATTCCCCTGCCCAACAAGGTGCAGGCCGTCCAACAATTTCCCCGCCCCACCACCATCAAAGGCCTCCAGGAGTTCCTCGGGATGGTGAATTTCTACAAACGCTTCATCCCCAAAGCGGCGTTCCTCATGAGGCCCCTGTATGAAGCCCTCCGGGGCAGGAGCGGCAAGATGGCGGTCGAATGGACGGCAGACGCGTCAGCCGCCTTCGACTCCACCAAGACCGCGCTCGCCAACGCCACCCTGCTCGTGCACCCACGGCCCAATGCCAGGGTAGCGCTCACCACGGACGCCTCCGACCACGCGGTCGGCGCCGTGTATGAGCAGTGGGTCGACGGCACCTGGCAACCACTTGCCTTCTTCAGCCGCCAACTACGCCCCCCGGAGGTCAATTACAGCACCTTCGACCGCGAGCTCCTCGCGCTGTTCCTGGCGGTCCGCCATTTTTGTTTTTTGCTTGAGGGCCACCCCTTCACTGCGTTTGTCGACCACAAACCCCTGACATTCGCAATGGCAAAGACAACCGACCCCTGGTCCGCCAGGCAGCAGCGCCAGCTCGCGGCAGTGTCCGAGTTCACCACGGACATCCAACACGTCTCCGGCCGAGACAATGTGGTAGCCGACTGCCTCTCCCGCCCCGCCATCCACGCCGCACACCTGGCAGTCGACTACGCTCAACTCGCAGCAGACCAGATCACCGACCCTGATCTGCTCTCCGCACCTACCAACCTACCAGGGCTACGCCTGGCCGACATCGCCTGTGGCCCGACCGCAGTCACGGTCAAGTGCGACATATCCCTATGTCAACCTCGGCCCGTCGTCCCAGCGTCCTGGCGCCGCTGGGTATTCGAGATTCTCCACAACCTCTCCCACCCCGGCGCCCGTGCATCCATCAAATTGGTAGCTAACCGCTTTGTCTGGCGCGGCCTTCGCAAGGATGTGCGTACTTGGGCCAACTCCTGCCTAGCCTGCCAACGGGCCAAGGTGCAGCACCACACGAAAGCACCCCTCGAGGAGTTTACCGTCCCTTCGCGTAGATTCGACCACATCCACGTGGACATTGTCGGGCCCCTGCCGCCGTCGCAAGGCCACACGCACTTGCTGACGATCGTTGACCGCACCACGCGCTGGCCCGAGGCAATTCCACTGACCTCTACCACCACCGCCGACATCGTCAGAGCCTTCGTCAGCACCTGGGTCGCACGGTTCGGCGTCCCCTCCGACATGACGTCGGACAGAGGTCCGCAATTTACCTCTGAACTCTGGACCGCCGTCGCACGCAATCGCGGGGTGACCATTCACCGCACCACAGCGTACCACCCCCAAGCCAACGGACTGTGTGAGCGGTTCCACAGATCCTTGAAGGCATCTCTTCGAGCCAGCCTCCAGGACGGCGCCTGGACCGACCGACTCCCGTGGGTCCTGCTCGGCCTGCGCACCGCGGTTAAAGAAGACCTCCACGCATCGGCAGCAGAGCTCGTTTACGGTCAGCCGCTGCGCGTACCCGGCGAGTTCCTGCCCACCGCCACGACACCCTGGTCAGCCGACCAGCAACGCCACGACTTCGCCTCACCGGCGCTACAGTTCGCCCCGGTGCCCATTGCCCGACACGGCGAATCCACCTCACACGTCCCACTAAGCCTGCACCAGGCACGGTTCGTTTTCGTCCGGCACGACGCCCACCGCGGACCCCTTCAACCCCCGTACGACGGGCCCTACAAGGTGCTACAGGCTGGGGACAAATTTTTCACCCTGCAAGTGGGCGACAGGACCGAAAAAATGTCGGTTGACCGACTCAAGCCAGCACACTCGGAGCCCGGTGAGCAGGTCCCTGTAGCTCGTCCACCTCCACGCGGCCGACCTGCCCTCAAGCCAGTTCACCCGGCTGCTCCACGCCCGGCCGTTCCACGTCCACCGGCGTCCTACAAGAGCCGCTCCGGCCGGCCCATCAGACCGCCGCACCGTCTCGTCCACACCTCCTAAGCGGATTCTGGGGGGAGCTGTGTGGCGGATCGCCACCCAAACGGGTGCAATCCACTTTTCCGTCCGTGGACAATAAATCGGGCACCTTGCCTTTAAGGCGCATGCTGCCTTTAAGGCATGAAAAAAGGAGTGGGCGTGGCCTTCAGGGTTTTGCAGAGAAATGTGGTAGCAGCCATTTTACCAGGAGATGTATTAAAAAGCCATGTGTTCCACATATTGACTCGGCCTCAATTCGTGCTTCGCAGCAGCCACAACACTACGTTGAATTAAAAATTTATTATTGTGCACAACTCTCTCTTATCAAACACAACCAATAATAAACAAACACAACAATTTATCAACAAACACAACTGGTTCTTTGCAAACTGAACTATTTATTATTCACTCGCCCTTCCTTAATGATTTCCCTCCTCTTTGGAATTCCCCCTTCCCAACTCTACTGCTCCTCCGTAATGTGGCCCCAGTGGCTGCAGCAAGGCTGGTGGAAGGCTGCTGAGTCTGGGAGTCAGAGACTGCAGATGGCCTTCCAGGACGCCCTCGACCAGCTCTGGGTCTGGAGGGCCAGGCTGCAGACTGCACCAACTCAGCTTGGGCGGCAGCAGTCTGGGCTGGCTGGGTTACAGGCTGCGGCAAGTGCACTGGCGGAGTGGCAGTGGTGGGAGCAGGAATGCTGTCATCCTGAGAGAGGACAACACCTTCCTGCTCGACCGACAAACTGCCACTCCCCCGGGGCAGAACCTCAGCACAGATTACTGGCCTGCTGCGGCACCGTGAGATCCCCGGTGGACTGTAGGCGACCCAGCGACGATGGCAGCAGTCAGCGCTTGCGTGACATCAATCTGAGACTGCATGAGAGCATGGGAACACCACCACCTCCAAGTTCCCCTCAAGTCACACACCATCCTGACTTGGAAGTATATCGCCGATCCTTCATTGTCGTTGGGTCAAAATCCTGGAACTCCCTACCTAACAGCACTGTGGGAGTACCTTCACCGCATGGACTGCAGTGGCTCAAGAAGGCGGCTCACCACCACCTTCTCAAAGGCAATTAGGGATGGGCAATAAATGCTGGCCTTGCCAGCGACGCCCACATCCCATAAACGAATAAAAAAAAGTCTGAGATTGGATGCCACCAACCATGACTCCATTACAGCACTAAGCCATTGCGTTGCCTCGACCTGTGCTACAATAGCTGCTGCCACCTCACCCATGACACGCGGCATGAGGTCTGGGTCCCGAGTTCTCTCTACGAGTCAACCATCCTCTGCAAACTGCCAAGGATGGGCTCGATGGTTTGCGCAGAGATGAGTGCAATGCTGGAGGCGGACTCCTCCACGCTCCTAGCCAGTGCATCCATGCTCTCGGGCACCCTTGCCATTGCACCCATGATCTCAGTGTGCATGCTCATCACCTGTGTGGTCAACGCCTCCACATCGAGGTCCTCGTCTGAGTCCTGTGCAGCAGAACTCTTGCGCGCACTCACCCTCCAGAGAGATGGCCCCCGAGCTTCCCTTTCCCCATGGCATTGCTGCAGCCCGCTAGGTCCAGGACCTTCATCCACATCAGACCCATTTCCTTTGCTCCCCTCCAGTGACCACGTGGCCCCATTATCAGATGTCTTGCCCTCGGGAGACACAGGCTCATTGAGGCTCTGGCTCATTGTTCCTCCTCCTCTCCCGCAGTGCTGCCACTGGGAGGCTGCTCAGATGATGTTGGATTATCTGAAAGCATAAAGGCACAAGTGTGGGTTTAAGGTCAGGGGAGGGGGGCAGGAAGGGAGCTATGAATAGGACAGTATACTTAGATGGAAAGTGGGAAGTGCTTGTGGTGTGAGGGAGATGTGGTATGAGAGAAGAGGGAGAGGTGATGAACATAATGTTGTTGTTCCCAAGGGGGTCGACGTCGCCAACTGCCACAACGTCCATGACCTGGGCCGCGATGTTGCTGCGCACTCGCTCCTCCACGTCTGTAAGAGGGTGCAGCTCCGCCTGACCTCCTCCCGTGCAAGCTTGACCTGCAAGATAAAGAACAGCGTGTGAGTGAGTGTGCAGCCATGTGTTTGGCAGATGTGCCTACCATAGTTGAATAGCTGTTAATGTATGCAAGGCGTGAGATGTGGATGTGACTTTTAGTAGGTGGGCATAGTTGATGAGTGAGTGTTGGGGATTTGGTAGTTTATACTGTCTGTGCACAGACTGAGATGGTGGATGTAGAGGTTTTTGAAGCATGTACTCACCCTGACCACCCGAGTGAGGTAATTGAACTTCTTGCGGCACTGGGTGTGAGTCCTGTGGACCACACTTCTGGCCGAGATGTACTGGGCGACCTCCCTCCACATCCTCCTGAAGTTCTGCGGCAATGGCCTCCTGCCAGTGCCTGGGAACAGCACTGCCCGTTGGCGTTCCACAGCCGCGACCAGAGCCTCCAAAGCCTGGTCGCTGAACCGGCGAGCTCTCTCCCTGGGCCTCTGATCAGCCATGAGATTTGTGGTTGATGGTTTGTAGCTCCTTGCAGGCCCAGGTCACAAGCAGCAATGATCAGAGTGAGGCTGTGCAGCATGATTGAACCTCCCCTTTAAGAACTGGAAGGCGTCTGAGTACTTGTAATTGACACCAGTACTGGGGAAAGACGGAGCTGTTCCGTTGGGATAGGCTCCACTTAAACCAGGCTGGGACCAGTGTCCTGGCGAACCGAATAACTAGGGCAGTACACCGGGCTTTAAACTAATGAAGGGGGGGGTGGTGGGAGGATTCAGGAAAGAGTAAATTTAAAAGCAGTAAGGGAAATGTCAAGGCTCTAGAGCAAAGCAGAGTTTGGGGTAAAAATAAGCAGAGTGGGTCAGGAAGAGACAGAGAGAGTAACAAAGATAATAGGGCATCAGGGAAAAATAGAAAAAAGTCAAAGCTAAAGGCACTATATCTGAATGCGCGAAGCATTCACAACAAAACAGATGAATTAATAGCGCAGATAGAAATTAATAGGTTTGATCTAATAGCCATTATGGAGACGTGGTTGCAAAGTGACCAAGGTTGGGAACTAAATATTCCAGGATACTTAACTTTTAAAAGAGATAGGCAAAATGGAAAAAGAGGAGGGGCAACCCTGATAATAAAGGATGGGATAAAGACAGTAGAGAGAAATGATCTTAGCTCAGAAAATCAAGAAGTAGAATCAGTTTGAGTGGAGCTAAGAAACAGCAAGGGGCAGAAAACATTGGTGGGAGTTGTTTATAGGCCCCCAAACAATAGTTGTAATGTAGGGCAGAGTATAAATCAGGAAATTATAGGTGAATGTAACAAGGGTAATACAGTAATCATGGGGGACTTTAATCTACATATAGACTGGGCAAACCAAATTTGCAGTAATAGTGTGGAGAACGAGTTCATGGAATGTATACAAGATCGTTTTCTAGATCAGTATGTTGAGGAACCAATTAGGGAACAAGCTATTTTAGATCTAGTATTGTGCAATGAGAAAGGGTTAATTAATAACCTTGTAGTAAAGGGGCCTTTAGGAAGAGTGACCATAATATGATAGAATTTTATATTGAGTTTGAAAGTGATTTAGTTAAGTCCGAAACTAAGGTCTTAAATCTAAACAAAGCAAACTACGTAGGTATGCGGGGCGAGTTGGCTAAGGTAGATTGGGAAACTACATTAAAAGGTACAAAAAGAAAATACTGCAGATGCTGAAATCTGAAATAAAAACAGAAAATGCTGGAGATACTCAGCAGGTCAGGCAGTATCTGTGAAGAGAGAAACAGAGTTAACGTTTCAGGTCGATGACCTTTCGTCAGAACTGGAAAAAAGCAGGATCTGGAACAGATTTTTAAGCAAGTGTAGGGGCTGGGAAAATGGGGGAGGGGATGAAAGAACAAAAGGGAAGGTCTGTGATAGGAAAGAAGGCAGGAGAGGTTAAGAGACATTAAGAGATATTCAAGGCAAAAGGAGATGGTAATGGGACAGGTTAAGAAACAAAGGATGGCTCTAGATGAAGTGTAAATTGCGCTGGCAGAATGAAAGACAGCTGCCATGTGGGAGAGAAGAAAAAAAGACACAGACAAAAAGTGTGGATGAAAAATATATATGATAGGAGCCGAGGTTATGATCTGAAATTGGTGAACTCTGTGTTGAGTCCAGAAGGCTGTAAAGTGCCTAATCGAAAGATGAGGTGCTGTTCCTCGAGCTTCCGCTGAGCTTCAGTGGAACAATGCAAGAGGCCGAGGACGGTGAGGTCTGAGTGGGAGTGGAGCGGAGAATTAAAGTGACAGGTGACTGGAAGCTCGGGGTCCCCCTTACGGACATGAAAAGGTATGATGGTAGAGAAGTAATGGCTAGCATTTAAAGAATTAATACATAATTTACAACAAATATACATTCCTTTAAGGCACAAAATTCCCACAGGAAAAGTGGTCCAACCGTGGCTAACAAGAGAAGTTAAAGATAGTATTAGATCAAAGGAAGAGGTTTATAATGTTGCCAAAAAGAATAGTAAGCCTGAGGATTGGGAGGATTTTAGAATTCAGCAAAGGAGAACCAAGAAATTGATAAGGAAAGAGAAAAAAGAATATGAGAGTAAATTAGCAAGAGACATAAAAACAGATTGTAAACTTTTCTATAGGTATATAAATAGGAAGAGATTAGTGAAAGTAAACGTGGGCCCATTAGAGGCAGAGACAGGAGAAATTATAATGGGCAATAAGGAAATGGCAGAGACGTTAAACAAATACTTTGAGCTGGATTTTCCCAGCCCTGAGGAGGCGGTTTTGGAGGTGGGACTGCTGGGAAAATGGGAAAAAGTGGGAGCGGGTCCCAACCTCGCTCCCAACCCGCCTCCGAACCATCTTCCCAGGAGGCGGGTCCCTGACTCGCGCAGCGACCCATTTCCTAACGGCGGGAAGGGGATTAGAACCAATTAACTGCCTCTTAACAGATAGTTTACAGGCAGTTTAGAGGCTTTTCCCCATTTTCAGCCTGCTGATGCAGGCTTCCCGACAGCGGGAAACCCCACCAGGATCAGCGTGCAAATGACAGCTGCAGAGGTAATGTGATGGGTGCAATTGTGCACAGGTAAGTATGACAGGTGAGAGAATGTGCTGAGAAATATTTTTATTCTGTTTATATGTATCTGCAGGTGACAAGATTTGATGTTTCTATGAAGCCTCATCTGATCGGGAGAATTGACAGATGGCTTCCGCAATCTCACATGCAGCTGCCATCTGTTTTCTCCTAAGGAGAGAGTCATTGGTGAGCCTGGGTGCAAGGGCTCACTTTTGGACAGTGATTGTCAGTGTTTGACAGCACCTCAATTCATCTGTCAAAAAATGATGGGGCCTGTCCCTTTAAGAAAACTGGCAGATGAAGCGTCATCAACTGACGTCATCTGACACTGACTTTCCATTAATTGGCCAGCAAGCCCGCAGGGCGGGCTTAAGAAGGCCAATCAGGGCAAAATAGCGTCTGTTCATCAGACATCGCTGGGGGCGGGACTTGAACCCGGAAGGCAGCAGTCCCGCCCCCAACTCATCTCGGCTGGCAAAATCCAGTCCCTCTATATCTGTCTTCACGGTAGAAGACACAAAAACATTCCAGAAATAATGGGGAACCAATGGTCTAGAAAGAATGAGGTACTTAAAGAAATCAGTATAAGTAAAGACATAGTACTGGAGAAATTAATGGGACTAAGTTACGACAAATCCCCTGGACCTGACGACCTGCATCTTAGGGTTTTAAAAGAGGTAGCTGCAGAGATAGTGGATGCACTGGTATTAATCTTCCAGAATTCCCTAGATTCTAGAACAGTCCCCAAGGATTGGAAAGTAGCAAACATAACCCCTGTTGAGGCTGCCGCGAAACACGAATTAAGACTGAATCCATGTGTGGAAAACGAGAGACTTTTTAATACAACTGCATGGTCCAAAATGGCTGAACAGACTGCTCCCAGAATTCTCTGGAAAAACCCTGAGGCCCCGCCCACTCCTGCCTTAAAGGTAAGGTGCCTTAAAGGCAAGGTGCTCGATATTTGTCCACGGACGGAAAAGTGGATCATGCCCGTTTAGGTGGCGATCCGCCACACCCCGCTGTTTAAGAAAGGAGGAAGGGAAAAAACAGGGAACTTTGGCCAGTTAGCCTGACATCAGTAGTAGACAAAATGTTAGAATCTATTATTAGGGACGTGGTAACAGGGCACTGAGAAAATCGTAATATGATTAGGCAGAGTCAACATGGTTTTATGAAAGGGAAATCGTGTTTGACAAATCTGTTCGAGTTTATTGAAGATGTAACTAGTAGGATGGATAAGGGGGAACCAATGGATGTAGTGTATTTGGATTTTCAAAAGCATTCGATAAGGTGCCACACAAGAGGTTATTTCACAAAATTAGGACTCATGAGATTGGGGGTAATATATTAGCATGGGTTGAGGATTAATTAATGGACAGAAAACAGAGAGTAGGAAAAAACGGGCCTTTTTTGGGTTGGCAGGATGTAACTAGCGGGGTACCACATGGATCACTGCTTGGGCCTCCGCTGTTTACAATCTATATTAATGACTTAGATGAAGGGACTGAGTGTAACGTATCCAATTTTCTGATGATACAAAGTTAGGTGGGAAAGTAAGATGTGAGGAGGATGCAAAGAGGCTGCAGAGAGATATAGACAGGTTGACTGAGTGGGCAAGAACATGGCAAATGGAATACAATGTGGGGAAGTGTGAAGTTATCCACTTTGGTATTTTTTGTATGATGAGAAACTGGGAAATGTTAGCATTCAGAGGGACCTGGGTGTCCTTGTACATGAATCACAGAAAGTTAACATGTAGGTACAGCTAGCAATTAGGAAAGCAAATGGTATGTTAGCTTTTGTTACAAAGGGATTAGAGTATAAGAGTAAAGAAGTCTTACTACAATTATACAGGGCATTGGTGAGGCCACACCTGGAGTACTGTGTACAGTTCTGGTCTCCTTACCTAAGGAAAGACATACTTGCCTTCTAGGGAGTGGTTCCTGGGATGAGGGGATTGCCCTATGAGGAGAGATTGAGTAGACTAGGTCTATATTCCCTAGAGATCTAATTGAAACATATAAAATTCTTAAGGGGCTTGACAGGGTTAATGCTGAGAAAATGTTTCTCCTGGCTGGGGCATCTAGAACACTGGCTCACAGTCTCAGAATAAGGGGTCGGCCATTTAGGACTGAGATGAGGAGAAATTTCTTCAATCAAACGTTTGTGAATCTTTGGAATTCTCTACCCCAGAGAGCTGTGGATGCTCAGTCGTTGAGTATATTCAGGACAGAGGCCAATAAATTTTTGGGAACTAAGGGAATGAAGGGATATGGGGATAGTGCAGGAAGGTGGAGTTGAGGTAGAAGATCAGCCATGATCTTATTGAATGGCGGAGCAGGCTCGAAGGGCCAAATGGCCGACTCCTGCTCCTATTTCTTATGTTCTTATGTTCTTAACCTGCTCTGCCATGTCTTGGTCTAACCTTATTTTATTTATTTAATTAGTTAAAAGCTTTATTCAATGATTATTTATAGTTATATTAATTAGTTTAACTATTTAAGCTATAAATTTAATACAGTACGTTATAGTTTCTCGCTCCTAGTTTAAACCACTGTCCTAGGTTAGAGAAAAAAAACATTAATACTCACCCACCAATCACCCACCTGCTGTCCTGTGACGTCACACCTTGCTTTTTGTTGTTGTTGAAATCGTCAGAGGTACGCTTCCCCGGTGCTGCCGCTCAGGTCTGCTCAGGTCCGCACTGCCTTGGTCTCCCGCTGTTTTTATCTGGTGCCTCCTTGGTGCTGCTGCCGCTCAGGTCTTTCACCTTAAACATAGAAAATGTCCCAAAGCGCTTCACAGAGACATAACCAGATAAAATGGACACTGAGCCAATGAAAGAGATAGTTGAAGGGGTGACCAAAAGTTTCTTCAATGCTGGAGAGTGTGGAGAAGTCCATTACCAACTTGCGTGGGATTCTGGCCCGTGGAATCGACAATCTGCAGTCAACCATGGAGTGGGTAATCACCTCAATGCTGCAGCTGGGCCCTTCTTGCAGGAGTCTGTGGCATCAGTGATAGCAGCTCTCAGGAATGCTCATACTGGGGCCATACAAGCTCTGGATTCAAGTATCTCCTGCACCTTGGGCAGGCTGAGAGACCAAATGAATCGGGCCTTCAGTTGGATCACAGATGTCCTACAGTTTGCTCTCCTGCACATCAGTTGGAGTGTTGAACCGCAGCCCGCTAGCAGGGACAGTTGTGCAATGGATATGGAACATATTGCCATCTCTAGAACGAGCTTTTATGAGAGAATTTATACCATCAACACAATTATTTATTTTCATGTAGAAGAAACAACGTGGTTATAATGGGATTTTTAAATTTTCACATAGACTGGGAGAAGCAGAACAGCTCAAATAGTAACAGCAATGAATTTCTAGAACGTATTTGAGATAGTTTTCTACTACAATATGTTTTGGAACCGACAAGGAAACAGGCCATACAAGATTTAGTGATGAATAACAAACCAGGATTAGTTAATAATCTGATGATAAAGGAGCATCTTGAAAATAGTGACCAGTGAGGGGGAGTCCAGAACCAGAGGTCACAGTCTAAGGATAAGGGGTAAGCCACTTAGGACTGAGATGAGGAGGAATTTCTTCACCCAGAGAGTGGTGAACCTGTGGAATTCTCTGCCACAGAAGGCAGTTGAGGCCAATTCATAAAATATATTCAAGAAGGAGGTAGATATATTTCTTAAGACTAAAGGGATCAAGGGATATGGGGAGAAAGCAGGGACAGGGTACTGAGTTTGGATGATCAGTCATGATCTCATTGAATGGCGGAGCAGGCTCGAGGGGCCGAATGGCCTACTCTTGCTCCTATCTTCTATGCTTCTATGCTTCTATAATGGCCCTGAATTTCCGATCGGAGGCTTCCTGCGGGCGGATGCCTCTGATCGGAAAAAAATCGACGAACTTACCTGCTGGTTCCGTAGCTCCCGAGGCTTGCGATCCTGGGCCTCTCCTCTTCGAAATGTGCAGAGGCCCAGGTATCCCAGGGGCGCAGGCGGTCCGCAAGCGCCCCATGGATCACGTGGGCCATGGCGAACCAATGAAAGCAGGGAATCCCCCTTCATACTTTTGACAGGTCCGTACGCACAGAACTGTCAAAAGTATGAATGGGGATCACATTTAAAAACACACTAAAACATTAAATAATTTTTAAAAAACATTACATATTTAAAATTAATTAATATGCCATTTAATTAAATATTCTAAACAAAAATTAAATTTTTAAAAAAAATTATTAAATGTTTTTACGGGGCTAAAAATAAACTTACCTTTTTGAAGAGTATTTTTATTTTATAAATGAGTTATCAAATTTCATTTTTGATGTAGATGCTGACAAAATATCGGTAGAAGTGGAAAAGGTAGAAGCAATGGGAGGGGTGAAAATTGATAGACAGGATGTACTGGAAAGGCTGGGTATGCTTAGAGTGGACAAGTCACCTGGTCCAGATGGCTTGCATCTCAGGTTGCTAAGGGAATTGGGGGAGGATATAGCGGAAGGTCTTGCCATAATTTTCCAATCTTCCCTAGATGCGGGGGAGGTGCCTGAGGATTGGAAAGTGGCAAATGTGACACCATGCAAGCCGTGATCCTGACCAACGGTTCCACCACAGACCCAATTCATGTACGGACCGGGGTCAAGCAAGGCTGTGTCATCGCACCAACGCTCTTCTTGATCTTCCTTGCTGCATTGCTTCATCTCACCCTCAGTAAGCTCCCCGCTGGAGTGGAGCTAATTTACAGAACAAACGGGAAACTGTTCAACCTCCGTCGCCTCCAGTCCAGATCCAAGGTCGTCCCTTCCTCTGTTGTCGAATTACAGTATGCAGACGACACTTGCGTCTGCGCACACTCGGAGGTCGAACTCCAAACCATCGTTAACACCTTCACCGAAGCGTACGAGAGCATGGGCCTTACACTAAACATCCGTAAGACAAAGGTCCTCTACCAACCTACCCTCGCCACACAGTATTGCCCCCCGATTATCAAATTCCATGACAAGGCCTTGGACAACATGGACCACTTTCCATACCTCGGGAGCCTACTGTCAACAAGGGCAGACATCGATGATGAAGTCCAACACCGCCTTCAGTGAGCCAGTGCAGCCTTCGGTTGCCTGAGGAAGAGAGTGTTTGAAGACCAGGACCTCAAACCCGGCACCAAGCTCATGGTCTACAGAGCAGTAGTAATACCAGCCCTCCTGTATGCCTCAGAGACATGGACCATGTACAGCAGGCACCTCAAAGCACTGGAGAGGTACCACCAACGCTGCCTCCGCAAGATCCTGCAAATCCATTGGAAGGATAGGCACACCAACGTCAGTGTTCTCGCTCAGGCCAACATCCCCAGCATCGAAGCTTTGACCACGCTCGATCAGCTCCGATGGACGGGTCACATTGTCCGCATGCCCGATACGAGACTCCCAAAACAAGCGCTCTACTCGGAGCTCCGACACGGCAAGAGAGCCCCAGGTGGGCAGAGGAAACACTTCAAGGACACCCTCAAAGCCTCCTTGAAAAAGTGTAACATCCCCACCGACACCTGGGAATCCCTGGCCCAAGACCGTACAAAGTGGAGGAGAAGCATCCGGGAAGGCGCTGAATACCTCGAGTTTCTTCGTTGGGAGCAAGCGGAAGCCAAGCGCAAGCAGCGGAAGGAGTGCACGTCAACCCAAGCACCCCACCCACCCGCCCCTTCAACCACCGTCTGCCCCACCTGTGACAGAGACTGTAGGTCCCGAATTGGACTCATCAGTCACCTGAGAACTCATTTTTAATGTGGAAGCAAGTCATCTTCGGTTCCGAGGGACTGCCTAAGAAGAGAGACCATTGTTCAAGAAAGGGTGCAAGAACAATCTAGTAACTACAGTTTAACATCAGTGATGGGTAAAGTTTTAGAAACAATAATCAAGGAAAAAATTAACGGGCACTTGGAGAGGTTTAAACGAATTAAGGAGAACCAACACAGATGGTGTTTGACTAATCTAATTGAATTTTGATGAAGTAACAGAGAGGATTGATGAAGGGAATGCAATGGATGTTGTCTACATGGATTTTTGGAAGGTGTTTGACAAAGTACCACATAGAAGGCTAGTTAACAAAATTGAGGCTCATGGAATAGGTGAGTCAGTGGCAGCTTGGATAAGGAACTGGCTTAAGGACAGAAAACAGCGAGTTGTGGTAAATGGCTGTTTTTCAGACTGGAGGATGGTAGACAGTGGTGTTCACCAAGGATCACTGCTTTTTTTGATATATATAAATGACTTGGATATTGGAATACAGAGTAGAATTTCTAAATTTGCCGATGACACCAAACTTGGGGGTGTGGCAAACAGTGACGATGATACCAATCGACTGCAACAGGACATAGAAAGGCTAGCAGAATGGGCAGACAAGTGGCAGATGGAATTTAATACAGAGAAGTGTGAAGTGATGCATTTTGGCAGAAGGAACAGGGAGAGGCAATATACACTTAATGACACAGTTTTAAAGAGTGTGCAGAGACAGAGGAACCTGGGAGTTAATGTGCATAGGTCCCTGAAGGTGGCAGGACATATTGAGAGAGTGGTTAACAAAGCATATGGGGATCTTGGACTTCATAAATAGGGGTATTGAGTACAAAAGTAGAGAAGTTATGCTGAACCTTTATAAAGCGCTGGTTAGGCCACAACTGGAGTATTGCATCCAGTTCTGGTCACCACACTTTAGGAAGGATGTGAAGGCCCTTGAGAGGGTGCAGAGGAGATTTACCAGAATGGTTCCAGGGATGGGGGATCTTAGCTACAAGGACAGGCTGGAGAAGCTGGATTTGTTTTCATTAGAGCAAAGGAGGTTGAGGGGTGATTTGATAGAGGTCTACAAGATTATGAAGAGTTTGGATAGGCTAGACGGGGAAAGGCTGTTCCCACTAGTTGATGGTCCAAGGACTAGGGGACACAGATTTAAGGTTTTGGGCAAGAGATACAGGGGGGGATGTGAGGAAAAACTTTTTTACGCAGCGAGTAACCTGGAATTCGCTGCTGACGGAAGTGATGGAAGCGGAAATACTCAATGTTTTTAAGGGGAAACTGGATAGGCACTTGAGGGAAATACACTTGCAGGGCTACGGGGATAGAGCGGGGGAATGGGACTGACTGGATTGCTCTACAGAGAGCCGGCACGGACTCGATGGGCCGAATGGCCTCCTTCTGTGCCGTTATGACTCTATGGGGGAATAATTCAGTTGGTTTGCGCCTCCCGTTAGCGCCTTAAGAGGGCGCTAATGGGGTGAAAAGCAACTAGCGCCCGTGTGCGGTGATGTTTGCGCCGCTCACAAAATTAACTGGGCATTTTGCGGCGGCGCTAAACACTACCGCCACGATCTCCTGCGCCGGCAGATCGTGACGTCAGTCGAGTGCGCAATGCCCCGGTAGCGCCCCGGACCGGATATTGAGTGGCGCCCCCTGCCTTACCGCCTGCCGCTAGCAACGACAGGTTGAGGGGAGCGTTTTGCAGTCAGGAAGGGACTGGGGGAGCGCTATTTACAGACGAACGCCTCCTGCCTTTTTTTGTTGGTGACATTTTTGCACCACGCATTCTGAGAGAGAGAGAGACTTCTGGTGAGATTCAATGCTGTGTGAAGGAGTTTTGGGTACTGAGCAGCACTTTGCAGGTTCATTTTGATTTGCCATTCCTTGTATCGATTTAGAAGAGACTGTGGGGGCTGCACTCTGAGCTCTTTCCCTGGTCCTCTCCATTGTTCTTTCCAGCAGATTTGATGTGCAGGTCTCTCCAGGCCGAGATTCAAGGCTGCAATGAGCAGGATGTGGATGGAAAGCAAGATCAACCCTCCCCTTTAAGAACTGGCTGGCGTCATTGTGTCTGTGTTCCATTGCTGACTGACATCACATGAGCTTCGCCAGCGCTCTGAGGTAGCGCCTCGCTCCTCGGCCTTTGCGCCTTAAGAGAGGTGTGTAGCTCCTGATTTAGCGCTCCAATCAACTCCGGGGGCGATAAAAGCCAAGTTTGCAGTTGGAGGCGATAATTAATGCCAGGTGCTAAACTTTGTGCCCGGCCGATAATCGCGCCCCAAACGGGGCGATACTGAATTTTTCCCCCTATGACTCTCTGACATCTATGTTGTCCTTGATATCCCTCGCAAGCTTTTTCTCGTATTCTCTTTTTTCAGCTCTTACCAATTTCTTTGTATCCCTTGGTTGTTCTTGTAGCTCTTCCAGTCCGCGGGATCTCTTGTGAAATGGACCGACACATGGCAGATGAAAGTTAATGCAGAGAAGTGTGAAGTGCATTTTGGTAGGAAGAACGAGGAGAGGCAATATACACGACATGGTACAATTTTAAAGGGGGTGCAGGAACGGAGAGACCTGGGGGAGTATGTACACAAATCTTTGAAGGTGGCAGGACAAGTTGAGAAGGCTGTTAAAAAAAGCATACAGGATCCTTGGCTTTATAAATAGAGGCATAGAGTACAAAAGCAAGGAAGTTATGCTTAAGTCTTTAGAAATTACTGGTTAGGCGCCAGCTAGAGTATTGTGTCCAATTCTGGACACCACACTTTAGGAAGGATGTCAAGCCCTTGGAGAGGGTGCAGGGGAGATTTACTAGACTGGTACCAGGGATGCGGGACTTCAGTTACGTGGAGTGACTAGAGAAGCTGGGGTTGTTGACCTTAAAGCAGAGAAGATTAAGAGGAGATTGAGATGTTCAAAATCACGAAGGCTTTTGACAGAGGGAGAAACTGGCAGTGTTCTCTGACTATATATGCTGTGACTATATGCATCTCTTCACTTCACCTGACGAAGGAGCAGCGCTCCGAAAGCTTGTGATTTCAAATAAAGCTGTTGGACTATAACCTGGTGTTGTGCGACTTCTCACATTTGTCCACCCCAGTCCAACACCGGCATCTCCACATCATGGCCACCTGAACAGACAGACTTCAGGGCGTCAGTTTAATGTCATCCAAAGGATGGCGCCTCCAATAATACTGCACTCCCAATCCTCCAATCCTCAGTACTGAACAGAGATGTCAGCCTAGATTATGTGCTGAAATCCTGGGTCTTGGATCGCAGCCATCTGCTTAGAGACATGAATGCTTCCAATTGAGCTGGGTTGATGCTGTGGATGTGAACTATATGGACTAGTTCAATCCCCAGTCTTTTAGTTTATAGGTAAAGAGTAATGGGCAAAAGAAACGGTGGTCAAAAATCTTTGATTGCGGCTGCGGACTCTGAACTTCGGCAGAAGCCCACCAAAACACCAGAAACTAAGTCGGGACCCAATTACACCAACATTTGCGGGATAGCCTTGTGGGGGCGGAGCCTTAGACTGCCCCTTAAGGTCATCGATATGAGGGGTGGGGCCGAGGGTGGAAAATAGGGAAAACTGGAGGTCTGTAGGGATATGTAAGAGAGAAAGCACGTGCTGGTTCCATGTAAGTAGTACATTAATAGGTTGTAATGATTTTCAAACTTGGCACGTTACAGCATGTGTGAAAAGAAACAGACAGGACATGTGCCATCTACATGGGGTTGTAAACTATCAATCAAACTGTCAGAAGACTGTCATTTTTCAATGCATTGCTGAAGTGGCACTCACGGGTTAATAGGCAATGTCAGTCTCAAGCTGATGGAATTATTGTAATTTTTTTTTAACGATATGCCAGCACAGTTTCTATACTCTTCCTGAAGTGTGCTTGCTTTTTTTGGCAGACAAGGGAGCAGGGCAAAAAAAAAATCAAAGGAAATTCAGGGGGAAGAAAGCACAGTCTGCAGGAAAAAAATCATCTGATTCTGATCCGGGAATGCTGGAGACACGATGGCAGTGGTCACGGAGCGGTCAGTGGGAGGGACTGGCTTACCCTTCCAGTGTGGAGGCAAGTTGCAATGGGCAGGATGAAAGTTGCAAGGGGGGGGGAAACCTAAGGGTAAGTGTGGCATTTAGTTTTAAGAAGGAAAACTGTTGCTTTGAGGAAGCTCAAGCTGGCAGATTTGAGAACTGGGGAGTGTGAAGAGTTAATGCCCATGCCAGAACATTCATAGGCAACTGACATCAGCAGTGCCCAGAGAAGGCTTTGAGTTCAAATATCAGTTCCCATGTTTTCTCAAGAGGTTTCTCTTTTTTTTTGTGAAGGATAAGGACAAGATCTCCATCTTTATGTTTCTCCATCCATTCTTTCTGAAGTTGGCATAGATTCCCAGTGCTGATGGCTTGGTAATAAATTAGAGAACACTGCTCTTCTATTCATGGGCTTGGCAGAGCTAAGGTCTGTCGAAAACTCCTAGTGGTACTGAGGACGTGCTCTGATTATACAAATCATGCAAATCATCATCAGCCAGGAGCCAGTGTTAGTCCCAAAATGAAGGCAGAAAGGGAAGTGTTCTCAAGAGGTTTCAGCACTCTGCACTTTTTCAACATTTTCTGTTTTCTCCTAGCACTGTCAGGTAGGACATCTATTTTATTCTATCTTTTATAAAACTATGTCAACTAAATCTGCTCCTGAGCTTTGATCCGACCCTGCTCCTGCTGCGGACTTTACTCGGTGTGCTTGCTGATCTCTCGTTAAAGTCGTTGAAACCAGTATCACTACATCGGGGCGGACACTGCCTCAGAAAACTTTTCTAAACATTTAAAAAAACCATGAGATTTTGAAAAAAAACGCCGATTCAAGTTTCTGTTTGTTAAATACAGTAGTCTCTAAGGCATCCCGTGAAATAACATGCATTGTTTTTGCCTCTCTCTCTAAGACGGAAACCATGTGAATCGCCCACTCTATAGCATGCCTCTCTCCATGACATGATTTTTTGTATGGTTTCCAGAGGGAGACTTATAGAAAGTCTGTATTGTACATTGATGGTGTAAACTCTTGCGCTTGACCGCAGTTCATGTTGATGCAGGCTGTCATATTCGGATGGCATAATCAGTTTGCAGGGGCGGGGGGTCATGCAGTTCTGTGTGGGCATTTACTGTGCACTTGTTTGGTCTTTAACTCTTTCAACATTGACGTCTACTGAGGATAACGTGTCTATATTTAGGAAACACTATTTTATCACACTTTTTCTATGCATCTTGTGATTTTGGACCATATTTATGGCCTATGGTGATACTGTGTTCTGTGTTAGGGGCGGGGAAGCTTTAGGACAACCTAAAATGGAACTTCTCCTGATTTCTCTCTCCCACAAGTTGGCCAGGCATCATGTGGTGCTGCGCCTCATGACTCGGCAGAGATCAGCGACTCAACTTCTGGGCGAAGGCCAATTGGAATAACATTTTTCTTATAGGACTTACTGTGTACCTTTTACTTTATTTGCTATCTTCTCCTCCCTTGTTCTGATGAAGTTGCTGACGCATGCCCCGGTCTCTTACATGGGCACCAGCTATCCTTTGGTTCCCTGCTAAAGTGACCATTGTTCATGTATGAGCCCAGATAGTGAGACCTTATTCGACTGTTTGATCATGGGGTGATGACAACCAAGGCCAAACCCATTCTCATCTAACAACCCTGCACACACTTGGGGACACTTTCTAATAGGGATAAGTGAATAGAGATTAGGAGCGGAAACTCTAATTGATTTTCCCCTCCCTTACCCAGGGGTGCTGAGGTCAACTGTAGCGCCCCAACAGCTGTGATCAGCTAATTGAGCATTGATTGGGTATCGAACCTGGGATCCTCTTGTTCTGTATGGCTCAGTACCATTCTGGGTTAACATTATTCTCACAGTCCCCATGAGTAACGGTTCACCTCAGTGAAAGTAACCTGCAACAACCGAATATCTGCGACTTAAGTCATAACCTTTTGAATGGTTTATGAATGCCAACACTCAAGACTGAATTACTCCCATAAACTCACTGATGTCACTTGTAGAGTACGATTTAAAAAAAAAGCACTAATTTTGAACTACTTTCCTGTTATATGGTAGGGATGGTGAGTGTGGTAGAGATGGCATTATGAAGTTGAAAGATGGTAGTGGAATGGGTAGGACGGTGATGCTACAAGTGTTTTTTTGGGGGGGCAGTAGAGTACCAGGAAATAGACTATTTGCCATTACAACGACAGCAACAATTTGGACTTTTATAACACCTTCAGCTGTCATTGTGGTAATGACTCAGTGCCGCTGTATACAGCTGGTGGCCAGGCTGGATTATTTAATATTGTTTGGTTCAAAGTTTAGCTTCAACTTCAAGAGAACCCCATAAAATGTTGAAGCACATAATTAGATTCACTGTTTGAACTTTTATACCAAGAAGTATCAGTTACATTTTTTATATTTGGTTTTGCACAAGTAAGTTTCAAGGAGTTACAATAGCAGAACAGTTGCAGTACATGTTCTGAAAATCTTGCTGGATGTGGGAGTCCTTCCCGGGCAAGCACACTTGCAGGAAGTGTCTCTGAGTGCATTCACTTAATCTCAAAGTACCTGGGCTTGAGGAAAGCAGTAGACAGTTAGTAATATTCGAGAGGTGGAGGGATTTCTGGCATACACATTCCAAAAGGCAGCCACCCCATAATTATGAGAAGTCGCACAACACCAGGTTATAGTCCAACAGCTTTATTTGAAATCACAAGCTTTCGGAGCGCTGCTCCTTCGTCAGGTGAAGTGAAGAGATGCATATAGGCACAGCATATATAGTCAGAGAACACTGCCAGATGATTACAGTTAATCTTTCCAACTGCCCTTTATCACACCTCGGCAGAGAGATAATCACGGCAATCAAAGGTGTGGATGGTGTCCAAACAGGTCAGTCAGGAAAACATTCCATCAAAGACAATGTGGCAGATGCTGGGGTCTGTATGGAAAACAAATAACTTCTTTTGCTGGAAATCACAGCAGGTCCAGCCGCATCTGTGTAGAGGGAACAAGCCAACGACGACTCGAGTCTGGATGACTCTACGTCAGGTGGGGTTACATGTAGCCCCACATCATGACCCCATAATTAGACAGAGAGGGAGAAGAAAACGATCATTTATTGGATTAGGAAGAGGAGTAAGAAGAAAATGCGAGGGACCCCTGAGGGCATTACATTGCCGAATACGTTTTCAATACTGAGTATTAGTTCCAAGGTCAATAACTATGGGGAGGGTAGCCACGTGCAAGGACATAGTACCATGTAGAAAATGATTGTACAAGGGAGAGGGAGAGAGTTAAGTGTTGGAATACAGTGATAGTGCGGAATTTGATCGTCAGGTGAGTAGGCAGTTGCTTATACAATGGGAAGCAAGAGTCCCAAAGGTGTGTTGCCTCCCAAGTGCTAGTGTAGGTGATACAGAGCAGTGCGGAAGCACTTGGATGGGGAGGGGAATCAACCATAAATTAGGGGTTCATGTCAGAACCAATAACATAGGAAAGAACATGTTACATGTCTTGCAAAAAGAGTTCTAGGAGTTAGAGTAAGAAACAGGTCCTCTAAGGTAGTAATTGCAGAACTATTACACCCTAAACCAGCACAGGAAAAAGCAGATCAGGGAGGTAAATGTAGGACAGAGATGTTCTGTGGGATGGAAGGGTTTAGATTTTGGAGTATTGGGACCGGTTCTGGGGTAGGAGTGAGCTGTAGTGATTCCCTAAACCTGAACCGAGCTGGAGTCAATTTCTTTGAAGGGAGGTTAACTAGGGGAAGATATAAATTTGGCAGCTTGGTGTATCGCGAATAAGGAGGTAGGATGGTTGAAAGAGGTTAATTGGGACAAGATAGTTCAAAGGAAAAAATCAGGTTGGAAAAAAAAGAAAAGGCGAAATTGCCAAACCAAGGGAATCCAAACTAAAATATATACATATTGGTGCACAGAGTATAAGAAACAAAATCGGGGAATTGGAGTCGTTGATTAAAATAGAAAAGCGTGACATAATGGTAGTCATACAAGCGCGCACTTAGACAAATGATACGCACGCACTCATACATACATATTGGAACTTACGCTCGATCGAACGAACAAACAAATGCTTGAACGAACGAACAATTGAATGAATGATCGAATGATCGAACGAACAATGCCAGTAGGACTGGCGTAAAACGGGTTTTTTTTTCTTGGTTTATTGGAATAAGTGTTATCTGTAGCATTTAATTGGTTTATGATGGTGCTATGTGTTTGTACACTGTGGTGTTGAAATGGTTTTTGTTTTATGTGGAGTTAACTTTGAGATTTATTATTTTAAATCTAAAAAGTTGTGTGGTATTGTTTAAGAGTATTTGTACTGTAAACATTACTGATTATTTGTAAAAAAAAAAATGACATAGTGGTAGTAACTGAAATGTGGTTAAGCTGGGTCAGGATTGGCAATTAAATATACCTGGATATCAAGTATTCCAGAGCGATATGAGTTTTAATTAGAGGTACTATTACAGCACTGGAGCATAAATATTTAAATAAATAGTCCAAATAGATTGCTTTTGATTGAGCTCGGGAATAGCAAGCTATCAGTCATAATATTGGGAGTATATTATAGACTGATGATGAAAAGGAGACCGAGGATGAATTTTGTTGACAAATTAGAGAGACATGTATTAACAATAGAGATAATTTAATTATTCAAAAATATACTAGAATAAGGGGAAATGTTTCTGGTGAGAAAGGGGAGTGTTTTTGCAGTATATTCAGAATTGTTTTCTCAGCCAATATATTGCTACTCAATAAGGAAGGAGGCATTACTCAACCTTGTTCTGAGTAATGAAACAGAGCAAACAGGTGACCTAAATGTTGGAGAACTGGGAAACTGTGGCCACAATATAATTAGGATCTGCAAGAATAGAAAGGGATACAGAAAACTCAATGTTAAGAGTATTTGACTGGAAAAACACAAATTATAGTGAGATTAAAAAGGGACGTTGCCCAGATTAAATAAAAGAAAATAATTGACAAATTATATTAACAATGAGAAAAGTAGAAAAGTAAAGAGGCAGTAGGGGAGAAAATTACCAAAAGGCAATAAAAAGGCTTTCTATCGGCACATTAGTAGCAAGTGAATAGTCAAGGTAATAGGTAGGGCCACTTAGAACTTAAAGAGGCAAGTTTGTAGTGGAAAGTGAGGGAATGCCAGAGATATTAACTGAGTGCCTCAGTTTTCACAGAGGTGGATATTGGGATTGTAGAACCACCAAAGGTGAATGTGGTGGAGATTATTATTCAAACAGAAAAGGTTGCTAAGTCAGAGATAGTTTACTTTCAAAGACCCTGAGAAAAGCTTGGGAGGAAATAGCGGAGACTTTGACTATATATTTTCACATTGCTGTGGAAAAGAAGGTTGTGCCAGTAGACTAGATATAGTCTCTCTAATCACCCATAACCCCAGCTTCAATACATCCTCCTGTTTTCTTTACTGGAATGTACTTAATTTGCAACCTTTCCATCTCCTGTTAAAGCATTTCCTGTTGCTGATCTGCAATACCATTTCCCAGAGTTTTTTTAAAATTTCATTTAATTCAAGCGAGGTCCCCTTTTATCTCACTGTAATTTGTGTTCTTCCGTTCAAGTACTCTTGTTCTTGACTTTTCTTTTCCGCTCTCTTCTTTCTTTCTTTTTCCCTTTCTATTCTTGCTGATCCCAATTATATTGTGGCCACTGTTTCCCAAATGTTCTCCTACATTTAGGTCACCTGCTTGCTCAGTTTCAATACTCGGATAAAGGTCAAGTAGTACTTTTCTTGATGAGCAATTGACGGAGAAAAAATTCCTGAACACAGTCCAAAAATCATTTCTCACCACAGACATTTTCCCTATCGCCTCTTTAAATGTGACACCCCGCTTCAAAAAAGGCACAAAAAAATTATAAGCCAATTAGTCTTATTTCAGTTGTTGATAAATTACTAAAATCTATGATATTTACTGAAATTACTAAGTAAATGAAGAAACATGAATTAAACAGGGTCAGCTGTCATGGATTTCTCAAAAGAAGGTTCTGCTTGACCAACCTTATCGAATTCTTGGAATAAATAACAGAGATGACAGATAAAGGCGACACAGTGGATGTGCTTTATATGAATTTCTTTAAAAAAAAAAGCATTTGACAAGGTACCACAGAATGACACATAGAATTAAGGAAATGTGACCACATGGATAGAGAGATGGGTGGTGGGCAGAAAGCAAAGTCCAGCAGTAAAAGAGGTTTCTTGGATTGGAAAGATGTGGTGAGTGGTGTTCCATATGGGTCTTCGTTGTGGCTGGACTTTAGGAATTGAGGGAACAGTCTCAAAATTTGCTTATGACAACAAATTGGGAGGGTGTGACAAATTGTGACAAGGACGTGTGAGAGACTGCAAGAGGACATAGATGGGTTAGCAAATTAGCAGATGGTGTTCAATGTAGAAAAATGCAAAGAAATACATTTGGTCTAAGAATAGGGGCTGGAAATACATCTTAAATGGTAAGATTTTAAATGGAGTAGAGGGACCTTGGTGCACAGATACACAGGTTATTAAAGGTAACAGCAAGAGTAGATAAGGTCATAAAAAAAGGCAAGTGAAATCCTTGTTTTTGTGTCGAGAGGCATAAAATACTAAAAGCATGGAGGTAATGTTGAACCTTTCCAAGATTTTAATTAGTCTGCAGTTGGAGTATTATGTACAGTTTTGGGCACCCCTTTCTATAAAAAAAACAATGGGAAAGGTGCAATGTAGATTCACTGGGGGTTATTTCTGCCAAAGGGTGAAACAGGCACTAAATGGGTGCAGTGCTAATAAGACATGCCTGTTTGGAAGTCCGGATTTATCACACAATTTTAGTCCTACTTGCTGATTACCATAATTTGAACTTGCCTGGAGGTTTAGAACTCAAGTGCTGATTAGATGTAGTTTTTGTGGAGCAGTATCTGTGGGCTTCTCGCACCCACTTCCACTGAAGCTGTGGAGTGCTCTGGCTGACACACTGCGGCACGTTGCAGGATGGCTCAGGGACCGAGGGTGAGGGCACACAGGTTCTCAGACGCGGCACTGGAGGTCCTGGGAGCAGGAGGTCCAGAGGAGGAGGGAGGTCCTGTACCCGCAGGGGGGGAAGGACGCCACCTCGCCCTCCTTGCTCTCCTGTCCCTCCCTCCTGCAGCAGGCTGGTGCTGCTCTGCCTGGCCTCATGTCCTCCTCCCATTCCTCGTCCAGACCAAGGGCGACCCCTAGCAAGGTGCTCATGACCAAGCACTCTTTTTCTCCTGGTGACTCCTACAAGGTGAAATAGCATGGCACATTTTTTTAGGCGAAGTCCTCAGAGAATTTGCGGAATAAATGTTGCTCGAGTGTTGGTGAAGTCTTGACAAAGTGTCCCAGAAAGTCTCGAAATGGGAAGTATTTCATTTTCCTTAGCTAACATTTCGAACGTCAATCAGCAGTGAATGTCTCCAAAAATATGAGAACAGCAGGCTTGATGGACCAGATGATCTTTTCCTGCCTGCCATTTTTATATGTTCATATGCAGCGATGAACTTCGGATGCTTCTGTTACATACATAGAATTTACAGCATAGAAACAGGCCATTTGGCCCAACTGGTCTATGCCGGTGTTTATGCTCCACATGAGGCTCCTCCCACCCTACTTCATCTAACCGTATGTCAGCCATGGCTCAGTCGGTAGAACTCATGCCTCTGAGTCAGAAGGTTGTGGGTTCACAGTCCCGCTCCATGAGACTTGAGCAAAAAATCTAGGTTGACACTCCAGTGCAGTACTGAGGGCATGTAGCATTATCTTTCAGATGAAACGTTAAACCGAGGCCCCATCTGCTCTCTCAGGTGGGTCGTAAAAGATCCCATGGTGCTATTTCGAAGAAGAGCAGTGGAGTTATCCCTGGTGCCTGGCCAATATTTATCCCTCAATCAACATCACTGAAAAAAACCCAATTATCTGGTCATTATCCCATGCTGTGTGCAAATTGGCTGCTGCGTTTCCTACATTACAACAGTGACTACACTTCATTGGCTGTAAAGCGCTTTGGGACATCTTGAAGTCGTGAAAGGCGCTGTATAAATGCAAGTCTTTCTTTTATCTCACTGGAAGCTGTGTTCAAATGTAATCCTGAAAGATGGTGAATATCTTGGCTCTTTTTCAGCACGTAGGCAGTATCTGAGAATAAAGAATCTGAGTTATTTTAATTCAGTTCTCACAGTACCAAATTACCTTGACAATTCTCACTGGGCATAAAATTCTTACGATTACTCAAGCAGGTAGAAGGACCTTCATGTAGAATTCAAAAACTGCCCTGTATCCGTGAAGGTACTACAGTACTATGTTCATAATTTTTGTACTTTGTATCTCTCCATTACACCAGCGTTGCCGACCAGGGCTGTTCAATCTTTTTGTCTTTGTCTGCAGCTTAGCAGCATAACATGGAGCCCACGAGCAACTTGTAAAGATTATGTCAACGTTCTCATTAATTTGTATATATCTTAATTTGCAGACACCAGCAGATCTTCATGCTCTGATTTAGGACTTGGGTACCATTGAGGCAACAAGCTCTAGGAACAGCTCTTTCCCACAAAATTTAAACAGGACAAACCAACTCATAGGAAATATAAACGCAAATAGAACTGAGTTGACTGAGTTTCATGACCTGCTTTGCCAGGGCTCACAAGCCACATACAGCCCATGGGCAATAGTTTGGACACTCCCATCATGGGTAGAAATAGGTACACACGACAGTTGAGCCCCCTCCATTTCCCCCATGAACACAATTGTTTTGGATTTTAGATGCCCTGCTCCCACACTAAAAAACACATCACTCAAGTCCAGAGAGGGAGCATAGATCTGTATTTTGATTTGTGCTGCTGGTTTCATTTTATGTGCAATAACTTGTCGAAGATGTGACAATTTGTGATTTACATATATCAATGCAATTCATTGACTTCAATAAAATCATTTTTAAATATCTCACCAATTATGGAAAATATTTACAGTAGTATCTCTGCTAATTGAAAATAAGCTTCTGTATTATCAGAAGATTGCTGCTTCGATCTTGTATTCACATTTCCTGTGTTGAAGTCTTCCTGCTTAAATGGAGGCATTTGTAATTTAAAAAAAATGCAGGAATGGAGTCCGCTACAATTCAAACACTGACTTAGGCCCCATCCCTCTCTCCCAAACAATGAGATCATAATCAAACTGCCAAGGAAAGTGTGAAATGTAAGTATGTAATGCTAGAGGCAAAGGTGCATGTGTCATCTGTATTGAATCATAGGATCATAGAATGGTTACAGCACAGAAGGAGGCTATTCGGCCCATCGAGCCCGTGCCGGCTCTCTGCAAGAGCACTTCAGCTAGTCCCACTCCCCCGCCCTTTCCCCGTAGCCCTGCAAATTTTTTTCCTTCAGGTACTTATCAAATTCCTTTTTGAAAGCCACGATTGAGTCTGCCTCCATCATCCTTTCAGGCAGTGCATTCCAGATCCTAACCACTCACTGCGTAAAATAGTTTTTCCTCATGTCGCCTTTGGTTCTTTTGCCAATCACCTTAAATCTGTGTCCTCTGGTTCTCGACCCTTCCGCCAATGGGAACAGTTTCTATTTATCTACTCTGCTTAGACCCCTCATGATTATGAATACCTCTATCAAATCTTCTCTCAAGCTTCTCTGCTCTAAGGAGAACAACCCCAGCTTCGCTAGTCTATCCACGTAACTGAAGTCCCTTATCCCTGGAATCATTCTCGTAAATCTTTTCTGCACCCTCTCTAAGGCTTTCACATCCTTCCGAAAGTGCGGTGCCCAGAATTGGACACAATACTCCAGCTGATGCCGAACCAGTGGTTTATAAAGGTTCATCATAACTTCCTGGCCTTTGTACCCTGTGCCTCTATTTATGAAGCCCAGTATCGTGTATGCTTTTTTAACCGCTTTCTCAACCTTCCCTGCCACCTTTAACGATTTGTGTAATTATACCCCCAGGTCTCTCTGTTCATGCACCCTCTTTAGGATTGTACCCTTTAGCTTATATTGCCTCTCCTCATTCTTTCTACCAAAATGTATCACTTCGCACTTTTCTGCGTTAAATTTCATCTGCCACGTGTCTGCCCATTTCACCAGCCTGTCTATGTCTTCTTGTACCCTGTCCAAGTCATTAATCTATATATCAAGAAAAGCAGTGGTCCTAGTACCGACCCCTGTGGAACACCACCTTCCTTCAGTCTGAAAAACAACCTTTCACCACTACCCTCTGTTTCCTGTCACTTAGCCAATTTTGTATCCATGCTGCCACTGTCCCTTTCATTCCATGGGCTTCAACTTTGCTGGCAAGCCTATTATGTGGTACTATATCAAACGCCTTTTTGAAATCCATATATACGTCAACCGCATTGCCCTCATCAACCCTCTCTGTTACCTCATCAAAAAACTCAAAAAAGTTAGTTAAACACGATTTGCCTTTAACAAATCCGTACTGGCTTTCCTTAATTAATCCACACTTGTCCAAGTGACTGTTAACTTTGTCCCTGATTATCGTTTCTAAAAGCTTCCCCACTACCGAGGTTAAACTGACTGGCCTGTAGTTGCTGGGTTCAGCCTTACACCCTCTTTTGAACAAGGGTGTAACATTTGCAATTCTCCAATCCTCTGGCACCACCCCCGTATCTAAGGAGGATTGGATAATTATGGCCAGTACCTCCGCGATTTCCTCCTTAACCTCCCTCAGCATCCTAGGATGCATCCCATCCGGCCCTGGTGACTTATCAACTTTAAGTTCAGACAGCTTTTCTAGGACCTCCTCTTTATCAATATGACTTTGGCAGCATCTTCTTCCTTGGTGAAGACAGATGCAAAGTACTCATTTAGTACCTCCACCATGCCCTCTGCCTCCATGCGTAGGTCTCCTTTTTGGTCCCTAATCGGCCCCGCCCCTCCTCTTACTACCCGTTTAATGTCCCAGTGATTGTATAGAGGTCTATAAAACAACGATTCCAGCCACCACCCCCCCCGCCCCACACACACTCTGCATCTCTAAATGGAAAAAAACCTGTGGTTTCTTGTGAGATAGCCCTCAAAAACAATACAGCTCTTCATTTTCAACAACTACATCTAATAGGTCAGTTAGAAATACCAAGGAACAGGCACCAACTATGGGTTTGAATCGTTGATGGGGGAAAATTAAAAAAAATGTTTATGTATATTTACCAGATTAAAAAAAAGTCAATTTCTTCTGCCTATGTTCTGTATGGGCTAAGCAGGGCAGGCTGAGCTGGTATGATGTAAAAGATATCACAACTTATCTTATTATTTGACCTTCAGGGTTACAGCGGGCTTCAGCTAAGGCTTGTTCTTACAGCAGTTTGTGATCTGGGTTTAGATACAGCCCATACTAATGGGATGAAGCCTCCACTATCTGCTGGCTATATTGTCCCGAGTAAAAAACGTTTGGGACAGTCTGAACCCAGTTTCTATTGTGCAGAAGTTTGTAATGTAAAACATCGACCAATTAAGCATAGATTGGCAGTAAATTGCCATCTCATTCAGAGAGGGCACAAGGATGGTGACACGTGCAATAGTTTTTTGTGGGGCGGGTCGCTGCTGTTGAATTTTCTATGTGGTTTCTTCTGACAAGAATGAAAGTAAGAGGAAAATTGTTGCACAGGAGAACAGGAGATGTAAACGAAAGATGGGCTGGAGTAGTGGGCAATTTTTAAGCATGTGGGATTTGTGTGTTGTGTCCACTCTTTTTAACTGGCTGTGTTGGGGGTGGGGGGCGGAATCTCAGAACCTGTGTTAAGGTGGGCTAAAGTCAGGTCACAGCTGTCAGCTCTGTCCATTTTGTTTACAGATGGAGTTTTCCAAATTCCAAATTAACCATTACTTTGTATTGAGCAAGGCATTAAATGGAAACTCTCCATCTAGGTAAGAAATTCCAGTGGACGAAACTACTTCCCATTCATAGAATTTATGATCCAAATGTAACACTTAAACCCAAAGAAGCAGAGTGTGGCTATGTGAGTCAACGGAGCCTTTCTTGAGGTCATCCAAAACTCAGCTGCCCGTGTCCTAACTCGCACCAAGTTCCGTTCACCCATCACCCCTGTGCTTGCTGACTTACATTGGCTCCCGGTTAAGCAACACCTCGATTTTAAAACTCTCATCCTTGTTTTCAAATCCGTTCATGGCCTCGCCCCTCCCTATCGCTGTGATCTCCTCCAGCCCCACAACCGCCCCCCCACCCCCACCCCCCGAGATCTCTGCGCTCCTCCAATTCTGGCCTGTTGAGCATCCACCATTGGTAGCCGTGCCTTCAGCAACCAAGGCTATAAGCTCTGGAATTTCCTTTCTAAACCTCTTTGCCTCTCTATCTCTATCTCTCTTTCCTCCTTTAAGACGCTTCTTAAAACCTACATCTTTGACCAAGCTTTTGGTCATCTGCCCTAACATCTCCTTATATAGCTCGGTGTCAAATTTTGTTTGATAACCCTCCTGTGAAGCGCCTTGGGATGTTTTACTATGTTAAAGGTGCTATATAAATGCAAATTGTTGTGTTATTGTTGTTCCCGACTGTGCTGAGCTCTGGAATCTCTGGATCCTTTGAGCCAAAACTCCAGGTGAACCAAGCATGGAACAAACTAACAAACACATCTATCTGTGAGTATCCTGGATATCTTAGGCCCTGGGACTGTTTATGGAAAATCATGGCTCAGGTCTGGTGGTTTATAGGTTTTTTTTTTTTACAAAATTTAAGTCAAATTAGTCAAGTTGGTCAATGAAATTGATCAGAGGATAGCTAAAGTAAAGCAATTGCAAAAGTAAAACTTGCCATTATACAGTGCCTTATTACATCAGAATATCTTAAAGATTTTCATACACAATTAATTACTTTTGATGTGCAATGCCTGTTGATATATAGACAAATGTGGCAGTCATTTTGCCAACAGCAACATCGCATAAAGAGCTATGAGAATAATGACTGGTTGATCTGTTTTCTTGGTGGTGTTAGTGTACGAAGCTACTGCCTAAATATGAATAGATTACTCCTATGCATCCAACCATATGCCCCGTGACTGCAAACCCAACCATTATATACTCTTGAACAGCTGGTTAGTTGCAGCTTGAGGGTAAACATTTTGTGTGAATTTCTCCTCCTATAACATCAGAACATTCTCCATTCATGATGTCACTGCAGCTGAAGTTTATCACATTGTAGAAGAATGCAGCACAAAATGCCAGTTCTAGACTCTACTAGCAAGTAGATATCATAAGAACATAAGAAATAGCAGCAGAAGTAGGCCATTCTGCCTCTCGAGCCTTCAATAAGATCATGGCTGATCTGATCTTGGCCTCAACTTTCCTGCCTGTTCCCCATAACCCTTGACTCCCCTGTAGTTCAAAAATCTGTCTATCTCAGCCTTGAATATATTCAATGACTCAGCCTCCACAGCTCTCTGGGGTAGAGATTTCCAAAGATTCCTCCTCATCTCCGTCTTAAATGGGCGACTCCTTATTCATGGGGCATATGGTTGGATGCACAGTATGGCTCTGCTTGTATCTAAGGCTCAGACTCTACAACCACATGTAAAGTTTCCCAATTAACCATTGCCAAGTTTCACCTCGCGACAGGCGCATGTTTACAAATTCGAATCACTTTTATTTATCTGGAGTTTATAAACTAGTCGAGGTCCAGGTATAATCCTTATCCAAGGATGAGATTTCTTGCCAAACTGCTTGTACACGTTTTAGATTTAAAATGGGATGGATTTTGCGGTCAGCGGCGAACAAACGGCGCCAGCCGTTCATTACACTTACACTTGCCAACAGACTTTCTCTGGGTATTTGCATCGGAGTGAGTATTTGCAATGCAATTTTGACTCTGTGCCTGCGCACCTGATTGGTACCGCGCATGTGCGCTTAATCCGGTCACGCATGCACAGTACCCAACGGTGCGACAGTGGCCTGCACCACCACGCTTCACTCGACTCGGCTCCGTGTGGAGAAGGTCAGGGGATCGGGTTGGTGGCGGAGGGTGGAAGGAGAGGGGATCAGAGGCTGGAGAGAGAGAGGGGATCGAAGTGGGGGGAGAGAGGAGATCGGAGGGGGAGAGAGAGAGGCGATCGGAGGGGAGAGAGAGAAGAGATCGGAAGGAGAGAGGGAGAGGAGATTGGAGGGGGGAGAGAGAGGAGATCGGAGGGGGAGAGAGGAGATCGGAGGCAGGGGAGAGAGAGGAATTCGGAGGCAGGGGAGAGAGAGGAGATTGGAGGGGAGAGAGGTGATTAGGGAAGAGAGGGAGAGGAGCTCGGAGGGAGGGAGAGAGGCGATTAGGGAAGAGAGGGAGAGGAGCTCGGAGGGAGGGAGAGAGGTGCGATTAGGGAAGAGAGGGAGAGGAGCTCGGAGGGAGGGAGAGAGAGGAGATTGGAGGAGGGAGAGGGAGGAGATCAGAGGCAGGGGATAGAGAGGAGATCGGAGGGGAGAGAGAGAGAGAAGACCTGAGGGGGGGAGAGAGAGGAGATCGGGGGGGGAGAAAGAGGAGATCAGAGGGGGAGAGAGAGACGATTAGGGAAGAGAGGGAGAGGAGCTCGGAGGGAGAAAGAGGAGAGAGGAGTGGGTAGGGAGAGGAGATCTGAGAGGGGGAGAGGGAGAGGAGATTGGAGGGGCGGAGAGGAGATCAGAGGGGGAGGAGAGGGGATCGGGGGAGAGAGAGATTTTTCCTTTGTATCTTAGTTTTCAAACAGAGGAAAGTATCAGCATATGTGACCCTTACCATTAGATATGATGTGGGGAAAAGAAAGAGACAATGAAAGGGTGATCGTCTCGACATTATTTAAAGAAAATGAAGTCAGTCCATTGTTGGAGCTGGTTAAAAGGAGCTGTGCACTGTCCTTAACCAATACTATACCCAATCCAGGAACACTTGGTGAGGTAATGTAAAAGGAGCTCAACACTGTACAGTGTTAGCCGTGGCTCTCGCCTCTGAGTCAGAAGGTTCGTGGATTCAAGCCCCACTCCAGAGACTTAAGCACAAAATCTAGGCTGATACTGCAGTGCAGTACTGAGGGAGTGCTGCCCTGTCAGAGATGCCGTCTTTTGGATGAACCGTTAAACCAAGGCCTCTTCTGCCCTCTCAGGTGACGTAAAAGATGCCTGCGGCACTATTTTGAAGAAGAGCAGTGAGTTCTGCTGGTTTCCCGGCCAATATTTACCCCTCAATCAACATCACTAAAAAAACAGATTTTCTGGCGATTATCACGTTACTGTTTGTGGGTCCTTGCTGGGCACAAATTGCATTTCCTACATAACAAGAGTGACTACAATTCAAAAGTGCTGCATTGGTTGTAAAGCGCTTTGGGATGTCCTGAGGTCGTGAAAGGTGCTATTTAAATGCAAGTCTTTCTTTCTTTTGTATGTTGTGTGACCCAAGAGTTCTTGATGTGCTAATGTAAGGTTAATTGCATCTAACTACCCTGACCCAGGAGTGCTTGATGGGTATAATGTATCTTACCTGCTCTATGACTGACCTGAGATGTTATTACTGGATTGAACAGGAAAAGTATTCTCAGCCTGGATGCCCCTTTGATGCACATAAAGCACATCAGCTACAGAGGTCAGGTTGGCCTTTAACACAACAGCCTCACATAGATAGAGAATCCCTCAGGAACTTAGAGGACAGAGAGTATAACGTACTCTATGAAAATTGGCTTTATCTACCTGAACAGTGTCCTAACGATTGTTGTGGAGCAATACACACAGATACAGGGTGACGTAAGAAAACTACTAGGCACTTGGTCTAAGCGTTAAACAAAGCTTTAATCAACTGTTTTACAACATGGAGGTCTAATTGTGTCCTTCACTAGTTCCTGTTAAGAATGTCCCGCGCTAGCTGGGCCCGTGCCCGAGTATTTATACTCTCCCTGGACAGCGCCACCAGCAGGCCGCCCAGTATTATTTCATAAGTCATTTCCACATGAATGACAAGATTCATGTCACAGGGTATCAGGAAGTTGATCTTGGCTGGGTTGTCACGAGGACGTATACACTGGAGGCAAAGCACCAAAAAAGGTGAGAGGAAGAGACAATTAGTGGCGAGCCCATTCTTGTACACCTCGTCGCTGTGAATTCAATAACAGCCCTGATAGACACGTGGGATTGGCTACCTTTCAGCTGGGTATAATACAGAGTGTGTAGAAGTCTACAAGAGTGAGGAGGAAATATTAAAATAAAATAAAAATATAGGAAGAAAACAAGTCAAATGATACCAGGCTCCCCAGACTTCCAATTCTCTCCAGCTGTCGCTGCATTTTGTCTTGTCCTCACATCTCGCAAACGTAGCTATAAATCACATTCCTTACCAATGCTGCCTGATTCTGTACAGGACTTCAAAGAATAGGTACAAAGATTTTACATTTGTTAAAAACCTAATTATATTTAATATTCAATGGGCAGGGCTCAAAATTAAATATCTATTTTTCAATGGGAGGCAAAGTCTGGCTACTTCTTAGAACTGTCACCAGCAGGATTTGAACTGTTCCAGCCAAACTAATTAGAATTAAAATGAGACAGATGACCAGAATGAGGAACATAAAGGCTACTCAGTGGACCGCTAACACATTGGGTTGAGAGCTCTCGCACGGAGTTGTGCTCCTGCCAATAATGTCGCTAAGACAGCCAGGATGCAGGAATTTCAAAATTAAAATATGAAGTCATGGTCTGTGATTAGGACAGGACCTCACAGATGCCTATTGTGCTGATTTCGAAGAAGAGCAGGGGGAGTTCTCCCCGGTGTCCTGGCCAATATTTACCCCTCAACCAACATCACTAAAAACAGATTATTTGGTCATTATCTCATTGCTGTTTGTAGGACCTTGCTGTGTGCAATTTGGCTGCCCCTTTCCTACATTACCACAACACTTCAAAATTACCTCAATGGCTGTAAAGCGCTTTGGGGCGTCCTGAGGTTGCGACAGGCACTATATAAATGAAAGTCTTTTCTTGCAGACAGTTCCTTCAGTCTGTGAGCACAGAACTAGGATGTAAAGAGCTAGAGATAGCCTGAGTCACATTTATGTGCCAGGAAGGGTGGGCAGATGATGGGCCAGATCTTGGCTCTGCGGGGATTCGGCCTCATTTGGATCAGACCGTTAACTTCTGGTTGCCGGGGCTATGGGCATATCTTCTGCTTGTGGCCCTACATCAAAAGGGTGCTCCGGAGGCCAGGTGGGTGGGAGTGGGCTTCCCAGGCTTCCCCAGAATATTCTTCCTTTTATGCTCTTTCAAAGGCCTCAGCAGAACTCACTCCACATTACCTTCTCCAGTTGGAAATGCTCCAGTGGGAGCCAAAGGCCTAGTAACTTGGTTGCATAGCGCCCGTTGTTTGGGCGCTACGGGTGCTGAATTGGGACCAAAATGGAGTCCGAGCAGCGCGCGCACACATCTGGTGCGGGCCACGCCGGACGCCATCTTGGTGAGGGCTGTAGGGTGGCCGTTAGGTGCGTGCGCCAGAAGTATGGTAAGTAGGCAGATCGTCGCATCAATCAGCGTGCAATGCTGATTTGACGCTAGCGCCGCCATTTTCATCATCATCACTGGAGCTAACGCCCTCTCTTAACCTCGCACAGTTGAACATGCGTTCAGCAGCAGGAAGGACCCCCCACAAGCGCAATTCAAAGGGATCATCAGCAACTTTCAGGTAACTTGCTTTTTTGATTTCTACTGGCTCTGTAAGTTTGTGGAAGTGTTTGCAGCTTTCTAGAGTTGTTTAAAGTTGGTGAGGTGACAGGGAGTGGTGCTGCAAGTGGAGAAGGCCTTGGTTCTGACTTCAAGGGTTCTGGCCAGACCACTTGCTCCCAGTCATGGGGGCTCTAGTTGTCATCCCCCCTTGGCCTGCAGCATGACAGGGAGATGGAGCAGAGGCAGCGAAGAAGAGGGCAAGCTGCTCGCAGAGTGAGGAGGAGGAGGAGGGGGAGAAGGGCTCTCAGCAGGAGGCCTTACCCAGGTAGGGTCTTCCGAGAGCAATTCTCTTACCTCAGCCTGAGCCAGGAACAGTGTGTGAGGCGTCTGCGCTTTACGAAGGATGTGCTCACAGCACTCTGCCACCTCTTGCAACCAGACCTGCAGTCTCACTCCAGGGCAAGGACAGCACTGCCAGTGGCTGAGAAGGTGACTTTCCTCATGTCGGGATCCTTCCAGGCTGGAACAGGCGACATTTGTAACATCTCCCATTTTGCTTAAGAGAAGTGACAGAAGTTCTTTATGCCAGGAGAGGGAACTTCATTGTCTTCTCTCTGACCAGAGAGAAGCAGGCGGAGCGTGCACGTGGCTTTGCCAGGATAGCGGACTTCCCCATGGTGCAGGACGCCGACCACTGCGCGCACGTGGCTTTGCAGGCACTGTATCGAAATGCTGAGATGTACCGCAACCACAAAGGTTACCACTCACTGAATGTGCAGTTGGTGTGCGACCATGCTCAGCACATCACGATGGTGATTGCCCAGTATCCTGGCAGCAGACATGATGCTTTTATTCTGCGCCAGTCCGCTGCTCCCTCAGTCTTTGAGCCACCATGACAAACCAGAGGGTGGCTACTGGGTGACAAGGAGGAGCCCTTGACCACTTGGCTCATGATTCTGCTCTGCAACCCAACCACACGTAGGCAGCATGCGTACAACGAGAAAAGAAAGAAAGACTTGCATTTATATAGCGCCTTTCACGACCACCGGACGTCTCAAAGCGCTTTTCAGCCAATGAAGTACTTTTTGAAGTGGAGTCACTGTTGTAATGTGGGAAATGTGGCAGCCAATTTGCGCGCAGCAAGCTCCCACAAACAGCAATGTGATAATGACCAGATAATCTGTTTTTGTTATATTGGTTGAGGGATAAATATTGGCCCGGACACCAGGGATAACTCCCCTGCTCTTCTTTGAAATAGTGGCCATGGGATCTTTTACGTCCACCTGAAAGAGCAGACGGGGCCTCGGTTTAATGTCTCCTACGAAAGACGACACCTCCAACAGTGCAGCACTCCCTCAGCACTGCACTGGAGTGTCAGCCTAGCTTTATGTACTACAAATCCCTGGAGTGGGACTTGAACCCACAACCTTCTGACTCAGAGGCGAGAGTGCTACCCACTGAGCCACATGAAACACCATAGAGCAGACCATTCGTGTCCTTAAACAACGCTTCCACTGGCCGGACTGCTCTGGAGGAGCCCTACAGTACTCAATGGACCATGTGTCCCGATTCGTCGTGGTCTGCTGTATCCTCCACAACCTGGCCATCATGAGGGCACAGCCCTTGCTACCAGGGATACGGCCACCAGCTCAGGAGCTGGAGGAAGAGGAGGAAATGGAGGAGGAGGAGGAAGAAGAGGAGGAGGACGAAGAAGAGGAGTATGTGGAAGAGGAGGAAGCGGAAGGGAAAGGAAGGAGGCAACCCAGACAGTCCCTTTCTGGCCGGGATATCCGAGATCGAATCATACGCCTGCGGTACGAGTGACCACAACCCCAATTCCCCATTCAACATTAGTCCTACAGCTTACCTTCCCTCTGTTACTGAGCATCACAGTGTCATCTTGGCCACAATGCTGAAATAAAAGCCACCACAAAGCAAACATTCCAATCAAACTTTATCCATCTATTCAACCAATATTACATCAAAAATTCAACAAATCATCCTTGTGCATACTCTTAGTGACTGTCTTGTGTGTGCCTTTGCCTATCCCAGTGGCTGCAGCATGGTTGGTGAAAGGCTGCTGACTTTCAGTGGGGAGACTTCACATGGCCTTGGAGGACGACCTCGAGGAGCTCTGGGCCTAGCAGGCCCAGCTTCGGACTGCACCACCTTGGCATGGGCGGCAGCAGTCTGGGCTGGCTGGCTGACAGGCAACAGCAAGGGCACTGGCGGAGTGGCAGTGGTGGGAGGATGAATGCTGTCATCCTGAGAGAGGCCAGCAGGGTCGGCCTCCATGGATCCATTGCTACTCCCCAGGGGCAGCGCCTCAGAAATCCTCGTAATCTAATGGAGTACAGACGGCTGGACTGCTGTGACACCCTGCAAGCAGTTTTCAACACTCAACCATGATGACAGCAGTTTGTTCTTGCATGACTTCAGTCTGAGCCTCCATTGCAGCTCTCAGACGTTGGGTGGCTTCTGCTTGTGCTGCAATGGAAGGTGAGACTTCGGCCATCAGACGCAGCATGGTGGTTGGGTCCACAAGTGCGTAAATGGGTCTGCCCAGCCCTTCCACGGTGGATAGGATGGGCTCCAAGCTCTTCCCAAAGGCCTGTACAAGGCTAGAGCTGGACTTCTCCATGCTCCTTGACATTGCATTCAGGCTTTCTGGCAGGCCTGCCAATGCACCAAACATTTCCCTATGCATACCCATCAGCTTTCTTTTGTAGGCCGCCCCATCGAGGTCTGCATCTGAGTCCTGTGCAGCAGAATTCTGGTGCGACCTCACCCTCCGGGGAGCTGGCACCTGAGCTATCCTTTCCCCCTGCCCTGGCTGCAGGCCACTCGTGCCTGGTGTTTCTCTGCGTACAGACCCCACATGTAACCTACGCGCAGTACGCGGAGCGCCAGTATCTGAGTCGGGGGCTGGGAGTGTGAAATCGAGTGACGGTGTTTCTTCTTCTTCTTCTTCACTCTCCTCTCCCTTTTGTTGACCCACTGGCCGGGCAGGCTGGATTTTTCGGGTGTCTGAAATGAGAAAGGCACAAGGGTAGGGTTGTGGTGAGGGGAGGGGGGAAAGCAAGAGGTGCATGCTACACCATGTGCAGATTATAAATCAGAAGAGATTGTGGGATGATGGGGAGAAATGGGATGTGAGAAGGAGGATAACGTATGAGGATAGCGGCATCTTATATTCTTTCAGACGCGCCGCTGGCCACGGGCTCAGCCATGCCCCTGCTAAGACTTGCCAGCACCGTCTCCTCCAAGGAGATGAGGTGATGCAGGTGAGCCTGTCCCCCGCCGGTTAAGGTCTGCTGGTGCCGGTTATGTGCCACCTTTTCCTGCCAGAGAAAGTGAGTGTATCAGTGAGTGTGATGTAATGTGTTTGGATGATGTGCCTGTCATGGTTGAATAGCTGACAGTGTGTTCAAACTGTGAGATGTGGGAGTGAGGCTTGCAGCAGTGGTAAGTGTGTGCGGGTGAGGTGAAGCTATGAACATGAGGTATGAGTCGTGTTTGGTAGAGATTGTTGGTAGGTGAGTGATGGGGGTGTGGTGCATTGAGCAGTGTGTGAGGCTAGTGGTGCAGATGCTGGGTATATGGCATTTGAAGATAAATTCACTGACCTTGACCACTCATGTGAGGTCATTAAGCTTCTTCCTGCACTGAGCCCAGGTCCTTGCGGCTATAATGCTGGCATTGACCACATTGGCTCTCTGCTCCCACTGCAGTCTGGCCTGTTGCCTGGAGGGCTTCCTGGCCCCCTGTGGGAAGAGGACCTCGCTCCTGGATTTGACCTCCTGGACCAAGGCCTCCAGTGCTGCAACCGAAAACCTTGGAGCCTTTTCTCTGGCCTGTTGAGCCAATACTCAGTCTTCTTGTTTATGCCACTAGCCTCCACAAGCACTTCCAGCACCTGTTGCAGGCAGAAGACATCTCCCCTTTAAGAGGTGCAGACTGCCTTAAGTAGTGAAGGCTAGCTTTAATTGGAGCTAGCTTCGCACAAACTTGGTCTCCTTGCTGAGTGTTCAGCCGTTCAGCGACGCGTTCAGTGCTCGGCAGAATGCTATAATCATGCAAAGTAGCAGGCAGCATGAATTTTACATGGTACCTGTAATCCTCCGAATGGGCGCGGAATTTGGGATGGGCTCTCTGACTTTATGCGAGGGTACGTGAGGGTTTTGCTCCAGTGGGAGCCAAAGAGTTAAAAAAAAATTTGTCTGAGTTGAGCATTCATGCCAGGAGAGTGGAGCACCAGGAATTTCCAGGCTGAGAACTTTAGGGCTAACAAGTTGCGAGCCCCAGTGGTTCAATGAGATTATTGAGTGAGTAGCAGAGCTATAAACAGAAAATGTTGGAAACACTCAGCAGGTCAGGCAGCATCTGTGGAGAGCGTAACAGAGTTAACGTTTCAGGTCGATGACCTTTCATTAGGTTTCTGTAAGGACTCTATTCCATTCTCCCAGTTTCTCCGTCTCCGTCGCATCTGTACTGATGATGCCAACTTCCATACCAGTACTTTCGATATGTCTTCCTTTTTCCTCAACCGAGGATTCCCCTCTGCTGTGGTTGACATGGCCCTCGACTGTGTCCATCCCATTTCACGCACTTCTGCCCTCACCCTTCCCCTCTCTCCCAGAACCACGATCAGGACTCCCCTGTCCTCACCTTTCACCCCTCCAGCCTCCACATTCAACGGATCATCCTTCGCCATTTCCGCCACCTCCAGCCTGATCCCACCACCAAACAAATCTTCCTCTCACCTCCCCTTTCAGCATTTCAAAGGGACCGTTACCTCCGCGCCACCCTGGTCCACTCCTCAATCACTCCCAACACCCCCTCCCCTTCCCATGGCACCTTCCCGTGCAAGCGCAGGAGATGCAACACCTGCCCTTTTGCCTCCATCCTTCCCACCGTCCAGTGCTCCAAATACTCCTTCCAGGTGAAACAGCGATTTACTTGTACTTCTTTCAATTTAGTATATTGTATTCGCTGCTCATGATGTGGTCTCCTCTACTTTGGAGAGACCAAACGCAGATTGGGTGATTGCTTTGCTGAACACCTCCATTCAGTCCGCAAGCGTGACCCTCAGCTTCGATCGCTCACCATTTTTATTCTCCATCCCACTCTGACCTCTCTGTCCTCGGCCTCCTACACTGTTCTAATGAAGCTCAACGTAAGCTCGAGGAACAGCATCTCATCTTTCGATTAGGCACTTTACAGCCTTCTGGACTCAACATTGAGTTCAACAATTTCAGGTGCTAACCACTGCTCCCATTTTCTTGGGCAGCAGGTGCTGGTAATGATTCTGCTGTTGCCATTTGCACCTTCTCTGGGCTCATTTTTGTTTCTTTACTTGTCCCATTACCACCCAACTTTCACCTCGCACCATCATCCCTTTTGTCATTTAATCTCTCCTGCCCTCCACCCTATCACAGACCTTCCCTTTTGTTCTTTCCTCCCCTCCCCACTTTCCCTGCCTCTGCACTTTCTTAAAAACTGTTACATCTCTAACTTTTTCCAGTTCTGACAAAATGTCAACGACCTGAAACGTTAACTCTGTTTCTCTCTCTACAGATGCTGCCTGACTTGCTGAGTGTTTCCAGCATTTTCTGTTTTTATTTCAGACTTCCAGCATCCGCAGTATTTTGCTTTTGAGTAGCAAAGCTATTTAGGCAAGGACGGCCCGGGGTCTGTCCTCAATTGGAGCTGAGTTAGCTAATCGCAGCCAAGTGTCATAATAGTAACTCAGTGACTCGGATTACGGAGGGATAGATTGTCCAGGTTTCCAGCTGCTAGTTGCTCTCTATCGATGCCTGTTGGAAGTGACATGAATCTTGTCATTCATGTATGAAGTAATACTGGGCGGCCTGCTGGTGGCGCTGTCCAGGGAGAGTATAAATACTCGGGCATGGGCCCAGCTTGCTTAGGACATTCCTCAACAGGAACTAGAGAAGGACACAACTAGATCTCCATGTTGAAAAACAGTTGATTAAAGCTTTGTTTCATGCTTAGACCAAGTGCCTAGTAGTTTTCTTACATCAGGAAGTACATGTGTGTAGACTTCAGGAAAGGAACAGACTGGACTTGGCTATGATTGGGCTTGGCTCTCATGGCACTTGCTGTCAAGGCTCACACGTGAATAATGGCTGCCACATGGGTAAGGTACTGGAGATTGACCAGCAACCATGGAATCTCACCTGAGGGAGGTTCAGGAGAGGAGGGAAATAGGGGTAAATTGGTGGGGGGAAAAAGTGGGACTAAAGGTTCGAAAAAAAACTACATTTCATACAGAGTAGTGGATATCTGTAGCAGACTAGCAGAAAAAACAATTGACAATGAGGCAACGCATTCTTAAAGAAGAACTGGATAAATATCTGGGTGCAAGAAGCCCTCCTGCCGTTATGTGTATTGACACCGTAAGTCTATAGCTATAATCTGCATATAACATTATAAAATCTTTACATATGCCTGCACTTCCTATCTGTCACACTTCAGAGGTAATTGGGTCGACATTCCTTAGCGCATCAAACCGGATGTTCTAACATTCTGCACCGTGGCGTTGACCTTGTTCCCAGACTCGCTGTCTGCTGTTTGTGTGCTAGAAAGGTTGTTGACTGTATCTTTGATAATCTACCCTAGGCCCACCCCTAAAAAGAGAGTAGAAGAGATATCTAAAGAGCTTTTAGCACAGACGGTGAAGGGAAGGGAAGAGCTGTTCGCCCACGCTGATCGGGACCGATACCAGCTGCTTGTCACGGTCGTGTGTCTACTATGTCTATCTTGATTGCGTGTTTTACTTAACTTAAACTGCCGCTCCTTAATAAAATGCCTTACAACTCCTCAGACCCTTTGGGTAATCTGTGTGTGACCTGTGATCCAAATCTTACAGAGTGCGATTCCGGTGGTGCGCAGCGACAGTAAATTTGTCTTTGGACTTCATCAGAATAAATCAGGTGAACTGCGGGTGGTAACCAGGCCCTGAGCAAAAAAAGAAAGTGCCAAATATAGGTGATACTCCTTAAAAAATCCACTCCAGAATTGAGGACATCTAGCTCTGCAGGAATGTAAAAGAAAATAGCAAAATCATGGTGAGGGGGGGTCAGTGTAAACATAAAGCAAAAAAAAATGCTGATACTGGAAAACTTCAACCAAAAGAGAAAATGCTGGAAACCCTCAGCAGATCAGACAGAATCTGTGGAGAGAGCAGAGGAGTTAACATTTACACCCCCCTGTTCTCTCCACAGATACCGCCTAGCAGGCTGAGTGTTTCCAGCCTTATCCGGTTTTATTTGAGGGAGCGTAGGGCTGAGGAACTGGACACTCTTCCAATTTTGTAACTGAGTGTTTACATTGAGCACTTCCAGGTCAGTTATTGAACAGGTTAGATAGAGGGTAAAATGCCCCACAGAGCAACAGCATCAGTAGGAGAATGAAAAAGAGGAATAAATAGGAAAAACAGCCTAATATATTGGAGCCAGGCTGGAAACTGTAGTAAACAATGTATTGGGATGGATCAGAGTGGCACAGTTTGGTTGTAAATACGCTACAAAGTGTACTGGGATTGTTTTGGTCCTGGACAAGCCCTAATACTGCAGTGGAGAAATAGATCCAAGGTTGAAGCCAAGCAGGCATCAATGTTTTTATTCTCAAAATAATGTCATATAGCCACATTGGAGCCTACAGCATTCACTATTCATCTCCAAAGTCTTTCTCTATGGTGATCCAGTGACTTGATGGAGAATTTGATTGATGTCTTGTTGCTAAACACAACTTTGTAGCTGAATCATCAATCATCATACTTGTTCAACACACAAGGGAAAGCGGAGCTGTTGGGAGTGTCAGCACAAGCCTGCTGAATGGCTTTGACACTGAAGAGCTTGGCTCCAGCGATTACATTCTATTGGCACGGAATCAATTGAGCAGTCCTCTGGCTCTGAGAAATAGTGAAAATTTCAATCAGCGATAAATGTGAATCCATTGCTTTTGTTTTCCCACCTGAGCAAGTCAACTAATAAAGAGCAATGCAACTTGTCGCAGTATAAGCTGCAGCAGAGAGCCTCCATTTCAGATTCATAGCATCCAATCAGGCCGTTGGATGTTTGATACTGATTATCAATTGGACATTCAGATTTAAACTATCGAATCAGATGATGTCAGCCTTGGCTCAGTTGGTAGCACTTTCACTTCTGAGTCAGAAGGTTGCGGCTTCATAGTGCCACGCCAGAGACTTGAGCACAAAATCTAGGCTGACACTCCCAGTGCAGTACTGAGGGAGTGCCGCACTGTCGGAGGTGCCGTCTTTCAGATGAGACGTTAAACCGAGTTCTCGTCTGCCCTCTCAGGTGGACGTTAAAGATCCCATGGCACTTTTTGACTGGTGCCCTGGCCACTATTTATCCCTCAACCAACATCACTAAAAAACAGATTATCTGGTCATTATCTCATTGCTGTATGTGGGAGCTTACTGTGAGCATATTGGCTGCTGCGTTTCCTACATTAACACAGCGCTTACACTTCAAAAGTACTTAATTGACTGTAAAGCACTATGGGATATCCTGAGACTGTGAAAGACACTATATAAATTCAAGTTCACTCTTTCTTTTCATGATTGGATTTTTGTACACGTCTTGCTAAGTTATCTTGTATCTAATAGCTCCATAGTGATGAAGTAACCAGTAGAATGTTGTTGTTTTTATTGGGATAACTGTTATCTTCTTTGGGATGACCAAAGTCCTCAGTGAGATAACCTTGGTCTTTGTTGGAATAACCATGGTCGTCATTGGGGCAACCATTGCAATTTACCATATGAAGCTCGGTGTATTACTCTGCTGACTAAGCTGAGCTGTTTGTGACACGTTGTGAACCCTTTAGGCCTCCAAGGTCCAATTGCTTTAAAAGACACATCCTAAAATCAATTAGAGATTAAATTCTTGCAAAGCTGCTCTGTGGATTGGCAGCTGCTTGTAAATCCCCAAGTTAGAAGAAGTCAGCAGAAAATGACTGAGTTTTTTTTCTCTTCTTTTTAAAGTGTGGTGCAGGAATTTGTTATGTATGACAAAACAGAGTGACTGCTGCCAACGAACCGCAAGCTGCGCAGAATCATTCTGCGAAAAAATGTTAACTTTCATAAAGCCGCTAGAAACATGAAATCAACTTTTAATTTTGATTTTCTTCTCCTGACGCGGCTCAGTTCGGCAGCAGCGATCTCTTTTCCCCACTCCATCCCCTCCTTTCTCTCTCACCGATCTGTGGGAAGTCCTGCGAGAACAACCACTGCAACTGCGCAGGAGCAACTACTTTATTGCGTTGGCGGCAGTGGCCTCCATGACAAAATGTGCTGCCCAAAGTATGGTGGACGTGTCTCAAAACTCTGTACCAAATGATCCTGTTCACAGGAAGCTGGAGGATTTGCTGTTCGACAAGGCCAGGAGGATTAGAAGAACATATGAAATAGGAGCAGGAGTCGGCCATTCGGCCCTTCAAGCCTGCTCCGCCATTCAGTAAGATCATGGCTGATCTTCTACCTCATCTCCATTTTCCTGCACTATCCCCATATTCCTTGATTCCCTTAATATTCAAAAATCTATCGATCTCTATCTTGAACATACTCAACGCCTGAGCCTTATGTGGGGGGAGGGGGTGATTTTCAAATGCCGGCCTCCAATACCTTGCCTAAAAAACAGGTGGCCAGTAGAAAATCAGCGGTGGGGGGGGGGGGTGGGGGGTGGCTGTTGGGGTGCACCTCGGCTGTCCCATTGACCCCCCCCCTTCCCCCGAGGCCTACCTGATGTTATTTTTAGGCAGGTATCTCGGGCCTTTGTCAGGCAGGAGGCTGCATGAATATGCAAATTTGGCATCCTACGCCAATTGTAGGACTCCGTTTGCAATTTTTAGGTACAAATGGATGGAATCTGTGCCACACACACTCCGCCCAGTCATACCAGGCGGCCTAACCAGCTTAAAGGGGTCGCTGGTGACTCTCAGGAAACTTTGTTTTAATTTTATTTTTGTGGGGCCAAGAGGAGCAGGAGCACGCCTCCCGATTACAGAAAATTATTCTGTGCCCCCGTTGGCCTGTGCTTGGCCCCCCCTCCCCTCCAGGATCGGCTCCCCCCCACCCCCCTACCGACCCCACCGGATTGGACCTGCTGCCCGGCTCAGCAAGAGAGCTGTCCGAGTTCCTGCCCTCCCACGACCGGCGAGCTGCAGCGGGGTGCCCGTCCAGTGCCCGCAGCTCGCCAACAGCAGTCAGCTGAGGCCCGAACCCAAAAATGGCTTGGGCCTCCCCGACGCTGGCTTCTCCGCCAACCTCATTCGGGGGAAGTCCGAGATCCTTCCCGTGGTATACATGGAAACTCTATTATTGCGATGGCACATTTGGCTATGGTCTGGAATCAAGGAAATGGAGGTTAAAGCAAACAATTAAGTAGGCTAAATGATAGAGAGAAATTATGCAGAAATTCAAATAAAATGAATTTAAGTACTTGAAAAAAGAGATGAAATTGTATATTGGAAGGACTTTTGTATCATTGCAGAGGTTTAAGATTAAAGAAATTGTGGGGGAGAAATTCAGTATCGCCCCATTTGGGGCACAATTATCGGCCGGGCGCAAAGATTAGCGCCTGGCGCTAATTATCGCCACCGACTGCAAACTTGATTTTTATCGCCCCTGGAGGTGATTGGAGCGCTAAATCAGGCGCTTCACACCTGTCTTATGGCGCAAAGGCCGAGGAGCGAGGCGCTACCTCAGAGCGCTGGTGAAGCTCATGTGATGTCAGTTAGCAATGGAACACACACACAATGGCGCGGGCCAGTTCTTAAAGGGGAGGGTTGATCTTGCTTTCCATCCACATCCTGCTCATTGCAGCCTTGAATCTCGGCCTGGAGAGACCTGCACATCAAATCTGCTGGAAAGAACAATGGAGAGTACCAGGGAAAGAGCTCAGAGTGCAGCCCCCACAGTCTCTTCTAAATCGATACAAGGAAGGGAAAATCAAAATGAACCTGCAAAGTGCTGCTCAGTACCCAAAACTCCTTCGCACAGCGTTGAATCTCTCCAGAAGTCTCTCTCTCTCTCTCAGAATGCGTGGTGCAAAAATGTCACCAACAATAAAAGGCTGTGAGTTTTGTCGTATTCGGTGTTACTGATGCTCACTGGTGAGGTTTCACGATTTGTTCCATTGTCGCTGTTTAATCTGTTCTTGTCATGTGTTGAGGTTACGGCACAGGACAGAGAGGGTGAGCAATGTTTTCACAGGCATGTAACGTCGGCCTTGTTTACACTATTACGAGGAGCGATTGTGACTTTAAGAGGGGGAGCTGTGCAATGAATAGTTAACAGGCGCTAACTGTACAATAGCAACGTGGAGCGCACACACCCCCTGCACTATGTAGCCCTCAGAGAGTTAATGGATTGTAAAAAAGCTGCAGTTAGCTTATGGAGCATTCCAACCCCAGGAGTTATTGTCCTGGGCATTATTAGCATGTTCACTGAGCTGCTTCCAGCACTTTCTACACTACAAAAAACATTGTTTTTCACAGAGCTACTGTCTAATCAGAGCCAAGGATGGGAAACGAGCCCAATAAAAGGAACCACGCTCTTTGTCCACAATCGCTTGGCAGCCCTTCAAGTTCACAAGCTGCTGCTTTCACCGGGATGCAACGCACACTTTCTCTTCTTCCCTTTAGCGAATCCTTTTTTTAAATTATTGCCTGCCATCCAGCCAATGGAATCCCCAATATTGGTCTGTCCAATCAGCCCGAGTTTAGTCATAGCAGCCCCCAAAAGTGACCGCGAACTTCCTGTGTAAAATGGATGGAAATATTTGCCCAGTGCCCTCTGATCAGTACGATGCTTTCCCACATTGCACTGATCCGACTTCTCCTGACTGCTGACAAAGTGAGACCCGACTGAAAAGTGCACATGTGCAGCCTGATATTGTATCTCTTCCTGAATCTCTTCACCATTCCTCTAATTCGAGGTCTTCTGTGCAACCCTCTCCCCTATGCTCCACCACTGGGGGCAGAACCTTCAGCCACTTCGGCCCTCACTCTTTGAAACTCCCCTGTTAAACCTCTCCGCCTCTACACCTCTCTTTCCACCTTTAAGATCATATCAAGACCTGTCTCTTTGATCAAGCTTTGAGTCTCCTCTCCCAATCTCTCTCTTCCTGGTTCAGTGTCTTCCTTATCCCAACCTGTGAACCACCTTGGGACGTTTTTTATGTTAAAAGTGCTCTATCAATGTTGTCTTCAAGCAATCGTGCTTGGATGATGTTCCCCTCGGTTAAATACCCTGCTAACACTCACTGCCCAAGTTCAGACGTGAAGAATGGCCTCTTGGGAATGATACCAGAGAGTTGCGAGTGCCCATGAAACTGCACGGGGGAAAAATTCGGTTGGTTAACGCCTCCTGTTAACGCCTCTGGGGAGCGCAGCGAGTTTAGTGCCGCTCGCGAAATTGACCAGTCGTTTTGCGGCGGCGCTAAACACTACCGCCACGATCTCCTGCGCCCGCAGATCGTGATGTCAGTCGAGCGTGCAACGCCCCAGTAGCGCCCTGGACCGGATATTGAGTCGCGCCCCCTGCCTTAGCGCCTGCCGCTAGGAACAACAGGAGGAGATGAACGTTTTCAAGTCGGGAAGGGGCTGGGGCAGCGCTATTTAAAGATGGGAGCTCCCTGCCTTTTCTTGTCAGCAAAATTTTTGGTACACGCAGGTTGAGAGGGAGAGAGACGTCTGGAAAGATTTAACACTGTCCTAAGGAGTTTTGGCCTTCAGCACCACTTTTGAGGTTCCTAAGCGCTGAGCTCTTTCCCTGGGTCAATCCATTAGTGCATCCAACACAATTGCTTTCGAGGTCTCTCCAGGCCAAGATTCAAGGCTGCAATGAGCAGGGTGTGGCTGGCCAGCAAGATGGCCCCTCCCCTTTAAGAACTGGACGGCGCCAGTCTGTCTGGCTTCCATGGTAACGGACATCGCCTGAGCTTTGGTAGCGTTCTGAGGTAGCGCCTCGCTCCCTGATGTTTGCGCCTTAAGAGAGGTGTGTAGCACCTGATTTAACGCTCAAAGCACCTCCAGGGGCGATAGAGGTGAATTTTGCAGTCGGAAGTGATAATTAGCGCCCGGCACTAAACTTTGCGCCCGGCCGATATTAGCGCCCCAAAATGGCCGATGTCCAATTTTTCCCCCGGACTCAGCAACTTTGAAGAGGAGAGTAGAAAAGGGAGAAACATTGAGGGGAATGTAGGAACATAAGAATTGCTAGACGAAGAAAGACCAAGGTCTAGTTCGCCTACTACCAACCTGATAGATGCATGATACAATGATAATGGAGTTGTTAACTAATGATAGCCATCAATCCCTATCACCTTCACCACATGGACTGCAGCGGTTCAAGAAGAAGGCCCACCACGATCCTCTCAAGGGCAACTAGGGTTGGGCACTAAATGCCAGCCTTGCCAGCGACGCCCAATTCCCGAGAATGAATAAAAAGTACACTTCTTGGATTTGGGTTTGAATGCAGGCCAGACTGCTGGGCTGAAGGTTTCCCCTTTTAAAGGGCTGTGACAGTCCTATGTGAAATGGCTTGTCAGCCTCAATCCAGGGCATAGACTCATGCAGAAAACTACCATGAACTGATACTAAAATTAGAAATTTCAAATAGCGTCTTTGGGTAATAATTTTAACCCCCAAAAACGGGTGGGTTGGGGTGAGAGGAAAACATTAAAAAAATTTCAAACCCGCCTCCATCCCATCGGGTTTAACGGAGGCGGGACAGGGGACGGGCAGCCAACCCGCTCCCAGGAGGTGGGTTGGCCATTTAAATATTATAATGAGGCTGGGAGTCTCCCACTTAACTTCCCTTGCGGGTTTAACCCTGACCGACCGGGTATCCCAGGCCTCGGGAAACCCGGCAGCTCAAGGGAGATGAGGACAGCTTCGGGGAAAAGGTAAGTGCCTTTACAGCACTGCTGTGTACAATTTTGGTCTCCTTACCTAAGGAAGGACATACTTGCCATAGAGGGAGTGCAACGAAGGTTCACGAGATTGATTCCTGGGATGGCGGGACTGTCGTATGAGAAGAGATTGAGTAAACTAGGCCTGTATTCTCTTGAATTCAGAAGAATGAGAGGGGATCTCATTGAAGCATACAAAATTATTACAGGGCTTGATAGGATGGATGCTGGGAGAATGTTTCCCTTGGCTGGGGAGTCTAGAACCAGGGGCCACAGCCTCAGGATAAAGGGTAGGCCATTCAGGACTGAGATGAGAAGAAATTTCTTCACACAGAGGGTGGTGAATCTTTGGAATTCTCTACCTCAGAGGGCTGTGGAGGCTCAGTCATTGAGTATATTCAAAACAGAAGTCGATAGATTTCTGACTTGTAAAGGCATCAAGGGATATGGCGATAGGGCCGGTGAATGGAGTTGAGGCAGAAGATCAGCCATGATCTCATTGAATGGCGGAGCAGGTTCGAAGGGCTGAATGGCCGACTCCTGCTCCTATTTCTTATGTTCTTATGCTGGTAGGCCAGGAGGAGCAGGAGTCCCCTCCGGCCCCCCAAGCTTACCTGCTTCCCAGAGATCGGACTCCACCCCCACATCAGACCCACCCATCCAAAGACTCCCCGATCAGGGATCAGACCCGGCCGGGGTCAGGGATTGTAATGCCCCCACGCTCCCACTAGCAGCTGCAGGCTCCTTACCTGTGGCTGCGGCCTGCTCCAGAGTGCTCCCCGCCCGACTGGATGACAAGCCTGTTAATCAGGCTGACTTCTGGCGGGGATCCTGCCAAAAAAAAAAATACGCACACAGTGGAGTTAAAACTTCACAGAAAGTGGGGAAACCCGGACTTCCAGGTTTCCCGACTGAAACTCCATTCCCCGCTCGGAAGACCCGCCCATGTCAATATCAGGGCTTATAAATTGTTTTAAATTCACACTGGTGCAGTAGGGGAGCTCTTATAAGGCTGGGGGCAGACAATAGAGGAGTTGTAATCTGCATCTAAATGTGACTTGGAAGTGGTCAGTGCTGACAGTGGGTGCCTGAAATGGGAAAGTGTCCAGTTCTTTATCGCACATATCCCCTATAAAAACAGAGAACGATGGAAATGCACAAGTCAATCGGCATCAGAAAGAAAAAGTTACCCTTCACCGTTGATTTTTATTGATATCCCCATCTCACGTCGCTGGCACAAAAATTCAAGCAAAATTATTATTTTTTTAAATCGGTTGCAGTTTCTTGCAGGCTTGACCCACAGCTTGGGTGGGGATTGGGAAGGAAGAAGGACCCAAATAAGACTCCTCGCGCCGTAACTTTTTGTGGCGAGTTAAGTGCGTTTCTACGACATCAGTGCAGGAACTTCACACCGCTCAATACATTTGAACGGGGAGCCAGACGGCGAGATTTCGTGCAGCTTACCGAGGGGCAGTGCGTCTCGGACAGCAGCTTCCGGATTTTCACGTGTGGCTGCACATGTGGGCTCGCCGGAAGTTGGCGTCTAATTTGCGCATAAATAACGGCGAGCGCCGTGAGCCCCACCGTTATTTTCACAGCAAGATCCGGCCCAACGAGTCCTCACCTTGGCCTCGCCCTCCTTGCGTTATAGGGGCAGGCAGAGCCTCTACCTGCACAAGAACATACAGGAAGCAGCGGCCCTGGCCAAGATTGCAGGTGGCTCCCCATTCACACCTACTGAACGGCGTGAAGTTCTTGCACTGACATGGACTCCTGCTGCAGATACGGCTTGTGTCTGCTGGAATGGCTGCGGATTTTCCGCAATATGTTTATCCTCACTACTCCCATTACTAGCAGTGCCCGAGTATTAGTCATTGCAAATGTTAACAGCTTATATCTTAACTTTTGTCGGTCAGGGAGAAACCCTCTCTATTTCGGGCATTTTTCTTGCTTGATCCTTTTCTTTGTGTCTCATTTACCAGTAATGCTCAGAAGTTAGCTGCAGAAGTGTGATAGAAGCCCCAGAGTCAACATAAGATGCCACCTGGCTTGAAGTTCCTTATTATATCGGCATGGTAGGGGACTGTGGCTTGGAGGTCGCACACTGTGTCATGGAGTTACCACACTGATCTTTCCTCCTTTCGTACCTGTAATCAAATCAATCCCAAATATGGGTCTCTGTTCTCTGCCAGCTGTAGAGTTCCTACATGAGATGAGTTGGGATCAATTTTAATCCAACTCCTAACTGAATAATTTTGCACAAATTGGCAGACTCACTCAGAGAGGCATTAGGATGGCTGTTGGGGGAAATGGCCGATCACACTGGGGCAGCTGAGTGCGCTACCTGAAGTTGGGTTTAAGGCACGTTCTTGAGGCAGGATAGACAGAGCTTTACTTTGCATCTAACCCAAGCTGTACTTGACCTGGAAGGGCTTGATGGAGTACAGGAGGCGTTTCATTGCAATGTCGGTGGGATCCTGGGAGCTGGTCAGCCTCTCATCTTTTGAGCAACAGATGCCGTATGGGTCGGAGAGGCCATGGAAAGTGAAGGAATAAGTCACAAAGGGAGAAGGACTGAGACTCACAAACAAAAAGCTCTTGTCACCATTTTACCATTAATACAGAAGCATTGTGAATGAAAGCTTTTATTTATTGGTTTTCTGAATAAAGATTACACACATAAAAACACAGTAATACAACACACCATTTATCCAGAGCTTGAGACATCTACAGATAAAAAGAAAGGGACATCAAAGGATGTCAATCAATGGCTATAATTACATTGAATTACATCGAGTCTACAGCACAGAAACAGACCAATTGGCCCAACTGGTCTGTGTCGGTGTTTATGCTCCACATGAGCCTCCTCCCACCCCTCTTCATCTCACCCTATTAGCATATCCTTCTACTCATTTCTCCCTCATGTGCTTATCTAGCTTCCCCTTAAATACATCTATGCTAATCGCTTCAAACACTCCTTGTGGTAGCAAGTTCCACATTCTAACCACCCTCTGCGTAATTATGGGAATTATACCTCATGATACAGATTTCTTTGATGACAGTAAAACACCATCGTACTATTTTTCTCCTGTAAACTTGTAGCTACTAATAGGTGTGAGAAAGTATCCCAAGGATGGCTCTGCCTGTGACTTTTTTCTCCCTCCCATGACCTTTGCTCTGTATCCCCTTGACTGAGTGCACCGTAGTCCTTATTAACAAATGCCTCCACGGCCTCGTGCTACCCTACCCCGCAGCCACCTCCAGATTCGCATCCCAGCCCATGCCCTGCTGTCCTCTGACTCTGATCCTGAGCATCGCCCCCTCCCTCCATTCCACCACCGTTGGCTGAGCCTTCCATCTTAGCCCAGCTTTCTGGAACTCCCTCTCGACACGTGTCAGCCTTACGACCTCTCTCCCCGTCTTTAAAAGCCTCCTATCTATTTAAGCGTTGCTCGCGGTCTTCTCTCGAAACTCTCGGCTTCTCCTTTGTGAAGATTCTTGGGATATTTTCATTCTCTCCTGTGAAGAGCCTTGGGCCATTTTCTATATTAATGGACTCTATAATTGCACGTTGTTGCTGGGAACACAGTGGGTTGAAATTGCACTGAGTGTTATTTTCAGCGCATTGATTCACGAGCTTGTATGAAATTCTTATGAGCACCACTTTGGGTCAGAACTCTGAAGACCCACTCCAGAGATTTGAGCACATAATCTAGGCAGACACTCCAGTGTGGTACTAAAGGAGTGCTGCACTGTCGGAGGTGCCAACTTTCAGACGAGACGTTAAACCGAGGCCCCATCTGCCCTCTCAGGCGGACGTGAAAGAACCAAAGTACTATTCAAAGAAAAGCAGGGGAGCTCTCCCCGGTGTCCTGGTCAATATTTACCCCTCAACCAACATCACTAAAAAACAGATTATCTTGTTATTGTCACATTACTGTTTGCTGTGTGCAAATTGACTGGCCCGTTTCTACACTTCAAAATTACCTCATCGGCTGTAAAGCGCTTTTGGACGTCCTGAGGTCATGAAAGGCGTGATATAAAAGCAAGTTCTTTCTTTCTTACTTTCACGATCTAAGAAACAGCCACGATCCTTTCATTGTGCGGCATTCCATGGTGCCTGCATACTTAAAAGGAGAAGAAATGAAAAGGATGGCTCAGGTGAGCAAGGCCCTCCTCGGCATCGATGACTGCTGATCCCCCCACTCAGAAACCCCTGACACAGCAGAGGAGCCCCCAGTTCCTGGATGTCTCTGCAACTGTTTGCTGTTCCTTCACTGTCACCTCTACCTTTGGAAAAAATATGCCATGTAGCTTGGACACAATTGGCTGGATTTTCAATGACCCGTGGAGTCGGGTTTGGAGGCGGGGGGGGGGGGGTTAAAGTTGCAGATTCGGGGGTCCCGACCCCATCCCGACTCCAACCCGCCTCCATGCCAGTTTCTCTGGCGGCGGGTACCCGACCTGTTCTGAGACCCGACTCCCCGAGGCGGGAAGGGATTAGTGACAATTAACTGCCTGTTAACAGGTAGTTAACAGGCAGTTTTTTGCATAATCCCTAGTTTCAAAAGAAAAGTGTGGGCTTCCCGACAGGTGGCAACCACTCCAAGTTATCGGGGCGGGCCGTGGGTCTGCAGGGGTTGGAGGGGTCGATATGTCCGGTGGGCAGGTGAGTGATGGGTGCATGTGTGCAGAGGTAAGTGTGTAAGGTAAGTGCTAAGTGTTGGAAAAAGTTTTACTTACCTTAACTTCCTCCTGCAGGTGTCAGCCCTTCAGTTCTCGGGAGTTAGAAATCTCACCGGCACAGAAAGCAGGAAAGCCGTGGTTCTGTCAAAACCTGCAGCCTTCTGTTTTTTGTGCTGGAATGATTTCTAACTCAGCCTGAGAGGAAGGACTGAAGTTAGAAATCATATTGTGAGTGTTTGACAGCTTCCCAGAGCTGTCAAACGCTGATATTTCATCTGTCAAAAGCTCTTGACAGATGAAATGTCAGTCTGTGACGTCACCTGTTGCCGGGTGGCCCTTAATTGGCCTGCTGAGGCCACTGGGCGGGCTCAACAAGTTCAATCAAGGGAAAATACAGTGGGTTGGCCACATCTCGATGGAGGCGGGTTCACAAGCCAGAATGTGTGATTCCCGACCCCAACCCGACTCCAACTTCAAAATCCAGCCCAATGAAAGAGTGAGTGGAAAGGTTGAGCACAGTGCCTCCCAGAGGGTTACTAACTTAGGTTTGTGCCACAGTTGATGGGCTCCAAGAGAAATGTGTACTAACGTGAGGACCACACCACACCACACCACACCACACCATCCCCTTGTGATCTAGAAATTTGCATGCGTGATAATGTGACACCTGAAGTGTGACAACGTGTTTCAAAACTGAGGCCTCGCTCCCAGCCAGTTGATGTATATACATTATTTTTATATAAAGATGGTAATGGAATTAGGAGAGAGATTCTAGAGAAAACAAAAGTCACTCCGCAGAGCCACCTCATTGCCAGAGTCGGTAACTACTCTGTGATATTTGAAATAGCAAAATTGAATGGGAAGTATTGACATAAAAATGTGACCAAAAATTGTGACAATAGGAAATTAAGATTTGCAGACATTGCTGATTGTGGAACCTTGCAAATTGACTGCCACGTTTGCCACATTACAACAGTGATTACGTTTCAAATGTATTTCATTGGCTGTAAAGCACACGGGGGCATCCTGAGATGTGACAGGCGCTATATAAATGGAGGCTCTTTCTTTCCTTTTTTTTGTCTTCACCCTGTTGCCTTCACTCGTGCTAGCTGGAGAATGATTAATAATGAATACCTGGGAGTGAGTTGCAGGCTGGCACCTAATCCAGAATTTTGAATGGTTTCTTTTTGAACGCATTTACAATTCTGTCAAAAGAGTCGACCAGAGGAAGTCTTCCTGAATGCAGTTACAATGTTGCTTCACATCATAATCAGGTCAATTCTTCCTCAAGGATGATGAAGTCTAGTGGAACCATTATAAATCACAAAGCTTTAAATGGCAAACTGAGTGACAAATTGATTGGAGCCAGAGTGCCTGGATTTGCTGAGGACTGTGGTTAGTATGATTTTTGTCTGTAGTTATGTATAAAACGACCTGCCTCTCTGGTGTGTTTGAATTGCGTGTGTTGAGCTACTTTATTTTTTCACTGACATCTATTAAACCTTCAACAACTGGAGTATTTGTGACCTGAATTTTATATGTACATTTTATTTGCCATTGTAGGTAGATTAATATGCATCAATGAGGTCCTTACCCATGAGGATAGAGACAGACTGCAAGCCAGTCACCCAGGGCTACTCTCACAGCACAGGCAGCATTGTGGAGGCCTTGGATCAGGTTTCTGGTCCACAGGGAATTTTCATGTCATGGGAAGAATCTGGAAAAGAAAAAGGAAAGTCTCATTACCTGTGGCTCCTTGATGGCTCAGTGACCATAAATGCAATATATAGTCTGGTACAGAGGCATATAGACCAAGGATGTCCCTAGTTCAGTCCCTGGGCTAGCTGATCTCAGCTTGCTTTGGTGGTGAAGCGCTACTGACAGTCTCAGTACTGCTGGCTAGGGAGAAGTCAGTGTTCTGTTCCGAATTTCCATTCATCGGCACCCGTTAGAAAGTGCACATGTGTGAATGCCAGCTAGGAGAGGGTCAGGCTTGGCTGTGAAGCCCCTGCAGTCGAATAGCCTGCCGCCACTCCCCATCTCAGCTCGCACTTGCAGAATGGCCACTTGGGCCAGGTAAGAGAGGGAAGCCAGTGCACCTGGAACCTTCCGCAATGTGACTCTGTGGCCAGGATTGCTTTCGCTTGCGCACTCATAACCTGCGATTTTCCTGCCCATCGAAATGAATGGGAGGAAAGCTGTGCACGGGCAAGCACAGAAGTGGACACCCCGACACTTTCTTTAGAAGAGGAGGGGAGAAATTTACAAAACGAACTACCAAAATGATAAAGGAATTATTCTTTTTGCAAACAATTATCACAAAAAGTATATAGAGGCACTGGAGAAGGTGCAAAAAAGATTTACAAGGTTGATACCGGAACTGAGAGATTATAAATATCAGGAAAGACTGAGCAGGCTGGGGCCCTTTTCTCTAGAAAACAGACTATGGGGTGACCTGATAGAGGTCTTTAAAATTATGAAAGGGTTTGATCGGGTAGGCGTATGTTTCCACTTGAGGGGGAGGCCAAAACTAGGGGCCATGAATATAAAATAGCCACTAATAAACCCAATAGAAAATTCAGGAGAAACTTCTTTACCCAGAGAGTGGTGAGAAGGTGGAACTCGCTACCACAGGGAGTAGTCGAGATGAAGAGCACAAATGTATTTAAGGGGAAGTTAGATAAACACATGAGGGATAAAGGATATGCTGATAGGGTGAGATGAAGTTGTGTGGGAGGAGGCTCGTGTGGAGCACAAACACCAGCACAGACCAGTTGGGCCTTTGCTGTAAATTCTATGTAATTCGAATTATAATCATCTCACAACAGCACCAGTCACCAGCATCTGGAGTGACAGGACACTATCGTGTTAACACGCTGTGGTATGCAAACACATATTTACACAGTGTCACACTTGAGCGGTGAATAAACTAGCCTTCCACACGGGAGGTTTCTCCAAACATACAATCAAATCAAATAAACTGCAAAGAACTGGTTGGCGTCTGTGCTTCTTGGCTTCAGCGGTAGATTGTATCCATGATAACTGGCAAACTAAGAGCTATAACAGATACTATAACAGTGGGAAAATGTATCAACACGTTCTTATTAATTTTGGGAACTAGATGGAGCTTTATCAGATACTTGGGCAACCTGTCAACAAACAAGTTGCAAGCTGCTCGTGTACACGGGCATAGTAAGGGACAGTTAAGGCAAAGAATCAGAGAATCTTACAGCACTGGAAGAGGCCATTTGGCCCATCGGGGGAAATTTTCCCAGCCCTGGGGAGGTGGATATGGAGGCGGGACTGCTGGAAAAATGGCAGAAACTGGGAGCGGGTACCGACCCCACTCCCAACCCGCCTCCGTGCCATCTTACCGGGAGGCGGGTCCCCGAGTCGCGCAGGGACCTGCCTCCTCGAGGTGGGAAGGGGATTAGAGCCAATTAACAGGTAGTTAACAGGTAGTTAACAGGCAGTTAACAGGCAGTTTTGAGGCTTTTCCCCATTTTACGCCTGCAATTGCGGGCTTCCCGACAGCTGCGAACCTCTCCAGGGTCAGCGAGGCGAGCAGTGGGTCTGCGGGGGTGAGAGGGGTCGAAATGTCCGCTGTAGAGGTGAGTGATGGGTGCAAGTGTGGACAGGTAAGTATGAGAGGTGAGTGTAAAGTGTTGGAAAAAGTTTCCTTACCTTTGCTTCTTTCTGCAGGCTTCAACCGTTGAGGATCCGGAGGTGCCTCATCTCAACGGCAGAGATGACAGAATGGCTGCTGCATTCTCAGATGCAGCAGCCATCTGCTTTCTGCTGAGGAGAGAAGTCTTGGTGAGCCTGTGTGCAAGGGCTCACCTTAGTACAGAGATTGTCAGTGTTTGACAGCTTCTCAAAGCTGTCATACGCTGACAATTCATCTGTCAAAATTTTTTCGACAGATGAGGCGTCATATGCTGACGTCATCTGTCACCGGCTTTCCCTTAATTGACCGGTAAGCCCACAGGGCGGGCTTAACAAGGCCAATCAAGGAAAAATAGCGTGGGTTGGTCAGACATCGCTGGGGGTGGGACTGAAACCCGGAAACCAGAAGTCCCACCTCCAACACATCTCCATTGAGAAAATCCAGCCCGAATCGTGTCTGTGCCGGCTCTTTGAAGAGCTATCCAATTAGTCCCTCTCCTCAACTCTTTCCCCATAGCTCTGCAAATCTTTCCTTTTCAAGTATATATCCAATTTGCTTTTGAAAGTTACTATATAATCAGCTTCCACCACCCTTTCAGATAGTGCATTCCACATCATTGCTGCATAAAAAAGTTCCCCTCATCTTCCCTCCCTCTTTTCTGCCAAATATCTTAAATCTGTGTCCTCCTGCCAATGGAACCAGATTCTCCCTGTCTACTCTATGAAAACTGTTCATAATTTTGAACACCTCTATTAAATTTCCTCTTAACCTTCTCTGCTCTAAGGAGAACAATCTCAGCCTCTCTAGTTTCTCCATAACTGAAGTCTCTCATCCTGGCACCATTCTAGTAAATCTTCTCTGCACCCTCTCTGAGGCCTTGACATCCTTCCGAATGTGTGGTGTCCAGAATTGGACTGATGCCTAACCAGTGATTTATAAAGGTTTAGCATAACTTCCATCAGTCGATAACATGATAATATCGTCTTGTTTCCAAGCTTACTTAATCAGCGAGCTTCAGCTTGTAAAACAACAACAACAGCTTGTATTTATATAGCGCCTTTAACGTAGTAAAATGTCCCAAGGCGCTGCACAGGAGTATTTTAAGACAAAAAATTTGACACCGATCCACATAAGGAGAAATTAGAGCAGGTGACCAAAAGCTTGGTCAAAGAGGTAGGTTTTAAGGATCGTCTTAAATAAGGAGAGAGAGGTAGCGAGTAGTGTACTCTTGGATTTATGCAATTAGCTATTTTCTAAACTATGACAACTCAATTTAAAATGGTGTCTCTGGGGTGTTATTATGCAATTCCCTTTATTTTGCAGTTGAGCTGGTCTGTGGAAAATGAGTCCACTGGCTGACTGTAATGTAAACGCACTTCATCTTTGTTAGGTACAAATGTTTTGAGTTAAATATTCATCTAGGACCTCTGACAATTGAATTTGTCGAAGTGTAACCTCATCGCCTTACTCTGCGTGCTTTTCAATTGCTTGTTGGTAATGTTGGTATGAAGGGTATTCCATCGTTTAGGAATTAATTACTGAATGAATATGGCTATGTGTTCTCAGACCAGCTGAGCAAACAAGCTCCATTGTAAATTCAGGACTGACGAATCTGCATGGCTGATCCAATCTTCAAAGGGTAATGTAGCCTTAATAGTGTGTTGTGTTTCCAGCTTATCAGCGACTTTCTCTGTCTGGCCCTGTCGGAAGGAAGTGTCTATAACAAAGTGTATGTTATATACATCAACAACAACAACTTGTATTTATATAGAGTGTTTAAAGTATTAAAATGTCCCAAGGTGCTTCACAGGAGTATTATAAGTCAAAACATTTGACACCGAGCCACATCAGGAGAAATTAGGGTAGGTGACCAAAAGCTTGGTCAAAGAGGAGCGTCTTAAATGAGGAAAGAGAGGTAGAGGCGGAGAGGTTTAGGCAGGGAATTCCAGAGCTTGGGGCCTAGGCAACAGAAGGCACGGCCACCAAAGGTTGAGCGATTATAATCAGGGATACACAAGAAGGCAGAATTAGAGGAGCGCAGATATCTCGGCGGAGGGTTGTGGGGCTGGAGGAGATTACCGAGATAGGAAGGGGCGAGGTCATGGAGGGATTTGAAAATAAGGATGAGAATTTTGAAATCGAGGCATTGCTTAACTGGAAGCCAATGTAGGTCAGCGAGCACAGGGGTGATGGGTGAACGGGACTTGGTGCGAGTTAGGACACGGGCAGTCGAGTTTTGGATGATCTCAAGTTTACGTAGGGTGGAATGTGGGAGGCCAGCCAGGAGTGTGTTGGAATAGTCAAGTTTAGAGGTAACAAAGGCATGGATGAGGGTTTCAGCAGCGGATGAGCTGAGGCAAGGGCGGAGTCGAGCGATGTTACGGAGGTGGAAATAGGCGGTCTTTGTTATGCTGCGGATATGTGGTCGGAAGCTCATTTCAGCGTCAAATATGACACCAAGGTTGCGAACAGTGTGGTTCAGCCTCAGACAGATGTTAGGGAGAGGGATGGAGTCAGTGGTTAGGGAACGGAGCTTGTGGCGGGGACCGAAAACAATGGCTTTGGTCTTCCCAATATTTAATTGGAGAAAATTTTGGATCATCCAGAACTGGATGTCGGACAAGCAGTCTAACAATTTAGAGACCGTGGAGGGGTCGAGAGAAGTGGTGGTGAGGTAGAGCTGGGTGTCATCAGCGTACATGTGGAAACTGACGCTGTGTTTTCGGATGATGTCGCCAAGGGACAGCATGTAGATGAGAAATAGGAGGGGGCCAAGTATAGATCCTTGGGGGACACCAGAGGTAACGATGCGGGAGTGGGAAGAGAAGCCGTTGCAGGTGATTCTCTGGCTACGATTAGATAGATAAGAATGGAACCAGGCGAGTGCAGTCCCACCCAGCTGGACGACGGTGGAGAGGCGTTGGAGAAGGATGGAGTGGTCAACCATGTCAAAGGCTGCATATAAGTCAAGAAGGACGAGGGGGGATAGTTTACCTTTGTCACAGTCACAAAGGATGTCATTTGTGACTTTGATGAGAGGCATTTTGGTACTATGGCAAGGGGCGGAAACCTGATTGGAGGGATTCAAACATGGAGTTGCGGGAAAGATGGGCATGGATTTGGGAGGCGACAACACGTTCAAGGACTTTGGAGAGGAATGGGTTGTTTTTTTGAGGAGGGGTTGATGACGGCAGATTTGAGGGAGAGGGGAACAGTACCTGAGGAGAGAGAACCGTTCACAATGTCAGCTAACATGGGAGCCAGAAAAGGAAGTTGGGTGGTCAGCAGTTTGGTGGGAATAGGGTCGAGGGAGCAGGAAGTGGATCTCATGGACAAGATGAGCGTGGAGAGGTCATGAGGGAAGAAACTGGAGAAAGATGTGAGTTTAGGGCAAGGGCAGGGGGGAACCTTAGAGGAAGTTTGGCCCGGTGGGCTAGGGGAAGGAAGGGAAGTGGCAGAGGCAGCTGAACGGATGGTCTCAATCTTAGAGACAAAGATGTCCATGAGCTCCTCACACTTGTTCGGAGGTGAGGGTGGAGGAGACAGGGGAGAGGGGATTAAGAAAACAGTTAGCAGTGGAGAATAGAAGCTGGGGTTTATCTTTGCATTCCAGAAGGATTCTGGAATAGTGAGCAATTTGGGCAGATGAGAGCAGGACCCGACCATGCTTTATGTGGTCCAGCCATTCTCACAAAGGGAAACACCAAAGACTGCACTGGTGTTGAGTTCATTGGATTGTTTATTTCTAGCAAGTTGGATGTTTGAAAAAGGCCACGTTAATCTCTTGTGGACTGATCTCCTAATATTTTATGTAATGATAGTGCATACACTATTTCGTTCTGTATCTTTAATTCTATGAATCATTTAATTATAAGTAATTATGCTCAGTAGTTTAGCTGGGACAAAGAAATGTAATGTTACAATATTTTCTATCTTCTGGATTGCTAGAAGATATAATGGACATCCTACAAGCCCACCAGTGAGCAATTAATTGTTAGATCCAGGCTATAGTAGCTCAGTATGGCAGAGGTTATTAAATGTAGGTTTCAGGTCAGAAGAGAGATGTTTATGGAAATTATCATCAAGCCTTTGGCATCAGTAAAAGTCTGAACTATAGCACTCCCTTCAGTCAAAGGAATAACTAATTTATTTACAAAATGTCAGGATTGTGTGCCCAGGGATTTGTGCTAAGGCTTCTCTATAAATAATTTGGACACAGGGACAGAGAAATCATACTGAAGCTTGTTGATGATAACAAATTGGACATATTGCAAACTGTGAGGAAGGTTGCAGGAGGACATAGACAGGTTAATGGAGTGGGCAGATAGGTGGCAGATTTTGCTGTTTTTATCTTTATACATCGAGGATGAGAAGAGTGCTCACCCCCATTCATAGGCTGATTGCATCCCTGAGCACCATCGATGCCTGCAAAAGACAAATGGGATTCTGGGTTTTATAGATCGAGGCATTGAAAATAAAAGCAAGGAAGTGATGTTTAATTTGTACAAGATAGTGGGTAGGCCACAGTTGGAGCCATGGAAAGGGTATAGTGACAATTCACTAGAGTTATACCAGGAATGAAAAGTTACATTTATGAGGAAAAGCTTAAAAATTTGGGGCCATTTTCACTGGAGCAGAGAAGCTGAAAGGAAATCTAACAGAGGTTTGGAAAATTCTGAAATGATTTGTGAGAATAATTAAAGATTGTTTGATTCCGCTAGTTGGCAAATCAGTAGCAAGGGGGCTTAGACTGGGGATTATCACCATAAGAATGAAGAGGGAAGTTAGAAAAAAAGAAATCATACAGAGGGTTATTCGAACATGCATTCTTTACCACGAGTGGCGATTGAACAAAGACTATGTGCTCAAAATTCCAGGGTCCCTGCTCTGCTACTGGAAGCGCAGTGGAGTGGGACTGCTAGCCAACCACTGGCCAGGATGTGGACCCGACTTTAAATCCCGGGGACGGGGTCATTTATATAACTGAGGTGGGCAGCCTGCACTTTACAGGTGCAAGTGAGCTGCCCGTCCCGAGTGACCACCAGAAACTCAGCACCCTGCTGCTTCAATAGGAGGCAACAGTGGCCCTTACCGAGGTGAAGAGGACTGGCAAAATGTTTCAACTTTTCCCCGAGGAGAAATGAGAATCTTCATTGGGATCAATTACCGTTGCAGGAAATTTATTTGGTGGCCTTAGAATGGAAACTGTGCCTGCTCTTGGCAAGCATGGCTTCTACTATGGCTAAAGAGGGCGGAAATTGCAGAATTCCCAGGAAGGCCCAGGAACGCCCATTCCCTAACATGCCCCCAAAGTCCTGTCGAGACATAAGGGGAGTGGCTGGAAGACTTGACTTCCCCTATCAACCCCCAACTCAGATTTGGGTTGCTGTGTAAATAGAGCAGAAATCAGAAAAGTCCTTCCCCCAACCCCAGCCCCCCCACCCCGCCCCCCGCCCCAGATTGGAAAACTGCTCTTCGTGTGCGTGTGTGTGTGTGTGTGTGTGTATGAACTTCAGCTGACTTGTCCAGCAGACCCTGAGACTGCTGCTCCTAGTGAGGCTGGGGGGGGGGGGAGTGGGGATTGAAGTGGGTTGCACTTTGCCTCCCTCCGTTATCCAGAAATCCAAAACTCCTCTTGGCTGAGAGGAAGAGCTGGTGATGGTGAAAACTATCCCTCCCTTCAGCACAGCTGTGCTGCTCTCCCACTCAGCAGCTGCCGAACGCTTTGAAAGGAGGCACTCGGATGCAGGGAATGTGCTGATGCTCTGAGCAGCTGAGGTCAGAGTAACTGCGGGAAGTGACTGCGATCGGGATTGAGAAGGCTGCTGGGTTTTCCAATTGCGGCTAAAGGGTATCAAGAAACATGGAAGGGTACGGTTACATGAGGTACAGAACTATTCTCTTAAATTACTTCACTACATAGATTTAGCTTTAGCTATTGCATAAAGAAAAAAGAAATGAAAGACTTGCATTTATAAAGCACCTTTCACAACCACCGGATGTCTCAAAGCGCTTTACAGCCAATGAAGTACTTTTGGAGTGTAGTCACTGTTGTAATGTGGGAAACGCAGCAACCAATTTGCGCTCAGCAAGGTCCCACAAACAGCAATGTGATATTGACCAGATAATCTGTTTTTATGTTGATTGAGGGATAAATATTGGCCAGGACACCAGGGAGAACTCCCCAGCTTTTCTTCGAAATAGTGCCATGGGATCTTTTACGTCCACTGAGCAGACAGGGCCTCGGTTTAATGTCTCATTCGAAAGACGGCACCTCCGACAGTGCAGCACTCCTCAGCACTGCACTTGAGTGTCAGCCTAGATTTTTGTGCTTAAGTCCCTGGAGTGGGATTTGAACCCACAACCTTCTGACTCAGAGGCGAGTGTGTTACCCACTGAGCCACAGCTGACACTAAATAGAAATAGAATATTCAACTTTTTCTCGTGTAATCACCTCTCCTAGCTAGTATACCAGGCTACGTGAGTCTTCTTCTTTCGTATGGTAGTCGCAAAGCAAATCAAATGTCAATATCTAAGTTGGATATCCAGGCCAAAGCTTCCAGTGTAACAGCGTGGATATCTTGTGGGCTGCCTGTGAATTTCCTCTGAGGGCAGTGCTCAATGATGTGCTCCAGGGTCTGAGAAGGAGCTCCACAGTCACATGATGGGGATGCTTTAATCTTTCATCTATGGAGAAGGTGGCAGCATCTACCATGACCGGTTCTGAGGTGGTTGATGGTTGTCCGCTGTTTGCGAGGAAGGTTTGGTCCTTCAGTTTGTACTGTGGGGTCCTCTCTAAGGAATCCATTCCGTATGTCACAGTTCTTCCAAGTATTTCTATGTGAGTGTGTGACACCCTTGGCAGTGAAAACTTCATTACACTGTCATCTAAAGCAGGATACAGGAAACTCTTTATTAACCGGCACCGACGGGACCGGCGTGGTGCCGGTTTATCGAAAGTACCGGATAACGGAGAGTTATATCTACCGAGGCTATTTTTAACAAAGAAAAATAAATAAATCAAGAAATGTGCAGTATACAGTATTTGGGTACTTTTGAAAACTACCCCTACTGACTAAATCGGCGTTCGCGGACTCGGACTCGGACTCGGGATCGGCAACATTGCCGGTTATTTGAGAGGAGTTTTAGGACTACTCGGCGTTCACGGAGACTCGACTGCGACTCGGCAACATTGCCGGTTATTTGAGAGGAGTTTTCGGAGGATGATTTTTGCCGGTTAAGCGAGAATTCCGGATATTTGGGTGCCGGATAAACAAAAGTTTCCTGTAATAGGTTTTCTCAGAGGGGCCAGGTTACCATGAACATAATGAAACACAAATTTAATATGTAATAGATTTATAGATATATAAATGTGTGTGTATGTGTACATTTAATTCTGAGTTGAAAGTTAAAGAAAAATTACCAAACTGTTGTTATAAACCTTATCAGCTTAGTATTGTATTTAATTTTACACACAGTAACTGTGATTAACTTTCTGTTACCAAAAAGCAAGAACAAAATGAGCTTATAAAGTAATGCGATGCATGCTTATCGCAGGTTCACTGCAGCTTAGTGAGAGCAGGAAAAAGCTGCAACAGGACACCAGGGAACAGGCAGAGGGAGTTCCGTGTTCAATTCTGGGCACCGCATCTCAGGATGGATAGATTGGTCTGGGAGGGGGCGCACATCGCAGATTCACCAGAATTAAACCAGGATTTAAAGAATTAAATTATGAAGACAGATTGCATCAACTTGGCTTGTATTCCCTTGAGTTTAGCAGGTTGAGGGGTCATTTAATTGAGGTGTTTAAAATAGTAAAAGGATTTGAGTTAAATCATTTCTGCTGGTGGGGGAATCCAAAACAAGGGGGCACAATCTTAACATTAGAGTCAGGCCATTTAGGAGTGAAATCAGGAAGCATTTTTTACACAAAGGGTAGTGGAAAACTGGAATTCTCTGCGGATGCTGGGTCAATTGAAATTTTCAAGACTGAGATCGATAGATTTCTGTTAGAATCACACAGAATCACAGAATCCCCACAGTGCAGATAGAGGCCATTTCGGCCCATCGAGCCTGCACCGACACATATCCCACCCCACCTATTTAATCCCCCTAACACTAAGGGTCAATTTATCATAGCCAAATCAACCTAACCCACACATCTTTGGACTGTGGGAGGAAACCGGAGCACCCGGAGGAAACCCACGCAGACACGGGAAGAATGTGCAAACTCCACACAGACAGTCACCCGAGGCTGGATTCAAACCCGGGTCCCTGGCGCTGTGAGGCAACAGTGCTAACCACTATGCCACCGTGTTGTCCTAATGGTAATTAGGTAATGGTATAAAAGGTTATGGAGCAAAGGCAGGTAAATTGATTTAAGATACAGATCAGCCATGATCTAATTGAATGGTGCAACAGGCTCGAGTGGCTGAATGGCCCACTCCTTGTTCCTAATGGTGTGATACTCAAACATATGAACCAGGGAGATCCCATATTCAATTCCTGGCCTGTGCTGACCTCAGTCAAGGCTGCAGTAAGGGTGCTTCTGTTGGCATTCATGTCTCTAGACTGTGCAGGAGAAAAATCAGCCCAGAAAGGCTTCACACTCCTGATTTCCAACCTTTGTCTCAGTATGTGTGGTTATTATGTGAGGACAGGATTCATCTTGGCAATAATAGTTCCCTAATGGTGGATAGCTTGCCAACACTTACTGTCAAGGCTCAGACACGAAAACTACCCACTTGGGTGAGGTACCACAGGGCTTCCAGTAGCTCATCATGAATCAGTACCATCAGGAGTGAAACTTAGACAGGAAAACAATTATTTAACTCATAATCTTGACCGCACAATCTAGGCTGACGCTCCCAGTGCAGTACTGAGGGAGTGCTGCGCTGTCGGAGGTGCCGTCTTTCGGATGAGACATTAAACCGAGGCACCTTCTGCTGTCTCATGTGGACGTAAAAGATCCCATGGCACTGTTCGAAGAACAGGTGAGCTCTCCCCAGTGACCTGTCCCAATATTTATCCATCAACCAACATCACTAAGACTGATGTTCTGGTCATTTATCACATTGCTGTTGGTGGGAGCTTGCTGTGCGCAAATTGGCTGCCGCGTTTCCTGCATTAGAACAGTGACTACACTTCAAAAAGTAATTCATTGGCTCTGAAGAGCTTTGGGACGTCCTGAGGTTGTAAAAGGCGCTATATAAATGCAAATTCTTCTTTCTCTTTAACCGGTTAAGTTTGCAGCTGGCTCAAAACTGGAAGGCAACAATTAATGGACAAGTGGAATTATGCAGCCCAGCTTCTGATTTTCTGCTGATAACGCTAGTTTCTTATGGTTTGTATTTCATTATTGTTTTAGTGCCAGCAGAGGGAGTGAATATAACAGCACTAACCCACACTGCCCACGGCATCGTCGGAGGGTCGGTCTTACTTTCTATACATTACACAGCCAGCAGTTCGGAGACTCCCGTCATTCAGTGGCAGCTGAAGAAGGACAAGCCCATCCCTTTGGTCCAGTCCTTTGGCACACGCATCCTGGGCAAGCTACGGCCGGAGTACAAGGATCGGATTGTGATCTTCCGCAACGGGTCCCTGTTGATCCACAACCTGCAGCCAGCCGACGAGGGAATGTACGAAGTCGAGATCGCGATCACAGATGATGCCTCCACCGCCGTGAAATCACTCAATTTAACTGTCGATGGTAAGTGTTCGGGTTGGCAGACTTTCTGTGCAACTATATTCTGATTTGTACTGAATTACTGATCAATTGCATCCCCCCCCCCACCCCCAATTAGAAAAGTGATTGAGTTTCCCCTCCAGTTTCTCACTCTGCTCTTTCAAAGACACTGACTTGTACTGGCGAGTCTCATGGACACCAGCCTTCTCTGCACAATAACCATTCTTGATGTACAAGTCTAGGTAGTGAGTTTCAGCTGCAGGGAGAGGGGGTATCACAGCTGATTCAGTCCTGACCCAATAGTAACAGATACAGCTTCCAGTAGAGGGCACTGGATAGAAAGGAAGAATGAAGAATTGATTTGCATTTACACAGAGGTGAAGATAAGGTCTGATGCTCCCCATCCCTAACCCAGGGACACTGTAACTAATTGTAATGCACCCCAAGACCACCCTGGCTGAGACCTGCTAACGCAGCTCAGACTGGAGGTCAAACTTGCCACTTCCCTGGTCAGCATGGCTCAGTCCAGCAGCAGGCAGTGCTGAGTTCCCTAGTCACAATGACTGGGGCGCTCCAGTTGTCCTTGGACTCGCGAGGGAAGGAGAATCAGTTCTGGTTCCTGCTCCTGACTGACATGCCATGAACCCTGCTGTAAAATGCAGATATTCTGACACCAAGTGAGATCGGGATTGGGTTTCTGAGTCCTTAGTGTCGGAGTCCAACTGTGCCTGATATGAGAGGCAGCCAGAAAGTATCAGTAATACATTATGACAGCTAATAGACCAGGCTGTACCTGGACTTGATATCCACCAGCAGTAGCATCGCAATAAACAAGTAAAATCTGTTCTTGGGTTATTAGATCTGCCAACCTGACCCATTTTGGACTCCCCTCTTCTACAAGCCCATTTGGTAGCTCCCTACCACTCATGGTTGAGGCAAAAGGAAAATTTGACATCTACTGGGCCCCCAATTTGTACTGCTGCTGTCTAGTTGAACATAATAAAATCACTGGCAGTGACCCCTCAGCAGATTACCTCTGGTAAACTTCAACCTTGTTTCTGAATGACATGCATTCTTTTGACACTGGTTATTACTTAACCTGGTTGACCTGAGGGGCCTGTTTTCCTGGCCGGCTTCCCATCTTCCACCCTCCATAAACTTCAGCTCATCCAAAACTCTGCTGCCTGTATCCTAACTCGCACCAAGTCCCGTTCACCCATCACCCCTGTGCTTGCTGACCTACATTGGCTCCCCGTCCACCAGCGTCTCAAACTATAACATTCTCATCCTCGTGTTCAAATCTCTCCATAATCGTGCCCCCCTCCTTCTCTCTGTAACCTCCTCCAGCCCGCCTCGAGCTTTGCGTTCATCCCACCATTGGTGGCCGTGCCTTCAGCCGTCTAGGCCCTCAGCTCTGAAATTCCCTCCCTAAACCTCTCCGCCTCTCCACCCCTTTCTCCTCCTTTAAGACATTGCTTAAAACCTACCTCTTTGACCCAGGGTTTAGTCACCTGTCCTAATGTCTTCATCTTCGGCTCTGGGTCAATATTCAACTGATTACGCTCCTGTGAAGCGCCTTGGGACGTTTCACTGCGTTAAAGGCGCTATATAAATGCGAGTTGTTTGTATTGCACACCCTATGTTTTACAGCCTTGTGCCCATTGTCTGTTTCCTGCCTCGTTTTATCCAGTCCCTGTGACGAAGCCCGTGGTGGTGTTATCATCCTCCACAGTACTGGAACTGAGTGAATATGTCACGTTGAACTGTTCACATGAAAATGGAACCAAACCGATGTATACATGGCTGAAAGGAGGGAAGCCCCTGGACAGCGACGAACGGTTCTCTTTGTCCAGTGATCAGAAAACCCTGACCATCACACGGGTCCACATAACCGACGATGACATTTACAGCTGTACGGTGGAGAATCCAATCAGCAGCTCTCGAAGCACGCCGGTCAAACTGACCGTATACAGTAAGTACATGAGGTGGGGGGGGGCACAGTAGGAAATAATGTGGGAACGTGGGATTTATACACTCGGGGGGCAATGGGATTTATAGAGGAGACACAATGGGGTGGAGCAGGATTTTATAGAGGTGACAGCGGGGAACAGTGGGATACAGATGAAATTATGTGGGAAAGTGGGATAAATGCACCGGGCGCAATGGGATTTATAGAGGAGACATCGGGGTCAACAAAAAGGAAAGTAAGGCAAGGTGTAAAACCGGTGACTGATCCGACAGCGCCTGTTTTATACTAGCGCCAAAAGTTACAATTACCCCAAAGAGTTTAAGTGCAGGTAAGGTTACTGAAATGCTGTGTGTGGATTATGATAGGTTCCTGGGCTGCTGAATATAAGTATTCTGCAGTCTTGCTTGATTTACCTGTGGGGGACAGGGGAACTTTGCAGAGCCTCTCCTCAGGAGGATGTGGTTTACAAGGTTCCTGAGGGAGCACCCACCATGCATGCAACTCTGCCACAAACACCACCGGGTTTGTGGGGTGAGGGGTCAGGGCCTCCACGGGTGGGCCTCTTGGAGGTTTGGAGCCACACCTGCATCGTGCCCCCATTGAAGAGCCAGAATGGCAGGTGGTAAATGGCTGGCCTGGGGCTGAGAGCTGTAAACTCCCTCCCCATGAGGCAATTTGGGTTCCCCAGCGTCTCCTTACAAAGGGAGATACTTCAATCCCCTTTCCAAAAATGTTTTTGATCCCTGATCTTTGGGTTCCAGCCTCTGACTCTGGCCAGATGTGCCCTACTTCCACCTGTGTCGGGTATTGAGACCAGGCGTGCCTGTGTCAGTCAAGCGTTGAGTCCTGACTGAATGCTTAAGAGCAAGAACTTCTGACTTAGGAAGTCCCCACCCCTGGCCCTGCTCCCTTATGTTGATTGCCTTTTTTGGCCAGGAGGAGACTCCTCCCTCAAGGCCAGCCTGTAAAATTCCACCGGGTGTCTGTCAGAATGGCCACACAATTTTGGTGCCTCAATTATTTGGTAGACCCTTTTTATTAGGGCGGAGAAGATTAAGAGTAGAACTGGTAGAGGTGTTTAAAATTATGAGGGGTTCTGATAAGGCAAGTAGAGAGCAACTGATTCCATTGGCCAATGCATCGATAACTAAAGTGTGTAAATTTAAGCCCTTTAGCAAACGGGAGAGGTTAGGAGAATTTTATTTTAATGCAGAGGGTTGTTAGAACCTGGAATGCCCTACCAGAAACAGTGTTGGAATCAGAATCTTTAAGGCTTTTCAAAGGGAAATGGATAAATATTTGAAAATGAAAAATTTAAATAGGCATGGGCACCCCATCCACCACCTTAAACATTCACTCCCTCCACCACCGGCGTACCATGGCTGCAGTGTGTACCATCTACAAGATGCACTGCAGCAACTCGCCAAGGCTTCTTCGGCAACACCTCCCAAACCCGCGACCTCTTCCACCTAGAAGGACAAGGGCAGCAGGCGCATGGGAACACCACCACCTGCAAGTTCCCCTCCAAGTCTCACACCATCCTGACTTGGAAATATATCGCCGATCCTTCATCGTCGCTGGGTCAAAATCCTGGAACTCCCTCCCTAACAGCACTGTGGGAGCACCTTCACCGCATGGACTGCAGCGGTTCAAGAAGGCGGCTCACCACCACCTTCTCAAGGGCAACTAGGGATGGGCAATAAATGCTGGTCTTGCCAGCGACGCCCACATCACATGAACGAATAAAAAAAAAAGTCAGGGGAATGGGACGAAGTAGATAGCACAGGCACAATGGGCCAAATTACCTTCCTCTGTGCTGTAAAATTCTCTGATTCTCTGACAAAGTGGTGTGTGGAAAGAAGAGGCTTGATGGGCAGAATAGCCTTTGTTTGTTATGTTCTTCTAAATGTAGCTGGAATGGTTTGACTTATAACTCAGAGGCTGGAAGTTTGGACCGTGACGTTGTTATGTTTTTCTATAGGGCGGAGCTCTTTATACATTATCCTGTGCACAGGGGGGATTTTCCTTCTGGTTACCTTGGTAACCGTGTGTGCCTGCTGGAAACCTTCAAAAAAGTAAGATTTGATTGAGGTTCTTGTTTTTATATTTTGCCTGCTTGTTATTGTGCACTCGGAACGATTCATTGTAAATGGCTCTTCATAAAAGGGTGTGGTAGTGCCGTGGTTACGTTACCGAACTCATAATCCAGAGAACGAGGGTTCAAATCCCACCATGATAGTTGGAGAATTTGAATTCAGTTTAAAAATCTGGAAATAAAAAGCTGTTAGGTTGTCGTATAAACCCAGCTGGTTCACTAAATGTCCTTTAGTGGAAGAAAACCTGCCGTCCTTACCTGGTCTGGGCCTATATGTGACTCCAGTCCCACACTAATGTGGTTGTCTCTTAACTGCCCTCTGAAGTGGTCTAGCGAGCCCCTCAGTTGTATCAAAAGAACAGCGGTTCAAGTAAAAGGCCCACTACCTTCTCAGGGCAACTCGGGGCGAGCAATAAATGCTGGTTTTGCCAGCGACGCCTGCATCCCGAGAATGGATTTTTTTGTTTTTAAAGTCGCATTCAAAAAGTATTACATGCTGCAAAGTGGATCATCTGAAAGAATGGAAACCTTCCTGTCTCTGTGTAATTTTGACCATTTTGACACGAGCAACCGCATCAGGCGTACAATGTGCGCACTTAGTAATTAGGATAATCTCCTTTTAATTGAGAAACATTGGTGAAAGGGAGAAAACCACCAAGATTGAAAAGATGAGACGTAGTGCTTACGTCAGCTCGAGCTTGACTTTTCAATCCCTGCAGTGTAGGAAAAAGAAAGACCTTGCATTTATATAGCACCTTTCACAACCTCAGGATGTGCCAAAGCTAATGAAGTATCTTTGAAATGGAGTCACTGTTGTAATGTGGGGAAACGCGGCAGCCAATTTGCACACAGCAAGATCCCACAAACAGCAATGAGAGAAATGATTAGATAATTTGTTTTAGTGACGTTGTTTAAGGGATAAATATTGGCCAGGACACTGAGAAGAACTCCCCAGCTCTTTTTCAAATAGTGCCACGGGATCTTTTATGTCCACCTGAGCAGGCACACTCCGTTTAAAGTCTCATCTGAAAGATGGCACCTGCGACAGTGCAGCACTCCCTCAGTACTGCACTGGAGTCCCACCTTAGATTATATGCTCCTCTGTGGTAGGGTTTGAGCCCACAAGTTTTAGACACGGAGGTGAGCGTGCTACCAACTGAGCCAAGCTGACAAGAGAGGCAAACAGCACAGAGGGAGGGAAAGACAAACAGCAGAAAGAAATAGAGAGACAGTAAAACATGAGAGAATCAGCAGACTGGAAGAGAAAAAGAAACAATAGAGAGAAACAACCGAAAGAGAAAGAGAAAGAGAGAGAGCAGTGCCAGGTAGAAACCCCGGAGCTCCCTTCTAAACAATGTATTTATAGACAGTAAGTAAACCCAGAGCCAGCTCAGTGGAATGGGATTAATGTGTTTGACCTGCCCACGGTACAATGTGTACTGAAGCCCATGATTCCCCACCAGGTGAAGTGCTGAATCTCAGCTAGGCCGTCTAGTTAAAGCGCCACGCTGAGTTCAGGTGCAAACCTACAGAGACTTGGACAGTAGCAACAGTGGAAGTCCCCTATTAACACAACAGGCCCCCATTTCACTACCTTTATTAATGCTGGGATAGCATACATGTCAACCTTCAGTACTCCCCAGGTAGTGACCACTTGTCAGCTTATGTTGACCAAAGTCAGCCTGTGTTCCACTGCATTTTCAGTGTCAGTATTTGTTTTCACATGCCTGCTGTACTCAGCTGTTTTTAGATTTCAGCTTTTCTGAAGCTAGTTTTCTAGGTCGGTATGTATGGATTTATACTCCAGTTGACCTATTTCTTCATCCCTTGCTGTGCCATGCAATAAGCCTGGAGCAATTCCTATGTGAGACTCTGAGCTCACTCACAGTTTGGCTTGTGCTTGCTGTGCCATTGAGAGAATGTGTTCTTGTTGGAGTAATTTGCCAGTCTTATCGCAAGAGCCACATCAAGTTCAACACAGCAGCAAACTCTGGGCGATTCTTCTGTCTGTGACGCTCTTCAACTGACCGCTGGGAAGAGCCAGCCAGAGTACAGCTTCTGTCCAGTTCTCTCGCCTTCTCTCTGGGTTTGTACCTTAACTCAGCATGGTGCCTTTGACTAGGTGGCCCAGCTGAGATTCAGCATTTCCCCTTCGTGAAGAATCATGGCCGAGAAATTCGTGACCGCCACAAAAGCTGCCGGTGCCACTGCGGTCGGGTGTTAAGGGCCACCGAAAATGGTGGCGCTGGTAGGACCGAAAAATTGACGCTAGGAACTAATTAACATTAGTCCAGTGCTTAACTCACCGTGGAACGCCGTCCTGGTGGCATTGACCCCAGCAGGAGGCTCCAATGTAGTGCGGCCGAAACATCATTGCAGCAAGAACAGCCGGCTCTGAAAGCGAGGCTGTCATTTCAGAAAGCATTGTCGGTTTCTTAAAGGGGCAATGCATTCTGAAAAAAATTAAAATGATGTAAAAATATGCAGTTTTTAGCCCTTACAGCTCAACTGCCTTCTGAAAAAAGAAAATTAACATTTAAAAGAATTCCCAAAATGGAGTCTTCATCTCTTAAAGCTGAATTCCCTTCCGCACCTAAAAAAAAAATGGGAAAAGTGCTTCAGCACTAACACAAATGGCTCAGCGAGCCAGGGAAGGGGCACCCAGGGTCTCGCACGCAGCACTCCAGCTTTGTGCAGGGGGTCAACACTGCAAGAGAGGTCCTCTACCCACAGGGGCCAGGAGGCCCTCCAGAAATAACAATGTGGGACTACATCACCGAGGCCGTCACTGCCAGCAGTGTCGCCCCCACCACCTGGCTCCAGGGCCCAAAGAAGCTTCATCCCCTCAGACCAGTGGTCAAGGTCAGTGAATGCATCTTCAAAAGCCGTCTCCTACCAACTGCACCACTAGTCTCACACACTTCTCAATGCACAACTCCCCCCCAACCCCCCCAGTCACTCACCTACCAACAATCTCTACTAAACACGAGGCCCATCTCCCATTCCTAGCTTCACGTCACCCCCTTGGAGGAGATGGTGCAGGACATTCTTGGCAGGGGCATGGCTGAGCCCTTGGCCAGCGGCGGGGCTGAAAGGATACGAGATGCTAGTATCCTCATACATTATCCTCCTTCTGGGATGCACCTCTTACTTTCCTGCCCTCCCCTCACCACAACTCCACCCTTGTGCCTTCCTCATTTCACACCCCCAAGAAATGCAGCCTGCCCATCCAGTGGTTGACCAAGAACAGGGAGAGGAGAGTGAAGAAAAAGAAGAAACACCATCACTCGATTTCACACTCCCGGCCACCAGCTCTTCAAGGTCGACCTGCAAGGACATTTGCAGTGTCCCCCACTGAAAGTCAGCAGCCTTCCACCAGCCATGCTGCAGCCACTGGGGTAGCACTGTGTGACATCAGTAGGATAGACAAAGGCACACACAAGACTGACACTAAGGGAATGCATAAGGGTGATGAGTTGATTTCTTGATGTCATATTGGATGGCTAGATGTATAAAGTTGGATTGGAAAGTTTGCTTTGTGGTGGCTTTTATTTCAGCATTGTGGCCAAGAGGACGCTGTGATGGTCAGTAACAGAGGGAAGGTAAGGTGTGGGACAAATGTTGAAATGGGAATTTGGATTGTGGTCACTGGTACCGCAGGCGGATGATTCCATCCAGGATATCCCAGCCAGAAAGGGGCTGTCTGGGTTGCATCCTTCCTTCTGCTTCCTCCTCTTCTGTATCCTTCCTTCTGCGTCTTCCTCTTCCCACTCTGAGTGGATGCTGGAAATCTGAAATGAAAGCAGAAAATGCTGGAAATACTCAGCAGGTCAGAAAGCATCTCGACCTGAGACGTGAACTCTGTTTCTCTCTGCATGACTGCTGCCTGACCTGTTGAGTATTTCCAGCTTTTTCTGTCTTCTCAGAGGGCTTCCTTTACCATCCGAGGCCTTGCAAGCATCCAGCAGCACTCTCTGCACTCCCTGCACACTTAAAAATCTTTTAACATCTATTGTACCAAGTCACTACTTCAATAAAATAAAAAAAATCCAGTCCAAAAGCTTAAATGCAAACTTACCTGAAAGATGTGTGTGTCCCTTTAAGAGGTGCTGACAGCGTCTCTGTCAGTCTGCTGAATGCTGCTGACAGCAAGCTTAGGACCCAGCGCTGAGCTCAGCGCTAAGGTTGAAGTTTGCTGAGGTGACGTTAAGTCGGCGTTGCACGCCGATTGATGTCACCCTCTCTTCATTTACATTTCCAGGGCCAACGCTGCTATTGTCAGCACTAAGGCCCTCACCAAAATGGTGGCCGCTGAGTCCCATGCTAGAGTGGCGGCCGCCATTTTTTGAACCAGATCACGGTGGTAACTCGTGGCGGTAAGTGGCCCAATTTCTAGGCCCATGTCTTTACCATAGACAAAGCAAGCACATTAATCCCATTCCACTGAGCTATCTGTGGAGTACTGTGTGTAAAAACATTGTTCATAAATGAGCCTGGGGTGAGGGGAATGATTCTCTGGTAGCTCACTGGCTGCCTGCCTGGTGTTATAATGAGCCACAAAGCCCAGGAAGATCCCAGGTTTTATCCATGAGTTAGCAGTGGGTTGCTAAAGTTGACTTCAGTGTTACCAGGATAAGGAGGAGAAAAACCAGCCAGGGGTCCCACTCCTGATCACTATCCAGTGACCCGCTGTAACTAAGCATGTGTAGATCAGTCTCGTCTGCGATGCCCTCACAGTCGGATAGTCTTGTGACAGCGTGAAATAAACAGAAAATGTTGCAAATAAAAAGAAGGCCCATCAGCATCTGAAAAGAGAAAAGATAGATTAACATTTTCAGGTCTTTAGCCTGGGTGCGGGAGATCACCTGATATGTTCAAGGAATCTGAACACGTAATAGGTTTATGTATAACTTTATTAAGTTCAAAGTCTACATAGGCTGCAAGAAAGTAATGTAAACAGCTAGATCTTAAATCTTAAATATACTCGTAGCAGATCATAAGGACAGAACATACATACTCACAACCTGGGACACCAGAGCTGGCTCTGGTAATCAAGGTGAATGAGCCATGCTCCAGAGCACAATGGGATTTCTCATATTGATACCAATCAGTAAACAGCTCCTGACAGAATTCCACTCACACCAGTGAATTATATCACTCTTATCTATCTACAAGGTTGTTACATCCTATTTCTTACGCTGTTCCACTGCTCATCTCTTCTTTCTCAGTACTTTTCTATTATCCCTAAACTAGCTTACCTCCTCTTGTTAATTGTGTTATTTCTTAACATTATATTAAACTCAATCTAATCGGTTCTATTCTTCATTCTTGATTAACATTGTGATTAACCATAAACTATCTTAGCTGCACTTCCTCTGCTTTCCATCTTATCTCACTCTGACTCTCCTTACTCTCTGGAGTTTAGAAGAATGAGAGGTGATTTCATTGAAACATACAAGATTCTGAAGGGGATTAACAGGGTGGATGCTGAGAGGATGTTTCCCCTGGCTGGAGTGTCTAGAACTAGGGGGCATAGTCTCAGGATAAGGGGTCGGCCATTTAAGACCGAGATGAGGAGGAATTTCTTCACTCAGAGGGTTGTGAATCTTTGGAATTCTCTGCCCCAGAGGGCTGTGAATGCTGAGTCATTGAGTATATTCAAGGCTGAGATAGATAGATTTTTGGACTCTCGGGGAATCAAGGAGATCGGGCGGGAAAGTGGAGTTGAGGTCGATGATCAGCCATGATCTTATTAAATGGCGGAGCAGGCTCGAGGGGCCGTATGGCCGACTCCTGCTCCTATTTCTTATATTCTTATGTTTGCCCAAGGATGTATCCTCCCTTTTCAGCAGATGTACGAGTCCAATGCATGCCTCAATATACACTAACTATCCCATCATCCTTTGTTAGCCACTTAAGTTACCACAAGATCTAACCTAATATAAAAGTACATTTAGCCATTTAGTATAAAATATTATCATGTAAAATATCAAGCACTATTCAACAGCAGTGTAGGTCCAGCATTTCTAGCTCCTGCTGACACTAACTCTGTGCTCACACATGAAAACTGGTCATTGGGTGAGGTGCCAATGAGACCTGGTACCTGTGTGACTGTATCCAGAATGTGACACTGCCTTCAGGAGTGAATGGAGGAAATTAGAGACCCATAACGAGCCTGTGTTTATCGGGCTGAAGTCAAAATGAAATACGATCAAATTTTTCTGGATAACAAATAATAAAGTGGAGGTGAGGACAATATGTAATTATGGGACCTTTTACTAAACAGATCTGAATATGGCATTGTCATTACAACAGTGACTGCACCTCTAAAGTACTTCATTGGGAGAGCTGCACTGTAGGAGGTGCTGTCTTTCGGACGAGACGTTAAACCTCTCAGGCGGACATAAAAGATCCCATGACACCATTGAAAGAAGAGCAGGGGAGTTCTCCCCGATGTCCCGGCCAATATTTATCCCTCAACAAACATCAGCGAAACAGATTATCTGGTCATTATCACATTACTGTTTGTGGGAGCTTGCTGTGCGTATATTGGCGTCTTACCGTACAACAGTGACTACACCTCAAAAGTACTTCAGTGGCTGTAAAAATCTTTGGGACGTCCTGAGGTCGTGAAAGGTGCTATATAAATACAAGTTTTTCTTTCTTTCCAATAAACAGTAACTAGCCCCAAAGTGCATGAAAATCTATATGAAGGGCAGTGTGCTTCAGGCCTCACTGTTTTGTCTTGTTTTCTTTCAGAGGTAAAGGAAAAGGAGAGAAAGAGGGGTCCCCAGGTTCTGCGGAGCGGAATGAGGATCAGGCCAAACATGAAGGTAATGTGTGGTTTGAGTGTGGTGGGATGGTGTGTTGGTTATGGGGAGGGAGAGTGGAGCCCACATCTTTGGTTCTCGACATGGCAAGTTCTGATCCCGGTTGGTGGGAAGGGGTGAGGAGGAGGTCCCCATGTTTGGCCAGAACACCACCGGCCAAACATTGGGCCGGGATTTTGTCAATGGAGGCGCATTGGGGGCGGGAATGCTGGTTGTCGGGTTTCGGTCCCGCCCCCAGCAACGTCTGACCAACCCACGCTATTTTCCCTTGATTGGTCTTGTTAAGCCCACCCTGCGGGTTTAGCCGACCAATTAAGGGAAAGCCAGTGACAGATGGCGTCAGCGTACGACGCTTCATCTGTCAAAAAATTTTTGACAGATGAATTGTCAGCGTTTGACAGCTTTGAGAAGCTGTCAAATACTGACAATCTCTGTTCTAATGTGAGCCCTTGCACAGAAGACTCACCAAGACCTCTCTCCTCAGCAGAAAGCATTTGAGAATGTGGGGTTGGGACCCGCTCCCAATTTTTTCCATTTTCCCACCAGTCCCGCCTCCAAACACGCCTCCTCAGGGCTGGTAAAATCCAGCCCAAATTGGTCCAGTCTACTGCACAGAGAACCATTGATTGAAAGCTGCTGAGCAGATTGTATTGACTTCTTTCTGGCCAAGAAAAGGTGTATGTGTGGGAGATTGGGAGTCTTAAAAATTGGCAATGAAATAACTGAAGCATGGTGGCCTGGGGATTAGGTGGGTTAGAATATTCCTCCTGATTACAGCACTGTACCTTGACGCAAATTGACAATCTCATTCAGGGAATCCACAAGAATGACTATTGTGGGAAATAGAAATCTCGCCCTGGCACATGGGGGCACTTGCCTCAGGTTACAGTTCAGGCATATTGTCAGGACAGAGCAGAGAGAGCTTTAATCTGCACCTAACCTGCGCACGGGGTAGATTGAGGCTGACACCTGGTGCAAAAATGGGCCTGTTCTATTCCCAACACCAACAGTCTTCACCATGGTGAGCACCAAGTAAAAAGGATCAAAGAATGAAACAGAACATTTGACATTTGAGAGCTAACATCAGTTTCAGAAACAGAATGACTAATTAGGTTGAAAAATTAAAATTTAAAAGGGTATGGGGCAAGGGCTGGGAAGTGGAACTAAATAGATAGCTCTTTCAGAGAGCCAGCGCAGGGGTGATGCACCGAATGGGGAAAGAGCAGGGGAATGGGGCCAAGTGGCTAGCTCTTTCAAAGAGCTAGCACAGCCATGGTGAGTGGAATGGCCTCCTTCTGTGCTGTAAGATTCAATAAGCTGGGGAGTTCCTCTGAGGACAGAGCACAGGCTCAATGTCAGCCCTAGAGGGAAATGTAGAAAGTATTACTTTCGCTGGTACTGCTACCTCTCATCTCGATGATCACAGATTCTGCTTTAAAAAGGATGCTCAGCTGACATCTATTGGCAGGAACTGAGTACTGCGAGACTATTAAATTGAAACGAGCACACTGACAGTAACTCTGTTCCTCTGCGTAAATCTGTGAATGGAAAGGGAAATCGGGCGGGTGGATAACAGGCGGCCGATCCGCCACTGGATTTTTTCCGCCACTTTGGAAAGTTAAAGTCAGCCTTGTATGTTTCAGGGTTCTAGTGAGAGTGGATGTGTGCTGGAGGACTGGAGAGTGGCCAATGTAAGACCCACTTTCATAAAAGGAGACAGAGCTAATCTGAGTAACCACAGGCCAGCTAGTTTAATACCTGTGCTACGGACAATTTTGGAATCTTTAATCAACGAAGGGAATACTAAACATCTAGAGGAAGAGAAAATAATCAGGAGCAACCAACATTGATTTCAAAAACGAGGATTGTGCTTGAAAAAATGGATCTTTGAGGAGGTCGCAGATATGGTGGATGAGGGAATTGCAGTGGATGTGGTGTATATGGACTTTCAGAAAGCCACATAGGAGACTATTGGAGGAGATTAAGGGGTATAGAATTCAGGGAGGGTAAAACATTGGACTAAAGGCTGGTTAACAGCACCTCGTTAATGACTTTATGCCTATCCTATTCCTTTTTCAGTAGAGTTGCTACCAAAAGGAGTGGAGCATGAACGTGAGCGCAAGAACCCTGCGGGATTGTATGTCATCAGAGAAAAGGTACAAGCATGGCAGTAATAATGGGAGAGGGAACCCTGCCCCTAGTTACCAAAAGTCTATCAGCTGCTCAGTGACAGACCAGGGAATAAATGACACGAGAACTACTGCAAAAGAACAGTATAACTTACAAATTTAAAAACACATACATTAACCTTTAACCTGTCAGCTTGGAGAAAAATTAATGACCACATTAAAAAATATCATTGATGGTATTTAAAGGGGCAGCGTTGGTTTCAGCACTGAGACTTGCAATTGAATCCAGCCCAGATTGTTGGAATGAAAGTCTCCTCTGTCTGTTCGAAACTCATCCCTAACTCTACCGCTATAGCACTCAGCTGTACTCTGTATTTAGAAATATCGGGCGCAGAGCATCACACAGTGGTAGAACATGTGGAGATATTGGGTACAGAGGATAGCATGCCCATTACAGAGTTTGCCTGATTTTAAATCCATTAAAATTTGAAGCTACTTTCCGAGTTAAATGATAAGTAATATTTCGGATCAGTGATGCCCGGCCCGTCCCGCCTTCTCTTGAGCTCGTCATCTTTCCTCCTTTAAGACGCTCCTTAAAACCTATCTCTTTGACCAAGCTTTTGGTCATTTGCCCTAATTTCTCCTTATGTGGCTCGGTGACAAATTTTGTTTTATAACGTTCCTGTGAAGCGCCTTGGGACGTTTTACTACGTTAAAGGCGCTATATAAATACAAGTTGTTGTTGTTGTAGGTGAGAGAGGTAGAGAGGTTTCGGGAGGGAATTCCAGAGGTTAGGGCCTAGACGGCTGAAGGCTCGGCCGCCAATGGTGGAGCGATTAAAATTAATGATGTACAAGAGGCCAGAATTGGAGGAGCGCAGAGATCTCAGAGGGTTGTAGGGCTGGAGGAGGTTACAGAGATAAGGTGGGGTGAGGCCAGGGAGAGATTTGAAAAGAAGAATGAGAATTTTAAAATCGAAGCATTGCCGGACCAGGAACCAATGTAGGTCAGCAGCGATGGGTGAACGGGACTCGGTGCGAGTTAGATTACAAGCGGCAGAATTTTGGATGAGCTCAAGTTTATGGAGGGTGGAAGATGGGAGGCCGGCCAGGAGATCAAGTCTAGAGGCAGTAAAGGCATGGCTGAGGGCTTCAGCAGCAGGTGAGCTGAGGTAGCGGCAGAGACGGGCGATGTTACGGAGGTGAAAGGAGGGCAGTCTTGGTGATGGAGCAGATGTGGGATCGGAAGCTCATCTCAGGGTTAAATAGAACGCCAAGGTTGTGAATAGTCTGGTTCAGCCTCAGACAGTGGTCAGTGAGAGGGATGGAGTCAGTGGCTAGGGAATGGAGTTCGTGGCAGGAACTGAAAACAATGGCTATGGTCTTCCCGATATTTAGTTGGAGGAAGTTTCTGCACATCCAATAGAGACAACAGCTTCGACAGTGCAGCATTCCCTCAGCACAGCACTGAAGTGTCAGCCTAGATAATGAGCTGAAGTCCTGGAGTGGGGCTTAAATCCACAATCTTCTGATTCAGAGGTGAGAGTGCTACCAACTGAGCTGAACTGACAAGCACTTTCTCCTACTTTAACCCATTCTTTCTCAAGACCTCAAAACTTTCCAACTCCCCAACTCTCTCTGTCTTTCCTTCCTCCTATAACCTTTTAAAATCCAAACGCACCCTCCCTTAACCACTACATCTTGACTTAACTTGTCTTCTCCTCTGATCCTTTCAACCTCAAATGGTGCCCTGCACGATGGACTTTGGTCTAAATCATCAAGGCTTGTCAAAAACAAATGGTCTTACCCGACCCCATGTCTTTTCCAGGATTCTCTGGATGCCAAGGAAGACTCCCACAATGATTCCAAGAGCGCAGCGGAACAGGCTGGATTCATAGTTTCCTCTGGATCTCCAGCTAGATCCCCAAGACCAGCCGGCCGATCGCCCAGGCGCTACCACAGGTCTCCCGTCCGATCCCCTGGCTCCTCCAGAGCGCACAGGTCTCCAAGTAGATCTCCCAGCTCGCCAGCGCATCAGAGGAGCGCCAACCGCATCATCCGGCCAACGGGGGTCCATATGATCATGGAGCAAGACGAGGCTAGCATGGAAGAAAATTAACGCTTAAAAGATTCTCTATTTTCTTTCACGGACGTAAAACATACTGTAGGTGCAGACGTATCAGTATCAAAGCCTGGAACATATCCAGGGGCCTGGCCTCCATTACTGCTTTTTCTCTGAGTATACATGTAATACAGAGTACCATAACCCTCTCTCCTCTAACCAGTGTTCCACATGGCAGCCCTAGCTCCTAGAATGTAAACCAAGGTCAGACTGCTAATACCATGTACATAAAATACCCCCCCCTACGCATCCCATTTCAAAGGGCGACTGCTGACGTTTTGGGGAGGGCGGTTTAATCGCTTAGTTTTGGACATCACGTGTAAGTGATGCAAATTAAATTTAATGGCGTGAGCGTGAGCATATAATGTTGCACGTTTCGAACTTTCCTAGTGAGCTCTCTGATGGCCCAGTGGGTAAATATTTCCAGCAGGTGTGGTCCCGGGTCACACGGACCAGAAAGGTCCCAGGTTAGATGTTCCATGCTGTGTTGGCAGGTCTCAGCTGGGGGGTGACTTTGAGGGGGACGCAGCAATTGGTCTCAGTGTCCTTGGGCTAGATGGGGGGGAGGGGGGGAATCGGGTTTCACTCCAAATCACAACCCTGCTGAAAAATGCGTGTGTATGGCCATGAATTGCACAGATATTGGACTCAATGTTGATGCCTCCTGCAGTCAAATAGTCTGACACTCAGCATCGATGCTCATGCATGAATAATGGCCAATTTGGCAAGGTAACGAGAGATCTGGAGGTGTACGACCCGTGTCCCGGGAGAGGAAGCAATTGGTAAACAATGTTATCTGGATAATAACGCCCTCTAAAGGACCAGAACCAAGACTTCAGTCAACTGAACCAAGGCCACACTACCTTCTGTTACCTAGAAACTGAGACGGCTCATTCCCCTGGAGCCAGCGTCTGAGATAACCTCTTTGAGGTCAGTCTGGCTCGACTGGGATTGGCCCTTCAAGTCAGGACGATCTCAGAGATTCTAAAAAGAGAGACCAACCTAAAGCAAAGGGCAAATCACTACATCATCGGATACAAAAACAGCCAGGGAATGAAGGTGACTGGTGCACCAGAGAGCAGGTGGTGACTCAGGCAGTCATGTGATGGTTGTGTTTGGTTACTCTAGAATGGAGCGGGTCAACAAGAGCTAGCACAACTTAAGCCAATTACTAACTTGGTCAACTAGAGTCAACCCAACCAACAGAAGGAGAATAGACAGGACACTTTTAGTGTGGAATTTTACACCTCAGGCAGTAACACGATTTGTTATTGGCTATTTTATACTGTATAAAAATAAGAAGTGTTGGTTTCTGGTAGCTGGTCACTGCTGATGGTAACTCCTGATCATTATCCATGAACTTCCTGATCAAAGAAAGTGCATGCATATAGTGAGCTTAGCTGCGCCCTGTAGTTGAATAGTTTTCTACCACCATCTAGGCTCCTGCATGAAGAATGCCCATTTTGGTGAGGTGCTGGAGAGCTGCCGGTGCATGGCCCGTACCCCAGCAGCTCCTTGGACAGGAAGAGAGACAATCGGGAAATGGAATCCTTTGAAAGCAACTTTACCTGGGAAGTTTTCAGTCCTAATAGTGGCTGGCACCTTAAATTATTCAAGTGACCAGTCAGTGTCGTCCCCAGAAACTCAGATTCTACAGTCAATAGAGAGGACGGGGAGTCTGGCTGAGTGATTATGAATACCGCCCACCCCTCCACCCCCGCCGAATTCTCCACCATGTTCAAATGAAACGTCAGTGGTCCTCCCGCTCCCATTCTGCCTTGTTGATCAGCAGTTATTGCCAACAGGAAGGTTGCTTTTCCTGCTGTTACCAGTTATTAGTGGTTAGAGCTCTCTCCAAAATCAAGTGGTAAACTTAACTTTAACGAGGATCTACACCACTGTGTTTTTCCCTCTGTATTATTTTTTTCACTGGTGTTTCCACAGAACATGACATTCCATCACTGAGAAGATGTCCAGGCAGCCTGCTCCTATGTCATCCATCTCTCTCAGTCCTCTGCCACTCCAGAATCGCCACCACTTCAATTCCACTGCCTCTCCCAACTCTCTGCCTCTCCCAACCCTCTGCCACTCCCAACTCTCTGCCACTCCCAACTCTCTGCCACTCCCAACCCACTGCCACTCCCAACTCTCTGCCTCTCCCAACCCACTGCCACTCCCAACTCTCTGCCTCTCCCAACCCACTGCCACTCCCAACTCTCTGCAACTCCCAACTCTCTGCAACTCCCAACCCACTGCCTCTCCCAACCCACTGCCACTCCCAACTCTCTGCCACTCCCAACTCTCTGCCACTCCCAACCCTCTGCAACTCCCAACTCTCTGCAACTCCCAACCCACTGCCTCTCCCAACCCACTGCCACTCCCAACCCTCTGCAACTCCCAACCCTCTGCAACTCCCAACACTCTGCAACTCCCAACACACTGCAACTCCCAACTCTCTGCCTCTCCCAACTCTCTGCCTCTCCCAACCCACTGCCTCTCCCAACTCTCTGCCTCTCCCAACCCACTGCCTCTCCCAACACTCTGCAACTCCCAACTCTCTGCCACTCCCAACCCACTGCCCCTCCCAACCCACTGCCTCTCCCAACCCACTGCCTCTCCCAACCCTTTGCCTCTCCCAACCCTTTGCCTCTCCCAACCCACTGCCTCTCCCAACCCTTTGCCTTTCCCAACCCACTGCCTCTCCCAACCCACTGCCTCTCCCAACCCACTGCCTCTCCCAACTCTCTGCCTCTCCCAACTCTCTGCCTCTCCCAACCCACTGCCACTCCCAACCCACTCCCAGTCCTCTGGCTCCATTGTCCTTGAGCCAGTCATGACAAGATGCTGAGAACTCAGGATTGCATCCTTCTCTCCTCAAGCCTCCCTGACATTTCCTTGCAGTGTTCGGTCTGATAGTTCTGGAAACCATAATAATTTTGGAAAATTTTGTGACAGGAGATGCACGAATTTCTTTGAAGCAGGAAAAATCTGCAGGTCCTCAAAAGGGTTAATTCATATTGAAAGAGTGAATGGGTTTTGTTTGCATCTGTTTGTGTGTAACCCCGGTACCTGTGTGTTACACTAGGAGCCAAAATCACAGCACTGCCTCCTTCATTTACAGTTTTATTTTTAACATAAAGCTTTTTAATCAGTCCATGAGTGCATTGTATTTACTTGCATCTTAATGTTGTCTGGGCACTGTGGTGTAAATATGGAGTCCAACTATTTGATTCCTTCAGAACGGTGTCCAAACTTCCTGCCTCCCCAAACTACTGGGGCGTTCGGTAGGTGAACGACCCTCCACAGTCAGTGCCTTTTTTTGGGGGAGGGGGGTAAAGTTCCCTTTTTTTTCTCTCCTCATATCTCCATCTTAGGTCTTCCTGCGCCGCGCACCAATCCCTAGCCAAGACGTTGGGCAGGTTACTTCCTCCCAGGCCTTCGCCAGCCTGGTTTCCGCCCCGCCACCCTGCGGGGAAGCAGTTGGCTCCCGTTCAGTAATTCCACCTTTCGAGTTCGGAGGAAGGGGAGCAACCACGGGCACAACACCACATCCCAACATTGTGGCGCCCAATATTGGGACCTCCAGTGCGCCACATCTGGGCGCTGCCAGCACTGAATAACAAATCGTTCTCTCAGGTGTGGTTTCACCTTTGGAGAGCAGATCACGAATGTATGTATGGACCAGGTGAGATGATATTTTTACCTGATCTTTAAAGGTTAAGCAGCGCCTCGATTTCAGAATTCTCATCCTTGTTTTCAAATCCCTCCATGGCCTCGCCCCCCCTCCCCCATCTCTGTAATCTCCTCCAGCCCCACAACCCCCCGAGATATCTGCGCTCCTCTAATTCTGCCCTCTTGAGCATCCCTGATTATAATCGCTCAAACATTGGTGGCCGTGCCTTCTGTTGCCTAGGCCCTAAGCTCTGGGATTCCCTCCCTAAACCTCTCTGCCTCGCTACCTCTCTTTCCTCCTTTAAGACGCTCCTTAAAACCTACCTCTTTGACCAAGCTTTTGGTCACCTGCCCTAATTTATCCTTATGTGGCTTGGTGTCAAATTTTTTGTCTTATAATACTCCTGTGCAGCACCTTGGGATGTTTTACTATGTTAAAGGCGCTATATAAATACAAGTTGTTGTTGTTGTTGTTAAAGAATTCTGGAACCCTCTCCCCAAAAAGCTGTTGAGGCTAGGTCAATAGAAAATTTCAAAATTGAGATCGATAGATTTTTGTTAAGTAAGGATATTAAGGGATAAAAAACTAAGGCAGGCAAATGGAGTTAAGATACAGATTAGCCATGATCTCATTGAATGGCGGAACAGGCTCGAGATGCCGAACGGCCTACTCCTGTTCCAATATTCTTATGTTCCTCTGTCTCAGCCAGTGAAAATCTAGCTCGTGCTGTTTCAGTAAATGAGTTTTTTCATTTAGTTGAAATCCAGAGTCTTTCATTTACATGCTGACCATGTCACAGAGGTGATGTGTGACAGGGATTTACATGAATATCATCACACACTGGGCAAATATGCTCCTCCCACCCTCACACACTCCCATTGCCCATTGTTAGCCTATGGAAGCACGTGAGTGGATCTGATATAATCCAAGTTTTATGCTTGCTTTAGATAATGAGAAGCCCTTGCATTGCTTAGACACCAATAGTATGGACTGACCACTAATCGTACTCAGCCTGTTCTTGCTCTGGTACCTGGATAGAACATATTATTTCAGGTTAATATTTGGACAGCTCAGCCACCATTTTGAGGCACGCAGGTGTGTGTTAGTAATTTAGACACCGCAAAACAAAAGAAATGACAAGAAACTGTGACAAAATATCAATAAAGGTTTATTGCAGATTCCTGTACCTCGGTCTCAAATCTAGTTATTTTTAAAATCTTTTTCGGAACATATAACAGGTATTGCATTCTGACATTATTTCTAAGCACCAGTGTATCTGATGGCGTTTGTCCCAGTAGGATTTTCCCAATATGATCCATATTGGACTGATAATATTTGACTTTGTTGTGCTTTTGGTAATGGTTAATCATTCTCCATCGCTATAATCTCTTGGATACTGAAACTAGGAATCTCTTGAGACGCTTAAATAAAATCGCCAGGAGTTCAGTGTTGAATTCAAGGGGGTAGATCTTGACTTTGTGCGATAGTGTAAAATGGGTGATAGCAAGTCGGCAGGCTGTTTTACATCTCTCCCTATTTTTCTTTAAATCATTGACTTCAATGGAATTAAAAATGGGGAGAGATGTAAGACGGGCTGCCGACTCACTATCACCCGTTTTACAATATCGCACAAAGTCAAGATCTACCACTGGGAGAATTCTCTGCTTTTCTTTGAACAGCGCTATGGGATCTTTAACATCCACCTGAACGACCGGAACAAGCAGACAGGGCTTTGGTTTAACGTCTCACCTGAAGGACAGAACCTCTGGGAATGCGCATCTCCCTCAGTACTACACGGCAGTGTCAGCTTAGATTGCGCATTCAAGTCCTGGGGTGAGGTTTGAAGCTAGAACCTTATGGCCCATGGGGTAAAGCTCCCTCGACATTTCCCCATTGACGTGCCTTATTCCGACCAGAAGAGTGTGTTCTGCTATACCAGTGTGACGTTTTCATTTGTCACATTAACTCTCTCGAGTTTCTCTGCTGTATCTAGCTGGGTAATCTTGATGATGTCACTGAGTGACAAAAATGGAAAAGTGTTCCATGGCTTGTCAGGTCGGCTCATTTGCTGCTGGGCCATAAGGTTCTAGATTCAAACCTCACCCCAGAATTTGAATGCGTAATCTAAGCTGACACAGCCAGATCGCCAGTGAACCCTACGCAATTTCTTGCTCTGAACCCATGCCCACTCCAAACTAGGCTGAGACTGCCTAAACTCAGTTCATGTAGAAGCCTTATAGTCAGTGGTCTTATTTCTTCATCTAATTTTTTTTCTGAATGTGCTACTACATCCAGCTGAAGATAGGGAACGGCCTACAATGCACATTCACTTCCTATACCCACGACCTCTACCACCGAGAAGGAATACCATCACCTCGAAGTCTACCTCCAAGTCACACACCATCCTGATTTGGAAATATATCGCCATTCCATCATCGTCGTTGGGTCAGAATCCTGGAACTCCCTATCTAACAGCACTGTGGGAGCACCTTCACCACACAGACTGCAGCGGTTCAAGAAGGTGGCTCACCACCACCTTCTCAAGGGCAATTAGGGATGGGCAATAAATGCTAGCCTTGCAGCGATGATATTCCAAGAAAAATTTAAAAAGCTATAAACCAGCCCAAAGCCACCACAGTAAAGGTGAAAATGGAGAATGAAACACCTGCTACTGCTACAAGCACAAACCTTCGATGCTAATGGCCTCTGCAGCAGAAAAGAAACCAGAAGGTTCCAAGCTGGAGTGGAAGTCCCGCTCAGGTTTATGAGATAAAGAACTACTGCCGGTAACTGTGTGAGAGAGGGAGGGAGCAGAGAAAGAAGGAAGGAGAGAGGGAATAAAATAAGGACTGAATGGAGGGAAGAGGGAAGAAGAAAGAGAATGAGAATTAAGGAATGAGGAAGAGATAGAATGAGAGAGGGTAAGAGGGAGAGAGGGAATGTGAAAGAGACAGGAAAGAGGGAAGAGTTAATGAGAGGCACTGTGAAAGAGGGTTGTGAGCGACAGAGGGAATATGACAGGGAAAGAGGGGGAATGAGATGAGGACAGAGGAGAAATGAGAGAGGAAGAGCGAATGAGAGTACAGTTCAGATTTCAAATAATTGATTAAGGAGCTGAGATCAATGGGATTAGATAATCCCTGTGCACTTCACATCTTGCACACTGCACCTACCGGCGATGAACGTTAAAGAGCTGCAAGTCAATGGCAATTAGAAGTTGGGTGTCAGCTGACACGATTAGTTTTCAGATATCTCAAGTGGCTGATGCCAAGAGGTCTTGGCTGTCTAATTTAGGGTGAGGCAATGGCACTAAGAACAGCCTTTAAAAACCTCCAGGCCCATGAAATTCAAAGAGGATCAACCAGAAATAGGCCAGCGTTACCTGGGCCTTGTTGGCCAGATTACCAAGTCGCAAGGCCCTCGTGCTGGATACCCCTGCTCTACACTGTGAAAAACACCAAAATAACATGTCAACTAGTGTCACAAATAAGGCTTAGAACATTTTTGATTTTGAAATCTCATTACATAGCTACATCTCAAAAGTATACATTTTACACCCCTTTGTCAAAGATTGAATAGATTTAATGGCTTGTTGATTAACATGCTTGCATTAGAGTTGTACAAATACACAAGTTATTTTCAGTCTAATAATGTTCTTTCAACCTTCAGTCTGGGGGTGTGGTTGTTTCTCTAAACTCAGATTATTTACAGTCCATTATACTTCCTGGAACTGTGCCTAGCCATTGTTATACAATGCAACCTATTTCAATTTTACAGACAAAAAAGATATTCCTCTGGGAAACTTGGTGAGATTGAATCCATAAGAGATCAGAAAATACTGCTTTGGAAATCTACATTTTCGATTTTTTGTCTGGGGCAGAATTGGTCTGTGTCTTTAACACCAAGTATGAGTGCTCGGTTGGCCAGGGCACCAGCTGCTGTGGAATTATGTTAGCCGTGGCTCAGTGGGCAGCACTCTTGCCTCCTGGGTCAGAAGGTTGTGGGTTTAAGTCCCACTCCAGAGACTTGAGCACAAAAATCTAGGCTAATGCTCCAGTGCAGTACCGAGGGAGCGCTGCACTGTCAGAGGTGCTTGCTTTCGGCTGAGATGTTAGACAGAGGCCCCTCTCAGGTGGACATAAAAGATCCCCTGGCACTATTTCAAAGAGCAGGTGAGTTCTCCTTGGTGTCCTGGTCAACGTTTATCCCTCAACCATCACTAAAACAGATGATCTGATTATTTATCACACTGCTGTTTGTGGGACCTTGCTGTGTGCAAATTGGCTGCTGCACTTCCTACATTGGCACAGTTTTAAAGAGTGTGCAGGGACAGAGGGACCTGGGAGTTAATGTGCATAGGTCCCTGAAGGTGGCGGGACATATTGAGAGAGTGGTTAACAAAGCATATGGGATCTTGGGCTTCATAAATAGAGGTATTGAGTACAAAAGTAGAGAAGTTATGCTGAACCTTTATAAAGCGCTGGTTAGGCCACAACTGGAGTATTGCATCCAGTTCTGGTCACCACACTTTAGGAAGGATGTGAAGGCCCTTGAGAGGGTGCAGAGGAGATTTACCAGAATGGATCTGGGGATGGGGGATCTTAGCTACAAGGACAGGTTGGAGAAGCTGGATTTGTTTTCATTAGAGCAAAGGAGGTTGAGGGGTGATTTGATAGAGGTGTACAAGATTATGACGGGTTTGGATAGGCTAGACCCTGGGGAAAGGCTGTTCCCACTAGTTGACGGTACAATGACTAGGGGACACAGATTTAAGGTTTTGGGCAAGAGATACAGGGGGGACGTGAGGGGAAAACTTTTTTACACAGCGAGTGGTGAGGACCTGGAACTCGCTGCCGACGGAAGTGGTGGAAGCGGAGACACTCAATGTTTTCAAGGGGAGACTGGATAGGCACTTGAGGGAAATAAACTTGCAGGGCTACGGGGATAGAGCGGGGGAATGGGACTGACTGGATTGCTCTACAGAGAGCCGGCACGGACTCGATGGGCCGAATGACCTCCTTCTGTGCCGTTATGACTCTATGACTATGACTCTATGATTACAACAGTAGCTACACCTCAAAAGTGCTTAATTGGCCATAAAGCACTTTGGGACATCTGGTGGATGTTGATGCCAGACTTTCTTCTTTCTTTATGTCATACAATTCACTCTGTAACTGAATGTGGATCAAAGCTCTTTGATCTATGAGCTGAAAGGATTAAAAAATTCCTATTTTACAGGTCTGGTTGTATCTTTATCATCGGCGCTGGGTGTGGGCAGCCCTGTTGTTAGAATTGGCACGGCGCTGTAGAATGAGCTACATCACGCGATGTGCCAGGAGATCAGATTCCTTTAGGATAGGTCTATTTTTGTACTTGTCTAGATGGGGCATAACAAACAATAGGAATAGCAGAAAAACATTGAATTCATATAAAGATGTGGAAAGATGAAAAAAGGAATGTCATTTTACAGTTATTTTCCATTATTGAGAGACTTAGCATGGCCTACATTGTAGGACAGCACCAAGATTGAAAAAGAATAAGGCAGAAGACAAGGTAAATTTAGAAATGATTAGGTGATGCCAAGGAGGAGCTGAAGTCAAAGGGAGGTGAGGAGTTCCATAGTCTTGAGGTTCTGGAAAAGAATGTTTTAGAGTGAGGTAAATTTTTGTCTTCACAGGCAAGGGGGGTAATGTTAGAGAACACTCCCCATATCCACTCCATTGACCAGGTGCTGAAGATTACATTTATTCCAGTGTGATGAATCTTCATTTAAACACATTCAGGATGTGGCAGAAGGTACAGCATGCAGTGCAGTATATTTGTAGCTTAGGAGGAAACTTAAACACTAAATTATGGATATGTAAAGAAAGTTTGAAGTTGTAAAAATTAACATTTTATTTAGTGAACTATTAGGTTTTGTTAACCTTAAAATATGAACGTTAACAGCTCTCCAGTACCTTATCAAAGTTGCCACTCCTCATTTATCAACCTAGACAGTGAGTTCTGGTAGGCTATTCAACTATAGAACTCATCACAGTTGAGCCCGATCCTGTCGGCACTCAACATCATAATCTTAAAATTAGAGCCAGGCCATTCAAGAGCGAGATGAGGAAGCACTTCTCACACAAAGCTGGTGGCAGCCAGGAGGCTGGCCACAGGAGGCCCAGGTAAGTGCTTTTATTTTTAAAGGTACCTTGTGGGGCAGGTGGAGCAGGAGTGCGCCTCCTGGTCCCACAAGAGTGCAATGGGCCTCCCCTGCCCCCCAATCACGGACTTACAGATGCCCCCTCCTCGTTATTTTGCCGGGGACCGTTTTCGTGGGTCCCCAAAGGCGGCCTGACCGCCCCCAGCTCCTCCCCCACTCCACCAAATTTGACTTCCGCCCAGTGCCAGTGATGCCATTCTCACTGGCTTCGGGCGGGAGTCGGTGTCGAAGCCTGTAGATGAAAGTTGGGAGTTAAAATTTCTGGGGCCTCAAGCCTCCCCGCCCCTATTCCCATCCCAAGTTAAAATCAGGGCTTTTATCTTCTAATTTATATTTGTTTTTACAGTTTATTATATCTACGTATATAATTTTATTCCCTTCCCTCTGTTCTTCTATTGAGAAAAAGGTACTTGGCGAGTTGCTGCAGTGCATCCTGTAGATAGTGCACACTGCAGCCACGGTTTAAAAACTAGATTTTCAACCCCCCCCCTCAAACTTTTGTCAATTGGTGCGGGATCCCCTCTGTTCAGAACCTGCATTACCAACCTGTCACCAATTGTCACGTTGAAATGGAGGGACTGGAATCATGGGGAACTTACATAGCATTGCATAGAATATACAGCACAGAAACAGGCCATTCGGCCCAACTAGTCTGTGCTGGTGTTTATACTCCACGCGCGTCTCCTCCCATTCCATCTCCCTCATCTCAACCTTTCAGCATATCTTTCTATTCCCTTTTCTCTCATGTACTCGCCAGTTTCCTTTTGAAAGCATCTAAGCTATTTGCCTCAACCACTTCCTGTGGTAGCGAGCTCCACATTCGAACCATTCTCTGAGAAAAGAAATTTCTCCTTATTTCCCTATTAGATTTATTAGTGACTATCTTGTATTTATCGCCCCTAGTTTTGGATTCCCCCAACCAGTGGAAACATTTTCTCCACATCTACCCTGTCCAACCAAATCATATTTTTAACAGAGTGACTGCTGCCAACGACCGGAAGCTGCACAGAAGAGTTCTGCGCATTCATCTGGAAGCTGATATCGATGATGTTTCCGCTCTTTTCCTACAGTCCAGTCCCCAAGGCCCGCTCTGTTCCCAGCATTTTCTCAGTGAGGCTTTTCCCCCAGAGCCCGTGATTCCCGAAGGCCCGCTCCCGACTTTTTTCCCCCAGAGCCCGTGAGTCCCGAAGCGAACAACCAAAAGAACATCGAGACTGCGCATGTGCAACTACTTCAACTTTGTTGGCAGCAGTCGCTGCCTATTTATAAAGACCTCTATCAGGTCTCATTTAAGTCTTCTCTTTTCTAAGGAAAAAAGCCCCAACCTGATCAATCTTTCCCGATAGCTGTAATCTCTCAGTTCTGGCACCAACCTTGCAAATCTTTTTTGCACTTTCTCCAGTACTTCTACATCCTTTTTATCGTATGGAGACTAGAACTGTGCACAGTACCTCTACATGCAGCCTGACCAAGGTCCTACACAAGTTTAACATAACTTCACTACTTTTCAATTCGATACCCATAGAAATAAATCCCAGTGCTTTGTTAGCTTTTTTAATTGCTTTGCTGACCTGCGATGCTGCTTTTAATGATTTGTTCACCTGTATCCCTAGATCCCTTCGCTCTTCGACCCCATTCAGTTTCTTATTTTCCAGGGTGCAGGTGATGTTTCTGTTTTTCCTACCAAAGTGCATCACCTCACATTTATCTATATTAAAGTTCATTTGCAACTTAACTACCCAGTCTGCAGGTTTTCTAATGTCTTCTTGTATTATGCTGCATTCTTCCTTAGTATTAGCTATAACCCCCAGTTTGGTATCCTCTGCAAATTTTGATATTGAGTTACTTAGTCCCAAGTCCAAATCAGTAATATAAATTATGAATTAACAGTGGTCCCAGCACTGATCCGTGTGGAACACCACTTTCTACCTTCCTCCATTCTGAATAACTTTGCTTCACCCCTACTCTCTTTCTATTTTTTAGCCAATTTGCTATTCATTCAGCTAACCTTTGTCATGAGCCTACCGTGTGGTGCCTTATCGAAGGTCTTTTGAAAATCCAAATATATGACATCTACTACATCACCCTGGTCTACTCTTTCCATTACCTCTTCAAAGAATTATCAGGTCAGTTAAGCATGACTTAGGCCTTTCGGAATCCATGCTGACTACTTTTTATTATACTTTCTGTCTCTAGATGCTCTTCTATCACTTCTTTAGTACATATTCCAGTATCTTTCCTATCACTGACATTAAACTGACTGGTCTATAGTTTCCCGGTTTTGTTCTATCTCCCTTTTATATATAGGAACAACATTAGCTGTCCGCCTGTCTTCTGGCACTACCCCCTCTTCTATAGAACTTCCTCGGATGATTTAAATCACTGCAGTAATATACTGTATCAAATAATACCCATATACTTGCATTTTGTACAGCAAAGGATTAATTCCTGCATTTAAGCAGAAATATTGGTCGCAGAGTCTTCCAAGTGTCAGGCATGGCTCAGTTGGTAGCACTCTTGCCTTTGAGTCAGAAGGTTTTATTTTTATTCGCTTATGGGATCTGGGCGTCGCTGGCAAGGCCTGCATTTATTGCCCATCCCTAGTTGCCCTTGAGAAGGTGGTGGTGAGCCGCCTTCTTGAACCGCTGCAGTCCGTGTGGTGAAGGTACTCCCACAGTGCTGTTAGGGAGGGCGTTCCAGGATTTTGACCCAGCGACGATGAAGGTTGTGGGTTCAACTCCTACTCCCTGAGACTTGAGTTTAAAATCCAGGCGAACACTCCAGTGCAACAGCGAGGGAGTGCTGCACTGTCAGAGGAGCCGTCTTTCGGATGAGACTTTAAAGCGAGGCCTCCTCTGCTCTCTCAGGTGAACATAAAAGATCCCATGGCACTATTTCGAAGAAGAGCAGCCAAGTCCTGGCCAATATTTATCCCTCAACCCACATCACTAAAACAGATTAACTGGTTATTATCACGTTGCTGTTTGTTTGGGCCTGGCTGTTCGCAAATTGGCTGCCGTGTTTACTGCATTACAACAGGGACTATACTTCAAAGGTATTTCATTGAGTGTAAAGCCCTTTGGGATGTCTTGAGGTCATGACAGGCACTGTATAAATTCAAGTCTTTCTTTTCTTTCTGTGATGCTGGTCCCCACTTACCTCCAGGAACTGGATTGACTGCTCCACCACCCCCCACCCCCCCGCCCCCCCACTGAAGGTTGGAATTCCCTTACTTTAATGATGAGATCAATAATGTGCGGGTTAGGTTGATTTGGCTATGATAAATTGACCCTTAGTTTTAGGGGGGGATTAAATATGTGGGGTTATGGGGATAGGATGGGATATGTTAGGGGGAATTAAATACGTGGGGTTACGGAGGTCGGATGGGATATGTGTACTGTGGGGATTAAAGTAGGGACAGGGTACTGGATTTGAATGATCAGCCATGATCGTATTGAATGGTGGTGCAGGCTCGACGGGCCGAATGGCCTACTCCTGCTCCTAGATTCTATGTTTCTATGTTTAATAAACAAAAAAGGACCACTCTCAGCCATTGTAAAATATAAGCACTTTCAATTTTATTCATTTATTTTACACAAGGTTAAAATATTAACATTTAGAAAAGAATGTATTGCGAAAGTCTGAATCATTAGACAGTAAAACATTGCAGAGAGCATCCTAAAGGCACTGTATTCAGGCTACAATGGATCTCAAGCTCCATTTGGAATGAGCAAGTGCATGTGATTTGTGCTTGCCCCTTTAAGGGGTATTTCCTATCAAGTTTAATTTTTTAAAAAATGATTTCCCCCCCCCCCCCCATTCACGTGTGTTCAAACAATGTCCTTGGGACTCAGGAGTGGAGCGGTTCACAACACGTTAGGGTTATTACTTTGTGTCATTTTTCTCACGCGGAAGATGTGCCTGGAAGAAGCTGATATTTTGGTCAAAACCGCACAAAAGGCAAGTGAAGGTATTCGGGCCCGTGGATTACGGAATCTGAATTGCACAGCTGGGATGTAAATGGACTTCACCACATTATGTGCAGCAGAAGAACTCGATTCCAAAGCTTGGGCTTAGGGACTGCAGCCTAGAATTACCATTTGTGTTACTAGCGTAAAGAATATTACTGTGTAAACCTCTATTTCTCTCTCCTCCTTTTAGACGCTCCTTAAAACCTCTATCTCTTTGGCCAAGCTTTTGCTCGCCTGCCGTAATATCTGCTTCTTTGGTTCAGTGTCAATTTTTGTCTGATTACGCTCCTGTGAAGCGCCTTGGGACATTTTACTACATTAAAGGCACTATTGCGGAGTACGGTAGCATAGTGGTAATGTCACTGGGCTAGTAATTCAGAGGCCTGGACTAATGATCCGGAGACGCGAGTTGGGGCAGCATATTCCATGGACCTATCACCCTCTGAGTGAAGTAGTTCCTTCTCATCTCAGTTTTGAAAGAGCAGCCCCTTATTCTAAGACTATGCCCCCTAGTTCTAGTTTCACTCATCATCGGGAACATCCTCCCCGCATCCACCCGATCCAACCCCTTCACAATCTTATATGTTTCAATAAGATCGCCTCTCATTCTTCTGAACTCCAATGAGTAGAGTCCCAATCTGGGCTCACCACCAAGAGTAATTAGGGATGGGCAATAAATGCCGGCCTTGCCAGCGATGCCCACATCCCATGAACAAATTAAAAAAAAAAAATGCAAATGATTGTTGTCTTCATTTGACGTTCTTTGGTCCAGTATTTGAAGGAAGTGCTTAACTTATTTAAAATAAGCAGGTGGACTAAAATAGCAAACAGAGGACTGTCATCGCGATGTGCTAGGATCCCGATCAGTAATTCTAGGCTGACCATCCTTAACTGGGGCTACTCGTGTACACTTGCCAGCAGAGGCCACTCGATAGCCATCAGGAGCTGGAGCCCTGGGGGTGATTTTCCTCCCCCTTTCTGAGCTCTGGACCAAGTGCGGCACCCTTTTAGCGAATGAGTTGCTACCTCTGCTCCAGGGGTACAAATCCAACAGCGGCAATGCCGGGGGGGGGGGGGGGGGGGGGGACTGAAAGGGTTAAAAGGAGACTCGCCATTCCGCAGTAACTCGATGGAGAAATTTTAAACTCCAGTCTGACCAGGCCCACCCGCAGCCGAAAGGAATTTTAAGATTTACAGCGTCTTTGTTCCAGTAACCATGGTAACCCACCTTATTATAGAAAGCAATCCTGTTACACGTCTGATGGGGGAGTTTGGCACTGCATAAGGACAAAAGAGCTTCACCACACTCACCCAGCTGGAGTGAGTGACGATGTTCATCGGTTACATCAATAATAATGGATTACCTTATTGTTGCAATTTTCCACAGAGATATTTTTGGAAGCCAGCTGGGCAAAAGCCAGAAAGAACATAGTCAAGGGCTACAATCGGAGAGTGCACACCCACAGATCAATCTTGGGCCTTGGGGGTTGACAGGAAACATTACCAACAGCTCAGGGACAGCTACAGGATAATAGCTCATCAGATTCGCAAGCTTTTTGCCCAGTTATTCCGTATTTAAGAGAAAAACTCCCACAGTCACAGTATCCCCTGTACAACATCAATCTTTCCTCTTGCCCTTTAAGCGTTGGGATTCTTTATCAGCTTCTGAGCATTTCTCTGGTTAGAGCACTCTCTGATCACCTCACTGGGCCACTTGGAATATTTTCCTGTTCTTGCTGAAGTTATGCATAAATGTAACACTCGTCCTCCCTGTGTTGAAATCCAGACTCATCACACGGCCTCTAACTCAATCTTTCCCGTCACCTCATGAAACGTGGAGCTCCACACCTCCCCTCGGATGTTCCTTTCTCCTACAATTTACTGGCTTTTAAAACCTATGCTTGGTGTCTCTGAACCACCGCGCTTCGATTTATCTTGTCTTTTCTCCAGCCATGGTGATAGCCAGCGCCATTCCTCTTCACCCTTTGTCTAGGTTCTTCAACAGAAGAAACAAAATTACGCTCCCATGTCATAATTACGCCCAGTTAGGGAAATAAATGCTCTACAGACTGAGTTACCCATAATCCCTACCAAAATAGAAAGCAGACATGGCAACCCAGTGGGGCACTCGGGTCGCCAACTCTGGTTGGACGGATTGCTGGAGGTTTCATCACATGACCGCCTGCCTCCAACTGCCCCGCACCCCCACTCCTGCCATTGGTCGCCCGACTCGTCCATTCTCACGGCCTTCCCATGGCTATCTGAAGTGAATAGACTCTTCATTCCGAAATCCTAAAGGGGGTGCATGAACAGAGAGACCTGGAGGTATATGTGCACAAATCATTGAAGGTGGCAGGGCAACTGGGCTTCATAAATAGAGGCTCAGAGTACAAAAGCAAGGAAGTTATGATGAACCTTTATAAAACACTGGTTCGGCTAAACTGGAGTACTGTGTCCAATTCTGGGCACCGCACTTTAGGAAGGATGTGAAGTTTCTTAGAGAGGGTGCAGAAAAGATTTACGAGAATGATTCCAGGGATGAGGGACTTCAGTTACGTGGATAGACTAGAGAAGCTGGGGATGTTCTCCTTGGGGCAGAGAAGGTTGAGAGGAGATTTGATGGAGATGTTTAAAATCATGAGGGGTCGAGACAGAGTAGATAGAGAGAAACTGTTCCCATTGGCGGAAGGGTCGAGAACCAGAGGACACAGATTTAAGGTGATTGGCAGAAGAACCAAAGGCGACATGAGGAAAAACTATTTTACGCAGCGAGTGGTTAGGATCTGGAATGCGCTGCCTGAAAGGGCGGTGGAGGCAGATTCAATCGTGACTTTCAAAAGGGAATTGGATAAGTACCTGAAGGAAATTTTTTTTTGCAGGGCTACGGGGAAAGGGCGGGGGAGTGGGACTAGCTGAAGTGCTCTTGCAGAGAGCCGGCACGGGCTTGACGGGCTGAATGGCCTCCTTCTGTGCTGTAACCATTCTATGATTGGGTGATTCTCGACTGTCAAACAGCCCTTTTCCCTCATGGCCAATATTTTTATAACTAATAAACCAAAGTGTTCAAAGAAAATAAAAAAAAAACTTTTTTTTATTGCCCCCTATGACTTTTCTCCCGAGCTACTCGTAGCCGCGTGCTGGAGATCAGAATTCCTGGAGGGTTGGCCACCCCAGCTGGGCTTAAATCAATGTCACCGTGTCGTCTGACCAAATGGATAAGAATGGGCTGAGAAAAGCTCACAGTAAAGGCAGAGGCGAGAGGAGACGTCGGAAACTTCTGATCAAAACTTTTTTTTTAAAAACCCAAACATTCAGGTGTCATATTGATTTTCTGCCACTAGGTGTAGCTGCGAATAAAGTGTGCAATGGTGACATCTAGTGGCCACGATGTAGTACTGTTTACAAACACATTCACCGTCAGGCTCGTCTTCGGATTCACCGCAGTGCAGGCGAGCACCTGAGTGTATATTTATAGTGACACTTTTCTTAAAAGCGCAACTGAAATTATAACAAAGGCAGTGTGAGCTGCAAGAATGACAGTCGCCGCCTGCTGTACTTCATTAGTGCCGCAGCTTTTAGATTGCACACATTACTTTATCCAGGGATTCATACCAAGTGATCAATTCAACAATGCCACTGGGATCCAGCCTCGTATCAAGGTCCGAGCACTTAATCCCAATGCACCGCAGCCATTCTCAATTCACCGCCACTCTACGGAAACCCATAGCAGCAAACTCCTCCCTTTCACTCCCCCTTGCATAGAACCCCAAAGAGCCAATCGCTTCCCATTCACTCCCATCAGATGGAATTCCTCAACCCTAATTAGAAAATCCCCACCCAAATGTAATCAGATTTATCGTGCTTTGCACAAAATTCCATTCAGCTGCCGTCACATTCAGTTCGAGGGCAAGAACACTTCACCAGCCCAAATTCCTTCTGCTACACGTTATCTGTTGCTATTGTTTGGTTAGAATTGTCGAATAAATACTTTTCATGAACGTCACAAGAAGGCCTGCAAACTAGGGCTATTGTTACCTGGAGTCACCGGAAAATTTGGTCACGGAATCACATTTATTATTGGAATGATAGAAGTGTACAAAACTACCGAGCACTTTTTTTAAAAATCAGGACAGTTCTCGGGGATAACCTAGAAACACTGGGGGTGAAATTTGACTTTGGCAGTAGCGCAAAATGGGGCGATGTTGAATTGGCCGCCCGTTTCACACCTCGTCTGATTTTCGTTTCCATTGAGGTCTGTTTTGCGTGGTCGCCGGACTCCAATTTCACCCCTTTACATTTTTTTGAAGTTTGCTGCAGAAATAAACTGCTGCTGTCCTCAGTGTCCATCAACGACACGAGCCCAGTCAAATCACTGCCCATCATCTGAAAACTCTGGTACAATTATAACTGCGGATTAGAACATTCCATGTGCTTCAGAGAGACATTACAGCTTTGGACAGAAGGAAGAGAGTTAAAGGGACCGTGAAGAGCCAAGTAAACATAGGACTCGTGCAATGTTGTGCTTTGAGGAATTTTTCCGTGTTCATTGTGGTTTCACGGTAAGTTAAAGTGTCTGTTGGAAGGCTTCCTCCTGCCTTCCCCCGCCCCTTTACTCTCCCCTCTCATTCCCAGACCTGCAATTCCAACTTCCTGGCTTTCCCCGTCTCTCTCTCTCTCTCTCTCCCTCTCCACCTTCTAACCCAAGAGCCCTGGATAAAAAACACCTGATTTCCAAATACGACGGCCACATTGCAGTCCCTCGGTGCAAGTGGTCAGCTCTCTGCCTCCTTTCTGCAACAGCTGGTACAGCAGCAGCTGCCCAACAGGCGGGCGAGGCAGGGGCAGTGTCGCCACCAGGCAGAGGCGGAGGAGGAGCGGGTCGAGACGAGGTCCTCCTGCGACACCACCAGCATGGCTTCCTCCGTCTGAACTGAGGTGCAGGAAGAGGGGCTCAGAGCCTCCCGGAAATGCCGCAGAAACCAAAGGCCTTCACTGGACAGGCCAGGATCGGCAGCTGAAATTAAAAAGGAAAATTAATTATTATATTTCTCCGTCAGTTCGATGGACGGTGATGCTGAATAAAAGATTTTTCCACTTTGTGGCAAACACTTTGTGTTAACATTTCCAAAGGAGCTCTCTTGATCTCCCACCGTAACCTAGGAACATAGGAACAGGAGGAGGCCATTCAGCCCCTTGAGCCTGTACCACCATTCAATTAGATCATGATTGATCAGTATCTTAACTCCATCTATCCGGTTTGATTCCAAACACCTTAATACCCTTGCCTATCAAAAATCTATCAGTCTCAGTTTTGAACTTTTCAATTGACCCAGCCTCAATAGCTTTTGAGGGAGAGAGTTTCAGATTTCCACTACCCTTTGTGTGAAGAAGTGCTTCCTTACATCACTCCTGAATGGCCTAGCTCTAATTTTAAAGTTCTGCCCTCCCCATCAGAGGAACCTCGGAAACCCTGGAGTAAGGGCATAAATGGCCGTTAATGCACTTTCTCCAGGGTTTCCTCCCAAGTTAGGGCAGAAGATCAGAAGAATCCCCAAGGAAATTCAACCCGATCAAGTTCAGACATCAGGTCAATTCTACGCTATGAAGAGATCTACCAACATCACCTCAACAATGAGCTTCGAGCCATAAAGACTCACCACACCTTCTGTCCATAACTTCCATTTTTGCAATGGCTATAAATTAGCTCATGAATTGAACTGAGGTCCTTTGGCCCCACTAGCTACGAGGGCGAGTGCCCCAAACTCATTTCACTTCGACCTTTGCAGCCAACAGAGAGAAGAAGCTTTCATCCAATTGCTCTGGGTTTGACTGGAGTCCACATTGAAGGACATCCCAGACCGAAGCCAACTGGCTGGCTCTAGCTTGGTATTAAGAAAAATAAGATTGAAAAAAAATTAATTCTCGGGATGTGGGTGTCACTAGCAAGTCCAGCATTTATCGCCCATCCCCAGTTGTCCTTATTAAGAAGGCGGTGGTGGGCCGCCTTCTTGAACCGCTGCAGTCCGTGTGGTAAAGGTGCTCCCACAGTGCTGTTAGGGAGGGAGTTCCAGGATTCTGACCCAGCGACGATGAAGGAACAGGGATGCATGTCCAAGTCAGGATGGTGTGTGACTTGGATGGGGACTTGGAGGTGATGGTGGGAGAGGTCGTGGGTTTGGGAGATGCTGTTGAAGAAGGCTTGGCGAGTTGCTGCAGTGCATCCTGTAGATAGCGCACACTGCAGCCACGGTGCGCCGGTGGCGGAGGGAGTGAATGTTTAAGGTGGTGGATGGGCTGTCAGTCAAGTGGATTGCTTTGTCCTGGATGGTGCTGAGCTGCTCGAGTGTTGTTGCAGCTGCTTCCACCCAGGCAAGTGGAGAGTATTCCATCACACTCCTGACTTGGGCCTTGTAGGTGGTGGAGAGGCTTTGGGGAGCCAAATGAATCAAAGTCAAGGCTAAGAAGCTGAAATTGGGCCATTTACTCCTGCCATAAGATAAGTAGGTCACTAGCATCAGTAATTTATCCAACGGTAAATGAAATTTAAAACCATACAATTACCAACAGTCTGCTTCCTTTGAACACCTCCTCACAGCTAAAAAAAAACCTAATAGCAGCAACTCAGTGTCACGGGGATTAGATCAATCCCTAGTGCCGTGGGACAGTGCCTGGTATTCCAATGTGCCTGCCAGGTTTTGGGATTTTTGACCATTTTTCCAATGATTTTGGGAAGGAGTTGTATTTAAATGCTGGGTTCCTCAAAGCAAAGTTTTTTTTAAAAAAAAGCCCCGAGACGAAAGGTGGTTAAAATGCTAACAGGCTCGACATTGAAGTTGTTCTCCCAAAGACTGTAAACAATGACCAGTTTGTTAGTCCGTCTCAGTAATCGATGAACACCTCACGGCTCCTTCCTTTGGGTTGCGAACCCGGTGGTCGGGTTTTTAAAAAGAAAGCTGTGAGGGCAAGTATTTGCCAGGCTCAGAAAGTTAGAAATAAAAACAGAAAGTGCTGGAAACACTCAGCAGGTCAGGCAGCATCTGTGGAGAGAGAGAAACAGAGTTAACGTTTCAGGTCTGTGACCTTGCGTCAGAACTTTGTTTCTCTCTCCACAGATGCTGCCTGACCTGCTGAGTGTTTCCAGCATTTTCTGTTTTTATTTCAGATTTCCAGCATCCGCAGTATTTTGTTTCAGAATGTAGGAGGATAGATAAAAGTCACTTTGGTTAAGTCAAGTAAGGTGACTCACTGATGTGGGGAAGCGTAGCATATTCAATATTTTGTATTAATATGGAAATATAAGTTTGACTCTTTGTGACTAAGTGACTCTGTTCGTAACTGTTGCGCTGTATGTTCATGTGCTGTGAAATAAAGCAGTTTACTGATCTGTATATATATTATTTTCTCTCTCTCTCATATGGCAGCTGTCTTTCATTCTGCCAGTGCCATTTACACTTCATCTAGAGCCATCCTTTGTTTCTTAACTTGTCCCATTACCATCTCCCTTTGCCTTGCACCATCTCTTAATCTCTCTTAATGTCTCTTAATCTCTCCTGCCTTCCATCCTATCACAGACCTTCCCTTTTGTTCTTTCCTCCCCTCCCCACTTTCCCTGCCCCTGCACTTGCTTAAAAACCTGTTCCATCTCCAGCTTTTTCCAGTTCTGAGGAAGGGTCATCGACCTGAAACATTAACTCTGTTTCTCTCTCCACAGATGCTGCCTGACCTGCTGAGTATTTCCAGCATTTTCTGTTTTAATTACTGATCTGTATCTGGCCTCATATTATCATGTTTTCTCATGGCCTGACTTGAGAAAGATTCAAGAAGCATCATGGGAATAGGAGCAAAAGACAGAAATATCCAGTTCAGATTACAAATGGGGTACTATTGTTACACTGCTGGGTTATGCTGTCATATAAGTAGATATTGGGCAGTTTGTGTCACATAAGGGGCATGAGATCCACTTACAGAAGTGACTGATGGCACTGCACCATTTTAAACCACTAGTACATTGTTAGTTGAATTAGTTCTTTTCATATACAAAATGGCCAGGAGACAGACTTCAGAAACCTGCTCCTTAGCACTACGTAGTGGCCAGAGGCGGCAACTACACTGTGACAGTTGACACAGAAAAATTGAACGAGAGATGTTGACATAGCAATTTACAATGGTAAATGTGGTCAGAAAAGCATGATGGATATAAAGTTGGGGAGGCAGGAAGTAATGCTTATGGACAGGAAGGAAGAGCTGTACTCAAGATTTTAAAATAATATATAGATTAGCAGTTGGCACCAACCTGCTTCTTCTCCATCGTAAAGCCTGGAATATTTGTTTATCTCTAGCTTGGGTAAGCATTGTTCCACAGATACCCAGTGCCCAGTCATGGGGCACAGCAGCTCCGTCGGCTGGTACAGAAGCTATGTTGGAAAATATAGGGATTAAGCAGAAGGGTCAGCTCAACAGATCAGGAACAAAGACTTCAGTAAACTTTATGTGGAGTAAGAACTACCCAAAACTCCTGTTGAATCAGGTCAGATTTCTGCTCATTCCATTCACCTCACCCAGATTTGAAACATTAGTGTTCAAACCCAGAATAGGAGTGGTGATAAAACACAAATGCAGGGCTAAAGCGGCAATGTTACTTTGGTTCAGTAATGGGTGTATGCACACAACACATGTGAAAGGACGGCGCCACCTATGACACGATGACAACAACTGTGACACGATGACTGCACCTGTGACACGATGTCAGCACCTGTGACACGATGACAGCACCTATGACACGATGACAGCACCTGTGACACGATGACTGCACCTGTGACACGATGTCAGCACCTGTGACACGATGACTGCACCTGTGACATGACGGTGCCACCTGTGACACGATGTCAGCACCTGTGACACGATGACTGCACCTGTGACATGATGACTGCACCAGCGACACAATGACAGCACCTGTGACACGATGACTGCACCTGTGACACGATGTCAGCACCTGTGACACGATGACTGCACCTGTGACATGACGGTGCCACCTGTGACACGATGTCAGCACCTGTGACACGATGACTGCACCTGTGACATGATGACTGCACCAGCGACACAATGACAGCACCTGTGACACGATGACTGCACCTGCGACACGACGGTGCCATCTGTGACACGAGGACAGCACCTGTGAAACGATGACTGCACCTGTGACACGATGACTGCACCTGTGACACGACGGTGCCACCTGTGACACGATGACTGCACCTGTGACATGACGGTGCCACCTGTGATACGATGACTGCACCTGTGACACGACCGTGCCACCTGTGACACGATGACAGCACCTGTGACACGATAACTGCACCTGTGACACGATGACAGCACCTGTGACACGACCGTGCCACCTGTGACACGATGACTGCACCTGTGACACGATGACAGCACCTGTGGCACGATGACTGCACCTGTGACACGATGACAGCACCTGTGACACGATGACAGCACCTGTCTCACGACCGTGCCACCTGTGACACAATGACTACACCTGTGACACGATGACTGCACCTGTGACACGATGTCAGCACCTGTGACACGATGACTGCACCTGTGACACGATGACAGCACCTGTGACACGACCGTGCCACCTGTGACACGATGACTGCACCTGTGACACGATGACAGCACCTGTGACACGACCGTGCCACCTGTGACACGATGACTGCACCTGTGACACGATGTCAGCACCTGTGACACGATGACAGCACCTGTGGCACGATGACTGCACCTGTGACACGATGCCTGCACCTGTGACACGATGACAGCACCTGTGTCACGATGACAGCACTTGTGACACGATGACAGCACCTGTGTCACGATGACAGCACCTGTGACACGATGACAGCACCTGTGACACGATGACTGCACCTGTGACATGACGGTGCCACCTGTGATACGATGACTGCACCTGTGACACGATGACAGCACCTGTGACACGATGACAGCACCTGTGACACGATGACAGCACCTGTGACACGATAACTGCACCTGTGACACGATAACTGCACCTGTGACACGATGACAGCACCTGTGACACGATGACAGCACCTGTGACACGATAACTGCACCTGTGACACGATGACAGCACCTGTGACACGATGACTGCACCTGTGACACGATGACTGCACCTGTGACACGATGACAGCACCTGTGACACGATGACTGCACCTGTGACACGATGACAGCACCTGTGACACGATGACTGCACTTGAGCTGCCAAGCATGCTGCTGGGAAAAAGAGAAAATCAAAAACCTAAAGGCATAAAAGAAACAGCAGAGACCTGCTGTAGTAAGAGCACATTCTTTAAAATCATATAATTGTACAATGAAGATTCCTCTTAAAGGAGCTGAGGCCCATTCCATTGACAAATCAGACAGAACATCACGAACAGCCCGTGTCCGAATTTGCAATAAGCACTGTGACCCTCCAAGCTCTGATGCCTGGGGGCTAGAAAGGAAAATTCAATGACCAATCGGTCAGTAAGCACTGAGTGAACTGCAGTGATACTATAGGGAAATGGACTATATTTATATATAGCATAGATAATTATAGAATAAAGATATCTTGTAGCATTGTAGCATCCATTGGCGTCAATAAAGGGAAACATATTCTACTGAAATGTCAGATAATATTAAATATTCTCAACGGAGGTAAGTATTTAGTAGTCCCCATCCCTCCTAGTTACACTGCTTCAGAACCGCTGGCTAAAGACAGCCTTAAAGCAGACAACTGTGGAACGGAACTGTGTGAAATTCCTTGAATCAATATTACAGGTGGTAATCTGAATGACAGACAAAGGGATTTCATTTGAACACCCTCACACGTTCATTGCTAATATAAAGCAACTTAAATCCAACCCATTCATGTCAAACTTCTCATCTGACACCATAAGGCACTCTCCCAGCAACATCATGAATTGCGTCACTGGCAAGGCTGGCATTTATTGCCCATCCCTTGTTGCCCTGAGAAGGTGGTGGTGGTGGTGGTGGTGGGCCTTCTTCTTGAACCGCTGGTAGCAGTTTAGTACAACTGAATAGTTTGCTAGGCCACTTGAGAGGGCAGTTAAGAGTCAGCCACGTTGATGTGGGACTGGAGTCACATAAGCCTTTAGCCAGTGGTTCCATCATCTTATAAACCTCAATGTCCAGTGACATTGTTGACTTGATTTGATGGAATGGAGAATGGAATAGATTGTGTTCGAGTTGACAGTTCGCTCCAATTAGATAGGTTAGGGAGGACCTGGGCAGGGGGGGGGGTCACAATTTTAACTTGTTTTAGGCCAGATCTAGTTTAGATGTCAGGAGGTGTCAGGTTCTTTTCCCAGGGAATAGTGGACCCGTGGAGCAGGCTGCCGGTTCGTGCGGTGGAAGCCGATTCGCTGAATTCCTTCAAGCGAGAGCGGGACCTGTTTGCGGCTGTGGCGGAGATCACCTCTTTCAAAAAGGTGCATAGAATTATCAAGGCCAGAGTGATCTCCTGGACTAGTTTCGATCGCTTTGGGGCGGGGGGGGCGGCGGTCAGAGAGGAATTTCCCAGAACTTTTTCCCCCCAAGTTGGCCTGGGGTTTTAATCTGTTTTTTTTTTTGCCTCTCCCGGGAGATCCCGTGGTATTTGGGTGGGGTGGAGAGCGTAGGTATTGTGTGGGACAGGCTGGATGGACCAGAGAGCCATTTCCTATCTGTCATTGTTCATGTGACAACAAGATTGAAGGGGTTTATTCTTAACTTACGATGGACTCCTCACCTGAACCATGAAGTGCCAGAATAAAGCTTACCCAAGGTTTCCAGAAGATGTCCGTGCTTACCTTGTATTTTACTTTAATGCAAGAGTGCACGTAAGGGCCCAAGTAATAGTACTTCATTCTCGGAACCTTCTCATTCAGCCTTTGGGTTAGTGCTATTTCCCTAAAAGACAGGAGGAGTGGCGTCACATGCCCATCATGCTTCAGGACCCCCACCCACCGAGCGAGCAGATACAGCATCGGTCAAACGCAGAATAACGCTCCCCTTCCTCTGCCTCATCAAACATGCCCTGCTCAGGCACACACGGGTGTTTACTGTTTCCCCCTAATGGGGGAAGATTTCCTCTGTGGGAAATTGTAAACTTTAAAATGTAATTACAAATAACAAGAAGGAAATCTTCCCTCTATGGGGTATATTTTTGTCCAACTGCTAATAGTAGCAAAAAAACGTTGGTACGAGTGTAAATGGGTTTCCTTGTTTTATATTCGGACCTGTTTTTCCACTGACTTTAACGAGTGGGGGGCAATATCCCCATACATTTACTGAGCCATAATGAATTCTCCATTTCCTTCCAGCTTCTTCGGGTGGCACTGCCTAGTGCTGAACTTTGAGCCGTTCTACTCTGTGCTGCTGTCCACACTAGAAGTGCAGTTGACACGATCTGAAACTTCTTGTACTTAGAATCCTAACCGACGGCAGGGACAGTAGCCATGCCCCAGAAGCAGCGAGCTAGTTTTGGCCAACTTGGAGGGGCTCAATCTCAAGATATGCCGAGTTGGCAGGAAGGGGACCGAGCGCGGAACAGCAGGGGAATGCTGACTTAACTAGACCGAAGGCGGACCCGGGAATCCTACAGACTCGCAGACCGAACCTGGAGGCTGAATACGGGTGGCAGGGGATCCTGGGAGCGAAATGGAGGTAGTCCTCCAAAGCTGCTTTGGCCAACCTCAAAATGATTCTGCGGAGGGTGAGGGGTGTGGTGGCCTTGATTCCCCCGGACTGAAGTGTACGGCCAACATTATAGCTGGGCTTCCACCTTCTACCCTCTGTAAACTTGAGCTCATCCAAAACTCTGCTGCCCGTATCCTAATATACACCAAGTCCCGTTCTCCCATCACCCGTGCTCACTGACCTACATTGGCTTCTGGTGCGGCAATGCCTCGATTTTTTAATTCTTGTCCTTGTTTTCAAATCCCTCCATGGCCTCACCCACCTCTACCACCACCACCGCCCCCCCACAATCTCTGTAACCTCCCGCAGCCCTACAACCCTCCGAGATCTCTGCGCTCCTCCAATTCTGACCTCTTGCCCATCCCTGATATTTACATCGGCCACCATTGGCGGCCATGCCAAGCCACTGTGCTCCATGGACTGTCCTGGGAGGTTTGGTCTGTTCTTGGAACTTTCCCAATCTGCAGCAAGCAGACAGTAATACGGACAAGCTACGCACGGCATAGAAAACACAGCCCTAGGTCAGTAGACAACCTCACAAAAAACATTTCTGAGCAAGATGCATGTTACAGACACCAATGTTGTGTCAGAGGTCTAGTTGCCAAGACCCTAGGCTCTGGAATTCCCTCCCTAAACCTCTCCGCCTCTCTACCTCCCTCTCCTCCTTTAAGTCGCTCCTTAAAACCTACCTCGTTGACCAAGCTTCTGTGAAGCACCTTTGGACGTTTTTACTATGATAAAGGCACTATATAAATGCAAGTTATTGTTGCTGTTGTAGCCCATTGCTCACTCAATCTCTGATTGCCTGACAGAGCATTAGATGTTAATGTACATAAAGTACTCCATCCCATGGCTGTATATTGCAAGACCTCTGACACAATATTGGTGTCTGTAACATGCATCTTGCTCAGAAATGTTTTTTGAGAGTTTGTATACTGACCTAAGGCTATGTTTTCAATGCCGTGTGTAGCTTGTCCGTGTTACTGTCTGCTTGCTGTAGATTGGGAAAGTTCCAAGAACAGACCGAACCTCCCAGGACAGTTCATGGAGCACAGTGGCTTGGCATGTCTGAAGGTCTGTGCTGTGTTGGAGTGTCAGGCATTTCATTCCACGAGCAGAAGGTCCAGGTTTGGTTAGATTGCCGCGCTGCTTTTATACCCAGTTTAGCGGGGTGAGAGTTCTACCAGATTCCCAAAGCCTGGGTCTCTTGCAGCCAGTGGCAACGTCAGTGTAAAAAAGAAAGAACTTGCATTTATATAGCGCCTTTCAGGACCTCTGGATTTCCCAAAGCGCTTTACAGTCAATGAAGTACTTTTGAAGTGTAGTCATTGTTGTAATGCAGGAAGCACAGCAAGCTCCCACAAACTGCAATGAGATAATGACTAGATAATCTGTTCTTTTTTTTTAGTGATGTTGGTTGAGCATAAACGTTGGCTAGGATACTAGGAGAACTCCCCATACATGTCTTCGAAATAGTGCCGTGGAATCTTCTACATGCACCTGAGGTCAGACGGGGCCTCGGTTTAACATCTCATCCGAAAGACGGCACCTCCGACCGCGCAGAACCCCCCTCAGCACTGCACTGGAGTGTCAGCCTAGATTTTGTTCTCAAGTCTCTAGAGTGGGACTTGAACCCACAATCTGCTGACTCAGAGGTGAAAGCGCTACCCACTGACCCACGCCTGACAAGTGTAAACTTGCTGTATTTGCGGAGTTCAGTGGAACAACTAGGCTAGCTCAACCGGCACGGAGCTTGATGCAACCAGAGTGCGGATCGGGAATCTAGGTATGGAGGCCAGCACGCTTGGCTGTCAGCCCCTGAATGAGTTTCTGTTCATTAAAATGAATGGCCGTGAATCGGGATCACGAGCCTCCAAGCCCAAATTTCTTATAGACGCACCCACTCTGCACTGGGAATGTTAACTTGTACACGTGTATTCGTCTCCACTGTACGTTCATTCTCTGTTCTTCGGATAATACCTGAGTGCAGAGTAGACTCCCAACGAGAGGGAGGAGTAATCTGGATCGTAGCACAGGTACTGGGAGTTAATTCCTTCAGGTAGTATATCCAACAGGCCCAGAGCTATAATCTTCCCGTCCAGCAGGAACTGTTCAATGAAGGAGCCGTAGCCAGTGTCTGGGCCATCTGCAGGGTCCTCCCCCTGTCAGTGAGATAAAGGAAACAAAGTAAGGGTGGTTCCTGTAACAGGACACAAACCACATCGTTCTGGACCCTCAGTCTTCAGCAGCACTACAAACTCTAACCTCTAATGGTTCAAGACAGACTCTGAGAGCAGGTCATGCACAGCCAATTACAGGATTATTAGAAATCGGGGAATAAAGTGGAAAGAAAAATAAGCCTAGACATTTCACTGCTGTTGTGCTATCAAAACAATTGGTAAAATAAGGGCACTCTTATCTGTCTGTACACTGTTTGGGAGGAGGCTGGTCTGGAGCATAATCACCAGCATAGACCTGTTGGGCCGAATGGCCTGTTTCTGTGCTGTAAATACAATGTAATTCTGTGTTTAATGCGTTGTTAACTAACCTTTCTCATCTGTCTGCAGCACTAATTAAATTGTAAAAGATAAACTCCTATTAATTTCATGAGAACATTTTTCACTTAAACCCACGATTCCTGCTGGCTGGATTCTTTTTCTAAAAATAGATATTTTTTTTTTGCTCTTCAAGTTGGAGGATGTTGGTGCCGGGAGTGATAAGTTTCTGCACCATTACAGCACAGGCTGAATGCAGAGTGACTATCCTTCTAAACTATCTCCATTAAACACTCCCAAATCAGCCACCGTACGGGTTAGATTAAAGGGTTAACTTTAATGTGCCGCTGGGTGGAGATTCACCCATTGGGACTGCATATCAGGTCATCATGCGCATCTAATATATAGTTTTCTTCATTCATTTCATTAAATAATAGACAGGAAATCATGGGCTACATGCTTGCGATTTCCCCAATATACGCTTCTGGTGGGTGAGGCCTCGCATAGGGTGAATGAGCACCCAGTTAGTCAGCTGTGGCTCAGTGGGTAGCACTCTCGCTTCTGTGTCAGAAGGTTGCGGGTTCATAGACCCACTCCAGAGACTTGAGCACAAAATCCAGGCTGGCACTCCAGTGCAGTGCTGAGGGAGTGCTGCATTGTCGGAAGTGCCGACTTTCAGATGAGGCCCATTAAACTGAGGACCCATCTGCCCTCTCAGGTGGATGTAAAAGATCCCACGGCACTATTCGAAGAAGAGCAGGGGAGTTCTCCCCAGTATCCTGGCCAATATTTATCCCTCAAGCAACGCCATTAAAAAAACATGATCTGGTCATTATCTCATTGTTGTTTGTGGGAGCTTGCTGTGCGCAAATTGATTGCCACATTTCCTACATTACAACAGTGACTACGCTTCAAAAGTACTGTAAAGCACTTTGGGATGTCCTGAGGTTGTGAAGGGCGCTATATAAATGCAAGTCTTTCTTTTTTGCTTTATTAGTTTATGATTGGTCAATTATGAAGCATTGGCATCTTCTACTTCTTCCCACCACTCATGATTGGTCAGTTCTTATGCATGACAGAGCCAATATGAAACTACTGACAGAGAGACAGCCAACTAACACCAGGGTTTGCTGATGACTGAGAGTCCACAGTAACTATCAAATAAAGGAAAAAGCACCAGTGTAATCCACAGATGCTGCAATCTACTCACCACAAGAGGAGTACTGCAGAAAAACCTTCTGTACTGCAAGAAACAACACAACACAGTCAGTCAAACAAAGCCATGCCCAGGTGGAAGGTCCTGCATCACCCTATACTTCCTCCACACTATCGGGTACACCTAATGAAGGGTGGCCCCTTCGCAGAGCCGTGCAAATCAGGAGCCCCAACCAGCGAATCGTGCTTGGAGGTCAGTGCGCCTGAATTACAGGACGTTGACCTTTGCACTTGATTCTGAAATCCACACTCCTGTCAAGCAAGGCTCCCCGGCGAATCCATTTCTCGCAAAAGTTACCCTCATATCCCAGCATGCACCAGGTTTTGTTCTTTTGTGAACTTTCTGCTCCTCGAAGTGTTGGGCTTTGGAATTGGTTTCTATTTTGGGCATCCAATGTCAACATCAAACACTTCCGGGTCAGGGTTGGCAGAGGTTATGGGCGGAGCTTCTATCCCGAGGTCATGAAAGGCGCAAAATAAATGTGAGTCTTTCTTTCACTGTAAACTAACAAACAAATAGCGCAGCCAATAGCAATCCAAATAAAATCCTGATGAGAAAATTGGTAGAATGACGCCAACAAACTCGGGCCTTGAATTTTGTGGAACAACTGATGACTTTACTGTTCCATTAATGGGAAGCTGACGTATTTGATGGGTTTGCCAAGTTCAATCGCTAGTTCTAACAACATGCTCCCATCTGGATTTGCCTTTGCAATGCTGGGAAGGTTATTCTCCCTGACCGACAACTCTCAGGAGAGCGTCTGCGGAATGTCTCGAGCTTTATTCAACAGGGGCAACTTTCTGGCTTCTAACTCTTAGTCAGGAGCTTCAGCTGACGTGACCACTTATCAGAAATTTGGTTGCACAGTGCGTAGGATTTTCTGACCATTTAAAATTAATGTGCAATGTGTGCCCGAGTTCCTGATGGGCGCTCCTGACAGCGACACTCCCAAACGGCAGCATACAGTTGGAAATTTATCCCTGAAATGTTTGAATCCTTCTCGGAGCATATGGTGTTGATCAATCTTGGATGACCAGATGCTTCTAGACAGCTTTAACATATCATTACATCTCCATTTCTCCCAGCAATTGTTTTTTTAAACTAAACTCAAAATTCACAAAAACTCTTCACTGTACATGGGATTATTATCTGATTATCCTACTTTTATAGTTTCGTCTCTCCAACTGGAGTCCATTATCTGAAAGTGCTTTAAGTGCGATATCTAGTAAACTGCTTCTGGCAATGTGTACATCACAATTGAACTCTTGTTTGGCTATTTTACTGAGTTCAGAGGAATTTGTAAAGTAGTCTACAATGATTAAATAATGATCTGAATGACATTTTTAATCTTCAGACTCAACTTTATGCCATGGTCTGCTCTTTGCACACTTTCTCTCTATTTGTATTCCATGTTGGACATCAGGTGACCACGTCTACAGCCAGGCCAGAACAAGACTTCTCTTGTTAACCTTTTGGACTTTTCAATTCCTGGGTGGCTTTGGTGTATTTTGACCAACAGCAGTTGAGTCAGACTGGCAGGAACAAGAACCTTGTGACTTTTAAAAGAAAGATGCTACAGATCCCCCTCCCCACTGCCCCCAATTGTGGCATTCAACTGTTAAACAATTCCAGGGTTTTAGATACTCTACCTGGAAGATCGTCCCATGTGTTGATCACTCTTTGTCTGAAGAACTTTCTGAAATAGGTCCTCTATTTTCCTTTAATAGTTTGAACCAGTGTCCCCATGTCCTACTCTCACAATTAAGTTAGCAGTAATCTTCCAAACCTGTCGTTTACAATTTTACATGATTGTTTCTCAAAGAAGCCCAAGTCCCTGCAGCCTGTCCTCAGACCGCCGATGCCAGGGATCAACCTTGTGGCTTTCCTCTGAACTGCTCGAATGGCTTCCTCGAGTCTCGGTGACTAGAACTGGGCGCAATCCTCAAGCTGTGGTCGGGCCGCAGGAATGTACATTTTGAGCAAGACCTCTCCTGACTTGCATTCTATTGGCTTCATTGATTGCTGCGCTGCAGTGGTCAGACATGCAGAGCATCGAGTCTAGTTGGACTCTGGGATCGCTCTGAACTTCATCCTTAGCTACTTCAACACCATTCATGGAGTGCGTGCATTGCCCATTTTTCTTTTTCTCAGCTGAAGCACTTTACACATCCACTTACATACCTGCACCAGCCATGTAAAGGTTTGTCGTCTATGTGAGCGATAACTCTCGGGAGATTGCCTGCAACATGTTGTGAGCTTCATTTAAGATGTCTGCATCCTTCTCTGAGCGCGTGGGGGTCATTTTCCGTGTACGGGCTGGTGGCAGGGAACCTCGCCCGTCGACAGAGCTGCCCGTGACTTTCTGCTATCGGCAGGGGAGTCTCCCCAATGCCAGCGCATACTCAGGACCCCTAGGACGTCTAATGTCAATCCCACCTCCAACCATCAGATGGCTCTATACAGCTTTAACATATCGTTACAGTTGGTACCTCCGCCTCCGAGGCCATCACCTCAGTGTCTTTGTGCACGTGCATCTGGTAGCGCTTGTAGACCTCGTATGATTCACCGAAGGTGGCCTGTAGCTCAGGGCTGGGTGGAGAAAGTCTCAACAGCTTCACCTGAGAGGGGGAGAGGGAAGGAAAGGCTCTTCAGACTGCAAAAATCAAGGGAGAGCAAACTACATGAACCTGATGTTCCTCTTTTGATGTTTAGATAGATCACTATTTTCCTATCTGGGAAAATAACAATTTATTTATGAACATAGGGGGGAAAGTAGGCCATTCGGTCCCTCGAGCCTGTTCCGTCATTTAATTAGATCACGGCTCGACTCCATTTAGCCGCCTTTGATCCATATCCCTCGATACTCTTAGTCAACAGAAATTTTACGAACTCAGTCTTGGAAATTTCAATTGACCCTCAGCATCCACAGCCTTTTAGAATCATAGAAGCAGGAGTAGGCCATTCGGTCCCTCTAGCCTGCTCCGCCATTCAATGCGATCATGGCTGATCATCCAAATTCAGTACCCTGTCCCTGCTTTCTCCCCATATCCCTTGATCCCTTTAGCTTTAAGAAATATATCCAACTCCTTCTTGAATCTATTTAATGAATTGGCCTCTACTGCCTTCTGTGGCAGAGAATTCCACAGGTTCACCACTCTCTGGGTGAAGAAATTCCTCCTCATTTCTGTCCTAAATGGCTTACCCCTTATCCTTACACTGTGACCCCTGGTTCTGGACTCCCCGACCATCAGGAACATTCTTCCTGCATCTAGTTTGTCCTGTCCTGTCAGAATTTTATAAGTTTCAATGAGATCCCCTCTCATTCTTCTAAACTCCAGCGAGTATAAGCCCAATCGACCCAATCTTTCTTCATACGTCATTCCTGCCATCCCAGGTATCAGCCTTGTGAATCTTCGCTGAACTCCTTCCATGGCAAGAACATCCTTCCTCAGATAAGGCGACCAAAACTGCACACAGTACTCAAGGTGTGGTCTCACCAAGGCCCTGTACAACTGCAGCAAGACATCTTTGTTCCTGTACTCAAACCCTCTCGCTATGAAGGCCAACATACCATTTGCCTTCTTAACCGCCTGCTGCACCTGCATGCTTACCTTCAACGACTGGTGCACAAGACTGGTGGGGAGAGAGTTCCCGATTTCCACCACCCTTTGTGTGGAAAAAGTGCTTCCTGATTTCTCTCCTGAACTCTAATAGCTCTCATTTTAAGATGGTGCCCACCTTAATTCCCCACCAGATGAAATAGTTTCTCTGTATCTACCCTAATGAATCTTTGTCATTTTAAACATCTTGAGCAGCAACACCCTCACTGCAGCTCACTCAGGAAGCCCTCACTAACGTAACACAACCTGGAATATAACACACACTGTTTATGGTTCTTCGTTAACATAAACAACACCTTTTCCTAGTACATGCCGCACACTAAAACTTTAAAAAGGTGAGATTCCACCAATGTATCTACTTGACCATGACCTTATTAGGGTGGCCACAAAACATGAGGAACTGCTGTTCATTTGGCGCTAACTCGCTAGAAAGTAAAGAGGAAACTCGGGAAATGTGTATAAGACACTGATTATTTTTTTGCTGTGGATTTAGAATAAAGAAACATCTTCACCCAGCCCAGGCCCCACTGGTTCAGTGAATAAATGCATCACCTGCTGCAGTACTGCAAGCCAGGAGGCCCCAGGTCCAGTCCTGACTTAAGAAAGGGGGCTGGAGCTAAGCCTGATCCTTGTCCTGGCCGGTTGTCCTCATGCACATGTCCAAAAGGAACTACTGGACAGCAATCTGGAGCAGGAACCCTGGAGTATTACTCCCCTCCTAGCCCGGGACGCTACCACAGGACTCAATATCCGGGCTCACTGTCCTGTGGCTCCTGCTGGGAATGCGCACGTGTACTTCAGGCTAGGACAGGGTTGGATTCAGCTGTGACACCCCCCACAGTTGAATATCCTACCAACACTGACTGACTTGGTTAGAAAGTTGGGAAAACGGTTGGATGAGATTAGTTCTTTTGTAAAGAAAGATCAAATCAGATCGACTCTAATTATCGCCCACAGCGCCTTTGACCTTTCTGAAGCATTTTTGATTTTTCGGTGGTATTTGTTCCTCTTCCATTTTTGGCGTGTCCCGATGCCGTGTACTAACTTTGGGCATGTGTGCAATCTGATCCCAGACCTTTGCCAATGTTGCATTGTATCTGGCTCTCACCCTGATTGCTCTTCCTTTGTTCTGGTAAGGAGCCTGGCCTCCCATTCAGTGCCACTCCACAGATGAATGGCTGGGATCTCCAGCTGAATGTGTAGAAGACCATGGGCAATAATCCCACTACTCCATGGCTCCAATGTACCATGTCATTGCCCACCTGTTGAATTTTAAAAGGTGTCCTAATTTTTGTTTTTAATAAAGTTCATTCTCGGGATGTAGACGTCGCTCATCCCAAGTTGTCCTCGAGAAGATGGTAGTGGGACTTCTTGAACTACTGCCGCCTGTGTGGTGAAGGTGTTCCCACAATGCTGTTAGGTAGGGAGTTCCAGGATTTTGACCCAGGGACGATTTAGGAAGGGCGATATATTTCCAAGTCAGGATTGTGTGAGACTTGCAGGTGGTGGTGTTCCCATGCACCTGCTGCCCTTGTCCTTCTAGGTGGTGGAGGTCATGGGTTTGGGAGGTGCTGCAGAAGAAGCCTTGGCGAGTTACTGCAGTGCATCTTGTAGATGGTGCACACTGCAGCCACAGTGCGCTGGTGGTGGAGGGAGTGAATGTTTAAGGTGGTGGATGGGGTGCCAATCAAGCGGGCTGGATGGAGTCAAGCTTCTTGAGTGTTGTTGGAGCTGCACTCATCCAGGCAAGTGGAGATTATTCCATCACACTCCTGACTTGTGCCTTGAAGGAAGTGGAGAGGCTTTGGGGTGTCAAGAGCAGAGTCATCCACTGCAGAATACCCAGCCTCTGAACTGCTCTCATAGCCACAGTATTTATGTGGCTGGTCCAGTTAAGTATCTTGTCAATGGTGACCCCCAGGATATTGATGTTGGGGGATTCGGTGATGGTAATGCCGTTGAATGTCAAGGGGAGGTGGTTAGGCTCTCTCCTGTTGGAGATGATCATTATCTGGCACTTGTGTGGCGCGAATGTTACTTGCTACTAATCAGTCCATGCCTGGATGTTAAGAACATAAGAATTAGGAGCACGAGTAGACCATAATCAACGATTCAGCATCCACAGCCTTTTGAGGTAGAGAATTCCAAAGATTCCTCCTCATCTCAGTCTTAAATGGCCGATCCCTTATCCTGAGACTATGTCCCCTAGTTCTAGACTCTCCAGCCAGGGGAAACAACTTCTCAGCATCTACCCTGTCAATCCCCCTCAGAATCTTTCAATGAGATCACCTCTCATTCTTCTAAACTCCAGAGAGTATAGGCCCAATCTACTCAATCTCTCCTCATAGGACAACCCTCTCATCCCAGGAATCAATCTAGCCAACCTGTTAACCAGGTCTTGTTGCATACAGGCATGGACTACTCCAATTTTCTGAGGAATTGCGAATGGAACTGAACACTGTGCAATCATCAGCAAACAGCCCCACTTCTGACCTTATTTTGGAGGGAAGGTCATTGATGAAGCAGCTGAAGATAGTTGTGCCCTGAGGAACTCTTGCAGCAATGTCCTAGGGGTGAGATAATTAGCCTTCAACCACAACTATCTTCCATTGTGTTGGGTTTGACTCCAGCCACCGGAGAGTTTTCTCCCTGAACCTCATTGGCTTCAGTTTTACCAGGGCTCCTGGGTGCCAGGTTCAGTCAAATGCTGCCTTGGTGTCAAGGGCAGGGACTCTCACCTCATCCGTGGAATTCAGCTCGGACTGGTCCACTGTTTGGACCAAGGCTGTAATGAGGTCTGGAGCCGAGTGGTCCTGGCGGAACCCAAACTGAGGATCGGTGAGCAGGTTATTTGGTGAGTAAGTGCCGCTTGATAGCGCTGCTGATGACGCCTTCTGTCACTGCTGATGATTGGGAGTCGGCTGATAGGGCGGTAATTGGCCGGTTGGATTTGTCCTGCTTTACCAATAGACAATAATGATCAATGTACGAAGATGTAATGAAGGTTCACTGCGCACTGTAAAGACATGCCTGAAGGCACCAACTGACACATTGCCCCCCAGGGCAAGTTTTACAGCTAATTTGTACCTCAGTATTTATTTATTTATTAAAGGAAGTTGATGGTAATAATTGGGCGCAGTGGCTCAGCAGGTACATGCATCACATGGTGCGTCATGGAGCTCTACGGACCGGGAAGATCCCAAGTCCATTTGCTGGCGTGCTGATCTCAGCTGGGGCATTGCGGTGTGGCCACCACAACTGGCTCCAGTGGCCCTGGTTAGGGAGGGGAAAGATAACCGCTCAGGGATCCCACTCCTGATGACCACCCAGCAACATACACTGAAAGTGCACACGAGTGAACAATAAGCGAGATCAGGATCGGACTCAGTTACATTGTCCCCTCTGGTCAAATAACGCCGACAACTCACTGTCCATTGTCACATTTAAAGAATATTTACTTGGTTAGATTCTGGTCCTATATGCTCCCGTCTGGTACTGCACAGCTCACTTTGTCTCAGCATCAGATCCTAAACATGTGCAGTACACACCAGGTAAAACATGTACCACTAAGGGGTAGCTCCGAGAATTTTCCAGTATGGAATGGAGCCACTTGACCCATCGTCCCATCACAAGGTGTGTAGCAGACCTAGCTACTCTCTTCCCATTTCCCTTCAATATCGTTCTTCTTCCAGTGTTTACCTAATTGCCTTTTAAATGCTGGCTTGAACAGTATTTGTCCTCTGTACTTGTACCCTGTAATCTGGGCAAAGCAGAGAAGCTGATGTCTGACACCATCACAAGGGGGGTAGATCTGGTCTTGGTGCGATCGCGAGTCGGCGACCCGTTTTACATCGCTCCCCACTGCAGTTCGCCTCAGTCAAACCGAACCACTCCCCGGACACGCTGAGCTCCAAATAACACGGGGTTTGAAGCAGTCCCCGAGGATACTCTTCAGCTGCAACGAACAAACAGGTTGCTCCCCTGATGAATGGGATCTGGTGCACGGATTCTTACCTCCAGCTGATGCAATGAGGCGGCAGGCGTGTTCTCCGCTATGAGCTCCTCTAAGGATCTAGTGCGGGCTGGCTCAGACTTGGAATGGAGTGGAGATGGGATGGGAGATGGGTGCACAGTGCTCATGGAGGTTTGTGATAAAGATGGCTGAGGACCGGGCAAAGGAGCTGCTTCCTGACCTGGGGCCTTGTGCTCCGTCAGTTCCACCAGTTCAGACTCCGCGGATTCCAGCTCCCTCTCCGGGGTCTGCAGCAGCTCCCTCCGACTCTCTTTGGTTTTGCGGCAGGCGTGGATGTGGGAGTCCGCATCTTCAACTGGGGAAAAGGGGTTTTAGAAGACATGTTAGCACAGCCAGGAGACACGCTAGCATAGCCACTAGATACATTAATACTCAATGAGACACGCTAGCATAGCCACTAGACACTAGTACTCAACCAGACATGCTAGCATAGCCACTAGATACATTAATACTCAACCAGACACGCTAGCATAGCCACTAGACACATTAGTACTCAACCAGACACGCTAGCATAGCCACTAGACACACTAGTACTCAACAAGACATGCTAGCATAGCCATTAGACACATTAGTACTCAACGAGACACGCTAGCATAGCCACTAGACACACTAGTACTCAACGAGACACACTAGCATAGCCACCAGACACATTAGTACTCAACCAGACACGCTAGCATAGCCACCAGACACATTAGTACTCAACCAGACACGCTAGCATAGCCACCAGACACTAGTACTCAACCAGACATGCTAGCATAGCCACTAGACACTAGTACTCAACCAGACATGCTAGCATAGCCACTAGATACATTAATACTCAACCAGACATGCTAGCATAGCCACCAGACACATTAGTACTCATCGAGACACGCTAGCATAGCGACTAGACACACTAGTACTCAACGAGACACGCTAGCATAGCGACTAGACACACTAGTACTCAACCAGACACGCTAGCATAGCCACCAGACACACTTTGTACTCAACGAGACATGCTAGCATAGCCACCAGACACTTTTCTGTCTGTTTTGTAGTTTTCAAGTGTTCTCCCCTCCTCCCTTACATGCAGTAACTGCTGCTGAAGGACAGTTCCTTGGGCACCAGTAACAATCCAACACCTCATCTGAGAGGTCATTCTTTACTTCTGAGCCAAACCAGTGAGTTAGAAGGCTATTCGGCTGTGTGTGGCACCAGAGCCAAATCCAATCAGGTCCTCAACCAAATGAACAGCCTCCAGTGCGGGTCACTTGATCGTGATCAGAGGTGACAACCCTGGCTGATGTTCCCTTCAACAACCAGAGGCACTGAGGCCACTTGCTGCCTTGGCTGGGATCGGCTAACTCGGCACCGCTTCACGTCCTGGGTCTGTATGGCACAGCACCACACCGTGTAGCCTGGATGCCAACAAGCGGCCTTCACTCTCCCGTCTCCGCAGGGCCAATGTCAGTGACGTGCCAATTACATTCAGTACCGCGTACAATTAATATAGAATGCCTTAAACAAAAGTGGTCAGATAAGGTCACAATGCAGTAGACACGACATCCGTTGCAGTGGAGACCTTTTTCCAGGGGTCATATGATGCGTTTCCTGTCTAGATCTTCCATGAATGAATCTGCCTGAAGCCTCCCTCATGTCATGACAATGCTCCTTTAACATAATGCACTGCTCCAACCTTAACAAAATCCTTTTTTTTTCTCCGATCCAACGTCCTCCCTTTTTCTCCAGTCTTCTCCTGAAGGTGTTGACTCATGCTGGGGACCAGTTTCACAGTTGCGGCAGGTTCCTCCAGTACTTCACCCAAGTCAACCACGCCTCGTGTCCGAGTCGGCTATTTGACTGTGGCAGGCACCACCGCCAAGCCCACTCCTGTCCTCACTCGGAGTCCACTAACCCACTTTTCATCATGCATCACTGGACAGTGATGAGGAGCAAGAACCGTGGATAATGTTCCTTTCCCTGACCCGGGGCACCGAGACCAGCTACTCTGGTGGGGATCAGTTAACTGAGGAGACTCAGAGGGTTGAGTCTGGGCTGGCCTGGGTCTGCATGGTTCAGTACCACACCGCATACCCACTCAGCCACTGAGGAGCTTTAGGTTCTGACGTAAGAAAACTACTGGGCACTTGGTCTAAGCGTTAAACAAAGCTTTAATCAACTGTTTTACAACATGGAGGTCTAGTTGTGTCCTTCACTAGTTCCTGATAAGAATGTCCTGCGCAAGCTGGGCTCGTGCCCGAGTATTTATACTCTCCCTGGACAGCGCCACCCGCAGGCCACTCAGTATTAATGACATAAGTCTTTCTTGCATGAATGACAGATTCATGTCAGGCTCCTTGCTGAAAAGAACAATAATGCTCAAAGCTTTAGAATCCCCAACATATACATTAAATTTTATTGTCAAATTCTCCTCCTCCTCCCCTTAATGTATGAACATAAGAGCAGGAGTAGGGCATTCAGCTCCTCGAGCCTGTTCCGCCATTCAATTAGATCATGGTTGATCTGAATTTTAACTCCATCTACCTGCCTTGGTTCTGTAACCCTTAATACCCTTTACTAATAAAAAATCTATCAATCTCAGTTTTGAAATTTTCAATTGGCCCCCAGCTTTTTGCGGGAGAGAGTTATAAGAACATAAGAAATAGGAGCAGGAGTAGGCCATTTGGCCCTTCATGTCTGCTCCGCCATTCAATGAGATCATGGCTGATCCAGAGTTCAAGATTTCCACTACCCCTTGTGTGAAAAAATGCTTCCTGACATCACCCCTGAACGGCCTAGCTCTAATTTTAAGGTTATGCCCCCTTGTTCTGGACTCCCCCCACCAGACGAAATAGTTTCTCTATATCAATTCATTTAATCACCTTGAGCAATTAGATCACCTCTTAATCTTCTGTACTCAAGGGAATACAAGCCTAGTCTGTGCAACCTGTCCTCATAATTTAACCCTTTTAGCCCCGGTATCATTCTGGTGAATCTGCACTGCTCCCCCTCCAAGGCCAATATATCCTTCCTGAGGTGTGGTGCCCCAGAACTGAACGCAGTGTCCAGATGGGATCAAACCAGAGCTCTGTACAACTGTAACATAACTTTCACCCCTTTGTATTCCAGCCCTCTTGAGATCAAGGCCAACATTCTTTTAGCCTTTTTAATTATTTTTTGTACCTGTCCACTAACTTTTAGTGATTTCTGTACTTGGACCCCTAAATCTCTCTGCGCATCCACTTCTCGCCATTCAGAAAATACACTGATCGATCTTTCTTAGGTCCAAAGTGGATGACCTCACACTTCCCCACATTGAACTCCATTTGCCCACTCACTCAATCTATCAATTTTTAACCTTTGCAACTTTCTACTCCCACCTCCACGATTTACTGCGCCACCTAACTTAGTGTCGTCATCAAACTTCAATGGCAATAAATGTCCCATTTCCTTGAAGTGTCTCATTTTCCAAATGATTGAAAGAAGCTCACCGGCCCACGTCTGACTGTTGTTCACACTCCGCCGGTCTGGCACACGGTTTGCCTCTGACCAGTCTTCCTCAGACCTCTCGGGGAATGGCCACGGTGTTGGCCGAGTGGTCAGCTTTCCCTGTCCAGCTCCAGTGACTTGTTCCCCTTTATGGCACCTGGTGTCCTCCTCTGGGCTAACCCCTTCACAAAGAAACGGCATCTCAGATTACAGTGACAACAGGAAAGAAATTAATAAAGACACAAAAAAAATCACATTCATGGCAAATACATAATCCAATTTTAAAATCTCTGTCAATGGAACTCCACTATTATAAATGATTTGTTATTTTTTGTTTCAATTGCTCCCTTATCATTTAGTTTCTACTTTCCTAGATCTAAATGATCAGAAATTACCGTCGGTGATATTTGCGATGAAAATTTAATGGGGTAGATCTTGACTTTGTGCGATAGTGTAAAACGGGTGATAGCGAATCGGCAGCCCATTTTACATTTCTCCCATTTTAATTTCCTTTGACTTCAAGATGTTTAGAAGATATTTCCTCTATTCCCTATTTTAACAAACCTTAATCCTTTTGAAATAATGAGGAATGTCATAAATGTTTGTCTAATAATTTCAAACTTCAGATCATTAAAGTTTTTTCTAATAAAAATGTAATAACTTTGTGATAAAAAAAAGTCAGTAGAAAGACAGAAACAATAATATTGGCCTGTATTTTCCGACAGGAGGCTTCCTATCGGAAAAAAATCTACGCACTTACCTGAAGGCTCCCGAGGTCCGGACACTTCCGATCCTGGGCCTCTCCACAGTCGAAACGCGCAGGGCCCACGTATCCCAGGGGCGCAGGCGGTTCGCAAGCGTCCCTGGGATCACGTGGGCCAAGCCAGCCAATAGGAGAAGGCATTCTTGACAGATCGGAAATGTCAGTTTTCAGCCCGTACACACCCGTAGGCATCAGAAAATATGGGCCATTAAAAAAAACTGTCCTTGCTTACTGTTGATTTAAGTGGGTCTCTTTGATGGATCAGTGGGTAAATGCACCACAGAGGGCGATACTGAGCCCGGCAGAGGGTGAAGGTCCCACGTTGAACCACTGGTTCATGCCTAGTTAGCTGATAGGTGGGGTGGTGGTTGGGTTCCTACAACCGCCCTTGGTCTAGTGAAGGGTGAAATCAGCCTGGGCACCTGTCCCCGATTGCCACGCATTGACCCTCGATGGAAAGTGTGAACTGTTTAAATATCTGAGGACAGGGTTGGCCTCAACTGTAGTGCCTCCTATTGTTGAACACTCAGGGTAATTGTCAAATGGGATGAGACTCGGGCGGGTTCTACAACGGGTGGCCAATCCACTCAGCCAGATTACCCCCCAGGCGGTGAAGGTGGAAATGACCACCTCGGTGTTTAGGCTCATACATGAAGAATGGCTTTGGGCGAGATATGGGAGCACGCGAGCAGATGTGAAACTGTACCACAGCACAGGTCAATTCCTTCAGGAGAGGGGAGAAAAATGGGGAAACTTAACAAAACTTGTCACTATTTGATTTTAGAACTGACTCTCACTGTTTAACCCAACCACAATTCAGTCAAATCCACCTTAGTGATTCCCTGAACCATCAACTGTCGTGTGAAATAAATGCTCCAAACCATTTACATTCGTATCCGCCAAATAAATTTAGCTGCAAGTCTCCTTTACCTCCGTCAACCTGTAAGATGTGATCCAATTCTCCTGAAGTCTGCGGAGGTCACTTTGACCTTGCGCGATAGTGTAAAATGGGTGATAGTGAATCGGCAGCTCGTTTTAAAAATAAAAATAGGGAGAGGTGTAAAACGGCTACCGATTTGCTATCATCCTTTTTATACTATCGTACAAAGTCAAAATGACCTTGCATGTGTGGCAAGGAGGGAGGGGTTCTGTTCTAGCTCATCGGGACTAGGTCAAATGACATCCTATGAATGTCTAGTTACTTGGTGAATTAGTTGTCAGCCGTGCACACTTGCCTCAGAGTCAGAAGGTTGTGGGTTCAAGTCCCACTCCCGAGCCATGAGCACAAAATCTAGGCTGACACTCCAGTGCCAGTACTGAGGGAGTACTGCAGTGTCAGAGGTACTGCCTTTCGTATGAGATGTTAAACTGAGGCCCCGTCTGTCATCTCAGGTGGGCGTAGAAGATCCCACAGCACTATTTGAAGAAGAGCAGTTGAGTTCTCCCCGGTGTCCCGGCCAATATTTATCCCACAACCAACATCTCTAAAAAAAAAAAGTGATCTGATTCTGGTCATTATCACATTGCTATTTGTGGGAGCTTGCTGTGCACCAATTGGTTGCCATGTTTCCTCCATTGCAACAGTGACTACACTTCAAAATTACTTCATTGGTCGTAAAGCCCTTTGTGGCATTCTGAGGTCGTGAATGGCACTGTGTAAATGCAAGTCTTTCTTTTTTTCTTACACTTACTGAGCTTCAAAGAAAGAACAAACTTGCAACTATAAATAGCTGCAGCAGTCAATTTGTACACAGCATAGGTTCCACTGAGAGCAAATGATAAACGACCCGTTCAGCTGTTAATTAGTGTTGTTGGTTGAGGTTCAAATGTTGACCAGGGCAGCAGGAGAACTTCCTGCTCTTCTTTGAATAGTGCCAAGGGGACGTTTCACCTTCACTTGGAACAGGCGGACGTGGCTTCAGTTTTACATCTCATCCGGAAGATGACACGTCTGACAATGCAACACTCAGTACTGCACTGAAGTGTCTGCCTAGATTATGTGCTCAAGTCTCTGGAGCGGAGCGGGGCTTGAGCCGATGATCCCCTGGTTAAGAATTGAGAGCGCTACCACTGAGTCCAGGCTGACACAGGACAATTTGCTGCAAGCGCACACCAATTTATCGTAAAGGATCCTGGAAGGAGCGACGATGCCGGTTTATGAGGTTTATGCCCCAGTTATGGAATTAATCAAGGTGCTTAAATTGGATGAAAGTGCGATCAAGAAGCCTTTACATTTCGTTCAACGCTTTCTTCACGCTCACCATTCTTTCCTATGGATCGTGCATCGTTCTCTGGCTACGCAGGAAGGTACAATCACTGCTGTTACACTTACCGGCAGTTTCCTTCATAAAAGCATCAGCTCGTGTTAAATGCTTCCGCATCTTCTTCAGAACGCGACGCTGTGACCTGGATATCCGAAAGTCCAAGACGTGGCACCTGATACAGCAGCAAAGGGGGAAAGGCTCACACTGTGAGGAAAATATACCAACTGGGACTTTTCAGGGAGCTTCTGGAGGTACATAGAATTACATATAATTAACAGCACAGAAACAGGCCATTTGGCCCAACTGGTCCATCCCCGTGTTTATGCTCCACACCTGCCTCCTCCCACCCTACTTCATCTCACCCCATCAACATATCCTTCTCTTCCTTTCTCACTCATGTGTTTATCTCGCTTCCCCTTAAATGCATCTATGCTATTCGCCTCAACCACTCCATGTGGTAGCGAGTCCCACAATCTCACTACCACGCTCTTCCGAGGTTAATGGGAACGGTAGCATAGTGGTAATGTTACTGGGCTAGTAATCCAGAGGCCTGGACTAATGATCCAGAGACGTGAGTTCAAGTTTCTCCTGAATTCCTTATTAGTGACCATCTTATATTTATGACCTTGAGTTTTAGCCTCCCCCACAAGTGGAAACATCTTCTCTACGTCTACCCTATCGAACCCCTTCATAATTTTAAAGACCTCTAACAGGTCACTCTCAGTCTTCACTTTTCTGGGGAAAAGAGCCTCAGCCTGTTCAATCTTTCCTGATAGTTGTGGTGAGGTGAGGGGACCAGGTGCTGGGGGACCAGGTGCTTCAGCTCTTTGGGTCTTTTCCAGTGACTTTTGTCAAGTTCAGCACCTCGGACCACTCCAGTACCAAGCCCTTGCTCCATTTTACCTGCCCAATATCTAGGTAATTGAAGCAAGCCCAGGGTTTACACAGAAAAGCCTCTTCACTGTATTTTGGCTAATGGTTATATCACATGCCCTGGATTGATCTTCCGCAACTTGGAAGGCAGAATAAATATTTCACTGGACTACGGCTTACGCTATAAACTGACAAACACATCTGGATAAGTGAATAGATTGACAGCAGCTACAGGTTTAACTATCCTTCCTCATAAGATAGAAAATAAACTGTTGCATCCACTGTGCTAAACTGCAATGTAAACTGGACCAGACACAGAGCCCCTGAGTGTTAACCCTTCCATGGGGGTTGTTGTTGTCTGTCCACAGAGTCTCTCTCTGACCCATCTAGCTCTCTGTAATGGCTTCAGACGGACTACCTAAATTGAACAAGTCAGGTTGAGAAATACATTTGGGGTACAGTAGCATAGTGGTTATGTTACTGGGCTAGTAATCCAGAGGCCTGGACGAATGATCCGGAGACGTGAGTTCAAATCCCACCATGGCAGCTGGGGAATTTAAATTCAGTTAATTAAATAAATCTGGAATAATTACTAGTATCAGTAATGGTGACCATGAAACTATCGGATTGTCGTAAAAACCCATCTGGTTCACTAATGTCCTTTAGGAAAGGAAATCTGCCGTCCTTACCCGGTCTGGCCTATATGTGACTCCAGACCCACGGCAATGTGGTTGACTCTTAACTGCCCTCTGAAATGGCCTAGCAAGCCACTCAGTTGTACACAACTGCTACAAAACAATAATAAGAATAAAACCGGACAGACCACCCGGCATCGACCTCGGCACCGGCTTTGGACACGACAAAGGCACACCCAGTCCAGTCGACCCTGCAAAGTCCTCCTCACCAACATCTGGGGACTTGTGCCAAAATTGGGAGAGCTGCCCCGCAGACTAGTCAAGCAACAGCCTGATATAGTCATACTCACAGAATCATACCTTTCAGCCAATGTCCCAGATTCCTCCATCACCATCCCTGGGTTTGTCCTGTCCCACCGGCAGGACAGAACCACCAGAGGTGGCGGTAGAGAGGCAGGAGGGAGTGACCTGGGAGTCCTCAACATTGACTCCAGACCCCATGAAGTCTCATGGCTTCAGGTCAAGCACGGACAAGGAAGCCTCCTGCTGATTACCACCTCCCTCAGCTGATGAATCAGTACTCCTCCATGTTGAACACCACTTGGAAGAAGCACTGAGGGTAGCAAGGGCACAGAATGTACTCTAGGTGGGGGACTTCAATGTCCATCACCAAAAGTGGCTCAGTAGCACCACTACTAACCGAGCTGGCCAGGTGGTGAGAGAACCAACACGAGGGAAAAATCTACTTGACCTCGTCCTCAACAATCTACCTGACAGTATTGGTAGTAGTGACCACGGCACAGTACTTGTGCAGACGAAATCTCATCTTCACACTGAGGACACCCTCCATCGTGTTGTGTGGCACTACCACTGTGCTAAATGGGATAGATTCAGAACAGATCTAGCAGCTCAAAACTGGGCATCCATGAGGCATTATGGGCCATCAGCAGCAGCATAATTATATTCCACCACAATCTGTAACTTCATGGCCTGGCATATCCCTCACTCTACCATTACCATCAAGCTAGGGGACCAACCCTGGTTTGAAGAGCATGCCAGGAGCAGCACCTAAAAATGAGGTGCCAACCTGGGGAAGCTGCAACACAGGACTAAATGCATGCTAAACAGCGGAAGCAGCATGCTATAGACAGAGCTAAGTGATCCCACAATTAACGGATCAGATCAAAGCTCAGCAGTCCTGCCGCATCCAGTCGTGAATGGTGGTGGACCATTAAACAACTAACGGGAGGAGGAGGCTCCATGAATATCCCCATCCTAAATGATGGCGGAGCCCAGCACGTGAGTGCAAAAGACAAGGCTGAAGCATTTGCAACCATCTTCAGCCAGAAGTGCCGAGTCAATGATCCATATCAGCCTCCTCCTGAGGTCCCCACCACCACAGAAGCCAGTAATCAGCCAATTCGATTCACTTCACATGATATCAAGAAATGGCTGAGCGCACTGGATACAGCAAAGGCTTTGGGCCCTCACAACATCCCGGCTTTCGTGCTGAAGACTTGTGCTCCAGAACTAGCCGTGCCTCTGGCCAAGCTGTTCCAGTACAGCTCCAACACTGGCATCTACCCGATAATGTGGAAAACTTCCCAGGTAGGTCCTGTGCACAAAAAGCAGGACAAATCCAATCCGGCCAATTATCGCCCCATAAGTCTACTCTCAATCATCAGCAAGGTGATGGAAGGTCTCGTTGACAGTGCTATCAAGCAGCACTTACTCACCAATAACCTGCTCACCGATGCTCAGTTTGGGTTCCGCCAGGACCACTCAGCTCCAGACTTCATTACAGCCTTGTTCCAAACATGGACAAAAGAGCTGAATTCCAGAGGTGAGGTGAGAGTGACTGCCCTTGACATCAAGGCAACATTTGATCGAGTGTGGCATCTAGGAGCCCTAGTAAAATTGAAGTCAATGGGATCAGGGGGGAAAACTCTCCACTGGCTGGAGTCATACCAAGCACAAAGGAAGATGGTTGTAGTTGTTGGAGGTCAATCATCTCAGCCCCAGAACATCGCTGCAGGAGTTCCTCAGGGCAGTGTCCTGGGCCCAACCTTCTTTAGCTGCTTCATCAATGACCTTCCCTCCATCATAAGGTCAGAAGTGGGGATGTTCGCTGATGACTGCACAGTGTCAGTACCATTCGCAACTCCTCAGATAATGAAGAAGTCCATGCCTGAATGCAGCAAGACCTGGATGACATTCAGGCTTGGGCTGATAAGTGGCAAGTAACATTCATGCCACACAAGTGCCAGGCAATGACTATCTCCAACAAACGAGCGTCTAACCACCGCCCCTTGACATTCAACAGCATTACCATCGCCGAATCCCCCACCATCAACATCCTGGGGGTCACCATTGACCTGAAACTTCTGCACCATCTGCAAAGGCACAAGTCAGAAGTGTGATGGAATACTCTCCACTTGCCTGGATGAGTGCAGAACCAACAACACTCAAGAAGCTCGACACCATCCAGGACAATGCAACCACTTTATTGGCACCCCACCCAACACCTTAAATATTCACTCCCTCCACCACCGGCATACTGTGGCTGCAGTGTGTACCAGCTACAAGATGCACTGCAGCAACTCACCAAGGCTTCTTCGGCAACATGTCCCAAACCTGCGACCTCTACCACCTAGAAGGACAAGGGCAGCAGGCACGTGGGAACACCATCACCTGAAAGTTCCCCTCCAAGTTACACATCATCCTGACTTGGAAATATATCGCCGATCCTTCATCGTCGCTGGGTCAAAATTCTGGAACTCCCTCCCTAACAGCACTGTGGGAGTACCTTCACCACACGGACTGCAGCAGTTCAAGAAGGCAGCTCACCACCATCTTCTCAACGGCAATTAGGGATGGGCAATAAATGCTGGCCTTGCCAGCGACGCCCACATCCCAGGAACAAATAAAAAAAAGGTTATAGCTACGTTACTGGGGCAGAGCACTCGCTGGTACAATGTTCTGGTCCTTAAACGCTCTGATCCTCAACCTGCAGCCCTATTTTCCACTCCTAATCTGCTACCGATTGAGCTTTGCCTCCCAATCTGCTGAATCCTTTTCTCCAGTCTCCCTAGTCCCGATTCCCAATCTGCAGTTGCTGCTAACCTCACTTAATCCCCAGCGTGCTGTTGCGCTTTTGAAGAAGCCAGTGACTGCCAACAGATTACAGAAGAGGATTATGAGAAGAGATCATGATGGCAGATCTACATAGCAGATAATGTCCTGGGGTAGTTGGATGGGGCAAGTGCTGGTCGGGCCACTATCAGCTGCACAATGGTCAGTTATACTCACACCCCACCGATATAATGGGAAAGAGCCCCATGGTTTCATACTACAGTATAACACAGTTCCCTTGCTGCTGTATCTACTCTGCTTATACTGTAGGATGGACCCAGTAAGAACAAACCATTACATGTACAGCATCAATGGACAATATTCCTGTCCATGACAAATAAGGATTTAAACCCTCTGGATACCAAAGGCCAGGGAGTGAATCACCTATTCGGCCTTAAGGGATTTCAAATAAAATGAAGAAATCTATTTAAGTTTGAAAACTTCTTTCCAGTAAAAACTGATACTGAGAGAAAGGAACTTAACTCGCATGAAAAAAAACTGAAAGCAAAAGCAGAGGTCAAAGTTTATGATAGGCCATTGGTACAAGTCCTGCTCTCATAACAATTTCCACTTGAAACATGGAGGGAGCTTTACCCTGTACCCGTGCTGTACCTGCCCCGGGAGTGTTTGATGGGACAGTGTAGAGGGAGCTTTACCCTGTATCCATGCTGTACCTGCCCCGGGAGTGTTTGATGGGACAATGTAGAGGGAGCTTCACTCTGTATCTAACTCATGCTGTACCTGCCCTGGGAGTGTTTGATGGGACAGTGTAGAGGGAGCTTTACTCTGTAACTAACCCGTGCTGTACCTGCCCCGGGAGTGTTTGATGGGACAGTGTAGAGGGAGCTTTACCCTGTATCCATGCTGTACCTGCCCCGGGAGTGTTTGATCGGACAGTGTAGAGGGAGCTTTACTCTGTATCTAACCCGTGCTGTACCTGCCCCGGGAGTGTTTGATGGGACAGTGTAGAGGGAGTTTTACTGTGTATCTAACCCGCGCTGTACCTGCCCTGGGAGTGTTTGATGGGACAGTGTAGAGGGAGCTTTACTCTGTATCTAACCCGTGCTGTACCTGCCCCAGGAGTGTTTGATGGGACAGTGTAGAGGGAGCCTTACTCTGTATCTAACCCGTGCTGTACCTGCCCCGGGAGAGTTTGATGGGACAGTGTAGAGGGAGCTTCACTCTGTATCTAACCCGTGCTGTACCTGCCCTGGGGGTGTTTGATGGGACAGTGTAGAGGAAGCTTTACCCTGTACCCGTGCTGTACCTGCCCTGGGAGTGTTTGATGGGATAGTGTAGAGGGAGCTTTACTCTGTATCTAACCCGTGCTGTACCTGCCCCAGGAGTGTTTGATGGGACAGTGTAGAGGGAGCTTTACTGTGTATCTAACCCGTGCTGTACCTGCCCCAGGAGTGTTTGATGCGACAGTGTAGAGGGAGCTTTACTCTGTATCTAACCCGTGCTGTACCTGCCCCGGGAGTGTTTGATGGGACATGTAGAGGGAGCCTTACTCTGTATCTAACCCGTGCTGTGTCTGCCCCGGGAGTGTTTGATGGGACAGTGTAGAGGGAGCTTCACTCTGTATCTAACCCGTGCTGTACCTGCCCCGGGAGTGTTTGATGGGACAGTGTAGAGGGAGCTTTACTCTGTATCTAACCCGGGCTGTACCTGCCCCGGGAGTGTTTGATGGGACAGTGTAGAGGGAACTTTACTCTGTATCTAACCCGTGCTGTACCTGCCCCGGGAGTGTTTGATGGGACAGTGTAGAGGGAGCTTTACCCTGTATCCATGCTGTACCTGCCCCGGGAGTGTTTGATGGGACAATGTAGAGGGAGCTTCACTCTGTATCTAACCCGCGCTGTACCTGCCCTGGGAGTGTTTGATGGGACAGTGTAGAGGGAGCTTTACTCTGTATCTAACCCGTGCTGTACCTGCCCCAGGAGTGTTTGATGGGACAGTGTAGAGGGAGCCTTACTCTGTATCTAACCCGTGCTGTACCTGCCCCGGGAGAGTTTGATGGGACAGTGTAGAGGGAGCTTCACTCTGTATCTAACCCGTGCTGTACCTGCCCTGGGGGTGTTTGATGGGACAGTGTAGAGGGAGCTTTACCCTGTACCCGTGCTGTACCTGCCCTGGGAGCGTTTGATGGGATAGTGTAGAGGGAGCTTTACTCTGTATCTAACCCGTGCTGTACCTGCCCCAGGAGTGTTTGATGGGACAGTGTAGAGGGAGCTTTACTCTGTATCTAACCCGTGCTGTACCTGCCCCAGGAGTGTTTGATGCGACAGTGTAGAGGGAGCTTTACTCTGTATCTAACCCGTGCTGTACCTGCCCCGGGAGTGTTTGATGGGACATTTAGAGGGAGCCTTACTCTGTATCTAACCCGTGCTGTGTCTGCCCCGGGAGTGTTTGATGGGACAGTGTAGAGGGAGCTTCACTCTGTATCTAACCCGTGCTGTACCTGCCCCGGGAGTGTTTGATAGGATAGTGTAGAGGGAGCTTTACTCTGTATCTAACCCGGGCTGTACCTGCCCCGGGAGTGTTTGATGGGACAGTGTAGAGGGAACTTTACTCTGTATCTAACCCGTGCTGTACCTGCCCCGGGAGTGTTTGATGGGACAGTGTAGAGGGAGCTTTACTCTGTATCTAACCCGTGCTGTACCTGCCCTGGGAGTGTTTGATGGGACAGTGTAGAGGGAGCTTTACTCTGTATCTAACCCGTGCTGTACCTGCGCTGGGAGTGTTTGATCGGACAGTGTAGAGGGAGCTTTACACTGTATCTAACCCGTGCTGTACCTGCCCTGGGAGTGTTTGATGGGACAGTGTAGAGGGAGCTTTACTCTGTATCTAACCCGTGCTGTACCTGCCCCAGGAGTGTTTGATGGGACAGTGTAGAGGGAGCTTTACTGTGTATCTAACCCGTGCTGTACCTGCCCCAGGAGTGTTTGATGCGACAGTGTAGATGGAGCTTTACTCTGTATCTAACCCGTGCTGTACCTGCCCCGGGAGTGTTTGATGGGACATGTAGAGGGAGCCTTACTCTGTATCTAACCCGTGCTGTGTCTGCCCCGGGAGTGTTTGCCGGGACAGTGTAGAGGGAGCCTTACTCTGTATCTAACCCGTTCTGTACCTGCCCTGGGAGTGTTTGATGGGGACAGTGTAGAGGGAGCTTTACTGTGTATCTAACCCGTGCTGTACCTGCCCCGGGAATGTTTGCCGGGACAGTGTAGAGGGAGCTTTACTGTGTATCTAACCCGTGCTGTACCTGCCCTGGGAGTGTTTGATGGGACAGTGTAGAGGGAGCTTCACTCTGTATCTAACCCGTGCTGTACCTGCCCTGGGAGTGTTTGATGGGACAGTGTAGAGGGAGCTTTACTCTGTATCTAACCCGTGCTGTACCTACCCTGGGAGTGTTTGATGGGACAGTGTAGAGGGAGCTTTACTCTGTGTCTAACCCATGCTGTACCTGCCCCGGGAGTGTTTGATGGGACAGTGTAGAGGGAGCCTTACTCTGTATCTAACCCGTGCTGTGTCTGCCCCAGGAGTGTTTGCCGGGACACTGTAGAGGGAGCTTTACTCTGTATCTAACCCATGCTGTACCTGCCCTGGGAGTGTTTGATGGGACAGTGTAGAAGGAGCTTTACTTTGTATCTAATGTGCCGCCCCTGACCTGGAAGTTTTGAACGACCCACGAGGCAAAAGTGGAAAGTGTTTTGTTCTTTAGAACTGATGTGCTTCACATTCGCTGAGCTGCAAAATTCACACCCACACAAAAAATGTTTGCTAAATTCAGCAAACTCTTGGCAAAGTATTGAACAATCGAAAGTGAGATCTCACAGCAGATACATAGCGCTGTGCTTACCTCATCGGGTAGGTAGGGCAACATGTAACGGGCATAGCGGCTTTGTACAGATACTTCCCACTCCTAGACAAAGTAAAAACAATTGGAGTTAACATCATATAAATACACACTGAGCACAGACAGACTGGCTAACTATTCCAAGGCATCTATATTTAAACCCTCTGAACCCCTGGATTAGATTCCTGCATTGAACTTTTTTAAATATTCATTCTAAGTGTGTAGGCCTTGCGGTATTTATTGCCCTGAGAAGGTGGTGGTGGGCTGGGTTTAATACAATTGAGAGTCTTGCTAGGATAGTTCAGAGTCAACCATGCTGGTGTGGGACTGGAGTTACTCATAGCCTAGATTGGGTAAAAAGGGCAGGTTTCCATCCCTAAAAAGGACATTAGTGAACCAGTTGAGTTTTTACATCGATTCGACAGCTTCATGGTCACTTTTTCTGATACGGTTTTTTTTATTTCCAGATTTTATTTTAACTGAATTCAAATTCTCACACTGCCATGTTGGGATTGGAACTCATATTCTGGGGATTACTAGACCATTAACATAAACCACTATACTATCGTCCCCCTCTAACTCACTCCCAGCTAAATAAAAAACCACCTCAACCCGTGCAATAGATTCTAGCTTGTAACTCAGTCCCAGGAGCCCAAGTGATCCCTGAGCACTCCACATCATCACAGTGTCACACCTGTCACTATCATCAAATAACGCTCAGCCCAGCAATGGAACGAGACATTTAGCAACAGCTCTGAGCACCTCAGAGTTTGAGGCTCTGGGACTAAAATGTGTGAGGACGGGGCGATGTTTGCACAGGCAAGAATGCAGATGTTCTGGAAGATTTGTGGTTTTGGAGAGTGAAGCAGGGTAGAGGAGTAGGCAAGGAGAGCTTTGGAGAAAGTGAGCTTCTGAGCAATAAAGCCTTGGCTCGCAGTCTGGGAGGAGTTGGTGCCTGAGGCTGGTGATGTTTCCAAGGTGAAGGAAAGCAGTCTTGGTAACAGATCAGATGTCGGGAAGGATAGCTGAGCTCTGGGTTGAAAAGCATGTCAAGGGAATGTAGCCATTGGGCTTAGCCAGAGGTAGCAGCTGGCGAGGTTGGAGGCTGATGGAGTTAAGGCTGGAGGTGTTGGTGAGAATTGGGGGATGGCTGCGGTTTTGCTGGCATTTATCTGGAGGACGTTTTGGCTCATCCAGGTCTTGATGTTTGACAAGCTGTTGGAGAAAATAGCAACAGCCTCAGGGTTGGAGCTGAGCATACAAGTGGAGGCTGACCCATGTTTCCTGTTGGCATCAGCAAGGGGAAAGACATAAATGATGAAGAGGAGATGACCAAGTTTGAAGCCTAGGGTAGCACGTGTAACAGACACATGGCCAACGTGATTTGGACTGGTTTTGATCGCTTGAAGGAGTTGGAGAGGAATTTTACTGAGGTTTTTATTCCCCTTATTGGCCCTGGTTTCTTGCCTCTCCCAAGAGATGATATGGCTGTGAGGGAGGGAGGAGGGGGGAGAATAGGAAGTGTCGACTCAGGATGCTCCAGTCATCATTATTGTTGGACAGGCTTGGTGGACTAGCTGGTCATTTCCTGCCATCATTTTCATATGCTCATGTGTAACAGCAGAGGAGTTTGTGTTGGTGCCAAAAGAGAAACCTTGGGCGGCCATATCATGTTTGCGATACGACAGGTAAACATGAAACCATAAGAGGGCAGTGCCAGAGGTGGGCCTGGGGGAGGGAGGTTGGAGGAGGATGGAATGGTCACTTGTGTCAAAGGCAGCAGAGAGGTCAAGACGGATTAGGACAGGCAGTGACCTGAACAGTAGCCAATACCAATAGCAAGAACCTATCTTAAAACACCACTGTGTCTTTCAGGGTTCTCGAATGTCACAGCACTCGAGGGAGCAGCTTGGAGCCAGAGAATCATTTACTGCCTTTAAAATGTGAACTCCTTGCTTCACATCAACTATTCAAAAAAAGGAGCAGGAAACAGAGATAGAAAGAGAGGGAGAGGGAGATAGACAGAGAGACGCCGAGAGACTGGGAGACAGAGAGAGAGAGACTCTTGGAGATAGAAAGGCAAAGAGAGACTGATAGAGAGATAGTGACAGAGCAAAAGTGAGAGAGCAGAGAGAGACAGTGAGATCTGAAGAGAGAGAGGCAGGGAGATAAAAAGAGAAACAGAGACAAACATGGAGAAAAATATTGAGAGAGGAAAATAGGAAGAGGGCGGAACTTTCAACTTAAGTGGGGCACAAAAATGATGGTATCAGATCGGCTGCCCGTTATATGCTTCGCCCGACTTTCCTTATATACACACAGGAAAAATAAATGAGAAAGAAGCAGAGAGAGAGAGAGAGAGAGAGAGAAAGAGAGAGACTCTGAGCAACAGAGACTTAGAGAGGCGGCTCGAAAGACTCAGAAAGAAAGAGAGCTAGAGGAGAGGGACAATAAGATATAGCTGGAAGATAGAGAGAGGCCAATAGAGAGAGAAAAAAGGAGAGAAGTGGGGGAAAGGAGAGGAAGAATGAGGCACACTGGATGTGTGAAGGAATAAGCCAGACAACCTATTCAGAAAAATACACTATCTTATGAAAGAATTCTGGCCTTATTAAAACATGACAAACTGGGTTTGAAAATTTAGAAACCTAACTATGAAATAGCTATGAAAGCATTCTGGCTATAGAGATAAGACAGTTGTTGACCCTGAATAAATAACCTTATTGAAACAGAAGGTGAAGGGCTCCGACAGGCTGACCTTTTGGGAAAAAAACAATGGTTCACCCTGGATAAGGTGTTCTAATTTAAACTTCGTAAAGATAGCACATAAGATAAGGAACATCTGCCCTCGTAAAGATGACATAAAGTAAGGAACACCTGCCGTCACACCGTTTTTATATGGTAAACTTAAAACACCTGGAGATGAGACAAGATTCTAGCTGATGTGGCAGTAAGAGATGCAGCGGTCGGCAGAAAAATGACTAGAGATAATTAACTTGCATTAGCAGAAAACCTTAAAGGAAATATCACTGGAAAAGGGTATAAATATTGAACTCTCAAATGAGATAGTAGACTCGCTTTAATCGGGCAAAGCGATTCTCGGCTTCAGAGGCGGCTCTGTAGTCTACAACTCTTTGTACCTCGGGGATCAAAGGTACTTGATATTGATGGATATCCTGTATAGAGAACTTTAAGAACTGTAATACTGTAGCGAAGTTAAGATTTAAAAGTAAGATTCTCTGTTAATAATAAGATAGCATTTTTTCTCTTTTTAGAACGGTCAATGTTGCGATTGACTGATTCTCCAACTGTAAATTACATGTCGGTTCTTTAATAAATCTATGTATTTTTAGAATTGTCTCACATAAGACTTCTGTATCAAAAACTCGCGAACTCAATCTCTGTACACTCTTTGGTGAGGAGTTGCAGAATTCTGAGGGAGTTTTCCGGACCCTCATAATATCCAGAACGTTACAGTCTAGCTAAACTTATTAAAAGTGCTAACTGGAGGACGGTAACATTCTCGGGTTGTTCCTTTCCTTTAGGGAGAGATAGCCCGGACCTTTAGACCCAGTTAAGCGTCTTTAGGATTCAGCTACCTCAAACTTTAGTTGAAAGTGAACGTCTGAGAAATACGCCTGATCCGGGGTAGCCCAAAAGGGGCGAGGACTAGTAATAATCCCTTCAGATGAAGCTTAGTATACTGCAGAAATTCTGACAGAAACTGTGATCAGAACTGCTCGGCTGAGATCATTTTGTGAGACTCCATCCTTGGCCTGGATTCTCACTAGAGGGACTACCAGTCAGACCCAGTGTTATAGCCCTATCTCCAACTCATGTTCCTATCAATTGAGTCTCTATAGAAAGAAAGACTTGCATTTATATAGCACCTTACACAACCACCAGACATCCCAAAGCACTCTACAGCCAATTAAGTACTTTTGAAGTGTAGTCACTGTTGTAATGTGGGAAACGTGGCAGCCAACTTCCACACAGCAAGGTCCCACAAACAGCAATGTGATAATGAGCAGATAATCTGTTTTTGTTATGTTGGTTGAGGGATAAATATTGGCCATCACACCGGGGAGAACTCCCCTGCTCTTCTTCAAAATAGTGCCATGGGATCTTTTACGTCCACCTGAGAGAGCTGACGGGGCCTCGGTTTAACATCTCATCTCAAAGACAGCACCTTCGACAGTGCAGCACTCCCTCAGCACAGCACTGGAGGGTCAGCCTACATTTTTGTGCTCAAGTCTCTGGAGTGGGACTTGAACCCACAACCTTCTGACTCAGAGGCGAGAGTGCTACCCACTGAGCCACTGCGGACAACAGGATTGGAGGCTCACAAAATTATCCCTTACTCGTGGAAACAGCGGTGTATGTAAAGTCTGGCCCTGTGTATTCTACTGTTATACTCTGCGAAGGTCCCAGAGTTGTGGAATTCCTACACCACTAAATGTACAGGAATCATAGGAAGACCCTATGATTCTGTCCCACACAGTTCACCAGTTAATTGACTGAGATTTTTTGACTGTAATCATTTGGCTTCTAAAAATATTTGAAGTTAACCATTTGTAGTGTCCGGGAGTCTGTGGTTGGTCACTGCATTTCAATGATCCGACAGCGACTGAGTGATTTTTGAGGGGAGACTTGGTGCCCTCTCACAAAGTTTGTCGCTTGACGGGGGTCCTGCAGCCCACTTTGTTCCTGATCGACAGGGCAGGCAAGTGGGCAACCGGCTCTGAAATCAGGAACATAGGAACAGGAGTAGGCCATTCAGCCCCTCGAGCCTGTTTCGCCGTTCAATGAGATCATGGTTGATCTGTCCATTTACCTGCCTTGGTTCCATATCCCTTAATACCCTTGCCTAACAACAAAGACCTGCTAACTCAGCATAGAACGGGAATTAAATCTGGGACTTCCATGTGGTTCAGTAACGCATGGGGGCAGTGCATTTCCCTCTGAGCCATCCAGGCAGCTTGTGGGACTACTTGACAGAATTAACGCCGAAGTCGTTCAAGAAAACTGAGGACTTCTCCACTCAAGCCTTAACTAAACGGAGGCTGAATTAACAAAGATGGCCATTTGCTCTGCATCAGGTTCTCTACAGATCGGTGACTGTAAATGCCCAGGGTTTCGATTCAGTGCCACCAACACTCACCTGACCCAGCCTTTGTTCAGCAGCAGCTGGTAATCGTGGACTGTCAACTTGTGAGCCATGAGACCTGCAGAACAAAGAACGGACACTTAGTAAAAGGCACTGCTCTCACTGCAGAGTAGCCTGCATTGCTTTTACGACATAGCACTCTGCACTGCTTCCAAAGTACAGCATTCAGATCATTAGGGCTTCACCAGATATTCCTCACTTGATCAGCAACAAAGGCCATTGCTGTAAGAGAGCCTTTGCTCCATATGCCATGGTTCAGTGGGTAGCATTCTTGCCCACACCAGAGGCCTGAGCCCATAATCTGGGCTGGCACTCCAGTGCAGTACTGAGGGAGTGCTGCATTGCCGGAGGTGCCAACTTTGGGATGTGACAATAACCTGCTCTCTCAGGTAGGCGTAAAAGCTCCAATGGTACAATTTCAAAGAAGAGCAGGGGAGTTCTCCCCGGTGTCCTGGCCAATATTTATCCCTCAATCGAGATCACTAAAACTGATTATCTGGTCATTATCTCATTACTGTTTGTGGGAGCTTGCTGTGCGCAAATTGGCTGCCGCATTTCCCACATTACATCAGTGACTACACTTCAAAGGCACTTAATTGGTTGTAAAGCGTTTTGGGATGTCCTGAGGTTGTGAAAGGCGCTATATAAATGCAAGTCTTTCTTGCTTTCTTTCTATAAACTGCAGTGAGGCTTACGCACAGTATTTGGTTCTATGGTATCCCCAGGGGCCAAACAGAAACACTTCTCCACTGAATTGACACAAAGCATCCTCATGCTTTGAATAGTGATAGAATTTAGGCTTTAAACCACAAATCAGGTTTATTAAAATTAAAATGTAGATAGTAGCTGAATTTACTTGATTACAGAGCTTCTAACTTGCTCCTTCTCAGATACAAATAGATAAGAAAACGTAGCGCTTTGCTAACTTTCGTTGTTCCTGGACCAGAGTCTGTAAAATAACATATACAAAAACAACTTGTATTTATATGTGAGGTGTTTGTCACCGGGGAGTTTCCAGCCCTTATCTTGATTAGATCAGAAGAGCTGGGAGAAGGCTGTCACAATTTATCTCTAGAATAGGCACAGAGCTGTCCATCAACAGGGCCCTTAAGTCTTCTATCTATTCCAAGGACAAACCCAAGTTGTGACAGCCTTGATACCAGAACCTGCTGATGTGACAAACAATCACAAGGAATTGATCTTTGCCTCCTGCAGCAGGTTAAACAATACTGAGTGACCAAGTCATTGATGTGAACTTGGCAATTAATTCTTCCTTGGAAGTTATGCTAAACCTTTATAAATCATTAGTTAAGCCTCAGCTGGAGTATTGTGTCCAATTCTGGGCACCGCACTTTAGGAAGGATGTCAAGGCCTTGGAGAGGGTGCAGAGGAGATTTACTAGACTGGTGCCAGGGATGAGGGACTTCAGTTATGTGGAGAGACTGGAGAAGCTGGGGTTGTTCTCCTTAGAGCAGAGATGGTTAAGGGGAGATTTAACAGAGGTGTTCAAATAAGGAAAAACTGTTTCCACTGGCAGGAGGGTCGGTAACCAGTGGACACAGATTTAAGATAATTGGAAAAAGAACCAGAGGGGAAATGAGGAGATTTTTTTTTACTCAGCGAGTTGTTATGATCTGAGAAGCAGTAACTGAAAGGACGGTGGAAGCAGACTCAATAGTAGCTTTCAAAAGAGAATTGGATATATACTTGAAAAGGAAAAATTTGTAGGGCTATGTAGGGGAGTGCAATTAATTGGATATCTCTTTCAAAGAGCTGGCACAGACACGATGGGCCAAATGGCCTCCTTGTGTGCTGTGTGATTCTAAGGTGCATTTTGACAGTGATCTGTATCTTTTCCAACATGGGGAAAACATGCCTGCAGAGAGAGACAGCAGTGTGCAGTAATCAAATTTAAAGTGATTAGTCACATCTGATAAGTTTAAGATGATAATTGAGAAGGACATAAGTATGACAAAACCAGGGTAATAGATTGGAGAAAAGCTGATTTTGAGAAGTCAAATAAACAACTAGGAAGGCAAAGAGGAACTATGAAATTAAATTATCAAGGAACATAAAACAAGATTCTGAAGGGGATTGACAGGGTAGATGCTGAGAGGTTGTTTCCCTTGGCTGGAGTGTCTAGAACTAGGGGGCACAGTCTCAGGATAAGGGGTTGGCCATTTAAGACCGAGATGAGGAGGAATTTCTTCACTCAGAAGATTGTGAATCTTTGGAATTCTCTGCCCCTGAGGGCTGTGGAGGCTGAGTCTTTGGGTATATTCAAGGCTGAGATAGATGGATTTTTGGAATCAAGGAATATGGGGATCGGGCGGGAAAGTAGAGTTGAGGTCGATGGTCAGCCATGATCTTATTGAGAAGTCGCACAACACCAGGTTATAGTCCAACAGTTTTATTTAAAATTACGAGCTTTCGGAGCGCTGCTCCTTCTTCAGGTACAGGTACAGTGAGGGAATACAAATCGATTACACAGTATATATACACAGAGAGCAATTTGTCTGCAGAGATACAATCTGTTAGGAAGGCATTACATCAAAGACACCTCAGAGTACAGCTAAGACAATGAGGTGGGTCACAGGGGGTCCAATGTGTCAAATGTTGCCGTCTGCAGTTGAGCTTTTAACTTTTATTTTGGTTGGTTTTTTTTAAACTGGAAAGACAGACAACGATGTCAAGTCACGTTCTGTAGCGTGACATGAACCCGAGATCCCTATTGAGGCCGTCCTCATGGGTGCGGAACTTGGCTATCAGTTTCTGCTCGATGATTTTGCGTTGTCGTGTGTCTCGAAGGCCGCCTTGGAGAACGCTAACCCGCAGATCCGAGGCTGAATGTCCTTGACTGCTGAAGTGCTCCCCGACTGGGAGGTAACAATCCTGCCTGACGATTGTTGCGCGGTGTCCGTTCATATGTTGTCTCAGTGTCTGCATGGTCTCGCCGATGTACCATGCTCCGGGGCATCCTTTCCTGCAACGTATGAGGTAGACAACGTTGGCCGAGTCACATGAGTATGTACCATGTACCTGGTGGGTAGTGTCCTCACGTGTGATGATGGTATCTGTGTTGATGATCTGGCATGTCTTGCAGAGGTTGCCGTGGCAGGGTTGTGTGGTGTCGTGGTCGCTGTTCTCCTGACAGCTGGGTAATTTGCTGCGAATGATGGTACTTTTGAGGTTAGGCGGCTGCTTGAAGGCGAGTAGTGGAGGCGTGGGGATGGCCTTAGCAAGGTGTTCGGCGTCATCGATGATATGTTGAAGGCTGCGAAGAACATGGCGTAGTTTCTCCGCTCCGGGGAAGTACTGGACGACGTAGTGTACTCTGTTGGTTGTGTCCCATGTTCGCCTTCTGAGGAGGTCTATGCGGTTTTTCGCTGTGGCCCGTCGGAACTGTCGACCGACAAGTCGAGCGTCATATCCCGTTCTTACGAGGGCGTATTTCAGCGTCCGTAGGTGTCCATCACGTTCCTCCTCGTCTGAGCAGATCCTGTGTATTCGCAGGGCTTGTCCATAGGGGATGGCTTCTTTAACGTGGTTAGGGTGGAAGCTGGAGAAGTGGAGCATCGTGAGGTTGTCCGTGGGCTTGCGGTAGAGTGAAGTGCTGAGGTGTCCGTCTTTGATGGAGATTCGTGTGTCCAAGAATGAAACCGATTCTGAGGAGTAGTCCATGGTGAGTTTGATGGTGGGATGGAATCTGTTGATGTTATCGTGTAGTCCTTTCAGTGATCCTTCGCCGTGGGTCCAAAGGAAGAAGATGTCGTCGATGTATCTGGTGTACAGCATTGGTTGGAGGTCCTGTGCAGCGAAGAAGTCTTGCTTGAACTTGTGCATGAAGATGTTGGCGTATTGGGGTGCGAATTTGGTCCCCATGGCTGTTCCGTGTGTTTGGGTAAAAAACTGGTTGTTGAAGGTGAAGACATTGTGGTCAAGGATGAAGCGGATGAGTTGTAGGATGGCGTCTGGAGATTGGCTGTTGTTGGTGTTGAGTACTGAGGCTGTCGCACCAATGCCGTCATCGTGGGGGATATTGGTGTAGAGTGCCGATACGTCCATCGTGGCAAGGAGTGTTCCTGGTTCAACTGTCCATGGGTGCTGAGTTTCTGCAAGAAGTCTGTAGTGTCGCGACAGAAGCTGGGGGTTCCCTGTACGATGGGTTTCAGGATGCCCTCGACATACCCAGAGAGGTTCTCACACAGGGTTCCGTTGCCTGATACGATAGGACGTCCGGGTGTGTTGGCTTTGTGTATCTTTGGGAGGCAGTAGAAGTCTCCTACGCGGGGAGTACGTGGGATGAGAGCGCGTAGGATGTTTTGAAGGTCTGGATCGAAGGTCTTGATCAGTCTATCATACGTTGCAGGAAAGGATGCCCCGGAGCACGGTACATCGGCGAGACCATGCAGACACTGAGACAATGTATGAACGGACACCGCGCAACAATCGCCAGGCAGGATTGTTACCTCCCAGTCGGGGAACACTTCAGCAGTCAAGGACATTCAGCCTCGGATCTGCGGGTTAGCGTTCTCAAGGCGGCCTTCGAGACACACGACAACGCAAAATCATCGAGCAGAAACTGATAGCCAAGTTCCGCACCCATGAGGATGGCCTCAATAGGGATCTCGGGTTCATGTCACGCTACAGAACGTGACTCGACATCGTTGTCTGTCTTTCCAGTTTAAAAAAAAACACAAAAAAAAAACAAAAAAAAAAGTTAAAAGCTCAACTGCAGACGGCAACATTTGACACGTTGGACCCCCTGTGACCCACCTCATTGTCTTAGCTGTACTCTGAGGTGTCTTTGATGTAATGCCTTCCTAACAGATTGTATCTCTGCAGACAAATTGCTCTCTGTGTATATATACTGTGCAATCGATTTGTATTCCCTCACTGTACCTGTACCTGAAGAAGGAGCAGCGCTCCGAAAGCTCATAATTTTAAATAAAACTGTTGGACTATAACCTGGTGTTGTGCGACTTCTCATTTTTGTCCACCCCAGTCCAACACCGGCATCTCCGCATCATGATCTTATTGAATGGTGGAGCAGGCTCGAGGGGCCATACGGCCAACTCCTGCTCTTATTTCTTATGTTCTCATGTTCTTATGTTCTAAAATAGTAAAATATTTTACAGGCACATCAATAAAAAAGGAAGGTTGGGATGGGAATCGGCCATTAAGGGATAGACAGGATAATACCACAAGTAACGATAGATGGCAGAAATATTAAATAATTATTTTATTTCAGTATTTACCAGGGAGATAGAACAGGTGGACATGACATTGGATGATGAGATTAGTAATGAGATAAGTGCATTTAAAATAAAAAGAGGGGATATATTAAATAAACTAATCAAACTCAAAGAGGATAAAACCCCTGGTCCGGAAGGATTGCATCCAAGCATTTTAAAAGAATCTAGGGAAGAGATAGCAGAGGCATTACTACACATATTTAATAATTCGTTAGAAGAAGGTATAGTGCCAGAGGACTGGCGGATAGCTAACGTAATACTGATATTTAAGGGGGATAGAACATGTCCAGGGAATTATAGACCAGTCAGCTTTACATCGGTGGTAGGAAAAATAATGGAATCCCTACTAAAGGAGAAAATAGAAGAACATCTAGAAACCAAAAACATAGTAATGAATAGTCAACATGGATTTCAAAAGGGAAAGTCTTGCTTGACCAACCTTATTGAATTTTTTGAAGAGGTAACAGAGAGAGTAGACAATGGTAATGCAGTAGATGTAATTTATCTAGATTTTCAAAAGGCCTTCAATAAGGTACCCCATAATAGACTGATGAACAAGGTCAGAGAATGCGGAGTCAGGGGACAAGTAGCAAAATGGATAGCTAGCTGGCTTCAAGACAGAAAACAGAGAGTAGGAGTAAAAAGTAGCTATTCACAGTGGCAGAAGGTGGGTAGTGGTGTTCCACAAGGATCAGTGATGGGACCACTGTTGTTCACAATTTATATTAACGATTTAGACTTTGGAATCAAAAACACAATTTCTAAATTTGCGGATGACACCAAATTGAGGGGTGGGGGGGGGGAATAGTCAATACTGAGGAGGACTGCAACAAATTACAGGAGGACATTAATAAACTTGCAGAATGGGCATAAAATTGGCAAATGAAGTTCAACACAGATAAATGTGAGGTATTACATTTTGGTAGGAAGAATAGGGAGGTCACGCATTACACACATGGAACTGCACCCCAACACGAGTCAGCACCCATGGAACTGCACCCCAACACAAGTCAGCACCCATGGAACTGTATCCCAACACGAGTCAGCACCCATGGAACTGTATCCCAACACAGGTCAGCACCCATGGAACTGTATCCCAACACGAGTCAGCACCCATGGAACTGCATCCCAACACAGGTCAGCACCCATGAAGCTGCACCCCAACACCAGTCAGCACCCATGAAGCTGCACCCCAACACGAGTCAGCACCCATGAAACTGCACCCCAACACAAGTCAGCACCCATGAAGCTGCACCCCAACACAAGTCAGCATCCATGAAACTGCACCCCAACACGAGTCAGCACCCATGAAGCTGCACCCCAACACGAGTCAGCACCCATGAAGCTGCACCCCAACATGAGTCAGCACCCATGAAACTGCACCCCAACATGAGTCAGTACCCATGGAACTGCACCCCAACACAAGTCAGCACCCATGGAACTGCACCCCAACACGAGTCAGCACCCATGGAACCGCACCCCAACACAAGTCAGCACCCATGGAACTGCACCCCAACATGAGTCAGCACCCATGGAACTGCACCCCAACACAAGTCAGCACCCATGAAACTGCACCCCAACATGAGTCAGCACCCATGAAACTGCACCCCAACACGAGTCAGCACCCATGGAACCGCACCCCAACACAAGTCAGCACCCATGGAACTGCACCCCAACATGAGTCAGCACCCATGGAACTGCACCCCAACACAAGTCAGCACCCATGAAACTGCACCCCAACATGAGTCAGCACCCATGGAACTGCACGCCAACACGAGTCAGCGCCCATGGAACTGCACCCTAACATGAGTCAGCACCCATGAAAATGCACCCCAACACGAGTCAACACCCATGGAACTGTATCCCAATAAGAGCCGTAAGTTTCAACAAAGGAGGAAGGAAAATGAAATCAAATCTGTACAGACTTATATCTGTGATCATTTGAACAGATTTCAAAATCGCTGCTTAGTATTTTAAAAAGAAAACTTGACCCAGTGATGGAACCATAATTGAGGTTGCCAAAACTGCTGGAACTTCACCAGGACACGGCTTTTGCATGACATAGCTAGGGGTAAATGACCAGTGGCACTAGCAGGAGAATTGCAGATGAATGCTTGCACACTCTTACAAATGGAAGTAAAAGATCACATAGTTCCACCTTAAAAGTGTCTTAAAGGGACAGTCATCCCCTGTGTATTTGCTGTCTGCATAGGTGACCTACCTCATGGCACCTAAAGCATCTAAAACTGTACTAGTAGATAAAAATAATCCACACCCACATATGTCCACAATCTTCTACACACATGAACGGCACTCGGTCTAGCTGTGTTAGCAGCAGACTGAGTGCGTTGTTATGGTTACATTTGCATTTCCTGCGGCAATGATCACCACAGCCAAATGCACTAATTTTAGAAGAAAACACCTTACACACAATAACGTAAATGTAACAGGGTAGATGCTGAGAGGTTGTTTCCCCTGGCTGGAGTGGCTAGAACTAGGGGGCATAGTCTCAGGATAAGGGGTCGGCCATTTAAGACTGAGATGAGGAGCAATTTCTTCACTCAGAGGGTTGTGAATCTTTGGAATTCTCTGCCCCAGAGGGCTGTGAATGCTGAGACTTTGTGTATATTCAAGGCTGAGATCGATAGATTTTTGGACTCTCGGGGAATCAAGGGATATGGAGATTGGGCAGGAAAGTGGAGTTGAGGTCGATGATCAGTCATGATCTTATTGACTGGCGGAGCAGGCTCGAGGGGCCGTACGGCCTACTCCTGCTCCTATTTCTTATGTTCATATGTATATTTACTGGACAAACAACTACCGCCAGTCAGTATGAAACTTCGCAATCTTTCAAAGTTTGTAATACTGGCATGTATTTATCAGACATCTTCGTGCAGCTTCTAGGTTTTTCCTACATCACAACAGTGACTACACTTCCAAAGTACTTCATTGGCTGTAAAGCACTTTGGAACAACAACAACAACTTGCATTTATATCGCAGCTTTAACGCTACCTCTCTTTCCTCCTTTAAGACGCTCCTTAAAACCTACCTCTTTGACCAAGCTTTTGGTCACCTGCCCTAATTTCTCCTTATGTGGATCGGAGTCAAATTTTGTTTGATAACACTCCTGTGAAGCGCCTTGGGATGTTTTACTACAACAACAACAACTTGGTCAAAGAGGTAGGTTTTAAGGAGCGTCTTAAAGGAGGAAAGAGAGGTGGAGAGGTTTAGGCAGGGAATTCCAGAGCTTAGGACCTAGGCAGCTGAAGACACGGCCGCCAAAGGTTGAGCGATTATAATCAGGGATGCTCAAGAGAGCAGAATTAGAGGAGCGCAGATATTTCGGGGGGTTGTGGGGCTGAAGGAGATTACAGAGATAGGGAGGGGCGAGGCCATGGAGGGATTTGAGAAGAAGGATGAGAATTCTGAAATTGAGGTGTTGCTTAACCGGGAGCCAATGTAGGTCAGCGAGCACAGGGGTGATGGGCGAATGGGACTTGGTGCGAGTTAGGACACGGGCAGCCGAGTTTTGGATGACCTCAAGTTTACGTAGGGTAGACTGTGGGAGGCCAGCCAGGAGTACGTTGGAATAGTCAAGTCTAGAGGTAACAAAGGCATGGGTGAGGGTTTCAGCAGCGGATGAGCTGAGGCAAGGGCAGAGACGAGCGATGTTACAGAGGTGGAAATAGGCAGTCTTAGTGATGCTGTGGATATGTGGTTGGAAGCTCATTTCAGGGTCAAATATGACACCAAGGTTGCGAACAGCGTGGTTCAGCCTCAGACAGATGTTAGGGAGAGGGATGGAGTCAATGGCTAGGGAATGGAGTTTGTGGAGGTCGGACAAGCAGTCTGACAATTTAGAGACCGTGGAGGGGTCAAGAGAAGTGGTAGTGAGGTAGAGCTGGGTGTCGTCAGCGTACATGCGGAAACTGACGCTGTGTTTTCGGATGATGTCGCCAAAGAGCAGCATGTAGATGAGAAATAGGAGGGGGCCAAGGATAGATCCTTGGGGGACACCAGAGGTAACGATGTGGGAGCGGGAAGAGAACACATTGCAGGTGATTCTCTGGCTACGATTAGATAGATAAGAATGGAACCAGGTGAGTGCAGTCCCACCCAGCTGGACGATGGTGGAGAGGCGTTGGAGAAGGATGGAGAGGTGAACCATGTCAAAGGCTGCAGACAAGTCAAGAAGGACGAGGAGGGATAGTTTACCTTTGTCACAGTCACAAAGGATGTCATTTGTAACTTTGATGAGAGTCATTTCGGTACTGTGGCAGGGGCGGAAACCTGATTGGAGGGATTCAAACATGGAGTTGCGGGAAAGATGGGCCCGGATTTGGGAGGTGACAACACGTTCAAGAACTTTGGAGGGGAAAGGGAGGGCGATAGTTTGCAAGGACGGAGGGGTCAAGGGTTGGTTTTTTGAGGAGAGGGGTGATGACGGCAGATTTGAGGGAGGGACAGTACCCGAGGAGAGAGAACCGTTAACAAAGTCAGGTAACATGGGAGCCAGAAAAGGAACTTGGTGTCAGCAGTTTGGTGGGTATAGGTTCAAGGGAGCTGGAAGTGGGTCTCATGGACAAGATGAATGCGGAGAGGTGATGAGGGGAGATCGGAGAGAAACTGGAGAAAGATGTGAGTTCAGGGCTAGGGCAGGGGGGAACCTTAAAGGAAGTTTGGCCCGGTGGGCTAGGGAAAGGAAGGGAAGTGGCAGAGGCAGCTGAACGGATGGTCTCAATCTTAGAGACAAAGAAGTTCCTGAGCTCCTCACACTTGTTATCAAGGCGAGCGTGGAGGAGACAGGGGAGAGGGGTTTAAGAAGATGGTTAGCAGTGGACAATAGAAGCCGGGGTTTGACTTTGCATTCAGAATTATTCTGGAATAGTGAGCAAGGGGGCCAAGGATAGATCCTTGGGGGACACCAGAGGTAACGATGCGGGAGCGGGAAGAGAAGCCATTGCAGGTGATTCTCTGGCTACAATTAGATAGATAAGAATGGAACCAGGCGAGTGCAGTCCCACCCAGCTGGACGACGGTGGAGAGACGTTGGAGAAGGATGGAGTGGTCAACCGTGTCAAAGGCTGCAGACAAGTCAAGAAGGACGAGGAGGGATAGTTTATCTTTGTCACAGTCACAAAGGGCTTTGATGAGAGTCGTTTCGGTACTGTGGCAAGGGCGGAAACCTGATTAGAGGGATTCAAACATGGAATTGTGGGAAAGTTGGGCACGGATTTGGGAGGTGACAACACGTTCAAAGACTTTGGAGAGGAAAGGGAGATTGGAGATGGGGCAGTAGTTTGCAAGGACGGAGTGGGCAAGGGTTGGTTTTTTGAGGAGACGGGTGATGACATCAGATTTGAGGGAGAGAGGGACAGTACCTGAAGAGAGAGAGCCATTAACAATGTCAGCTAACATGGGAGCCAGAAAAGGAAGTTGGGTGGTCAGCCAAATAAGATGGTTAAGAAAGCATATGGGATACTATCCTTTATTAGCCAACGCATAGAATATAAGAGCAGGGAGGTTATGCTAGAACTGTATAAAACACTAGTTAGGCCACAGCTCGAGTACTGCGTACAGTTCTGGTCACCACATTACAGGAAGGATGTGATTGCACTAGAGGGGGTACAGAGGAGATTTACGAGGATGTTGCCAGGGCTGGAGAATTTTAACTATGAGGAAAGATTGGATAGGCTGGGGTTGTTTTCTTTCAAACAGAGGATGCTGAGGGGAGATTTAATTGAGATGTATAAAATTATGAGGCGCCTAGAAATAATGGATAGGAAGGACCTATTTCCCTTAGCAGAGAGGTCAATAACCAGGGGGCATAGATTTAAAGTAATTGGTAGAAGGATTCGAGGGGAGTTGAGGAGAATTTTTTTCACCCAAAGGGTGGTGGGGGTCTGGAACTCACTGCCTGAAAGGGTGGTAGAGGCAGAAACCCTCATTACAACCCTCAAGTGCTTGGATATGCAATTGAAAAGCCAAAACACTCAAGGCTACGGACCAAGAGCTGGTAAGTGGGATTAGGCTGGATAGCTCTTTTTCGGTCAACACAGACACAATGGGCCGAATAACCTCCTTCTGTGCCATAAACTTCTATGATTCCATGTACAAAAAGGTTATAGTATGCCGTGCGAGTTTGAGTATTGAGATCACATGCTCAACAAGAGTCTATTACTCATTCTTTATTTACTAATCATAAATGCAATTAGTCACATCTAGATTTCCACTTAGCCAGATAAGGCTAGTGGTTCATTTAAGGACAGCACTGTTCTAGAGCACTCTGCCCGAGTCAGAAGGTCAAGGGCGAAAAGTCAATGGAAAGGAAAATCAGGTGGGTGTGACGATCAGCTCCCGCCCGTCTTGTGCCCCGAGGGAGAGGGGTGCACAATCTTTCAGTCACTATGCCCTTGCTCCTTGTACCTTTATCCAAAACCCTTTCCCCTTGTGTTGCCAATGGCGGTTTCAAATCTAGTCCACAGTATAAATGGGCCAGACTCCACAGCACCAAGCAACCGTGATAGACCGAACTACTGCAAAGGCTGTTTTATGGTGCTGTTCTGATTTTTGGACTGGCATTGCTTTTTCCCCCCAGTTTATATTCCCACCTGGCACAGTTCCCCTCATTTACATTCCCCTCCGGATGCAGCTCTCTCGCGTTTACATTCCGACCAGTCACTGCTCGCCCTGTTTCTATTATATTCTTCACTGTTTCCAAAGCATAGGTATCAGCCGTGGCTCAGTGGGTAGCACTCTCACCTCCGAGTCAGAAGGTCGTGTGTTCAAGCCCCCCCCCCCCCCGCCAGACCTTGAGCACCTAATCTCGGCTGGCACTGAGGGAGTGCTGCGCTGTGTTTCAGATGAGATGTTAAAGTGAGGTCCCATCTGCCCTCTCAGGTGGTCATAAAACATCCTGTGGCACTCTTTGAAGAAGAGCAGAAGACTTCTCCCCGGTGTCCTGGCCAACCTTTATCCCTCAACCACCATCACTAAAACTGGTCATTAATCTCATTGCTGTTTGTGGCACCTTGTTCTATGCAGTTTGGCTGCCACATTTTCCTACTTTACAACAGTGACTACACTTCAAAAGTACTTTATTGGCTGCAAAACACTTTGGGGTATTGTGAAAGATGCTATATAAATGTAAGTTGTTTCTTGCACACACATAGAAGTATCAATGGAAAGATACTGATGGGCGGGGAGGGACAGAGACCGTGGTTTTTTTTAAATTCATTTATGGGATGTGGGCGTCGCTGGCAAGGCCAGCATTTATTGCCCATCCCTAGTTGCCCTTGAGAAGGTGGTGGTGAGCCTCCTTCTTGAACCGCTGCAGTCCGTGTGGTGAAGGTACTCCCACAGTGCTGTTAGGGAGGGAGTTCCAGGATTTTAACCCAGCGACGATGAAGGATCGGCGATATACTTCTAAGTCAGGATGGTGTGTGACTTGGAGGGGAACTTGGAGGTGGTGGTGTTCCCATGCGCCTGCTGCCCTTGTCCTTCTAGGTGGAAGAGGTGGCGGGTTTGGGAGGTGCTGCTGAAGAAGCCCTGGCGAGTTGCTGCAGTGCATCTTGTAGATGGTACACACTGCAGCCACGGTTCGCCGGTGGTGGAGGGAGTGAATGTTTAAGGTGGTGGATGGGTGCCAATCAAGCGGGCTGTTTTGTCCTGGATGGTGTCGAGCTTCTTGAGTGTTGTTGGAGCTGCACTCATCCAGGCAAGTGGAGAGTATTCCATCATACTCCTTACTTGTGCCTTGTAGATGGTAGAAAGGCTTTGGGGAGTCAGGAGGTGAGACACTCGCCGCAGAATACCTCGCCTCTGACCTGCTCTTGTTGCCACAGTATTTATGTGCCTTGTCCAGTTAAGTTTCTGGTTAATGGTGACCCCCAGGATGTTGATCGTGGGGGATTCGGCGATGGCAATGCCATTGAATGTCAAGGGGCGGTGGTTAAACTCTCGCTTGTTGGAGATAGTCATTGCCTGGCACTTCTGTGGCGCGAATGTTACCTGCCACTTATCAGCCCAAGCCTGAACGTCGTCCAGGTCTTGTTGCATGTGGGCATGGATTGCTTCATTATCTGTGGAGTTGTGAATGGCGCTGAACTCTGTGCAGTCATCAGCGAACATCCCCACAATCTAACACACAATTCCCTGAAGATGCGAGTGTAGGTAGACAAAGCCATAAAAAGATCAATAACATTTGGGTTTTATAAATAGGAGCATAGAGTAGTTTACAAAAAGAGGTAATGATAAATTTGTACAAGACAATGGTTCAGCCACAGTTGGAGTATTGTGTGCAGTGTTGGGCACCCCATTGTAGAAAGCACACCAAAGCCACAGGGAACAAACAGCGTAGATTCACCAGGGTGATACCAGGGATGGGAAACTAGTTATGAGGAGAGATGCGAGCTACTGGGACTATTTCCACTGGAGCAGAGAAGGCTAAGAGGAGATTTAATAGAGGCTATTAAAGTACAAAGGGGGAAAAATTCGGTTGCTTGGCGCTCCTGCCTCCTGCTTGGGGCGCTACCATTCAATTTCGGGCGCGTGGGCGCTAACTTTTTCGGGGCACTGAAAGTAGCACCCCGGCGAAGTTAGCGTGCCAAAGGGGGCGCGACCCAATTTTTCCCCCAGACTTTTGGTAGGGTGATAGGAAAAATCTATTTTCTCTGGTTGGGAAGTCAGTGACAAGGGGTCTTTAATTTAAAATGGTCATTAAGAGAGCAAGGAGAAAGGTCAAGAGAAATGTCTTCATGGAGCGAGCTGTCAGAACATAGAATGCTTTGCTACAGGGGTTAGCTAAGGCAGCACGCCTTAAGGGAAAAATGATCAGACAATTGAAACTTGTTTAGATTTGATCGGCTGAATTGACTGCTTGTGCTGTAAACTTATATTTAAAGTCAGTGTACTAGACTTTTGATAAGCCTTCTAATGACAAAGCTGATTGGTAGATGTAAACTCTTCTTGATCATTTAATAGTTACTTAAAACATTAACCTATCAGCTATAACATGCCACCATCCAGATTCTTTTTCCCCATGAAATGTTGATGTAAAATTTGGTCATCCACTCTACGGACTCTGGTGATACAGAGCGAGTCCAATTCATTAAATATATTCAAGAAGGAGTTAGATATATTTCTTAAGGCTAAGGGGATCAAGGGATATGGGGAGAAAGCAGGGACAAGGTACTGAATATGGATGAACAGCCATGATCTCATTGAATGGTGGAGCAGGCTCGAGGGGCCGAATGGCCTACTCCTGCTCCTATCTTCTATGTTTCTATGAATGAAGCTATTCTTCCAGGGAAGGATCTTAGCGACCAATGGTTCACAAGATGCTCGGTGGTTTTCAGCCTCACCACAGTCCTTCACCTTCCAGTTATGCAGCCGGTGTTGGCAGCGCCCGGATGAGGTTCCGATGCGGCAGGCAGTGACCCATATTTGACGTGGTGCATTGAAGCCGGGTGGCTGATCCCCAAGGTCCGTGATCAGGCCCTCATTAATAGGCAGGTTATAGTCCAACAGTTTTATTTGAAATCACAAGCTTTCGGAGCGCTGCTCCTTCGTCAGGTGAAGTGAAGAGAAGGAGCAGCGCTCCGAAAGCTTGTGATTTCAAATAAAACTGTTGGACTATAACCTGGTGTTGTGCGACTTCTCACATTTGTCCACCCCAGTCCAACACCGGCATCTCCACATCGTGATTAATAGGCAGGTCCGAGTTTGCGGGGGCCTGGTTGTATTCTCTGATTATTGCTGCTTCTGTTCCGAGAGCTGGTGGCAAGATATGTGCGAGGACCGGGAGCCAGACTGTCGGTGCTGGTTTCAGCACTCCTGTGATAATTCTCTCAATGGTATTCAGTTGCACTACCTGCCCATACTGGTGCCCAATGTTCAGCTGCAAAAACAAGGGCCAAGGTGGCTGTCCGCAGGGAGTGAGCATCTGCTATCCAGATGGTCCCAGCTAATTTGGCGATTAAGTTGATCCTGGTCTTCATCTCGGCTGCAGTTTTCGTCAGATGTTGTCGGTATGCGAGACTACCATCCAGAACCACCTCAAGGTAATTTGGGAAGTCCCCAAGACCGAATTCAGATCCATTGCTCAAATGAAATGGAGAGACGAGCATTTTCTGAGGATTCACAGCTTAGAATAGTTCTCAAGTATTTTCAAGTCTCCAGCGAGCGTGCTTTCGGTTTGGACAAGAGTTCGGCTTGGATCACTATGGCAAGGTCCACTCCATGAGATGTACTTGTGGTTGGTGACCATGGCTATTCGTAGGCGCAATGTTGATTTGCAGCGTACTATTCCAGACACTTTCAGCAGTAGACTGTCCCTCCATACCGGATCATATGCTGCAGACAAGTCCATAAATGCCACTTGAGCACATGCAGATAACCAGCTTCAATGTGGGGGGTGAGCGCAATGAGTTCATAGGTGCTCCGACCAGGTCTAAACCCACATTGCTCCTTAGAGATGTAATCCTCGCTGAGTGGCACGAGTCTTTGGAGTAACATCCTTTCCAGGAGCTTGTAGATACCACACAGCGATGATATCGGCTGGTAGTTTTTCCGATCATCTGCTGCTTACCCCTGTTTCAGGATGGCGATGAGCATTGCATGTTGCCATAACTTGGGCATCTGGCCAGAGGCATGCACGTTGGTAGAGAAGCACGCCAGCCAGTTGCAGGCATATTGACCTAGGTTCTTCAGGAATTCTGGGAAGATGACAACTGAGCTTGCAGGTTTTTCACATTTGGTAATTGCCAGAGCCTGGTCCATTTCTCTGGTGAATGGCCTCGATAAATACAATGTAGGTGGGCAGTCAGAAAAGGAGCAAAACAGCTCTCTTTTACTTTCCTTTTTTGATGGCGATCTTGGAATTCAGGATTATTTGGGTGGCAATGCTATTCCGTAAACTCCAATAAGTCACTGTATGTTCAATCTAGTTAACGATTTTATTCTGCACAGTTCAGGATTTCAATCTCTATCCTTGTATCTCTGCTGCAAGAGGCAAAACCTCTCAGATCATCATGGCCTGGATGTGACGTCATCACGACAAGAGAATGTATCTGACATTTACCACAAATTCTTGAGAGTACTTATCTTCCTACGAAGGTAGCATAGGTACTATTATAGATCCAAGCTTCTACAGCCAAGAGGTGACTGGCAAGGTGCTTCCAGACCGCTGCTAATGCCCTGAGGTCCCGATTGCCTGTTAAAGATCCGATGACACTATTTGAAGAGCAAGGAGTCCTCCCCCGTGTCCTGGCCAATATTTCTACATGGGTACAAAGGAACATTGGAACAAGAGTAGGTCATTCAGCCCCCGCCTCGAGTCTATTCCATCATTCAATTCGATCATGGCTGATCCCTACCTCAACTCCATTTACCGGCCTCTGCTTCATGTCCCTTGATACTGTTACCCAACAAAAACCTATCAATCTCAGAAAATTTCAATTGACCCAGCATCCACAGCCTTTTGGGGGAGCGGGTTCTAGATTTCCACTACCATTTGCATGTAAAAGCGTTCCCTGATTTCACTCCTGAATGGCCTAGCCTCCCTCTTTGGATTCCCCCACCAGAGTAACATAAGAAATAGGAGCAGGAGTAGGCCATACGGCCCCTCGAGCCTGCTCTGCCATTCAAGACGATCATGGCTGATCTTCAACCTCAACTCCACTTTCCCGCCTGATCCCAAATTCCTTGATCCCCTGAGAGTCGAAAAATCTATTGAAAAACTCAAATAGTTTCTCTGACCTACACTATTGAAACCTTTTGTCATTTAAACACCTTGCCTTCAACCAACATCAAAAAAGACAGATTAACCAGAAGAACTGGTTGTTCGTTTCTGTGAACAGGGCAGTGCTTCACACAGAATGGCTGCTGTATTTGCCCACATGCCAACACTCACTATATTGTGAAAAGCAATTCGCCCCGTGAAGAGCTTGGAGACTTTCCGAAGACGGAAAAGGTGCCAAGTAAATATATGTACAGGTCCTTTGGAATGCACACTCCTAATTGGCCGCTGGGAAGTGCAGAGGAATCTCCCGGAGGAATTTCCCCTCCTCACTGCAGGCAGACGCTGAAACCTCCATCATCACCGCCCCACCTTCGGTCGCCTGAGGAAGAGAGTGTTTGAAGACCAGGACCGCAAACCCGGCACTAAGCTCATGGTCTACAGAGCAGCAGTGATACCCGCCCTGCTGCATGCCTCAGAGACATGGACCATGTACAGCAGGCACCTCAAAGCACTGGTAAGGTACCACCAACGCTGCCTCCGCAAGATCCTGCAAATCCATTGGCAGGATAGGCGCACCAACGTCAGTGTTCTCGCTCAGGCCAACATCCCCAGCATCGAAGCTTTGACCATGCTCGATCAGCTCCGATGGACAGGTCACATCGTCCGCATGCCCGGTACGAGACTCCCAAAACAAGCGCTTTACTCGGAGCTCCGACACGGCAGGAGAGCCCCAGGTGGGCAGAGGAAACGCTTCAAGGACACCCTCAAAGCCTCCTTGAAAAAGTGCAACATCTCCACTGACACCTGGGAATCCCTGGCCCAAGACCGCACAAAGTGGAGGAGAAGCATCCGGGAAGGCGCCGAACACCTCGAGTCTCTTCGCCGGGGAGCAAGAGGAAGCCAAGCGCAAGCAGCGCACGTCAACCCAAGCACTGGAGTATAGAAGAATGAGAGGGAATCTCATCGAAACATATAAAATTCTGACAGATCTGGACAAACTAGATGCAGGAAGAATATTTCCGATGGTCGGAGAGTCCAGAACCAGGGGTCATAATCTAAGGATAAGGGGTAAGCCATTTAGGACTGAAATGAGGAAGAATTTCTTCACCCAGAGAGTGGTGAACCTGTGGAATTCTCTACCACAGAAGGTAGTTGAGGCCAAGTCATTAAATATATTCAAGAATGAGTTAGATATATTTCTTAAAGCTAAAGGTATCAAGGGATATGGGGAGAAGGCAGGTACAGGGTACTGAGTTTGGATGATCAGCCATGATCTCATCGAATGGCGGAGCAGGCTCGAGGGGCCGAATGGCCTACTCCTATCTTCTATGTTTCTATGTTTCACCCCACCCACCCGCCCCTTCAACCACCGTCTGCCCCACCTGTGACAGAGACTGTAGGTCCTGCATTGGACTCATCAGTCACCTGAGAACTCATTTTTAATGTGGAAGCAAGTCATCCTCGGTTCCGAGGCAGTTTCACCTGACTCCTTTCCCTCCACAGCACCAAGTGCAGATGCTCCCATGGTCTGCGCCACCGAACCTTTAACACTCACGGTTAAATCAGGAAACCGAGACAAAGAAGAATTTTAAAGCGGGCAATGGGGGAGATGTGGCATCTGGAATGGCCTGACCTCCTCCAGCGGATACGGCCTGACCTCCTCCTCCATCACTCAGCTTCAGTTGAATCCTTTTATCAGATGAGCTTTGGTTGAGGGTTCCAATCAGGCCAATTCCTGGCTCCCCCTTAGCCTGTTCAAACAAAATCCAGGACAAAACTTTGGGGGACTACTACCTCATCCTAAAACGGGAGGGAAAGTCACCAGCCTACGCGGCAGAAAGACAGCAGCGGAGTTGGCTGATCTCAGATGAGATGGCGGTAGGGGCAGTACAAGTGGGCACAGGAAGGGGAAGGAACTCAGTCAGGGTTCCCTCTCCTCATCCCTACACTGTGACCCCTTCTGGAAAGCATGTGTGGCTGGACATTGGATGAGGGCAAGACTGGGCTCCTCTCCTCAGTCAAATGCCCTGCCAATACTGTCCCTAGACTCATATATGGGGGAGGTATCATAGGATTGCCAGCATTTGTGGGGTCCTAATGTGACAGGAGCCGGTGCCTTCAGAAATAGAAGTAAGAGAATTGAAAAACAGTGAACTCAAATTTTGTCTCCGTTTAACCAGTTCGTTCTATTTAACACCACAAAGTCTACTTCCTGTAGGCAAATGCACCGGGCGTCAGAGTTTAATTGCTGCTGGTGAGATAAATCTGCAGATTAAAAGGTGCTGGTAACTTCCTGGTTATAGCGAGAGGTGACAGCCTGCCTTCTCATCTCATGCTTTTGACATTCTGAAGTGTGAGACAGGCAGAGGGACAGAGGGGCAGAGACAGAGGGACAGAGGGGCAGAGACAGAGGGGTAGAGGGACAGAGGAGCAGAGGGACAGAGGGACAGGGACAGAGGGGCAGGGACAGAGGGACAGAGGGCAGAGACAGAGGGACAGAGGGACAGAGGGGCAAGGGACAGAGGGGCAATGGGACAGAGGGGCAATGGGACAGAGGGGCAATGGGACAGAGGGGCAATGGGACAGAGGGGCAATGGGGCAGAGGGGCAGAGACCTGTCAGCCAGTGCCTCTGGCTGCTTGGCGCAATGGCACTGCTTTGACACCCTGGCAAAGATCGAGAACCTGTTGCCCAGTGCACAAACCTCCATACAAACATTGCGTGGTGCAACATATAGGTACAGAAGGCAGTGCTGAAGTATGGACCTCTTCCCTTACTGGTTAGTTATTGAACACAATGTAAAGATACTGAGGAGCCAGAGGAAGGTATTAAATATGAGGAATTCCTGGAGGATGCTGGAACATTCTGGCAGCTATACATTTTGACCAGGAACATTTCAGGCAGAAGCGGGCCATCCACCCCAGGCAGACAGGAGGTCCGATGATGCAACGCGACTTTTACTTGAGCTCGCGGGAAGCCTACACATCGCCAAACCCACCAGCGAAACCTGGCGGGAGGCAGCAGAGTGCACAATACAAGTATTTTTATTTAATTTTTGTGAGGATTCCCTGTGGACCAAGACTGGGCATGACCCCCGCAAGGAATCTTTGGGCCTCCCCAGACTCGGCCTTCCCTCGTCCTCCCTCCCACCACCATGGTGAAAAGGTTGGTTGACTACGGGCTCAACACAGACCAACCTGATCCTGTCCTCCTGTGGAACACACACGCGCACGCACACATACACAGCTAATTGGAGACACCCCTCTCCCAGCACTAATTTTATGCCGGGGACCGTTCCAGTGGGTCCCTGGCGGCGTTGGTTTCCTGCACGATTCCCCACCAGCTCTTGGCGTCATTCCCGCCGGCTTTGAGCAGGAGACAGTCCAGAGAAATGTAACTCAGGCCTGGCAGTTAAAATGGCCTGGGCCTCACACTCAACTCTCCATTGAGGGATTCCCGACTGTCCAAAATGTGCCAAGAGTTAAAATCTGGGCTTCTGTGTTGGCACAGGCTGGCAGAGATGTGCTCGAATCACTCTACACTAACCCTCACTGGAAAGTGTATGTGTGTGCGCATGCGTATGTGCGTGTTCCATGGGAGGACAGGATCAGGTTGGTCTGTGTTGAGCCTGTAGTCGACCAACCTTCTGACCATCCTTCACTGCTCCACTCACACATGAGAAATGGGCACTTGGGCAAGGGACCACAGGTCTTCTGTAGCAAGAGGGGGGGGGGGAGGGAGGGGGGGGCGGGGGGGAGAAACAAAATAAAATGTATTTACACTTTCAGAATCTCAATGGGACCAGGCCGTAATGGGAGGGAGGAAGTTAACCCCTAACAAATAACTAAAAGCTAATAGGGTCAACTTTCCTCTTTGTTGCACCTGCTCAGTTACCAGGGCAACAGGGAGGCAATAGGGGCAGAGACCAGAACATTGCCCCAGGATTTACATAAGCAACATAGGAATTGCGAGACGTAAAAAGACCAAGGTCCAAATAGTTCTCCTTCTACCATCCTGACAGTCGCGTGATACAATGATAAGAGTTGTTGGCTAATCATAGCAATCAATCTCTACCAATTAACCCTCACTGAGGCGGGTTTGGGTTCCTCCCAATCATTTTACACTTAGCACCGGGACACACACACACTCCTGACCCTCCCACCTTATCTTCCTCTGAATATGTTATGTGGGGGAGGGGGCAGGGCTGGGCGGGGGCGGATAAGGGGGAAAGGGGAAACAATGAGTCTCCGACCCATTTCCTCTTCATTATGCCCAGTAACAAATCCACCTTCAGGCATCAAGAAAGCTGGAATAAAAACAGAAAATGCTGGAAATACTCAGCAGGTCAGGCAGCATCTGTGGAGAGAGAAACAGAGTTAACGTTTCAAGTCGCTGACCCTTCTTCAGAACGTTCTGACGAAGGCTCACAGACCTGAAACGTTAACTCTGTTTCTCTCTCCACAGATGCTGCCTGACCTGCTGAGTATTTCTAGCATTTTCTGTTTTTATTTCAGATTTCCAGCATCCGCAGTAATTTGCTTTTGTATCAAGAAAGCTGGGTCTGGGACCGGGGCTCTGCAGACTGGAGGGTCTGCGGGGGTCCTGAGAGAACCCCAATGATCGAAGGAAGCGCAGGTAGGATGTCTCATTTAACCCCCCAGCACATTCTTCAAGCCTCAGGGCCTTGAGGCTGCTGCTTTCCAACTGGCGCCTTGGCCTGCACCGTTGCACCCGTTTCCATCCCCGGTCCCAACGCGAGGCCCGGTGGAGGGGGGAGGGGAGAGGGGAGGTGGGCTTGTGCCAGGAGGACACTCAGGCTATGCAAATGGGCTTGGCCCGGACAATGGACTGAACGCCTCCCGTCCGGCAACCAGTGCAGGCCTGGAGAGGAAAATTAGCCCGAATGTTTCTTTGCACTCTGACCGAGGCAATTCCAGAGCTGGAGTGGAATATAGAAAAGAGCAGGAAATATCCCAGACCACATGTACTGCCCTCTGAATAGCACAGGCACCTTGGGCCCAGACCACATGTAACGTAAGTTTTTGTCTGATAATGCTCCTGTGAAGCACCTTGGGATGTTTTATTACGTATAAATGCAAGTTGCTGTTTATTCAAAGCCATTGTGACATAACTCATAACTTCATCAAACAAGTGCACAGTCCATGCACATCCGCAGGAGCAGGTGCCCCTGTCCTATATCACTGCTCGGTCTCCAGTCATACTCCCCACCTACACCAGCTTTTAGTCATATTCCCATTCTACCAGTCTCGATCATTGCCCCTATCCTGGGGTGTATCAGTCTGCAGTGATACCCCCGACCTATACCATTGTTCTGTAACACCTCAGCATGCATCAGTCGCAAGTAATGCTCTGATTGCACATTGCACGGGAACAGGAAGAGAAAATATTTCACATCAATACAAATATGGCCCTAAATTTCATCATTAAAGGATTAATTTGAGTCATAAGTGGAGCAAGAAGGAACAGCCAGTCCGAGACAGACAGATTTAACCAGCAGCTTCAACAAACCCTTCAAAACCAGCAGTGCTGCTCTTGGACTCTGGTATGAACCAGTAGGGTCGGGGGAGACAACCTCACATCACCCCAATGCTCACTGACCTACATTGGCTCCCGGTTAAGCAATGCCTCGATTTTAAAATTCTCATCCTTGTTTTCAAATCTCTCCATGGCCTCGTCCCTCCCGATCTCTGTAACTTCCTCCAGGCCCACAACCCTCCGAGATATCTGCGCTCCTCCAATTCTGGCCTCTTGAGCATCCCTGATTTTAAATCGCTCGACCATTGGTGGCCGTGCCTTCAGCTGCCAAGGCCCAAAGCTCTGGAATTCCCTCCCTAAACCTCTCCGCCTCTCTACCTCTTAATTCTCCTTTAAGACGCTCCTTAAAACCTACCTCTTTCTGTCCTAATATCTCCTTACGTGGCTCGATGTCAAATTTTGTTTGATAATCGCTCCTGCGAAGCACCTTGGGACGTTTTACTATGTTAAAGGTGCTATATGAATACAAGCTGTTGCTGTTGAGCCACACAGAAACATCAAAAAGAACCATAAAAAGTATCTCAAGGAATTCAGGGCAGAAGTCCCACCCCTGACATACTCTTCCAACATCGTTCTCTTCCACTGGTTTCAAAAACATCAAACAGATGATGAAAACTTTATTATCTAAGAAATCCGCAACTCAACAGTTCTGAAGAAACTTATTCCGGGACCTATAATTTTTTTTTTCTTTTTAAACGTCACAGATCATTTTGCGCTCTTTACAATGCCCTTCTAATTTCAGACTTCACTGCTTTGAACTCGGGTTTTAACCCAACCTGTAATTCAGCATCTGACATGATGTGGAGATGCCGGTGTTGGACTGGGGTGGACAAATGTGAGAAGTCGCACAACACCAGGTTATAGTCCAACAGCTTTACTTGAAATCACAAGCTTTCGGAGCATCTGACTGCCAGGGCTGGGACTTCATGTAGTGCGGTGTTGTGATGTCACACTGTGGTCACTTCCCCTGATGTGTGCTTTGGCTCATACGGGCAGCAGAGAAACCGACACGCTAAATCCATATAATCCCATTACAAAGCACCAACTAGTGAGCAACTGAGCCACACGGTTGGTCCCTCATGTGTACAGAGCTGCTCTTAGTCGGTGAGCCTCAGCACCCATGGGTTAGAGAGGAGAAGTGAAACAACCAAGCTTTCCGGTCACTATCCAGGGACCCCTGATGGGAGTCAAATTGCATTTGAATATTGAGGGAGGACAGAATTGGGCTCAGCTGCAATATTGCGTCATGGTTGAATTGCCTACTCACACTCACCATGCAGGCGCACACGTGAAAGGGTGTTTTAGTGTAGTGGTTATGTTACTGGGCTAGTAATCCAAAGGCCTAAACTAATGATCCAGATAATGTGAGTTCAATTCCCATTTGAATTCAGTTAAAAAATCTGGAAATAAAAAGCTGGCATCAGTAAAAGTGACCATGAAGCTATCAGATTGTGGTAAAAACCCAACTGCGTCCTTTAGGGAAGGAAACCTGCCGTCCTTACCCGGTCTATATGTGACTCCACTCCGACACTAATGTAGTAGAATCTTAACTGTGTCCTCTTAAGTGCCCTCGCAATCCACTCAGTTGCATCAAACAGTTACACAACAGATCAAGGAGGAGGCAAACCACCACCTTCTCAAGGCAACTAGGGGTGGGTAATAAATGCCAGCCTTGCCAATGACGCCCACATCCCCAGAATAAGTTTGGGGGGAAACATGGCCATTAGAAGAACGGATAGCAACAGTGAAAGCATGAGGCAAAACCCTCAAGAGCAGACGAGAACACAAAGGGTAAAAGTACAGCTGCTCTCCAGGGCTCAGTGAGGGCACAACAATTGCCCGTCAGCATTCCCATTGCGGGTGAGTGTCTACTAATCTCCTCAGAAAGTGCATAGTACAGCTCTCCCCAAGGTTAGCACCCCTGGGGGAGGAGGAAGAACACTGGAGCAATTCAAATATTATATCCACAATACAAAGCCACCGTTTCAAAAATATATAATTTCCACCAATAGTTGAATGACATCTGTCAATCTACCAACCTAGTTCAGCAAAGCAATCGGACTGAGGGGGCCGTGCTAGAAACCGCCGTTCGCGTTCGCCCTGCAGATAAAACCACGTTCGCATGGAAACCTGCGCACAAAAAATAAATAACACGGAAAATATTCCAGGCATTTTACAGAAACTCCAGCCGTGGGGAGAAAGTCGCTTCGGACTTCAGTCCATATCGTGAAACCGACGCCAAAAAAACAAGAGAGCGAAAGAGCAGCAACTAGACACAAACTAGCAACAAAAAAACACCCTGCAATGTAACAGATTTCCAATAAACAGACACAACAGCTGAAGACAACAGGTCACCCAGCGCTGGCAACTGACAAGATGAGTAACTAGCACGATATTGACAGAAACTTAGCTAAAAGGGGAAATTAACACCAGTAAATGGACGCATCTTTCACTTTCAATTACTGATCCAAATTGGATACATTGCCCTGGTTTAAGATACTGAGTATGAATTTAACAGATACAATTAATGTAACAATTTCTCATCAACTTTCGCCTGTAGCCCCTGGTAATAAACACTGTTTCATTAATCTCATACGATAGCAAAGATTTTCCCTGGGATTCCCTCTCCCTCTCCCTCCCCCGGAGTGCCCTGCTCACCCTGAGCACAGAACGAGTCCTTCCCGCAGTAGCCGCAGCTCCACGCCTCTAGGGGCGGACTGAGCACCGCCGCCAGCCCCGCCGGGGGGTTCTGGCCGGTGCTGCTGGTTCCCATCGGGGGTGGGACGGGGTGGGGAGGGGGGGTTGCAGTCGGAATCACCCCATCCGCTTACTCCCCGGCCAAGATCCGGAGCCGGATACACACACACACAACGCGGCAAGAGCCAGCCCAGCTCCTCGGCTACTTCCTCATCCGCCTGACTGACGCTCGCAGGAGTTCCAGCCCCAGAGCCGTCAGCTAGCAGTAGCAGCTAGCCCGGCCCGAGAGTCCCAGAGACAACCCCCCTCCCTCTCACTGCTACCACCGCCCACCCAAGTCTCTGAAAGGATGCCCCGGCCTTCCCCCAGCATTTAAAGGGACATTTCCCGATGCAATTTCGAGCTTGCAAACAGAAAATAAAGCACAACAAGAATGTGCATTTATATAGCGCCTTTAAGGTGCCAAGGCGTAATCAGACAAAATTTGACACCTAGCCACATAAGGGCAGGGCAGGTAACCAAACGCTTGGTCAAAGAGGTAGGTTTTAAGGAGCATCTTAAAGGAGGAAAGAGAGGCAGAGAGGTTTAGGAAGGGAATTCCAGAGCTTAGGGCTTAAGACGGCTGAAGGCACGGCCGCCAATGATGGAGTGATGAAAATCGGGGTTACACAAGTGGCCAGAATTGGAGGAGCACGGAGATCTCGGAGGGTTGTCGGGGTGGAGGAGGAGATCTCGGACCGTTGTCGGGGTGGAGGAGGAGATCTCGGAGGGTTGTCGGGGTGGAGGAAGAGATCTCGGACCGTTGTCGGGGTGGAGGAGGAGATCTCGGAGGGTTGTCGGGGTGGAGGAGGAGATCTCGGAGGGTTGTCGGGGTGGAGGAGGAGATCTCGGACCGTTGTCGGGGTGGAGGAGGAGATCTCGGAGGGTTGTCGGGGTGGAGGAGGAGATCTCGGAGGGTTGTCGGGGTGGAGGAGGAGATCTCGGACCGTTGTCGGGGTGGAGGAGGAGATCTCGGAGGGTTGTCGGGGTGGAGGAGGAGATCTCGGAGGGTTGTCGGGGTGGAGGAGGAGATCTCGGAGGGTTGTCGGGGTGGAGGAGGAGATCTCGGACCGTTGTCGGGGTGGAGGAGGAGATCTCGGACGGTTGTCGGGGTGGAGGAGGAGATCTCGGACCATTGTCGGGGTGGAGGAGGTTACAGAGAAAGGGAGGGGTGAGGGCATGGATGGATTTGAACACGAGGATGAGAATTTAAAATCGAGGCGATGCCGGACTGCGAACCAATGTAGGCTAGCAAGCACAGGGTTGATGGGTGACCGGGACTTGGTGCGAGTTAGGATATGGGCATACAAGCTTAAATATTACTGCTTGATGCTGCTCATCTTCATTGGGCCAAAGAATTTGTTCCATTGTTTTATCGGCTGTTTTCTCTCATGACCTTTCCATTTAGGAATGCTCCAGTGACGAGCAACCTGAAGGCTATACCACTGTAACATGGCAAAAGTAAAACTCTGCACTATTTTGGAATGGGTTTATTCGGTTCAGTGTGCTCCTTAACAGATGGTGGCCTGGGTACTACTGTGGAATGGGAGAATCTACCAAAGTAACTTTTAAAGAAACCCTATTACAGTGGTATAGCCTTCAGGTTGCTCGTCACTGGAGCATTCCTAAATGGAAAGGTCATGACAGAAAACAGCGGATAAAACAATGGAACAAATTCTTTGGCCCAATGAAGATGAGCAGCATCAAGCAGTAATATTTATATAAGATAGTCACTAATAAATCCAATATATAATTCAGGAGAAATTGCTTTACCCAGAGAGTGGTGAGAATGTGGAACTCGCTACCACAGGGAGTGGTTGAGGCGAATAGCACAGATGCATTGAAGGTAGATAAACACATGAGGGAGAAAGGAATCGAAGGATATGTTGATGGGGTTAGATGAAGAGGGGAGGGAGGAGACTCGTATGGAGCATAAACACCGGCACAGACCAGTTGGGCTGAATGGCCTGTTTGTGTTGTAAAATCTATGTAATTAGGAGACAACGCGTAACATATTTTTATGACAATCCTGAGAGGGATTAGCCCTTTCAATATAAACAGGTATGGTCTCTATTAAAATCGTGGACAAAGCAGGGGCACATTTTTTTAAATATGGGTTATGCCCTTTTCTCTCTATTGGTTGAAGTGTCAGAATTTACCTTACCCACCCCACACCCAACTTGGTTGTGCTTCTAGGCAAAGGTCTCTGAGGTTCAACTGCACCAGATGAGGGAGCAATATCAAGGCTTCTAGTGAAATGGAAGGAAGAAAACAAAGAACTTGTATTTATATAGCGCCTTTCATGACCCCAGGACTTTACAGCCAATGAAATACTTTTGAAGTGTAGTCACTGTTGTAATGTGGGAAACGCAGCAGCCAATTTGTACACAGCAAGGTCCCACAAACAGCAATTTGATCATGACTAGAATGACAGTAATCTGTTTTCATGATGTTAGTTTGAGGAATAAATATTGGCCAGGACACCGGGGAGAACTCCCCTGATCTTCTTTGAATCGTGCCTTGGGATCTTTTATGTCCACCTGAGAGGGCAGATGGGGCCTTGGTTTAACATCTCAACCAAAAGATGGCACCTCCGACAGTGCAGCACTCCCTCAGTAGTGGAGTGTCAGCCTAGATTTTGTGCTCAAGTCTTTGGAGTGGGACTTGAACCCACAACCTTCTGACTCATAACAGGGAGTCCTCACAGTGTTTTGACCATAATTCCACTCTCAACCAAAAGGATCGTGCTTTGCACAGTCACTCCACTCAAAAGTAATTTTTACTTGAAGCACTTTGGGATGTTTCTGATGGAATAAAGTGCTATTTAAATATGAATCTTCTTTCTTAACTTATTTGCCAATAACTTGCGCTAAAGCTATGCTGTGAAATTCTGACATTTGGAACTGTGCCCAAACTCTTCGCCCCCTCCCCCTGCAATTATGAAGATTATGAGCTTCAGTCAGGGGCCACCGTGGGTGCTATAATTGGCCTCAGTGTTACTGAACCAGGGAGGAGGCAAACTCAGAGGGGATTCCCACTGCTGAATGCTGACCTATAACGCCTGTTCCATGTGTTGGCAAGGCTGCAGACATACTGAGAACAGCACACTGCTTGGAGAGTCAGGAGAATTTGGTGCCAGTCCCGAGGCTTCATGTATGTCAGGACAGGGATGCCATGGATTCTAGTGAAATGGGGTGGGTAACCTTACAGGGATTGTTGCCTTTTGTGGCCTCTTTTTCCTCTGATACTCCTCAGGCTTCTGATGCCCAAAGAGTGACCTCGGCCGGAATTTTCCGGGATGGTAGCGGGCGCGATCGGTGGCGGGTCGGGTGGGAAAGTTGTTATTTTTGACAGCGGATCGGAAACCCGCTGTCATCTCGCTCCTACGCGCCTTTCCCCCAGGCGCATCTGTCATCGCGGAGCCGACCTGACCGACAGCGGCGGGCGACCCAATTGAAATCATTATCAGGTAGTTTACAGGCACTTAAGAGCCTTTTTCCACTTATTTTTTTTAATTTCCCTGCATGACCACGGGATTCACGCAGCTCGGGAAGCATGTCTGTCAACCTGAGGTGGGAGTTCAGTGGCCATTGCTCCAGCTGATTACTTGACAGCATCAAATGTGCAGGCTCGAGGGGCCAAGTGGCATATTCCTGCTCCTATTTCTTATGTAAAAGCTCCCACCTGACAGATGATCACTTTCCTCAGGCAGAAGCTGTTGCTCAGTCCATTTCCAGCACAGATTCTGCAGGCTGCAAGTGTTTCCAGCAAGGTCTCCATCCAGTGTCACCTCATTTGAAGAACTCTCTCACCACTGACAGATCGCTTCTGTCATCTCTACTTCACCTGCCACCTATTCCATCCACATGGGTGCCATTTATACTCTCTCAACTTGGTCTTCAGAATCGGACCACAATGAGCCCCAACACCAGCAGCACCAGCAGCACCAACAACAACACCAGCCTTCTCCGCAATCACCTGATGCTGCACAGGACAGAGGGCATCAGCACCCGAGCACATTGCTGCCTGGGAGGCCAGGGATAGCCTCATCATGGCCAGAGTTAACTTTACGCTGTATACCCATATGGCTGCCACATGATGCGCCAGGTTGGCACCACCCCACACCAACACCATAAAGCATCCCTACAATGCCCAAGCCATTCCTTTCACACTCATCATCATTGCGGGGGGTACCGTTATGTCTCACCACTCACTGCAACTCACTAAGCCACTTCCAAAGGTGCACACAAATCTGTCCAAGACCAGAAAGTGTTGAAAATAAAGATTTTTATGTTTGACACCACATTAACAGAAACTTCACATGAACATTGGATAAAACACCCAAGTGGCTACTCTTGTGTGTTGTTAGTTGGTATGATTGCACTAGGATGAGGGTGAGTGTGAGGGGTGGCTAGTGAGATGGGGATGTGATAATGTAGATAGAGAGGGATGGGTGGAGGTGCAAGGTAAGTTGGTGTGAGTAAGGATGTGCAGGAGTAGGGTTGGGAAGGCAGAGTGATGGGGATGTGATGAGAGGCACAGCAGGATGAGGTTGAGTGTGGCTTTGTGCTAACGTTTCCTGATCGAATGAGATCATTGAAATGTTTGCAGCACTGCACCCAGGTCCTCCTGACCACATCCCTGCTTGTGCCCTCTGCAACCTGCAACCAGGCTGTTTTGGTCTCCTGGGGAGGTCTCTTCCGCCCATCGGAAGGGAAGAGGACCTCCCTGCACGCTCTGAAACTCTCCACAAGCATATGGAGGGAGTCATCAGAGAACCTGGGTGCAGGCCTCTGCCTCTGTGCAGTCATTGTCAGTGTTTGCAGCACTCCAAATGCTGTAGTGCACTGACTGCACTGTGTTAGATTAAACTTCAAATGCAATGTGGCCAAGGCCCCTTTAAAGATCCCGGCTGACCCACTCCATCTCATTGGGCCGGGTAACGCGCTGGGCGGGGCTTAATGGGCCCCATTAAGGTAAGTTCATTTTCAACAGTGGGAAGGAGTCAGCAGTGGGGTCGCGACCCCCCACGGACACCGCCCGCACCGGACCCGCTGAGGATGGCAAAATTCCGGCCCTCATGTCTCATTTCCTTCTCACCCAATCTGCTGCCTTGTCACTCTAATGCTTCTTTTTAAATATGTCTGCTGTTAGCTCCAGTTCTAGGCTCCTTGCTAGAGGGAATCAATTGACTCCATGTTGAGACAGAGGCTGGGATAGCATTGACTCCCATTGGAGTCTCCTGAATCTCACTGCAGGAGCAGGGAGCAGCAGATATATTCCTGAAGGCAGCTATCAGGAAGGCAGGCGGATTGGATGGGAATCTGCTGCTATCTACTTATACGCAAGAGTCATTGTTAATTCCTGGAGACTCGAGGACACTCCTGGAGGGTTGGCTACCATAGGATATCCAAGTGTGGGCCTGGTCAGTGAATGTTAACAGGATTCAATCACAGAGGGCATCATCGCCGAGCCGATTCTGTCCTCACCTCTCATGCAGTGGTCACAGCAGCGGGAATCCTGGCCAATTATTCTCGGTCCCAGACTGAATCATAGAATCATAGAAGATAGGAGCAGGAGTAGGCCATTCGGCCCCTCTAGCCTGCTCCACCATTCAATGCGATCATGGCTGATCATCCAAATTCAGTACCCTGTCCCTGCTTTCTCCCCATATCCCTTGATCCCTTTAGCTTTAAGAAATATATCCAACTCCTTCTTGAATCTATTTAATGAATTGGCCTCTACTGCCTTCTGTGGCAGAGAATTCCACAGGTTCACCACTCTCTGGGTGAAGAAATTTCTCCTCATTTCTGTCCTAAATGGCTTACCCCTTATCCATAGACTGTGACCCCTGGTTCTGGACTCCCCGACCATCGGGAACATCCTTCCTGCATCTAGTTTGTCCTGTCCTGTCAGAATTTTATAAGTTTCAATGAGATCCCCTCTCATTCTTCTAAACTCCAGCGAGTATAAGCCCAATCGACCCAATCTCTCTTCATACGTCATTCCTGCCATCCCAGGTATCAGCCTTGTGAATCTTCGCTGAACACCTTCCATGGCAAGAACATCCTTCCTCAGATAAGGCGACCAAAACTGCACACAGTACTCAAGGTGTGGTCTCACCAAGGCCCTGTACAACTGCAGCAAGACATCTTTGTTCCTGTACTCAAACCCTCTCGCTATGAAGGCCAACATACCATTTGCCTTCTTAACCGCCTGCTGCACCTGCATGCTTACCTTCAGCGACTGGTGCACAAGGACACCCAGGTCTCGTTGCACTTCCCCTTCTCCCAATCTATTGCCATTCAGATAACAATCTGCCTTTCTGTTTTTGAAACCAAAGTGGATAACCTCGCATTTATCCATGTTATATTGCATCTGCCATGCTTCTGCCCAATCACCCAACCTGTCCAAATCATCCTGGAGTTTCTCGGCATCCTCCTCGCAGCACACATGCCCACCCAGTTTTGTGTCGTCTGCAAACTTGGAGATATTACATCTAGTTCCCTTGTCTAGATCATTAATATATATTGTGAATAGCTGGGGTCCAAGGACCGATCCCTGCGGTACCCCACTAGTCACTGCCTGCCACTCGGAAAAAGACCCGTTTATTCCAACTCTTTGCTTTCTGTCTGCCAACCAGTTCTCTATCCAAGTCAATACCTTGACCCCAATCCCATGTGCCTTAACTTTACACGCTAATCTCTTATGCGGGACCTTATCAAAAGCCTTTTGGAAGTCCAAATACGCCACAGCCACTGGTTCTCCCTTATCTATTTTACCAGTTACATCCTCAGAAAATTCCAGTAGACTAGTCAAGCATGATTTACCTTTTGTAAATCCATGTTAACTTTGTCTGATCCTGTCACTGTTTTCCAAGTGCTCAGCTATTACATCTTTTATAATGGACTCTAACATTTTCCCCACTACCGATGTCAGGCTTACCGGTCTGTAATTCCCCGTTTTCTCTCTACCACCCTTTTTGAATAGTGGGGTAACATTAGCTACCCTCCAATCCATGGGTACAGTTCCAGATTCCATCGAATGTTGGAAGATGATCAGCAATGCATCTACTATTTCTAGGGCCACTTCCTTAAGTACCCTAGGATGTAGATTATCAGGCCCTGGGGATTTATCGGCCTTCAATCCCTTCAATTTCCCTAACACCATTTCCCTACAAATACTGATTTCTTTCAGTTCCTCCCTTTCATCAGACCCTATGTTCCCCGACATCTCTGGGAGACTGACTGCACTGACGGCAATTGTGCCAACCCCATGCCTAACCCAGATCAGCTACCTCAGCGTAGACCGGGAGTCAAACATCGAGCTTCCTAGTCCGACTCCAGAGACTTGAGCACGTAATCTAGGCTGACACTCCAGTGCAGTACTGAGCGAGTGCTGCACTGTCGGAGGTGCCGTCTTTCAGATGAGATGTTAAACCGAGGCCCCATCTGCCCTCTCAGGTGGATGTAAAAGATCCCACAGCACTATTCCGAAGAAGAGCAGGGGTGTTCTCCTGGTGTCCTGGCCAATATCTATCCCTCTATGACCACCTAAAACAGATGACCTGGTCAGTTATCTCATTGCTGTTTGTGGGACCTTGCTGTGTGCAAATTGGCTGCTGCGTTTCCTACATTACAACAGTGACTATACTTCAAAAGTACTTTGTTGCCTGTAAATCGCTTTGGGACATCTTGAGATTGTGAAAGGCGCTATATAAATGCAAGTTCTTTCTTTCTGAATGGCTCAGCACTCCATTGGGTGGCATATTTACCCAGTGGAATGTTGGGATAGACCGGGGGGGGGGGGTTGGAGCTAAGGTTGAAGGATTGGGGGTGGGGAGGATGGTCAAAGTCCAGTTTGGCTGACTTGACACAGCACAACCATGATGATGTAATCCAATACTTCACTGCCGTTCACGTGAGGCTCAAAATGGCAACGTGACCAGGAATTTAGAAGTTAAAGGAGTAAATTATTTGCAGTCACTTATGGCCATGACCTGATATACAAAATTAGACGACTTCAAAGTGATTGGGAGGGTCATGACCCACGATTCCCCCCACCCCCACTGCAACAGACCTTAATGAGTTTGTTTGTGCTCCGTGTAGATTTTGCACACAGCAAGATTCCAGAAACAGCAATGAGATGAATGACCAGTTAATTTGTTTTTTGGTAGTTTGCAGATGGTCAATAAATTTGCAGACGATACGAAAATTTGTGCAAGGGTTGAGACAGTACAGGAGTGTAATCTGCAAAAAGATTCAGATGCGCTAGGGGAATGGGCCAAGCAATGCCAAATGGCATTTAACCTAGATAAATACAGTGACGTGCATGTAGGTAGGGCTAACACAGAATATACTTATCATTTATAGGGAACTATACTGAAAGAGGTTGAGAGAGAGAAAGATCTAGGTGTTATTGTGCACAGATTACTGAAGATTCAAGACGGAAGAAAAGCCGTAGCCAAAGCAACAGGGTGTATTACTGGAACTATTCAGTACAAATCAAAGGACACCATTCTGTCATTATACAGGTTGTTGGTTGGAAGCATCTGGAGTACTGCGCCCAGTTTTGGTCTCCTCATATAGTGTCCTTGGAAAAGGTTCCGAGGAGAACAACAAAAATTATTCCTAGCTGAAAAGAACCTTAGTTATTCAGATAGGCTTAAAGAGCTGGGTCTATTTACTTTAGACTTAGAGGCGACCTGATAGAGTTCTGTAAAATAATGAAAGGGCTGGATTGTGTGCCTACTGATAGATTGGGCTGGATTTTGTGAATGGAGGCGAGTTGGAAGCGGGACTGCTGCTTGTCGTGTCAATGTTCCGCCTCCATCCTCGCCTGACCAATCAGAGGGATTTTCCCCTGATTGAGCTTGTTAAGCCCGCCCTGCGGGCTCAGCAGGCCAATTAGGGAGGAAGTCACTGACAGATCATGTCAACGTCAGATGTGCCATCTGCCAAGACTTCTTGAAAGAAGAAATGGCAGCGTTTGACAGCTCTGTGAAGCTGTCAAACACTGCCATTCTCTTTAGTTTGATGAGCCTTTGTGGTGAGGACTCATCAAACCTTTCAACTTTGTAAATTTCACATGTCTGTAAGATCGGAGGATCCAACAGCCATTATGTGAAATTGACAAGGCAAATATCGGCTCTCCCCATCCAGCGCGGCTAAAGGCTGTAGAAAGGAAACAAGGTAAGTGCACACTTTTTTAAACTTATCACTCACCTTACATACTTACCAGTCCACACTTGCACCCATCACTCACCTCTACATCTTACTTCCAGGTGCCTCCGACCGCCGCAGACCTCCTCCATGTCTCCTCCAACCCGGCAGGGTTCTCCGAGGTCGGGAAGCCTTCACCTGTGAAGGTAAAATGGCACTAATCCTTTTTTCTGCCTGTTGACTACCTGTTAACAGGCAGTTAAAAGGATTAAATGCCTTTCCCGCCTCCAGGAGACGGGACCCGAAGCTGCACATCTTCTCGCCTCCTGGCAAATGGGCACGGAGGCGGGATGGGGGCGGGTTTGCCATCCGTCCCCACTTTCTCCGATTTTACCGGCTGTCCCGCCTCCATGCCCGCCTCCTCGGGGCTTGGAAAATCCAGCCCATTATTTCAGCTTCAAAAGCTTGGGGAGGACCAGGGGACACGAGTTCATTATGTAAGGGTAGAAATAGACTAGACGTTAGGTGGTTCTTCTTTTTCCAGAGAGCGGCGAGCCTCTGGAATGTGATCTGGTCATGGTGCTCCAGCCATCACGGTGTGGGGCAGGCTTGATGGACCAGCTGGTCTTTTCCTGCTCATCATTTTCATATGTTCGAAAAGAGCCTGTGAAATAAGAAAGAAAGACTTGCATTTATGTAGCGCCTTTCACGACCACCGGACGTCCCAAAGCGCTTTACAGCCAATGAAGTACTTTTTCTGAAGTGTAGTCACTGATATAATGTGGGAATGTGGCATGATGCCAGGTTCCAGTGTCAAAATGTCTCCCTCCAGCAACAGCACCAAAAGACAGATTAACTGGTCATTCACCTTTGTGATGTTTGTGGGAACCTGCTGTGTGCAAAAATGGTTTGTATGTTGCCTGCATAACAAGAGTGAATGCACTTTGGGCTATTTAAAGATGTGATTGAAGTGCTGTTTAAACATACGTTGTTTTTTCCTTTTCCCCCTCCTTCACAGATTCAAGCACAAGACCCTCTTCCCCGCCCCAGTCAAACACTCAACCAAATGAACTACCCAGCACGCAGCTGTAAGTAAACAGCACTAAAACCACTCCTGCAACTCATGCGTGTGATTACCTTTGGAGATGGTTTCCGTGTCTTGGGGATGAATGACCCTATCCTAGTTACACTGGCACATCAGCATGTAAATTGCCCTGAACTTCTGAAACGCTCGTCTCAATCCAGTCGCACCTGTTTTGCTGCATTCCTTATTGTATGTAGCTGATTGAACAAGAAATTGTGGAACGAGTAAATTAAGGGTTTACAGCCTCCGCGAGCTGCTATGCTCCAGCAGGTCGCAGACAGACCGCCTCTCGGCTGGGAGGGTGGAGCCTGGCCCAGCTCCCCAGGCCCTCTGCTGACGCTGTGTCACAACCAACAACCACAGCATTGCATTTATAACGTGTTCCTCATTTGCTGGAAGACTTTGGGACACTGAGCAAAGGGGAGGGGAAGGGGGAAGATTGGGATGGAAAACCAAAGGCACGGTCAAAGGGCAGAGTTTTGAGGAGGTTTTTGAAAGCACAGTGCGGGGGAGGTGGTGGAGAGAGTTCCACAGGGCACGAGCACGGTTCCTGAATGAGTGGCCACTGATTATGGAGTGGACGAACCATAGGAACATACGTTACCCGCCCTGGTTCCATTCGTGCAGTGATTAACCCTTTAAGTACTAAAGATGAGCATTCAGATGAAGTTGGAATTACAATTCAGATTTGGGCCCAAACATTCGGTTGCTTTGCGCCTCCCATTAGCGCCCTAATTCAGCGGGAGGTTAGCGGCGGCAGTAACAGTTAGCGCCCCGCGGCACTGCACCGCCAGCGATGACGTCATCGCCGTGCGCAATGCCCCGCTCGCACCCCAGACGCGATCTTCGGTAGCGCCCCCTGACTTACCGCCAGACGCTATGTCCGACGGGATCAGGGGGCCCTACCTCCGGCCATTTTTGTTGCTGGCCGCCTGCCTGCACCTGCCCCCTCTGCCATCCCCGGCCTCCTCTGAAGCCCCCCCGCGGAGTGCCGGCTGCGCTCCGTGAGCCCGGCACTTCTCTTGAGTGCCGGGCTCTATTGCCGGCACTCTGATCCCCTGGTGGCCCAGCTGGGCCCCGGGTCGTGCTGCGCTAGGCCCCTCCCCTTTAAGAAGGGGAGGAAGGCCTGCAGTACCGCGGCACATAACGGCGCGATATTCCCTCGCAGCGCCCCAAGAGGGAGGCGGGGCACTTCCAGTAGCACCCCGCTTCTCTCTTGGGGCGCTACCGATGAATTTTTGCCGCGGGGGCGCTAATTTTTTTGGGGCGCTAACCGGCGAAGTTAGCGCCCCAAAGGGGGCGCGACTCAATTTTTCCCCCTTGAAGTCCCAGATCAAGATTTTCTGAATCTAAAGTCCAATGGAAAGTTGCTGAGGGGTATGGAGGAGCAGAGAGACTTAGCAGTTCGAATAAAATCTTCCTTAACGTTGCAAGTGCAAGTAAATAAAACCATTAGAAAGGCCCACAGCATTTTGGGCTTATAAACAAGAGCAAAGAGGAAATGATAAATTTGTACAAGACAATGGTTAAGAGTTTTGTTTGCAGTTTTAGGCCCCCCCCCTCATTATAGAAAGGACATTGTAATCATAATTTTAACACAGGAGTGAGGGATAAGGAGATAAAAATCGGGCGGTTTCTATAACGAGTGTCCGATCCGCAACGCCGGTTTTAGACCTGGGTGGCAGGGTGAAAATCTACCCCTGGGAGTGCGTATCAGCGTGAGTTCAGTGATCCTGCACTCCCAACGGATGCTTCTGGGAGTACGGGGTGGGGATTGGGCTGTGACACTAACCCCGATTGTCCGACCTGCAGGTCTTTACCCAGTTCTGCAATTTAAGAAAGAAAGACTTGCATTTCTATAGCGCCTTTCACGACCAGCGGACGTCCCAAAGCGCTTCACAGCCAATGAAGTACTTTTGAAGTGTAGTCACTGTTGTAATGTGGGAAATGCGGCAGCCAATTTGCGCACAGCAAGCTCCCACAAACAGCAATGTGCTAATGACCAGATAATCTGTTTTTTTTTTAGTGATGTTGATTGAGGGATAAATATTGTCAGGACACCGGGGATAACTCCCCTGCTCTTCTTTGAAATAGTGCCTTAGGATCTTTTACATCCACCTGAGAGAGCAGACGGGGCCTCGGTTTAACGTCTCATCTGAAAGACGGTACCTCCGACAGTGCAGCGCTCCCTCAGTACTGCACTGGAGTGTCAGCCTGGATTTTTGTGCTCAAGTCCCTGGAGTGGGACTCGAACCCACAATCTTCTGACTCAGAGGCAAGGGTGCTACCCACTGAGCCACGGCAACTCATCATTGAAGGGTTTTTGCTTCATCCTAAAGCACTTTTACATTAGAAACATTAGAAATAGGAGGAGGCCATTCAGCCCCTCGGGCCTGCTCCACCATTGAATTACATCATGGCTGATCTGCACCTCAACCCCTTTTACCAGCCTTTGCTCCATATCCCTTGATACCCTTACCCAACAAAAATCTATCAATCTCAGTCTGGACAGCTCCAATTGTCCCCCAGCATCCACAGCCTTTTGGTGGAGAGAGTTCCAGATTTCCACTACCCTTTGTGTGAAGAAGTGCTTCCTGACATTACCTTAAGCATCACCACCTTAAACATTCACTCCCTCCACCACCGGCGTACCGTGGCTGCAGTGTGTACCATCTACAAGATGCACTGCAGCAACTCGCCAAGGCTTCTTCAGCAGTACCTCCCAAACCCGCGACCTCTTCCACCTAGAAGGACAAGGGCAACAGACAAATGGGAACACCACCACCTCCAAGTTCCCTTCCAAGTCACACACCACCCTGACTTAGAAGTATATCGTTGTTCCTTCATCGTCGCTGGGTCAAAATCCTGGAACTCCCTCCCTAACAGCACCGTGGGAGCACCTTCAGCACACGGACTGCAGCGGCTCACCACCACCTTCTCAAGGGCAATTAGGGATGGGCAATAAATACTGGCCTTGCCAGCGACGCCCACATCCCATGAACAAATTAAAAAAAACCCTGAATGGCCTGGCTCTAATTTTAAGATTATGCCCCCTTGTTCTTGATTCCCCCACCAGAGGAAATAGTTTCTCCGCATCTACCTGATCAAATCCTTTTAACGTTTTAAACACCTCGATCAGATCACCCCTTAATCTTCTGTACTCAAAGGAATGCAAGCGAAATTTATGCAACCTGTCCTCATAATTTAACCCTCTATGCCCCGGTATCATTCTGGTGAATCTGCGCTGCTCCCCCTCCAAGGCCAATATATCCTTCCTGAGGTGCGGTGCCCAGAACTGAATGCAGAGACCAGATGGGGCCTGACCAAGGCTTTTTACAACTGAAGCATAACCTCCTCCCCTTTTGTAACCCAGCCCCCTTGAGATAAAGCCTAACATTCTATTATCCTTTTTGACTGCTGTTTGTACCTGTGCACTAGCTTTAGTGATTTGTGTACTATAAATGGTAGGACACTGAGAAGTGCAGAAGATCAGAGGGACCTTGGAGTGCATGTCCACAGATCCCTGAAGGTAGCAGGACAGGTTGATAAGGTGGTTAAGAAGGCATACGGGTTACGTGCCTTTATTAGCCGAGGCATAGAATATAAGAGCAGGGAGGTTATGCTTGAAATGTATAAAACACTAGTTAGGCCTCAGCTAGAGTACTGCATGCAGTTCTGGTCACCACATTACAGGAAAGATGTGATTGCACTAGAGAGGGTACAGAGAGATTTACAAGGATGTTGCCTGGGCTGGGGAATTTTAGCTATGAGGAAAGATTGGATAGGCTGGGATTGTTTTCTTTGGATCAGAGGAGGCTGAAGGGAGACTTAATTGAGGTGTATAAAGTTATATGGGGCCTAGATAGAGTGGATAGGAAGGACCTATTTCCCTTAGCAGAGAGGTCAATAACCAGGGGGCACAGATTTAAAGTAATTGGTCGGAGGTTTAGAGGGAATTTGAGGAGAAATTTTTTCACCCAGAGGGTGGTGGGGGTCTGGAACTCACTGCCTGAAAGGGTGGTAGAGGCAGAGAATCTCCTCACATTTAAAAAGTACTTGGATATGCACTTGAAGTGCCGTAACCTACAGGGCTACGGACCAAGAGCTGGAAAGTGGGATTAGGGTGGATAGCTCTTTGTCGGCCGGCACGGACAAGATGGGCCGAATGGCCTCCTTCTGTGCTGTAAATTTCTATGATTCTATGATTGTGTACTGCAGTCAATGGCGGCACACAGTTGTCTTCCTGTCACCTGTACTCCTAAGTGTAAACAACCTCACCTGCGTGGAACCAGCAGCCTCGTAGACCCACGCTTTCATTCTGTTTCGGGAGGACTGCCAGTCGCAGCCAGTTAAATGCACAGAGCCAGCACTGCGGTTTTATGTTCGTCCGAATCTCAGATCAGAGCCTGCCAGTCCTACAGACACCAGCACCAGGACTGAGAAGACCTCAAGTCAAACGACTTTTACTTCCTTCCCACAGGTTATAGAGAAACTGTTTCCAGTTTCCAGAGAATCTGGTAACCAGAGGACACACATTTAAAATAATTGGTAAAAGAACCAGGGGGGGGGGAGATGAGAAGATTTTTTTTTTACGCAGCGAGTTGTTGTGATCTGGAATGCACTGCCTGAAAAGGTGGTGGAGCAGATTCAATAGTAACTTTCAAAAGGGCATTGGCCATATACTTGAAAAAGAAACATTTGCAGGGCTATGGGGAAAGAGCAGGGGAATGCGGCTAATTGGATAGCTCTTTCAAAGAGCCGGCACAGGTAGTGATGGGCTGAATGGCCTCCTACTGTGCTGTATGATTCTATGATTAATCATAGTGACATGAATCTTGTCATTCATGTATGAAGTAATACTGGGCGGCCTGCTGGTGGCGCTGTCCAGGGAGTGTATAAATACTCGGGCATGGGCCCAGCTTGCTTAGGACATTCCTCAACAGGAACTAGTGAAGGACACAACTAGATCTCCATGTTGAAAAACAGTTGATTAAAGCTTTGTTTAACGCTTAGAGCAAGTGCCTAGTAGTTTTCTTACATCACATAGTGCTTAATTTTCTACGGGGGAAACACTTACGGCATTGAGTAGTCCAAGGCAAACCAGATATAGAGTAAAGCTCCCTCTACTCTGCTCCAACAACATATCTCAGCTCCAGCAGGGCACCTCTTGCTGCACCAGTGTGGACATTTTATTCCATTTCCCAGTCCAGCCATCCTGTGGCCTCTCTGAATGAGATTGCCAGTTAGTGCTGAAATAGGGACAGGTCTGTGCCGTAGGGTCACACGCTGCTTAAACTCATTTCACATACGAGCCTTAGAGACAGTGAAGATTTTCATCCTATGAAGTTCTGTCTGGGCCTGAACCCACAAATCCGACACATTTCCCTTACTAAATGCATTTTTTTTTCTCACACATGGGAATTTCTGTTGTGGTTCAGATTATGGACCGAACAGCTTCCTATTTTATTGATCTAATCAACATTTAATTCACAGGTAAGTGTGGATGACATCTGGAGAGAGGTCAGGTCATAGCTGTAACTTGATTCTCATCAACACACAGGGCGATTCAGAAGCAGGAGAGAGTGAGAGGCTTACACAGAAAGAAAGACACACACAGACAGCAGGAGAGTGAGAGATATACAGAGGGAGAGAACGTCACACAGACAGCAGGAGAGTGAGAGATATACAGAGGGAGAGAACGTCACACAGACAGCAGGAGAGTGAGAGATATACAGAGGGAGAGAACATCACACAGACAGCAGGAAAGTGAGAGATATACAAAGGGAGAGAACGTCACAGACAATAGGAGAGAGTGAGAAAGAAAGAGACACAAACAGGAGAGCAAGAGATAAATTAGAGTGAGATAGAAATACACAGACAGCAGGGGAGAGTGGAAGAAATGTATAGAAGGAGTGACATGCACAGGGAAAGGCGGCAGGAGAGAGTGAGAGACATACAGAGAAAAAGAGACAGAGAATAAGAGCGAGTGAGAGAACAAGGTAGAACATGATGGGACAGAACAACAGGAACGCAGACGGACTGAAGGAGAGAACAAGGGACAGTGAGCCAGACAATGAGAGAACCGAGATGTGAAAAAAGTAAACAGGGAGGAAGGCTGTCCTTGTGTGCTGTGTGTAACAATATTGTAAGAACTACAATATGCCCAAGTTATCTAGCAGGAAGCAATGGATCCAGGCTCCATCATGTCGAGAGTTATCAGTAACCTAAACTTTTTCCCTTCCTACCATCACCTTGGCTCAAGTTAGCTGCCTCACTTGAATCCAGAATTCCTGATCTGTGTGGTTCAGTGCTACAATGTACATTACATTTCCCAACTCAATGATATAGGCAGCCCTTTATTGATTATGGACCGGTACTTATAGATTGTTCAATGTACCTTCTCAGCTGAGTGAGGTCCATATCTCCCCAGCAGTCCTACTATGTGGCTTCCTACAGTCCCAGCAAAAACAACCATTTCCAACTGGTCCTATGGGATTCCAACAGTGATATATTCCTAAATCATAAAGTCATAGAGTTATACAGCACAGAAAGAGGCCCTTCGGCCCATCGTGTCCGCGCCAGGCCATCAAGCCCTGTCTATTCTAATCCCATTAAATGTAGGTGATGTTCCCAACATGCCTTTACTTCTGTGGCAATGCTCTCCTGACAGGTCAGGAGACAAATGCACCAAGTGTGGCACTGAGCCAGGCCAGGAAGATCCCACGTCTGTGCAGGGGGAACTGATCTCAGCAGGGGGCTACCAGTGTCTGCGGGATAGCGATGGGGGTGGGGGTGGGGGGGATGGCTATCCAATGACTCTCGCTGCGTGTGCATCTCGGTTGAGGGCTGGGCCGTGCTGCCTTTTGCAGTTGAATAGCTGGTGACATTCACTGTCCAGGTTGATGCAGGAAGATGGGGTAAGGTACCAGAATACCGCTAGTACCTGTGGAACTGCACCCCAGAATAAGTCAGCACCTTCAGGAGAGGAAGGTACAAACTGCAATAACAAACATGTTTTAAGTCTTTTGCTTTTGTTTTAAATCTCGCATCAAGTCCCGTTCGCCCATCACCCCTGTGCTCACTGACCTACATTGGCTCCCGGTTAAGCAACGCCTCGTTTTCAAAATTCTCATCCTTGTTTTCAAATCCCTCCATTACCTCGCCCCTCCCTATCTCTGAAATCTCCTTCAGCCCCACAACCCCCCGAGATATCTGCGCTCCTCTAATTCTTCCCTCTTGAACATCCCTGATTATAATCGCTCAACCTTTGGTGGCCGTGCCTTCTGTTGCCTGGGCCCTAAGCTCTGGAATTCCCTGCCTAAACCTCTCCGCCTCTCTTTCCTCCTTTAAGACGCTCCTTAAAACCTACCTCTTTGACCAAGCTTTTGGTCACCTGCCCTAATTCATCCTTATGTGGCTCGGTGTCAAATTTTTTGTCTTAAAATACTCCTGTGCAGCACCTTGGGACGTTTTACTACGTTAAAGGCGCTATATAAATACAAGTTGTTGTTGTTGTTGTTGTTGTTGTTAAAAGTCTTCCTTGTTGATCAGCATGTTAACTTTCAGATCAGAAAATAGCCCTCATCTTGCAGCGTTACTCTGGGTTATAATATAAATCAAGGGGCTTTCTTATAAAGTACATTGTCTTTCAGGGATGAGATGTTAAACCAAGCCCCCGTCTGCCCTCTCGTGGATGTACAATATCCACTATTTCAGAGAAGAGCAGGGGAGTTCTCCGAAATCACTAAAACAGATTATCTGGTCATTATTACATTGCTGTTTGTGGGAGCTTAATGTGCACAAATTGGTTGCCACGTTTCCTACATTACAACAGCGACTACACTTCAAAAGTACTTCATTGGCTGTAAAGCGCTTTGAAATGTCCTGAGGTCGTGAAAGGCGCTATATAAATGCAAGGTCTTCTTTCTTTTTTGAACTTAGGTGGTATATCCAATCAGGAGCACGGGTCTGTGATGGAACTTTTCCGGGGGGATGCTGACCACAGACTGCCCGTCCAGTCCCGGCCATTTCACACAAACGTCGCAGCCTGCTGTTGCATTCTGGGCCGCAGTGAACCGATTCAGCTCTCTGCGGATCCGCGTGTCACTGAGCTGCTGTCTCGGACTCGGCTCTGCTTTATCCGCCAACAGGATAAACGACCGTTCCATCCGGATTCACTTTACCTACTGCTTAGATGCCGGGATTGTCTGGGAGACTCCTTCGTCTCTTGTTGATCTTCAACCCGTCCTGCAGGAATGAGGTGTTCGCAGGCCTTTGGCAACTCTGGAATCACAGAGCAAGATGAAAATCCGTTACAGCACCAGCACGTCAAACACAGCACACGCACTGCCGGGGGGAGCACCCGTGGCTTGCTCTCTGCTTATGTTTATGTGAATCACCAGCTGAGAAAGGAAAGAAAAAAAAAGAAAATGGAAGCAAGAAGGCAGAGGGAGCAGAAACATCCAGGAGCAACTCCATTCACATTAACGAGGCCTGCGACTCCGCACTGTGCATGGAGCGCCTTACTCTGGGGGAACTTGCTATTGGTTGAGTATCAGCAAACTCTTCTCTTCTCCTGCCTCCTCACTCCTTCCTTCACCCAAGATCTCTTTGCTCAATCCCCTCTCACTCTCTCGCCCTGCTCTTTTTCTCTCTTGCCTTTTTCTCTTTCGCTAAGTTCACTAAGTTAAGTGGCACAGTAAGTAGTGTATTTGGGAGCAGAAAGTTGCAAAGGGACATTGGTAGGTTAAGCGTGTGGGCAAAACTGAGGCAGATGGAGTTCAGCGGGGGGGGAAGTATGAGGTCATCCACTTTGAACCTAAGAAAGATGATCAGAGTATTTTCTAAATGGTGAGTAGCTAGGAACAGAGAGATTTAGGGGTTCAAGCACAGAAATCACTAAAACCTTTATCTCAAGGGGGCTTTTAAACAAAGGGGTACAAGTTATGCTACAATTGTACAGAGCTCTGCTTAGACCTCCATCTGGTCTCTGCGTTCAGTTCTGGGCACCGCACCTCAGGAAGGATATATTGGCCTTGGAGGGGGAGCAGCGCAGATTCACCAGAATGATACCGGGGCTAAAAGGGTTAAATTATGAGGACAAGTTGCATAGACTAGGCTTGTATTCCCTTGAGTATAGAAGATTAAGCGGTGATCTAATTAAGGTGTTTAAGATGATTAAAGGATTTGATAGGGTAGATAGAAAGAAACTATTTCCTCTGGTGGGGATCCCAGAACAAAGGGGCATAACCTTAAAATTAGAGCCAGGCAGTTCAGGGGTGATGTCAGGAAGTACTTCTTCACACAAAGGGTGGTGGAAATCTGGAACTCTCTCCCAAAAAGCTGTTGAGGCCGGGGGTCAATTGAAAATTTTAAAACGGAGATTGATAGATTTTTGTTAGGCCGAGGATATTAAGGGATATGGAACCAAGGCGGGTAGATGGTTAAGATACAGAACAGCCATGATCTAATTGAATGGCGGAACAGGCTCGAGGGGCTGAATGGCCTCAGTTTTGCCCACTCACTTAATCGATCAACGTCCCTTTGCAACTTTCTGCTCCCGTCTACACCGTTTACTGTGCCACCTTAACTTAGTGTCGTCAGCAAACTTGGATATAAAGCTCTCTATTCCTTCATCCAAGTCATGTATAAATATAGTGAAAATCTGAGGCCCGGTACAGATTCCTGGGGGACACCCCTAGTCACATTCTGCCACTTGGAGTACACAGCCATTATCCCATTGCTAATGAAGGGTCATTGTTTGGGATCTGTCAGAACACCTGTGTGTCCTGCATTCTAAACCCCTGTCATCTGCCTGTGGTTGGTCAATTCAGCATGGGACTGTTTGGAGAAATGACTCCCTTTCAGGCAAGCTTCTACCCAAAGAACAGATTAAAATCACTTAATGTCCAAGTCTATTTGTGGAACAAAGTGATAACAGAATCCCAAACCGTAACAAGCAGCTTATGAAATGCCTTTCAAAAAAAAATCCAACATCCACTGCGTTTCCTGTATCAATACACCCCGTTATTTTCTCAAAGAACAATATCAGAAAGAAAGAACTTGCATTTATATAGCGCCTTTTATGACCTCAGGACCTCCCAAAGTGCTTCACAACCAATGAAGTATTTTTGATTTAAATTTTGTCAGACACGACTTGCCTTTTATAAATCCACGCTGGCTACCCTTTATTAATTAACCCGTATCATTTGTTATTTTTTTCCACTCAAGGAGTTTGGTGGGAGGATGTCTATTGTAAATATGCAGAATATTATATGACTTACTTATGCTCATGGTCATCTCTTATAAAATAAATTCACTTGACATTTTGAACTTAAAACAAGGTCAGATGTGACACTCTACCGTTTCCAAAGATTGAAGTGAGATGTAATTGAGGCAGAGGATAGGTCTGGTAGCTAAAATAAATTGCCTGACAGAGTTTGCTGTTTGTTTCCTGGGCACATTACTGAAAGCATCTCAAGAATAGATCCATCAAGAATCAGAGGTGAGATGAGGAGAATTTTTTTACATGGGGGTCTAGATCGAGGGGTCACAGTCTCAGGATATGGGGTAGGACATTTAGGACTGAGATGAGGAGAAATTTCTGCACTCAGAGGGTGGTGAACCTGTGGAATTCTCTACTACAGACAGCTGTGGAGGCCAAGTCACTGAATATATTTAAGAAGGCGATAGATAGATTTCTAGACACAAAAGGCATCAAGGGGTATGGGGAGAGAGCGGGAACATGGTATTGAGATAGAGGATCAGCCATGATCTTATTGAATGGTGGAGCAGGCTCGAAGGGCCGAATGGCCTGCTCCTGCTCCTATTTTTCTATGTTTTTTATAGCAAGTTGTTGTGATCTGGAATGTGCGGCCTGAAAGGGCGGTGGAACCAGATTCAATAGTAAGTTTCAATAGGGAATTGGATACATACTTGAAGGGGAATAATTTGCAGGGCTGTGGGGAAAGAGCGGGGGAGTGGGACTAATTGGAGAGCTCTACCAAAGAGCCGGCACAGGCACCATGGGTGAATGACCTCCTTCTGCGCTGTGTCATTCTATGATTCTATGAATAGACACTCTGGAAGGTAATGAAAGTTGGAATTCACCTATGACAGTCAACTAAAATAAAGGAGCTGAAATAATGTAAGTAAAAAGGCATAAAGCAAATGTAAAACATGACAGCATTGTTATGGCCGTGCCCTCAAGTCTGTCCAAAAATATCTCTCCTTCCATATTTTAATTTAAACGTTGTTTATTTTTTGACAATTTGGAGATTGGCCTTTGACGCTGGGAGTAGGGGGGAGGAATTCTTGATCGGATTACAACAGTTTGCTATTTTCTCCGGTAGAAAACAATAACTGCTGTTGCCAGCTGATGTTCCTTCTCAAAGGTTGCTAGGCAACGTTCGAGGTGTAGAACGCGCTCGCATTTCTGAATCACTGGGAAAATCATTTGCACACGCATTATCCTCCCAGTGTTCTGTAACCACGCCACCACAGGTAGAGGGAGTGTGCAGATGGGTTCCCACTGCTGTCTTTTCACAGCCTCAATCTCCTGTTGCATTTGTGAGTGCTCCATCTATTCTGTGAGCGGGGCAGCCATGTATTCTATATCACATTGGCTCATGGTTTGCTGAATAAAGAAAAAACATGGCACTTTGACAGCGCCTCTCAAATCCTCAGGGCATCTCAAAGCGCTTCACAGCCAATGAAGTACTTTTGAAGTGTAGTCACTGTTGTAATGTAGGAAACGCGGCAGCTAAATTGTCCACTGCAAAGTTCCACGTCAGCAACGAGATAAATGACCAGAAAATCTGATTACCACAAGGTTCCAGAGATGGAAGAGATGAATCCCCCTCAAATGCCCAGGAGAAGGTGTGCCCCATGTCCCTAAAGAAAGAAAGCTGAAAGCACCGGTCTCGACCTCAGGACGTCCCAAAGTGCTTTAGAAACATAGAAACATAGAAAAATAGGAGCAGGAGTCGGCCATTCGGCCCTTCGAGCCTGCTCCGCCATTCAATATGATCATGGTTGATCCTCTATCTCAATACCATATTCCCGCTCTCTCCCCATACCCCTTGATGCCTTTTGTGTCTAGAAATCTATCTATCTCCTTCTTAAATATATTCAGTGACTTGGCCTCCACAGTCTTCTGTGGTAGAGAATTCCACAGGTTCACCACCCTCTGAGTGAAGGAATTTCTCCTCATCTCAGTCCTAAATGTCCTACCCCATATCCTGAGACTGTGACCCCCCTTGTTCTAGACCCCCCCAGCCAGGGGAAACATCCTCCCTGCATCCAATCTGTCCAGCCCTGTCAGAATTTTATACATTTAAATGAGATCCCCTCTATTTACAGCAAATTAAATGCTTTTGAAGTGTAGCCACTGTTGTAATGTAGGAAACGCGGCAGCCAATTTGTGCACAGCAAGGTCCCACAAACAGCAACGACAAGACAATCTGCATTTAGGTGTTGCTTGAGAGATAAATCTTGGCCAGGACACCGGGAAGAACTCCCCTGCTCTTCTTCAGAATAGTACCGTGAGATCTTTTAGGTCCATCTGAGAGGGCAGATGGGGCCTCGGTTCAACGTCTCATCTGAAAGACGACATCTCCAACCATGCAGCACACCTTCAGTACTGCACTGGAGTGTCAGCCTATATTTTGTGCTCAAGATAGAATATCACAGGACCCTAAAGATGGAGTGCCTTAGTCCCCTGAAAATCAAGTGCCGCCCGGCCTGGAATAGATTGCCTCAACTCCCCTCAGAAGGAGTTGCTCACTGCCCCAAACATGAAGTTCTCAACAGAGACCTGCAGGTAAGTCCTTTGCTTCCCCATCAATAGTTGTTGAGGCCTCACAAAACAAACCTGCTGATGTCAGGCTGCCCGAAAAGCCAACCTTCAACCACTTCAGCTAATTGGACAACAACATTTATTCTTGTGTGTGTGTGTGTGTTCATTGGTTCAGATCTCTGGGAAAATAGTCCCAAACAAGAGAAGTGATTGTGGGCAGTAGTCAGCTTTCCTTTTTCATAGCTGTCCTTGTGAGGAGGTTGTCGATTGATCTGATAATTTACAGGGGTTGATCTCACTACCGAGATGGGAGCGTCTGCCATCAAAGCCACTTCCATGGCATGAATGGACATCCAAAGGTACAGCACACCACCTCGCCAGGCGGTGTCACTCCCTCCAGAGGCGAAGCATGTTGGCAAACGGAAATGTCCACCTGCAATCGCACTGAATTGTTTTGATCTATCGAGGGTAAGGAATAGACACCATTTGACTGTACTGAGCTCCTCTTTTTGAAGCAAGATAAAGGTTACTTGTTGTGTGACTGCACAGTGTTCCCATTTATCAAGCACGGTAAGGGTTACTTACCACATAGCTGTACAGAGTTGCTGTTTATTCAGCAGGGTAAGGATTGATCACTGTGTAACTGTACATAGTTCCTGTTTATTAAGCAGAGTAAAAGTTACTTGCTGTGCAACTACATGGGGTTCCTAATTTTTGCTGCTCATTAAGTTAGTAATAAAAGGACAATATGTGAATGTATCGTGCTCCATTGCACAATCTGTGATACAGCAGATAATGCACCATCATCACGTTTGTCATTTAATCACTCCTGCCCTCTGCCCTATCACAGCCCTCTCAATTTTGTTCTATTCCAGCCCCTTTTCTCTTGTTTTGTACTGGCTTAAAAGCTGCTCATCTCGAACATCTTTCCGTTCTGGTGAAGGGTCACCGACCTGAAACGTTAACTCTGTTTCTCTCTCCACAGATGCTGCCTGACCTGCTGAGTGTCTCCAGCATTTTCTGTTTTTTAATACCTAATCCTGAGTATTTGTTATAGAAAATCCCCCGCTCTGATATTTCAGCCTAGCAAACTTTTTGCTGTACATCTCTCCAACTCTTTAAAAAAAAAATCGATTCTTTATCCGCCTCATCTGCTGGAGGTGGCGTGTGACTGATGCTGGGGTCTGGAGTCACAAGTGTCTTGGTGAAGTGACAGTGTTTCACCTGAGCCTAGACAGTGCTGGCAGCCTCCTTGAACACTTGGGGGTGTCACAGCCAAGTCTCCTGTCGCGACCTCACCTGACAGCCACCCCACAATAACCTTTTCCGCAGGGGGCGGTAGTGATTGATCAGGAGTGGCAACCAAGGTTGATCTTTTTCTTTCCTAGCCTCGGGGGCCTGAGGCCAATTGTGGCACCACTACCACTTCTCTGGGTTAGATCAGCAAGTGCAGACAGATTGAGAAATCGAGCCCATCACCTTCCTGCTCCGAACAGCTCGGTCTTATTTTTCTTTAACCATAACACAATGGCCAGACTCACACATTCCATCACTTTAGAAAGAAAGACTTGCGCATTTATATAGCGCCTTTCAAAAGCACTTTACAGCTAATGAAGTACTTTTGAAGTGTAGTCACTGTTGTAATGTGGGAAACATGGCAGCCAATTTGCACACAGCAAGCTCCCACAATCAGCAATGTGATAATGACCAGATAATCTGTTTTTGTGATGTTAGTTGAGGGATAAATCTTGGCCAGGACACCGAGGAGAACTCCCCTGCTCCTCTTCAAAATAGCGCCCTGGGATCTTTTACATCCACTTGAGAGGGCAGACGGGGCCTCGGTTTAATGTCTCATCTGAAAGACGGCACCTCTGACAGTGCAGCACTCCCTCAGCACTGCACTGGAGTGACAGCCTGGATTTTGTGCTCAAGTCTCTGGAGTGGGATTTGAACCCACAACCTTCTGACTCAGGGGCGAGTGTGCTACCTACTGAGCCACGGATGCTACCTACTTTAAGCTGTAGTGTAAACCTTTGTCCGGTCGAACGTTGGGGCAAGTTATTGTCAATCGCAGGGTGATGGGGCAAATGAACAAACTGAAAGAATTCTGCTCACGCACAAAGCAGGATGAAGGATGATTGATTGTTGCTTGTAATTCAATACCTCCCCCATTGGCTGCGTTACAGCCGTTTCTCTACACGCCTCAACCCCAGCCTCAGAGGAGCACTTAACCCAGCATTGTCCTTCATGCAGCCCATTAGGTTAATGCTTCTGTAAACTACTCACTGGGAACGAAGAAGGCAAGAGGCCAGTTAACACTGAGCCTGTAATAACTCGAACTCATTGCTACATATACCTTGTGGTTTGTAAGGAGGTCCTGCCTTTTCCATCTGTGGACAATTTATATCAGTCTGACGTGAATCTCCTGACTTGAAGCCTCAGAAAAAACTTGGGGCGGGGGTGATAGAGTTCGTATGTCTTTAGTGAAAACCTTTTTGGTTTGTTTTCCTAATGCTACGATATGGTAATGCAACAAATGAACAATCAGATCACGGATACAGGCAGGTACGGAAGAGAAGACATCTGTGTCCATATATTAAGACCTCATCCCTCACACTAAGGTTTCTATATGCAGGCAACTTAGCCAGATTCAGAGAAGCTAAAGGTCAGACTCTGATTGCAATGAGAAATACGCTTCAGAAAACAGAGCAAGCGAGAAAATAAAGTAAATCAGCGGAGAATTCAGTAATGCTCACAAAATAAGTTATCCTGAAGCATTCGGGAAAGAATGAACTGTTGGCTCATAGATAATGGATTCTGTTTGCCTCAGAGACTGTTGGACATTAAACAAGTACGGCCATCAGAAGTGTGGTAGAATCACTGGGGAATTATTTTAATAGACTAAATGTGGACTGTTCGATGGATGGATGTAATAAAGATTTGTGACTCAGGCCTTATTCCAGTGGTGTCTCACAGTGTGAGGTGCAAAACTAGATGAAGCAGGCAAAAATAATCCCTAGCTCAAGGCCTTTTATAGGAATGAGAAAGTCTTAACTCAAGCAGAATATTTTACACAAAGGATTTTGGAATAAGGAGAGTTTATTGAAGAAGAACAATTTGCCTTTATATAGCACCTTTCACATCCTCAGCACATCCTAACATGCTTCACCGCCAATGAATTACTTTGGAAGTGTAGTCATTGTGGTTATGTCGACAAAGAGACAATTGATCTGTTTCTGAAGAGAGAAAGGGTTAACAGATAGAAGGATAAATTTGCCAATGTTTGCATTCTTCTTTAATAATGAAATAATTAATCACAATTTAAATAAAAACAAATGATCAGAAAACACTGCCATAGAATTATTCTTGACATAGTTGCCTTATAATTCCAGTTAACAGAGTTTTGGAGTGGGTCAATTGTTGCATTTCCAAGTTGAAGCCGGAATGGATTTTGGGATGGAGGGGAAGTGAAGGCTAAAACCCTGGGGTCATTTAAGAAACAGCTGAATGTTGTGATAGGGGAGAGGGAACTGTGGAGTCTTTCTGGATAGATGAGCTAGTCGACACACCAACCTAGAAACTAGCAAAAGCTGACCAATCGCTTCAAAAACAATCTGTCACAGCCCCAAAAAGCTGACAACACACGAAGGGCCCTGATTACATAGAATTACATAGAATTTGCAGCACAGAAACAGGCCATTTGGCCCAATTGCTCCACAGGAACCTCCTGCCACCTCTCTTCCTCTCACCCTATCAACATACCCTTCTATTCCTTTCTCCCGCATGTGTTTATCGAGCTTCCCCTTAAGTCCATCTACACTATTCGCCTCACTCCTTGTGGTAGCGAGTTCCACATTCTAACCAATCTCTGGATAGAGAAGTTTCTCCTGAATTCCTGACTGGATTTGTTAGTGACTATTTTATGTTTATAGCCCCTAGTTGTGGTCTCCCCCTCAATTATAAGTTTAGAACACGTGAAAACAAATAGTTATGCAGGATTTATACTTTAAGCTGTAGGTATGTCCAACATTCCTTCACAAAACATAAATACATGAAAGGGAGAAATACAAATGTTGAAGGACCAAAATTGGTGGTGTATTTATAGGGTGTTTTGGGACCAGGCTCTCCCATAAAATTTAGAAATTGTACATAAAAAATTATGAATTCTCGTTAATTTACACACTTTCAAATTGATGGATTTTTAATAATGAAATAAGGAAAATCAAAGTGATATTTGGATTTTCAACATTCCAACCAGACTATCACTGCTGCAAAAACAACCTCACTGTCCTGCTAGCAACCCCCGCCACCATTCTGTTCACAGAGGCAATACTCAATCCAACTCCTTAACCTTTCACCAGAGTCGTTCTTCTCTTTGAACCCTCCAAGGTCATACTGAAACTCTCTCCATCTTCCCCCTTTAATTCAACATAGCACATCCTCCATTTAAGCTGGAACTCTCTTCCCCCTCTACCCCAGTTCATGCAGGCACTCTTTCCCTCCCCTCACCCACCATTCCAACTGACACTTTTTTCTCACCCTGCTCCCTAACTCTCCTAGCCCAAAGTGCTGCTTCTAGATCCCCCTCCCAAATTACCGCTTCCAACTTCTGGTCCCTGCCCTATCCCCACCATGCCAATTCATTTCCCTCTTCCCTCCGTTGACATCCAGACCCTTCCTTCCCTCTCCCTTAATCCCACTCCTACCTGTGCTGATGCTAATGGGCCCCCCTCACCTTCCCAGTCTCACTCCAGATAGTCAGCATGCATGATTGAGGACAGGGCAAACAGCCTTCCTTACCCATATTTATTTTGGGATCATATGATGCAGTAACACTCTCCAATGGCCCCTATCCACTCAACAAAGTCCAAAAATGTGTGGGTTAGGTTGATTTGGCTATGATAAATTGACCCTTAGTGTTAGGGGGGATTAAATATGTGGGGTTATGGGGATAGGATGGGATATGTTAGGGGGAATTAAATACGTGGGGTTACGGGGGTAGGGTGGGATATGTGTGTACTGTGGGGATTAAAGCAGGGACAGGGTACTGGATTTGGATGATCAGCCATGATCGTATTGAATGGCGGAGCAGGCTCGACGGGCCGAATGGCCTACTCCTGCTCCTAGATTCTATGTTTCTATGTTTCTATGTTTCTATGTAACACAAAACGAATCTAGTCCATTGTATCAACTGAAGGAGAGAACCTGGTATCAATTCAGGTGTTTCCCCCCCCACTCCCTTTAGGTGGTGCTGTCATCGGAGGCTGAAACTGCCACAGTGCCAAAGAAGCTAGAGAAAGTTTCTACAAACGCAAAATACTGCGAATGCTGGAAATCTGAAATAAAAACAGAAAATGCTGGGAATACTCAGCAGGTCAGGCAACATCTGTGGAGAGAGAAACAGAGTTAATGTTTCAGGTCGATGACCTTTCGTCAGAAGTGGCAAAAGTTAGAGATATAACAGATTTTAAGCAAGTGCAGGGGCAGGGAAAGGGAGGAGGGGAGGAAAGAACAAAAGGGAAGGTCTGTGATAGGGTGGAAGGCAGGAGAGATTAAATGACAAAAGGGATGATGATGCAAGGCTAAAGGAGATGGTAATGGGACAAGTTAAGCAACAAAAGATGAGTCTGGATGAGGTGTAAATGGGAATGGCAGAATCATCAACAGCTGCCATGTGAGAAAAAACATGGGGGCAGAGGTTATAGTCTGAAATTGTTGAACTCGGTGTTGAGTCCAGAAGGCTGTAAAGTGCCTAATCGAAAGATGAAGTGCTGTTCCTCGAGCTTACGTTGAGCTTCATTGGAACAGTGTAAGAGGCCGAGGACAGAGAGGTCAGAGTGGGAGTGGAGCGAACAATTAAAGTGACAGGCGACTGGAAGCTCGGGCTGAACGGAGGTGTTCCGCAAAGCGGTCACCCAATCTGCGTTTGGTCTCCCCAATGTAGAGGAGACCGCATCGTGAGCAGCGAATACAGTATACTAAATTGCAAGAAGTACAAGTAAATTGCTGTTTCACCCGGAAGGAGTGTTTGGGGCCCTGGACAGTAGGAAGGGAGGAGGTAAAAGGGCAGGTGTTGCATCTCCTGTGCTTGCACGGGAAGGTGCCGTGGGAAGGGGAAGGGGTGTTGGGGGTGATTGAGGAGTGGACCAAGATGTCGCGGAGTGAGCAGTCCCTTCGGAATGCTGAAAGGGGAGGTGAGAGGAAGATATGTTTGGTGGTGGGATCACGCTGGAGGTGGCGGAAATGGCGGAGGATGATACGTTGAATGTGGAGGCTGGTGGGGGTGAAAGGTGAGGACAAGGGGAACTCGATTGTGGTTCTGGGAGGGAGGGGAAGGGGTGAGAGCAGAAGTGTGGAAAATAGAATGGACACGGTTGAGGGCCATGTCAACCATGGTAGAGGGGAATCCTCAGTTGAGGAGTAAGGGAGACATATCGGAAGCACTGGTATGGAAGGTGGCATCGTCAGAGCAGATGCAACGGACATGGAGAAACTGGGAGAATGGAATAGAGTCCTTACAGGAAGCGGGGTGGGAGGAAGTGTAGTCCAGGTAGCTGTGGGAGTCAGTGGGCTTGTAGTGAATGCTTGTCGATAGCCTATCCCCAGAAATGGAGACAGAGAAGTCGAGGAAGGGAAGGGAAGAGTTGGAGATGGACCATGTGAAGGTGAGGAAAGGATGGAAATTGGAAGCAAAGTGAATGAAATTTTCTAGTTCAGGGCTAAAGCAGGAAACGGCACCGATACAGTCATCAATGTACCGGAAAAAGAGGTGAGGGAGGGGACCTGAGTAGGACTGGAACAAAGAATGTTCCACATATCCCACAAAAAGGCAGGCATAGCTAGGGCCCATGCGAGTTCCCATAGCAACACCTTTAATTTGGAGGAAGTGAGTGGAGTCAAACGAGAAGTTGTTCAATGTGAGAACAAGTTCACCCAGGCGGAGGAGGGTGGTGGTGGATGGGGACTGGTTGGGCCTCTGTTCAAGGAAGAAGCGGAGCGCCCTCAGGCCATCCTGGTGGGGGATGGAGGTGTAGAGGGATTGGACGTCCATAGTGAAAAGGAGGCGGTTGGGGCCAGGAAACTGGAAACTGTTAAAGTGGCGGAGGGCGTCGGAAGAGTCGCGGATGTTGGTAGGAAGAGACTGAACAAGGGGAGAAAAAATAGAGTCGAGATAGGAAGAAATCAGTGCAAGAGACAGTTTCTACTGGTTAGGCAACACTACCCTCTAGAGTTCTTACTCATTACTGGAGGGTTTTCTGTATATTGTACACTTGTACCATCCCCATTGACTGTTCAAACCATGCAGCACTGAAAAATACGTCATTATTACCAAAACAAGATTGAAAACCAACTCCCCTCATGAAAAAAATCCTGCTGTTAATGAGAGAGAGGAGAGAGAGAAAGGCATACAGTCACAGAATGTGTGTGAGACAGGGTATGAAAGATCCTGTCCAAAGGAAAAATCTTCCTTTCCCCTGTGACAAAGATTGGCTGTTTTGAGCGCCCTTTATTTCCAACGGGCTTGGGATAGTTTGATCGGCAGTTACTTAACTGCAGAAAACAGATGGCATGGCAGCACACTTGGAGAATTACAGAAAATGGAGTATTTAAAATTTAATAAATCTTCAACCCTCATCCCCCTTTAAAAAAACACCTAGGCCAGCGGAGATTTTTTTTTACATGTGCTCTTGCTGCCCACCCCTGTGGTCATTAAGAGTCAACCACATATTGTGGGACTGGAGTCACATGTAGGCCAGTCCAGGTGGGGATGGCAGCGGGTCTTCCCTGAAGGATATCACTGAAGCAGTTGGTTTTACGCCGATCTTGCAGATTCACAGGCATTTTTCCCTGATGCCAACCCACACACGACCAGATTTATTGAATTCAGGTATCACCATGTGCCACGTTGGGATTCAAATTAACAACCTCTGGGTTGCTAGTCCAGTACCAGAACCACCAGGCTACCATGACCATATTGCTCTCCCGCGATGGCACATTGAGGAAGCATCCACAAGCGACATCCGCTCTCACCGATTGAACCTATCACAACAAATCTGTTGCAAAAACTGACAACAGTGAGGCTACAAGGGGCTGGAACATGTGAGCCATTTACTTCAACTGAAGCCCAGAGGGCCACAAGACAGCTGGAAATATAAATCCAAGGGTTATTTGGGACATCTTTGTGAGTTTACGAATGGCCTTTCAAAAATGATTCTGAAAGATTTCCGGTAAGGAAATGCAAGAATGCAAAGAGCTAACCCAGAGTTCCAGTGCCGTTAGCCAGCTGCTCTTTGGGTGCTTGTGTCTCACATCTGCAGACAGAGCTTTTATCTTCTTGAACACTTAGGATCAGAAAGAATGAGAGAGGCAGAGCTGGAGCAGTTTCCACTGGGTTGTAAGTGCAACACCTTTGATGTTTGGCCTGTATCCCAAGCCGGTTTCCAATTGGCTATGACTATCGGGTTCATGCGTCATGCAATTATAGGAGTTAAAACAGTTCGGACTGCTTTCGGGCCCAGACTCGGTTCTGTGCAGGCAGTGCGCGTCCCAATCGAGAGGCCCGAGGTAGGCTTGATATTGGGCCTTGTAATATATTATCACATGGTTTGTCACATGGTTTAGTATGAGCATGCTCAGTTCACTCTGGCCTAATAAAGCAAACACATGGACTAGCAACTCATCCTGTCTCTGTCCTTCATTTGTTCTACCCACATATATTACATTTTTGGCGACACGGATGGGATCCCAAAGCCATTTTGAGGAATCATGGGAGGACACAGTGTTCAACCTTCATGTGTAAAAGTTTAAGGTACACAGGTAGCGTGCTGAGTCACTGTTCAACGGGATCAGGACAATCATGGTCGCGCCTACGGGATTCATCGGAAGCATGTATGACTGAGCTCACGAACCATTCAGTTCTTACATTGAGCGGATGGAGATTTTTTAAAGGCCAATAACATTATTCAGACCGAAGGTGCAGATGAGAATGTTCAAGCTCAAAATAAAGTAATTCATGAACGTAAAAAAGCAATTTTTCTAACGGAGATCGGGCCAGATGTCTACTCGTGCCAGGGAAAGTGAAGCATGTGTCGCTTGAAGACATTACGAGAAACTCGAGGACCATTTTGACCCAAAGCCATTAGAGATAGCAGAGAGCTATACGTTTGATACCAGAAACCAAAAACAAAGTGAAACCATCAGTGAGTACATTGTAGCTCTTAAGAACCTGTCTTTGCATTGTAACTTCAGCACATTTTTGGATCGTGCGTTGGGAGATAAGTTTGTGTGTGGACTGGTGGATGAGTGCACACAGTCCAAGTGACTGAACACTCCGAAACTAACGTTTGACATAGCATACAAAATTGCCCTATCTATGGAGATGGCGTCTAAGAATGCTAGGGAGCTCCATCCAACTCAAGTGACGAGTGCAGCTGAGGTCTACAGTCACAAAGCCACCGCCAAACCTAAAGCTGTGAGACCAAGTCAAAAGCATGTCGGTGAGAGCAGTTCAGTGACTTGTTATCGCTGCAAAGGAAATCACTCACCACAGTCCTGCCAATACAGAAATGTGAAGTGTTTTCACTGCCAGAAGCAAGGCTATATTTCAACAGCTTGCAGAGCTAGATTGAAAGCAGGAAGTAAGAACCATTCTAGTGGCAATGCAAAGCAGTGACAACAAATGGGAGGAGTTCACAATATTGAAGTGAACACATCTGATGTTGAAGAATTAGGCATCTACAGTATCTATGTCACTAGCGGCAACACCAGCAGTCATGAGAAAGACTTCCGTACAAAACTTTTGATCAATGACCAATATATATGTGTATCGACACGACGGTGGACTGCTCTATCATGAGTAAGGACACATATGAGAGTAAGTTTAGTCAAATACCACTTACAAAGAGTACCGTAGAGTAAAAAACCTACTCCGGAGAAATCCTAGAGACATGTGGACAAATGGAATGTACAGTTCAACACAATGGCCAGTCAGTAAAGCTGCCTATTATTGTAGCGAGCTACAACAACAGGCCAACCCTCAGGGGCAAAGACTGGTTGAGAAAGTTGAAACTAGACTGGAAAAATATCTTCAGTGTAGATGCTTCAAAGACGCGACTCGACACAATGCTGAATTTTGTGGTATTTGAGAGGAGAATATGTGCATTTTTTTTTAAGGGGAAGGCAGTGTAATGTATTATCACATGGTTTGCCACATGGTTTAGTATGAGCATGCTCAGTTCGCTCTGGCCTAGTAAAGCAAGCTCATGGACTAGCAACTCATCCTGTCTCTGTCCTTCATTTGTTCTACCCACATATATTACAGGCCTCAGGCCTCATTACCATTTTATGCACAAGCTGCCGGTACCCGACATGTGTTTGCAGGCAGATCGCGCATTGCAAATGCCTCACTGGCAGCAGCCCTAACGTAACTCCTGGCACGGGAGTTGGAGCGAGCAATGGGGTGGGGGAGACGATCGTGATGACTGTGGGGTCGGGGGAAGCACTCCCGCTGCTCCTGGCTCCAAAGGAATCTTATTATTTCAAACTTGAATTTAAAATAAACTTTCGTTGGCGGCCACAGGGGCTGCTCGCGAATCCCGAGTGGGCCGGACCTGACACCTGCTCCGCCCGTTGTAAACTATATCTACAGGGGGGGTCCTTCAACAGGCGTTAGGCCCCTAATTAACATAGGCTGGGGGCCTAATGCCTGTTTTAGATGGCTGCCCGGAAACCCTTAAAATAGGTCCAGTGAATTCAGCAGCGGCCCGGATGCTCACGCAGATTGGGCGTGGACCGTCCCACTGCTAAATTTGTCAGCCTGGCGCCTGTCTTATGCCCGAGAAACTGGCGACAGGTGATGGCTAAAACAGCACTTCTACCCGGCTCGACTATAATCGATTGCGATGGGAGATGGATTTCATAATTTAGCCTTAAAGTTCTCATCACTGCACTAAGAACGTGCCAAACTATTTCTGATAGGTCTCAAGTCCAGCAACTTAGCAAGAGAACCCGTCTGGGTAGGTTTTGTTAATTGCGTTGAAAGCGTGCGCGTGATTTCGTTATGTTTATGTATCAAAATAAGCATTAACAGCAGCAGCACTCTGATATTTTTAGCTCACCTTTCACCCGGAGTGCTATATCTCAGACAAATGCCAATGTAAACGTAATGTGAAATAGTGGTCTGTGCAATCAGCTTCAGAGCGTTTATGTGACATTGAGAGTGCAGACCTTTACTTAATATCATCACACTTCAATAAGGCCTGTCTGTAAGTAATGTGATTTAGGTGGAAAAAATGTTGATGGACTGACTACAGAAGATTCTGTTCTTAGCTCTTCTAGCAGGAGAGGACAGACAGCTGGATCTTAAGCATTGGTTTCAGCTAAGGTTTTGTCCTCCATGGCCTCGCCTCTCCCCATCTCTGTAACCTCCTCCAACCCTACAACCCACCGCAAACTCTACATTCCTCCAATTCCGGCCTCTTGCACATCCCCAATTTCATTCGCCCCACCATTGGCGGCCGTGCCTTCATCTGTCTCGGCCCTAAGCTCTGGAATTCCGTCCCTAAACCTCTCCACTTCATCACCTCTCTCTCCTCCTTTAAGACGCTCCTTAAAACCTACCTCTTTGACCAAGCTGGTACTCGGTAAAATAATGGGACTCAAGGCGGATAAATCACCTGGACCTGATGGCTTACATCCTAGAGTCTTGAAGGAAGTGGCGGTAGGGATTGTAGATGCATTGGTAATAATTTTTCAAAACTCCCTGGATTCCGCTAAGGTCCCGGCAGACTGGAAAACTGCTAATGTAACACCCTTATTTAAAAAGGGCAGTAGACAGAAGGCTGGTAACTATAGACCGGTTAGCCTAACATCTGTGGTAGGTAAAATTTTGGAGTCCATTATTAAGGAAACAGTAACAGGACATTTGGATAATCATAATTTAATAGGACAAAGTCAGCATGGTTTTACGAAGGGGAAGTCATGTTTGACAAATTTGCTGGAGTTCTTTGAGGAAGTAACATATAGAGTGGATAAAGGGGAACCAGTGGACGTAGTGTATTTAGACTTCCAAAAGGCATTTGACAAGGTGCCACACAAAAGATTATTGCTTAAGGTAAAAAATCACGGGATTGGGGGTAATATTCTGGCATGGATAGAGGATTGGCTATCTAACAGAAAGCAAAGAGTTGGGATAAATGGTTCATTCTCAGACTGGCAATCAGTAACTAGTGGTGTTCCACAGGGGTCAGTGCTGGGTCCCCAACTCTTCACAATCTATATTAACGATTTGGAGGAAGGGACCAAGTGTAACATATCAAAATTTGCAGATGATACAAAGATGGGAGGGAAAGTAGTGAGTGAGGAGGACATAAAAAACCTGCAAGGGGACATAGACAGGCTAAGTAAGTGGGCAGAGATTTGGCAGATGGAATACAACACTGGAAAGTGTGAGGTGATGCACTTTGGCAGGAAAAATCCTAGAGCAATTTATTATCTTAATGGCAAGAAACTGGAGAGTACTGAAGTGCAAAGGGATCTGGGGGTCCTGGTGCACGAAACTCAAAAGGTTAGTATGCAGGTGCAGCAAGTGATTAAGAAGGCAAATGGAATGTTGGCTTTCATTGCTAGGGGGATAGAATATAAAAATAGGGAGGTATTGCTTCAGTTGTACAAGGTATTGGTGAGACCGCACCTGGAATACTGCATACAGTTTTGGTGTCCTTACTTAAGGAAAGACATCCTTGCTCTCGAGGCAGTGCAAAAAAGGTTCACTCGGTTAATCCCGGGGATGAGGGGGTGGTCATATGAGGAGAGGTTGGGTAGATTGGGACTCTACTCATTGGAGTTCAGAAGAATGAGAGGCGATCTTATTGAAACATATAAGATTGTGAAGGGGTTGGATCGGGTGGATGCGGGGAGGATGTTCCCGATGACGGGTGAGACGAGAACTAGGGGACATAGTCTTAGAATAAGGGGCTGCTCTTTCAAAACTGAGATGAGGAGGAACTACTTCACTCAGAGGGTGGTAGGTCCATGGAATATGCTGCCACAAAAAGCTGTAGAAGCTACAACATTAATTAAATTTAAAACAGAAATAGACAGTTTCCTAGAAGTAAAGGGCATTAAGGGTTACGGGGAGCGGGCAGGAATTTGGACATGAGTCTAGGTTCGGATCGGTCATGGCCCTGTGGGTAGTGGAGCGGGCCCAGGGACTGTGTAGCCTGATTCTGCTCCTATTTCGTGTGTGCAATTCTGTTAGATGCAGGAGATGGTTCTGTGATAGATAGTAGATTGGCGGTTAGGATCAGATCAGCCATGATCTTATTGAATGGCGGAGCAGGCTCGAGGGGCCGATTGGCCTACTCCTGCTCCTATTTCTTATGTTCTTATGTTCTTATGTAAGCTTTTGGCCACCTGCCCTAATGTTTCCTTATGTGGCTCGGTGTCAAATTTTGTTTGATTACGCTCCTGTGACGCATCTTGGGACATTTTACTACATTAAAGGCGTTAATAAATACAAGTTGTTATTGTTGATCATAGCTGGGGTAGGTATTGGGGTCCTAGAATTGACTTGGGCACCCCTGGGCTATAGAGGAGAGAGAATCAATCGGAGTGTCTGCTTCCCGATAGTAATACATTGCCCCTCTTCTGGTGCATGGACAGGATCAGACTTGGCTGTGAAGCCTTCCTTGGTAGGCACACATAAAGGATGGCCACTTAGCTGAGGTAGCAGAGTGCCCTGAATCTCACTGAACTGTGCCCCAGCAAGAAGTCAATGCTTCGGAGGTGGGACATAGAGGGGCAGAAAAATGGGGCAAATAGATGAGTCTCAGCCACTGTCCCAATTACACACTGCACTGCCAGACTCAAACTGAAACTGAAAGTAATAATAAGCAGAGCAAAACAACCGGGGCAAAGCCCAACAGCAAGACCGCTATTTATGGTAATGGAGAAGAGTCCAGAAGCTTTGCTGTCAGAGTTGTTGAAATCTGGATGCATATTATTTGTTAAAGTGTTTTGTGGCCATTACTAATTCCAGATTTAAATTCGGGCTAATGTTCAAAGGAATTAAAAGGGAAATGTTTACAGCTACAGAGAGACATGAACATAAAGAACGAGAGAGAGGGAGGGAGAGAAGTTTACAGAGAGAGAGAGAGAGAGAGGGAGAGACATAGCGACAGACATGCAGAAACACACAGGAGACAGAGATGGAGAGGTACAGTCCCACACATAAAGAGGCAAAGGCAGAGCGATACATACACAGAGGCAGACACACACAACACGTGCGCACACAGACACACAGTGTGTGGATGGGACAGAGACGGGCCTCACTGAGGACAAGTTTAGCTTGTTCTCTGAGTATATGCCAACCCTTACTCATCCTTCAGTTCACTTTCTCGGTCTGCTTTCCATAAGCCCGTTCCAAAGGATCCCAGAGCGCAGCGTGATTCATTCTTCATTCCTTTGCTCGAGTCTGCAGGGACACAGGCGCTCTCTGTGCTCTGTTAATTAATTTTTATTCCTTCTGAAGGTGATACCACAGCTGTTCGGGCTACTGAATCTCCCTTCAGCTGTGCTCATTATTATTTCCTGCCTCTCTTATTATCAGCTCCCTCCACCACATCCATGACAGAAATATTTACGCACACAACGACTAAAATAAAATCCCAGCTCCAGTCAATACCACTTTATAGCTGGATTTTACAGCGACACTTAAATCCTCAGTTAGATAAGTGATTGAAGAAAAGGGGCACAAAGGAATATAGCAACAGGGCAGGCAGGTGCGATTAAGATTACTGCTCATCGACAAGATAAATACTAACACGGACTGGATGGACCGAATGGCCTGTTTCCATGTTTCCACATTGTCATTTCTATTTAATTCTAATTTTTTCCTCTTTCTATGGGCTGACTATTGGCTACATTTCATGCGTACGCCCAGACAGTAAGTGTTGGCCGGATATTCAACTGTGGAAGGCATTGCAACTGAATCCAGTCTTGTCTTAATAATACTACATAGAATTTACAGCACAGAAACAGGCCATTCGGCCCAACTATTCTGGGCCGGTGTTTATGCTTCACATGAGCCTCCTCCCACCCCTCTTCATCTAACCCCATCAACATATCCTTCGATTCCATTGTCCCTCATGTGCTTTTCTAGATTTCCCTTGTATGCATCTATGCTATTCACTTCAATATTCGCGCCACACAAGTACCAGGCAATGACTATCTCCAACAAGCGAGCGTCTAACCACCTCCTCTTGACATTCAACGGCATTACCATCGCCGAATCCCCCACCATCAACATCCTGGGGGTCACCATTGACCAGAAACTTAACTGGACCAGCCACATAAATACTGTGGCAACAAAAGCAGGTCAGAGGCTGGGTATTCTGCAGCGAGTGTCTCACCTCCTGACTCCCCAAAGCCTTTCCACCATCTACAAGGCACGAGTAAGGAGTGTGATGCAATACTCTCCACTTGCCTGGATGAGTGCAGCTCCAACAACACTCAAGAAGCTCGACACCATCCAGGACAAAGCAGCCCACTTGATTGGCAGCCCATCCACCACCCTAAACATTCACTCCCTCCACCACCGGCATACCGTGGCTGCAGTGTGTACCATCTACAAGATGCACTGCAACAACTCGCCAAGGCTTCTTCAGCAGCACCTCCTAAACCCGCGACCTCTATCACCTAGAAGGACAAGGGCGGCAGGTGCATGGGAACACTACCACCTCCTAGTTCCCCTCCGAGTCACACACCATCCTGACTTAGAAGTATATCGCCGATCCTTCATCGTCGCTGGGTCAAAATCCTGGAACTCCCTCCCGAACAGCACTGTGGGAGTACCTTCACCACATGGACTGCAGTGGTTCAAGAAGGTGGCTCACCACCACCTTCCCAAGTGCAATTAGGGATGGGCAATAAATGCTGGCCTTGCCAGCGATGCCCACATCGCATAAACGAATAAAAAAAAACACTCCCTGTAGTAGCGCATTGCACATTCTGACCACCCTTTGAGTAAAGAGGTTTTACCCATCTAGTAGATCTGGTAGCTTGCTCCTGAAAATTAAATTGCTCCTGAAGCCAATGAATTATGCACCAAAAGCCACTTCGTTTTCCTGTCAACTACCAAATCCCATCAGGAGTCATTTTAAATCATCCAAAAGTACAATTTAGTCTCTTTACAATAATTTAAATTTCCACGGAAGCAAAGTCTTGTGTGGCCAGTCTTGCCGTTACATGGTGGAAGCATTAATTGACGGCAGCATTCTCACGGTTGCACAGTATTTCACTGCGGCTCCAGGATAATACAACTGGAGAGGGCGAGGAAAGACTTGTACTTACAGGCATTATCCAGCAGGGGTCACTGGATCACAATCTGGAGCGGCGACCTTGGCTCTTTGCTCCGCTCCCCAGGCCCAGGGGCACTGAGATCAACTGTGTCTCTTCAACCGCTGCTATATTTATCACCTAGAAATCTGGGTGAAGGACAAAGAGTCAAATGCCAGGATTGAAAAGACTTGGAGCGAACGTAAGGCAATAAGAAAGAAATGGCAATTAGCTGAGCTCGCCAGAGGCCGAAGACAATGAGGTTTTTAAATGGGATTTTGATTTAATTTAAGCTTCCTTTAATTTTGGTTAAGTTACAGATTTTATTAGTTGTGCCTCTAAGGTGCATAATTCATCGGCTTCAGGAGGGGCACAAGCTACCTCTTAATTGGTGATGGCAATTGCCATCAACCACTGCAATACAAAGACAATGAGGTTTAGCTTGAAATACAAACACAAAGATGCCCAGAGTGTACGACCTTGGGAGCAGAGTGCTGGTTAGGGAGATTGCACTGAGAGATCATTGGCCCAGCATCGATGTGTAATGTACCCACAGTCTGCCACTCTGTGCTACACCATATTGCTGTGTTAATGGCCCGGAATTTGCGGTCATTGACAGCTCCGAAACAGGCTGCGCTGTGCCCCCCACCCATAGAGCCGGCAATCTGTGTCATCAGCCAAATCATTGAAACTAAGGAAAACTTTGGCTCTTCTGCGGTAATTACGCTGTTAAATGCCCCACTAAAAGTTAGACCCAAAGGGATTAGTGTAACTTGGGTTTTGACAGCGTTATTACTGCTAAACAAATGTTAAGGGCCTGGAAAACTAATTGTAATTTTGTCCAGTGTGAAATTTGTCCATTTTAATAAAAATTAAACATTTTAATAAACTTTTCAAAACATTTTTTTTTAAAGTTTGTCCCTCTTTATTTCAGGTTTGCTTTTTCCCCATGTGAGAGCCCCAATCTTTGTTTTGCTCTCTCTAAGATTTTTAAATCCTAAGAGCTTACTCACTTCCTTGTTCGCCGTTTGTGAGAATTCTGCGTTTTGATTGGCTGCTGAGACAGCTTGTTGACATCACAGCAGCTCGCACAAGGGAATCCCCACTGACTTCCGTTGATTTGAATGGAAGGTTGGAAAACCCGAGGTTCTCGACACAGGGAGCGGAGCGTACCTCGGGGCCCGCAGCGAACGCTTTCACTTCACTGCTGATCGCAAATTCCGGCCCAATGTGTTTTATAAAATCATAGAATTTAAAGGGCACTTGTGCTGGCTCTTCAAATGTAACAGTCTACTCTAATCCCATGTCTCTGCCCTTTCACCGTACCTCTTCAGATTTTTATTTCAAATACCGATCCAATTCCCTTTCACTTGCCTATTTCTGTAACTTGCTCCAGCCCGACAATCGCCCAAGAACTCTGCATTCCTCCAATTCTGGCATCTTGTGCATCCCCTACTTCCTTCACCCCACAATTGGCGGCCGTGCCTTCAACCATCTAGGCTATAAGCTCGGGAATTCCCTCCCTAAACCTCTCTGCCTCTTCACCTCTCTCTCCTCCTTTAAGACCCTCATTGAAAGCTACTTCTTTGACCAAGCGTTTGATCACCTCTCCTAATGTCTCACTCTTTGGCTCAGTGTTAATTTTTGTCTGATTCTGCTCCTATGAAGGACGTTTTACTATGTTAAAGGCACTATATAAATGCAAGTTGTTGTTGTACATGATTTATAATCTCTGCCTCAATATTCTCTTGTGGTAAAGCATTCCACGTTCTAATGACCCTCTGTGTGAAAACAATTTTTCTGCAATGTATCCCTTCAGTCTTCTAGCAATACCCCTGAGTCTGTGTCCCCTTGTTATTGATTCACCAACCAGTGCAAGTAACCTTTCACTATGTGAATCACCATTCAAATCGCTTCATCATTTTGAAAACCTCCATTGTAGCCCCCACTGCTCCAGTTAAAAGAAAACCACCACATTTTCCAGCCTTTCTCCATAACCATCACATCCATTCCTGGTATCATCCTAATGAATCTTAACTACTCTTTCAATGGCGCTAATACCCTTCCTAAAATGGAGTGCCCAGAACTGCACACAATACTCCAAATGTGACCTAACTAATGTCTTGTACAATTTCAATATTATTTCCTTGCTTTTATCTCTAGCATGACAGAGTGGTCCTATCTTACAACAGTGACGACACTTCAAAAAGTACTTCATTGGCTATAAAGCACTTTGGGACGTCCTGAGGTCATGAAAGGTGCTATATAAATGCAAGTCTTTCTTTCTTTAACTCAATGTTGACACTGGGTGGACCAAGTAAAAAATTGCTCCATTCGCGACCTATTCTTTATGAGCCCAACTCCGACAAAGTTTAAAATAAGGGAACAACTTAAACTCAGTTGTAAGTTATGCACTGTTGCTATGAGTAAGCTAAATACATACTGGTTGATGTGCAGCCTTATGATGACCTGTAACTTTGTGCGGGATCTCATTCCATCACAATATGATTACATAGGTTTACATAGGATATACGGCACAGAAACAGGCCATTCGACCCAACCAGTCCATGCCGGCGTTTATGCTCCATTCGAGCCTCCTCCCGTCTTTCCTCATCTAACTCTATCAGCATAACCCTCTATTCCTTTCTCCCTCATATGCTTATCTAATCGCCTCTTAAATGCATCGATACTATTCGCTTCATCCACTCCCTGTGGTAGCGAGTTCCACATTCTCACCACTCTCTGGGGAAAGAAGTTTCTTCTGAATTCTCTGTTGGATTTCTTGGTGACTATCTTATATTGATGGCCTCTAGTTATGGACTTCCCCACAAGTGGAAACACTCTCTCTGTATCCACTCTATCAAAACCTTTCATAATTTTAAAGACCTCTATTAGGTCACCCCTCAGCCTTCTCTTTTCAAGAGAAAAGAGACCCAGCCTGCTCATCCTTCCCTGATAGGTATAACCTTGCATTTCTGGTATCATCCTTGTAAATCTCCTCTGCACCCTCTCCAGTGCCTCCACACAGTACTCTAAGTGTGGTCTAACCAAGATTCGATACAGGTTTAGCATAACTTCACTACTTTTCAATTCTATCCCTCTAGAAATAAACCCTCGTGCTTGGTTTGCTTTTTTTAATGGCCTTATTAACCTGTGCCGATACTTTTAGTGCCTCAATCCAAGTCAAGTTGATGGTCCTTCTCTTTGAAGAGTCTACAATGGGTTCATTTTATGAAGCGAGCCATTTTCAATTCTTCTATTGTAGGGTAAGGCTGTTTGCAAAGCCATTGGTGTAAAGCTGTTGTGGGATAAATGTAAGTTTAACATTGTCCATTGTTCATTGTGGTTGCTCTCCAGCCAGTCTCCAAGACTATCAGATAAAAACCCTTATACGATAGCAAAATTCTGACGAAAGGTCATCGACCTGAAACGTTAACTCTCTTTCTCTCTCCACGGATGCTGCCTGGCCTGCTGAGTTTTTCCAGCGTTTTCTGTTGTTATTTCAGATAAAAACCCTTATTTGTTCCTCGAGAGTGCATTTCTCAATGAGCTGTCAGAGCAATTAGAAGTACAGTGCCTCCTCCTCTTCTTACTGCTGGTTTTATTACTTGCAGCTTTTATACTTGCTCCAAATGTTCTCCCTTCCTATCCTTAAGGCAGCAAATCTTACTGAAGTACATCTCTACAGGTGCCAACCATACTATGATACATTGCCCAAGTATCTATTCTTCATGCGGGAGCCTAGGCACTGAGCGCGATTCGACCAACTGGAGCTCCTTAGTTGAATAAGAGACATAAGAACATAAGAAATAGGAGCAGGAGTAGACCATTCGGCCCCTCGAGCCTGCTCCGCCATTCAATAAGATCATGGCTGATCTGATCTTGGCCTCAACTCCACTTTCCTGTCTGTTCCCCATAACCCTTGACTCCCCATGTAGCTCAAGTATCTGTCTATCTCCGCCTTGAATATATTCACTGCCTCTGCCTCCACAGCTCTCTGGGGTAGAGAATTCCAAAGATTCACGACCATCTGAGAGAAGAAATTCCTCCTCATTTTCGTCTTAAATGGGCGACTCCTTTTTCCTGAAACTATGCCCCTTAGTTCTACATTCCCTGATGAGGGGAAATATCCTCTCAGCATCTACCCTGTCAAGCCCCCTCAGAATCTTATGGGGGAAAAATTTGGTTGATTAGCGCCTCCCGTTAGCGCCCTAAGAGGGCGCTAATGGGGCGCAAAGCAACTAGCGCCCGGGCGCGGCGATGTTTGCGCCGCTCGCGAAATTGACCAGACATTTTGCGGTGGCGCTAAACACTACCGCCACGATCTCCTGCGCCCGCAGATCGTGACGTCAGTCAAGCTTACAACGTCCAGGTAGCACCCCGGACCGAACATTGAGTGGCGCCCCCTGCCTTTCCGTCTGCCGCTAGCAACGACAGGTAGAGGGGAATGTTTTGCAGTCGGGAAGGGACTGGGGGAAGCACTATTTAAAGGCGGCCACTTCCTGCCTTTTTTTGTCGGCAACATTTTTGCACCACACATTCTGAGAGAGAAATTCAACGCTGTATGAAGGAGTTTTGGGTACTGAGCAGCACTTTGCAGGTTCATTTTGATTTGACCTTCCTTGCATCGATTTAGAAGAGACTGTGGGGGCTGCACTCTGAGCTCTTTCCCTGGGCCTCTCCATTGTTCTTTCCAGCAGAATTGATGTACAGGTCTCTCCAGGCCGAGGTTCAAGGCTGCAATGAGCAGGGTGTGGCTGGAGAGCAAGATCGACCCTCCCCTTTAAGAACTGGCCGGCGCCAGTGTGTCTGTGTTCCATTGCTGACTGACATCACATGAGCTTTGCCAGCACTCTGAGGAAGCGCCTCTATCCGCGGCATCAGCGCCTTCAGAGAGGTGTGTAGTGCCTGATTTAGCGCTCCAATCACCTCCAGGGGCGATAGAAGCCAAGTTTGCAGTCGGAGGCGATAATTAGCGCCAGGCACTAAACTTTGCGCCCGGCCGATAATTGCGCCCCAAATGGGGCGATACTGAATTTCTCCCCCTATATGTTTCAATAAGATCACCTCTCATTCTTCTACACTCCAATGAGTATAGGCCCGACCTGCTCAACCTTTCCTCATAAGACAACCCTTTCATCTCAGGAATCAACCTAGTGAACCTTCTCTGAACTGCCTCCAATGCAAGTATATCCCTCCTTAAATAAGGACACCAAAACTGTACGCAGTACTCCAGGTGTGGTCTCACCAACACTCTGTACAGTTGTAGAAAGACTTCCCTACTTTTATACTCCATCCCCCTTGCAATAAAGGCCAACATTCCAATTGCCTTCCTAATTACTTGCTATACCCGCATGCTAACTTTTTGTGTTTCATGTATGAAGACACCCAGATCCCTCTGTACCGCAGCATTATGTAGTCTCTCTCCATTTAAATAATATTTTGCTTTTCTATTCTTCCTACCAGACTCTCTACTCTGCCTAGTTCATTTGAGATCGATGGACACAAGAGGTGAAATACTATTTCTAACTTACCTCGATTATTTGTGTTCAGAAATTCAATGCAAATTGGTTAGATTTTCAGACGGTACCAAACTAGGAGAGCCAGAGGGTTTGAAGAAGACAGCTCATGAATTACAAAGTGAGTTGGACACAATATACAAGTGAACAATGGCAGATGAGCTTTAATGCAGACAAGTGTAATGTACTGCATATAAGAAGGAATAAAATGGGGAACGCACGTGCTCAGTGAATGGTGCTGAAATGGCTAAGAATGATGTTTAAAGGGGAGTCTTGGTAGATTCAGCGCCCAACATATTCAACCAATGCAGTGCAGCAACCAATTAAGCAAATAAAATGTTGGACTTTATAAGTAAAAATGAAAGGAAGTCATGACCAAACAGATCACACTACACATTGATACTGCGTCCACTGAGACACAGGAGTGACATTCAAGCACTGGTGCAGAGAAGAGCTACAAGACTAATCCTGAGTGTTCCACCTCCGTAACATTGCCCGTCTCCGCCCTTGCCTCAGCTCATCCGCTGCTGAAACCCTCATCCATGCCTTTGTTACCTCTAGACTTGACTATTCCAACGCACTCCTGGCTGGCCTCCCACAATCTACCCTGCGTAAACTTGAGGTCATCCAAAACTCGGCTGCCCGTGTCCTAACTCGCACCAAGTCCCGTTCACCCATCATCCCTGTGCTCGATGACCTACATTGGCTCCCGGTTAAGCAACGCCTCGATTTCAAAATTCTCATCCTTGTTTTCAAATCCCTCCATGGCCTCGCCCCTCCCTCTCTCTGTAATCTCCTCCAGCCCCACAACCCCCCGAGATATCTGCACTTCTCTAATTCTGCCCTCTTGAGTGTCCTTGATTATAATTGCTCAACCTTTGGTGGCCGTGCCTTCAGCTGCCTAGGCCCTAAGCTCTGGAATTTCCTCCCTAAACCTCTCCGCCTCGCTACCTCTCTTTCCTCCTTTAAGACGCTCCTTAAAACCTACCTCTTTGACCAAGCTTTTGGTCACCTGCCCTAATTTATCCTTATGTGGCTCAGTGTCAAATTTGTTGTCTTATAATACTCCTGTGCAGCGCCATGGGACGTTTTACTACGTTAAAGGCGCTATATAAATACAAGTTGTTGTTGTTGTTAGAGGTCTGAGTTATGATGAAAGGAAGCATCTAAGAGGTGATCTTATTGAGGTATATAAGATAGTAAATGCCAAGGGAAAGGCAAATTAATTAGGAAAATTATTTTAGCTAAATTGTGAGAGGAGAACAAGGGGACACAGGATAAAAACCAATAAAAGGCAAAGTTGCAACTGATATCCAAAATTTAAGAAATAATTGGATGCTGCAATGGGGGTCTTTAGGGTATTTCTGGATGGGTGCTGGATGCCAGCAAGGTTGAAAAGAGTAGGCGAGAAGGCAAGATAAATTAAGGAATAGTGGCTGGTGATGCCAAGGTTCATTGTAAGAGGAAGGTAATGAGTTCTACAGCTTGAACGCGAAAGAATGAGATTAGGAGGCAGTGCAATGAGTCTTGGTTTCAGAAACTGGAGCTAGATGGTGTGGAGGTGAAAATTGCTCTGGTCACTGCAGGGGTGAAATTGGACACGGGTGGGGCGCAAAAACAGGAGATAGCACATTGGTCGCCAGTCATACACTCCGCCCAATATTCAGTTCCATTGAGTTCAACAGCACTCAATATCGAACGGGCCATATAACGGGCTTGGCCAATGCGATTGCACCTGTTTCGCAGCCCCAGCCGTGACTAATTTCACCCCCTTGCTGTATGGGCTGCATTTGTAAGGGTCGATTTTCTGAATCATTACCTGTGGTGAGGAACCTCGCATGCTGCGAGTGCGCATCAGAAAATTGCAGCCAGCGGGCCCCTCGATTATTCAATACGTACGAGATATCTCACCGTGGGCCAGGACTGAGACTGTCGCCTCTGTGATGTCATGGCACATAGCAACCAGAGCATCTGGAGTCACTGCGTTCAGTTCTGGGCACCGCACCTCAGGAAGGATATATTGACCGTGGTGGGGGCGCCACTCAGATTCACCAGAATGATACCGGGGCTAAAAGGGGTAAATGATGAGGACAGTTTGCATAGACTAGGCTTGTATTCCGTCGAGTATAGAAGATTAAGGGGTGATCTAATTGAGGTGTTTAAGATGATTAAAGGATTTGATAGGGTCGATAGAGAGAAACTATTTCCTCTGGTGGAGGAGTCCAGAATAAGGGGGCTGTGTGGCGGATCGCCACCTAAACGGGCATTATCCACTCTTCCGTCCGTGGACAATATATCGAGCACCTTCCCTTTAAGGCACCTTACCTTTAAGGCAGGAGTGGGCGGGGAGCTTGCTGTTCAGCCATTTTGTACCATGCAGTTGTATTAAAAAAGTCTCTTGTTTTCCGCACATGGATTCAGCCTTAATTCGTGTTTCGCGGCAGCCTCAACATTGGTGACCCCGATGCTCAGAACGTATTCCGAGCACTGCAATGGCGGACACGAATGCAGTTTCCGTGAAACTGCTGGAGTTTTGGGAAAACCAGCCCGAAGCCTGGTTTCTCCAAGCTGAATCTCGCTTCCGGCTGCAAAACATCACCACAGATCGGACGCAGTACGACTACCTCGTCACATCACTCGGTAGCGCCACAGTTTCGAAGGTTTGGACAGGGCTGCAGAACCCACCAGAGGAAGGCAAGTACGCACATCTCAAGACAGCTCTCCTTAAAAAATTTACGGCTTTGGCATATCAGCGAAACTGCCACCTCCTCGACCTTCCAGGCCTCGGTGATGCCTCACCGTCAGACCTCCTCTCCCACATGCTCTCCCTCACCGACGAGAGCCCACCCAGATCCCTCTTCCACACGCTGTTCATCCGCCAGCTCCCTCTCAGCATCCGCTCAGCGATCGTGGCGTCCGGCCTCACGAATCTGGAAGCCCTGGCCGACGAGGCCGACAAGCTGCTGTCCGCTCACTCCAGCCGCGACGTCACTCCGGACCTGGTAGCCAATGCCTGGGCGCGCCCCTCACCGGCCACCACACGGCCACAAGTGCCTGCCACCAGGCCCACGGGGCCTTCACGCCCCACTAACCCGGGCCACTGTTACTACCATGCACGGTTCGGCGCCAGGGCACAACGTTGCACACCTCCCTGCTCTTTCAAGTCTGCACACCTGGCAGTTGACTATGCTCAACTCGCAGCAGACCAGATCACCGACCCTGATCTGCTCTCCGCACCCACCAACCTACCAGGGCTACGCCTGGCCGACGTCGCCTGTGGCCCGACCGCAGTCACGGTCAAGTGCGACATATCCCTATGTCAACCTCAGCCCGTCGTCCCAGCGTCCTGGCGCTGCCGGGTATTCGACATTCTCCACAACCTCTCCCACCCGTGCATCCATCAAATCGGTAGCCAACCGCTTCGTCTGGCGCGGCCTTCGCAAGGATGTGCGTAATTGGGCCAACTCCTGCCTAGCCTGCCAACGGGCCAAGGTACAGCAACACACGAAAGCACCCCTCGAGGAGTTTACCATCCCCTCGTGGAGATTCGACCACATCCACGTGGACATCGTCGGGCCCCTGCCGCCATCGCAAGGCCACACGCACTTGCTGACCATCGTTGACCGCACCACACGCTGGCCCGAGGCAATTCCACTGACCTCTACCACCACCGCCGACATCGCCAGAGCCTTCGTCAGCACCTGGGTCGCACGGTTCGGCGTCCCCTCCGACATGACGTCGGACAGAGGTCCGCAATTTACCTCTGAACACTGGACCGCCATCGCACGCAAGCTCGGGGTGACCATTCACCGCACCACAGCGTACCACCCCCAAGCCAACGGACTGTGTGAGCGGTTCCACAGATCCTTGAAGGCATCTCTTCGAGCCAGCCTCCAGGACGGCGCCTGGACCGACCGACTTCCGTGGGTCCTCCTCGGCCTGCGCACCGCGGTTAAAGAAGACCTCCACGCATCGGCAGCAGAGCTCGTGTACGGTCAGCCGCTGCGCGTACCCAGCGAGTTCATGCCCACCGCCACGACACCCTGGTCAGCCGACCAGCAACGCCACGACTTCGCCTCACCGGCGCTGCAGTTCGCCCCGGTGCCCATTGCCCGACACGGCGAATCCACCTCACACGTCCCACTAAGCCTGCACCAGGCACGGTTTGTTTTCGTCCGGCACGACACCCACCGCGGACCCCTTCAACCCCCGTACGACGGGCCCTACAAGGTGCTACAGGCTGGGGACAAATTTTTCACCCTGCAAGTGGGCGACAGGACCGAAAAAGTGTCGGTTGACCGACTCAAGCCAGCACACTCGGAGCCCGGTGAGCAGGTCCCTGTAGCTCATCCACCTCCACGCGGCCGACCTGCCCTCAAGCCGGTTCACCCGGCTGCTCCACGCCCGGCCATTCCACGTCCACCGGCGTCCTACAAGAGCTGCTCCGGCCGGCCCATCAGACCGCCGCACCGTCTTGTCCACAGCTCCTAAGTGGATTCTGGGGGGAGCTGTGTGGCGGATCGCCACCTAAACGGGCATTATCCACTCTTCCGTCCGTGGACAATATATCGAGCACCTTCCCTTTAAGGCACCTTACCTTTAAGGCAGGAGTGGGCGGGGCCCTCAGGATTTTTCAGAGAATTCTGGGAGCTTGCTGTTCAGCCATTTTGTACCATGCAGTCGTATTAAAACAGTCTCTTGTTTTCCGCACATGGATTCAGCCTTAATTCGTGTTTCGCGGCACCCTCAACAGCATAACCTTAAAATTAGAGCCAGGCCATTTAGGGGTGATATCAGGAAGCACTTCTTTACACAAAGAGAAATCTGGAACTCTTGAGGCTGGGGGTCAATTGAAAAATGCAAAACTGACATTGATAGATTTTTGTTAGGCAAGGGTATTAAGGAATTACAGAACCAAGGCGGGTAGATGGATTTAAGATACAGGTCAGTCATGATCTAATTGAATGGCAGAACAGGCTCAAGGAGGCTGAATGGAATACTGCTGTTCCTATGCTCCTATTTCATTGCTGTTTGTGGGACCTTGCTGTGCGCAAATTGGCTGATGTGTTTCCCTACATTATTTTTTTTTAAATTTTAAATTTGTTTATGGGATGTGGGCGTTGCTGGCGCCAGCATTTATTGCCCATCCCTAATTGCCCTTGAGAAGGTGGTGGTGAGCCGCCTTCTTGAACCGATGCAGTCCGTGTGGTGAAGGTGCTCCCACAGTGCTGTTCGGGAGGGAGTTCCAGGATTTTGACCCAGCGACGATGAAGGAACGGCGATATATTTCCACGTCAGGATGGTGTGTGACTTGGAATGGAACTTGGAGGTGGTGGTGTTCCCATGCGTCTGCTGCCCTTGTCCTTCTTGGTGGAAGATTATCTGGTCATTTAAAAATTGGTGGATAAACAAACAGAAGATACCATCAGGAAGTGCTAATGAATGGGGTCACCTTAAGAACAATGACCCAACATGTGGCAAGGGCTCCTCTTTTACGGTGCCCATTTCATTTGGGCACTGACCAACTGGAGGACAGTTCAGGCCTTCCAGCTGAAGTCTGGGCCCTAGCCATCTACGTTAAATATTTTTGGGGGCCTTAATGAGTCTAGCGCACATGTACATAGAGATTTAGGTGTCCTCATACAGGAAACACAGAGTTAGCATACAGGTACAGCAAGCAATTAGGAAGGCAAATGGCATGTTGGCCTTTATTGCAAGGGGGTTGGAGTACAAGAGTAAAGAAGTCTTGCTACAATTGTACAGGAAACTCTTTGGTATCCGGCACCGACGGGACCAGGATGGTGCCGGTTGATTAAAAATTCCGGATAACGGAGAGGTATATCTACCGAGGCTATTTTTAACAAACAAAAATAAAAAAATCAAGAAATGTGCAGTATAATTGGGTACTCCCCTACAGAATGTTGTGTTAAATGGATGGTGGAAGATGCTTGATTAAGTACAGTAATGCCAGTTGAGGGTAATCCATAACTCTTTAATTACTTAACAGTAAAACAAAACTTATAAACGACTGTATACTGTAGTTTTCGGAGTATGAATTCTGCCGGTTATTAGAGAATTCCGGATATTTAGGTGCCGTTTAAACGAGAGTTTCCTGTACAGGGTTTTGGTGAGACCACACCTGGAGTACTGTGCACAGTTTTGGTCTCCTTATTTGAGAAAGGACATACTTGCCTTAGAGGCGGTGCAACCAAGGTTCACTAGATTGATCCCTGAGAGATTGAGTAGATTGGACCTATACTCTCTGGAGTTTAGAAGAATGAAAGGTGATCTCATTGAAACATTTAAGATTCTGAGGGGGATTTGACAGGGTAGATGCTGAGAGATTGTTTCCCCTGGCTGGGGAGTCCTAGATCTAGGGGGAATAGTCTCAGGATAAGGGGTTGGCCATTTAAGACTGAGGTGAGGAGGAATTTCTTCACTCAGAGGGTTGTGAATCTTTGGAATTCTCTACCCCAGAGGGCTGTGGATGCTCAGTCGTTGAGTATATCAAGGCTGGGATCGATAGATTTCTGGACTCTAGGGGAATCAAGGGATATCGGGATCGGGCGGGAAAGTGGAGTTGAGGTCAAAGATCAGCCATGATCTTATTGAATGGCGGAGCAGACTCGAAGGGTCGTATGGCCTACTCCTGCTCCTAATTCTTATGATCGAGGAGAAACATCATTACGGCATTAAAATAATATATTTCTTTAAACTTTCTTTGAACACTTTGGGCTGGATTTTGATACTGGGGCGGGTTGGGGTCGTGTCATCCACTTTTCGTGTTATCCACCCGACTGCAATTGGATGTGGGAGATTGATGCGATTTTCACCTAATTGGGCAATTGAGTCCAGCATGTGGGAACCCATGAACCAATTAGTGTTTTCAGTCTGAAAGTCGCCTCTGATGATGTAATCATTACTGCTGCATTGAAGGTCTTCAGAGACTGCCTGGCCTTTGCTGTGAGAGGACCTGGAGGCAAAATGAGCAGCAGCCCTAAGTCTGCTCCCAGATATTTTTCCTACTACTACTATTCCGTTGTAATAGTGGACCTGCAGCTGATAGTCAGCTTTCGAAATGTGTTACCGCCAGGTTTCACAATCGTGGTTCAGAACAGGCGTGCTTCACGTAGAACAAGGGTTAAAATCACAAAGGCCTTTCAAAATGGCATTATAGAGCCAATTTAGTGCTTGTTAAGGGCCTTAACAGCCTATCCCGCCTCTTAAAGGCGGGATGGAGTCGGGACCAGCAGACACGATTTAATGAAAATTGCGTGGAGGCGGGATGGAGGCGGACTTGTGCCCGCCCGCCAGTTTTCGCAATTTTAACCCCCCACACGCCTCCAAACCCGCCTCCACGGGTCAATGAAAATCCAGCCCTTTAATTTATTAGTTATAAAAATATTGGCGATGGGGGAAGGCTGTTTTACTGGGTGGAGCAGTTGAAGGCGGAAGGTCATAGGATTAAACCTCCAAGGACACGTCCAACCAGAGTTGGTAACCCTAGCAGCACATGAAGTATGGCAGCAGTGAGGGTGGCAAAGATTGGCTCTTATCAGGGCAGCTATTTGAGTTCTGGGCACCTCGACTAACTGCTATACCCTTAGTGCAATATGTGATGGATGTTTCAACTGCTGCTTGATGCACTAGATCACCTTCTACATCAGTATGCTAAACTGGCTGAACAGTATAGTTAAGTGGTTGTGTATCTGTTCAATATTTGACTCCCTGTTCCAGGGCTCTAGTGAAGGTTCTGCTTTACTGTACGCTAATCAGTGTTGCAGGACTTGCTGCCAGAATCTGTCCCACTATGTTATTAAATTTGACCCTGGAGTACTCTTGCACTAAAGCCAGCTCCTATCAGGCGAGCGTGCACTAGAAGAGTAGTATCCATGAAACAGCAATCCTGCAGCATCCATCGCTGTCACTGTTGTGAATGTATAAAACAGCGAGTCCCCCCCCTTGCCTGTTAATGCCAGGCCTTTGTTGAATATTTCCTCTGGTGGTATATTTCTGATACTGTTTATCACATATGGTGTTTCTTATTAAGTGGCTGCAGTTCTGTCTGTTGAGTGTTGACTCCTTAATGCTAGGTATGAATAATTGCACAGTGACAGTGGGGTATTAGTGTGCATGCACTGTATCACACACTGACTGTATCAGTGTTACCTGCTATCACTGAGCGTCTTGTTTTATACACAGACTGTATCAGTGCCTATGTCTTTGTTACACACTGATTGCATCACTGAGCAATGCGTGTCTCGCACTCAACAACAACAACTTGCATTGTTATAGCGCCTTTAACGTCATAAAAGCGTCCCAGGGCGCTTCACAGGGGCGTTATCGGACAAAATTTGACACTGAGCCACAGAAGGAGATATTAGGACAGGTTAACTGCTACTCCCTTAGTGCAATATGTGATGGAGCTTTCAACTGCTGCTTGATGCACTAAATCACCTTCTGCATGATTACTCAGTGTACCACTGCATATATCTGTGTCACTGACTGCGTAACTAAACCTGTCTGTGGCACACACTGACTGTATCATTGAATGTTTCTGCATCACACGCCCACTGAATCCCGAATCGCTGGATCCTGAGTGTTTATGTCGCGCACTTGTTATATCATGTCAGCCTTACTGCAGAGGTAGCAGTCCTATCTCTAACCCTCCAAGGTTGTAGCTTTCAATCCCACTCCAGGACTTCAGCATATATTGCAGGCTCCCACTTCAGTGCAGTACTGAGGGAGTACCAGATACATACAGGTTCTTTCTTTATTATCACTGAGCTCCAGACTCGACAACCCGAGAAAGATTTTATGATGGTGAAATCTCAGCTGTGCTGAAGGCGAGTGGGGTGGAAAAATTAGCTGGGAATTGAGTGGAATTCTTTGGGTTGCCCTTTATTTATCCTGTTTCATACAACGTTCACCAGTAAAGCAGCGAGACAAGTGCAGTTACACCAGATTGGATTTGGTTCAAGGTCTGCGTTCGTAACCTTGGCATCTGATTTGACCCTGAGCTGAGCTTCCAACTCCATATTCTCTCCATCACCAAGAATGCCTACTTACATAAGAACATAAGAAATAGGAGCAGGAGTCGGCAATTTGGCCCTTCGAGCCTGCTCCGCCATTCAATAAGATCATGGCTGATCTTCTACCTCAACTCCACTTTCCTGCACTATCCCCATATCCCTTGATTCCCTTAATATCCAAAAATCTATCGATCTCTGTCTTGAATATACTCAACGACTGAGCCTCCACAGCCCTCTGGGGTAGAGAATTTCAAAGATTCACCACCCTCTGAGTGAAGAAATTTCTCCTCATCTCAGTCCTAAATGGCCGACCCCTTATTCTAAGACTGTGACCCCTGGTTCTAGACTCCCCAGCCAGGGGAAACATCCTCCCTGCATCTACCCTGTCAAGCCCTGTAAGAATTTTGTATGCTTCAATGAGATCACCTCTATTCTTCTAAACTCTAGAGAATATAGGCCTAGTCTACTCAATCTCTCCTCATAGGACAATCCCCCCATCTCAGGAATCAGTCTGGTGAACCTTCGTTGCACTCCCTCTTTGGTAAGTATATCCTTCCTTAGGTAAGGAGACCAAAACTGTGCACAATACTCCAGGTGTGGTCTCACCAGGGCCCTATATAATTGCAGTAAGATGTCTTTACTCTTATACTCAAAACCTCTTGTAATAAAGGCCAACAAACCATTTGCCTTCCTAATTGCTTGCTGTACCTGCATGTTAACTTTCAGTGATTTGTGTACAATGACACCCAGGCCCCTCTGAACACCAACATGTCCCATTCTCTCAACATTTAAAAAATATTCTGCTTTTCTATTTTTCTACCAAAGTGGATAACTTCTCATTTCTCCACATTGTATTCCATTTGCCATGTTCTTGCCCACTCACTTAGCTTGTCTATAACCCCTTGAAGCTTCTTTGCATCCTCCTCACAACTTACATTCCCACCTAGCTTTGTATCATCAGCAAACTTGTATATATTACATTTGGTCCCCTCATCCAAATCATTGATGTAGATTGTGAATAGCTGAGGCCCAAGCACTGATCCTTGCGGTACCCCACTAGTTACAGCCTGCCAACCCGAAAATGACCCATTTATTCCTACTCTCTGTTTTCTGTCCGTTAAACAATCCTCAATCCATGCTAGTATATTACCCCCAATCCCATGAGCCCTAATTTTTTTTTAATAACCTCTTGTGTGGCACCTTATCGAATGCCTTCTGAAAATCCAAATACACAACATCCACTGGTTCCCCTTTATCTATTTTGCCAGTTACAACCTCAAAAAACTCTAACAGATTGGTCAAACACAATTTCCCTTTCATAAATTTGTGTTAGCTCTGCCCAATCCTATTATTATTTTCCAAGTGCCCTGTTACCACATCCTTAATAATAGATTCGAGCATTTTCCCTACTACTGATGTCAAGCTAACTGGTCTGTAATTCAACAGAAAATGCTGGAAACACTCAGCAGGTCAGACAGCATCCGTGGAGAGAGAAAAACAGAGTTAACATTTCAGGTCGATAACCCTTCGTCTGTAGTTCCCTGTTTTCTCTCTCCCTCCTTTCTTAAATAGTGGGGTTACACTTGCTACCTTCCAATCTGCGGGAACCATTCTAGAATCTATGGAATTTTGGAGGATGACAACCAATGCATCCACTATCTCTATAGCCATCTCTTTCAAAACTCTAGGATGTAGGCCATTTATCTGCTTTCAGTCCCATTCATTTCTCCAATACTATTTTTTTACTAATACTAATTTCTTTCAGTTCCTCAGTCTCATGAGACCCTTGGTTCTCCACTATTTCCAGGAGGTTTTTTGCGTCTTCTTCTGTGAAGACAGACACAAAGGGGTAGAAATTAGGTCGCGCCCCATTTGGGGCGCAAATATCGTCCGGACGCAAATATTAGCGCCTGGCGCTAATTATCGGCACTGACAGGAAACTTCACTTTTACCGCCCCGGGAGGTGAGTGGAGCGCTAAAGCAGGCGCTGCACACCTCTCTTAAGGCGCAAAGGGCGAGCAGTGAGGCGCTAACTCGGAGCGCTGGCGAAGCTCATGTAATGTCAGTCAGCAATGGAACACACACACAATGGCACGGGCCAGTTCTTAAAGGGGATGGTTAATCTTGCTTTCCATCCACATCCTGTTCATTGCAGCCTTGAATCTCGGCCTGGAGAGACTTGCACATCAAATGTGCTGGAAAGTACAATGGAGAGTACCAGGCAAAGAGCTCAGAGTGCAGCTCCCACAGTCTCTGCTAAATCGATACAAGGAATGGCAAATCAAAATGAACCTGCAAAGTGCTGCTTAGTACCCAAAACTCCTTCACACAACGTTGAATCTCTCCAGAAGTCTCTCCCTCTCTCTCTCAGAATGCGTAGTTCAAAAATGCCACCAACAATAAAAGACAGGAAGAGGCCCCCTTTAAATAGCGCCCCCCCCAGCCCCACAGCGATTGATAGCGTTCCAGTCTTCTGGTCGTTGGAAGCGCCAGGCGGTAAGGCAGGGGGCGCCACTCAATTTCTGCTACGGGGCGCCACAAGGGCGTTGCACCATGGAATGACGTCACAATCTGCGCGCGCAGGTGGTCGCAGCGGTAAGTTTTAGCGCCGCCGCACAATCTCAAGTTAAGTTCTCGAGCGGCGCAAACATCGCTGCGCCCGGGCGTTAGCGGCTTTGCGCCCCATTAGCGCCCTCTTAAGGCGCCAACGGGAGGCGCAACCAAGTGAATTTTTACCCCAAAGTGTTTGTTTAATTTCTCTGCCATTTCCTTATTCCCCATTGTAAATTCTCCTGTCTCAACCTGTAAGGGGCTCACATTTACTTTCACTAATCTTTTCCTTTTTACATACCAATGGAAGATTTACAGTCTGTTTTTATGTCTCTCGCTAGTTTACGCTCATATTCTATTTTCCCTTTCTTTATCAATTTCTTGATCCTCCTTTGCTGAATTCTGAAATTCTCCCAATCCTCAGGCTTACTGCTCTTCCACCTCTGTAATATCGCCCGTCTCCATCCAATGTTCCCTTTAAGCTCTCGGTCGCGAAGCTCTCTGAAGGTCCCGCGCAGTCGGCTTGCTGGCTTTTAAATAGAAAAACTGTGCATGCGCGGTATTCTGAATGGGCCACACAGCCCCTTAAAGGGACTGTGAAGCCCCCCAAAAAATTACAGGGAAAATTGCCTCCATCCCTGCATCAGTTCATCTGCTGTGAAACCCTCATCCATGCCTTTGTTACCTCTAGACTTGACTATTCCAATGCTCTCCTGGCTGGCCTCCTACCTTGCACCCTCTGTAAACTTGAACTCATCCAAAACTCTGCTGCCCATTCCAAGTCCTGTTCACCCATTACCTCTGTGCTCGCTGACCTACATTGGCTCCAGGTCCGGCAACACCTCGATTTTAAAATTCTCATCCTTGTTTTCAAATCGCTCCATGGCCTCGCCCCTCCCGATCTCTGTAACCTCCTCCAGCCCTACAACCCTCTGAGATCTCTGCGCTCCTCCAATTTTGGACTCTTGCGCACCCCCGATATTCACTGCTCCACCATTGGTGGTGGTCATGCGTTCAGCTGCCTAGACCCTAATCTCTGGAATTCCCTTTGTTTTGATAACGCTGCTGTGAAGTGTCTTGGTATGGTTTACTAAGTTAAAGGCACTATATAAATGCAAGTTGTTGTTGTGCTAAGTCAGCTGATTTCAACCAGGTCAATATTTGGGGCACTGCAAGGTCCTTAGAACCTCTGGGGTAGGGAAGGGCTAACTGGTCAGGATTGCAGTCTTGACCACTATCCAGTGACCTCTGGGATATTGGGAGGTGAGAGGGATGGGATTGGCCTTGAAGCCCCTCCCTCCTCCCAATATCTTGCTGATGCCGTCAGGGTCACACATGGACGAAAGGTCACTTGGGTGAGGTGGTGAAGGGTTACCCAACGCCCCTCAAACTGTAGCCCATCATGGACCAGCGCCCTTGGGAGATGAGGAGGAGGTAAGAGTGAATAATTATTGAGAAAGGGGTATGGTTTGGTGGGGGAGCTCTCCCTCCTGCTCTTCGCTGGAGAGGAGATGATCTCACCTTGTTCAGTGCGCAGTCTCTCCGCAGCCCTGTCCTCGGAGCGCTTGCCTCTCACAATCCCCGCCGCGATGGCAGCGCCTCTGGTCACCCTGGATGAGGAATGGCAGGATTTCTACGAGTTGAAGCCTGACCGAGCCGGGGGACGGGGGCAGCTGGAGGAGGAGGAGGAGGAGGAGAACCTGAACGAGCTGGGGTCGGTGAGGACCCTGGGGCTCTCCCACCTGGAAGACATGACCGAACTGGACAATTTCGGCACCGAGATGATGAGCTTCAAGTCCATGGAGGACCTGGTGAACGATTTCGACGAGAAGCTCAACGTTTGTTTCCGAAATTACAACGAGAAGACGGAGAATTTGGCTCCGGTGAGAAAACAGGCGGCGGAAGAGGAGGAAGAATTGATCCGAGATGACGAGTGAGTGCTTTGTAATAATCTGACAGAAATACACATTTCAAAATGACCGATTGAGGCTTTACAATCTAGGCATAATTAGAATCATTCCAAGAGGCGTGTCCTGAATTAATATCTATGCTGCTATGAAGAATTTATTTAGAAATATTCCACACAAAAAAAAACGTATTTATTCGGTTCTTAATTCACCCTGGGAGTTGAATTAAGTGAACGGGCTTTTGGTGCATATTAGAATGTAACTGGCAGTTTCCCATTGCAAGGTTGGACACTCCGCGCTTGGCATTCCTTATCCCCCCCCCTTTTGTCATTTAGAAGGTGTGTTTTAGCAGCGACCCGGTGCATCACCGGCAGGATACCGAAGGAAGAAGCAAATTCAGAAAAAGGGTTTTCCATCATGCACAAGCTGGCATTGCAAAACCCTTGTGACGGTGCTTTCCACACAGAATGAGATTTCAGATATTTTTCATTAAAAATGTTGGGCTGTATACATGCGATGTGTTTTTAAAATATTCTGCAGATTCCAAAATATATGTTATCTATGTTTTATAAATCAATAATTTGATCAAAACTGGAGCGATGTGGTGGTGCATCTAACCCTGCAGTGAGGCACAAAGCTGTCAGTATGTATGTAGATATATGTAGAGAGAGAGAGAGATATTTTACAGATAATTACTGCACCAGAGTGTTATAAAGGCAGACCCCAGACCCCAGGGTTTTCACATCTGATGCACTCCATCCTACCATTTCCAAAGGCTGATGCCAGTACTGCCCACTTGAGGCCACTTTGTTACCCTGAGCTGCATCAGTCCACAATATTGCCCAAAGACTCTGCTTGGGTTTGCTTTATTGAGCCCCAGTGTTTCTTTAATAAGGGCAGAAGATAAGGACAGCGACTTAAAGGAGAGACAGATTCTGAACATCCAGACTCAACGGTGGGGAAGCATTCCTCAATAAAAGTGGGATGTTATCACCTGGTGATATCACACCGCTAACCCTCAATGGCTGGCTGTGCCCCACATTCACTGACTCTGGGAAATCCCAACCGCCAATCTGAAGCTGGCTGCAGCCTGTCCTTTGTCATTGTCGTGTTCTGATGTCCCCAATTACTGTGAAATAGTGAGAGCTGCAGCTCCCTTGATGGCTCTGTGGATATGGGCTTTAGCCGGTGTGGTACTGAGCCAGAAACCCCCAGGAGGGTGCCAGGCTCCATCCCCAGTGTATGTTGCGTTGGCTGGTTTCACCTGGCACTGCACTAAAAAAAAAGACTTGCATTTCTATAGCGCCTTTCACAACCTCAGGACACCCCAAAGCACTTTACAGCCAATGAAGTACTTTTTGGAGTGTAGTCACTGTTGTAATGTAGGAAACACGGCAGCCAATTTGCGCACAGCAAGCTCCCACAAACAGTAACGTGATAATGACCAGATAATCTATTTTAGTGATGTTGATTGAGGGATAAATATTGGCCCAGGACACCGGGGATAACTCCCCATCTCTTCTTTGAAATAGTGCCATGGGATCTTTTACGTCCACCTGAGAGAGCAGACGGGGCCTCGGTTTAACGTCTCATCCGAAAGACGGCACCTCCGACAGTGCAGCACTCCCTCAGCACTGCACTGGAGGGTCAGCCTAGATTTTTTTTGTGCTCAAGGGTGCTACAGTTGGCCTCAGTGATTTGGGTAAAGAAGGCTCAAAATGAACTCTTCCTCTGATCACTATCTAACAACCTGGAAGGTGTGTGCATGCGTGCATGTGACTGTGTGTGTGCGCGGGAGTGTGAATGTGTCTGCCATGCGCTCATACAGTAAATAAGGATAAGGTGTGATGCTGCCCACAGTCAAAGTGCCTGCTAGTACTCATTGCCCGGGGTTCCATGTGAAATATGGTCACTTGGGAGGGCTGCAAGTGGACCATAGATTTGTAACAGAGTGCACACCCTGAGGAGAGGAAAAAATGGAGAAACAATAAATGGTCCGAGGATCAAATTAGTTCCATTTGTGCATTGGTGATGGTGCCGGAATTCAAAGTAGTCTTGTAGTCAGTAACATTAAGGCATGATTACTTTAGGATATTTTGGAATGTGAGCTGGCACCTTCATCAGCTACAATCAAATTCAAAATGGCAGATCAGTGAAGAACCTTTACACGAGATCAATACCATGGTTATATGGAAGTTCCTGCCAACGCTATAAGTGGTCTGAAGCTTCCTGAACTAATCAAGCATTAATATCACTTCAGACAAAAATCTATCCAATTATCTACCTACTATCTAGCTGTGAACCAGCTTGGCCCAGTTGGTAGCACTCTTCTTTAAGTCAGAAGGCTATGGGCTTGATCTGCACATCAGGTTTTAACACATTGTCTAGGCTGACCTTCCAACGCTGACCAGCACTATTGAGGGAGTGCTGCACGGTCAGAGATGCTGCCCTTCAGATGAGGCATAAAACAGGCACCACCTGCCTCTTCCAGTAATTCATTAAAGATCCCATAACTATTTAAAGAAGAGCAGTGCATTATCTGGTGTCCTGGCCAACAGTCCTCTCCCAACGCAGAAAGCCTGCTGCATTTGACTACATAACAACAGTCACTACACTCCAAAAGTAACTCATGATGGTAAAAGTGCTTTGAGACACCTCAGTGTGAAAAGTAATGTGTCGATGGAGGTAATATTGCCCGGGATTTTCCGCTTCTGCGTTCTTCCGTCCATGTTTTCTTGCCCATTTACTTTATATAGCGGGCCGGTGATAGCATACGTGGAAAACCTTGGCAATCATTCAGCCATCCACCTATATATGGGGGTTCCTCTCTCAATGGGGACAAGGTTAGTCTGACGGGATGGGGTGCAATGCTGGTTTTGCACGGCACTCAATTTTACCCTCCATTGAAGTCACTGTTGCGCGGGTGTGAGTTGCAGCCGATTCATGGGTTTCCCACATGGCAGGTTAGGTTACAATTACCCCCAATGGTTCAGTTGGTAACTGAGTGATGTGGAGCGACCAAGATTAGGGATGTCCCAGATTTGATCGATAATCTGTGCTGTTAGCTGACCTCAACCAATGAAGCAGCATTCGTGATCCCACAGCAAGGCGGCAGACTCAACTGAAGTTAAACCGAGGCCCCGTCTGCTCTCTCAGGTGGATGTAAACGATCCCATGACACTATTTCGAAGAAGAGCATGGGGAGTTCTCCCTGGTGTCCAACACCTAAAAACAGATTATCTGGTCATTATCACATTGCTGGTTGTGAGAGCTTGCTGTGTGCAAATTGGCTGCTGCGTCTCCTACATTGCAACAGTGTAAAAGTACTTCATTGGCTGCAAAGTGCTTTGGGACAACATGAGGTTGTGAAAGGCGCTATATAAATGCAAGTCTTTCTTTCGTTGTCTTGCTCTGAAAAACAGATGGAACTGTCTCCATGAAGGCTGCCTGCATATATTATTTGGAATAACACAGGTTGGAGTGTGTTCAACGGAGGTTACACATCTTGGTGTTTGCATGACGTTGACTAAACAGTTAAGCTTTGCCCCTTATGGTCTGTGATGATATTTCAACTCTCTGTGCCCACATTCCGTCTGTTCCTTATCTTGTGCCTAACACATTGCAGTGTGTGTTTAATTCTCTATAGTAGGGATATAAGGATTTATTCAGTGATCCTGAGCCTCACTCGAAAGGAATGAAGGTTGGTGAATGGCACGATGGAGTTGTCCTCCTATCTCCCCCGTGCTGCCATCTATCAACGTTCCGCACTGGGAGTGCGGAATCGCTGAATTCACCCAGTAAACAAAATAATAACTGGAGGCAGAAATGTTGAAGTGCAGCACAGCCCACCCTGCTTTCAGGAATCACTTTGAACCCCCGTGGAACAAACAGTTTTGCCGAAGGTGACGCAGACTTTGATAATAAGCCGAGTCTTTGCCCACTCATTTGTGTCTGCAGCACCAGCAAATTTTGAGCCTTTCACACCCACAACAATAAGTGCCTTTAACATAGTAAAACGTCCCAAGGTGTTATCAGACAACATTTGACTTTGAGCCACATAAGGAGAGGTGACCAAAAGCTTGGTGAAAGAGGTAGGTTTTAAGGAGCGTCTTAAAGGAAGAGAGAGAGAGAGAGAGAGAGAGGAGAGGTTTAAGGGAGGGAATTGCAGAGCTTAGAGCCCAGGCAGCTGAAGGCACGACCACCGATGGTGGGGTGAAGGAAATCAGGGATGGACAAGAGACCAGAGTTAGAGGAGCGCAGAGTTCTCCAAGGGTTGTAGGCTGGAGGAGGTTACAGAGATAGGGAGGGGCGAGGCCATGGAGGGATTTGAATCTATTTTATTTGCAGGCAAAGTGATTTAAGTATCGGGCACAAGAATAATGGAAGGACCCAAATCAAAAGCAATGTTACGTATATCAAGTACACTCAAAGGATGTATTCCATATTTATAGTCAGAAATGACTGGATAAATTGGAGTGTGAATAGGGTGGCAGGATGCCAGCAGATGAGTCCTTTTCACTGGTGCCAGGGTGAGGGATTACAGACAAGGGGCAGCTATTCCTGAGATTTTTATAAAGCATGCTTTTTAGTCCAGGACAATATTTATCCCTCAACCAACATCACTGAAACAGACAAACTAGTCTTTATCACATTGCTTTTTGTGGGAGCTTGCTGTGCATAAATTGGCTGCCGTGTTTCCTGCATTATAACAGTGACTACACTTCAAAAGTGCTTCATTGACTGTAAAGTGCTTTTGGATATCCTGAGGTCATTAAAGGTGCTATATAAATGCAAATTCATTCTTTCTTTATGAGCTATGGTTTTGCCCAAGTGACTATTAATCACATGTCAGCTTTGAAAGCTAATTCCAGCAGGTTATTTGACTGTGGTGGGCATCACAGTGAAGTCCAACCCTGTCCTCACTCTCATGTCAACACACCGTGAAAGGCGCTATATAAATGCAAGTATTTAGTATTTTTTGCGACTCAACAAAGCAAGATGTGAGTGCTGGCGAATTGACTACTTTCTTTCTACTAGCAGAGCCCGACCCTTCCTCGCCCAACAGTCACACAGGGAAAGAAACAGGAGCTGGAACCTTGGCCGATGTTCCCTCCCCTACCCTGAGGACACTGAAGCGATTTGTAACGCTCCTTCTGCCACCCTAGCTGAGATTAGCTCGTTCTGCTTTATGATTTGGGCCTTCTGCCAGCGCTATTTGCAGAGCAAAAAAGTTTCTATCAGAAGAATCAATTTGCCCTTGTATGTGTGCAATGAGTGGGATAGTGTGCTGTAGACTAATAATTAGCCTTTCATTCTGGGATGGTGCTCTAGAGACTACGTGGGATACTCGCTTTTCTACTCCATTGTCTAGCTCAGTGAGATTGTCCTTATTTGGTTCAGCTATTGCCTATCCAACCGGAGCCAGAGCATCTCTTCCTGCCCCCACACCGTTATCTCTGGAGTCCCCTCCTCTTCCTCATCTACATGCTACCAATTGGTGACATCATCTGAAGACGTTGATTCAGCTACCACATACGCGCTGACGATACCCAGCGCACAGTAAATACCACACTGTCGGACAGTTAGGCGTAGGCTAAAAACAATCAATTTATTTACAAGAAAGTTAATGGGCCAAAAATTGATGCCGCTACGCGAGAGTACGCACTGCGTACTCTCGCGTATTCTCTCTCCAATTGCCGGTTTTCTGCATGCACTGCGCATGCGCTGAAAACCGGCACTTGGTCTTTGGAAAAGGGGGCGGTTCCTCGGTGCACCGCGTGCGCGCTACAGGCTGCGCGCACGCTGTGCACTTAGTGCTTTGGACGCGCAGGTAAGGACGGAAGATTTTAGAAATGAAAAAAGGAGGAGTAAGACCCACTTTTAACAAGGTAAGTAGTGAATTAAGTATTATTTTGAATTTTTTTTAACAGGTATATCTTTTTTAGAGACTTTAAAGACAGGTAAGTTTATTTTTATAACTTTTTAAAAGATTTTAAATTTTTTCAAAAATTTAATTTTTTATTTAAAATGGTTAATTTATTTAACTATACTTATTTTATTAATGTGATGTTTTTTTTAAATTTAATTGAGGTTTAGCTGTTATTTTGGGGGTGTGTAAGATTCATAGCTTTCACAGCACGTATGTGAAACTTATGAATGGAAGATGGTGTGCTGCCATTGGCTCTAACTGAGTCACGTGATCCCACAGCTCGCACGAATTCACTACGCCGGTGGGATACGCAAGCACTGCCCAGCTGATGTCTAGAACATCAAGTTCGTGCGAGCTGGATCTGAAAAAGCCAACGCGGAGTGAGAGATCGCGCCTGCTCCTTACCCCCGCGGGAACAGAGCGAGATCAATTTCTGGGCCAATTACATAGAAGCAGAAAACTGTAGCAAGAAGCGCGCCATACAAGACTTGACTTACACAATACATAAACTGTTTCAAAACAGTGAAAGAGTCCAGGGTGTTAGTGGTTCTTAGCTTTTGCCTGAGGTGCTGATGAAGCATTAAATGGGCAATGACACCATGGAGTAGACCTTAGCCACCTTGCATGGAATAGACAGAGAGAAGCAGGGGACTGAGGACCCTGCAGCTGCTATTCTGTTGCTGTTTCACTTTGACGTTGAAGCAGTCTCCTTTAACTATTGAATGATTCTTCGCAATGATCAGGCAATTAAGATGTTGACCATTTCGAACATTTAAGTAGATAAAGCGTGAACACCAGTCTCCACCTGATGGTTTGTTTGCTTTTGACATCTGATGGAACAGGCTCTCTTCTTGGAGGGAGGATATTCCTCCTCAATCCCATCTGAAATTGGGAGAACGGGGTAGTGAAGCTTTCCGCTGCCTCTCTTCTCCGACTGGGATTTCCTTCCTCCTTTCCCACACCGGGACTGCCGCAACCCACTTTTTCCCTGCCCGTTGCATGCAAAGGTCAGCAGGGACGTAGGGTCTGGTTCCCCGGCGGATTTTCCTACTTTCCGTCCTGCTTACCGCCGCTTCTTGGAGCTGCCATGGGCAAGGTTACGGCAGGTCCCAGGCAGCGGTGGTAACAGCCCTGAGGTGCCCATGTAGCAGCCTCGTCTCTCTCTCTCTCTTCAGTCGGCACCAGACACTCACCTGTTGAATGCCCCAGTCTCAACCGAGGCCTGCACTGGCACAACAAGCCTGATCTTCTGGGCACTTCTGCCCCTTAAAGGTATCTCGCTAGATCTCACGGTATTGCAGCAATATTCTCGGGCGATATCGGATCAGCCGCTCGTTGTACAGCTCTCCCCATTTTAATTTCCATTGAAGTCAGTGGGAAGAGATGTGTAACTGAACCAATATTGCCCATTTTACACTATCGCCCAAAGTCATAGTTACCTCCATTGTCCTCCCAGGGACCACCGTCATCCCCTAGAATGAAGCTACTTTATCCCGACTGATGGATGTACGAAGGAGCCATACTGCGCTCTCATAGACAGGTTGACTCTCTTAGAAAGATATTCACTGGACAGTTTGTACCCAGTCACAAAATCATAACGAACCTGTTAAAGATGCAGCTCCCCTGAAGACAATTTTGAAAAGACAATTAGAAAGAATGAACTTGCATTTCTGTAGCGATGAACTCGAGGCTCGGAACTCAAAGTGAACCAGCCAATTAAGTACTTTTGAAGTATAGTCACTGGTGTACAGTAATGTAGGGAAACGCAATTTGTGCTCAGCAAGGTCTCGGAGACAACAATGAGATAAATGACCCAATTATCGCCAGGAATTACCCTGGAGATTCTCCCAATCAGCCACATAACTTCAGCAGACGATCAGCATAAACCCTGTTTACACTGTCTTTAACTAAAGTAATATACAAATAAAATGAAATTTCCCTACTTGAGGCATGGTAACACTCGACTTCTGTTGATTCAGCACAGATCAGGAACTCAATCTGGGACTTCTCCTGTTCTGTGTGACTCGTTACCATGCCATGAAGTGCATTTACACTCGGCATACTGGGGCAGGTGGAAACTCCCAACGCAGCCCCTTTTGTGAACGCAGTGAATTAGGTGCAAAACAAAATCATTTTCTACTTGTTCGGATCCCTGTTCTGTGCCGAGTTAGTCGATCTGATCCAGGGCAGGTGGAGTGCACGGTTGACCTTAGTGCACCTGGACTCGTACGAGGAAATTATATTTAGCCAGGATTCCCCACTCCTGATTGCTATGCAGTGACCCCTGCTGCTGACACTGTGGTCACAGATGAAGAGATCTCCTGGCTCTGCGAGCAGTAGCAAATGTAAAATCAGGTGGTAGAGGGCCGAGGACAGCAGAAACAGCTTTCTTCATTTGTCCCTCCTCTGGGGAGATGGCTGAAGGTCAAAGGATATGACTGTGTGGTCCAATTGTTAAGTGCGGTATCCACAGCGTTCTAGGAATATGGGAATATGCACAACTGGGAGAGAAGAGTGGCTGGTTTCAATGTTGGAAAATACAGTTATGTTACATTACTGAGTTCAGTGTCACTGATCACGCCTGTAAACAGACCAAGTTTCCTCCCAGGTCCCTTTTGAATTTCCTGACACCATTTCCCCAGGCAGTCTGTTCTTCATATTCACTACCCAGTGGCTGAAGAAGTTAGCCTGGATTTTCCGATGCTGGCTGCTTGTTGTCGCCGTGTGAATTGGGTGGCTGCTATTGGAGAATGGGCAGAAGCCATGCCTCACCCGCCAAACTCCGCCCTCTTTTCACACTGACGCATTTTACAGTAGGCGGGACAAACGGCAGTGAAAATCCCTGCACAAATCAGACAGGTTCTTCATTTCAGTGTGAATTTGGGGCATGTCTTGCCTGTACGCCATTTCCCACCATTCGGACATCCAACACAAACCATACCCATTTGAAATGAGCATCCAGGGTTGCTAAAATCAAAATCTATTTAACCCATTGCTTAATCATTTTTCCTTTTTATTTTTTTCTGCCAGTATTTATGCTCTTGTTAGCCTTTGTGCCAGTTGTTCTAAATCATTTACTTTGTGTTCCCAGCACCATCATGCACCAATGGGTTTTCCAATGGGGGTCCCCCCATCTGACATATTTGGAAGAGAAGGAGAAAGAAAAGAAAGAATTGCATTTATATAGCGCCTTTCACGACCATAGACGTCCCAAAGCGCTTTACCGACAATGAAGTACCTTTTGAAGTGTAGTCACTGTTGTAATGTATGAAAGGCGGTGGCCAATTGCCACACAGCAAGCTCCCTCAAGCAGCAATGAAATAAATGACCAGGTAATCTGTTTTAGTGATGCTAGTGATGATAAATATTGGCCAGGACACCGGGGATAACTTCCCTGCTCTTCTTCGAACAGTGTCATGGGATCTTTTACATCCATCTGAGAGCGCAGACGGGGGCTTCAGTTTAACGTCCCATCCGAAAGACGGCACCGCCAACAGTGTCAGCCTAGATTATGTGCTCATGTCCCTGGAGTGGGACTTGAACCCATGACCTTCTGACTCCGAGGCGAGAGTGCCACCCACTGAATCAAGGTTGACATGAGGAGGCACAGGAGATGTACTGGGCTCACCTGCCAGTACTGGCACAACTATGTATGCAGACAGCGGTGAACGTACCTTACTTTAGTAAACAATCAGGAAGAGACTCTGATTCATAGCGGAAGCTGCAACAGCAGAACCTAGTACATGAATGCCTGGCTGGCTGCACTTCTGAATATTTCCTTAGAAGTATCCCAATTATAGTATACCGTGCCTTCAATGGAACGGCAGGAAAGAAGGCATTCGTGATCAACAACCAGTTTATCCTAATTAGCCACGCCCACCAAGATGCCACCAACCATTTCTGCCGATGCTGGGGCATTGACCGGGCAGTGGGAAACTGTTTTCTCGGGGTGGGAGTGGCAGGTGCTGATTCGTACCATCAGCTGCAGTGACCATGCGTCACAGAGCTGGTACATCCAGTGACCGTGGTGGTCAGCTGCAGCCTCGTCCCTGCCCCCAGCTGGCACAGAGCAACACCCGAGAACAGGGATTGTGCTGTGGAGTGGAACCATCGTTGCAACCACCTCATGCTGCGCCACCTGCTCTTCAAGGCAGCCATCCAACACCGGGATCGGCTGTGGGACTGCATCAGTATCTACCTGCAGACCCATACTTGCAACTTGAGTTTCCTTTCCCTTCACGTTTGCCCGTTATGTTTCAGTGCCCTGCCCCTTCAGCCTTGGCGAAGGATGCTGATGGGTTGAGATGAGCTATTGAGGCTTTCCAAAGTCTTTCAGAATTTTTGTCACCCCATCATAACATTCCCCTTTAGTTGTCCCCATCCCTTTAATTTTCATTTACACGCAATTTTCCGCTCCCACCAATTGGGGGTAATTTTGGGTAGAAATTATCCAGAGAATACCCACACTTTCTATGAGAGACAACCTGCCTGAGAGAGCAGGCTGGTCCCTTCGTATATCCATCAGTCAGGATGTAGTAGCTTCATTCTAGGGGATGATTTAATTGGTGGGCCCAGGGAGGACAGTGGAGGTAATTATGACATTTGAGCGACAGTGTAAATTGGGCAATTTCGGATCAACCACCCGGTGGTGGAGGTAGAGACCCTCATCACATTTAAAAAGTACTTGGATATGCACTTGAAGTGCCGTAACCTACAAGGCTATGGACCAAGTGCTGGAAAGTGGGATTAGGGTGGATAGCTTTGTCGGCTGGCATGGACAAGATGGGCCAAATGGCTTCCTTCTGTGCTGTACATTTCCATGATTCTATAAGCCTCTCCCGACTTTCAACCATCAGGAGAGATGTATAACGAGCAGCTGATTTGCTAGTGCCTGTTTTACACTAGCACCCAAAGTCAAAATGACCCCCTATTCCGATTCTGCACCTGAAGCCACGCTAATGAATGAAGAATGACATTAGCTCCACCTGATTGAGACTGCTGTACCTCATCAACCCAGGAGCACCACTTCCACAATGGGCCCCGTGCGTTGTAAATGACTGGTTCGGTGATGCCCAGTTACAGAGCAGAGAGAAAGCGCATGGCCTGCCTGTTCTATTTCATACCTTAGCCCAGATAGTAACAGCAAACTCTGAGCACATCCCCAATATATTCCTCTGATGCTTCAACACAGGCCTCAAGCCATTGATTTTAAATGGGTTGACATCGCGGGCAGAGAAAACGTTAAAACGTTTGCCCGTTAATACCGCCAACAATAATATCTCGGCTCATGTAACGCCCCAAGTTAAAATAACTGCAACATGCTACTGGGATATTAATGAGGCTGGCAAGGCACACTGGGGTGGAGCACATAGAGGAAAGTCCAGCCAGAGGGTCACGTCCATAACGGAGCCGCTCCAATTTTCCTCCATCTGCTGTGCCCAGGCAATCCAATAAAAGGGAAATCTCATCCACCCTTCTCTCGGTCATATTCCTGGAGGAATCAACTTATTTTCCTTGCATTTGTACCTCCCCCTGTAAATGTAGGAATCCCTGTTGAAAAGGGAGTACTTTGTCACGGCCAGGAGTACAATCATTTTTTAACGGATCTAATGGATGTAAGGCCTTGAAATTGTGCTGTGCAAAGATTAGTGACAAACACTTAATGCATGAAGTTTCTTTGGCCATTATTTTAATGGATTGGCTAAATGAGTCAACATCTCCATTAAAATAGCAGACCGAGGAACTGCATATAAATGCGATAAGTGCTAACCTTCGCAAAGCATCAGTTCAAAGCCTTAACATCTGCTGACGCGCTGTTTCCACAGCCTCCCGATAACTGTTCCAAATTGCCATCCTTCATCATCCAAGTAGCGGCAAGCTATTCAACATTGGCAGAAGGGTCGAGAACCAGAGGGTATAGATTTAAGGTGATTGGCAAAAGAACCAAAGGCGACATGAGGGAAAATCTTTTTTACGCAGCGAGTGGTCAGGGTCTGGAATAGACTGCTTGAAAGGTGGGGGAGGCAGACTCAATCGTGGCTTTCAAAAGGGAGTTGGATAAGTACCTGAAGGAAAACAATTTGCAGGGCTACGGGGAAAGGGCGGGGGAGTGGGACTAGCTGAAGTGCTCTTGCAGAGAGCCGGCATGGGCTCAACGGGCCGAATGGCCTCCTTCTGTGCTGTAACCATTCTACGATTCTTGCATTTCCTAGAATATAGACGATGGAGGGGTGATCTGACCAGGTGTTTAAAATATTAAAAAGATTCTATAGGGTAGATACAGATAAACTATTTCCTCTGGTGGTGGAAAATCAAGAACGAGGAGACATAATCTTAAAATTAGAGCCAGGCCATTTAGGAAGAAAATCAGGAAGCACTTTTTCACACAAATTTCCCACATTACAACAGTAACTACACTTCAAAAAGTACTTCATTGGCTGTAAAGCGCTTTGGGACGTCCGGTGGTCGTGAAAAAAAAAGAAAGACTTGCATTTATATAGCGCCTTTCACGACCACCGGACGTCTCAAAGCGCTTTACAGCCAATGAAGTACTTTTGAAGTGCAGTCACTGTTGTAATGTGTGAAACGCGGCAACCAATTTGCGCACAGCAAGGTCCCACAAACAGCCATGTGATAATGACCAGATGATCTGTTTTTTTTTTGATATGTTGGTTGAGGGATAAATATTGGCCAGGACACCGGGGATAACTCCCCTGCTCTTCTTCAAAATAGTGCCATACGATCTTTTACATTCACCTGAGAGGGCAGACAGGGCCTCGGTTTACCGTCTCATCTGAAAGACAACACCTCCAACAGAGCAGCACTCCCTCAGTACTGCAACTGGAGTGTCAGCCTAGCTTTGTGTGCTTTAGTCCCTGGAGTGGGACTTGAACCCACAACCTTCTGACGCCAAAGGCGAGTGTGCAACCCACTGAGCCACAGCTGACACTAGGCGACTATGTGAATGCAAGTCTGTCTTTCTTTCTTTCAAAGGGTCGTAGAAATCTGGAATTCTCTGCCCCCCAAAAGACCGTGGATGTGGGGACAATTGGATCTTTCTATGCTGAGATAGATTTTTGTCAGGTGAGGGAATGAAGGGTGTGGAGCTAAGGCAGATAAATGGAGTTGAGGTACAGATCGACCATGATCTAATTGAATGGTGGAGCAAGCTCGAGGGGCTGAATGGTCTTCTCCTGTTCCTATATTTCTATGTTCCTAACTGTGCCTAAGACCCAGCCTGTCCTGACTCAACAACCATATGAGGGAATGTTTGTAGTAGGGGTTTTGTTACAGAAATCCTGGCAGATTTCTCCCCGTCACACAGAGGCACCAAGGCCAGTTATAGCACCCGAACTGTTGCCCCAGCTCAGATCATTCAGGACACACCAGGATCAAACGTAGGACCTTCTGTACAGATCAGTTCATATTGCTTTTACCATCTGAACAACTGGGGGAGCTGATGTGTCAGCCAAATACTTAAATGCACTTCTAAGTAAGTGCAAATTGTGGCCCAGTTTTTAGATGACTCAACCTTGACTCCAGCTTTAAATGCAGTAAAATTAAGCAGGGTAAAGACCTTGCTGAGACTGACTTCTAAGTGCTGTTCCCTACTGCAGTGGATTGTAACAAACCTTAGCTGGAACAAACCTACTTCCTGGCCCAGCCGAGTGTCCGGTCGGATGGTATAGTGATGGAAACAGCGGGAAAATTGCTGTGTTCCTTTCATGACCTTTATCTTTCTCCACCGTCCCCACCCTTGCCGGGAAGACCCCCGGCTACCCCTTCACCGCATATACCCTTGGCCACTCACCCGATTTCCCGGCCTTGCGCTGCTATTCCCCCTGACTCCAGGGACCGTCAAGAGAGGGGTGGCGCTAGTCCTAGAGGCAGTTGTGGAAGGCGAGTGTATGATCTACTTCCCATTTTTAGGCCAGCTCCCAAGCTCATGCCGAACAACAAGTTAATGTTCTGCACTTGAGGGTTGGTCCACCACTGTAAATGGCCTCCTCCTCTTCTGTGGCAGCAGCAGTAACACTGCCACATTTTCCGTCCCAGGCACCCCTCTGCGGCACTGGGGATCCTGAAACACGCCCACCCTGCATCGGTAACAGGAAGGAAGGTGGGTGGAGATCCCACCTCGCCCCTCCCCTGCCAGGAGCAGAGAAATCCAGCCTGTAGTCTGTAGAAGTTGAAGTCCTTGTGAGGTGGACCCTCCACCCCCGCCCGCCCGCCACTTTCCCTGCCTCGGCACTTGCTTAAAAGCTGTTACATCTCTTAACTTTTTCCAGTTCCGACAAAAGGTCATCGGCCTGAAATGTTGGGGGTAATTTTAACCCCCAGAAACGGGTGGGTTTGGTAGGAAGTTAAAATGTTAAAAATCTGAAACAGGAACCCAACCTGCCCACTTCCGGTTTCAGCGGAGGCGGGATGAGGGGCAGGCGACCAATCCGCTCTCAGGAGGCGGGTCGATCGGTGAAACCTTTTAAGGAGGCTGCGTGCCTTCATTTTAATAGGGTTTCTATTTTTAACCCATGTTGGCCAGGTTACCCAGGCCTCGGGAAACCCGTCAGGTAAAAGGAGGTCAGAAGGGCAGAATCCATCAGGTAAGTGCATTTATAGCACTATTTGTGGCCCAGAAAGAGTAGGAGTGTTTCCCTTAGCCCAACAAGCTAACCTGTAAACACCCCCACCTCCAAGATCTCCCCCCAACGACACCCCCATCACCAACCCCCCCTACAATCACTGATGCCCCCCCGTGATCACCGACCCTCCCATCACCTACCCCCAATATCGCCGTCAATCTCTGACTCGCCCCCGACATCCCATCTCTCCCCCTCCCCTCCGACCCCCCTCCGATCTCTCCCTGACTGCTCCCCCCCCATGATCTTCGACCACCCCAACCATGCACTAATCCCCACACTCATCTCCCTCCCAAGATCTCAACCCCCCAACATCCACGAAACCTACCTGCTCCTGGGCTGCGGTCTTGTGCCGCACGATTTCCCTGCCCCAGGCAGCCAAGCCAGTCAATCAGGCTGGCTTCTAGGCGGGGAATCTGTTGAAGTACAAGCATGCACGCCATGAATACTCCACGGCGATCGGGGAAACCACCATAACCCCGCCCCCCCCACCCCATTCCGAAACCCCTCCCCAGTTAACTCTTTCTCTCTCTACAGATGCTGTCTTAGCTGCTGAGTATTTCCAGAATTTTCTCTTTTTTAATTTCTTTTGATGGACTTTGTTGGTTGCCATGAGCTTGACTACAATTGGAAATGCACCATGAATTGTATCTCCACAAGCAGCACAGGGGAATGAGTGGGCCTGCTGATGCACACAAGCAGTTGAACTATGCTGACGAACACAGATAAGGAATAGTAGTTACCTGTGGGACTCGGAGAGCTCAAACTAGACACCCCAGGGACTGAATCGGCATACTTATTGGATGAATCTCTAATCAGCACTCGGGGATCTATTACAGTGTTTTCCAGCAAGATAATTAATGTCGAAACCAGGTCAACGAGTTGGAAGACTGCAACACTCACAGATGATTTAGTTCGTAATCTACAAGTAAAGGTTGAGCCAGTCGATGATATAAAAAGAAGCAGAAATAAAAACTTAAGACATTTGAAGAAGCAAGGAGGAGGAGGAGCCATTGTTAATATTAATGTGACATCTTTGCAGGACTTGCCAACAGAGGGTTGTTCCCTACATTAAATTCAAATCGTTGCACCAGCTAGACCCTAAATGAGACAGTCATTGTGCTTCGTCTCACAAAGTAATGATGTGTTTTCAAAGGGACAGACTTGTGATGTTGCCTACCTTGATGAGGGAGGCACGCAGAGAAACATAATGATTGTTCTTGTTGCTGGGTTGGAGATGCCCAAGGACTTTTTCAAGAGGCATTGCATCTTGTAGCTGGAGTCTGTGCATAGCACTGAGGCCAGGCCCTCAGATGTAATAAACAAGGACTTTGCTAGGAATTTGATGAAATAAAATTCCCAGTAGCAAGAGATTTTTTTCTAAACTTCAGTCATTGCTGAAGACACAAACGGGGCCTGAGGCAGATGGTTAATTGTTAATTTAGTGTTTAATTTACCAATTTTCTAAGTATTCTGAGTGGATTGGAAAGAGAACCAAGGGATGTCAGCTGTAACAAAACAGAAAATGCTGGAAATACTCAGCAGGTCAGGCAGCATCTGTGGAGAGAGAAACAGTTAATATTTCAGATCGTCTGACAAAAGGTCATCGACCTGAAACATTAACTCTGTTTCTCTCTCCACAGATACTGGCTGACCTGCTGAGCATTTCCAGCATTTTCTGTTTTTATTTCAGATTTCCAGCATCTGCAGTATTTTGCTTTTGTATTGATGTCAGCTGTAGGTCTGTTATATTGAGGATCAACAGATCAGGGACATAGTTGTGATAAAACATCACCAGCAAGGTGCCAGCTAAAAATCACTAGCTATACACACCTTAGAAACATTAGATATTGAGCTTGAGGAGGTAACATTGGGTGAATCACCATGTACAAAGGGTGGTGGCAGAGGAGAAGCAGGCAGTTGCATCCTGGGGACAGCATGGCCCCTTCCATGGTTGTGCTGTCTATTGATTCGGACCTCACAGAGCCTACGTATAAAATGGGATTGCTGCCTCAGCAGGATTGTCTACAGCAGTCTTTGTAGAATACCCTGCAAGGTCTGACTAGGAATGGGCAGGAGTCCACTAGCCATGCCTGTGCAGTTGTCAAGAGGTTTGCGAATATGTGACAACTACAGCAGCATCTTCAGTCTTTCTAGGCACTGGTGTTTCTGCAGCTACATCCTCTTGGCCATTGTGTCCGGCTTCTGACCTTGATTATAGGTTGTTCTCCTCCATCTCCATGGTTTGGACTCTATCTACAGCAAAACGGTGGAGCATGCAGCAGATGACAATGATATTGGAGTCACTGGGAAAGGGAGCAGGCTGTACTGTAAGGTGGCCCCAATCTGACAATAAGTAAGCACTGCTTCCGATGTCAATAATGATCCTGGTAGCTGCGGTGGCCTTGTTGTATCTGCACTCTGCACCTGGCTGTGACTGCAATAAAAGCTTCATGTACCAGGGTTGAAGAGGGCAGTCTTGTTCTCTGAGGAACCATTCTCTGCACCTTCCAAAAAGCTAGACACAGATGATTGTCTTAAAATGAAAGCTTCATGGCTGCTGGCTGGGAAGTGGACATTGACCTGCATGATACAGTGTTGGTGGTCTTTGATCAATGGCATATTGATGAAGGAGAGCTCCTTTTTGTACATGTAGACCATTATATTGTACCTACAAGTCTGCATAGCCACATGGATGCCATCAATAACCCCGATTACTTTGGTAAATCCAGAATTGTAGTGAAATTATAATGAGTTGGAGAGGCATAGAGTATAGCTGTCAGAGTTGGAGAGGTAGAGTGTAGTTGGGAGAGTTGGAGAGGTATAGAGTGGAGTTGGGAGAGATGGAGAGGTAGAGAGGGTAGTTGGGAGAGATGGAGAGGAAGAGCGGGTAGTTGGGAGAGTTGGAGAGGTAGAGCAGGTAGCTGGGAGAGTTGGAGAGGTAGCTGGGAGAGTTGGAGAGGTATAGAGTGGAGTTGGAGAGCTATAGAGTGGAGTTGGGAGAGATGGAGAGGTATAGAAGGTAGTTGAGAGAGATGGAGAGGAAGAGCGGGTAGTTGGGAGAGTTGGAGAGGTAGAGCAGGTAACTGGGAGAGTTGGAGAGGTATAGAGTGGAGTTGGAGAGCTATAGAGCAGAGTTGGGAGAGTTGGAGAGGAAGAGCGGGTAGTTGGGAGAGATGGAGAGGTATAGAGTGTAGTTGGGAGAGATGGAGAGGTATAGAGTGGAGTTGGGAGAGATGGAGAGGTATAGAGCAGAGTTCGGACAGATGGAGGGGAAGAGCGGGTAGTTAGGAGAGTTGGAGAGGTAGAGCAGGTAACTGGGAGAGTTGGAGAGGTATAGAGCGGAGTTGGGAGAGATGGAGAGGTATAGAGTGGAGTTGGGAGAGATGGAGAGGTATAGAGTGGAGTTGGGAGAGATGGAGAGGTATAGAGTGGAGTTGGGAGAGATGGAGAGGTATAGAGTGGAGTCGGGAGAGATGGAGAGGTATAGAGCGGAGTTGGGAGAGATGGAGAGGTATAGAGCGGAGTTGGGAGAGATGGAGAGGTAAAGCTGGATAAATGGCTATGTTAGCTGTTTACACCTAATCTTTCCTCATGTTTGTACCCAAGACCTGTGTGTCCCATAACACCTTTGGATTGACACTGGACAGGCACAGAAATGTTTCTGTCAGTCAAGGGGTTAATCAGATAAAGGTGCTGATTGTTGGCCATGGAAGTTTGTTCCCCCAGATGCTGCTCCAGTGTGCAATCACAAAGGGCACTTGTACTCCAAGCATGAGGCTGGGCCGTAGCGAGGGGCTGCGTGCAGCTGACAGCTAACAATGACTTTTCTCATTTCAGGATCTGGGATGCCCTGACTGACAACTACATAACGAGCGCGGCTGAGGACTGGAGGACAGCGCGGCTGCAGGAGCTCAACATGAATCTCTCCAACATGGAGGTAACGTTGAAGCCATGGCTGAGGCAACACTTACACTATCGCCAACGCTTGGGGCGGGAAGCATTTTCAGGAAAAAAAAGGAATTTAATTCATGCTAATTAAATCAAGGCTCTTTCTGGCTAGCCTAGAACTGGGCTTATTTCATGTTCCATATCCCTTCCTAGCTGCTCTTCTATCAAAGAGATCCTTTGATGAAGGATAATACATGCACAATGATAGCCCCTGGATCGGTTTGTTTGTGCAGTGATCAGGAGCTGTCATTTAACATTTAAAGGAGAGTAGTCTTAGCTCAGTGGTAGACTCTTGCTTCTGAGTCAGAAGGTCATGGGTTCAAGCCCCACTCCAGAGACCTTCAGTGCACCTTCAGTGCACTCTCGGAGGTACCGTCCTTCAGATGAGATGATAAGCTGAGGCCCCGTCTGCCCTCTCAGGTGGATGTAAAAGATCCCACGATACTATTTGAAGAAGAGCAGTGGTGTTCCCCCCCAGTGTCCTGGCCAATGTTTAACTCTCAACCAACACCAAAGAAAAAACAGATGACCTGGCCATTTATTTCATTGCTGTTTGTGGGAGCTTGCTGTGCACAAATTGGCTGCCGTGTTTCCTACATTACAACAGTGGCTACATTTCAAAAGTACTTCATTGGCTGGAAAGTGCTTTGTGGCGTCCTGCGCTCGTGAAGAGCTCGATATAAATGCAGGTTCCTCCTTTATGTTCATTATAATCAACAATGGATCCTCAAAGTTCTAATTAGAGATACCGCTATGCTCACTGGTGCCTCTCAGTCTTGTATTTTAAGCTTTGACCTGTTGCTCAAGTTCCCCTGATAGCCTATTGGGAAAAGGCATTATGTAATGAGACACTAAGCCGTACAGTTCAGCAGGTCCCAGTTTAGTTTCAGGTCCGTGCTTAATTAGCTGGTCTCAGCCCAGTGTGAATGAAAGGGTGCTACAACTGGTTCTAACGCCTCTAGGATGGGGCTCATTAGCTTTGCAAGGCAAGATCCTCGCCTCCGAGTGAATCCGCTGCCGCTGGGCCAAGAAGGCGAAGCTGTCCTGCAGCGCGGCACCTACTGCAGCACCAGAAGAGATGGGGCGAGCCTTCAAGGGGGCAGAAACCCCCCCAGTGACTACAGCAACTTCAGCACTGAAGGTCTCAGTCTGAACCGAGGCCTTCAGCATCTACGGATTTGGGGCCGTTATGGAGGGAGAGGAGGTTGCTCTTAGGCCATTCTCCCTCCACCCAGCAGCCTAGAGGGACTACCTCCAATACCCAAGGGCCTAGCACCACTCTTCCCCTGGCAGTTCCTGGGTTCAGTGGAAACAGCAGTGCCAACAAGGGAAAATGGGGCGGGGGAGGGGGGTAAAGGGACCACCAGCGGCCTTCCCAGCAGGCAAAGGATGAGGAAAGTTAAAGTGCGGGTGGGGAAGTGACGGTAGGCCTCACTGTCCCATTTTCCCACTGTTTCCATCACTATCCCGGCTGATCTGGGGTGGGACATTGGAGGAAAATCCAGGCCATTTACCCCTGAATTTCCAGGCTGTAAAGATTAATTATAAAAAAATGATCAACTGTTATACACATGACGGGTTCTGCAATGTCGCCCATGATTTTATTGAAGTAGCTTTCACCTCACTCGACCATCTTGAAATTTTTGTCAACAGAGATTTTCTGGGCAGGACCAGATATCTTTTTTTTTATAACTGCTTCCTCTTTCTCCTGTCCTGAAGGAGGGCTGATTCATGGCTTGGATATGGTTGATGGCCCCCTTTTGTGTGTGAGTCTCCACTCTGAATCTTTGCCGGGAGTTGGGGGGATGGTGGAATACACAGCTGAACAAAATCCTTTCCTTATTCGATACCCATACACCGGAGTAGGAGCAGAAAATCTGGCCAATTTTGCCCCTTGCTAGCTCAGGAGTGACGAGGCCGATTGTAAAAAGAAAGACTTGCATTTATGTAGCGCCTTTCATGACCGCGGGTCATCCCAAAGCGCTTTACAGCCAATGAAGTACTTTTGAAGTGCAGTCACTGTTGTAATGTAGGGAAACGCGGCAGCCAATTTGCGCACAGCAAGCTCCCACAAATAGCAGATAATCTGTTTTTAATCTGCTTGTATAGCCCCTGTTGCCTCCTCAGCTCAGATCAAGTAACAAACAGCCCAGACTGGCAATCAAACCTGGCACCTTGCTAGACTCACTGAGGGTCGCTTCAGTTTTCAGTGCTGAAGTAAAACGGGCAATATTGGATCAGCCGCCATTATACACCCCGCCTGATTTACCCTTCCGTTGCCGATCCCGCTGGCATTCACCGGCAGAAGTTAAACTTCCCCCCAGTAGTTGCGGCCAGTGAAGTTCTAACTTAGCCAGTGGGGAAGTGGTGCTGCTCTGTGTGGTAGTAACTGGCCGTGGAACTTGATTTAATTTCGAGCTCCCCCAACCAAATCATTGCAGGATTATAAATGAAGATTTATCTGTACCAATGTGCTGCTTCCCGCTAAGCCCCAGCATCGGTGAGTCACCTCGCACTTCAGCTGATCCAAGTGGCTGGTCTATATTTAAAGTGTCAAGAAATCAAGAAGGTAAGAGAGTCTGGCTGGAGCTGAGAAATGTTGAAATCGACTGTTCCTCAGCACCTGAATAAATTATACGAATGAGACCAAATAACAAAAACACATTAAATGGTCTGTAGCAGCCGACAGGAGGGGTATAATTACGGTCCGTAGTCCACACATGAGGAGTATAACCATAGTCCGTAATCCCCGTATGAGTGTTGTAACCATGGCTTATAACCTCCACACAATGGCTATAAACAGTTTGTAAATCCCACACAAGGTGTATAAATACATTCGGTAACTCTCACATGAGGAGTTTGCACAGTCTGTAACCTCCACGCTATATTTACAGGCCGATGAGCAATGTTCCTGCTAAGCCGCGCGGTCACGCAGCGGTCTGGAGGTCCCGCGCAGGCCACTCGCCGGCTTTTACATTGAAGAAACCGCGCATGCCCGAAAATTTGAATGGGCCGCGCAGCCAGTTAGTGGGACCGCGCACGAAAAAGAAATAGAGCGATTTTGCTTTTGTAGCTGAGAGAGGGCACTTAGTTTGCCCCCCCAGACGGTTTTTCGAGCGCGATCTCTCAGACCCAGGGGATCGTACACCTCCGAGATGTTGCTGAGATTGACTGGGTCTTGCACACCCTGCGGTGAGACCCTCTCAGTTTCCACAACCCAGAGGTTCTCTCCTCTCGTGCTAGTTAGCACTCTGCTCAGTGCTGAAGAGGAAGCACCGGACATTGAATCGAAACACTCTCCACAGCACCAGAGAGATGACTCCACAATGAAGTGATATACGATCCGAGGTTTATGCCTTTTCTCACTGGCGCACGTTACTGTATTGCCCGCCCGCCCGCAGTAACTGATCCTAAAAGCAGCAGACTGCTTCACATTCTTACGCTTCCAGTTTCCATGTGTCTTTCAGATCCCCAAAACAGCAATCTCTGCCTCACATTAGCTGATCGGCAATGTATTCGCTGACAGATTTACCAGTGAAGCCTCCTCTTTATATTGAGTGTCGAACAAACACCAACATGTTACATACTTTTGTAGCAAAATATTTAAATAAGGCAATGTTTTATATTATAATAATCTCTGCTGGCATTACTCAGTATAACGTTTATATCAAGTAAGTAACTGAGTGCTACATTCAGTAATATGCAGTGCCTTATATCTGTAAAATAGTTATAATCCACGGTGTATTGTGGGTATAGCACTCCTATAGATATATAATAATTCACTATATGTTACTAGAAATGATCCTCCGACTTGCATTGTGTGTTATTGGATGTAAACTATCATACGGTATGGCACTGTTGGGGTGAAATTACACAGCGCAACATTCACTGTTAACATGTAATGTGTTTGTCTGAACTTCGGTTGCCTGCCTAAATCTGGAATATAATATTATTAATGGTGATCATGAAACTACTGGATTGTCGTAAAAACCCATCTGGTTCACTAATGTCCTTTAGGGAAGGAAATCTGTCGTCCTTACCTGGTCTGGCCTATATGTGACTCCAGACCCACATCAGTGTGGTTGACTCTTAACTGCCCTGTGAAATGGCCCAGCGAGACACTCAGTTGTAACAAACCGCTACACAAAACAATGATAAGAATAAAATCAGACAGACTACCCGGCATCGACCTCGGCACCGGCTTCGGACATGACAACGACATACCCAGCCTAGTCAACCCTGCAAAGTCTTCCTCACCAACATCTGGGGACTTGTGCCAAAATTGGGAGAGCTGTCCCACAGACTAGTCAAGCGACAGCCTGACATAGTCATACTCACAGAATCATAACTTTCTGCCAATGTCCCAAACTCCTCCATCACCATCCCTGGGTATGTCCTGTCCAACCGACAAGACAGACCCACCAGAGGTGGCGGCACAGTATTATAGAGTCGGGAAGGAGTGGCCCTGGGAGTCCTCAACAGTGACTCCGGACCCCATGAAGTCTCATGGCATCAGGTCAAGCATGGGCAAGGAAACCTCCTGCTGATTACCACCTACTGCCCTCCCTCAGCTGATGAATCAGTACTGCTCCATGTTGAACACCACTTGGAAGAAGCACTGAGAGTAGCAAGGACACAAAATGTGCTCTGGGTTGGGGACTTCAATGTCCATCACCAAGAGTGGCTCGGCAGCACCACTACTGACCAAGCTCGCTGAGTCCTGAAGGACATAACTGCTAGACTGGGCCTGCGGCAGGTGATGAGTGAACCAACACAAGGGGAAAACCTACTTGACCTTGTCCTCACCAATCTACCTGTCGCAGATGCATCTGTCCATGACAGCATTGGTAGCAGTGACCACCGCAAAGTCCTTGTGGAGACAAAGTCCTGTCTTCACACTGAGGACAGTTTCCATCGTGTTGTGTGGCACTACCACCATACTAAATGGGATAGATTCAGAACAGATCTAGCAGCTCAAAACTGGGCATCCATGAGGCTCTGTGGGCCATCAGCAGCAGCAGAATTGTATTCCACCACAATCTGTAACCTCATGGCCCGGCATATCCCTCACTCTACCATTACCATCAAGCCAGGGGACCAACCCTGTTTCAATGAAGAGTGTAGAAGAGCATGCCAGGAGCAGCACCAGGCGTACCTAAAAATGAGGTGTCAACCTGGGGAAGCTGCAACACAGGATTACATGCATGCTAAACAATGAAAGCAGCATGCTATAGACAGAGCTAAGCAATCCCACAGCCAACGGTTCCGATCAAAGCTCTGCAGTCCTGCCACATCTAGTCGTGAATGGTGGTGGACCATTAAACAACTGACGGGAGGAGGAGGCTCCATGAATACCCTCATCCTCAATGATGGTAGAGCCCAACACGTGGGTGCAAAAGACAAGGCTGAAGTGTTTGCATCCATCTTCATGTCTGAATGTCATGGAGAGGTGTTTAGACTCTCTCTTGTTGGAGATAGTCATTGCCTGGCACTTGTGTGGTGCGAATGTTACTTGCCACTTATCAGCCCAAATCTGAATGTCGTCCAGGTCTTGCTGCACGCGGGCACGGACTGCTTCATTATCTGAGGAGTTGCGAATGGCGCTGAACACTGTGCAGTCATCAGCGAACATCTCCATTTCTGACCTTATGATGGAGGGAAGGTCGTTGATGAAGCAGCTGAAGATGGTTGGGCCGAAGACACTGAGTGGATGATGCATCTCGGTCTCCTCCAGAGGTCCCCACCATCACAGAAGCCAGTCTTCAGCCAATTCGATTCATTGCACGTGACATCAAGAAGCGGCTGAGCGCACTGGATACAGCAAAGACTATGGGCCCCGACAATATCCCGGCTATCGTGCTGAAGACTCACCAATAACCTGCCCACTGATGCCCAGTTTGGGTTCCGTCAGGACCACTCAGCTCCAGACCTCATTACAGTCTTGGTCCAAACATGTACAAAAGAGCTGAATTCCAGAGGTGAGATGAGAGTGACTGCTCTTGACATCAAGGCAGCATTTGATTGAGAGTGGTATCAAGGAGCCCTAGTAAAATTGAAGTAAATGAGAATCAGGGGAAAGACTCTCCACTGGCTGGAGTCATACCTAGCACAAAAGAAGATGGTTGTGGTTGTTGGAGGCCAATCATCTCCGCCCCAGGACATCACTGCAGGAGTTCCTCAGGGCAGTGTCTTAGGCCCAACCATCTTCAGCTGCTTCATCAACGACCTTCCCTCCATCATAAGGTCAGAAGTGGAGATATTCGCTGATGACTGCACAGTGTTCAGTGCCATTCGCAACTCCTCAGATAATGAAGCAGTCCGTGCCCGCGTGCAGCAAGACCTGGACGACATTCAGATTTGGGCTGATAAGTGGCAAGTAACATTCGCACCACACAAGTGCCAGGCAATGACTATCTCCAACAAGAGAGCACCTAATCACCGCCCTTGACATTCAACAACATTACCATCGCCGAATCCCCCAACATCAACATCCTGGGGGTCACCATTGACCAGAAACTTAACTGGACCAGCCACATAAATACTGTGGCTACAAGAGCAGGTCAGAGGCTGGGTATTCTACGGCGAGTGTCTCACCTTCTGACTCCCCAAAGCCTTTCCACTATCTACAAGGCACAAATCAGGAGTGTGATTGAATACTTTCCACTTGCCTGGATGAGTGCAGCTCCAACAACACTCAAGAAGCTCGACACCATCCAGGACAAAGCAGCCCGCTTGATCGGCACCCCATCCACCACCTTAAACATTCACTCCCTGCACCACCGGCGCACTGTGGCTACAGTGTGTACCATCTACAAGATGCACTGCAGCAACTCGCCAAGGCTTCGGCAGCACCTCCCAAACCCACGACCTCTACCACCTAGACGGACAAGGGCGCAGACGCATGTGAACACCATCACATCCAAGTCACACACCATCCTGACTTGGAAATATATCGCCGTTCCTTCATCGTCGCTGGGTCAAAATCCTGGAACTCCCTCCCTAACAGCGCTGTGGGAGCACCTTCACCACACGGACTGCAGCAGTTCAAGAAGGCGGCTCACCACCACCTTCTCAAGGGCAACTAGGGATGCGCAATAAATGCTGGCCTTGCCAGTGACGCCCACATCCCAGGAACTAATTGAAAAAAATTCACGGAAGCATTTGCCCATTTTAAGTGTCAAATACTGCACGAGATGATTTTACCCCGTGTGTTACCGGGTCTAACACCCCGGCACATATTATGGAGTAACGTGTAGTGTGTTTCTCGGTACAGCGCTGCTGATGAGGCCCAAGGGAACACATCAGGCTGTTGTGGGGAGGGGAGAGTTTGTTATGTGATTGTAAAATGAGATGGATACGTTTCTGGATAAGCTTATGATTTATTATTCTTAATGGTTTATATTTTTTATGCGTTATCGGTTTATTCTCGGGGATATGTCGTGGGAGTAAGTGTCATGGTGGTTGTACGTCAACAAAATGCTTTTTGCCGTGAAGTGATAGGAGGATAACAAATATAGGAAAGAACCAATTAGAAAGCAGTAAACCAGACTAGACACAATTAACCAATGAGGAAGCACGTTTATAATAGATACAAGACATGTTTTACATGTTAGAGATAAATATAAATAGAATTATAAATGTAGCTGGATATATTGTGTGTAATGCTCCTGTGCACACAATATTACTCATGGTACAGTTCTGCCTGGGTTCCTACAGTAGAGCCTTTACAACAGTGAAATATCAATATAAATTATGAATCTAAATTTTGCATCGGAAAGTGACTGTGAAAGTCTATCCCTGGAAATGAGTCAGTGTCACTCGCTCATAAGCAAGTCAATATTTCTCTGTAAAAGGAGATGCATTTTATATTGAATTCCGCTTGATGGGGGCGGCCCCCTAAGGACACTCACACTTTAATATTTTCAAGTAATTGAAAATTTCAAACTGTCCTTCTCGACAATATATTGGCAGAACCATCCTGAAACCAATCAACACAGCCCCTCCGATCACAGGTCAATGCGATGCAGATTTAAGAATGGGACAAGCCACAGCAATGTTGCGTTCAAACCTCGCGCATTGTTTTATCAGCAGCATTTTTGTTTCAATGCGGCAAAATTAAAGGCCATCTGTTCCTGGTCTTAAAAAACAGAAATTGTAATTCAGGAGAAACATCTTTACCCAGAGAATGGTAAGAAGGTGGAACTCGCTACCACAAGGAGTGTTTGAGGCAAATAGCGTAGATGCATTTAAGGGGAAGCTAGATAAACACATGAGGGAGAAAGGAATAGAAGGATATACTGATAGGGTGAGATGAAGAGGGGTGGGAGGAGGCTCATGTGGAGCATAAACACCGGCACAGACCAGTTGGGCCGAATAGCCTGTTTCTGTGCTGTAAATACTTTGTAATATGTCATTTAAAAATGTATGCAGTATTCATCTGACACATTGTAAATCTACTCTCATTCATGGGGACTCAATCACCAAAGAACTTCTTGAATTCCTCGCAGAGATTTAACAGCAGGTCCTATGTTCTGGTGTTTATCTGGTGTCAGCTGTGGCTCAGTGGGTAGCACACTCACCTCTGAGTCAGAAGGCTGTAGGTTTAAGTCCCACTCCAGGGACCTGAGCACATAAAGCTAGGCTGACACTCTAGGATTCGAGACGGGGAAAAAAGTTGTTTGATTGACAGTCAAGAATCATCCAATCAGCTAACGATGAGTCTGTTCGCTTTCCAATTCCATGGGACGGCGGAGTCCTGCGAGGTTGGACGTGTTGAGTGGCCAATGGCGTGAGCGTGGGGGGCGAGGTGGTTGGAGGCGGGAGGTCATGTGACGATACCTCCAGGGATGCATCCAATCAGAGTTGGCAACTCTACAGGTCTGCCCTCATCAATTCCCCGCCTCCTGCTTGGGGCGCTACCACTGAATTTACGGCGCAGGGGCGCTAACTTTTTCGGGGCGCTAAAAGTAGCACCCCAAAGGGGGGCGCCACCAAATGTTTCCCCCTTGGAGTTTAGAGGGACATCATTGTCTCTGGGACTTTACTTTGGGAAGTGCATACATTTGCTCACCTGACCTTGTTGGTGTGTCAGGGTCAGATGGAGTCCCACTGTACTGGCACTCGAGGTGGTTTCAGGTGTTAAAGATACAGAGGATGTGTTCAGTTATGGCTGATGTACAGTGAGGCCTGAAAGCTGCTGCAGCCAGTTACTTCACAATCGGTATCGGCCCAGCTAACTTCAGCTACTGCAACAATGACCTTCCCTCCATCATAAGGTCAGAAGTGGGGATGTTCGCTAATGATTGCACAGTGCTCAGTTCCACTCTCAACTCCTCAGATAATGAAGCAGTGTTTGCCCGCATGTAGCAAGACCTGGACAGCATTCAGGCTTGGACTGATAAGTGGCAAGTAACATTCGCGCCACACAAGTGCCAGGCAATGACCCTCTTCAACAAAAGTGGAGACAAAATTACACAAGATTGGGGTAATATATTAGCATGGATTGAGGATTGGTTAACAGAGAGTAGGAATAAACGGGTCATTTTCGGGTTGGCAGGCTGTAACTAGTGGGGTACTGCAAGGATCAGTGCTTGGCCCTCAGCTATTCACAATCTATATCAATGACTTAGATGAGGGGACCGAGTGTAATGTATCCAAGTTTGTTGACGATACAAAGATAGGAAAATAAGCTGTGAGGAGGATGAAAAGGGATATAGACAGGTTAAGTGAGTGGGCAAGAACATGGCAGATGGAGTATAATGTGGAGAAATGTGAAGTTATCCATTTTGGTAGGAAAACAAAAAAGCAGAATATTTTTTCAAAAGGTGTGAGACTAGGAAATGTTGGTGTTCAGAGGGACCTGGGTATCCTTGTACATGAATCACTGAAAGTTAATGTGCAGGTACAGCAAGCAATTAGGAAAGCAAATAGTATGTTAGCCTTAGTGGTGAATCTTTGGAATTCTCTACCTCAGAGGGCTGTGGAGGCTCAGTCGTTGAGTATATTCAAGACAGAGAGCGATAGATTTTTGAATATTAAGGGAATCAAGGGATATGGGGATAGTGCAGGAAAGTGGAGATGAGGTAGAAGATCAGCCATGATCTTATTGAATGGCGGAGCAGGCTCGAGGGGCCGAATGGCCGACTCCTGCTCCTATTTCTTATGTTCTTACTTAGGCCTTGAAATGGATTCTCAGTTTGCAAATGTCCGTCTGCGATTCCTTCATCTACTACTGTAGAATTAACGGGTTAAAGCCGCCATGAAAATAACGGAGAACAGATTTTCATCGGAACACGTCAAGCATTTGTCCGCTAGTCTCCCGCAGCACAATTCCAAGGCCTCGGTGTTCACCAATCCGTTCTGTGTAAAAACTCGAATGGATTTTATATGTAATATCGGAACTTCTCACCGCAGGTAGAAAAAGACACAGGTACTACCACAGGTGAGGGGATAGAACTGGGACAAGTACCTTCGGTAAAAAAAACACTTTGCCATTTTGAAATACCAAAACATTGAGTGAAAAGCTTCACACCTTGTGGTAGCTGTTGCCATTTTAAGTATTGATTTTCTTCCCTCATGGGAACCTATTTTTTTAATTAATTCTTGGGATGTGGCATTGCTGACAAGACCAACATGTTTTGCCCTGAACCGAGTGGCTTGCTAGGCCATTTCAGAGGGTAGTTTAGAGTCAACCACGTTGGTGTGAGACTAGAGTCAAAAACAGACCAGACTGGGTAAGGACAGCGGATTTCCTTCATTTTCGTGAACCGGTTGGATGGTCACTTTTACTGGTACCAGCTTTTTATTTCCAGAATTTATAAGCTGAATTGAAATTCATAGAGTTTTACAGCACAGAAACAGGCCATTCGGCCCAATAGGTCCATGTCAGTGTTTATGCTCCACACGAGCCTCCTCCCACCCTACTTCATCTCACCCAATCCTTCTACTCCTTTCTCCCTCATATACTTATCTAGCTTCCCTTAAGGGGGAAGAAGATCGAGTTTGGCCACCAGAGGATCCTGGCCGGCCTGAGGACCATCGGGGGGCGGGGGGAGGGAGGGAACATCACATCGGGGCTTACCACCAGAGGATAGTAGCTGGCCTCTAGATCATCGGTGCGGAGTGGGGGGGAGAACATTTCGGGGCCTCAGGATAATCAATGGGGGTGGGGGGGAGATTCGGGGAAGGTGATCACAGGCCTCGTAGGGGGGTCTCCGATCGCGGAGGGTGGGTTAGGCAGGTATAAAGCCACTTACCTCCTCGATCCAGCAGTCCCCGCCTTGCTGTAACTGCCGGGTTTTACGAATTGTGTGAAACCCGTCCACATGCAGTTAAAAACAAAACGGAGGTTAAAAAAGAGGCTTCCAGCCTCATTATAATATTTAAATTGACGTCCCGCCCCCTGGGAGCGGGTTGGCTGCCCGCCCCCCCGTCCCACCTCCGTCAAAACCGGAAGTGGGCGGGTTGGAGGCAGGTTCAGGTCGGGAATCCCATTTTTAACAATTTAACTGCCCCCACGCTCCAAACTAACCTGTTTATTTAGATTAAAATTCCCCCCATACAGTCATAGAATCATCCAGCACAGAAGGAGGCCATTCGGCCCATCGTGCCTGTGCCAGCTCTTTGAGAGAGCTATCCAATTAATCCCACTCCTCTGCTCCTTCCCCACAGCCCTGCAAATTTTTCCTTTTCAAGTATAGATCCAATTCCCCATTGAAGTTACTATTGAATCTGCTTCCACCTCCCCTTCAGGCAATGCATTCCAGATCACAACAACTCGCTGCGTCAAAAAAATTCTCCTCATCTCCCCCCTGGATCTTTGGCCGATTATCTTAACTCTGTGTCCTCTGGCTATTGAAGCTCACTTGGGCTTTAACTCTGTAAGTTCACCCTAAGGAGCTCAAGCGGAGCACTGGATTAACACACGCATTCTTCCTCTTTTGTTCTGCCAGATTTCTCCCTTCCCTTTCCTTCTCCTCTGCTGAAGACGTTGACACCTTGCTTGATTAAAGCTGAGCAGGTGTCAGACCCCCTACAGTACTTGGCCAAATGGCCTTTCTTTATGTGAGAGCATGGGTGGGGACTGTTGACAAGCTATTCAACTACAAAGAGCATCACAACCCAATCCTGTCCTCACCTGACATCCGTTTAAACCGCTGTAATTATATATATATATATATATATATAAAAAGTAAACCCCATGCACGTTCTTAATCAGCAGCCGTAGCATCTTCTGCACCTCAAATACAACCATAGACTACATTACAGCATAACTCCCTACCTGACAGCACTGTGGGAGTACCTTCACCACACGGACTGCAGCGGTTCAAGAAGGCGGCTCACCACCACCTTCTCAAGGGCAATTAGGGATGGGCAATAAATGCTGGCCTTGCCAGGCGACGCCCACATCCCATTAAAAAAACGAATTTAAAAAAAAGCACTAAGACGATGCGTCGCTTCCGCCTGTGCTGCAATGGAAGCTGCCAGATCGCCCATCACACGCGGCATCAAGTCTGGGTCGCCACGGTCTCTCTGGGAGTCCACCATCCTTTGCAGACTGGAAATGATGGGCTCCATGGTGTGCGCAGAGCCTTGTGCAATGTTGGAGGCGGACTCCTCCACGCTCCTTACCATTGCCAACAGGCTCTCGGGCACCTTTGCCATTGCACCTATCATCTCCGTGTGCATGCCCATCACCCTTCTTCTAAAGGCCTCCCCATTGAGGTCCTCATCTGAGTCCTGTGCAGCAGAACTCGCGTGTGAACTCGCCCTCCGGGGAGCTGGTCCCTGAGCTACCCTTTTCCCCTGGCCTTGCTGCAGCCCACTTGTCCCCGGTGCCTCACCCTGTGCAGATTCCACTACTATACTAGCCTCTAAAGAATGCGTAGTGCCAGTATCTGAGCTGGTGCCTGTGGGTGTTCTTCCTCCTCCTTCTCCTGCCTTGCTCTCTACGGTGCCCTCAGGGACAGGCTGCTCAGGTGCTTGCTCATTATCTGAAAGCATAAAGGCACAAGATTCAGGTTAATGTGAGGGGAGGGGGGCAGGAAGGGAGAAATGCATACATACAGCATGATTAGCTGGGAAGTGGGAAAGGCTTGTGGGCTGAGGGGGAAGTGGGTTGTGAGAAGAAGGAGTAGGGATGAACATACCGTTGTTGTCCCCAGGGGAGTCAACCTCGCCAGTGGTCACGGCGCCCACCACCTGGTGCCCAATGATCTCCAGCACTCGATTCTCCAGCGCAGACAGTGGTTGGGTGTCGGCTTGTCCCCCGCCTGTGCGCTCCTGCTCCCTCCTGTTGTGAGCCACCTTGGCCTGCAAGAGAAAGGAAAGTGTGTGAGTGAGTGTGGAGCAATGTGTTTGGGTGATGTGCCTGCCATGGTTGAATAGCATGGTTGAAATGCAGTTTTCCCTTTTATTATAATGACACGTTTGATCTTTCAATAGAATCTATTTCAACTACTGGTTATGCATTTGATACTTGAACACTTGGTTTGCTCTGCTGTTGATGCCAAGTCTTTGAGATCTGGAGCTGGACTCATCACCCTGCTGACAATTTTCAAAATTCCAGGGCGTTTCTATTTCTGCTTTCCTCATTTCACGAATCTTTGAAGGTGGCAGGACAAGTTGAGAAGGCTGTTAAAAAGGCTCACAGGATCCTTGGCTTTATAAATAGAGGCCTAGAGTACAAAAGTTATGCTAAACCGTTATTAATCATTGGTTGGGCCCTGGCTGGAGTATTGTCGCCAATCCTGGGCACCACACTTTATGAACGATAGCTACGCCTTCAGAGAGGACGCAGAGGAGATTTACCAGAATGGTACCAGGGATGAGGGACTTCAGTTATGTAGAGAGACCGGAGACACTGAGGTTGTTCTCCTTAGAGCAGAGAAGGTTAAGAGGAGATTTGATAGAGGTGTTCAAAATCTTGAAGGGTTTTGATAGAGTAAATAGGAGAAACAGGGGTAGAAATTAGGTCGCGCCCCATTTGAGGCGCAAATATCGTCTGGACGCAAATATTAGCGCCTGGCGCTAATTATCGGCACTGACTGGAAACTTCACTTTTACCGCCCCAGGAGGTGAGTGGAGCACTAAAGCAGGCGCTGCACACCTGTCTTAAGGCGCAAAGGCCGAGGAGTGAGGCGCTAACTCAGAGCGCTGGCGAAGCTCATGTAATGTCAGTCAGCAATGGAACACACACACAATGGCACAGGCCAGTTCTTAAAGGGGATGGTTAATCTTGCTTTCCATCCACATCCTGTTCATTGCAGCCTTGAATCTCGGCCTGGAGAGACTTGCACATCAAATGTGCTGGAAAGAACAATGGAGAGTACCAGGCAAAGAGCTCAGAGTGCAGCTCCCACAGTCTCTGCTAAATCGATACAAGGAATGGCAAATCAAAATGAACCTGCAAAGTGCTGCTCAGTACCCAAAACTCCTTCACACAACGTTGAATCTCTCCAGAAGTCTCTCCCTCTCTCTCTCAGAATGACAAGTTCAAAAATGCCACCAACAATAAAAGACAGGAAGAGGCCCCCTTTAAATAGCGCCCCCCCCCCAGCCCCACAGCGATTGATAGCGTTCCAGTCTTCTGGTCGTTGGATGCGCCAGGCGGTAAGGCAGGGGGCGCCACTCAATTTCCGCTCCGGGGCGCCACAAGGGCGTTGCACCATGGAATGACGTCACAATCTGCGCGCGCAGGTGGTCGCAGCGGTAAAGTTTAGCGCCGCCGCACAATCTCTAGTTAAGTTCCCGAGCGGCGCAAACATCGCTGCACCCGGGCGTTAGCGGCTTTGCGCCCCATTAGCGCCCTCTTAAGGCGCTAACGGGAGGCGCAACCAACTGAATTTTTACCCCACAGTTTCCAGTGGCAAAAGGGGCAGTAACTGTAGGACACAGATTTGAGGTAATTGGCAAAATAAAAGGGGGATATGAGAAAAAAATATATTTACACAGAGATTTGTTATGACCTGGATTGCCTTGCCTGAAAGGGTGGTGGAAGCAGATTCAACAGTAACTTTTGAAAGGGAATTGGATAAATACTGGAAAAGGAAAAATTTGCAGGGCTATGGGAAAAGAGCAGAGGAGTGGGACTAATTGGATAGCTCTTTCAAAGAGCCGGTACAGGCACGATGGGCCCGAATGGCGGCCTCCTGTGCTGTATCATCTGATAGATGGCATCTCTGACAATGGAATGCTCTCTCAATACTACACTGAGCGTCAGCTTAGATTGTCAGCGCAAGACCTAGGCCGTGATTTCGCCTACCGAGGCGGGCTCAGTGTGGCCGAGGTAGGTGGCGGGTTGCGACCCCGCTCCCGGCTCCAGCCCCCTCTGTGAGAAGAATTACACTGCGAGGTTCCTGGCCAATTAAAAGGAAGCGGGTCTGATTATGTCATTTGATGACGCGTCATCAGCCGGTTTCCTTAAAGGGGCCATGTCCACAATCTTTTCGACAGTTGTGCTGTCAGTGATCTACAGCATTGAGGTGCTGCAAACACTGACTAGCACTGCACAAAGGTGCACGGCTGTACCCAGGCTCTCCCATGACTCCCACCATATGCTTATGGAGGGAGTCACAACATGCAGGGAGGTTCTCTTCCCTTCCAATGGGCGGAAGAGACCTCCCCAGGACACCAGCGCAGCCTGGCTGCTCATTGCACAGGAGGGCACAAGCAGGGATGTCATCAGGAGGACCAGGCTGCAGTGGCACAAACCTTTCAATGATCTCAGTAGATCACAAAACGTTAGTACAAAGCCACACTCAACCTCATCCTGCTGTGCCTCTCATCACATCCCCATCACTCTGCCTTCCCTACCCTACTCCTGCACATCCTTACTCACACCAACTTACCTTGCACCTCCACCCATCCCTCTCTATCTACATTATCACTTCCCCATCTCACTAGCCACCCCTCACACTGACCCTCATCCTACTGCAAGCTACTAACAACACACAAGGGTAGGCACCTGGGTGGTTTAGCCAATGTTGATGTGAAGTTTCTGGTAATGTGCTGTCAAACATTGAAATCTTTATTTTCAACACTGCGTTCTTGGACAGAGTTGCTTGCACTTTTTTAAGTGGCTTAGTGAGTTGCAGTGGATGGTGACAGTACCCCTCGCAATGACGATGAGTGTGAAAGGAATGGCTTGGACATTGTCGGGATGCTTTATGTTGTTGGTGTGGGGTGGTGTCAACCTGGCGCATCATGTGGCACCCAGGGTGTACAGCGTCAAGTGAAGTAAATTTGGCCATGGTGAGGCCATCCCTGGCCTCCCGAGCAGCAATGTGGTCGGGTGCTGATGCCTTGTGCAGCATCAGTTGATTGCGGAGAAGGTTGGTGTTGTTGTTGGTGCTGCTGGTGTGCCTGGTGCTGCTGGTGTTGGGGCTGATCGTGGTGGGATTCTGAGGACTAAGGTGAGAGAGTATAAAGGGCACCGATGCTGATGTAATAGATGGCAGGTGAACTTGAGATGACAGAAGCGATCTGTCAATGGTGAGAGAGCTCGCTCCAAGGAGGCGACAGTGGATAGAGAGTTTACTCCAAACACTTCCAAACTGCATAAAGCTCAAAAGTGAGTTCCAAATCATGAGGGCTTCAGCTTCTAAGATTGAGAAGTGTACAGCTGTGAAATGGTAGGTTTTAAACCACTTTTGCAGCTGTCACCTATTCACAGCAATGGAGAGTGATTGAGAACACGACATACTTACCTGGCGTGATACTCGCTCTCCGGGAACCTCATTAAAAACCTGGTATGTTCATGGGAAAATGGTGCTTAACTAGCTTTTATCAGGCTGTTAACAATCTAAATCGGCTGACCCGTCGCTTGGTGTCGGGTCTGTTCAGGGATGACAGACCCGACACTTGGGAAACTGACAAGGAGGTGGGTTTACAGCGGGATACCGACCCGCTGTCAATCTTTGTGATTTTGACAGCGGACCCGCCTCTAAACCCTCACTCTGAGCGCCGGTAAAAATCCAGCCATCGTGTGGGGATTGAACCTGTTTGCCTTTGAGAGACAACGGCGCTACCACTGAGCCTAGACTGATAAGGACCGAAAGGATTGTAGGTTGGTTGGACCAAAGGGCTTTCCTGTTGTCACAAACATTCACTCCTCAAGTTCAGCAATAAGCCGAGAATAATATTCCACTGGACTCTGCCTTAGTCATTTTGCCTGAGTACTTTGTATGAGGAAGAAAGGATTAGACGGTTATGTTGATAGGGTGAGGTGGGAGGAGGTTCGAGTGGAGCATGAACACCGGCATGGACCTGGTTTTGTGCTGTAGAACTCTATGTACTGATATAGACCCACTAGAGTGCTAAATATCTGAGATGCAGAGCAACTTATTTTTAGATTTTTTTTTTATTGTTGCAAATTAGATCAGATTGTCACTTCCCAAATGACGGCAGCGGGATTGTATTTGAAAGGACACATTGTCCTGTGAGGAAATACAGAGCACGGGGCTGAAGACAGATGATTCCAACCTCACTAAGGCCAGCTGTGCTGCCTCTGCACATGGTACGAGAGCCACGCCAATTAGCATAGAATTTAATTAGCACAAAATTAGCATACAGCCTACCAGAAGGTGGCCTCCCAGAGTCTCTCCGGCACCAGTTGCCACCGGAGTGCACTTAGGAAGAGACAGAGACGCCTCTATATTCTGACTGGAATCTGAGCGACAGAGAGGCGCATAAAGAGCTGCACTTTGGGATCCCTGGTTTAAGGCAAGTCCGAAAATTGGTGGTTTAATATAAACTTGTCACCGATGTGCTAACCATGAACTTGGACCAGGGCCAGTCTGTACATCTGTGTAGATCCCAGAGTTTAGATTCGGCCTCCGTCTCAGTCACTGGGTTTAACACAGTCTTGTGATCTGATGCAGTGCTGCCGTGTTTACGCTGTTGACTGTTAGTCGGCACCTTTTGAAGCCAACAATCTATAGACGTGCAAATTGTCTGGCTGAATGTGCTCACTGAATGATGTGTCTACCTGCGTTTCACTGCAATTCGCAGGTCCAGATGTGATTCTCTGGGAGGTGATCTTTTTCCTCACATACCTCATTTCTTCACACTGCACTGGCTCCAGAACAGCTCAGCCTGCAGAGTGCTTCACATTTGGAGTGTTACAGAACACGGGTTGCATTGACTTTATTCTGATGATCAAAGGTCGGAATAAGACAACTGTAAAGTCCGTCTGTGCTTGCTGCTTGACTGACTGATAAATGGGGGATCAGTCTCTGTTTCTTTCTCGCGGTGATGCCCCTGTGGCTCTGTGAACTACTTTTAATTTTAATTGTGGGCACGGTATATGCCGGATTCAAATAGTCTACCTTTCTCGCACAAGCTGGTTGCCAATATGGGCGCAGTCGCGTTCATTCAATCTCCACCAGTATTGCGAAAGCACCGTAACAAAATATACCCTCAACAGTTACCGAAAGACTTGCATTTATGTAGCGCCTTTGACGATCTCGGGACATCGCAAAGCGTTTTACAGCCAATGAAGTACTTTTGAAGTGTAGTCACTGTTGTAATGTAGGAAACGCGGCAGCTAATTTGTGCAGAGCAAGATCCCATAAATAGCCATGTGATAATGACCAGATACTGTTTTTTTTTTGAGATGTTGATTGAGGGATAAATATTGGCCAGTTCACTGGTGAGAACTCCCCTGCTCTTCTGTCAAATAGTGCCATGGAATCTTTTCCGTCCACCTGAGAGGGCAGACAAGGCCTCGGTTTAACGTCTCATCCGAAAGACGGCACCTCAGACAGTGCAGCACTCCCTCAGCACTGCACTGGGAGTGTCGGCCTAGATTTTGTGCTCAAGTCTCTGGAGTGGGACTTGAACCCATGACCTTCTGACTCAGAGGCGAGAGCGCTACCACTGACTCACGGCTACCTAAGTTGCTACAGAAGGGCACCAGTGATGCTAACACATTTTCCTTTAGTGTTATTACATTAGATTAGAGGTCAGTGCTCTAGAAACAGCACACCAGAGGTTGCATGTATAACAGAATTTGCAATAGTTACACTTATACAGTTATTGCAAACATTGGGATATCGTTCGTCCTGGGCCGCAGTGTAATGGAAAAGAAAATCGGGCTGAGGGCAAAATAGGCGGCCAATTGGCTACCATCCATTTTGCGTTACTGCCCAAGATTAAAATATACCCCATTGAGCTTTTAGTGAATTCAAGTGGAAAGATTGAATGTGAAAAACAAAAGATCACTATAAACGGCCAGCAGATCAGTGAACTCCGAATGGTTTCAAATTGGTTTAGCTCACACTAACACTTGTCTCGAAGGCCCCGTTTATATCCCAGTGGGAGTGGCCCAGTGATATAAATGGGCTGCGGATGTTCTGAATTCTCCCCGCGTGCACTGCAGGGCAGGATTGGAGCTCCGTCAGCGACACTGGAACTACTGCTCACGAGCCAGGTGTGGACTCGAGCCCTCTCTCTGTAAAGTCACTTTTGCAACTTGGTGAATTTCGCTGCGGACTTTTCCTTGGAGAAGTTAGAAAGAATTTCTTTGCACAGAGGGTGGTTAGAATGTGGCATTCTGTCACAAATAAATTAGCTGGTTGCTTCAGAAACATTAAAGTTATGGGGAGTGAACGAGGGAGTGGGATTACATTGGGTAGCCTGGATTTTCCAACAGTTTAGATCGGAATGCCTATTGCTGGGATTTATTACGCTGTTTACATCCAATTTTCTGCTCATTTGCATAGCTTCCAGTACAGGGATGAATGGGTGCAGAGAGCACACCACTGCTGGGAGTGGAATATTGCATTAAAATGAAATTTAACAGCAAAGGAGAGTGTCAGATTAGGAGTGCAACAATTCTGAAAGTCTCACAAGACATCGCATCCCCGTAGCAGCCATTGCCGAGGCTGAAACAGACAGAGACTAAGAAGTGACTACGGCAAAAAGAAACCCAAGATCCAGCCATGACCTGGCAGGCAAGTGACGGAGCAGTGAAGGACCTAACCTTCAGATGGCCACTGAAGAAGGTGGTGTTGCATGAGGTTGTTGCAAGGAGGGCAGTTTTATGGCCCCATCCCAACAGGCTAGCTTTGCGGGATACCAGCAAGAAGTTGCATCTGACCAGCTCTATGATGCAGGGTAGCTTCGGGTGTCCTTGCTGCAGATGGCACAGGTCTGTATCTGATAACAGCCCCCCACAGGCATAACCAGGTAGGTGTCGCAGGCTTTGCAGATATGGTTGGTAGCATCTTTGGTGATTGCAGGCAATTGGACTATGGTGGCTGTCGATCATCGGGCTATGGCGGCTGTCGATCATCGGGGTATGGCGGCTGTCGATCATCGGGGTATGGCGGCTGTCCATCATTAGACTATGGCGGCTGTCCATCATTGGGGTATGGCAGCTGTCCATCATTGGACTATGGCGGCTGTCCATCATTGGACTATGGTGACTGTCCATCATTGGGGTATGGCGGCTGTCCATCATCGGGCTATGGCGGCTGTCCATCATCGGGCTATGGCGGCTGTCCATCATCGGGCTATGGCGGCTGTCCATCATTGGGGTATGGCGACTGTCGATCATCGGGGTATGGCGGCTGTCCATCATCGGGCTATGGCGACTGTCCATCATCGGGCTATGGCGGCTGTCGATCATCGGGGTATGGCGGCTGTCGATCATCGGGGTATGGCGGCTGTCCATCATTGGACTATGGCGGCTGTCCATCATTGGGGTATGGCAGCTGTCCATCATTGGACTATGGCGGCTGTCCATCATTGGACTATGGTGACTGTCCATCATTGGGGTATGGCGGCTGTCCATCATCGGGCTATGGCGGCTGTCCATCATCGGGCTATGGCGGCTGTCCATCATTGGGGTATGGCGACTGTCGATCATCGGGGTATGGCGGCTGTCCATCATCGGGCTATGGCGACTGTCCATCATCGGGCTATGGCGACTGTCCATCATCGGGCTATGGCGGCTGTCCATCATTGGGGTATGGCGGCTGTCCATCATTGGGGTATGGCGACTGTCGATCATCGGGGTATGGCGACTGTCCATCATCAGGCTATGGCGGCTGTCCATCATCGGGCTATGGCGACTGTCCATCATCGGACTATGGCGGCTGTCCATCATCGGGCTTTGCCGGCTGTCCATCATCGGGCTTTGCCGGCTGTCCATCATCGGGCTATGGCGGCTGTCCATCATCGGGCTATGGCGGCTGTCCATCATCCTGACATGCCGCCTTTTATGTAGTGACACTGAAAGCAGGACATAATGCAGTCAGGGTCATTCCGATTAAGTTTCCAACATTACAGTTTGTCAGCACTCACATATCCTAGTGGTGCCATCAAGTCTGCTGTCCAAGCTACCTTTGGGAAGAGGGGTCAAAGCAAGGTCTTGGCAATTCTGTGTGCAGATATGGTGTGAAAAGAAATAAAGCCTTTCACAACCTCAGGATGTCCCAAAGCGCTTTACAGCCAATGAAGTAATTTTTGAAGGGTAATCACTGTTGTAATGTAGGAAACACGCCAGTAAATTTTGCACACAACAAGGTCCCACAAACAGCAATATGATGGTGAGCAGATCATCTGTTTTAGTGATGTTGGTTGAGGGATAAATGTTGGTTGAGGTATTATTGGCTGGGACACCAGGAAGAACTCTCCTGCTCTTCTTCAAAATAGTGTCATGGGATCTTTTACATGAGACAGCACAGCACCTCCGGCAATGCAGCGCTCCCTCAGTACTGCAGTGGATTGTCAGCCAAGATATTATGCTCAAGCCTGTAGAGTAGGACTTGAACCCACAACCTTCAGACTCCGAGGCAAGGGTGCTACCACTGAATATCCCAGTGGGTGAGCACAGAGCCCCTCTCAAGCATCCTGACCTTGCTGGCATTGCTCCATAAGTCCTCATATTCTTCTCCCAAACTTATTGTTACAGCTGATCCCCAGAAACCATGGGCTAGATTTTCCGGGGTCAGCGGGCGTGATCGGTGGCGGGTCGGGTGGGAAAGTGTTTTTTTTCCCCAGCGGGTCGGGACCCCGCTGTGAACCCACCACCACACGCCTTTCCCCGATGGCGAGTCTGTCAGCGCAGAGCAGACCCGACACGCAGCGACGGGTTCACAGCGGGGGACCCAATTCAGGTAATTAGTGGCCATTTAAGAATGAATTTGAGTTCACCTTCTGCATTTTACAGCTCGCCCATGGGGTCCACGCTGGTCATGGACCACGTCTGTCAAGCTGAGCCGGGAGTTCAGTGGTCATTGAATCAGCTGTTGAGTTGACAGCTTCAAATGTACAGTAAAAGCTCCCACCTTACAGAGATATCTTCCCTCAGCCACAAGCTCTTCCTCACTGCATTTCCACAACAGATCCACCATGCTGCAAGTCTTTACACAAGTCTCCATCCAGTCTGACCTCATTACCTCTCTCACCATTGACCGATCACTTCTGTCATCTCTACTTCACCTGCCATCTATTCCATCAACGTGGGTGCCCTTTATACTCTCTCACCTTGGTCCTCAGAATCCCACCACGATCAGCCCCAACACCAGCAGCCACAACAACACCAACCTTCTCCACAATCACCTGATGCTGCACAGGACAGAGGGCATCAGCACCCGACCACATTGCTGCCTGGGACGCCTGGGATGGCCTCACCATGGCCAGATTTACTTCACTTGACGCTGTACACCCTGGCTGCCACATGATGAGCCAGGTTGGCACCACCCCACACCAACACCATAAAGCCCAAGCCATTCCTTCACACTCATCACCATTGCGGGGGGTACCGTTATGTCTCACCATTCACTGCAACTCACTAAGCCACTTCCAAAGGTTCACATAAATCTGTCCAAGAAAGCAAAATGTTGAAAATAAAGATTTCAATGTTTGACACCACATTAACAGAAACTTTACAGGAACATTGCATGAAACACCCAAGTGCCTACCCTTGTGTGTTGTTAGTTGGTATGCTTGCAGTAGGATGTGGGTGAGTGTGAGGGGTGGCTAGTGAGATGGGGATGTGATAATATAGATAGAGAGGGATGGGTGGAGGTGCAAGGTAAGTTGGTGTGAATAAGGATGTGAAGGAGTAGGGTAGGGAAGGCAGAGTGATGGGGATGTGATGAGAGGCACAGCAGGATGAGGTTGAGTGTGGCTTTGTACTAACGTTTCGTGATCTACTGAGATCATTGAAATGTTTGCGGCTCTGCACCCAGGTCCTCCCGACCACATCCCTGCTTGTGCCCTCCTGTGCAATCTCCAACCAGTCTGTGTTGATCTCCTGGGGAGGTCTCATCCGCCTATGACTTCACAAGCCACATCAAGGGAAATTCATTTCAAAGAGCGGGATGGAGCCAGCAGCGGGGCCGGGACCCGCCGAGGTCAGCAAAATTGCTGCCAATGTGTACTAATGGCTGTCTTTTAGTTTGAATGTCCTCTATGTCGCAAAATTGGGAAATTGCATGCAGAATGCCCCTGTTCCATATGCATATGTTAATGAAGTGTTGCTGTTCATTCCCACCCTCCTGTCGTAAACTTTACAACAACAGCTTGCATTTATATAGCGCCTTTATCGTAGGAAACTGTACCAAGGTGCTTCACAGGAGCTTAATCAGTTAAAAGGAGACATTAGGAAGGGGTGACCATAGAAACATAGAACACAGAAAAATAGCAGAAATAGGCCATTTGGCCCTTCGAGCCTGCTCCGCCATTCAATATGATCATGGCTGATCCTCTATCTCAATACCATATTCCCGCTCTCTCCCCATACCCTTGATGCCTTTTGTGTCTAGAAATCTATCTATCTCCTTCTTAAATATATTCAGTGACTTGGTCTCCATAGCCTTCTGTGGCAGAGAATTCCACAGGTTCTCCACCCTCTGAGTGAAGAAATTTCTCCTCATCTCAGTCCTAAATGTCCTACCCCGTATCCTGAGACTGTGACCCCTCGTCCTAGACACCCCCAGCCAGGGGAAACATCCTCCCTGCATCCAGTCTGTCTAGCCCTGTCAGAATTTTATACGTTTCAATGAGATCCCCTCTCATTCTTCTAACCTCTAGTGAAGCTTGGTTAAAGAGATAGGTTTTAAGGAGTGTTTTAAGAAGTTTTTTTTTGTCTTAAAATACTCCTGTGCAGCGTCTTGGGATGTTTTACTACGTTAAAGGCGCTATATAAATACAAGTTGTTGTTGTCAAGAGGGAGAGGTGGAGGCAGAGAGGTTTAGGGAGGGAATTCCAGAGCTTAGGGCCTAGACGGCTGACGGCACGGCCGCCAATGATGGGGCGAAGGAAGTCGGGGATCCACAAGAGCAATGTGGGTAGGGTTCCTGTGAGAAAGGATGGTCAGCTACTTTCAGCTACTGACAGATTGATTAATGCCACAACCACAAGCAGCTAGTAGCGGAAAATCCAAGCTCATGTAGGAAAAAGCCCCGGTGACGGGCCAAATGACCTATTTCAATGCTGTGTCACACTTTAATTCTGCGATAGGGGGTGGGGGACAAAGCCATCACACGAGGTGGGACACATGCTCCCTTGTTTACATTACAGCGCTAGCTCCGAAGGCAGGACTATAATATCAATGGGCTCCTAGTTCAGAATCAGTGCAGGGCCGGATAGAGAAGCCATTGCTGGAAATGTTCTGGCTACAATTGGATAGGTAAGAGTGGACCCAAGTGAGGGCAGTCCCATTGAACTGAATGGAGAAGAGGCGTTGGAGGAGGATGGTGTGTGGTCAACCATATCAAAGGCTGCAGAGGGGTCGATGAGGGATAGTGCACCACAGTGACAATCACAGAGGATGTCATTTGTGACTTTGATTAGGCCTGTTCCACGTGAACCCCCAGCTTGGATTTTCCACTGCCAGCTGCCTGCGGTAGTGGCATTAATCGACTCACTAACAGCTGAAAATGGGCAAGAGTCCTGTCCCAGAGAAGCTCCACCCACTCAACATTGCAACACTTCATTAACGTGCGGAAGGCAGTTGACCAAGGATATGGAGCTGCTGTTGCCTGGGAAGCCAAATGCACTGGGAGAGGGACTAGATCAAAGAACTCGTGATTCATATAGTGAAGAAGATTTATGTTGAACGGCTGCGACTAAATGGCTCTATTTTTACCTCTCTTTTCCCATGTGTTGTTCAGGCCACTGACAAGGACAGTATCACCGAGGATGGAGAGTTAATCGAGAAGTTGGACATCATCGTATCCTGCACGAGCGAGGAGCCTCTCTTCACAGCCGAGCAGGTAAATCTTCAAAGCCAACACAGAACACAAACACGCACACATCCGCAGAAGCAAAATGAAAAGCAACTGAAATGAACCATTGTTGGCATCATCTTCAAGGGAGACCATCAGCCTGGCTGGAAGAGCAAGTCTAGCAGTTCAATGCAGCCAGGCATTTGGGACAGAATGTGCTGAGTCATCTGCTGCCCATCAACTCATATCACTCAGCGCAGTCTGTCCCCAGGGCCAGGGACACTGAAAACGGAGCGAGTCATATTGAGGTCAGCTGACAATGCCCCAGAGCTTCATTCTTCAAAGTATCGGCTGAAATGTTTGAGTTCAGCTCAAGGCTGGTGAACTATCACTTCCTGTAAAAGCTGGAAATGTGACCAAAGTATATTGGCTGGTTGTCACCCACCACTACTCATGTTGATATTGTTCTGAGATGGAGGGTTAGGGGCTGCTGCACCAAGGCAAGTGCTTGAAATCCCATCTACAGTCATTAGCTTTTTAAAAATTCGTTTATGGGATGTGGGCGTCGCTGGCAAGGCCAACATTTATTGCCTATCCCTAGTTGCCCTTGAGAAGGTGGTGGTGAGCCGTTTTGTTGAACTGTGTGGTGAAGGTAATCCCACAGTGCTGTTAGGGAGGGAGTTCCAGGATTTTGACCCAGCGACGATGAAGGATCGGCAATATACTTCCACGTTAGGATGGTGTGTGACTTGGAGGGGAACTTGGAGGTGGTGGTGTTCCCATGCGCCTGCTGCCCTTGTCCTTCTAGGTGGAAGAGGTCGCGGGTTTGGGAGGTGGCTGCCGAAGAAGCCTTGGCGAGTTGCTGCAGGGACCTGAGAAGAGGAAACCATTTTCAATGTCAGCTAGCCTGAGGGCCAGGAATGGAAGTTAGAAGTTTAGTAGGAATGGGGTCAAGAGTGCAGAAGGTGGGTCACATGGACACGATGAACCCAGAGTGGACGTGAGGGGAGATACAGAAGAAACTGGAGAAAGACATGGGTTCAGCTTGAGCAGCGGGGAGCCTGTTTGGGATGGGGGGGAGGGAGGGAGGGTGGCTTGGTGGGCAAGAGGAAGGGAGAGAAGCAATAGAGGCAGCTGAACAAATAGTCTCGTTCTTAGTGATCAAGGAGTCCGTGAGTTCCTTGCACTTGTTGTTGGAGGTGAGGGTGGAAAGGACAGCAGAGAGGGGGCTTCAGGAAATGGTTGGTAGTGGAGAAAAGAAGCCACAGGTTATCTCTGCTCTCCAGGATGATCCTGGAGTAGTATGAGGTTCTGGCAGAGGAGAGTGAAACTTGATGGAGCTTGATGTGGTGCCAGTCAGATCTGGTGATGGATGACTAAACCAGTTATGCTCAAGTCTGTGTTTGAGCCATATCGGGGTTGGGGTGGGGGGTGGAAACACCCAGGATAGGGGAGAGTAACGTTTTTACTGGGGACAACAGCATCAAAGGTGAAGGAGAAGGAGTGGTTGAGCAACTGTAGAACTATGGGTGAATGGAGAGCCAAAGGTTAGGCAGTTGGCAGCTTGAAAGTTAAATTGTAAGTGACTTTTTTCCAATGGTGGCTCCCCTACTACCACCGCACTAACTCAACACAGGATGGTGACTGAAGCGGAAATGTACATGGTCTCCATGGGTCAGTATCACACCAGGCAGTGCATCTACCCACTGACCCGTCAGACAACTCCAAAATATTAGCAGAACTCTTTGAGAAAAAAATGACAGCTGAAAAGAGTTGAAGTTAACGGAGTGTCTGGGATGTAAGCATCTGATAATCTACCTACAGGTCATTGAGGAGATTGAGGAGATGATGCAGAATTCCCCTGACCCTGACGTTGAGGAGACTCCATCACAGTCCGACCAGCTCTCTGTCCTCTCGCAGGAGGTACAGGTATTGAAACCGTCCAGCAGCAACAACAACATCCCGACAGAAGGTGAGGTGTCAGTGATTTGATGTTACATGGACCCCTGTAGGAGGTGGGGTGGGGGCAGGGGAACGTTTACATCAGTGGTTTGGAGAAAATTGCCCTGACTGATAGGTTAAAAATAGATCAGCTCTTCACACCTCACTGTCCCAGGCTCCTTTTAAATTACAGTTGAAAGCAGATTTCCTGTGGTTATGTCCACAATGAGTTGGAGGATAGGAACGTGAGAACAGGAGGAGACCATTCAACCCCTCGAGCCTGTTCCGCATTCAGTTAGATCTTTACCCGCCTTTACCCCATATCCCTTAATATCCTCAACTAACAAAAATACACTGTGTTATGATGGCTGGAGCACGACCTCAATCCTCTAGCCAATTTTAGGGCACTTTTCCCACATGTGTGTGCATGAACTGCATAACCCATAATGTATTATTCTGTTGCTAAGGCAACCCTGTGTCCCTGTAAAGACCACGACATCTAATTATTATTCAAGTAACAACGTTTTCAGGCCTATCCGAGTTTAATTGTTGTTTCATGAGGGATCTGTGTAGATTGAAAAATGCTTGAGAGTTTCAGGCTCCAGGGCAGAGGCAAATAAATAAATATGGGCAGATAGATAGTGAAATAAGTGCTTCAGTGTTTTTTGGTTACTGTGAAGTTCAAATCAATCAGTGTGCTTTGCACGGCTGATGCGCATCAGGTGGAAAACTTTTAACACAGACTGAAATCTAATCGAGGGGTTTGTATGGTTTATATAGAGAATAATGGATACCTGGGTATGAGTTACAGGCTGGAGTCTAACTGTGGGAGTCCACCTGCTGAGCCAAAGAAAGAGATAATAATAGGGTGTTGCTCAAAGGACAGTTTTAAAAGAGTAGAGAAGGGGTTTAGAGAAGGAATTACAAATCGTGGGGCCTAGACAACTGATGGCACGGCCGCCAATGGTGGAGCGATGGGAATGGGGGATGTACACGAGGCCAGAGTCAGAGGAACAGGGAGTTCTGAGGAGGTTGATTCAACCACAGTAGGAATAAGAAGAAGGAATGGTCTCAGAGATGTTAGAATGGGGGAGAGGGGTACACACAAAGACAGCTAGACTGGAGAACCAGATAGGGAGGAATTGGGTAGATTCTGAGTGAAAGGTTTAAAACATGCTCATGTGTTTTGGTCATGCAGACGTGAAACAGTTGACCGAGGCTGAAGTGGGCGAGCTGTTGGTGCAGATTGAATTGGCCATTAAAGACTACTCGGAGGAGCTGATACAGCAGCTGGCACTGCGCGACGAGCTAGAGTTTGAGAAGGAGGTGAAGAACAGCTTCATCTCCATACTCATCGAGGTGCAGAATAAACAGAAGGAGCACCGGGAAACAATGAAGAAGAAAAAGAAGGAGAAAGGTGGGATTCCGCCAAGCATCCGGCAGGAGAGAGGGAGCCACATGCCTGTGAAGGTGAGACCCTGGTCATTGAGCGGTGAAAGCAGCAACGAGGTTCTTCCTTACCGGCCGAGCGTTGGTGCTGTGGAACATCGGTGTCCTTGCGTGTTTGGCTGCTGAATGATCTGGTCGGAGGAGAGGGCAAGGCTGCCATTTTCCGAACCCTGCTGGAGATTTCTCCTCTGGGGAAGGTAAGAAGTGAAGGCCTTAACTGCCTCCCACCACCCCTACTTTGGGAGAGAAAGTGGTGGGTAAGTTGCCCCTTTCTGTTTTCACATGTTTCATACAGCTCAGCTTAAGGAAGGAGTGGAAAGGAACTTGAAATATACAGTGCTATATCATATCTTACAGAAACACCCGAAAGCTCTTCTCATGCAATGAATGACTTTGAATTGTTAGAACTGTTATCTAGGTGTACACACCGGCCATTTTGAGCACAGCAAGACCTTGCCAACAACAATGAGATGAATGACCAATAATCTGTTTTTTTGTTGGTAGCGATTGGGGAATGTCGGCTAGGGCATCAGGCTCTTCTTTGAATAATGTCATGAGATCTTTGCCATCCACGCGATCTTTACCATCCACCAGAACAGTCAGACGGGTCCTCGGTTTAACGTCTCATCTGAAACACGGGCACCTCTGACAGCGCAGTGCTCCCTCAGTACTGCACTGATAAGTGTCAGCCTGGATCGTGCGCTCAAGTCCTGGGGTGGGGATTGAACCCATGACCGCATAACTCAATCTGCGGAACATTGACACCCATTGTTACCCTCTCAGCTCAAGGCGGAGTGCAACTCATTGTGTGGGTGGTGGGGTGGGGGTGGAAGCCTGAAGAGTTGGCAGAAATAAACTGGGCAAGACGAGGACCAGGTTCCACAATCCCAGAAAATTAATTGGCATCTGTTCAACTTTCATTATCAGCCCTCCATCACTGTGGATGTTATGTCTTAGGAAACTGTTAAAAGTATAAAGAAGAAAGCACAGATTACATAATTAAATCATTTTATTGATGAAATAAGCCACGTTCGCCCATAGGCTTTGCTGACAATTTGTAACAATATTATAACAGTCTGTGGAGCAGTCACTGCAGATGAACACAAACCTGATGTAAGCATAGTGTCTCTCGTAGCAGACTCTATCCCGTTCACTCCCATTGTACAGAAACCGAATTATCAAATGTTCCCATTGACTGCTATCAATATATCGACTCCTATCAATATATCACTCTATTGACCCCAATAAGACCAACCCTTCAGTCACTCTCAGTTACAGGACTTCGGTAGACTAAAGTTTCCATTCGCTGCCAAACCCCTTCAAACATCATAGCTACAGACAACTTCCTGATCCAGGCATAAAGCCATTGATTACCCAACCGTGGGGAGTAACGAGGTAACAATCACCTAGAAGAAGCCTGTAAACATTGCTGATCACATCAATAATTTTGAGAGTTGGACGGAGTATTCTGTTTTTAAGCTCTGAGGCCAACACAATGGTTTTTTTCTGTTCCTATACGTTCCTGTGTTCCTAAAGTAGAATGATTGCTGTCCTGTAAATTTTGCTGAATTTATTGCATCGTCTGCTAGTGCCCCCATCAGCCACTGGGAATGGGCATTCAGTTACATTCAACCTCCCTTCCCCCAATTTCAGTGAGTACGACCCTTGGATGAGGACATCCACATATTCAACTAATAACATCAGGTTGTCAGTAGTCCACGAGGGAACTGCTGGCTCCTGCACTTATTAAGGACACGGGCTGTGAGACGAGAGCTTTCACTTCAAGTGTAGGGGCTTGACAAACTGATAGTATCAATTTAAATTATAGGGTGAGTCATTGTTTATTTGATCAACTCGGGGAATCTCCCCATGCAGAGCCATTCAAATTCCTGATCACACATTAACCGGAGTGTTGTACTGTGTTGAGTAATATTGACTCAATATACAAGCTGAATCCAGTCTGATGAAATAATTATGTACACAGGGCATGCTGGAAACTCCAGCCCCCTTAGTCAACCAGCCAGTTTGGATTTGATATTCAGACAAGTGGCATTCTGCAGTGTTTGGGGATTAAACTTTCATCCTCTCTAAAGATGAGTATCTGTAAAACGGAAGACTGTCTTTTTCTTCCTCCCATCCTCTTCTGAAGACATTGACTTCCTGAATAGGTAAAAGGTGTCAGCGGTGGCTCAGTGAGTTGCACTCTTGCCTTTATGTCCAGAAGGTTGTGGGTTCAAATCCCACTCCACAGACTTGAGCACTAGGTTGACACTCCACTGCGGTACTGAGGGAGTGCGGCACTGTCAGAGGTGCTGTCTTTCAGATGAGATGGTAAACCAAGGCCCTGTCTACCCTCTCAGGAGGACATAAAAGATCCCATGGCACTATTTGAAGAGTTGTCCTGGTGTCCTGGCCAATGTTAATCACTAAAGCAGATTATCTGGTCATTATCACATTGCTGTTTGTGGGAGCTTGCTGTGTGCAAATTGGCTGCTGCGTTTCCTACATTACAACAGTGACTACACTTCAAAAGTTCTTGATTGGTTGTAAGGCACTTTGGGATGTCCTGATGTTGTGAAAGGCGATATAGAATCATAGAAAGTTACAGCACGGAAGGAGGCCACTTCAGCCCATCGTGTCCGTGCCGGCCAACAAAGAGCTATCCAGCCTAATCCCACTTCCCAGCTCTTGGTCCGTAGCCCTGCAGGTTAGAGCATCCCAAGTGTACATTCAAGTACTTTTTAAATGTGGTTAGGGTTCCTGCCTCTACCACCCTTTCAGGCAGTGAGTTCCAGACCCCCATAACCCTCTGGGTGAAGAAATTTCCCCTCAAATCCCCTCTAAACCTTCCACCAATTACTTTAAATCTGTGCCCCCTGGTTTTTGCCCCCTCTGCTAAGGGAAATAGGTCCTTTCTATCCACTTTATCTATGCCCCTCATAATTTTATACACCTCAATGAGGTCTCCCCTCAGCCTCCTCTGTTCCAAGGAAAACAGACCCAACCTATCCAGTCTTTCCTCATAGCTAAGATTCTCTACTCCCGGCAACATCCTTGTAAATCTCCTCTGTACCCTCTCTAGTGCAATCACATCTTTCCTGTAATGTGGTGACCAGAACTGCACGCAGTACTCTAGCTGAGGCCTAACTCGTGTTTTATACAGTTGAAGCATAATCCCCCTGCTCTTGTATTCTATGCCACGGCTAATAAAAGCAAGCATTCCGTATGCCTTCTTAACCACCTTATCTACCTGGCCTGCTACCTTCAGGGATCTGTGGACATGCACTCCAAGGTCCCTTTGTTCCTCTACACTACTCAGTGTCCTACCATTTAATGTGTATTCCCTTTCCTTGTTAGCCCTCCCCAAATGCATTACCTCACACTTCTCCGGATTGAATTCCATTTGCCACTGTTCTGCCCACCTGACCAATTTATTGATATCTTCCTGCAGTCTACAGCTTCCTTTTTCAGTATCAACCACACAGCCGATTTTAGTATCATCTGCAAACTTCTTAATCATACCCCCTATATTCAAGTCTAGATCGTTGATATATACCACAAAAAGCAAGGGACCTAGTACTGAACCCTGTGGAACCCCACTGGAAACAGCCTTCCAGTCACAAAAACACCCATCAACCATTACCCTCTGCTTCCTGTCTCCGAGCCAGTTTTGAATCCAACTTGACACTTTGCCCTGGATCTCATGGGCTTTTAACTTCGTGACCAGTCTGCCATGTGGAACCTTATCAAAAGCCTTGCTAAAGTCCATATACACTACATCAGACGCACTACCCTCATCTACTCTCCTTGTTACCTGCTCAAAAAATTCAATCAAGTTTGTCAGACACGACCTTCCCTTAACAAATCCGTGCTGACTATCCTTGATTAATCCGTGTCTTTCTAAATGAAGATTTGTCCTGTCCTTCAGAATTCTTTCCAATAATTTTCCCACCACCGAGGTTAGGCTGACTGGCCTGTAATTACTCGGCCTATCCTTTTCTCCCTTTTTAAACAAGGGTACCACATTAGCAGTACTCCAGTCCTCCGGCACCACACCTGAAGCCAGAGAGGATTGAAAAATGATGGTCAGGGCCTCTGCTATTTCCTCTTTTGCTTCGCTTAACAGCCTGGGATACATTTCATCCGGGCCTGGGGATTTATCCACTTTTAAAGCTGCTAAACCCCTTAATACTTCCTCTCTATCTATGTTTATTTGATCTAATATTTCACACTCCTCCCCCCGATAGCAATGTCTGCTTCGCCCCTCTCCTTTGTGAAACCAGACGCAAAGTATTCATTAAGAACCCTACCGACGTCTCCCTCCTCCACACACACATTACCCTCATGATCTCTAATAGGCCCTACCCTTTCTTTAGTTATCCTCTTACTCTTAATATATTTATAAAACATCTTTGGGTTTTCCTTGATTTTACTTGCCAAGAATTTTTCATGCTCTCTCTTTGCTTTCCTAATATCCTTTTTAATTGCACCCCTGCACTTTCTGTACTCCTCTAAAGATTCTGGAGTATTTAGCCCTCAGTATCTGTCGTACGCCTCCCGTTTTTTCTTTATCCTACCCTGTATGTCTCTAGACATCCAGGGGGCTCTAGATTTGTTAGTCCCACCTTTTTTCTTTAAGGGCACATATTTGGTCTGAACCCTCCGGATCTCCTCCTTGAATGCCTCCCACTGCTCTGACACTGATTTATATTCAAGTAGCTGTTTCCAGTCCACTATGGCTAAATCCCCTCTGAGCTTAGCAAAATTTGCTTTTCCCCAATTTAGAAATTTTATTCCTGGTCTATCCTTGTCCTTTTCCACAACTACTTTAAATCTAACAGAATTATGGTCACTAGTACCAAAATGCTCTCCCACTGATACGCTTTCTACCTGCCCAGCTTAATTCCCTAAAACTAAGTCCAGAACCACCCCCTCCCTTGTTGGGCTTGCTACATACTGGCTAAAAAAGTTCTCCTGGATGCATTTTAGGAATTTCGCACCCTCTATACCCTTCACACTAATTTTATCCCAGTTAATATTGGGGTAGTTGAAATCCCCTAGTATTACTGCCCTATAGTTTTTGCACTTCTCAGAAATTTGTCTACATATTTGTTCTTCTATCTCCCTCTCACTGTTTGGGGGTCTGTAGTACACTCCCAGCAGTGTGATCACCCCTTTTTGTTTTTCAATTCGACCCATATGGCCTCATTTGATGATCCCTCCAACATATCATCCCTCCTCACAGCTGTAATAGTTTCTTTAATCAATACCGCGACCCCCCCTCCCTTTTTACCTCCATCCCTATCTCGTCTGAAAATCCTGTAACCAGGAATGTTGAGCTGCCATACCTGCCCCTCTTTCAGCCACGTCTCTGTAATAGCTATAATATCATAGTCCCAAGTATCTACCTGTGCCCTCAGCTCATCTGCCTTGTTCGCTATACTCCTTGCATTGAAGTATATACCATTTAGTACAGGCAAACCTCCTTGTTGACTACTTGATTCCTCTGTCCTTCCAATTTACTTTCTATGTTTTTGTTTTCCAATTCCAGTTTTTCTTCCCTCCCTATTGACTCTAAACTTAGGTTCCCATCCCCCTGCCAAGCTAGTTTAAACCCTCCCCAACAGCAGTAGCAAACCCTCCCGCAAGGATATTGGTCCCGTTCACGTTGAGGTGCAACCCATCTGGCTTGTAGAGGTCCCACCTCCCCCAGAAACGGTTCCAATTCCTCAGGAATCTAAAGCCCTCCCTCCCGCACCATCTCTCCAGCCACGCATTCATCTGCTCTATCTTACTATTTCTGTACTCACTAGCACGTGGCACTGGTAGTAATCCGGAGATTACTATCTTTGAGGTCCTGCTTTTTAAGCTCTTTCCTAGCTCCCTAAACTCTGCCTGAAGGACCTCATCCCTCTTCCTACCTATGTCGTTGGTACCGATATGGACCACGACCTCTGGCTGTTCACCCTCCCCCCTCAGAATGCCCTGCAGCCGTTCAGTGACATCCTTGACCCTGGAACCAGGGAGGCAACATACCATCCTGGAGTCACCTCTGCAGCTGCAGAAACTCCTGTCTGTTCCCCTAACTATTGAAACTATCACTATTGCTCTCCCTCTCCTCTTACACCCCCGCCCCCCCCCCCCGCCCCCTCCCCCCCCCCCGCCTGTGCAGCTGAGCCTTCCATGGTGCTGTGGACTTGGCTCTGGCTGCACTCCCCAGAGGAACCATCGCCCTCACCAGTACTCCGCACGGAATACTGGTTGGTGAGCAAGATGGGCTCAGGGGACTCCTGCACTACCTGCCTGGTCCTCCTCTTCTGTCTGACGGTCACCCATTCCCTCTCTGCCTGCGCACTCTTAAGCTGCGGGGTGACCACCTCCAGAAACGTGCTATCCACGTAGCTCTCAGCTTCGCGGATGCACAGCAGTGACTGCAGCCACCGCTCAAGCTCCGGAACCCGGTGCTCGAGCTGCTGTAGCTGGCGACACTTCCCGCACATGTGGTCGTCCAGACCATGGGAGGTGTCCAGGACTTCCTACATGGCACAGGATGTGCATTCCACGGGTGTGAGCTGCCCTGCCATACCTCTAATTAACAGACAATTTACTAACCTAGCTGGAATAAACTTAAAAACTTTAAGAAAGCCAAGTAAAAACACTAACCAGATACTCACCAATCAGCTCCCTCTTTTTGAACGTTTAGTTTTTAATCCCGGCTCTTAATTTAAGCCAAGATAAAGAGAGAAATACTGACCAACCGGGAACAACAGGAGAGAGCAGTATTTAAACTCACTTTCGCGGGCTTTTTTACAGAGGCCGGTATGGGGAGCAACAGGAGAGAACAGTGAGTATTTAAACTCACTTTCGCGAGCTTTTTTACAGAGGCCGGTGTCGGGAGCAACAGGAGAGAACAGTGAGTATTTAAACTCACTTTCGCGGGCTTTTTTACAGAGGTTTACCAATCTCACAGACCGGCAGCGGCGTTCCAGAGCCACGTCACGATTCAAAAAGTGACGCGGGCAAGAGGAAGCAGCTGATTGGGTGAGTACGGCCAGGTGAGTATTTATACTATTCTATAGTTTGACAGTTAAGGTTAATAGTTTATAAAGTTTAGACGGTCTTAATTTTTGTGGTTATAGTTTCTGAGGTCTCTGTAGTGTAGCGGGGAGTGCTAGTAAACAATGGCCCTTGAGTATATCATTTAATTGTAGTGTAATTAGTGGTATTGAGTTGATTTAATTTAATTTAAATTAATTAAAGGGTAAGTCATGGCAGCACAGCTCGGCCCCGTGGCATGCTCCTCCTGCACTATGTGGGAAATCAGGGACACTTCCTGTGTCCCTGACGACCATGTGTGCGGGAAGTGTATCCAGCTGCAGCTACTGGCAGACCGCATTGCGGTGCTGGAGCTGCGAATGGATACATACTGGAGCATTCGCGAGGCTAGAGTCCCTTGTAAAAGATGTAATAGCAGAGCACTTGGAAAACAGTGACAGGATCGGACAAAGTCAACATGGATTTACAAAAGGTAAATCATGCTTGACTAATCTACTGGAATTTTTTGAGGATGTAACTGGTAGAATAGATAAGGGAGAACCAGTGGATGTGGTGTATTTGGACTTTCAGAAGGCTTTCGACAAGGTCCCGCATAAGAGATTAGTGTGCAAAGTTAAAGCACATGGGATTGAGGGTAAGGTACTGACTTGGATAGAGAACTGGTTGGCAGACAGGAAGCAAAGAGTTGGAATAAACGGGTCTTTTTCCGAGTGGCAGGCAGTGACTAGTGGGGTACCGCAGGGATCGGTGCTCGGACCCCACCTATTCACAATATATATTAATGATCTAGACGAAGGAACTAGATGTAATACTTCCAAGTTTGCAGACGACACAAAGCTGGGTGAGCGTGTGTGCTGTGAGGAGGATGCAGAGAAACTCAGTATGATTTGGACAGGTTGGGTGATTGAGCAGATGCATGGCAGATGCAGGATAATGTGGATAAATGCGAGGTTATCCACTTTGGTGGCAAAAACAGGAAGACATTATTATCTGAACAGCAATAGATTGGGAAAAGGGGAAGTGCAACGAGACCTGGGTGTCCTTGTGCACCAGTCACTGAAGGTATGCATGCAGGTGCAGCAGGCGGTTAAGAAGGCAAATGGTATGTTGGCCTTCATAGCGAGAGGATTCGAGTACAGGAGCAAGGATGTCTTGCTGCAGTTGTACAGGGCCTTGGTGAGACCACACCTTGAGTATTGTGTGCAGTTTTGGTCACCTTATCTGAGGAAGGATGTTCTTGCCATGGAGGGAGTGCAGCGAAGATTCACCAGACTGATACCTGGGATGGCAGGAATGACGTATGAAGAGAGATTGGGTCGATTAGGCTTATATTCGCTAGAGTTTAGACGAATGAGAGGGGATCTCATTGAAACTTATAAAATTCTAACAGGACTAGACAGACTAGATACAGGAAGGATGTTCCTAATGGCGGGGGTGTCCAGAACCAGGGGTCACAGTCTAAGGATAAGGGGTAAGCCATTTAGGACTGAGATGAGGAGGAATTTCTTCACCCAGAGAGTGGTGAACCTGTGGAATTCTCTACCACACAAGGCAGTTGAGGCCAATTCATTAAATATATTCAAGAAGGAACTAGATATATTTCTTAAGGCTAAAGGGATCAAGGGTTTTGGGGAGAAAGCAGGGACAGGGTACTGAATTTGGATGATCAGCCATGATCTCATTAAATGGCGGAGCAGGCTCGAGGGGCCGAATGGCCTACTCCTGCTCCTATCTTCTATGATTCTATGTAACCAATCACTTCCCTGCTTTCCTGTGACGTCACTCCTTGTTTTTTGGACTCCTGGATTTTTTCTTCTCTGCTCCGGTTCCCGGCTCGGTCCGCTCCTCCTCGGCTGCTCGCTGTGAGGTCAGGCCCCTCTCCGACCGTGCTCTTTATTTACTGGCCTCTGCAAGCTCTTTCTTTATGGGCTATGGTCTTGACCAAGTGCCTATTTTTCACATGTCAGCTTTGGTAGGTAATGGCAGCAGATTATTTGACTGTGGTGGGCAATAGTGGAGTCCAACCCTGTCCTCACTCTGATGTCAGCACACCCACACTTCAGGTAAGTGGTCACTCTGTAGTGATCAGGAGCAGGAACCTCGGCTGATTTTCCTTTCTCTTACTCAGGGACACTCAATCCCATTTTTACATCCCTACTACTGTTATGGCTGAGGTCAGATAACTCGGCAACAAACCCGTGATGTCTGCTCTGTATGGCTCAGAGACAGAAAACCTTTAGCTTTGAGCCATTAGCACAGCATGTTGTCGGTAGATTTTAATGATGTTCAAATGAAAGACTTTTTCCGCGATTTCCCACTCAGTAAGTTCCTGCCCTTAGTCAGGCTGCCTGGGAATGGTGGAGTGTGAGGTAAGGATCAAGCCCACAGGGAAAGGTGCAACATCAGGGAATACGAGGCTATCCGTGCTGCTCTCTTGTGCCTCCTAATGGCTAGCTTAAGAACAGCGCAGGCCCGAGGCCTGGGAAGCAATTGAACCTCCACTCCGTCAGCTGGGGAATATTATGGGCTGGGAATTTCCGGGGTGTCAGCGGGCAGGATCGGTGGTGGGTCGGGTGGGAAAATGTTTTATTTTGACAGCGGGTCAGGAACCCTCAGTCACCCCACCGCCATGCACCTTTCCCAATGTCGGGTCTGTCAGCGCTGAGCAGACCCGACAGGCATCGGCGGGTGACCCAATTAAACTCATTAGCATCTAGTTGACAGATGATTAACAGGCTTTTTTAACTTACCTTTTGACTTTAACGTCATGGCCACGGGAACCACACTGTTCGGGGACCACGGCTATCAACCTGAGGCAGGAGCTCAGTGGCCATTGCTCCAGCTGATTCCTTGACAGCTTCAAATGTACAGTGAAAGCTTCCACCTGACAGATGATCACTTTCCTCAGCCGCAAGCTGTTTCTCACTGCATTTCCAGCACAGATTCTGCAGGCTTTCCACTTTCCGCTCTCCATCCAGTCTCACCTCATTGGAAGAACTCTCTCACCATTGACAGAATGCTTCTGTCATCTCTACTTCACCTGCCATCTATTCCATCAACATGGGTGCCCTTTATACTGTCTCATCTTGGTCCTCAGAATCCAATCACGATCAGCCCCAACACCAGCAGCACCAGGCACACCAGCAGCACCAATAACACCAACCTTCTCCACAATCAACTGATGCTGCACAGGACAGAGGACAGCAACACCCAAGCACATTGCTGCCCAGGAGGCCAGGGATGGCCTCACCATGGCCAGATTTACTTCACTTGACACTGTACACCCTGGCTGCCACATGATGCGCCAGGTTGGCACCACTCCACACCAACACCATAAAGAATCCCTACAATGCCCAAGCCATTCCTTCCACACTCATCGCCATTGCGGGGGGGGTACTGTTATGTGTCACCATTCACGGAAACTCACTAAGCCACTTCCAAAGGTGCACAGAAATCTGTCCAAGAACGCAAAGTGTTGAAAATAAAGGTTTCAATGTTTGACAGCACATTAACAGAAACTTTACATGAACATTAGATAAACACTCAAGTGGCTACAGTTGTGTGTTGTGAGTTGATATGATTGCACTAGGATGAGGGTGAGTGTGATGGATGGCTAGTGAGATGGGGATGTGATAATGTAGATAGAGAGGGATGGGTGGAGGTGCAAGGTAAGTTGGTGTGAGTAAGGATATGCAGCAGTAGGGTAGGGAAGGCAGAGTGATGGAGATGTGATGAGAGGCACAGCAGGATGAGGTTGAGGGTGGCTTTGTACTAACGTTTCGTGATCTACTGAGGTCATTGAAAGGTTTGCGCCACTGCACCCAGGTCCTCCTGACCACATCCCTGCTTGTGCCCTCCTCTGCAATGTGCAACCAAGCTATGTTGATCTCATTGGGAGGTCTCTTCTGCTCATCGGAAGGGAAGAGGACCTCCCTGTGTGCTGTGACTCCCTCCATAAGCATATGGAGTGAGTCATGGGAGAACCTGGGTACAGCCCTGCACCTCTGTGCAGTCATTGTAGAACACTGACAGCACAAATGTCAAAAGAAAGTTGGCTATGGTCCCTTTAAGGAAACCGGCTGATGACGCGTCATGAATGACGTCACCAGACCCGCTTCCTCTAATTGGCCCGGGAATCGCGCTGGGTGGGCTTAACAAGCCCTGTCAATGGGAATTCATTTTCCAGAGCGGGATGGAGCCAGCAACGGGGCCGCAGCCCGCCACCGACATTGCCCGCACCGGACCTGACGAGGTAAGGAAAATCTTGGCCTTAGTGTTTGAGGTGAGGGTAGAAAATAACCTTAAATAAAGAAAGACTTGCAGTTCTATAGCGCCTTTCACAATCTCAGGACGTCCCAAAGCGCTTTACAGCCAATGAAATACTTTTGAAGCGTAGTCACTCTTTGTAATGTAGGAAACGTGGCATCCAATATGCGCACAGCAAGCTCCCCCGAACAGCAATGAACTAAATGACCAGATCATCTGTTTCTTAGGTGTTGGTTGAGGGATAAATATTGGCCAAGACTCCGGGAAAATTCCCCTGCTCTTCCTCTTTTCAGAAGGTGCCACACAAGAGGTTATTAAACAAAATTAGGGCTTATGGGATTGGGGGTAATATACTAGCATGGATTGAGGATTGGTTGACAGAGAAAACAGAGAGTAGGAATAAACGGGTCATTTTCAGGTTGGCAGGCTGTAACTAATGGGGTACCGCAAGGATCAGTGCTTGGGCCTCAGTTATTCACAATCTATATCAATGATTTGGATGAGGGGACCAAATGTAATATATACAAGTTTGCTGATGATACAAAGCTGGGTGGGAATGTAAGTTGTGAGGAGGATGCAAAGAGGTTTCAAGGGGATATAGACAGGCTAAGTGAGTGGGCAAGAACATGGCAAATGGAATATAATGTGGAGAAATGTAAAGTTATCCACTTTGGCAGGAAAAATAAAAAAGCAGAGTATTTTTTAAATGGTGAGAGATTGGGAAATGTTGGTGTTCAGGGGGACCTGGGTGTTCTTGTACACGAATCACTAAAAGTTAACATGCAGGTACAGCAAGCAATTAGGAAAGCAAATGGTATGTTGGCCTTTATTACAAGAGGATTTGAGTACAGGAGTGAAGAAGTCTTACTCCAATTATATAGGGCCTTGGTGAGACCACGCCTGGAGTACTGTGTAAAATTTTGGTCTCCTTACCTAAGGAAGGATATACTTGCCATAGAGGGAGTGCAACGAAGGTTCACCAGATTGATTCCTGGGATGGGGAGATTGTCCTATGAGGAGAGATTGAGTAGACTAGGCCTATATTCTCTAGAGTTTAGAAGAATGAGAGGCGATCTCATTGAAACATACAAAATTCTGACGGGGTTTGACAGGGTAGTTGCAGGGAGGATGTTTCCCCTGGCTGGGGAGTCTAGAATCGGGTCACAGTCTCAGAATAAGTTGTCGACCATTTAGGACTGAGATGAGGAGAAATTTCTTCACTCAGAGGGTGGTGAATCTTTGGAATTCTCTACCCCAGAGGGCTGTGGAGGCTCAGTCGTTGAGTATATTCAAGACAGAGATCGATAGATTTTAGGGAATCAAGGGACATGGGGATAGTGCAGGAAAGTGGAGATGAGGTAGAAGATCAGCCATGATCTTATTGAATGGCGGAGCAAGCTTGAGGGGCCGAATCTCCTACTCCTGCTCCTATCTCTTATGTTCTTATGTTCAAAATAGTGCCATGGGATCTTTTACGTCCATGAGAAGGCAGACGGGGCCTAAGTTTAACGTTTCATCTGAAAGACGGCACCGTCTCTGTACTGCACTGGAGTGTTAACTCAGATTTTGTGCTCAAATCTTAGACTTAGGGCTGGATATTCCCGTTTCCTAACCGCCCGGAGCAGGGTGGCTGGTAGACCGCCACATGCGGTGGGGATTTAACTCCACAACGTGCGTGCGATGTCATGGACAGGCTGTCTTCCAGTCGGGCAGGGAATGCTGGCTGGAATGGTGCTGGTTCCAAGGGGGGGAGGGTTCCAAGCCCGGGGGGTCCGATCCTTGGAGTGGGGGGGTGGCGGGGGGGGAACCGATCACCGACCCCGAGGTGAGTTCCAATCCCCGGAGGTGTCAAATCCCAGGAGGGTTCGATCCCAGACCCCGGGGTGGTGTTTGTATGGGGCGGGCTGATGGTGGGTGAGTTTGCGGGGGCCGAGAGGAAGCACTCCTGCTCCTCCCGGCCCACATGGCTTGCTCCCCAAGGCTGAGCTCGCCTCGCTGCAGCCACCGGGAATCCCGAGGCCCGGGATCCCCGGTCAGCCGCAGTAAAACAGAGACTTCAGGCCTCACTATCATATTTAAAATGCCAGCCCGCCTCCTGGCAGCAGGTTAGCTGCCTGCCTCTTGTCCCGCCTGAGTAGAAGGTGAAAGTGGGCGGGTTGGGGTCGAGATTTAGATTTTTAAAACTTTAACTTCCACCCCCCCCACCCCCCTTCGCCTCCAACCCACCCGTTTTTTCAGGTGAAAATTCCCCCCTCAGACTGAAGTCAAGGATTAGATGAAGAGGGGTGGGAGGAGGCTCGTGTGGAGCATAAACACCGGCATCAACCAGTTGGGCCGAATGGCCTGTTTCTGTGCTATAAATTCTATGTAAGTCTCTGGCTTAATGGGGAACCAAAAAAAAAATCAAATAATTTCAGGGAGTTGGGGTGATTGTGACACAATATGGGTTCGTGACCATTTCCGCATTGTGATTGGATAACGGTTAATTAATGTAAATTTACTGCTGCATATTAGCTATCAGTCACGTGACTTACTAGCTTATATTGACATCATATGGTATAATATGCAACAATCAGATGTGTCCTGGGAAGTCAGTCAGTGCCTCAGTTCCAGGGTCATTGCTTCGGTTTCTGGCCTCTTGAGCATCGCCGATTTTTTTTTTTTGCTCCACCATTGGCGGCCGTGCCTTCTGTTGCCTCGGCCCTAAGCGCAGGAATTCCCTCCCTAAACCTCTCCGCCTCGCTATCTCCCTCTCCTCCTTTAAGACGCTCCTTAAACCTAGCTCTGTGACCAAGCTTTTGGCCACCTGTCGTGATATCTCCTTCTGTGGCTCGGTGTCCAATTTTGTCTGATTATGCTGCCGTGAAGTGACTTGAGATGTTTTACTACGTTAAAGACGCTATATAAATGCAAGCTCTTGCTTCTGCTTGTCACCTTGCTGTACTTTACTTGTAACTTCTCCTGACAACCTCTTTTCCTTCTATTAAACATGGCCCTCAGCGTTTCAGCATGGAAGGAATCTCCAGTGTCATCCAGAGTGGCATTCGACAGACCTTCGGAAACTCAGGCAATGAAAAACAGGTAGCTGCTCTTTGTGTCATTCCCCTGTTATATTGTTAGGGATTCATAATGAGCTCGGGGTCGCCAACCCTGGAGTCTCCAGGAATTAAAGATTAACCCTGAAAAGTGTGAGGTGATGCATTTTGGGAGGACTAACAAGGCAAGGGAATACACAATGAATGGGAGGACCCTAGGAAGGACGGAGGATCAGAGGGACCTTGGTGTGCATGTACATAGATCCCTGAAGGCAGCAGGACAGGTAGATAAGGTGGTTAAAAAGGCATATGGGATACTTGCCTTCATCAGCCGAGGCATAGAATATAAGAGCAGGGAGGTTATGATGGAGCTGTACAAAACGCTAGTTAGGCCACAGCTGGAATACTGTGTGCAGTTCTGGTCGCCACACTATAGGAAGGATGTGATTGCACTGGAGAGGGTGCAGAGGAGATTCACCAGGATGTTACCTGGGCTGGAGCGCTTCAGCTATGAAGAGAGACTGGACAGGCTGGGGTTGTTTTCCTTAGAGCAGAGAAGACTGAGGGGGGACCTGATTGAGGTGTACAAAATTATGAGGGGCATAGATAGGGTAGATAGAAAGGAACTTTTCCCCTTAGTAGAGGGGTCAATAACCAGGGGGCATAGTTTCAAGATAAGGGGCAGGAGGTTTAGAGGGGATTCGAGGAAAAACTTTTTCACCCAGAGGGTGGTTGGAATCTGGAACTCACTGCCTGAAAGGGTGGTAGAGGCAGACACCCTCACAACATTCAAGAAGCATTTAGATGAGCACTTGAAACACCATAGCATACAAGGCTACGGACCAAGTGCTGGAAAATGGGATTAGAATAGACAGGGCTTGATGGCCGGCGCGGACACGATGGGCCGAAGGGCCTCTTTCTGTGCTGTATAACTCTATGACTCTAACCTCCTGGGCATTGCTGCGAGCCACCCGGGAGAACGATCATTGGGTGGAGCATTGAATAAAATGGCGTGTTTTTGTTTTCATTTTCTTTGAACACTTCTGTTTATTAGTTATAAAATGTATGGAGATTTGGGGAGAAAGGCTGTTTGAGTGGGCGGGGCGGCTGGAGGTCATGTGGCGAAACCTCTAGGAATACGTCCAACCAGAGTTGGCAGCCCTACGATGAGCCAGCATCGGATGATGAAGGAAAACGACTGGATTTATCATGGCTAAAAACAGCAGCAGTCAGCAGCTCACTGCCAGCTTTCAAACTCCACCTTGCCAGGCCGCCTAACTGGTTGATCAATTGCAACATTGCTAAAGCACTCAGCGGTATTAAGGGAATACCTGTTAATTCTTATGCTCAAATTGATATATCTAAACCCTGCTGAAAGCCACTCTTTCTACAACAGAATGTGGAGCAAGTGATGACTCTTACTCATTCTGTTATTCTGTCTGTCTGTATATAGAATCTGAATGTATTACTAATATCACTGCTGGGTGTCAAAGAGACACGGTCTGAATACAAAGCAAATGCAAATCTTAATCTATTGATAAACACACAACTTGATTAGTACAGAAAGTGAGAAGATTGAGTGTGTTTGAAAGAAATCGGAAGTGTGTATATATTTGAACTTTGCACTTTATAGGCACTGTGGCAGTCACTGGTCTGAGAACCCCCCTCCCCCCACACACTTCTATCACTTTCATGTGGTCCAGAATGAGGGGGTTCATGGTAAAGAGCATCTAATCACCAGTAGTGGGGTGGAGGGAAAGTACTGTAGTAAAAATTCTCCCACTGAACTAGCTAACTGTGTGTGTTTTTTTGTATCTAGTACCTAACCACAGTAATTCCTTATGAGAAGAAGGGCACGCCTCCCACAGTTGAAGATCTTCAAATACTGACCACAAGTGAGTCATAAAAACACCAAACCACGAGCTCCAGTTTTCCCTGAACGGTTTCTTTGGTGAGATTGTGTTTACTGGGGCTGTGTGTTATGATCTTGCAAAGGTTAGATTGCAGAGTAAAGCCCTGCATTAACGATCTGCCTTAATCCAGTCGGAAACAAACCAATAGATCACCGGTGTGATATCTCCATTAAAAATAGCCATCCTTTTGATCTCGCCGAGTGAAATTACAGGTGGTTTTATGCTCAGTGGCAACTTGGTTCCGATTGGCCAACATTTCAGTTGGGCACGCAGACTACCATCACATCACCCAAAGTTGCATTTGACCCCAGAGGTGAGAGGTTATTGTGCCAATAGACGCCATAGTCAATTATTGGATTATACCCACTGGTAGATAGCAACTCATCATGTAACCCAGCAGTCACTTACTACCAGAGAGATGGTATCTCTCCAGCTCCTGATTTTCCATTGACTGGAGTTATGAAGCCAGATTATAGTCCCTCCATCATAGATTTCTCTGAAATTCAGCTCCACTTTTTGTTTGCATAAAGGTGACGCTTAACAAAATGTCTTGCCTTTAGGATATCGCAGTATTATCAATCTGTTACACACAAAACATCTGTTACTCGCAGTCTTCCTGCTTGTTCGCCTTCTCTTTTTTCGCTCCCACATGGGCCTAGTTTCTCTCCAGGCCTCCCACTGCCGTACTTTTCTCCCCATTGTTTATCTCTCTTGCCAATTCACCTTCCATTCTATTTTGAAATATTTTGTGCTGTATTTTCCTTTCTTTGTGAATTTTCCCTATACTTGGCCCAATCTCCTCTGCTGTTGATAGTCAGCCGGCTGCTGGTGCCCCCTCCAACTAGCTAGCAAGAGACTCTAGAGTCCAGCAGATGTGCTCGCCCCCTCCCCCATTTGAGTGATGTTATAGCCTTCTTTCAGCAAGTCCCCCTCAGATCGGGAAGGGAGCAGATCAAAAGAAAAGAAAGAGTCATAGAGTCATAACGGCACAGAAGGAGGCCATTCGTGCCGGCTCTCTGTAGAGCAATCCAGTCAGTCCCATTCCCCCGCTCTATCCCCGTAGCCCTGTAAGTTTATTTCCCTCAAGTGCCTATCCAGTCTCCCCTTGAAAACATTGAGGGGTAAAAATTCAGTTGGTTGCGCCTCCCGTTAGCGCCTTAAGAGGGTGCTAATGGGGCGCAAAGCCGCTAACGCCCGGGCGCAGCGATGTTTGCGCCGCTCGGGAACTTAACTAGAGATTGTGCGGCGGCACTAAACTTTACCGCTGCGACCACCTGCGCGCGCAGATTGTGACGTCATTCCATGGTGCAACGCCCTTGTGGCGCCCCGGAGCGGAAATTGAGTGGCGCCCCCTGCCTTACCGCCTGGCGCATCCAACGACCAGAAGACTGGAACGCTATCAATCGCTGTGGGGCTGGGGGGGGCGCTATTTAAAGGGGGCCTCTTCCTGTCTTTTATTGTTGGTGGCATTTTTGAACTACGCATTCTGAGAGAGAGAGGGAGAGACTTCTGGAGAGATTCAACGTTGTGTGAAGGAGTTTTGGGTACTGAGCAGCACTTTGCAGGTTCATTTTGATTTGCCATTCCTTGTATCGATTTAGCAGAGACTGTGGGAGCTGCACTCTGAGCTCTTTGCCTGGTACTCTCCATTGTTCTTTCCAGCACATTTGATGTGCAAGTCTCTCCAGGCCGAGATTCAAGGCTGCAATGAACAGGATGTGGATGGAAAGCAAGATTAACCATCCCCTTTAAGAACTGGCCTGTGCCATTGTGTGTGTGTTCCATTGCTGACTGACATTACATGAGCTTCGCTAGCGCTCTGAGTTAGCGCCTCACTCCTCGGCCTTTGCGCCTTAAGACAGGTGTGCAGCGCCTGATTTAGCGCTCCACTCACCTCCCGGGGCGGTAAAAGTGAAGTTTCCAGTCAGTGCCGATAATTAGCGCCAGGCGCTAATATTTGCGTCCAGACGATATTTGCGCCCCAAATGGGGCGCGACCTAATTTTTCCCCCTGAGTGTCTCCGCTTCCACCACTTCCGGGTCCTCACCACTCGCTGCATAAAAAAGTTTCCCCCTCACAACTCCCCTGTATCTCTTGCCCAGAACCTTAAATCTGTGTCCCCTAGTCCTTGTACCAGCAACTAGTGGGAACAGCCTTTCCCCGGGGTCTAGCCTATCCAAACCCGTCATAATCTTGGACACCTCTATCAAATCACCCCGCAACCGCCTTTGCTCGAATGAAAACAAATCCAGCTTCTCCAACATGTCCTTGTAGCTAAGATCTTCCATCCCCGGAACCATAGACTTGGATTTATATAGCACTTTTCACGGCCACCAGATGTCCCAAAGCGCTTTACAGTCAATGAAGTACTTTTTGAAGTGTAGTCACTGTTGTAATGTAGGAAACGTGGCAGCCAATTTGCGCACAGCAAGCTCCCACAAACAGCAATGTGATAATGATCAGATAATCTGTTTCAGTGATGTTGATTGAGGGATAAATGTTGGTCAGGACACCGGGGATAACTCCCCTGCTCTTCTTCAAAATAGCACTGTGGGATCTTTTATATCCACTGAGAGAGCAGACGGGGCCTCGGTATAATGTCTCATCCGAAAGACGGCACCTCCCTCAGTACTGCACTGGTGTCAGCCTAGATTTCTGAGCTCAGGAGTGGGACTTGAACCCACAAGCTTCTGACTCAAAGGCAAGGGTGCTACCCACTGAGCTACAGCTGACACTTAGATCAGCGTTTCAACCTACGCTTTGCCTTTGCTCCAGAGCTCTGAGCATCAGTGCTGCAATGCTGAGCTTCACCATGTCATCCCTTCCTCCTCTTGTTTTGCGATGTGAACAGTAAGTTCCATAATCCCTTACTGAGTGATTAATGAGGCGGACCTTCAACAGGCCATAGCACCATCCATCTCAGCTCTGGACAATGGAGTAGTCACAGTAACAGGCAGCCTGTATACATTCAATGAAATACACCAGGATATGCAGAGTAAGACTTATACACATAGCTGGAATAATGGTGGGTTGCTGAATGTGCCACTTGTCCAATGGTCAATGTTTTCCTTCTGACCTTGCATCACTTGATGGCTTATTTCTCACAATTGGCTGCTCCCCAATGTACATCCCATATGTATTTATACTGAGAATGCATTAGCAATGCACCCAAAAGACGAATTCTCTCCTTTCACGATCAAAAGCTTTCTTGTTTGATGATCTTGAAGATGTTTAACAATCAATTCTCCTAAGATACTGGGGATGAATTACACAGCACTGTGCAGCAACATCATAAAGACTTTCAAAGGAACATCTTTATGATTTCGCTGGAAATATCGACCAAAATCTTCATAAACACATCTGCAGTGTCCCTGTGCTGTGACCAGGAGTAATCCTCCTCAAACTGTTGGCTAGAAGCTGATTTCATTCAGGTCAATAAACCGTAAAAAGCCTCTAAGTGATATCAACCATTCAAGTGGTTTTCAAAAGCACTTCTTTCGGGTTCCTTAATCCTGACTGCAAGTATTGGCACCTTACCTCCAGACCTCCGTTTGCAATCTCATTGGGTTAATTCACTATACAGCTTATGTCTTTGTCTAATGATAGCCTTATGTTCAGTCAGCATGAGGGAGAAAATGCCATTGGCCGGCTGGGAACAGCACACTGACTTTGTTTGGTGATGAGGCTCCTCCTACTTTCTGCTCCCAGCCAAACGCCCTCGTTAATTGGCCACTTTAAAGATTAGGGTACAAATGACTAGCAATTACCTTTTTATCTTTTTTGTTTTAGATGATTAATTTTCTTTCTTGTGGCATCATTAAGAGTTGTATTTTATTGGGGCTGGGTGGTGCTTTGAGTCAGACATTGATCTTTCGACTCTCGGGACTGGATGTAAATCCAGCACAGACCAAGTGGTTTGAGGTTGACCGTACAAAACTGGTGAAAGATTGCTGAGGTCAGTCAGAGAGGCCACAAGAATGGCTACTGTGGAACACCAAATTCTCATACGAGTGCAGTAATGATGCTCTTCTGAGATTGGCACTGAGACAGGTTGTTGGGACGCAGTAGAGGGAGCTGTGCTCTGCACCTAACTATGTCAAACCTGACCTGGGAGTGGTTGATGCTGACAAAGGGCAAAAAGTGGGACTATATAAAAGAAAAGAAAGAAAGATTTACATTTACAGGCCTTGGCGAGGGTGTGGAAGAGATTTACTAGAATGGTACCAGGGATGAGGGACTTCAGTTATGTGGAGAGGCTAGAGAAGCTGGGGTTGTTCTCCTTACAGCAGAGAAGGTTAAGAGGAAATTTGCTAGAGGTGTTCAAAAATCATGAACGGTTTTGGTAGAGTAAATAAGGAGAAACTGTTTCCAGTGGCAAAAGGATTAGTAACCAGAGGACACAGATTTAAGGAAATTGCCAAAAGAACCAGAGGCGACATGCGTTGTTGTGATCTGGAATGCAATGCCTGAAAGGGTGGTGGAAGCATATTCAATAGTAACATTCAAAATCTGCGCACAGCAAGCTCCCACAAACAGATCATCTTTTTTAGTGATGCTGGTTGAGGGATAAATATTGGCCATGACACCAGGGAGAACTACCCTGTGCTTCTTCGAAATAATGCCATGGGATCTTTTACACCTAGCTGAGTGGGCAGACAGGGCCTCGGTTTAACGTCGCACCCGAAAGATGGCACCTCCGACAGTGCAGCACTCCCTCAGTACTGCACTGCAGTGTCAACCTAATGCTCAAGTCTCTGGAGTGGGACCTGAACCCACAACCTTCTGACTCAGAGGTGAGAGTGCTGCCCACTGAGCCACAGCTGACACCTAAATATATGTTCCAAAGTTATGATCTGAGGATCTACTTATCATTCTGATCAACCTTTCACTTTAATTTTCAAATCCTGTTAGAGACTGGGTCTCTCATTAAATTCCCGCATTCTGTGTGCTGAGTCAGTTGACTTCAGCCCGAGCAGCAGTGGGGGCCCAACAACTGAATCTGAGGGGGACCCTTGCCCCTGGTTACCATCCAATGACTCCTGTTGGCAAAATTGCACTTGGATGTCAGGAGAGGGTGGGATCTTGCTCGCTCGTATTCCCCCCTCCCACCACAGGCCGCCATCACTCGCTGTCCGCAGTCATCGGGAGAATGGCCGGTTGGGTGGGGCGCTGAAGGATTGGGGTTCTCACGGCTCGAGGAAGCACCTTCAATAGTGGGGGAGAGCAGAGAATTAAAAAAAGGGAACGCAAAGCAACAAGGGTACAGAGAAAAGATGGTAGACATGTACCAGAAAGTTCAGTGTTTGAAGCCACTAATCAAACGATTATCTTCCCTTAGTTCTTCTGGCGATGAAGGAGGACAGTGAGAAGGTTCCAGTTTTACTGACTGACTACATTTTAAAAGGTAATAAAGTTTAAAAAAATATATTAATATATATATAAATGTATATATAATGAACGTACTTCCTTTGACCTCTCTTGCTTCGTCCCCACACCCTGCACCATTCCCAATCAGGCAGCCCGATGGCCTTCTCCAACATTGTTATTCTGAGCCTGGCCGCAACAAAGTGAAATCATGGATGACTTTTTCTGATTTCTGTGCCTTTGGGAAGATGCTCAGCCGTGGTTCTGGGCTTTGTGGATGGGAAACTCAGTGCATGAAGGATCATTGGTCTTCTTCTTCTTAGGCAGTCCCTCGGAACCGAGGATGACTTGCTTCCACATTAAAAATGAGTTCTCAGGTGACTGATGAGTCCAATGCAGGACCTACAGTCTCTGTCACAGGTGGGGCAGACGGTGGTTGAAGGGGCGGGGTGCTTGGGTTGACGTGCGCTCCTTGCGCTTGGCTTCCGCTTGCTCCCGGCGAAGAGACTCGAGGTGTAGGCGCACCAACGCCAGTGTTCTCGCTCAGGCCAACATCCCCAGCATCGAAGCTCTGACCACGCTCGATCAGCTCCGATGGACGGGTCACATCGTCCGCATGCCCGATACGAGACTCCCAAAACAAGCGCTCTACTCGGAGCTCCGACACAGCAAGAGAGCCCCAGGTGGGCAGAGGAAATGCTTCAAGGACACCCTCATTGGTGTTGACCAATGCCTGGCCAGTTTGTTGTGCAGTGCATCGGCATGAGATGTGTGGTTAGAACTACAGGAGTTGATGTAGCTGCGTGGACTGTACAGTTCGGCATTGATGTTTCCCTGTTTCCCTATTGACCAGTGAGGTCAGGAGAGGTGAGGGTCCCTCTCTGATCCTCATTCATGTGATGGATGGTAGTTAAGAATTTATTTTTCTGCAATTTGTTGAGCAGTTACTCAGAGCATGAGCTGAACTGGAGTCTGGAAAGTATAAAAGCAGTACATTGAGACTGAGAGAGAGCAAAAATAAGCTTTGTAAATATCATTCTTATGAAATATGGTTGCTTGAGTATCCTGCAATACTCCAGTGCTACTCACTAACTTTTTCTTAAGGGCCACAAACCTAGCCATAGTCTTGGTTGAAGGCTACTGTCAGGATGCTGTAATACCACAGAGTGATGGGCGTGATTCCCCACACAGTTGCCTCCTGATTTCAATCCTGATCCTGTGGGCAGCTGCCAAGTGGAGACCAGGCATTTCCCCACAGGAAAAGAAAAAAAATCACTGCCCCATTAACTGGTCCTACTTTGCTGTGTGGAAGGTGGGTTAACCCTACCTCCTAATAACATTCTCTTAGAGCTGAAGAGCAAAAAAAGAAAGAACTTATATAGCATCTCAGGATGTCCCACCCATGTGCTTTACAACCAATGAAGTACTTCTGAAGTGCAGTCACTGTTGTAATGTAGGGAAACACAGCAGCCAACTTGCGCACAGCAAGGTCCCCCAATAGCAAGGACACAAATGACCACATAATTTGTTTTAGTGGTATTAGTTGAGGGGTAAATGTTGGTCAGGACACCTCCCCTGCTCGTCTTCAAATAGCACTACAGAATCTTTTATGAGCGAGCAGTTGGGGCTTCAGTTTATTTTCTCATCTGAAAGGCAACATCTCTGACAGTGCGGCGCTCCCTCACTACTGCACTGAAGTGTCAGCTTGGATTATGCGCTCAAGTCTCTGGAGTGGGAGCTTGAACCCACAACCTTCTGACTCTAGAGGTGAGGGTGCTACCAGTGAGCCAAAGCTGATAAGAGCACCGAATCCCAGTTCAGCCAAGAGCCCACAAGAGGACAGACTATAAATGGAGGCCCAGGGGTACATGGAGCAGCAATCCTGCCAGGGTTGACAGTGAGGTAGGCCACAAACTCCCCCTAGGCTGAATAATGAATACAATGGGAATAGCTGGAAGTTGGTATTAATGTTTAATGAACAGCTGGGATCTTGTATCCTTCTGGGATAGTGCTAGGAAGATGCTGTATGCAGTTTGACAGGGTTGGGTTGCTGTGTTAGCTTCTTGTTCATAAGTCATGTGCCGCCTGCCCTTCACAGCTCCATTTATGTTTTGACTTGTGTCTTTTCCTTTCCAGTTTTGTGCCCAACTTAAGTCCAGGCGTTGTCCCCGTGGAAAGCCAGGATTGGTTGGGCTGCCAGATTCCCGCTTGCAGACTGCATCTCAAGGCCAAAATAATGTCCGACATGCTAACCACGTGAAACTGTCCATCAACTAGAAGAATGGGCATGACCAAATGAAAGGAATGTGGTTTCTTAAGCTTCGGGAAAGGTTTTGTAAATAATATATTTTTAAGGGTCAACCGACATTGGGGTTGACGTCAATAATCCAATATCAGAAAGTATCCACAAAGAGAATGGAAACTAACAGGAACAATCTAGCTGTACTTAATCTATCACGTCTTCATCATTGGGCATGCTCTGTGCTGGGATTAGGGGAATTCAGGCCTGTATAATAATCCAACAGTTCCTAATCCACTCCTGGTTTGGGGGATTTCCGGTAAGAATCGCTGCAGTTCCATCCATTCTGAGTTAACTCCACGTCCATGATGGATCACACAGATCCTCTGTTATTGGCCGGAAGGTCAAAAGATGTGGCGGTCTCACCAGAGTTGCAGGGCAGTCATGTTATGGTTATTGCAATGCGCCACTGTCCTAAAGTAGTAAATAGTGAGGAATCTTCTAAGAAATCACTTGAGGTTGAGTGTGTACCAGATCGGAAGATTAGCAGGCATGCTCCAGAGACTGAGGGGGTCAGCAGGGCAAGTAACAATATTACCAGGGGCTGACCTGATAGCTTCTAGTAATTGCCACCAAGTGAGAAGTCATATTCCATTATTTCTCATTCTGGGTACGCCACACGTTTGGTAAGAAAGCTGAAAATATTCACTTGAAGTGCAATCTATATTGTTGCACAGATCTCTGAAAATGGTTCATGGTGAAGTCACCATGAATCAATGTCTCTCACCGTGCCAGCTGATTTCTGTTGTGGTGTCAGCTCCATATTTCATATCTGGTGAGATACACATTCAAATCTTTAACAATGATTTATGAAATCAGTTACAACTTCAGGACAGCGATCTCCAATAGCAGGGACACGGGCCACGTTAAGGTGGTAGGCGCTGCGAAGTCATCCTGACGAACGCGCGTTATCCAGCACTAGCTATACGGTCTTCATGGTTGGTGTATTTTAAACCAAACCCATGCTCATAGGCAGACATAAGTGGAATAGCCAGCCAATTAGCACTGCTCCCAGAAGCAAAGAGAAACCCAACTGCGACACCATTTGATGAAGAATCCAGTCCAGGCTTCTCCCTCGTTAACAAAGTCCTCAACAACTTCCCCATTACACGATCAAAGCACAGTCAGACATCCTGCTGCAGCCAGCCCCCACTCCTGTGCCATGCCGTGCCAACACAAAGCCTGACTGCTTAACATGTCACTTTTGCTCTCCTATCTTATAAGGGTCTCTCTGTCAGCTCTTTCCTCTGTTAAATGCTTGGTAATAAAGTGTCATCTTTATAAGGTGACCGTTCTATATAGAATGCCATGTCTATAAAGCGTCCTTTCTAGCATGCTCGATCTTTTGTGAGGTGGTCCCTTTGTGAGGCACCCTCCTATAGCTTGCCCTCTCTGTAATGTGCCCTTACTTTCACATGCCCCTTCTCTGTAGGCAGCTTCTCTGAGATGGCCTATCTGTGAGGTAGCCTTTCTCCGTGAGGCAGCCTCTCTGTGTGAGGTGGCCTCTCTAGGAGATGACCTTTCTTTGAGTAGTGTTCTCTGTGCAGTGGCCTCTCTGTTTCAGTCCCAAGTTCTTCTCCTTTCTAGTAACATATGTGATTTCAAATGAGGGCAAGTGCCAAATGGAGGAGGGGACCACTGAACTCGTTCAGTCCTGGAAGTGGCATTGAATCTGTTCATTCCACTAAAACGGAACGAGCCTGTCCAGAATTTCAGCCCTCGTGGAAACCTTGGAGAAACAGCGTTTCCGCCAGAGTAACAGTGGATGACCGGGAGAATCCCTGCAGAAATTCAGCCCCCTTAATTTCAGCTTCCTCGTGTATCCCGGTTCCATCTCACTTTAAACTGCCTGGAGTTTGAATCTGCTGCTCTGACTTCAATGGAGTGCTTCCCTTTATGATGCAGGATGTGCGCATTTTTGGCCATGGCTTTTCTGTCTATTTTGCATAAACCATGCACGTAACCAAGTCAACGTTGCTATAGCAACAACGAAGCTGCAGGATTGTTGGCTGACAGGGGGGAGGTGAGGTGGGGGGTGGCGGGGGGGGGGGGGGGGGGGGGGGGGGAAGTACCAGTTCATTCAAAACATCAAGCCTCTCTTACGAGGTGAGTTCCCACTGCATAATTTGTGACATTTACACCATGGGAGGAGTCGGGCATTAGCAGATGCTGGGGTTGGAGGTGCAGCAGTCAACCCAAATAAATTCACTGCAATTCTCATTCAGGAAAAAAAATCTCCCATCGAGGAACACATTGCTTTCTGATTGCTAATCCCTGCTCCTCAGTATTTCACATCCCTACTCCTATTGGTTGCCGTGTTGCCTAAGAAACCAGAATTCTTTCAGCAGGCATGTCCCTGTCATGTCGTATCGTTCGCATCTTGAATGGTAAAGATAGATTGCTCAGCACGTTGCAGATTGTGTAAATATTGTTCGAGTTTAGTGCTTCGGAAGGGAGACTCGTGCCCAATAAGCTTGAAGATCAGTCATCGTTCAGTATTACCTCAGTGGTGCTCTGATTATTTATTTATTTCCAAGATGAATGTGGTTTATATAAAGAGGAAAACGCAGCCTCTTGGACAGTAGACTTACAGAACACGAGCCTTTGAAAAATCTAACCTTACAACCTACATTATTCATCCTTGGTCGGTTGCCTTCCTTGATGTGATACTTCCACAGACTCAGCATCTCAGAAACCTTTAAAAATTAATGGCGTTACAATCCTTAAACAGTGTTGCAAATCTTGCTGGTGATGGTAGTGGAAATCTGGAACACTCTCCCCCAAAAAGCTGTTGAGGCTGGCGGGGGGGGGGGGGGGGGGGTCAATTGAAGATTTCAAAACTGAGATTGACAGATTTTTGTTAGGTTGAGGGCATTGAGGGATTACAGAACCAAGGCGGGTAGATGGAGTTAAGATACAGATCAGCCATGATAGAACAGCATCGAGTGACTGAATGGCCTCCTCCTGTTTCTATGTTTTAGGCTCCTGAAGTCGATAAAGGCGGACTGACTGCTTTTTCATTGAAGCAAGCGTTCAGTTCCCCTACGTGCACGGAGCGATTGGGAAAGCCCCTCTTGTGTTAGGGAGTCTCCATCAGTTTCAGTTTTGGCCCTGAGGTAGATGTGCAATTTGAAACATGTGCAAGAGGTTCAATCAACATAAGGATCCAAACCAGAACACTCCTGCAAAGTGAAGATCAAACTTTAAACCGTGTGTTTGATGGCAGCCATCATCGCAGATTCATATCCTGCCGCAGCAAGGAAATGGATGGCACCATGAATTACGCACACTGGGGGTAATTTTGACCCTTCCCCCCCACTTCAGCGAGAGCTTCTCGTACCTGTCCGTCAGAAACACGTGTCTGGCATGAAATTGCGGTTTGTGGGGTCGCCGCCCATTTTTCCGGCCCGTGAACTGGTGTACACACAGGGTGTAACAGACATAAAAATTGACCCTGAATGAAATGAGTTTTTGTAGAGTCAAGCCAGTGCCCAGTGTTGTGAATCCACAATGCAAAGCTGCCCACAATTTGGCACTGATTGGCGGTCTCCCTCAGAGAGGTTGCAAGGATTGCTGATAAGGAATTGGAAATGTTATGCTGGGGTGAGGGAGGGGAAGCTTTTGCTGAGATAGAGATTAAGACGCATTGTTTGTGAGGAGTAGCAGAAGCGTTACTCTGCATTTTACCAACGTTATAGCTGATCTGGGCGGGTTCGATGGGGCAGTGTAAAAGGCACCTTACTCTGCTTGTAACTCATGCTGTCCCAGATTTGAGTGTGCCCAACCAGGCCAGGGGTACCAAAGTAAAAACAAGTGTTCCTCCAACATTGACATTCGTAACGTGCGACAAAATTCACATAAGGACAGAAATCAAGAGTTAAAAATCCTGGTGCCAATGCTCCAACTTACAACCAACAGCTGTAACTCGTGATCTATCTTATTTTAAGCAGTGGTTGTGGTCTGCACGTTTGAACAGGTGTGCAACTGGACTCCACATGGGATGAGTGTTTGTAAATTGGAGGGAATAAGGAGACTCTAAACTTACAGGTCCCAAGGGTCTCCAGTGGTTGGAATCCAAGTACTGTGATTCACAACTGCAAACACTAGAAATCTAAAATCAAAACAAGGAAATGCCAGAAATACGGCAAGTTCACGAGCCTCTGGAGAGAGAAGAGGGCTCAACGATTTGGATGGAGACCATTCGTTAGACGAACTTGTGTCCAGATAAAGGGTCTCCATCTAAACATTAGCCCGTCTTAACAGATGCTGGTGGACCTGCTGTGTAATTGCAGTATTTTCTGGTTTCTTTTTTCAAAGGCTGGTGGATGTGGTCATGAAGGAGAGAGTCAACAATTGAACCTTGTGTCAATAAGGAGAGAGGCAACGTATCTGGACTGAGTGTGGTGTCACTCTGGCCGATAAGTGGATGTGTTTCGTTGATACTGAAGGACAAACATTAATATTGATCATTTATTTATGCTGATTTTTTAATACAGTGAGAGAATGGAACCAGCGATTCTGCCGAACAAATGTCTCACTGTCTTCCTGTAATGATGTGTACACAACTCCTAGCGTTCCACCTTTAAAGAGACAATACCCGTTTAACCTCTTTTTTGCTCTTGTGCTCTGAATCAGTCTGGACTTCCTCTCCTCTCCCACATTCATCTTATTACATTATTTGACAAGGTAGGATGGTCCAATGTCCAGGCTCCTTCCAGTGCTACATTCTGGTTGACACATTTATGCATTTTGCTCCAACAGTTTCTGTGGCAAACTCACTTGGGTGTGCAAGTTCAGAGTCCGACAGTCCAGTGCACTAGTTATTGGCCTACCTCCTGCTTGCCATTCAGTCAATGGGACTTAGTATTGACCACTTAGTATCCACCCCCCCGCCCCCCCCCACACCCCCGGCAATATCACTAGTGTTTTATGATTGGTCAGCATGAGGGGTGTTGGAGAAGAGCAAACTGTAGCTTTTTCCCTCCTTCCCTCCTCCACCAATGGAGCATGCTGCAAATGGGAGCTCCTGGCCCAGCCAATGATTGACAGTACTCACCACCCACAGTAGCAGGCAGAATGGAGTGAGAGACAGTCCAAGGCCTCGAATAGACCGCCATTTAAGCTATGAGGTGGGCTTCCTCTTATCTCCTGCCCTGGTATTGGGGGTCACCTAGTTTAATTTTCTTTTTTTAAAGACATTTTTTTGTACCACATTTCTCTCCCCCACATCAGAGCCACACGAACCCTCACCCAAAGCAGGAGTTCCACTTACTATGGGGTGAATGGAGTTGTTCCAAGATGGGAGGATCCAGTTCAGGAATGAATCCCTCTGCCTTAGGGTAGGAAATTCTGAGACTCACCATAGAGGGAGCTGGTGGATTTGAGCATCGCCAATTGGTGGGAGTCAGCCAGAGCAACAAAATTAAAACACTCTGCTACTTGCGAAAACCACTACAGACAGATTTAAACCCAGCCTTGCAGCTCGACTAAAAAAAAAAGCGATATTGTCTCTTTAAAATATACTTCTGTAACCAATATATGTCAAATTATTGCAAAATATGATAAAGTTGTAACTTGAAAATGCTAACATAATTGACAATAAAGGTTTGCAATGTTTTATATACATGGAATTTTACAGTTATTCATAAACCAACTTTTTACAAGTTAAAATCCTGCCACGTCACAGCGTGCGCATCAGCTCAAGTTGGCACTCTTCGTGGCTCAGAAGGTTATGGGTTCAAGCCCCAAATCAGAACATCAGTGCATGATCTAGGTTGGCACCAGGGGCAGTGCTGAGAGAGTGCCACATTGGCAGTGGCACTGGGGACCGTTTTCATGTCAGTAGCACACTGTGCATTAGTGAACAGGACATTACCAACATATTGCTGGCTGTGCACCTCATTGGCACATTTCCCATGGCCTGGGTGCGGGCACAGGAATAATTGTAGCATTGGCCTGCAGTCCGGGTATAGACCCGCTGTTCAATGTCCGCTTCAGTATCAGTGGATGCGCGACTCAATAGGATGGAGACTCCGCGAACCCTAAACTGGGGTCAGGCCTCCTACTCCTACATGACGTGCTTCCTCCTCAGAGCCCCTTCCCTATATGTGGAGAAGCTGCAGGCTCGCTATTCCTTCATCAGCTCTCAGCTTCTGCTGCATTGAGCAGTAGACATAGGTTGTACATCCAAACCCATGTATCAGGCTGACATATTGAAGGATTAGAGTTGCAGGAATAAACACAAATCAACTAAAGGATTGGAGATAGAACAATATCAACACACGGAAGGATTGGAAATGGTGAGAAATCAGCACTAATGTGGAATTATAATCCCGCTGGTATTTCCCATATTTGTTGAAAAAGTAATTAATTTTAAAGAGAAGACCGCAGGCGTTAAAAGTCCAATAGTGAAAGAGCATTTTTATCATTTACTGTTTGGTAATGACTCCTATTTCTTATGTTCTTATGTTCTTATGACTCAGTTTGGAACTTTGTGCATGTCAAATTGTCACGAATTCTGTCTAAATGACAATCGTTATGGAAACAAAGCTCAAAACTTCCCCATACAACCGCAACCTCCACATACAACGTAAAGATTAGCCCCATACAGTGAGGCCGCCTGTCCACCTTTTTCCAGAAAGGAAATAGTAGAGAGAAAGACTTGCCCTTATATAGCGGTCTCAGGACACCCCAAAGTGCTTTACAGCCAATTAAGTACTTTTTTGTAGTCACTGTTGTGGAAACGCAGCAGTCAATTTGTGCCCAGCAAGCTTCCACAAACAGCAATGTGATGAGGACCATATAATCTGTTTTAGTGATGTTGTTTAAGGGATAAATATTGGTCATCACACCGGGGAGAACTCCCCTGCTCTTCTTCAAAATAGTGCCATGGGATCTTTTACATCCACCTGAGAGAGGGCAGACGGGACCTCGGTTTAACGTCTCATCCAAAAGGCGGCACCTCCCTCAGCACTGCACTGGAGTGTCAACCTAGATATTGTGCTGCCGTCTCTAGAGTGGGACTTGATTCCACAGCCTTCTGACTCAGAGGCAAGAGTGCTACCCCCTGAGCTACCCACTGATACTTTAGAAATGGAGGACGGTGATACCTGATCCTGGGTTACTGTCACTATTGCAGCTACCTAGAAGTTAAAAGTTCAAACCTGACCAGACTGGTGATGACTGGTGATGTTAAGCTACACTGTTACATCAACTTGCAACCCATCACATTTGTACCGAACATCACAAAGCCCAAAAAGTCTGGTGATCGATAAAGCAGCCATATACACAAGTATTTTAAGCAACTGACAGATAGGGGGTCAAATCAATATTATGATTTATTCAATACATTATTATTGACTTTGGTATTGGTTGAAGTAATAGCTGGGGACAGAGAAAAAGAACCAAGGCCATTTTGCAATGAGGAGGCCTCTCAAGAATCTTTCTTCAATAAGCCAGGAGGTAAGATGGTAGAACCATGGAATAAACGTGTGCAACTGAATCCAGAGAAAAGACTTATAGAGGCAATTGAGGAAGAACTTAAGGTCCCCCAAAATGGAGAGGACTTTAACAGCTGTGCACGCGGTAGATCGCTAAACATTGCGAAGTGCTGTGATGTATCAAGACGCGTCAAGGAGCACCCAGTGGCTGCAAATAGAGAGCAGGTGTGCAGCCTGCAGATAAGGCGAGGGGAGGAGGCGACTGCAAAGCATGAGGATGTGAAGGGGAATGAAAAGAGGAAAGGCGGCCCAGAGGCAGGTAGTTATGAGGAGGTGAAGATGGAGTTAACCAAGGGGAAGTCTGAAGACTTTACAATGATGAAAGACATTGCCAAGGTACAGACGCAAATTTGCGTGACAGACGCAAACACCGAGGGGATCTCCGAACCGATCATTCTAATTTGTCAAATACCAGCAGATTTCAGTGGCTCGGTCAGTTCAGAGAGTGACGGCGATTCCCTATCGATAAGCAGCGACGGTCCGATCTTCTCTAATGACCAGGACCTGTCCCTCTGGTCCACATTGTGGGACCCTCCGTCAGAATCAGAGCCTCTGAAACAATTGACTGTTGACCCAGAATCTTTACATCAGATGTCCAACGAAACAGCAAACTCTCAGGTAAAACTGATCAACAGATTAGAGACCTGGAGCACAGGGGTCAAGAAGAAGTTCAGAAGTCAATTCCACCAGCTGACACAGAGAGTGAAACCTAAAATAAGATCGCCTGAACAAAGTAAGGGGGAGGAAGATGATGATCTGCTGGAAGAGCACAAACTGGAAGATGGATTTAGTGACATTCCACTTGTATAATTATTACTTCCACTTAGCTCTTTATAATATATATTGTACATAAACAATTAATACATTTCTTCAGAAAATGTTATTAAATGTTATCTATCAGGCACAATCTTACCTGCTGTTATAGACTTTGAAATCAATAATATCCCAGCACAAAGGTGCCTTAGGCTTTGCATGCCCCTGTAGTGCATAATGGCACTTAAACTCTGCAAAGCAAAGTCAGTTCATTTAAATGTCATTTTAACCGCACGATGTGCCGGGACCACGTAGGGGTCAGGGGGTGAAATGTCTGGTGGCAGCAGCTCTTAAAGGCCTGCTGGTCATTCTTAAAGGGGCACTGGCTCCGAAAAAAAAATGTTTTAAACGGCAGGAGGAAGAAGCTGAGACTGAACAGTGCCATTCTGAGGTGCTGCTTTGGAGGCACTTCCTGCTGCAGAAGGCTGGATCTTTTCGGAGTGGTGCAGCACCCTCCAGCCAACAGGATCACATGAGTAGCCTGCATGGAGGCTGCAGAGAGAACGAATGCTGTCTCAACCATACCCCAAACCTGAGAGAGCAGGTGAGGAAGAAATCTGCTGGTGAGTGCTGTCAAGGTAAGCGTGCTCACATTTTGTGTGATTTTGCAATGTTGGCTTACAAGGCACCCTAATAGCATTTCAATGTAAGTTTGGTGCAGCGTCAGGGAGGGTCAAAGCACAGCTCCTATAGCAACTGTCCACCTAATCTTCAGTGACATGTCAATGTTTTATTAAGGCATTCACAATATGTTTCCAAATTGACCTGTTAAATGTGGCAAGGAACATAAACCAAGCACACTGCCCACACAAGGTATCTGCACGCTGTGCGATTGCACACTCATATAAGGCGCTAGTTGGCCTGGGCACTTGAGTCATGCGTACCTTCTCTTATATTCGTTACTCCAACATATCTCCCTTTCCTATCTACAGAAGAAGGCCACACATAACCAGCATCAGGAGGGAGGGGGAGGGGGCATCTAAGCTGCAACCCATGACTGTTTACAAGGGTAGGGCACTGGAGATTCTGGACATGGAGGCAATAGAGGTATTGGGGCAGGGTGAGGTTGGAAGTTAGACAAAGCCAATGGGTAGTATCATCCTTTGTTTTTCATTCTTATGTTTCTTACTCGTGCATTCAATCCCTCACGCACAGGCGTACAGTGCACCATTGCAGTGTCACTAGCTGCCTAGACATCTATTGAAAAATCCTAGTGTGAAGTGAACCAAGTATTTACTGGTGTATCCCTAGTGGGTCAAGTTTCCTGCTAGCAGTGCAAAGTTGGAGAATTACCACCAAGATGAAACACCTTGTGGCATTGGAGCACCCCCTTCACTGTGGGATGAAGAATCTGTTACGATCCACACTTCACAGACAACGTTGACCATGGCATTCATGTTGCACTCAAATTTCCAATGCACAAATCAGATGGGTGAGGCATTCTATTGGCAGGATAAAGTCAGAAAATTACCCCTCTAGTGCCTACAGTGAAACCAAGCTAAACTCAAATAACACATTCTTATTTTCATAAGAACAGGAGTAGCCCCTCAAGCCTGTTCCGCCATTCAATTAGATCGTGGCCAATCTGTACCTCAACACCGTTTACCTGCCTTTGATCCATATCTCTTGATTCACTTCCTAATAAAATCTATTGGTCTCATTCTTGAAAATTTCATTTGACCCTCAGCATCCACAGCTTTTTGAGGGAGTGAGTTCCAGATTTCCACTACCCTTTGTGTGAATGGCCTAGCTCTCATTTTAAGATTATGCCCTCTTATTCTTGATTCCCCCCTCAGAGGAAATTTTTTCTCTGTATCTATGTTATCGAATCCCTTAATCATTTTAATTACCTCAATCAGATCACACCTCAACCTTCTAAACCCAAGGGAATTACAAGCCACGTTTATGCAACCTGGCTTCCTGATTTAACCCTTTAAACCCTGGTATCATTCTGGAGAATCTGCGTGTACCCCTTTCGAGGTGGGACATTTTTCTCTTAAAGGTCAAAGCATTGTCGGAGTGGTCAGGAGCCACGCAGCCTTGTGGACGGCCTGGAGGACCGGAGCTAGTCACTCCAGGCCTGGGAACTGGGCTGTGTTTTTCTCTTGGGGGTCAGAGCGCTCTCAGGGTAGTCAGAAACCCACACCCACGCAGGCAGCCTAGAGAGAAGAAAGTAATCACCCCAGACCTCGAAACCAGGTTGTTTTTAAAAATTATTCATTCATGGAATGTGGGTGTCGCTGGCAAGGCCAGCATTTATTGCCCATCCTGAATTGCCACCTTTTTGAACCGCTGCAGTCCGTGTGGTGAAGGTGCTCCCACAGTGCTGTTAGGGAGGGAGTTCCAGGATTTTGACCCAGCGACGATGAAAGAACAGCGATATATTTCCAAGTCAGGGTGGTGTGTGACTTGGAGGGGAACTTGGAGGTGGTGGTGTTCCCATGCGCCTGCTGCCCTTGTCCTTCTAGGTGGTAGAGGTCGCGGGTTTGGGAGGCGCTGTCGAAGAAGCCTTGGCGAGTTGCTGCAGTGCATCTTGTAGATGGTTCACACTGCAGCCACGGTACGCCGGTGGTGGAGGGAATGAATGTTTAAGGTGGTGGATGGAGTGCTAGTCAAGCGGGCTGTTTTGTCCTGGATGGTGTCGAGCTTCTTGAGTGTTGTAGGAGCTGCATTCATCCAGGCAATTGGAGAGTATTCCATCACACTCCTTACTTGTGCCTTGTAGATGGTGGAAAGTCTTTGGGGAGTCAGGAGGAGAGACACTCACCACAGAATACCTCGCCTCTGACCTGCTCTTGTAACCACAGTATTTATGTGGCTGGTCCAGTTAAGTTTCTGGTCAATGGTGACCCCCCAGGATGTTGATGGTGGGGGATTCGGCGATGGTAATGCCGTTGAAGGTCAAGGGGCGGTGGTTAGACTCTCGCTTGTTGGAGATAGTCATTGTCTGGCACTTGTGTGGCACGAATGCTACTTGCCACTTATCAGCCCTAGCCTGAATGTTATCCAGGTCTTGCTGCATGCGGGCATGGACTGCTTCATTTTCTGAGGAGTTGCGAATGGCACTGAACACTGTGCAGTCACCATTTCTGACCTTATGTTGGAGGGAAGGTCATTGATGAAGCAGCTAAAGATGGTTGGGCCTAGGACACTGCCCTGCGGAACTCATGCAGCGATGTCCTGGGGCTGTGATGATTGACCTTCAACCACCACAACCATCTTCCTTTGCACTAGGTATGACTCCAGCCACTGGGGAGTTTTCCCTTGATTCCTATTGACTTAAGTTTTACACTCGGTCAAATGCTGCCCCGATGTCAAGGGCAGTCACTCTCACCTCACCTCTGGAATTCAGCTCTTTTGTCCATGTTTGGACTAAGGTTGCAATGAGGTCGGGAGCCGAGTGGTCCTGGCGGAACCCAAACTGGGCATCAGTGAGCAGGTTAATGATGAGTATGTGTCGCTGGATAGCACTGTCGATGACACCTTCCATCACTTTGTATTATTTGCTTTATTAGTCAATGTAAATAAAGCTTGTTGGCTAAGGAGTGAGGGGTACGGAGCATCACTCCTGCAATTTAATCTGCCTGGCATCCCTTTGTAGATTTTTCTCTTCTTCCAATCACATCGGATAGGAAGATTCCCATTGGGAAGCCCATGAGAGGGTGTGGGGGGGCGGTGGGGGGCTGGCGGTGGGGGGGGTGATATTCATGCGAGTCTAAGTGCCAGCAGAAGCAAAATGAGGAAAATAGCTGAGAAATGGCTAAGATGCATTCCTTTATATCACTGAGTCCTTCCGTGACCTCCAGTATACTTAGTGCCACCTAGCATCCCCGGACGCCTATTTTGCAAGGATGTGATGTACGTCCGGTGTCCGCATGCTGGACCAGATAGATGCACAGGAATAACGTGTCCTCAATCAAATATTCAAATGAAGAGCCCCCCCCCCCACCCCATTTGAGGTGGGTACCACCCCCCCACCCCCGTACCTGCAATGATCTTGCCCAAGAGAAAATACATCAGAGCACAAAGGGGGTGGACTTCGGGCAGGGCAGCACGTTCTCCCTTGCCCACCGAACACAGCCTGACAATTGGGTGGTATCCGTAAGAAGATCCGGGGGTTGATTTGAACTTCTGGGCGGTCTGCTGGAGGAGAGTTCCGTGCACCCACCCAATCCCTCCAGCGGGAATCTCGAGCCGTGTCGAGGCCTTGACCTCGTTACCGTGCCGACGGGGAGCTGCTGCAGCTCGCCAGCTTTGGGCTGGCAACGAGCCGGTTGGCAATAACGTAGGTCGGGGGTCGGGTGGGTGGGGGGGGGCTGGTGGGACTGATCGCGGAGGACGGGGGAGGGGGATCCTGGGTGGCAATGGCCCACATTATTCATGTGGAGCCCTGCAGAGCACTCCTATTCCTCCTGACCCCAGAAAAATAATTTTAGACTTACCTTATTGGGACCTTTTCCTCTTGACCTTACTGAGCATGTCCATGGTGCACACTGCATCCTCTGAATTGCATTGGGGTCCTGCAGACATCATAAGACAGCTTTGTATTTATATGATAGCAAAATACTGCGGATGCTGGAAATCCAAAATAACAACAGAAAACGCTGGAAAAACTCAGCAGGCCAGGCAACATCCGTGGAGAGAGAAAGAGAGTTAACGTTTCAGGTCGAAACCCTTCGTTCCGACGAAGGGTTTCGACCTGAAACGTTAACTCTCTTTCTCTCTCCACGGATGTTGCCTGGCCTGCTGAGTTTTTCCAGCGTTTTCTGTTGTTATTTTGTATTTATATAGCGCCTTCAACATAGTAAAACGTCCCAAGGCGCTTCACAGGAGTGTTATAAAACAAAAGTTGATACCGAATCACATAAGGAGATGACCGAAAGCTTGGTCAAAGAGGTAGGTTTTAAGGAGCGTCTTAAAGGAGGAAAGAGAGGTAGAGAGGCGGAGAGGTTTAGGGAGGGAATTCCAGAGCTTAGGGCCTAGGCAACAGAAGGCACGACCACCAGTGGTTGAGCGATTATAATCAGGGATGCTCAAGAGGGCAGAATTGGAGCAGTGCAGATATCTCAGAGGGTTGTGGGGCTGGAGGACATTACAGAGATAGGGAGGGGTGAGGCCATGGAGGGATTTGAAAACAAGGATGAGTTTAAAATCGAGGCGTTGCTTAACCAGGAGCCAGTGTAGGTCAGCGAGCACAGGGGTGATGGGTGAACGGGACTTGGTGCGGGTTAGGACACGGGCAGCAGAGTTTTGGATGACCTCAAGTTTATGTAGGGTAGAATGTGGGAGGCCAGCCAGGAGTGCGTTGGAATAGTCAAGTCTTGAGGTAACAAAGGCATGGATGAGGGTTTCAGCAGCGGATGAGCTGAGGCAGGGCGGAGTCGGGTGATGTTACGGAGGTGGAAATAGGCGGAGTGGTGGAATTAAGGTTCCCTACTTACCAGTCCCTGAGTGTGGCCATCTCAAGGAGAAACCAAGGCACAGTACTTCCTTAAAGAGAAGGGAAAATTAAAAACACAAGCTCCAAATGCTCATGCACAATAGTTGATGAAAACTAACACCAATTTTCAGCTTCTTTGACTGTGCAAACTAAACAATGATGAACAGCATGTGAGGTTGTGCATGTGTAGTCGGATGAGGCTAGGAAACGGTGCAGTATGTTGTCAATTAATGCTCCTCTGGCTCATTTCTCTCCTACGGATTAGGAAGGCCATGTAACACGCAAGAGATTATTTCTCAAGTGAGTTATGAAGATCTTCCTCCTAAAGGAGTCATTTTAGGAGATTGAGCACCCAGTGTGGAGCATCACCTTCATCGTCGCTGGGTGAAAATCCTGGAACTCCCTCCCTAACAGCACTGTAGGAGTACCTTCACCACACGGACTGCAGCGGTTCAAGAAGGTGGCTCACCACCACCTTCTCAAGGGCAATTAGGGATGGGCAATAAATGCTGGCCTTGCCAGCCATGCCCACATCCCATGAATGAATTTTTTTTTAAATCACCTGCTGTGGATGCACATCGCAAACTTTCCTGTCAATTGGTAATTAGTGGGCAGAAGATCATGGAGATTCCCAATTTCCAATAAGTGTTCCTGGCAGACAAGAAAGCACATCCCCTGTCAGGGGCAATGAGCTGCTCCACAACGGGCATTTCCACTTACATCATAGCTTCCAATATATAGGAGCAAGTTTGAGTTTAAATTACCTTACAGTTAAAGGAGCTATGCAAACATGCAGGACGTTTAATGCTGCCCACATTCAAGTGAAAAGGATTTTATCTCTATTTAACAGGATCTAACACTACTCCAAGAACCTCCTGTTAAGGTTTTCAGACGCTAAAAGCTCGGGCTTTAAAACTAAATATCGTAAAATCCTAGAAATTACTGTTAGAGATATTAGACGACAAAAGCTTGCTACATTCATATAACATTCCTCTGTCCATTATTATAATACAGGCGTTAATCTATTTAAAATGGGTGAGGCTTTAGAATGTGTCTCCATAGTCCCTTTGCACTATTTTCCCCTTCTTTGAGTAGAGAGAAAGATGGCGTTGTGATAGGGATGGATCACAAGGTACGTGGGTCAAATTGGTGACAGCTGCTACCCGTACTCTTGAGCATAGGGGAAGCCACTCCGTACTCTGTGGGAGCAGTAATAGTGCACAAAGGGAAGTTGCTCTGGTGGTATACGCAGCTACGGAGAGGTAATTTATCCTGGCTCTCTGAGGCCGCTCTCAGTCTGCAATTGAGCTTTATTCACGGCCCCGTGTTTCTAGCGTCAGCACGATGACATCAGATCTCTGTGCACGTTTGAGGATATTTCATCTCGGGACCCGAACTCTTAAAGGTTAAATTTGCACCAGGAAAAGGAATGTGATGCTGGGGCCTTCACTTTCGGATGCTAAGTAGGCCAAGGATCCACATCACTTTGTCGTGAGGCTGGAGTTGGAATTATAAATGCACACAAACACATCAGTTGCATTTTCTCATAATGGTGTCAGCCTCGCCTCTGAGTTAGAAGGTTGTGGGTTTGAGTCCCACTCCAGGGACTTGAGCACAAAAATCTAGGCTCACACGCCAGTGCAGTGCTGAGGGAGCGCTGCACTGTCGGAGGGTCAGTACTGAGGGAGCGCTGCACTGTCGGAGGGCTGCAGTACTGAGGGAGTGCTGCACTGTCGGAGGGTCAGTACTGAGGGAGTGCTGCACTGTCGGAGGGTCAGTACTGAGGGAGTGCTGCACTGTCGGAGGGTCAGTACTGAGGGAGTGCTGCACTGTCTGAGGGCCAGTACTGAGGGAGTGCTGCACGGTCGGAGGGTCAGTACTGAGGGAGCGCCGCACTGTCGGAGGGTCAGTACTGAGGGAGTGCTGCACTGTCGGAGGGTCAGTGCTGAGGGAGCGCCGCACTGTCGGAGGGTCAGTACTGAGGGAGTGCTGCACTGTGGGAGGGGCAGTACTGAGGGAGCGCCGCACTGTGGGAGGGGCAGTACTGAGGGAGCGCCGCACTGTCGGAGGGGCAGTACTGAGGGAGCGCTGCACTGTCGGAGGGTCAGTACTGAGGGAGTGCTGCACTGTCGGAGAGTCAGTACTGAGGGAGTGCTGCACTGTCGGAGAGTCAGTACCGAGGGAGTGCTGCACTGTCGGAGGGTCAGTACTGAGGGAGCACTGACTGCACTGTCGGAGGGTCAGTACTGAGGGAGTGCTCAACTGTCAGAGGTGCCGTCTTTTGAATGAAACGTTAAACCGAGGCCTCGTCTGCACTCTCAGGTGGACGTAAAAGATCCTATTTCAAAGAAGAGCAGGGGAGTTATCCCCGGTGTCCTGGGACCAATATTTATCCCTCAACCATCATCACTAAAAAACATTATCTGGTCATTTATCACATTGCTGTTTGTGGGAGCTTGCTGTGCCGCGTTTCCCACATTACAACAGTGGCTACACTTCAAAAAGTACTTCATTGGTTGTAAAGCGCTTTGGGACGCCCGGTGATCGTGAAAGGCGCTATAGAAATGCAAGTCTTTATTTCTCATAGGATCATGGGTAAAATCCAAATTGCTGCCCTTTTGACTTTTCCACTGCGCCTACAGAGCTCACACCCCATAGCTTCTTAATAGAGCAACAAGATTCCAGATCCCAGGGTGGTTGGAATATTACAGATATTTACGCACCGATTGGCAATTTACCCACAGATGTCCTGCAGAGGTTACATCTGATGATGCTACACCATTGTTACACTGCTTGTGAAGCTTCACAGTGTCAGCAAACATCACAATGACCTCATAGCCTACTTAAAGCGGGTGCAAGTGAGTACGTTGTCAGTTCATCAAAGACCAGGCGGGAAGACCATGATTGTTACAACCTGGTTAATTTTTCTTTTAGGGGAAGCACTGTACGAATGGACAGTGTCACTCATCGGAAAACCTATATCAGGTGGACCCTCATCCCAAAAGGGTAGGAATGAGTTGTAACATGTTTAGTCTCAACGTGCGTGCATGTGATTTTGGGCCAGTTCAGGTTTTTATCTTGATAACTTCATAATTGCTTTATTGGAAAACATTATAATTGGACCAGAATCACTATCAAGTGCAGACAAAATCAACCAATTTGCAGACCTCATCTAAGCCTTTATTTAGTCTGAAGCATGGAATTAACAGAAACACAACCCAATTCACAGATGTAATTTGACATTAAAGTTGTGCTAAGGCTGCAAGATCAAATTTGCAAGTGGACTAACTATCAGAGCAGTGAGCATTTATAGGGGAGAGTAATGTAGTCATGGTACGGACTAGCTACCCAAAGATCGAGTTCACAACCCACCATGGCAAGTTTTGAAGTTGAATTCGGTAACGCTAGTAATTAGTGGGCTGGCAACAGGGAACAAAAATGACCATGAAAGCTACTGTTTTGACGTAAAAACTTAACGTCCTGCAGGGAAGGGAACTTGCAACTCTTACCTTGTCGGGCCTGTATGTCGCTCCAATACCACAATATGTGGCTGACTCTTAAAGCCCCCTAAAGTAACCAATTGGCCCACCACCAACCTTCCCAGCACAATAAATGCTTGCCAATTTGGGTAATAAATGCTTGCCAATTTGTCAACGTCATCAACAAATTAAATAACAAATCATTCAGGAACACTTCTTGCTTTGATCGGGATTTCTATACGTTGGGAGTGAATGTTAAGGTGATTCTGCTCTATTGAAGCTCTATTCAATTGGCGTGAGTAAAGAAGGGTTTGTTACAGTGAAATTCCATAACTTGGAGTGAATGGGAAGGGGCTTGGTCCATTGGGATCCTGTACAATGGGAATGTGTGAGAAGGGATTTGATCCACTGGGATTTTATGAATTGGAAAATAGAAAGGGTTTGCAAGTTAGTTTGATGCATTGGAACTTTATGCAATGAAAAGTAATTGTATTATGAACTTGCCCGTTATAAATTAATTTGGAAACTGCATTACACCTATTAAAAACTTATGGCAAATATTTGTCAGTTAAGTAAGTGTTTGAAGGTTTGCAAAATGTTTGAAGCTGAAATTCCCACTTTGACACTCCCAAAACAGTCATAGGATTACATAGAATATACGGCACAGAAACAGGCCATTCGCCCCAACCAGTCCATGCCGCAGTTTATGCTCCACTCGAGCCTCCTCCCATCCTTCCTCATCTAAATCTATCAGCATAACCCTCTATTCCCTTCTCCCTCATATGCTTATCTAGCTTCTCCCTAAATGCATCAATACTATTTTCCTCAACCACTCCCTGTGGTAGCGAGTTCCACATTCTCACCACTCTCTGGGTAAAGAAGTTTCTTCTGAATTCCCTATCGGATTTCTTGGTGACTATCTTATATTGATGGCCTCTAGTTTTGCTCTTCCCCACAAGTGGAAACACTCTCTCTGTATCTACTCTATCAAAACCTTTCATAATTTTAAAGACCTCTATTCGGTCACCCTTCAGCCTTCTCTTTTCAAGAGAAAAGAGGCCCAGCCTGTTCATCCTTTCCTGATAAGTATACCCTTGCATTTCTGGTATCATCCTTGTAAATCTTCTCTGCACCCTCTCCAGTGACTCCACATCCTTTTTATAATATGGCGACCAGAATTGCACACAATACTCCAAGTGTGGTCTAACCAAGGTTCGATACAAATTTAGCATAACATCTCTACTTTTCAATTCAAACCCTCTAGAAATAAACCCTAGTGTTTGGTTTGCTTTTGTTATGGTCTTATTGACATGCATCGCTACTTTTAGTGATTTGTGTATTTGTACTCCCAGATCCCTTTGCTCCTCTACCCCATTTAGAGTCTTATTTTCCAAGTAATATGGGACTTCCTTATTTTTCTTACCAACATGTAATACCTCACACTTACCTATGTTGAAATTCATTTGCCAATTATATGCCCATTCTGCAAGTTTATTAATGTCTTCTTGTAATTTGTTGCAGTCCTCCTCAGTGTTGACTATCCCTCTCAATTTGGTGTCGTCTGCATATTTAGAAATTGTGTTTTTGACTCCAGAGTCTAAATCATTACTATAAATTGTGAACAACAGTGGTCCCAGCACTGATCCTTATGGTACACCACTACCCACCTTCTGCCACTGTGAATAGGTACCCTTTACTCCTACTCTCTTGTTTTTTGTCTTGCAGCCAGTTAGCTATCCATTCTGCTACTTGCCCCCTGACTCCGCATGCTCTGACCTTATTCATTAGTCTATTATATGGGGTACCTTATCGAAGACCTTTTGGAAATCTAGTATATTAGATCTACTACATTACCCTTGTCTACTCTCTCTGTTGCCTCTTCAAAGAATTCAATGAGTTTGGTCAAAAAAGACTTTCCCTTTTAAAATTCATGTTGTTTATTCATTATTATAGTTTTGGTTTCTAGATATTTTTCTATTCTCTCCTTTAGTAGGGATTCCATTATTTTTCCTACTACCGATGTTAAGCTGACTGGTCTATAGTTTCCTGGACATGTTCTATCTCCCTTCTTAAATATAGGTATAACTTTAGATATCCGCTAGTCCTCTGGCACTACACCTGTGTGAACATTCCTGGAGTAAAAAAGCATACACCGACACCAAGACCACTCCAACCCAAGCGAACAATATAGACCTCAAGAGGATAAATCAAAGTACACTAAATATATTGGACACAGATTTAAGGTAATTGGCAAATGAACCAGAGGCAAAATGAGGAGAATTTGTTTTAAACAGCGAGTTGATATGATCTGGAATGCATAGAATCATAGAATGGTTACAGCACAGAAGGAGGCCATTCGGCCCGTCGAGCCCGTGCCGGCTCTCTGCAAGAGCACTTCAGCTAGTCCCACTCCCCCGCCCTTTCCCCGCAGCCCTGCAAATTTTTTACCTTCCGGTGCTTATCCAATTCTCTTTTGAAAGCCACGATCGAATCTGCCTCCACCACCCTTTCAGGCAGTGCATTCCAGATCCTAACCACTCGCTGCGTAAAAAAGTTTTTCCTCATGACGCCTTTGGTTCTTCTGCCAATCACCTTAAATCTGTGTCCTCTGGTTCTCGACCCTTCAGCCAATGGGAACAGTTTCTCTCTATCTACTCTGTATAGACCCCTCATGATTTTGAACACCTCTATCAAATCTCCTCTCAACCCTCTCTGCTCTAAGGAGAACAACCCTAGCTTCTCTAGTCTATCCACGTATCTGAAGTCCCTCATCCCTGGAACCATTCTTTTCTGCACCCTCTCTAAGGCCTTCACAACCTTCCTAAAGTGTGATGCCCAGAATTGGACACAATACTCCAGTTGAGGCTGAACCAGTGTTTTATAAAGGTTCATCATAATTTCCTTGCTTTTGTACTCTATGCCACTATTTATGAAGCCCAGTATCCTGTATGCTTTTTTAACTGGTTTCTCTCTGTTCATGCATCACCCTTTAAATTGTACCCTTTAGTTTATATTGCCTCTACTCGTTCTATCTACCAAAATGTATCACTTCACACTTTTCTGCGTTAAATTTTATCGCCCATTCCACCAGCCTGGCTATGTCCTGTTGAAGTCTATCACTCTCCTCCTCACTATTCACTATACTTCCAAGTTTTGTGCCATCTGCAAATTTTGAAATTGTGCCCTGTACACCCAAGTCCAAGTCATTAAAATATATCAAGAAAAGCAGTGGTCCTCGTACCGACCCCTGTGGAACACCACCTTCCTCCAGTCCGAAAAACAACCGTTCACCACTACTCTCTGTTTCCTGTCACTTAGCCAATTCCGTATCCATGCTGCCACTGTCCCTTTCATTCCATGGGCTTCAACTTTGCACTGCGTGAAAGGGTGGTGGAAGCAGATTCAGGAATAATTTTCAAAGGGAATTGGATAACTAATTGGAAGAGAAAAATTTGCAGTGCTATGGGGACAGGGCAGGGAGTGGGACTAATTGGAAAATTGGATCGCTGTTTCAAAGAGCTGGCACAGGCGCGATAGGCCGAATGGCCTCCTTCTGTGCTGTATCATTCTATGACTCTATGATTCAATATTGCAACACCCACACCCAGACAATAACATCTCCACATCTAGAAACATCCCATCCAACTGATGTACTTATCTATAGAAGGCATACCAGCCCTGGACTGCCCCCACCGTACTGTATGCTTAATTTGCCAGCAAAAGGACCAGCTTCTGGGCATCCACTGTCCATGATGCAAGAATTGTAACCTCACTTTACAGGTGCTGTTTGCTTACTGCTTCTAATGCGTTTAAGGATATCACTCTTGCTTTCAGGTGCATGCAACAAACCCACAGGCGTTGCGACACGTATAGGTAAGAATGTAACGCAACTGGTCACTGATAATGAGTGGCTGGCTAGCTCAAAGCAGGTCAAATAGTATTGTGATTATAAATAACTGGGCCGGCTTTTGGGATGAATTTGGTTGATGGAGGAGACATGCGTTGCGTCTAAACAGACTAGCTATAAATATAGAGAGAAAAATGTTCAGTTTCGTTCAAAAGACATAGGAAGAGGGAGAGGAATAAGACTTTAATTGTGGGTAAGTGGAAATTGGAGAATGATCAAGGGAAGAATAGAACAACATCAAAGCAGAAAATAAATTCAGGCAAGGTAAACATACATTAAAGACCTAAATAATCCAAGGTTAAAGTAAAGAACAAATGCTGGCAGCTTTTAGAATAAAATGCTGGAGTTGGAGGTACGTTAGCAGTAACAACTTGCGCTGTTGGAGAATCTTTCACGTAACGCAGTGGCTCCAGGTGCATTTACAGGAGCTTTTGGGGACTTGAGGAGAAAAAGGAAGTTAAGTTAGCGGAGATGATTGAAGGCACAAAGAGTTAATGAGATCAGGCTTTGTAGAGCATTTTTGAAGTTGGAGAGGTAGGCAAATGAAGCAAAGAGGTTCAGGAAGAGAATTCTAAAGTTCTGGGTGTGGTTACTGAAGTTCTGCCATCAGTGGGCTCTCCGCCATATTGGTAAAGGCAGAAAAAGAGGCATCCAGGGCTCACATTCAAACGTTACTGTTTATCATATCAGAGGACGAAAGCTTGCTACATTCCTATAACATTCCTCTGTCCATTATTTTAGTGCAGGCGTTAATCTGTTTAAAATCAATGAGGCATTAGCATGTGTCTACTTAGTCCCTTTGCACTATTTTCCTCCTCTGAAGGTTCTTGTGCATTTAGCCATCTGGTTCCAGATTTCAGTCGGGAGAGAAATATGGCGTTGTGATAGGGATGGATCCACAAGGTACGTGGGTCAAAATGGTGGCAACTGATACCCGTACTCTTGAGCATAGGGGAAGCCACTCCGTACTCTACCGGAGAAGTTATAGTGCACGAAGGGAAGTTGCTCTAGCGGTGTATGCAGGTACGGAGAGGTAATTTATCCTGGCTCTCTGAGGTCGCTCTCAGTCTGCAATTGAGCTTTATTCACGGCCCCGTGTTTCGAGCGTCAGCACGATGACATCAGATTTCTGTGCACGTTTGAGGATATTTCATCTCGGGACCCGAACTGTTAAAGATTACATTTACACTGGAAAAGGAGTCTGGGCATCCAGGGCCTGTACCTGAAACATATGCAAATAAGGGGTCCTAACGCCTATTTGAGGCCTTTATTGCAAAATTGGACTGCCCTAAAAACATGGCCTCCATGCGGCCTAACCACCAAAAAAGAGGAGTTTGTTAAAAAAATACTTACCTAAATGTAGACCGTTACCAGTTCCCGCTCGGCCCTCTCCCGATCACTTAACCCCCCCGCCCCCACCTCCAATCACCTGGTCGTGCCCCTCCCAATTGTCCGCTCCCTCCCAATCACCCCCCTTCCTCCTGATCGCTTCCCACCCTCCCGATCAGCCACCTCCCTCCCGGTCGTACCCCTCTCTCCTGATCACTCCCCTCCATCCTGAGGGCTCCCCACTGTCTTCACCCCCCCCATCCGATCGCCTCCTTCCCCCTCCCAAGTCCTTCTTGAGGGCTGCGGCCAGCGCCACAGCGGCCCGAAATCCAATGTCAATTCTCGGGTGAGTTGCCTGGGGAGGCCCAGCAGGTGTCTGCACCTCACCGGTCTCATTTAAATGAGGCCCGAGGCTTAATATCGGGTGTGATTGGGCCTACCCGTCCCAGTGTAGGGATCACTCCGCAGGCCAGCATGGAACAATTTCTAGGCCATTAGGTTTAGTTGTAGAACTTCCTGAGATCAGTGGAATGCTCTAATGTCTTCTCCAGTGAATACTTCCAGGAAATAACTGACATCACCCCTGAACCCTAGTTCTAATTTTAAGGTTATGTCCCCTTGTTCTGGACTCCCCCACCAGGGGAAATAGCTTCTCTCTATCTACCCTATCAACTCCTTTAATCATCTTAAACACCTCAATTATATCACCCCTTAATCTTCTATACGCGAGGGAATACAAGCCTAGTCTATGCAACCTGTCCTCATTATGTATTCCATTTAATATCATTCTGGTAAATCTGCACTGCATCCCCTCCAAGGCAAATACATCTTTCCTGAGGTGCGGTACTCTAAATGGGGTTTGACCTGGACCTCAGAAACACCATCCTCGGGGAAGCATGAGCTGGAAAGCCTGAGCAGGGAGGCCTAAGCTGGGAGGCCTGAGCGGGGAGGCCTGAGCAGGGAGGCCTAAGCTGGGAGGCCTGAGCTGGGAGGCCTGAGCGGGGAGGCCTGAGCGGGGAGGCTCGAGCGGGGAGGCCCAAGCTGGGAGGCTTGAGCGGGGAGGCCCGAGCGGAGAGGCCTGAGCAGGGAAGCCCGAGCTGGAAAGCCTGAGCTAAGAAGCCTGAGCGGGGAGGCCTGAGCAGGGAGGCCTAAGCTGGGAGGCCTGAGCGGGGAGGCCTGAGCAGGGAGGCCCGAGCTGGGAGACCCGAGCGGGGAGGCCCAAGCTGGGAGGCTTGAGCGGGGAGGCCCGAGCGGAGAGGCCTGAGCAGGGAAGCCCGAGCTGGAAAGCCTGAGCTAAGAAGCCTGAGCTGGGAGGCCTGAGCTGGGAGGCCCGAGCGGGGAGGCCTGAGCTGAGAAGCCTGAGCTGGGAAAGTATGAGCGGGGAGGCCCGAGCAGGGAGGCCTGAGCTGGAGACTCCACCAGGCTGAAGCAGGTCTGCAGCTGATCAGCAGACAGAAGAGGCACCTCCAAGGTAACTGTAAAACCTTTCCTTTAGTGGGGCGGGGGGAGGGCCTCTGGTCGCATTTCATAACTCTAAAGGTGAAAGGCACTGCCTCCTCCCAACTTGGCAACAACACCCCCGAGGGGACCAGTCAAGCACAACAAGTACACACCCAGCCAAGGCCAGGCATAACTGCGGCAAAGATACTGCAACCAACACTCCTCCCTCAAAGCAATAACACCAACATCCCGAGCCACCCTACCCAACTGCACACTGAGAGGTCCGCCAACCCCAGACAAGTGTCACTACACTTTACCCTTGACTAAAGCGACCAAGCCCCAGGGCTTCCACTGTACAAAGCACCAAATCCTTGACCTCACCTCAGACGTGATGTTAGCTCACCACATGTGACCTGTTCAATTACTTTTCTCTTGCTTAATTATGTTTCTCTTGCAGACTGCCCGAAGGGTGCGTTGAACAGTGCATCAAACAATGCGTCACGCAAAGGTAGGAAAGTAACACAACTCTCTCAGGTCTGTTATGTAAAGGCAACATTTTTCCACGGTCGTCAGTCGAATGTCTCCTGGGTAGAGTAGTGAAAGTGAAAACTCTGGAGTCATTTCAGAAGCAAATGAACACAATGGAGATAAATTTTGACTTTGGTCAATAGTGTAAAATGGACAATATCGATTCAGCCACCTGTTGTACATCTCTCCCGATTTTCATTTCCATACTGTTTATTCTCGGCTTGCTCTACGAGATCACGACTCGCCTCTTCGGCTAAAAATCCCAAGTTTATCCAGTCTTTCCTCATATTGAAGCCTTCAAACACTAGGGATCATTCGAGTGGCTCTTCTCCGGCTGTTGAATATTTTCATTGCAGCCTGGCAGCCATAAGTGGACACATTGTGCTCAAGGTGTGGTCTGATCAGAGGGCTAGGCACCTTCTGTGTTTGAAGGTTAGGTAATGGCTAAGGCAATGACTGATGGTTAGGTTAGTGTTTGAAGGTTAGATAACAGACTAGCATTTAAAGGCTAGAAAATGGTCTGAGGGCTCGGTGAGGATTTGAAATTAAATAACTGTCGGAGGATGACGATAGCTATAGTTTAAGTTCAACTGGTAACCAAGGAGCACATTCTCTGGGGCTTCCATTATACTTGGCACAGGAACTTGAACCTCACCTTATAAATAGCGTTAGTTCACCATAGGTACCCAATTTAATCATTTCCTCCTTGTTTGCAGATCCCGACAGTAACTCAAGCACTGGCTCACGCACAGGTAAGGATTTAACACAATGCTGTGAGATCTGTGGATGATAGCTAAAAGATGTTATTGCAAAACAGTCAGGAGCTGAGGACCTCCTGCCTGAAATGTGTTGGCCCTGAAATTCGCCTCTCTGGCTTGCCGCGGGGGTAAGGATCGCGCACGCACTTACCTACTGCGCCTGCCGTTGACCTCTGGGCCCACGGGAACTTCAGCTCCTGGGCCTGCTCCAAGTGCCGGCGCACAGTGCTTGCGTGTCCCAGGGGCGCAGTTAGTGCGTTGCGTCCCCTGGGATCACGTGGGCCATGGAGAGCCAATGGCAGCAGACCATCTTTCATTCATAGATTTGACAGGAAGACCTGTCAAATCTATGAATTGAAATCGGCCCCAAAAGAACAGCTAAACTTAAAATAAATTTTTAAAAAATCATCACATTTATAAAATAACTATAAGTTAAATAAATTAACTACTTTAACCAAAAATTTAAATTTTTGAAAAAATTAAAATACTTTTTAAGAGTGCTAAAAATAAACTTACCTTTCTTTAAAGTGTCTAAAAAAGATAAACCTGTTGAAATTTTTTTTAAATTATAATTAATTAACCACTTACCTTGTTGAAAACGGGTCCTGCGCCTCCTTTTTAAAAGCGCAGGTTCTTCAATACTTACCCTCCTGGAGAAACCTGAAAAAAAACCTAAGTTTGCTGCGTGCGCGCATCCTCTAGTGCGCACGCGGTTCACCTCTGAACCGCCCCCTTCACCAGACCGGAAGTTCCGGTTTCCCGCGCATGCGCAGTGCATGCAGGAAACCGGCACTTCAGGACGCCTTACGGGTGAGTACACAGTGCGTACTCACCCGGGAAGGGCCGAATTTTTGGCCCAACAACTTTCCCACCTGACCCGCCACCGATCAGGCCCACTACCACCCTTGGTGTTTGAGCGTGTGTTACTGTTTGGGGGTAGGTGAGTCTTTGAAGACAGGGTTTTGTCTGAAGGTAGGCCAATGTTTGACAGAGATTCACAAGACCAGAAGATGGAGAAGGTCCACTCTGACACTAGGGAACATCCTTGTGGCTCTTCTCCAGCTCTTGAAGATTTCCCTTACAGCCTGGCGGCCATAAGTGGACACATTGTACTCAAGGTGTGGTCTGATCAGAGGGCTAGGCAGCTTTACTGTTTGTAGGTTAGGTAATGGCTAAGGTGACGTCTGATGGTTAGGTTAGTGACTGAGGTTTAGATAACAGACTGGTTATTTAAGGGACTTCAGGTAGGCTAACTTTTAAAGGTTAGGTCATAGTCTACGGCTTGGTGAGGATTTGAAATTAAATAACTGTCGGAGGATGACGATAGCTACACTTTAAGTTCGACTGGTAACCAAGGAGCACATTCTCTGGGGCTTCCATTATACTTGGCACAGGAACTGGAACCTCCCCTTATAAATAGTGTTAGTTCACCATAGGTACCCAATTTAATCATTTACTCCTTGATTACAGATCCCAGCTTTGGCTCAAAGACTGGCTCCACCCAAGGTAAGGATTTAACACAATGCTGTGAGATCTGTGAATAATAACTAAAAGATGATATTGCAAAACGGTCAGGAGCTGAGGACCTCCTGCCTGTTCAATTAGTTCGACTGGGGAATCCGGCCCAAGCTCCATTGAGGTGCTGCAAACACTGACGAGCACTGCACAAAGGTGCACGGCTGCACCCAGGCTCTCCCATGACTCCCTCCATATGCTTATGGATGGAGTCACAGCACGCAGGGAGGTTCTCTTCCCTTCAAATGGGCGGAAGAGACCTCTCCAGGAGATCAAAGCAGCCTGGTTGCACATTGCACAGGAAGACACAAGCAGGGATGTGGTCAGGAGGATCAGGCTGCAGTGACGCAAACCTTTCGATGATCTCAGTAGATCATGAAACGTTACTGCCAAGACACACTCAACCTCATCCTGCTGTACCTCTCATCATATCCACATCACTCTGCCTTCCCTACCCTTCTCATGCACATCTTTACTCACACCAACTTACCATGCACCTCCACCCATGCCTCTCTATCTACCTTATCACTTCCCCATCTCACTAGCCACCCCTCAAACTCACCCTCATCCTAGTGCAATCATACCGACGAACAACACACAAGGGTAGGCACCTGGGTGATTTAGCCAATGTTCATGTGATGTTTCTGTTGATGTGTTGTCAAACATTGAAATCTATATTTTCAACACTTTAACTTACTGGACAGATTTGTGCTCACCTTTGGAAGTATCTTAGTGAGTTCCAGTGACTGTTGAGACTTAACTCCCCCCCCCCCCCCCACCCCCCCTCCATGCTCAAAATGGTGTTGAATGTGAACGGAATGGTTTGGACCTTGTAAGGATGCTTTATGGTGCTGGTGTGGGATGGTGTCAACCTGGCGCATCATGTGGCAGCCAGGGTGTACAGCGTCAAGTGAAGTAAATCTGGCCATGGTGAGGCCATCCCTGGCCTCCCAGGCAGCAATGTTGTCGGGTGTCCTGTACAACATCAGGTGATTGCAGAGAAGGTTGGTGCTGTTGTTGCTGATGTTGGTGTGCCTGGTGATGTTGGTGCTGGGGCTGATCGTGGAGGGATTCAGAGGACCAAGGTAAGATTTTTTCAAGGGCACCGATGTTGCTGGAATAGATGGCAGCTGATGTTGAGATGACAGAAGCGATCTGTCAATGGTGAGAGAGCGTGCTCCAAGGAGGTGACAGTGGATAGAGAGTTTACTCCAAACACTTCCAAGCTGCATAAAGCTCAAAGTGTCTTCCAAGTCCTGAAGGCTCCAGCTTCTGACATTGGAAAGTGGACAGCAGTGAAATGGTAGCTTTCATACCACTTTTGCAGCTGTCACCTATTCACAGCAAAGGGGAGACATAGAGAACCCGACCTACTTACCTGACGTGATGCCCGAACAACGTGAACTCCGTTAAAAAAGTGGGAAAATAGAAATAGGCTGGCAAAATAGTAGCTAACAAGCATTTAACTGTCTTAACTGCCTCCCCTGTCGCTTGGTGTCGGGTCTGTTCTGAAATCGCAGACCCGACACTTTGGAAACTTACATAGAGAGCGGGCTCCCAACCTGCTGTCAATCATTTCGATTTTGACAGCGCACCCACCTCCGAACCCACACTCTGAGTGCCAGCAAAATCGCGGCCTTAGTGACGAAGGCAGATTGGTGTTTGAGTGTTGATTAATATTTGACAGAAGGTTCTTATTATTATTATCTAAATATTTCTTTGTTATTCATCTATAACTTTTATTATATTATTGTAGGTTACTTTTGACAATTACTTGGGCCGAAATTCTGCCTACCTCAGCGGGTCCGGTGCGGGCGGTGTCCGTGGCGGGTCGTGACCCCACTGCTGGCTCCATCCCACTGTTGAAAATGAACTTACCTTAATGGGGTCTATCAAGCCCGCCCAGCGCATTACCCCGGCCCAATTAGGTGGAGCGGGTCTGGTGATGTCATTCAAGGGACCCTGGCCACATTACGTTTGAAGTTTAATCTAACAAAGTGTGTTGAATCTTTACTCTACAATAATATAATAAAAGTTATATATGAGTGACAAAGAAATATTTTAATAAAATTATCATTAAGTAATATGATGCCGTCTACAAATACGATCAAACAGATAATTAAAAGGGTACATTAATTGTGAGGTTATTGGTGCTTTAGTCACAAATCTATAGACTTTTGTATCAGTAACTGGTACAAATAAAATATGTGTGTGTATAGGTAATACATAAAAATAAGCAGATTTTAAATGTAATTGTAAAGGGGTGGATTTACAATCTTATGCAAGTTCAGCGGAAGAGCTGCGGAATCCCTGACAAACAGTGTAAGTGGTGCTTACAATGTGTTTCTGGGATTTCTGCAGCTCTTCCGTTGAAGTTAACAATGGACAAGTGAGAGAACCTCTGCAGAAATTCACCCTAAAGTCTCAGACTGAAAAATTAAATTAGTCATATTAAGAACTGAAAGCAAATTGAACCAGAGGAATGAGTGATGAGAATGAAATTGTTACGGTTGATGACTTGATTTAATGTGTAACTGGACAATCACAGTATACTGTGAGAAAAACCTGACCAGAAGCAACACAAAAATGTATTTAAATGGTATATGTCATTTTTTATAGTGCAGATCAATTCACTGCAATTACTGCTGAGTTGGAAGACAACAGCCGAGAATGGCCGGTGAAAAATGTATTTCCCTCACCATCTAGGGTAGGAGGGGAGCCATTAGCACTCACATCTCTTCAGGAATTTCTGAATTAACATTTACCAGTAGCTTTTCAAGTAGAACAGAATCTCCATCAATCTGTTAGCTGATGTAATCAACATGTTTTTATTTTGGTTTGTTTTCCATGCTGTCAAGTAATAAGCTGGAGCAATGGCCACTGAACTCATGCCTCAGGTATAAAGACATGATTCCCGAGCTGCGTGAATCCCGTGGCCATGCAGGGAAATTTAAAAAATAAGTGAAAAAGGGCTCTTAACTGCCTATAAACTACCTGATAATCATCTCAATTGTGTCGCCTGCCGCTGCTGGTCGGGCCGGCTCCACGATGACGGGGGGAAAGGCGTGTGAGAGCGAGATGACAGCGGGTTCCCAATCCGCTGTCAAAAATAACAACTTTCCCACCTGACCCGCCACTGATCTCGCCCGCTATCACCCTTGGTGTTTGAACGTGTGTTACTGTTTCGGGGTAGGTTAGTCTTTGAGGACAGGGTCTGAAGGTAGGCCAATGTTTGACAGAGGTTCACAAGACCAGAAGATGGAGAAGGTCCACTCTGACACTAGGGAACATCCTTGTGGCTCTTCTCCAGCTCTTGAAGATTTCCCTTACAGCCTGGCGGCCATAAGTGGACACATTGTACTCAAGGTGTGGTCTGATCAGAGGGCTAGGCAGCTTTACTGTTTGTAGGTTAGGTAATGGCTAAGGTGACGTCTGATGGTTAGGTTAGTGACTGAGGTTTAGATAACAGACTGGTTATTTAAGGGACTTCAGGTAGGCTAGCTTTTAAAGGTTAGATCATAGTCTACGGCTTGGTGAGGATTTGAAATTAAATAACTGTCGGAGGATGACGATAGCTACACTTTAAGTTCGACTGGTAACCAAGGAGCACATTCTCTGGGGCTTCCATTATACTTGGCACAGGAACTGGAACCTCCCCTTATAAATAGCGTTAGTTCACCATAGGTACCCAATTTAATCATTTACTCCTTGATTGCAGATCATAGCTGTGGCTCAAAAACTGGCTCCACCCAAGGTAAGGATTTAACACAATGCTGTGAGATCTGTGAATGATAACTAAAAGATGATATTGCAAAATGGTCAGGAGCTGAGGACCTCCTGCCTGTTCAATTAGTTCGACTGGGGAATCTGGCTCAAGCTCCACTCCGCCAAAGCATAGCATTGGCCCTGTCAACACTCAACACTCCTGGTTCTAAAATGAACAATCATGTGTGAAAGATTCTGACTCTATTTTCCTGTAAATACCATGTACTGCGACTATAAGATAGCAAAGGAAAAACATGCAAACTTTGCTGAAATTAATAAAAACTTTCTAACAATGGCAAATGTCTAAGGGTTAGATAAAAGCTTGAGGGATGATTAATGTTTGAAAATAGGCTGGTGTTTGAGAATCGATTAGCGTTTAAGGGTAATTTGGCGCTTGAAGGCAGTTAATGTTAGAGGGCAGCTTAGTGTTAGATGGTGTTCATAGAATCATAGAAACTTACAGCACAGAAGGAGGCCTTTCTCATGCTGGCTCTTTGACAGAGCAGTCGTGCTTAATCCCACACTCCCACTTTTTGTTCTTAACCCTGTAAGTTGCTCATCGTCAAGCACCTGTCCAACTCCCTTTTAATATTATTTATTGAATTAGCTTCCACCATCCTTTCAGGTAGAGAGTTCCCGATCCCGACAACACTCTGAGTGAAACAATGGCCCAGAAATTGATCTCGCTCTGTTCCCGCGGGGGTAAGGAGCAGGCGCGATCTCTCACTCCGCGTTGGCTTTTTCAGATCCAGCTCGCACGAACTTGATGTTCTAGACATCAGCTGGGCAGTGCTTGCGTATCCCACCGGCGTAGTGAATTCGTGCGAGCTGTGGGATCACGTGACTCAGTTAGAGCCAATGGCAGCACACCATCTTCCATTCATAAGTTTCACATACGTGCTGTGAAAGCTATGAATCTTACACCCCCCCAAAATAACAGCTAAACCTCAATTAAATTTTTTTTAAAAACCATCACATTAATAAAATAAGTATAGTTAAATAAATTAACCATTTTAAATAAAAAATTAAATTTTTGAAAAAATTTAAAATCTTTAAACTTACCTGTCTTTAAAGTCTCTAAAAAAGATATACCTGTTAAAAAAAATTCAAAAAAATACTTAATTCACTACTTACCTTGTTAAAAGTGGGTCTTACTCCTCCTTTTTCCATTTCTAAAATCTTCCGTACTTACCTGCGCGTCCAAAGCACGAAGTGCACAGCGTGCGCGCAGCCTGTAGCGCGCACGCGGTGCACCGAGGAACCGCCCCCTTTTCCAAAGACCAAGTGCCGGTTTTCAACGCATGCGCAGTGCATGCAGAAAACCGGCAATTGGAGAGAGAATACGCGAGAGTACACAGTGCGTACTCTCACTCAGCGGGATCAATTTTTGGCCCAATTTCTCCTCATCTCCCCTCTAGATCTTTTGCCAATGATTTGAAATCTCGGACCTCTGGCTATTGACCCACTCACCCGAGGGAACAGCTTTTCTCTCTATCTACTCTATCAAAGCCACTCATCATCTTGAGAATCTCTATTAGGTCACCTCTTAACCTTTTCTGTTGCAAGGAGAACAGTTCTAACTTTTCCAACCTCTCCACATAACTGAAGTCTCTCATCCCTGGTAACATCCTGGTAACACAAAAGCAAAATACTGCGGATGCTGGAAATCTGAACCAAAAACAGAAAATGCTGGAAATACTCAGCAGGTCAGGCCGCATCTTGGCAGCGAGAACGGGAATGGTAGTGTAGTGGTAATGTCACTGGGCTAGTAATCCAGCGGCCTGGACTAATGATCCAGAGACATGAGTTCAAATCCCACCACTGGCAGCTGGGGAATTTAAATTCAGTTAATTAAATAAATCTGGAATAAAGCACTAGTATCAGTAATGGTGACCATGAAACTATTGGATTGTCGAAAAAACCCATCTGGTTCACTAATGTCCTTTAGGGAAGGAAATCTGCCGTCCTTACCTGGTCTGGCCTATATGTGACTCCAGACCCACGGCAATGTGGTTGACTCTTAACTGCCCTTTGAAATGGCCTAGCAAGTTACTCAGTTGTAACTAACTGCTACAAAACAAAATAATAAGAATGAAACTGGACGGACATGGCAACGGCACACCCAGCCCAGTTGACCCTGCAAATTCCTCCTCACCTCACTTGAGCCAAAATTGGAAGAGCTGTCCCACAGACTAGTCAAGCAACAGCCTGACATAGTCATACTCACAGAATCATACCTTTCAGCCAAAGTCCCGAATTCCTCCATCACCATCCCTGGGTATGTCCTGTCCCACCGGCAGGACAGACCCACCAGGGGTGGTGGCACAGTGGTATACAGTCGGGAAGGAGTGACCCTGGGAGTCCTCAATATTGACTGAAGTCTCATGGCTTCAGGTCAAGCATGGGCAAGGAAACCTCCTGCTGATTACCTCCTTCAGCTGATGAATCAGTACTCCTCCATGTTGAACACCACTTGGAAGAAGCACTGAGAGTAGCAAGGGCACAGAATGTACTCTGGCGGACTTCAATGTCTATTACCAAGAGTGGCTTGGTAGCACCACTATTGGCCGAGTCCTGAAGGACATAACTGCGAGTCTGGGCCTGCGACAGGTGGTGAGTGAACCAACAAGAGGGAAAAACATACTTGACCTCGTCCTCACCAATCTACCTGTCGCAAATGCATCTGTCTATGGCAGCAGTGACCACCGCACAGTCATTGTGGAGACAAAGTCCCGTCTTCACACTAAGAACACCCTCCAGCGTGTTCTGTGGCACTACCACCGTGCTAAATGGGATAGATCTAGCAGCTCAAAACTGAGCATCCATGAGGCACTGTGGGGCAGCAGCAGAATTGTATTCCACCATAATCTGTAACCTCATGGCCCGGCATATCCCTCACTCTACCATTACCACCAACCCTGGTTCAACAATGAGTGTAGAAGAGCATGCCAGGAGCAGCACCAGGTGTACCTAATAATGAGGTGCCAAACTGGGGAAGCTGCAACACAGGACTACATGCATGCTAAAAAGCGGAAGCAGCATGCTATAGACAGGGCTAAGTGATCTCACAATCAACGGATCAGATCAAAGTCCTGCCACATCCAGTCGTGAATGGTGGTGGACCATTAAACAACTAATGGGAGGAGGAGGCTCCAAGAATATCCCCGTCCTCAATGATGGTGGAGCCCAGTACGTGAGTGCAAAAGACAAGGCTGAAGCGTTTGCAACCAACTTCAGCCAGAAGTGCCGAGTGGATGATCCATATCGGCCTACTCCCGAGGTCCCCACCACCACAGAAGCCAGTCTTCAGCCCATTCGATTCACTCCACGTGATATCAAGAAACGGCTGAGGGCATTGGATACAGCAAAGGCTATGGGCCCCGACAACATCCCGGCTATTGTGCTCCAGAACTAGCCACGCCTCTAGCCAAGCTGTTCCAATAAAACTACAACACTGGCATCTATCCGACAATGTGGAAAACTGCCCAGGTATGTCCTGTCCACAAAAAGCAGGACAAATCCAACCCGGCCAATTACCGCCCCATCAGTCTACTCTCAATTATCAGCAAAGTGATGGAAGGCGTCATCGACAGTGCTATCAAGCAGCACTTACTCACCAATAACCTGCTGACTGATGCCCAGTTTGGGTTCCGCCAAGACCACTCGGCTCCCGACCTCATTACAGCCTTGGTCCAAACATGGACAAAGGAGCTGAATTCCAGAGGTGAGGTGAGAGTGACTGCCCTTGACATCAAGGCAGCATTTGACCGAGTCTGGCATCAAGGAGCCCTATTAAAGCTGAAGTCAATGGGAATCAGGGGGAAAACGCTCCACTGGCTGGAGTCATACCTAGCACAAAGGAAGATGGTTGTGGTGGTTGAAGGTCAATCATCACAGCCCCAGGACATCGCTGCAGGAGTTCCTCAGGGCAGTGTCCTAGGTCCAACCATCTTCAGATGCTTCATCAATGACCTTCCCTCCAACATAAGGTCAGAAATGGGGATGTTCGCTGATGACTGCACAGTGTTCAGTGCCATTCACAACTCCACAGATAATGAAGCAGTCCATGCCCGCATGCAACAAGACCTAGACGACATTCAGGCTTGGCTGATAAGTGGCAGGTAACATTAGCGCCACAGAAGTGCCAGGCAATGACTATCTCCAGCAAGCAAGAGTCTAACCACACCGGCGTACCGTGGCTGCAGTGTGTACCATCTACAAGATGCACTGCAGCAACTCGCCAAGGCTTCTTCGGCAGCACCTCCCAAACCCGCGACCTCTTCCACCTAGAAGGACAAGGGCAGCAGGCGCATGGGAACACCACCACCTCCAAGTTCCCCTCCAAGTCACACACCATCCTGACTTAGAAGTATACCGCCGATCCTTCATCGTCGCTGGGTCAAAATCCTGGAACTCCCTCCCTAACAGCACTGTGGGAGTACCATCACCACACGGACTGCAGCGGTTCAAGAAGGCGGCTCACCACCACCTTCTCAAGGGCAACTAGGGATGGGCAATAAATGCTGGCATTGCCAGCGACGCCCTGATCCCATAAATGAATAAAAAAAAAGAAGCAGAGTTAACGTTTCAGGTCGATCATGCTTTCTTTTAACCACCTTATCAACTTGCCCTGTCGCCTTTAAGAATTTGTGTATATGGACACCAAGGCCTCTCTGCTCATCTACACTTTTCAAAATCGTGCCATTTATAGTATACTGTCTTGTCATATTATTCCTCCTAAAGTGCATCAATTCACACTTATCTGCATTGAACTCCATTTGACATGCTTCTGCCCATTCACCATCCTGTATATGTCAGCCTGAAGTCTACAACTATCCACTATGTTGGCAAGTTTTTTTTATCATCTGCAAACTTTATAATGCTGCTCCTTGTAGCCCGAGTCTAGGTCGTTTACAAAAATTAAATAGAGTAATGGACCCAAAACTGACCCGAGGGGAACACCACTGCAAACCACCTCCCAGTCTGAAAAACATCCATCCACCACCGCCCTTTGCTTCCTGTCACTGAACCAATTCCGTATCCATACCGCCACTTTCCCCTTAATTCCATGGGCTTCAATCTTCTTAACAAGCCTCCTGCGTGGCACTTTGTCGAATGCCTTCTGAAAGTCCATATATACAACATCTGCTGCACTACCTTAATCAATCTTCTCTGTTGCCTCATCAAGTTAGACAGACACAATTTGCCTTTAACAAATCCACGCTGGCTCTCCTTGATTAACCCATGCCTTTCCAAATGAAATTTTATTTTGCCCCTGATAATGGTTTCCAATAACTTCCCCACCACCGATGTTAGGCTGACTGGCCTGTAGTTTCCTGGTTTATCCCTCTCCCCTTTCTTGAATAGTGGCACAACATTAGCAACCCTCCATCCCATTGGCACCACTCCTGCATCCAATGAGGATTGAAAGATTGTGACCAATGCCTCTGCTATTCTACCTTTACTTCTTTCAGCAACCTCGGATGCATTCCATCTGCACCAGGTGACTTACCAACTTTCAGTCATGCTAATCTTCTGCATCTATTACTATCCTGTCCATAACTTCCCTCTTCTCTTTTTGTGTAGCCTTCACATCATCCACTTCCTTTGTGAAGACAGATGCAAAATACTCATTTAATACTTTTACCATGTCCTCTGCTTCTTCATGAAAATTTCCCTTTGGGTCCTTAATAGGCCCAACATTTTCCCCAGCTAAACTCTTACACTTTATGGGGGAGAAATTCAGTATCGCCCCATTTGGGGCGCAATTATCAGCCGGGCGCAAAGATTAGCGCCTGGCGCTAATTATCGCCACCGACTGCAAACTTGACTTTTATCGCCCCTGGAGGTGATTGCAGCGCTATATCAGGCGCTTCACACCTGTCTTAAGGTGCAAAGGCCGAGGAGCGAGGCGCTACCTCAGAGCGCTGGCGAAGCTCATGTAATGTCAGTCAGCAATGGAACACACACACAATGGCATGGGCCAGTTCTTAAAGGGGATGGTTAATCTTGCTTTCCATCCACATCCTGCTCATTGCAGCCTTGAATCTCGGCCTGGAGAGACTTGCACATCAAATGTGCTGGAAAGAACAATGGAGAGTACCAGGCAAAGAGCTCAGAGTGCAGCCCCCACAGTCTCTGCTAAATCGATACAAGGAATGGCAAATCAAAATGAACCTGCAAAGTGCTGCTCAGTACCCAAAACTCCTTCACACAACGTTGAATCTCTCCAGAAGTCTCTCCCTCTCTCTCTCAGAATGCGTAGTTCAAAAATGGCACCAACAATAAAAGGCAGGAAGCGGTCACCTTTAAATAGTGCTCCCCCTTTCCCTTCATGACTGCAGAACGCTCCCCTCAACCTGTCGTTGCTAGCGTCAGGCAGTAAGGCAGGGGGCGCCACTCAATATCCGCTCCGGGGCGATACCGGGGCGTTGCGCACTCGAGTGACGTCATGATCTGCCGGCGCAGGAGATCGTGGCGGTAGTGTTTAGCGCCGCCGCAAAATGTCTAGTTAATTTCGCGAGCGGCGCAAACTTCGCCGTGCCTGGGCGCTAGATGCTTTGCGCCCCATTAGCGCCCTCTTAAGGCGCTAACGGGAGGCGCAACCAACTGAATTTTTTCCCCTATATGTTTAAAAATGTTTTCGGGTTCAATTTAATGTTGCCTGCTAATCTTTTCTCGTGACCTCTTTTTGCCTCCCGTAATACTTTTTTCAATCTCTTCCTGTACTTTCCATAATCTTCCTGGTTATTAACTGAATCTTGCTCCTGACATTTGTCACAAGCCTCCTTTTTCTGTTTTATTTTATCTTTTATTTCTTTGTCATCCAGGGCGCATTAGCTTTGGATGCTCTATCTTTTGCCTTTAAAGGAATAGGACTAGTTTGTACCTGACTATCTCTTCCCTGAATGCCCTCTAGTGCTCCGTTACTGCTTTACCCGGCAATCGCCTTTTCCAATCCACCTGTGCTAGGTCCCATCTTAAATCACTGAAATTAGCTCTTCTCCAGTTGAGCATTTTTAACTTCGTTATTTTCTGGTCTCTTTCCTAATAACTCTAAATTATGTTGTGGTCACTGTTAGCTAGATGATCTCCTATTGTAACACTCTCCACTTGTCCTATTTCATTTCCCAGAACCAGATCCAACACGGCTTCCTTCCTTGTTGGACTGAAGACATATTGATCAAGAAAGTTCTCCTGTGCACATATCAGAAATTCCTCTCCTTCCCTACCCTTAGCACTATGTTTTTCCCAGTCTATATATTAGGATAATTAAAGTCTCCTAATATTACTACTCTATTTTTGTTACATGCCTTTGAAATTTGTGAACAAATTTGCTCATCTATCTCCTTTTTACTGTGTGGCGCTCTATAAAAAGAACTCCCAGCAATGTAACAGCTCCCCCTCTGTTCCTCAACTCGAGCCAAATAGATTCAGTCCTAGAACCATCTCGTATATCCTTTCTAGTTAGAACTGTAACATCATCCTTAATCAATACTGCCATGCCCCTCCTCTTTTTCCTTCTCTTATCATTACATAATTGAGCTGCCTGGTTTCCCGAGGCTCGGGAAACCCGGCCGGCCAGGGTTAAACCAGAAAGATAGGTTAAATATGAGGCACACAGCTTCATTATAATATTTAAATGGACAACCTGCCTCCTGGGAGCGAGTTGGTTATCCGTACCTGTCCGCCTCCGTTAAAGCCGGAAATAGGGGGTTGGGGTTGGGGTTGGGTTTAAGATTTTTAAAATTTTAACATCCCACCCGACCCCAACCCACCTGTTTTGTGTGGTTAAAATCCCCCCCATGTTTGCGGTTGCCGAAACACCTGTCTATGCCCCGAACTATCGAATCCCCGATGACTACTGCATTTCCGATCTTTCTTTTTCCTGTATGTGCAGTCAAATCTCCTGCTGTGCCAAGGGTTTGATTCTTACTGCAAGGAGCCGTCACCCTCCCCGGTGTTCAACACTGCAAACCGGTTAGCGAGTGCCACTGGCTTGGGGGATTCCTGCACTACCTGTGTCTTCCTCCTACCCTGTCTGGTGGTCACCCATTCCCTCACCTCCTGTGCCTTCTGTGGCAGTGGGGTGACCACCTCCTAACACACACTCCGGGAAACCCTTCGACTCTCGGATGCACTGCAGTGCTGCCAACCACTCCTCAAACTCTGAAACTCCGAGCTTGAGCTGGAGCAACAGGTTTGAGTGTCGGTGTTTGAGTGTTAATTACTGTTTGATGGTAGGTTCTTGTTTGAGGACAGGTTTGTGTCTAAAAGTAGGGCAATGTTTGACAGTGATTCATAAAATCACAAGATAGAGGAGGTCCATTCCAACACTAGGGGACATCCTTGTGGCTCTTTCTGGCACTAGATTATTTCCCTTGCAGCCTGGTGGCTATAAGTGGACATGTTTTGTACTCAAGGTGTAGTCTGATTAGAGGGCTGTGCAGCTTTAGGGCTGGATTTTGATACTGGGGACGTGATGGAGTCGGGAATCCCACTTTTTGGGTTGTAGACCCACCTCCATCGACTTGTGGCCAACCCACTGTATTTTCCCTTGATTGACCTTGTTGAGCCCGCCCAGTGAGCTCAGCAGGCCAATTAAGGGCCACCCGGCAACAGGTGACGTCACAGATTGACATTTCATCTGTCAAGAGCTTTTGACAGATGAAATATCAGCGTTTGACAGCTCTGTGAAGCTGTCAAACACTGACAATTTGTCTTCTAACTTGAGTCCTTCCTCTCAGGCTGAGTTAGAAATCATTCCAGCACAGAAAACAGAGGCTGAAACTTTTGACAGCACCACGGCCTTTCTGCTTTCTGTGCCGGTGAGATTTCTGACTCCCGAGAACTGAAGGGCTGACACCTGCAGGAGGAAGTTAAGGTAAGTAAAACTTTTTCCCACACTTTGCACTTACCTTACACACTTACCTCTGCACACATGCACCCATCACTCACCTGCCCACCGGACATATCGACCCCTCCAACCCCTGCAGACCCACGGTCCGCCTCGCTAACTTGGCGTGGTTGGCACCTGTCGGGAAGCCCACATTTCACGCATCAAAATAGGGATTAGGCAAAAAACTGCCTGTTAACTACCTGTTAACAGGCAGTTAATTGTCACTAATCCCCTTCCCGCCTCGGGGAGGCGGGTCCCAGCACAGGTCGGGTACCCGCCGCCAGCGAAACTGGCATGGAGGCGGGTTGGAGGCGGGATGGGGTCGGGACCCCCGAATCTGCAACTTTAACCCCCCACACGCCTCCAAACCCGCCTCCACGGGTCATTGAAAATCCAGCCCTTACTGTTTGAAGCTTAGGTAATAGCTAAGGCAATGACTGATGGCTAGGTTAGTGTTTGAGGTTTAGATAACAAAAGCAAAATACTGATGGAAATCTGAAATAAAAACAGAAAATGCTGGAAATACTCAGCAGGTCAGGCAGCATCTGTGTAGAGAGAAACAGAGTTAATGTTTCAGGTCGTCTGACGAAGGGTCTTCGACCTGAAACGTTAACTCTGTTTCTCTCTCCACAGATGCTGCCTCACCTGCTGGGTATTTCCAGCATTTATGTGGTTAGTTACGGGACTTCAGGTAAGCAAGCATTTGACGGTTAGATAATAGTCTAGGGCTCGGTAAGGATTTGAAATTAAATAACTGTCGGAGGATGACGATAGCTACACTTTAAATTTGACTGGTAACCAAGGAACACATTCACTGGGGCTTCCATTGTACTTGGCACAGGAACTGGAACCTCCCCTTATAAATAGTGTCAGTTCACCGTAGGTACCCAATTTAATCATTTCCTCCTTGTTTGCAGATCCCGTCAGTAACTCAAGCACCCTCACATCCAATGGTAAGGATTTAACACAATGCTGTGAGCTCTGTGGATGATAACTAAAAGATGATATTGCAAAACGGTCAGGAGCTGAGGACCTCCTGCCTGTTCAATTAGTTCGACCGGAGAGATTCTGACTCTGTTTACCTGTAAATACCATGTACTGTGACTATCAGATAGCAAAGAAAAAACATGCAAACTTTGCTGAAAATAATAAAAACTTTCGAACAATAGCAAATATCTACGGGTTAGATAAATGCTTGAGGGTTGATTAATGTTTGAAAATAGGTTGGTGTTTGAGAATCGATTAGTGTTTAAGGGTAAGTTGGCGCTTGAGGGGCAGTTAATGTCTGAGGGCAGCTTAGTGTTTGATGGTAGATTAGTGTTTGAGTGTTAGTTAGTATTTGAAGGTAGGTTATTGTTTAAGAATAGGTTAGATGACAGATTGGTTAGTTAAGGGACTTCAGGTAGGCTAGCATTTAAAGGTTAGATGGCTCGGTGAGGATTGAAATCAAATAACTGAGAATTACGGTAGCTCCACTTTAAATTTGACTGGTTTGAGGGTAGGTTTGAGTTTGAGGCTAGGTTAATGTTTGAGGACAGTTTTGTGTTAGTTCAATGTAGGTCTGTGCCGCCATCCCTGGGTACGTCCTGTCCCACAGACAGGACAGACCCACCAGGGGTGGCGGTACAGTGGTATACAGACAGGAAGGAGTGGCCCTGGGAGTCCTCAACATTGACTCCGGACCCCATGAAGTCTCATGGCTTCAGGTCAAGCATGAGCAAGGAAACCTCCTGCTGATTACCACCTACCGCCCTCCCTCAGCTGATGAATCAGTGCTCCATATTGAACACCACTTGGAAGAAGCACTGAGAGTAGCAAGGGCACAGAATGTACTCTGGGTTGGGGACTTCAATGTCCATCACCAAGAGTGGCTCGGTAGCACCACTATTGACCGAGCTGGCCAAGTCCTGTCGGATATAGCTGCCAGTCTGGGCCTGCGACAGGTGGTGAGAGAACCAACACGAGGGAAAAATCTACTTGACCTCGTCCTCACCAATCTACCTGTCGCAGATGCATCTGTCCATGACAGTATTGGTAGCAGTGACCACCACACAGTCATTGTGGAGAGGAAGTCCCGTCTTCATACTGAGGACACCCTCCATCGTGTTGTGTGGCACTACCACCGTGCTAAATGGGATAGATTCAGAACAGATCTAGCAGCTCAAAACTGGGCATCCATGAGGCGCTGTGGGCCATCAGCAGCAGCAGAATTATATTCCACCACAATCTGTAACCTCATGGCCCAGCATATCCTTCACTCTACCATTACCATTAAGCCAGGGGCAGCACCAGGCGTACCTAATAATGAGGTGTCAAACTGGGGAAGCTGCAACACAGGACTACATGCACGCTAAAAAGCGGAAGCAGCATGCTATAGACAGGGCTAAGCGATCCCACAATCAACGGATCAGATCAAAGCTCTGCAGTCCTGCCACATCCAGTCGTGAATGGTGGTGGACCATTAAACAACTAACGGGAGGAGGAGGCTCCATGAATATTCCCATCCTCAATGATGGTGGAGCCCAGCACGTGAGTGCAAAAGACAAGGCTGAAGCGTTTACAACCATCTTCAGCCAGAAGTGCCGAGTGGATGATCCATATCGGCCTCCTCCTGAGGTCCCCACCAACACAGAAGCCAGTCTTCAGCCAATTCGATTTACTCCACGTGATATCAAGAAACGGCTGAGCGCACTGGATACAGCAAAGGCTGTGGGCCCCGACAACGTCCCGGCTATCGTGCTGAAGACTTGTGCTCCAGAACTAGCCGCGCCTCTAGCCAAGCTGTTCCAGTACAGCTACAACACTGGCATCTATCCGACAATGTGGAAAACTGCCCAGGTATGTCCTGTCCACAAAAAGCAGGACAAATCCAATCCGGCCAATTACCGCCCCATCAGTCTACTCTCAATTATCAGCAAAGTGATGGAAGGTGTCATCAACAGTGCTATCAAGCGGCACTTACTCACCAATAACCTGCTGACTGATGCCCAGTTTGGGTTCCGCCAGGATCACTCGGCTCCCAACCTCATTACAGCCTTGGCCCAAACATGGACAAAGGAGCTGAATTCCAGAGGTGAGGTGAGAGTGACTGCCCTGAACATCAAGGCAGCATTTGACCGAGTGTGGCATGAAGGAGCCCTAGTAAAACTGTAGACAATGGGAATCGGGGGGAAAACTCTCCACTGGCTGGAGTCATACCTAGCACAAAGGAAGATGGTTAAGGTGGTTGAAGGTCAATCATCACAGCCCCAGGACATCGCTGCAGGAGTTCCTCAGGGCAGTGTCCTCGGCCTAACCACCTTCAGCTGCTCCAACATAAGGTCAGAAATGGGGATGTTCACTGATGACTGCACAGTGTTCAGCACCATTCGCAACTCCACAGATAATGAAGCAGTCCATGCCCGCATGCAACAAGACCTGGACGACGTTCAGGCTTGGCCTAATAAGTGGCAGGTAACATTCGCGCCACACAAGTGCCAGGCAATGACTATCTCCAACAAGTGAGAGTCTAACCACCGCCCCTTCACATTTAATGGCATTACCATCGCCGAATCCCCCACCATCAACATCCTGGGGGTTAGCATTGACCAGAAACTTAACTGGACCAGCCACATAAATACTGTGGCAACAAGAGCAGATCAGAGGCTGGGTATTATGCAGCGAGTGTCTCACCTCCTGACTCCCCAAAGCCTTTCCACCATCTACAAGGCACAAGTAAGGAGTGAGATGGAATACTCTCCACTTGCCTGGATGAGTGCAGCTCCAACAATATTCAAGAAGCTCGACACCATCCAGGACAAAGCGGCCCGCTTGATTTTCACCCCATCCACCACCTTAAACATTCACTCCCTCCACCACCGGCATACCGTGGCTGCAGTTTGTACCATCTACAAGATGCACTGCAGCAACTCCCCAAGGCTTCTTCGGCAGCACCTCCCAAACCCGCGACCTCTTCCACCTAGGACAAGGGCAGCAGGCGCATGGGAACACCACCACCTCCAAGTTCCCCTCCAAGTCACACACCATCCTGACTTAGAAGTATATCGCCGATCCTTCATCGTCACTGGGTCAAAATCCTGGAACTCCCTCCCTAACAGCACTGTGGGAGTACCTTCCCCTCACGGACTGCAGCGGTTCAAGAAGGCGGCTCACCACCACCTTCCCAAGGGCAATTAGGGATGGGCAATAAATGCTGGCCTTGTCAGCGACACCCACACCCCACATCCCACAAACGACTTAAAAACAAGGTAACCTATTTAATTATTTCCTCCTTGTTTGCAGATATCATCTGTAACGCAAACACTGCCTCACGCACAGGTAAGGATCTAGCACAATGCTATGAGATCCGTAGATAATATTTAAAGATGATACAGTCCCACTGCTTATAGCGGGTGCGTTCGAGCGAACGCCACTTGCCCGCTATATCCAATAGCCGGTGTAACGATGTATGCTTTCTCCGATTTTCCCCTCCCAGTTCCTGCTCGCACTGTTCTTCCCCGATTCTCCCTTCATGCCTGCCTGCTGGTCTGGAGGAATTGAAACTCTCCTGCTTGCTGTCGGCAGTAGTTTTTGTAGATCTGGAATTCCTGAACACAACGTGTAGCGGACTTTAGATTCCTGGAGTAGCGTCACCAGGTAGTGGAAGAGGAAAATTGGGGCACTCCAATGATCTTAATCCACAAATGCAGACCGACCAACACTACATCTGAAACGCGGGCTGCAGCAACGCTTACAGAACAGGAGAAATTAATGCCTCGGTGGCTGTGCAACTCTGTAATATCTGTACCAACATTTATTAAGTTATTGATCAGGAATTGTAGAAATCTCTGAAGCCTAGAAATTGCCATTAGTGTAATGCATTTTGCTGGTGACAATAATGCGATAATATTTTTAAAAATATTCGTTTATGGGATGTGGGCGTCGCTGGCAAGGCCAGCATTTATTGCCCATCCCTAATTGCCCTTGGGAAGGTGGTGGTGAGCCGCCTTCTTGAACCTAGTATTTATGGAATAGCCTCTTAATTTGAAGATTGCAGTTCTTATGGAACAAGTTTTGCATTCAGTGTACCTTAACGAGGTGCAAACTTGCGAGTAAGCACAGCTATTTCTATCCAAATTAAAAGGAGTACTTAAGACGCTATAACGGACAACTTTGAAATTGATATTAATGATGTTAATGGGTAACGGTTATCCCTTTTTGGCCATTATAAGCGACTGCCCATTTTAAACATGGACATTTTGAATGTTAGGGACTCTACTGCAAAACAGTCAGGAGCTGAGGACCTCCTGCCTGTTCAGTTAGTTCAGGGACCACGTATAGGCATTGCCCCACTAACTCGGCTAGACAGGGCATGAGGGGAGGGCCAAACATTTACTGCCCCCTCCCCTCATCCAACAATCGGGAAAAAGAGTTTGCCCCAACCCGAGACTTGTGTTGAAGGGGCTGAGGAGAGGTTTGGGAGGCGGGGGGCGGGAAATTATTTATCCTCATATGAACTTGGAAATGTCAAACTTGTATTTGCTTCTGGAGAGGCATCCAGAAATGGAATAAAGAACCTGGTGTACAGGAAGAAGGAGCATGAAGAGCAAAGAAAGGAAACAAGCCCCTCTGCCAATGGGCACAGCAAGGGCGATTCCTGCAGCCCCCCACAGTCATTTCAGCCTGAACCCCTAATCCCGCTGGGCAATGGACCAGACTACATGGAGTTTCCAGGCCGACCTAACACACAACCTCCAGTGGGGCTGATGTTAGAATGTTAGTGCTGGATGTCAGGAGAATCGGCTACCCTCTCAAAAAGGTATTGACTAACCTCGAAAAAAAAAGAGCCCAAGTATTTGTGGCCGTCCGTGCCAGAGATCCAACTAACCCCTAGAGAGCACGTCAACCCGACAGGAGTTTGAATGGGGCCAAAGCTTAGCTGCCTCATTCTCTTCCAAATGCAGAGGGCTAGGCATGCTGATCAGCACTGACCCCCCACCCCAACCAAAGGAACCTCAGCCCCTTCCTACCAAGGGAAGGCTCTGGTCTTGTCAACCCTGGATACTTAGCATTATCAAAATGTACAGGACTATGTAAGTCTGATTTTGTATCTGCAAAGACCAAGTAACGTGACCGGGAATGTACCAGAACCAAAGAAAGAATATAAACTTTACTGAATCTAAGAAAAACCTTTCTTTAAGTGCCTTTAGCCTGGAAAAGTCTGTTAACGATATTATTTTCTGAGTGGTTAATGCCTTTGTCCAACAATCACCTCTCTGCCAATTTGCTGGCTGTTTTATAGCATTAATCCATTTGAAATAATCTGTTAACATAGCCGGCAGAGAAATGTCACATGAATGTGTGAAGCATTCAGACACTCGTATCACAAACAGTAACGTCTAGGTTTAAGGTAAGAGTATCCACACTCGCGTCTTACACAATTGTTCCAGCTCCAGAACAAACTTGAAGCTGCTCTAGGAAACATTTGCAATATGTTCGTTAACAGAAGCACCAAATCCAGATTCCCTGACACTGAGATTCACTTGAAGCAACATCTCTGTGACTTAGGGAACAAATACTTTAATTAATTTTGCATTGTTTGGCCATTCTATAATCTATCCACCTCGATCTTAAAAATTCACTTCCTGTCTGCAAAACCGCACTTCCTATTTCACATTTTTAGTCACACTTTTCTGTCAGCTTTTTCTATTAGAAATGAGAATGAATTAGAAAATCATGGCCCCCGACTTTAATATGGGGACGGGAACAGAGAATGCGAGGGCTGCAGCAGGCGATGAGCCCGCAACTTTGCGAGACGTCGAGGCCTGGCCAATTTTAACAATGCTTCCGGGTTTCTCAGCCCATTCACGTGTCTGCGGGTGTCCCGCCCACTCCCGCATGTTGCAAGTTCCAGTCAGAGTCCCGGCTATTGAAGTCTCAACCTCTTCAAGGGAGGCTGCATTCAGTATTACAGTAACAGAAAAGCATTGGTGCAAATTGTGAAGATGGCTGCAAAGAGAGAGAAGGCGGCTCCCAAGTTCTCTACTTCCCCAGATGTCCTGCTGGGTGCAGTGAGGGCCATGAGGGACGAGTGGGAAGAAGAAGAAGAAGAAGAAGAAGAAAGCCGCTGCCACAACCAAGAAGGTCTGGATTGAGGTGGCTGAGGAAGTCAACAGCGGGAGTGCGACTCCGAGGACCTGGATCCAGTGCAAGAAACGTTTTAACGACCTGACTAGGTCAGGAGAGGTCATTGCAGGTCCTTCTTTACCCATCTCCTGCACTGCACCTCCTTTCACTCCCTCTTGTCCCTCATACACCACTCTTCACTCTCCTCACCACCAATCACAATGGCACACTGTATCACCTCTCATCCTCACTCCTTGCACAAGCTCACCTCCCGATTCACTGCTGCCACTAACCACGTCCTCATCTCATCTCCTCTAAGTTGCGCGACCTGCACTTCCTCTCAGCAAACCTCCTGAATTCGCACTGTAGCTACTTACTGTGAACGCATGATGTCTCCACTCTCATAACCTCATTTTCCCTTTCACCTTCATGCATTACACCCAGAAGAAGCATACATCCTTGCCAGCCACTCGTAACTCTGTCCCACCCCTTTCGTAGGACAAGAGAGTGCAGAATAGATGGGAGAGGGCCAGGACCAGTGGAAGACCCCCGGAGTATGTGGAAGTGACCCTGGTGGAGGAGGAGGCACTGGAGATAAGCGATGCCTGTAACACTCTCAGCATTGGTGATGGTGAGGTCAGCGGATCCGCAGAGTAGGGTGACTGATTTAAACTTAGATTCCTCCTCATCTCACATAACCAATTGCATCTTCAGCTGACCACACCTCAAACAGTATGGTCAAGTGCTTCATATGCCCATTTTTTTTACTATTATTACTAAATCTTCACCCTTTCTTCTTCCCTCCAGGGCCCTCACCGGAAGAACACAAACCCCAGCCCTTCAAGGAAGAAGACTCCTCGAAGGAACGCAGCCCTCCCGAGGACAAACCATTACACCCTACAAGCGTTCCCGAGACTGACAAACCGAAGTGGGCGTGTTACTGAGACAGATGGGCCGGCACCTGGTGAGTCTCACAGCACAAGTGAGCAGGAGCAGATAGTGGTGACAGGCACAGGCGAGGAGAACAAGCGCCGGAGGGTGTTGCCTTCTCCAAGCTCTGCTCAGCAAGACAGAGATGTACGACTCTGGGGCCTGCCATGAAAAGGAGAATATTTGAGGCACAGGAACAAATCATGAGGTGTTGGCAGTCCTGCCAGGCACTCTGTCCACTATGGCAGGGAGGATGGAGAAGTCCCACTTCCACCATCTGTGGCGTGCTTTCGCATGGGGTTCTCAACTCTGCAATCTACCCGTGGTCACCGCCAGGACCACTGCAGCCCAGCCCTCATAGCAGGAGGGCAGTGTTACCAGCCTTTGTGGCCTTGATAGCGGCTCAGACGGCTACAATACAGACTCTGAGCTCCAACGTCTGTTTTACCTGTTGGGCAGAATAGATCGGGGCTTCCAAGGCATCAGTCACTCATCTCTGCCAGTTTGCTCTCCTGCAGACCGGCAGGACTGATGTCCCCAGGGAGGAAGATTGATGGAACGGGCGCAGAACGTGGCGCCCTCTCACTGGATGTCAGCACGTCTCCTCCCTCACCACCCCCTCAGTCAGTCCCAGACATGGTGCCCGAGCTCCAGCTGGCCCAGACTGCCTCGGCTAAAGTCCAGGAGCAGCAGTCTGTAGCAGGGCCCTCACGGGCTCCAGCACTTGGAGGTTGTTGTCCGTGAGCATCTCGGGAGTCTCAGGCAGATGCACAGCAGCCTACCACCAGCTCTGCTCAAACCACTGGGGTTGCAGCTTGTAGAAGTGATAGACCTAGGATGCCAGCAGCTGAAAGGAGCACTGAGGGTTGACACTTGGGTGTTTCATGACTTGATATGGAACTATTTATTTTCTTGTGCACATTAAAACCTTTTTCACTTCCGTCACTTTCACGTGCATTGCGCTTTCAAGGTAAGTTCTGTGTCTGCCTTGTCCTTATGTCCTTGATGTGAAAGTTGGCTCAATGATTTTAAGGTGACAAAGTGGAGGATTCAAAAACAATGGAGTGATGGTTGCAGGACTGTTAGTGGAAGGGGTTCTGGCCACAGAGGAGTCGGAGGAGAAAGATTTGTGAATCGCTGCGCTATGAGTGTATCCCTCGCATCTCGGGCCGCAAGGTGATCCTCACGCCGTGCGTCATGTCCTCCAGAATTTCTTCACCATCCTCTTCCTCATCAGATGATGAGTTCTGCACGTCTTCTTCCTCCTGCACCTCTAGTCCTCTCTGTTGAGCGATGTTATGCAGGACGCAGCGAGCCACAAAGACTCTGGAGCCTCTGGTTGGTGAATATTGCAGGGAGCCTCCGGACCTATCACGGCACCTGAACCTTAACTTGAGCATCCCGCTGGCCTGCTCAATGATGTACCTTGTGGTGATGTGGCTGCTGCTGGATCTGTTCAGTTGTGGAGTGTGAGGTTTCAGAGAGGTGTTATTAGCCACGATAGAAGGGGGCACCTCTTGTCCCCAAGCAGCCATCCTGGCAGATTGGGGCCAAGTTGGAACATTGGGGTGATATTGGATTGCCTTATAATAAAGGCATCAAGGCAGCCCTGGGTAGCGGGCACATACCTGCATGAACCTCGTCTTGTCATCGCGTACAAATTGTACATTAATTGAGTGGAAGCCCTTGCGGTTAACCGAGGCTCCTGGCTGGTCTGATGGCTGGCTATGTGTGTGCAGTCAATCGCACCCTGCACTTGTGGAAAACCAGCCAGAGCTGCAAACCCTCTCAGTCTGACTGCTGTCATCAGTGAGAAATGGCCCTGGCAAATAGAGCCTCTGTGACCTGCCTGATGCATTAGTGAGTAGCTGACTGAGACTCTCCGATATGCCCCCTGTAACGGCCTGGGAGGATCCAGTGGGCGGTGGTCACTTTCACTGCCAATGGCATGGAATGGCTGCTCGGTTCAGCAGGCAGCGGGTCTTCTTCCAGGAGGCTGCAGAGGTCCGTGATCACCTGCCTGGACAATCTGAGTCCCCTGAAGCACTACTCCTCAGACAGGCCAAGGAAGCTGAGCCACGGTCTGTAGACCCTGTGAGGTGGGTAAGGCCTTCAGCGAGCATGGGCCCTCAGTTGCTGCCTTCTCTGTGGCCCTCTCCTGCAGCTTCTTCTTCATCGTGCCACTGCTGCTCCTCCCCTTCCTCCTCCACCTCCACCTCCACCTCAATAGAGCAGTCCCCATACATAGCTTCTCCGACATCTCTCCAAATTACAAGCAAAACCCAACAGTGATTACACAATGAAGTGAAGGAGCACCTGAGAATGCTGCAGCTTTATTGTCATCGTGGCCCTTTTACATTCAGCACACTGAGCAGTCAGGACCCAATCCCGCCAGGGTTCCGCTAGCGACCTCCGCGAATCCCATGCAGCAGTAAGTAATATCACATCGGGGTCCCAGTTGCATTGTAGAACCCCAATTTGCGTTTTATTCATGAGCCTCTCGCCTCTCTGCAGCGGGAACATCGTCAATGACATGAGTCGCAATATAGAAACATAGATGATAGGAGCAGGAGTAGGCCATTTGGCCCCTCGAGCCTGTTCCGCCATTTAATGAGATCATGGCTGATCATCCAAATTCAGTACCCTGTCCCTGCTTTCTCCCCATATCCCTTGATCCCTTTAGCCTTAAGAAATATATCTAACTCCTTCTTGAATATATTTAATAAACTTACGGCGGCTGGGAATGCAGCGGGGAGGGGGCGCGATCTAGAATTAAAAACTTGAATCCCTCGCCTGACCCCTTCCTGCCTGTCGGTTAAAATCAGGCCCCATTTGCCCATATTTTTTAGAATGGAAATTTTCTCTGTAAGCTCTGTAGTTCCGCCCTCTCACCAGTGGGGGCACTTTAGCCCCTCAGACTCTCACCAACTCGACTTCTCTGCTTCCCAAATTGCTACATAGCCTTTATCTCACATGGGCACCAAGGGGAGAATTAATGCTTCAGCTGTTGTAGACCCCTTCTGCCTTGGTAGACCCCATCTGGAGTGACTGCGTTCAGTTCTGGGCACCGCACCTCAGGAAAGATAGATTGGCCTTGGAGGGGGTGCAGCGCCGGTTCCACCAGAATGATACCGGGGGTTAATGGGGTCAGTTCTGAGGACAGGTTGCATAGACTAGGTTTGTATTCCATTGAGTTTAGAAGGTTGAGGGGTTATTTAATTGAGGTGTAAAATGATAAAAGAATTTGATAGGGTAGATACAGAGAAGCAATTCCTTTGGTGGGGCATAATCTTAAAATTAGAGCTCGGCCATTCAGGAGTGAAATCAGGAAGCATTATTTCACACAAAGGGTAGAGGAAATTTGGAATTCTCCGCCCCCCCCCCCCCCCCAAAAGACCATGATGCTGAGGGTCAATAGATTTAGATCGATAGATTTTTAAGGGTATCATGAAATATGGATCAAAGGCGGGTAAATGGAGTTGAGGTACAGATCAGTCACAATCTAATTGAATGGCAGAACAAGCTCGAGGGGCTGAATGGCCTCCTCCTGTTCCTATGCTTTGACCTTGCTTCAAACAAAAAGAAATCAGAGGAAAATGGAAATAAGATGTGAAAATAAAACGTAATTGTTATTCCCCTTTTGATTTTAAACAAGTTGCCGGAAGGGCAGTTTAGTCAGTGTATCCAGACAAACACAAGGAACACGCACAAAATGGGCACAGAACTGTTTCTCTTAGCACTGCTGATTATATGTCGAGAGATAGAAATCCTTCCTTAAAGCTGGCTATGTTTATATTGCAGGCTAGGCTAGTGGTTTTCACTAAATGTTTGCCAATGGACCCCAGTCCTAAGCCCTGTTCCTAGTCAAGGAGTCATCCAACACCAAGCACCATGGAGCAATGGACTGTGAACCCCCCACCACCCCTCTACCCAAAAATGCTCAGCTTCTAATTTCATTGGGCGATAGCTAACTGAAAACCAGGCACATTACCAGGGAAAAAGAAAAAAATCTACACAACCGATAATTCAATTAGATCTGTTAATAGCGGCCATTACTTGAGGATGCTGGGATAGTGCCTGCTTCCTCTCACAGGACAGTAAGAGAAAGAAAGAAAGAGAGCGCCAACGTGGAAGCATCCCAGGGCTGTGGCTGAAGACAGAGAGACAAATGGAGCAGGTCGCTCTGTTGGGGGAACAAGGTGAAAGCAGATTGAGGCCACAAGTGGTCATAGTATGACTATCACTGACTAGTCTGTCACATAACAGGTCATTCAGTTCATTTCCATTTTGACAATATTGGCAATTTCAGTCCATGCTCGTTAATAATCGCGGCCAATTGTAAATATGCCAATCCTGCATCCCCAGCAGACAGCCAAGCCTTAAAGGAAAGTGAGTCAATCAGAGCTAAAGTGTTGTGGCCCTATCTTTGACTCAAGCATGGCTCTCTGATTAATTTACCCGTATAACTCTTATGAGGGTGATGTGTTGTTGCCTCACAAATGTGTGCCCATCTCTCCTCAACTCCCTGTTTGAATTCTCCAAATCAAGTTTCCACCCCTGCCACAGCAAAACAGCCCTAATCAAAGGCACAAATAAAATCCTCTGTGACTGCGGCCATGTGCATTTTCCCTCCTCAACTTCATCGATCTCTCTGCAACCTTTGAATGGTTGCCTGCACCTCCCCTAGTCCTTCCACTCTGAACCCTGTGTCTTACCAAATCTGGCCTCTCGTGTACCTTCCCTTCGCCCCACCATTGGCAGACCTGCCTTCTGAGCCCCACATTCTGGAATTCCTTCCCTCAATCTCTATAGCTCCCCCTCCTCCTTTAAGACCTTCATAAAACCTACCTCTCCTAATATCTATTTCTTTACCTTGGTATCCATTTTTGTCAGATTAAGTTTCTGTGAAGCGCCTTGCGATGTTTTTCTATGTTAAATGCAATTGATATTGTTCCCTTCAGTTTGGGTGCAGAGAAGATTTACAAGGATGATACCAGAAATGTGAGGGTACACCTATCAGGAAAGGATGAACAGGCTGGGTCTCTTTTCTCTTGAAAAGAGAAGGCTGAGGGGTGACCTAATAGAGATCTTTAAAATTATGAAAGGTTTTGATAGAGTGGATACAGAGAGAGTGTTTCCACTTTTGGGAAGAGCAAAACTAGAGGCCATCAATATAAGATAGTCACCAAGAAATCAATAGGGAATTCAAAAGGAACTTCTTTACCCAGAGAGTGGTGAGAATGTGGAACTCGCTACCACAGGGAGTGGTTGAAGCGAATAGTATAGATGCATTAAGGGATGGTTAGACAAGCATATGAGGAAGAAGGGAATAGAGGATTATGCTGATAGATTTAGATGAGAAAAGATGGGAGGAGGCTCGAGTGGAGCATAAATGCCGGCATGGACTGGTTGGGCCGAATGGTCTGTTTCTGTGCCGTATATCCTGTGTAATCCTATGAAATCTGGGACCTCTTTCCCTATCTGAATGCTATTCACAAGGAGATACTGCTCAATGAAGTCAATGAGCACTTGATTAGTTCATGTTTCATTTAGCAAACCACTCGCGTCTTTCTAATACTACCTGGCATCAGCACATACCTCCAAAGACGTCCATACAATAGTTTGCAGTTCTGTGTTTTTGGGACATGACTTACAAATCACACACATTGGACCTTCAGTCCGCACTGATACCTCAAGAAAATTTTATTCGTGGCCCAGATACAATAGTGTTCCACTCCCAGACCTGTCTTGGCAATTCTTGAAGCACCGCCAATAATTTGGTCACCTTATCCAGACGGCAAATACACAGGGAACGCAGACAGAATACTGGATTCCTCAACTGATTTGCTTCCATTTCTGGCCATGCTATTACCTGATGGGCTAAATGGTAGACCTCGATTTGGATGCAGCGGCTGTTTTTCTTGAGGGAATCTGCCTGGAAACGGTCCCAAATGCAAAGCGGACGTTAAGGGACCAATCTTTAAAATGGATAGAAGGAGGCGTTAGGACCACGCGATTGCATGGGGCCCGGAGCCAGTCAATGGTTCCAAGCGGATCCAGTGAAAAGGACACCAACACCTATGCGATTGTATTATTGTCTAGTAAAACGTAAGGGAGCCCTAAACCGAACCCGCGTGGCAAACTCTGCTCCTGAAAATAGAACATTTTCTTCTGGATTCGGTGGAACTTTGTCATCTTTGGACTATTGTGGAGTAAAGTGACACTGGGCTAACCGAGAGTCACGTGGTCAAAAAAATCACTACCCCTCAGAGGACACTGCTAACATACTAATGCATAAATGGTCCACCCAAACTGATATGTGCAAAATGCAGATAAAACCCAAATCATAATCTAGTTTGTCTCATCAATTAACATCTTACAGTGCTCACCGGCTGTGGAAAGCTTTAAGCGCACCGGTGGAAACCGTGTGATCTCTTGCCAAGACTACCGGGCGCGCACAAGGCTATGGAAGAGCGTCAAGCAGTCGAAGCATCTCTCCCCATGGGTCCTACGCACCCTGGACCTACGAATGGTGATTTTGGCCAGGAGCAGACCCACGAGAGGAGGCCCTCCAATCCGATTGCCCCCTCAGGCCTTCTTTGGTCTCAGCGCCATCTTGGCTTCGCGTTATTGTTGAGAAGATAATGACGCTCTTGATCTCCTGAAACCTTGAAGATTTAAATTGGGGGTCTCGCCACGTTGCTGGTGACCGGTTTGAAATGTTCCCTTAGAAAGAGCCAGGGATCCTGCCAAAGACTGGCTCTGGACTTGATGACGGTGCCACCTTTGGTGTGATGGGGCTGGATTGTCTTGCCCGGGTTTGACCACTCTACTGCTGGCACAGATGGGTCCTACACTAGCAGGGCTGCTGCATCAGGCACTGTCTTGGTCCCACGCCTGTGTCAATCATTACAATTCTGACAGCCAATGGGCTGAAAATGTGGCCGTTGAATATTTTCACCCAATCAGAGGCCACATTTTCAATGTTGCTCCTGTTTCCAAAATGGCTGGCTGCACCCTGAAAGAAGAGTAAGCAAAATGTTTTATTTTTTTTTCTTAATACAGAGGCTAGCATAGATGGAATGGGGCATTTTGTATAATTTAGAAATAGAGTTAAAGTAGTTAAAATGAGAACAGGAAAGCGAAAGAATGGAGGAATTTAGAAAAAGAGAGAGAAGGCAAATCAGTTCAAGCAGGAATAAACTGTTAAATCTAAAAGTTGTATTTTTCATGCTTATTTTAGTTTCCTATGTTACAGTAGTAAAGCTGCTCCTAATAATATTATTAGTGTTTGTTTCAGCGGGAGAGTTTCTGAGCTGAAATTTTTTTATTAAATGCCCGATTGAGGGAGGCTGGCATGCCCCACATGTTGGTATTATAAGGCAACATGTCCTCACGCCCTCTAACGCGACAATGACCCTGCATCTAATCATAGCTTTCCTTTTGCTTTCCAGAATGTCCGAAAAGGGCCTTCAGAAAGAAATGTACACCCGACATCTGAGTGTGCTGCATTGGAGAAGCCGTGTCTCAAAGCAAAGGGTGAGGGCAAGAAAATCAAAGATCAGCCTGAGGTGCTAACGAGAGGCGCAAACCAACCCAATTTTCCCCCCTTAATTTTTTCACCTGTCTCAGATATTATTTAATTCGGCTTATCTCAGCTGCGTTCCTTTGTCACCTGCTTCTCACAGGGAAATCTCAATCACCTTGGTCCTCTCCCCTGCCCCCCTTTAACCTTGTCTTCTCTCAAGTGTACTCTCTTTAAATCTACTTCTGCCTGTGCTGGCCTTCAAGAAAACACCCAGAATTACTCATCCGTTTTTCTTACCGTCTCCCCTATTTTGTTACCCGACAGCTGAGGATTTGGGGGCTTTGCAGAATCAAGCTTTCTACGTACAAGTTTCCTGGTCAAGCTCTTGCTTTAGGCATAGGATTGCAGGAGTCCGGCTGGCCCAGTCCACCCTGATATACATACACCCTCAGCAACGCTCAGAGCTCCCGATGGAGTCTGTGGTCCTCCTGGTGTATCTGCCAGTGTTTTAGTTCTTCGGTCTCTGTGCGCACTGATGATTGTTGATGTTCTCGAGAGTCTTTGTTAAATTTCCTGGGAGCGCGCTGTAAAAGCTGACGCCAGTTCCTCCGCACTGATTTTTCTTTTTCAAATTTTTAATTCTATTTTACTTAGATCTTGCAACGCTTCCTGTGATTCTCTTGACCTTTCTGTGCCGCTGCTTCATTCTTTGGCACCTGCGCGCCCAATGACTGCTGGTATTGTGCTGGGGGAGCATTCCCAGAACAGCTCCCTCACTCGTCAACTTGGAGGTAAGACGGTGGCTAAATAAAGCTTGTTATTTTAAAAACATTGAATTCACTTCGGTGCCTAATTGGCAGAAGGAGAGAGGGGGACCTCAGTACTGAAAGAAGGCAATTAAACAGCTGCTGGATACAAAGGGGAGGAAGTTATGCTTCAGTTGTGTAGAGCCTTCGTTAGGCCCCACCTGGACACTGCGTTCAGTTCTGGGCACCGAACCTCAGGAGGGATATATTGGCCCTGGAGGGGGTGCAGCGCAGATTCACCAGAATGATACCGGGAGGATGTTTCCCCTGGCTGGGGGGTCTAGAACGAGGGGGTCACAGTCTCAGGATACGGGGTAGGACATTTAGGACTGAGATGAGGAGAAATTTCTTCACTCAGAGGGTGGTGAACCTGTGGAATTCTCTAACACAGAAGGCTGTGAAGGCCAAGTCACTGAATATATTTAAGAAGGAGTTAGATAGATTTCTAGATGCAAAAGGCGTCAAGGGAATATGGTCTTGAGATAGAGCATCAGCCATGATCATATTGAATGGTGGAGCAGGCTCGAAGGGCCGAATGGCCAACTCCTGCTCCTATTTTTCTATGTTTCTATACCAGAATGGGGTTAAAAGGGTTAAATTATGAGGACAGGTTGCACAGACTAGGCTTGTGTTCCCTTGAGTATAGAAGAATGAGGGGGTGATCGATCGAGGTGTTTAAAATGTTAAAAGGATCTGTAAGGGTAGATACGGAAAAAACTATTTCCTCTGGTGGGGGAATCAAGAGCAAGGGGAACAATCTTAAAATTAGAGCGAGGGTGTTCAGGAGAGAAATCAGGAAGCACTTTTTCACACAAAGGGTAGTGGAAATCTCGAACTCTCTCCCCAAAAAGCTGCTGAGGCAGAGGGTGAGGGGGTGGGGAGGGGGGGTCTCAATTAAAATTTTCAAGACTGAGATCGATAGATTTTACAATAATTAAAATACTGCTAGGTCAAAGGTCCTCCTGGTTGGGGACTAACCTGCAGAAGCTATGACAGCACTTTTTTTAAAAACTAAAAGATGATCAGCATCTTAATTGAGACCGCTTGCAATGACCAGGCGGGAATATGGAGTTGCGGTACAGATCAGCCATGATCTGACTGAAGGGCAGTGCAGGCCCAAGGAGCTGAATGGCGGAGCAGGCCCGAGGGGCTGAAGGGCAGTGCAGGCCCGAGGGGCTGAATGGCAGTGCAGGCCCGAGGGGCTGAATGGCAGTGCAGGCCCGAGGGGCTGAAGGGCAGTGCAGGCCCGAGGGGCTGAATGGCAGTGCAGGCCCGAGGGGCTGAATGGCAGTGCAGGCCCGAGGGGCTGAATGGCAGTGCAGGCCCGAGGGGCTGAATGGCAGTGCAGGCCCGAGGGGCTGAATGGCAGTGCAGGCCCGAGGGGCTGAATGGCAGTGCAGGCCCGAGGGGCTGAATGGCAGTGCAGGCCCGAGGGGCTGAAGGGCAGTGCAGGCCCGAGGGGCTGAATGGCAGTGCAGGCCCGAGGGGCTGAATGGCAGTGCAGGCCCGAGGGGCTGAATGGCAGTGCAGGCCCGAGGGGCTGAATGGCAGTGCAGGCCCGAGGGGCTGAAGGGCAGTGCAGGCCCGAGGGGCTGAATGGCAGTGCAGGCCCGAGGGGCTGAAAGGCAGTGCAGGCCCGAGGGGCTGAATGGCAGTGCAGGCCCGAGGGGCTGAATGGCAGTGCAGGCCCGAGGGGCTGAATGGCCTCCTCCTGTTCCTGTGAAGCCAACAAAGGCTGTGGAAAGAGCTGGTTTTGCAGCCGAAAGTAGCAATCTCCTCCCGCTCTACATTGGCCGAATATTTTTCCATTAAAGGCAGCGCCCCTTTCAATAATTATTATGTATAAAAAATGAAGCATTAAAGTAGTTTGAGTCTAATGGTGAATAAGGCTCAGCTGGATAACAGTGTCACGGGGGTAATTTTACCTTAGGGTGCTGGTGTGAAATGGGCGCCATTAAATTAGCTGTCCGTTACACGCCCCGCCCGATTTCCCTTCTGTTGAAGTCAATGCCTATAATGGGCGGCCAATTCAATATCATCCATTATACATTATCGGTCAAACTTAAAATGGCCCCCCATGGGTCACTGCTAAGAGTCAAGTGAACTGGCACATCTGCCTATATACAGCTGTGGGATACACATTGTCACTTTGTGTCTTGTACCCAGGATTGCTTCATTGCCTTGGTCAACACGTAAGAACATAAGAAATAGGAGCAGGCGTAGGCCTTTCGGCCCCTCCAGCCTGCTCCGCCATTCAATAAGATCATGGCTGATCTGATCGTGGTCTCAACTTCACTTTCCTGCCCTTCCCCATAACCCTTGACTCCCCTGTAGCTCAAATATCTGTCTATCTCCGCCTTGAATATATTCACTGACTCAGCCTCCACAGCTCTCTGGGGTAGAGAATTCCAAAGATTCACGACCCTCTGAGAGAAGAAATTCCTCCTCATCTCCGTCTTAAATGAAACTATGTCGAAGAACTTTGAACTGTCCCCATTTTTTGTTACCTAGGCCTGTCAATAAAGGGGTATGGTCGTGTAGTGATTCTGTTACAGAGGCCTGGACCATAATCCAGAAGAACATGAGTTCAAATCCCACCATGTTTGAGAATTTGGATTCAGTTTTTCTTAAACTGGAGAAGGTAGTGGTAGACCTTCTACTCTGTAAAAGTGACCATGAAGCTGTCGGATTGTCCTAAAAACCCAACTGGTTCACTACTGTCCTTTAGGGAAGGAAATCTGCCGTCCTTACCTGGTCTGGCCCTACACGTGACTCCAGTCCCACACCAACCTGGTTGACTCTTACCTGCCCTCTGAAGTGGGCCTAGCGAGCCCCTCTGTTGTATCAAACCGCTACGACAAATGTGGTCCGTGGCAGCTCAAGTAGAAGGCCTTACCACCACCTTCTCAGGGAAGCTGGGGATGGGCAATCAATGCCAGCCTTGCCAGCAATACCCCACATCATGAGAATGAATATAAAAAAAGAAAGTTTGAAACCAGAGGCACGTTCTGCACAGCTGTTGTTACTGATGAATGTCAGAGAAGTTCAGCCCAATGTGCATGCAGTGAGTGACGGATACAGCTGGTTTGTAACAGATTAAAGGACTGAATAGGATCCACAGAACTGACTGCAGCACAGAAATAAAATACTAAAGTGATAGGTACCACTGCCACTGTGTGCCCTTTGGAGGAATTGCACCTAAAAAAACAAATCGGCCATTTTTGAAAGTCACTCATATTACATGTTCTTGAATATTTTCTTGATCCACTACTTGTTAACCTTTGACCTTGGCAAGGAAATACAGTTAAATATATTCATGGGTCGCAATCCTATCAAATGCGGTTAAAGGGTAGTTTGGGGTTCAGTGGTTGAGGAGATTGCTGCACTGTAGGAGTGTTGGGTAGAGGGTTTGTTAGTTGGGTTTTCACGTTGTTCTCTGGTAAGGTCCTGGGAGTCATGGTTCCCGTGAGTTTACTGGTTTATTTTTAAACAGTCACGTCACCTTTTTGGGCTTTTTCAGTCGGTCGGCCAGCCGCCTGTCACATTCCTCCACAAGTGGACCCTCGGGGCTCCGCGAGCAGCTCGAGCTGCTGCTCCCAGCACCGAGCCCCTGGTGTGGGCACTGACAATGGAGAAACACTCACCTCTGCTTACCTGCTGCAGACAGCATTGCCTGCTCCGTCGGTGCCAGCACATCTGGCTGACCTCAAACCCTTGATCAGTTCACCCCTGCCCGCCAACAAACTGCATGCACTGACTGTAGGGGTCAATTTGTGAGAAGAGACACAAACAGCAATGAGATAAGTGACCAAATAACCTGTTTCAGTGATATTGGTTGAGAGATAAATATTGGCCAGGACATCGGGGTGAACTCCCCTACTCTTCTTCAAAATAGTGCCGGGGGATCTTTTACATCCATCTGAGAGAGCAGACAAGGCCTTGGTTTAACATCTCATCTGAAAGGTGGCACATTCAACAACAGCAACTTGTATTTATATAGCGTCTTTAACGTAGTAAAACGTCCCAAGGTGCTGCACAGGAGTATTTTTAAGACAAAAAATTTGACACCGAGCCACATAAGGATAAATTAGGGCAGGTGACCAAAAGCTTGGTCAAAGAGGTAGGTTTTAAGGAGCGTCTTAAATCAGGAAAGAGAGGTTTAGGCCGGGAATTCCAGAGCTTAGGGCCTAGGCAACAGAAGGCACGGCCACCAAAGGTTGAGCGATTATAATCAGGGATGCTCAACAGTGCAGCGCTCCCTCAGTAATGCGGTGGGAGTGTTAGCCTGGATTATGTGCGCAAGTCCCTGGAGTGGGACTTGAACCCACAGCCCTCGTGACCCAGAAGACAAGCGTGCTACCCACTTGGGGCCACAGCTGACACCTTTCAATCCTCAACTTAATCTCTCCTGTTTTATCCTACAGGCTTTGCTAACCGGCGCCTGGAGATCACAGTGATAAGTGTCACTGAGGCAGAAAACACAATCAGGACATTTCTCTCTTGAATAAAAACCACCAAAAAAAAGTCAGACTGCAGTTCGATGGATCCTGTGCATCAGTTTATTTATTATAGATATATTCCAGAGGAAAGGTGAAATGGCCCAAGTGGGCAGGTTGGGTATCGGCCGCTGAATAAAATGACCCAGTCTGGAGTAAGTGTAAACCTGTATCATCTCCTGATATTTGCCATGATCTGTATGTGTTGGAGCTGAATATTTTTTCAGTACGTCTTAAGACGTTTGATAAAGAATTGTAGGATTTGAGGCTGAATGTTCAATTGGAAGAAGCTGAAAGCCTGCAATGCTTCCTGGTTACAGCAGGTGACACATAGGCACCAGTATAAGCCTTTGCTCACTCACTGCCTTCTATCCTGGGGCTGTAGAGGATCAGGCTTCTCAGTGGGTCATATGGTCTACCGACACGCACATGTTGAGAATGGAGGGCTGCCGGTGTCTGTGCAGTATGAAATACTGGCATTACGAGAGGGAGGGAGAGAAAAAGGACGAATACCTTTATGAAACTGTACTCTTGGAGTGGAGTCTTGAGTGAGGATCAGGAATCCAGGCACACCCCCTGATTCCTCGCCTATTAAAACCGTTGGATAGAAAATTATGAGGACCAGGTGGCTAAATTTCTGCTCCCAGTGGGTGAAAGACCTCTCATTTCCCATGTGTCTTAGTTGATTCTTCTCCATCCTGTTCAGTGTCAGTTTCAGCCCGTCTCATTCAGTCCCTCTCAGCTCCATTAGGGAGTGCAGCGCACACAGCACAGAGAGGGAACCACAGTGGTAAAGGAGGCCTTGAAGTGGAGAGATGCTGGGGTTGGGAAGGGGTTTGGAGTCGAGCACTTTGGACGGTTCAAGTGAGCAGTGGAAGGTGAATGGCGAAGTTGAAAGGCGTGTGGGGAGAGTGGGGAAAATCACCAAGAATTGCAACTGGTGCACTTGGAGGGGAGGCTCCCTGACGAAGCACAGAGCAGGCCGAGAAATCCTGGAGACACAGAACTGGTGGGAGAGAAATAGAGAGGGAGTGGGGGGAGCTAGAATAGATGGAATGAACAGGAGGAGATCTTGGTGCAATGAAGGAGGCAATGGGAAGCTTAGAGGTGTGAAGCAATGGCGGGGATGTGGGACTCTGAAAGGGGAGGAGAGAAAATGGCCTCTCCCATTGAGTGCGTAGAAATTTCAAAATTGTCAAAAATGATCAGCTGCTCCCTGCTCAGTCCTGAGACGTGGCAGGTTTTCTCCCTCTGTGTACCTTCACTGTTTTGAAAATGGAGAGCAGCTCTGGGCTGTTCCACAGACCCAAAAAGTCCCTTTTACTCAAAACAGGAGACCCTCTGACTCATCCTGACCAGAGGAAGTACCAGCTTTGTGCATCATAGATAAGAACCACGTATAAAGTTTAAATCAACATTCCCTGTAATCTGCAGCTCTCTCACTGACACAAACCGATCTCGATGTAGGATCTATTCTCTAAAATTTCTCTTAAATTTCCTCTGTTGCTATTTTTGCCCTTGTCCTTTGTCACTGTGGCAAGTCAAAGCAACCACTTCCTTTGTGCTGCTGCACAATAAGTCGAATGCACTGTGGAGCTTTCACATTCCCTGCCGAGGCAAGTTATTTTTTTCGTGATGTTTGTCTACCTAAAGTTAAAATCGGCCCCTCTGTCGCCTAGTTCTCCAGTGAACATAGACTATAACCTCAGCCCCTACTTTTTTTTCTTTTTTCTCTTTTTTTTCCTCTCACATGGCAGCTGTTGATGAATCTGCCATTGGCATTTACACCTCATCTGGAGTCTTTTGTTTTAACTTGTCCCATTACCATCTCCTTTTGCCTCACACCATCATTCCTTTTGTCATTTAATCTCTCCTGCCTTCCATCCTATTACAGGCCTTCCCTTTTGTTCTTTCCTCCCCTCCCCCCTTTCCCTGCCCCTGCACTTGCTTAAAAAACCTGTTACATCTCCAACTTTTTCCAGTTCTGACGAAGGGTCATCGACCTGAAACGTTAACTCGGTTTCTCTCTCCACAGATGCTGCCTGACCTGCTGAGTGTTTCCAGCATTTTCTGTTTTTATTTCAGATTTTCAGCATCCGCAGTATTTTGCTTTTGTCTCCAGTTAACATGTTGTGTTAAGAAGCAATTACTGGTTACACTGATTAGTTGGTAGTTTCCCCCATCCCTTCTGGCTGTCCCTGATCTGCTGACTTTTAAAGATCGAATAAGTAACAGTCACAATTTGTATAAGATCTGCTCCTCTCTCAGCTCATTGCCCTGCTGCTCTCTGGAGGTGATTACTCCGAGGCCGTGCTGTCACTTCTGGTTGTTCTCTCAGATCTTGCGGCAGGTTTTCCTCAATCTCCCTGTGAACATGTTATTGTCATAGTATGTGAGCTCACAATCATCCCCATGGAAACGTAGAATCATAGGATCATAGAATGGTTACAGCACAGAAGGAGGCCATTCGGCCCATTGAGCCCGTGCCGGCTCTCTGCAAGAGCAGCTCAGCCAGTCCCACTCCCCCGCCCTTTCCCCGTAGCCCTGCAATTTTTTTTCTTTCAGGTACTTATCCAAGTCCCTTTTGAAAGCCACAATTGAATCTGCCTCCACCACCCTTTCAGGCAGTGCATTCCAGATCCTAGCCACTCGCCTTTGGTTCTTCTGCCAATCACCTTAAATCTGTATCCTCTGGTTCTCGACCCTTCCGCCAATGGGAACAGTTTCTCTCTATCTACTCTGTCTAGACCCCTCATGCTTTTGAACACTGCTATCAAATCTCCTCTCAACCTTCTCTGCTCTAAGGAGAACAATCCTAGCTTCTCCAGTCTATCCACGTAACTGAAGTCTCTCATCCCTGGAACCATTCTTGTAAATCTTTTCTGCACCCTGTCTAAGGCCTTCACATCCTTCCTAAAGTGCAGTGCCCAGAATTGAACACAATAGTGCAGTTGAGGCCGAACCAGTGTTTTATAAAGGTTCATCATAATTTCCTTGCTTTTGTACTCTCTTCCTCTATTTATGAAGCCCAGTATCCCATATGCATTTTTAACTGGTTTCTCAACCTGCCCTGCCACCTTCAACAATTTGTGCACATATACCCCCAGGTCTCTCTGTTCATGCACCCACTTTAGAATTGTACCCTTTAGTTTATATTGTCTCTCCTCATTCTTCCTACCAAAATGTATCACTTCGCACTTTTCTGCATTAAATTTCATCTGCCACATGTCCGCCCATTCCACCAGCCTGTCTATGTCCTCTTGAAGTCTATCGTTCTCCTCCTCACTGTTCAGTATACTTCCAAGTTTTTTCATCTGCAAATTTTGAAATTGTGCCCTGTACACCCAAGTCTAAGTCATTAATATATCTCAAGAAAAGCAGTGGTCTTAGTACCGACCCCTGGGGAACACCACTGTATACCTTCCTCCAGTCCTGAAAAATAACCGTTCACCACTACTCTCTGTTTCCTGTCACTTAGCCAATTTTGTATCCATGCTGCCACTGTCCCTTTTATTCCATGGGCTTCAACTTTGCTGGCAAGCTGGCACTTTATCAAATGCCTTTTGGAAGTCCATATACACCATGTCAACTGCATTACCCTCATCAACCCTTTCTGTTACCTCATCAAAAAACTCAATCAAGTTAGTTAAACACGAAATAACAACAGAAAGTGCTGGAAACACCCAGCAGGTCAGGCAGCATCGAAGAGCGGAGAAACAGAGTCAATGTTTTGGGTCGAACCCTTCGTCAGAACTGGAAAAGGTTAGGGAGGAGAGATTTTTAAGCAGGGGCAGGGAGGAGGGGAGGAAAGAACAAAGGGAAGGTCTGTGATAGGATGGAAGGCTGGAGAGATTGACTGACAAAAGGGATGATGGTGCAAGGCAAAAGGAGATGGTAATGGGACAAGTTAAGAAACAAAAGATGGCTCTAGATGATGTGTGAATGATGATGGCAGCAACATTAACAGCTACCATGTGAGGAAACAAGAGAAAAAAAAGAAGAGAACTACAGGGGCCAATTTATAGTCTGAAATTGTTGAACTTGATGTTAAGTCCAGAAGGCTGTAAAGTGCCTAATAGAAAGATGAGTTGCTGTTCCTCGAGCTTACGTTGAGCTTCGTTGGAACAATGTAAGAGGCCGAGGACGGAGAGATCAGAGTGGGAGTGGAGGGGAGAATTAAAGTGACAAGCAACCGGAAGCTCGGGGGCATGCTTGCGGACTGAACGGAGGTGTTCCGCAAAGCGGTCACCCAATCTGCGTTTGGTCTCCCCAATATAGAGGAGACCGCATCGTGAGCAGCGAATACAGTATACTAAATTGTAAGAAGTACAAGTAAATCGCTGTTTCACCTGGAAGGAGTGTTTGGGGCCCTGGACGGTGGGAAGGGAGGAGGTAAAAGGGCAGGTGTTGCATCTTCTGCGCTTGCATGGGAAGGTGCTGGGCGAAGGGGAAGGGGTGTTGGGGGCAATAGAGGAGTGGACCAGGGTGTCGCAGAGGGAGCGGTCCCTTTGGAATGCTGAAAGGGGGGGGTAAGGGGAAGATGTGTTTGGTGGTGGGATCACGCTGGAGGTGGCGGAAATGGCGCAGGATGATCCGTTGAATGTGGAGGCTGGTGAGGTGAAAGGTGAGGACAAGGGGAACCCTATCATGGCTCTTGGAGGGAGGGGAAGGGGTGAGAGCAGAAGTTTGGGAAATGGAACGGACACGGTTGAGGGCCATGTCAACCACGGTAGAGGGAAATCCTCAGTTGAGGAAAAAGGAAGACATACCGGAAGTACTGGTATGGAAGGTGGCATCGTCAGGACAGATGCGGCAGAGACGGAGAAACTGGGAGAATGGAATAGAGTCCTTACAGGGAGCGGGGTGGGAGGAAGTGTAGTCCAGGTAGCTGTGGGAGTCAGTGGGCTTATAGTGGATGTTTGTTGATAGCCTATCCCCAGAAATGGACACAGAGATGTCGGGGAAGGGAAGGGAAGAGTCGGAGATGGACTATGTGAAGGTGAGGGAAGGGTGGAAATTGGAAGCAAAGTGAATGAAATTATCTAGTTCAGGGCAAGAACAGGAAACGGCACCAATTTAGTCATCAATCTACCGGAAAAAGAGGTGAGGGAGGGGACCTGAGTAGGACTGGAACAAAGAATGTTCCACATATCCCATAAAAAGGCAGGCATAGCTTGGGCCCATGTGGGTGCCTTTAACAATTTGAGTTGCCTTTAACAAATCTGTGCTGGCTTTCCTTAATTAATCCAAACTTGTCCAAGTGACTGTTAATTTTGTCCTGGATTATTGTTCCTAAAAGCTACTGAGGTTTAACTGACTGGCCTGGCCTGTAGTTGCTGGGTTTATCCTTACACCCTTTTTTGAACAAGGGTGTAACATTTGTAATTCTCCAGTCATCTGGCGCCAGCCCTGTATCTAAGGAGGATTGGAAGATTATGGCCAGTACCTCTGCAATTTCCACCTTTACTTCCCTCAGTATCATAGGATGCATCCCATCCAGTCCTGGTGACTTATCTACTTTAAATACAGACAGCCTTTCTAGTACCTCCTCCTCATCAATTTTTATCCCATCCAGTATCTCAACTACGTCCTCTTTCACTATGACTTTGGCAGCATCTTCTTCCTTGGTGAAGACAGATGCAAAGTACTCATTTAGTACCTCAGCCATGCCCTCTGCCTCCATGCGTAGGTCTCCATTTTGGTCCCTAATCGGCCCCATCCCTCCTCTTACTACCCATTTATTATTTATATGCCTATAGAAGACTTTTGGATTCCCTTTTATGTTAGCTGCCAATCTATTCTCAATACTCCCTCTTTGCCCCTCTTATTTCCTTTTTCACTTCCCATCTATATTCAGCCTGGTGCTCACTTGCCCCCTTTTTCTGCTTCATCTTACTCTCTATTTCTTTCGTCATCCAGGGAGCTCTGGCTTTGGTTGCCCTACCTTTCCCCCTCGTGGGAATTTACCTCGACTGTACCCAAACCATTTCCTCTTTAAAGGCAGCCCATTGTTCGACTACAGTTTTGCCTGCCAATCTTTAATTCCAATTTACCCCGGCTGGATCCATTCTCAACCCACTGAAATTGGCCTTCCTCCAATTAAGTATTTTTACTCTAAATTGCTCCCTGTCCTTTTCCATAGCTAGTTTAAACCTTATGATACTGTGATCACTGTTTCCTAAATGTTCCCCTACTGACACTTGCTCCACTTGACCCACCTCATTCCCCAGAACCAGATCCAACAATGCCTTCTTCCTCGTTGGGCCGGAAACGTACTGATCAAGAAAGTTCTCCTGAACACACTTCAGAAATTCTTCCCCCTCTCTGCCCTTTACTCTATTACTAACCCAGTCTAGATTAGGATAGTTGAAGTCCCCCATTATCACTACTCTATAGTTCTTGCACCTCTCTCTAATTTCCCTGCAAATTTGTTCCTCTATATCCTTCCCACTAGTTGGCGGCCTATAGAATACACCTAGTAGTGTAATGGCACCTCTATTGTTTCTTAACTCTAACCAACTAGATTCTGTCCTTGACCCCTCCAGGGCATCCTCTCTCTCCAGCACTGTAATATTCTCCTTAATCAATACTGCCACCCCATCTCCTTTCTTTCCTTTCCTATCTTTCCTGAACACCTTATATCCAGGAATATTTAGTACCCAATTCTGCCCTTTTTTGAGCCAGGTCTCCGTTATCGCCATGACATCATATTCCCATGTGTCTATGTGCACCTGCAGCTCACCAACCTTATTTACCACACTTCGTGCATTCACACAAATGCACTGTAAACCTATCTTAGACCTTCTTGTATTCTCTCTTAGTCTGACCCTACCTAATACCGCACTATTTCTTATCTAGTGTTCTCTGTCTCTCCCAATCCTTTGTGCACCTTGTTTCTCCTTTCTAATGCTACATCCTGGTGCCCATCCCCCTGCCAAATTAGCTTAAACCCTCCCCAACAGCACTAGCAAACCCCCCCGTGAGGACGTAGGTCCCAGCTCTGTTGAAGTGCAACCCGTCCGGCCTGTACAGGTCCCACCTCCCCCAGAACCAGTCCCAATGTCCCAGGAATCTAAAGCCCTCCCTCCTGCACCATCTCTCCAGCCACGCATTCATCTGCTCTATCCTCCTATTTCTATACTCACTAGTGCGTGGCACCGGGAGTAATCCGGAGATTACTACCTTTGAGGTCCTGCTCGTTAATCTCTTTCCTAGCTCCCTAAAATCTGCCTGAAGGACCTCATCCCTCTTTCTACCTATGTCGTTGATAGCGATATGAACCACGACCTCTGGCTGTTCACCCTCCCCCCTCAGAATGTTCTGCAGCCGCTCAGTGACATCCTTGACCCTGGCACCAGGGAGGCAACATACCATCCTGAAATCACGCAGAAACGCCTGTCTGTTCCCCTAACTATCGAATCTCCTATCGCTATTGCTTTCCCGATCTTCCTCCTCCCCCCCTGTACAGCTGAGCCACCCGTAGTGCCATGGACTTGGCTCTGGCTGTACTCCCTAGAGGAACCATCGCCCTCACCAGTACTGAATACTGGTTGGAGAGTGAGATGCACTCAGGGGACTCCTGCACTATCTGCCTGGTCCTCATTGTCTGTCTGACAGTTATCCATTCCCTCTCTGCCTGCACACTCTTACGCTGCGGGGTGACCACCTCCTGAAACGTGCTATCCACGAAGCTCTCGGCCTCACGGATGCACCGCAATGATGCCAACTGCTGCTCAAGCTCCGAAATCTGGAGCTCGAGCTCCTCCAGCTGATGACACTTCCTGCAGATGTGGTTGTCCAAGACACAGGAAGCATTCTGGAGTCCCCACATGGCACAAGATGTGCATTCCACGGGACCGAGGGGCCCTACCATGCCTCTATTTAATAGACTACTAACTAACTTAACAGAAATAAACTTAAGACTTAAAAAAAACAATCACCAACTACTCACCAATCAGCTCCTTCCTTTGCGCTGATGTCACTTACCTGACACATTCTGACACTCTGTGAGCTCACAATCATTTCCATGGAAATGTGTCTGACATTCTGACACTCTGTGACCTCACAATCAGCTCCATGGAAATGTATCTGACATTCTGACACTCTGTGACCTCACAATCAGCTCCATGGAAACGTATCTGACATTCTGACACTCTGTGACCTCACAATCAGCTCCATGGAAAGTGTCTGACATTCTGACACCTCACTGTTAGAAACGAGTCCCATTTTTTAGCACTGCAGCTAGCCTGCATTGCGCTGTTAACACCATGTGATTTAGGGTTAGGACTAGAGGTTAAGGTTTAGGGTTGGAGTCAGGTTTAAGGTGTAAGGGTCAGGGTGTCAGTGTTAGGGATAGGGTTAGAAACCATTATTGACAATGCCATCGTCACTAGATGTGTCCTTTTTTTAAAATGGTAACATTAAAAAAAACAATTCAAACATTGGTTGATCAGCCAAGGCCATTGCTCACAGGCAGAAAGTAAAATAAATTGTGTTTGTCTTACACTAAGGGCTGGATTTTCATTGACCCGTGGAGGCGAGTTTGGAGGCGTGTGGGGGGTTAAAATTGCGAAAACTGGCGGGCGGGCACAAGTCCGCCTCCACGCAATTTTCATTAAATCGTGTCTGATGGTCCCGACTCCGTCCCGCCTCTAAGAGACGGAATAGGCTGTTAAGGCCCTTAACAAACACTAAATTGGCTCTATAATGCCATTTTGAAAGGCCTTTGTGATTTTAACCCTTGTTCTACGTGACGCACGCCTGTTCTGAAGCACGATTGTGAAACCTGGCGGGAGCACATTTGGCTGGCTGGAGATCTCTCTCTCTCTCTCTCTCTCTCTCTCTCTCTCCTCTCTCTCTCTCTCTCTCTCCTCTCTCCTCTCTCTCTCAGTGGTGGTGTAAAAATATCTGGGAGCAGACTTAGGGCTGCTGCTGCTCATTTTGCATCCAGGTCCTCTCACAGCAAAGGCCAGGCAGTCTCTGAAGACCTTCAATGCAGCAGCAATGATGACATCATCAGAGGCGACTTTCAGACTGAAAACACTAATTGGTTCATGGGTTCCCACATGCTGGAACTCAATTGCCCAATTAGGTGAAAATTGCATCAATCTCCCACATCCAATCGCAGTCGGGTGGATAACACGACCCCAATCCGCCCCAGTATCAAAATCCAGCCCTAACTCTCTGCCCTTGGGGGTTGACCAGAAACTTAACTGGACCAGCCACATAAATACTGTGGCTACAAGAAAAGGTCAGAGGCTGGGTATTCTGCGGCGAGTGTCTCACCCCCTGACACCCCAAAGCCTTTCAACCATCTACAAGGCACAAGTCAGGAGTGTGATGGAATACTCTCCACTTGCCTGGATGAGTGCAGCTCCTACAATACTCAAGAAGCTCGACACCACCAAAGCAGCCCGCTTGATTGGCACCTCATCCACCACCTTAAACATTGACTCCCTCCACCACCGGCGCACCGTGGCTGCAGTGTGTACCATCTACAAGATGCATTGCAGCAACTCGCCAAGGCTTCTTCGGCAGCACCTCCCAAAACCCGCGACCTCTACCACCTAGAAGGACAAGGGCAGCAGGCGCATGGGAACACCACCACCTCCAAGTTCCCCTCCAAGTCACACACCATCCTGACTTGGAGGTATATCGCCTGATCCTTCATCGTCGCTGGGTCAAAATCCTGGAACTCCCTCCCTAACAGCACTGTGGGAGTACCTTCACCACACGGGCCTGCAGCGGTTCAAGAAGCCGGCTCACCACTGTGGGAGCAAAAGTCCATTTTACCCGAATACCTCGCTATTCTTTCTGCGCAGTCTGTGAGATCAGCACATGCTGAGTGAAAAGTCCAAGCAGCTTTCTTCTGAGCCTGGGTTGGAACTTGGGTAAGAGATCAAAGCAGAAGATGTTTCCACAGGAAAGAAGATGTGAGAAGTTGTGAGTTTTTCAGCTATATTTGGATGTGTCAATTTGATCACCTGCGAGTATCAGTAATAAAATGGATGGCAAGCGTGTTATTGCAGCAATTAGAAGAGTTGAGAGCCTGGATGTTTAGTTTATGTTGTTATTCTGTGGTATTTGTATGTGCCTTTGATGTACCAGGATTTATTGATAGTATGCATGGAATGTAGTGATCAAAGGCAACATTTAGTATAAGAGATGTAAGGAAACACTGTTCAGCAGCTGACACTGGAATCGGACAGTGTGTGTCTCAGCAGCTCTCACACAGGTTTGTGTGGTATGAAAAAGACTCGTGCACTCATACTGGTTGTGGATAGCATGAGGTTTCAATGCAGACCTGATCCTGCATTACTACAACTGAGTGTGTGTGTAGTCTGACGTTTAAAAGCAACAAAACGAAAAAGAACAAGAAAGCAGTCCAACCACCACCACTTTCTCAAGGGCAATTAGGGATGGGCAATAAATGCTGGCCTTGCCAGCGACGCCCACGATTGAATAAAACAAAATTATGAATGCTGTATTAGTGGTCACTTCTAGAAAACTGGTCCTGTAAATTGTGTGAACAATTTTTAGCTCGCGACTTGGGCTTGTTACATAAAATGTGGCACTTTTGAGTTAATCAATCCATAACAAGGAATCAATAATAACACAGAAAACGCTGGAAAAACTCAGCAAGGAATCAATATTTCAAACTAGATGAGATCCAATAAGGCTTGGATGATTGAGTGTGATTAAGGTACCTGGAGTTGTTATGAGAGCATGAATGTAGTTGTTAAAATGCATGTGTGTTCATTTTAATTTAAGATTGTGCCCCCAAAGAAATGGGAGATTTAAGGCAGCCTTTGAGGTTGCATAACAAGTGTTTGGTTGTATACTTTCTGCGTTAAAGACGAGTGGTATGGACTTATCTTGCCTGTAATTTACATTTATCTGTACCTGAAGAAGGAGCAGAGCTCCGAAAGCTCGTAATTTTAAATAAAACTGTTGGACTATAACCTGGTGTTGTGCGACTTCTCATTTTTGTCCACCCCAGTCTCCGCATCATGTAATTTACATTATACCACTGTTCAAAATGCACAGAGTTTTGGGGGGAAAGGTAAAAACAGCTTTGGGGAATTACAAAGTTACAGTTGGAACATTTGCAATGTTTTTTTTTAATTGACTTAGCAGCACATCGGAAACTGTTATTGTGCTGGATGACTCATCCCCCCCAAAGCACAATCTTTTTTCTCACAATGAATGAGTAATCAACCACCTCATTCTATTTGCCACATTACACAACTGAATGCAAAGACATGGGGGGGGAAATTTGATCCCCGAAGAAGTTAGCGCCCCTGCGCCATAAATTGAATGGTAGTACCCCAGGGGCTAACGGGAGGCGCAAAGCAACCCAATGTTTCCCCCATGCTGTATTAGTTTTTTTAAGTATCAGCTTAAAGTGATACCAGCATGCTTACTACTGCAAAAGTACTTGTGGAACAATGCTTTTGCGGTGGGGCGATTAAGGTGATTGTTAGTGATAATAAAGCATGGTTTGTGGGCTAGCTCATGAAAGAAATGTGAACTAAGAATAAATAGAAAGTTTTTTTCTCCGTTCATGGGATGTGGGTGTCGCTGGCAAGGCCAGCATTTATTGCCCATCCCTAGTTGCCCTTGAGAAGGTGGTGGTGAGCCGCCTTCTTGAACCGCTGCAGTCCGTGTGGTGAAGGTACTCCCACAGTGCTGTTAGGGAGGGAGTTCCAGGATTTTGACCCAGCGACGATGAAGGAACGGCGATATACTTTCATGTCAGGATGGTGTGTGACTTGGAGGTGGTCGTGTTCCCATGCGCCTGCTGCCCTTGTCCTTCTAGGTGGTAGAGGTTGCGGGTTTGGGAGGTGCTGTCGAAGAAGCCTTGGCGAGTTGCTGCAGTGCATCTTGTAGATGGTACACACTGCAGCCACGGTACGCCGGTGGTGGGGGGAGTGAATGTTTAAGGTGGTGGATGGGGTGCCAATCAAGCGGGCTGCTTTGACCTGGATGGTGTCGAGCTTTTTGAGTGTTGTTGGAGCTGCACTCATCCAGGCAAGTGGAGAGTATTCCATCACATTCCTGACTTGTGCCTTGTAGATTATGGAAAGGCTTTGGGGAGTCAGGAGGTGAGACACTCGCCGCAGAATACCCAGCCTCTGACCTGCTCTTGTTGCCACAGTATTTATGTGGCTGGTCCAGTTAAGTTTCTGGTCAACCCCCAAGGTTTGATAGTGGGGGATTCAGTGATGGATGTCAAGGGGTGGTGGTTAGACGCTCGCTTGTTGGAGATAGTCATTGCCTGGCACTTGTGTGGTCCAAATGTTACCTGTTAAACTATATTGAAGGAAATAGTTATGAGACTGAGATCTTAAATTACCTCGGACATTGCTGGTATTTAGAGGAACTGTGTTTAGGGCTAGAAATTTGTTATAGCCAAGAAATGGGCAGTGTTTAGACTAAAAATGGTTAAGTAGCACCAGTTGAAAATCGCCTAGACTGCACGCAAAATTCATCCTCACTCCTCATTAAAATGATTGCAGTCATGATTCTAGTCTAAAAGCTCCAGTTCATTGGTGTTACACTGAAAAGATGGACCAATATCGGGTGTAGTCTAAACGCAAGTAATGATTGCCACAGGCCTTTTTCACTGCTTAAAGGGGCGGTTCATTGATGCTGCAGCACCTCATTTTCAGCACTGTTGGGTGTGCAGCTGCCTCAACAATCATAAGAAGAAGGACAAGGAGAAGGAGCACTTATTTACAAATCCAGGGAGAGAGCCTGGAGGTTTTCCGATGAAGCTTTGGAGGCATTGGTTATAGTGGTGGAGAGAAGGTGGGCGGTCCTGTACCTGCCAACTGGCAGGAGGCCCTCGCTACAAGTCTGCCAGACTATGTGGAGGGAGGTGGCACACCACGTCACGGGCAGCACTGTGCTCCCCAGGACCCACACACAGTGCAGGAAGCAGTTTAACAAGCTCACACGGGTGGTCAGGGTGAGTGAAGGCTTCAACAAATGCTACATACCACCATCTGTACCACAAGCTTCACACACTGCTCAATGCACCACACCCCCCAGCACTCACCCACCAACAACCTCTACCTAGCAACACTCACACCCACATCTCACACCTTGCACACAATGACAGCTATTCAACTATGGCAGGCACAAGGGTTATTAGTTATTAGAATTCATGTGATATGTTTATAGATAAATGTATTAATTGTGTTTGGAATATTTTGTGGTCTCTCTCATTTCACCTTTGCGCCTAGGAGGACGCTGTGATATGGCGTGAGACAGAAATTGTATGATGGAGATGTGGTGAGCTATGAGGATCTGGGGTTTCATTCATGCGAATTGGAGTCTGATGAGCTGGCCATGGACAACTCGTCTGGAAGGCTGATTGTCTCACTGCCTCCACTCCCTCCGCCATAGATCCAGGAGGGTGAGGTCCACTGCTAGTACAGCCCCCATGACTTTTGTTGTAGGTTGGAGCTTTTCAGAAATAATTATGGAGTTTTGTACTTGCTTCAACACTCCCTGATACCAAAGAACCTTGAAATGAATAAAGAAAACTCTTCCAGTAGCAGGAAGTAGCACACAGTCACTCAAACTTCAAAAACCTGTCCGGTCCGAGTGATTGGTGACGATCCTTTAAATAGCGTCACTGGAGCCGGCTTCCTGTTGTTGCACGCCACCTGAAGCTGTCATTGTTTTCTCCAGCCGGTAAGTTCATTGGCTGTAACGAAGTTGGGAGATCAGGCATCAAGTGAGCGTTGCACACTCACTGACGTCACGATCGCCATGATGGTGAGGTCCCCGGTGATCGCATTCAGCGGCAGCCCTACTGGCAACACCGATATAGCGTGCTGCGCTGGAACCGGCATTAGGTCGCGTTACAGCTCTCAACGGCATTTTAGCTCCATCTCATGGCGCAAACCACACGAATTTCTCCCCCCCGCCCCCCCAGTCTTTTGAACTTTAAAGCCATAATAGGTTATAAAAGGGCATCTCCGAAACACCTCTATGCGGCCTCCGTGACTGATACGTTAAAACAAACCATTGCTGCTTATCCCTTTCAGGGACACCGACCATTGAAAGGCCTTCCTTTTCAGTTCATAAATTGGTTGATAGCTGATTAAATTCTAACCTGTATGAAGAGTTATTTCTTTTTAGATTGAAAGGATGTCGTGGCTATTCATTGCTGTTCTGAGGAAGGAGTTACCAGAGTACCTGAATACTTCTGTAACTAATGACAATTGGTGCTTCAAGATGGGTTGGTATTTACCTGGTATAATGAGGCATCTAAAACTTTACATTTTTTCACACCAGAACATGAAGGCGGATAAATTAATATTCATCAGTTGTGGCAATTGTTTGAACTGTGGACTCATGTTAAAGGGCAAAGGTAAGATCCAAAAGAAAACGAAACTAAATTGGACCAGGATGAATCAATGAAATGTCCAAGACTAGAAGGATTAAATAATGGACAGATATTAATTTGCGCTTTGGGAATTTTCCTGTTCTGTTAACTTTTCCTTTTTAGATATTTGCCTTCTGATTTATATAATTGTATATACATATAAAATTTAATCAGGCACTGCTAAGAGAAATGGTACATAATTTTACTAAGAGCAATTTAGGAAGAAAACCAGGTGAATAGACATAAAAGAATGTTAGCAAATGATAAATCAATGCACAAGTAATTAAAATGAGAAGTCGCACAACACCAGGTTATAGTCCAACAGTTTTATTTAAAATTACGAGCTTTCGGAGCTCTGCTCCTTCGTCAGGTACAGTGAGGGAATACAAATCGATTACACTATATATATACAGAGAACAATGTGTCTGCAGAGATACAATCTGTTAGGGAGGCATTACATCAAAGACACATCAGAGTACAGCTAAGACAGTGAAGTGGGTCAACAGGGATCTCGGGTTCATGTCACGCTACAGAACGTGACTCGACATCGTTGTCTGTTTTTCCAGTTTTTAAAAAAAAAAGTTAAAAGCTTAACTGCAGACGGCAGCATTTGACACGTTGGACCCCCTGTGACCCACCTCATTGTCTTAGCTGTACTCTGATGTGTCTTTGATGTAATGCCTCCTTAACAGATTGTATCTCTGCAGACACATTGTTCTCTGTATATATATACTGTGTAATCGATTTGTATCCCCTCACTGTACCTGTACCTGAAGAAGGAGCAGAGCTCCGAAAGCTTGTAATTTTAAATAAAGCTGTTGGACTATAACCTGGTGTTGTGCGACTTCTCATTTTTGTCCACCCCAGTCCAACACCGGCATCTCCGCATCACAAGTAATTAAAGTGACTGTTTACAGGGGATGTTATATCAGAACAAACACTATTAAGGACAACTGATCTCAAAGGCAGTACATATGAAGAGTTTTTTGACTTAAATTAGAATAAAAAAGGGGTTAATGGTAGTATAAACAATTGGATTTCAAATGTTATATATTAGGAGAATAAATGAAAATCTGGAACAGATTGTAATATGGTTTGGTGTAAGGTGAAGGATTTGATTGGTGTGTTATGTTAAGCCTTGGAAGTGAAGTGAGGTTGTTTTGCGATTGTTCCTGTGATAATGGCAATACTATTACTACCTGCGAATGACAAACTGATGGAGTATTTAAAGTGGGATCAATGGCCCGTATTTTCCGATCGGAGGCTTCCTGCGTGCGGCGGCCACCGATCTGGAAAAGATCTACACCCTTACCTGAGGGCTCCGGAGGTCCGGAAATTTCCGCTCCTGGGCCTCTGCTCTACGAAATGCGCAGGGCCCAGGTATCCCAGGGGCGCAGGCGGTTCGCAAGCGTCCCTGGGATCACGTGCGCTATGGGGAACCAATGAAAGAAGGGAATCCCCCTTCATACTTTTGACAGCTTAGACCTGTCAAAAGTATGAATGGGGATCACTCAAAAAACACATCAAAACATTAAGGGGTAAAAATTCAGTTGGTTGCGCCTCCCGTTAGCGCCTTAAGAGGGCGCTAATGGGGCGCAAAGCCGCTAACGCCCGGGCACAGCGATGTTTGCGCCGCTCGGGAACTTAACTAGAGATTGTGCGGCGGCGCTAAACTTTACCGCTGCGACCACCTGCGCGCGCAGATTGTGACGTCATTCCATGGTGCAACGCCCTTGTGGCGCCCCGGAGCGGAAATTGAGTGGCGCCCCCTGCCTTACCGCCTGGCGCATCCAACGACCAGAAGACTGGAACGCTATCAATCGCTGTGGGGCTGGGGGGGGCGCTATTTAAAGGGGGCCTCTTCCTGTCTTTTATTGTTGGTGGCATTTTTGAACTACGCATTCTGAGAGAGAGAGGGAGAGACTTCTGGAGAGATTCAACGTTGTGTGAAGGAGTTTTGGGTACTGAGCAGCACTTTGCAGGTTCATTTTGATTTGCCATTCCTTGTATCGATTTAGCAGAGACTGTGGGAGCTGCACTCTGAGCTCTTTGCCTGGTACTCTCCATTGTTCTTTCCAGCACATTTGATGTGCAAGTCTCTCCAGGCCGAGATTCAAGGCTGCAATGAACAGGATGTGGATGGAAAGCAAGATTAACCATCCCCTTTAAGAACTGGCCCGTGCCATTGTGTGTGTGTTCCATTGCTGACTGACATTACATGAGCTTCGCCAGCGCTCTGAGTTAGCGCCTCACTCCTTGGCCTTTGCGCCTTAAGACAGGTGTGCAGCGCCTGATTTAGCACTCCACTCACCTCCCGGGCGGTAAAAGTGAAGTTTCCAGTCAGTGCCGATAATTAGCGGCAGGCGCTAATATTTGCGTCCAGACGATATTTGCGCCCCAAATGGGGCGCGACCTAATTTTTCCCCCTAAATACATTATTTTTTAAATCATGTTTTTAAAATTAGTTAAAATGACATTAAATTAAATATTTTAAGCAAAAATTTTATTTTTTGAAAAAAAATTAAACATTTTTACGGGGCTAAAAATAAACTTACCTCTTTTAAAAGTATTTTTAAATTATAAATGAGTGAAAAAAAAATATTTTTTTACTTTTTTAAACTCTTAAGCTGGTAAAAGCAGGCCTTACGCTGCTTTTACCAGGCGTAAGATTTTTAAGGGATTTCAGTGGGCGGAGGTTGTGCAGAAAGCGGAACTCTCCACCCGCAGAGGCCCTTCTCCAGAGCAGGCATCCGATCTGTCAAGAGGATTCTTGACAGATCGGAAATGCCGGTTTTCAGCGCATGCACTTTGCATGCCTGAAACCGGCACTTGCGAGGCCCCTACGGGTGTGTACACAACTCATACACACCCGTAGGGGTCGGAAAATACGGGCCAATGTTTGTTGTTGGATGATCTACTCAAGGAATTTGTGAACTATCTGAAGATATTATTGAGCGGAAAAGAAGTGCTCTGGATTGCACCAGACACTTCATGCACAGTTCCAGGAGAGGTGGTGCCTGGCTATGCAGCTGTGATGCGCTGTAGAGTTTAGCATCACTATGCACCATCATCCTGGATGAAGAATCCCTAACTGCACTATACAGGTTGACCAATGGAACTTGAAGAGAATTAATGTTTGGAGTGAGGAAGATATTGCGTTACACACCATTTGTGGGTTCGAAGGTCAGTGAGAAGCTTAAAACTCCAGTTTGAACAATTAAAAATGGTGGGGTTGTTGAATCGTAAGTGATTCCTATTGGTTGGTGGTTAACATTTTGCCTTACACAAACAAAAACAGAAACAAAAACAAAAACAAGAATGACTTAAATTTGGGGATAAAATATTGGTGCCTGTTAGGGTCCACAATGTTACAGAAATTCAAGTTAAGTTGACGCTCGAGACAGAAGCCTTACGGGTGGTTGTAAATTTTGGCTGTAAAATAATTATTATATTGGTTAATTCAGGAAGTAAAAAGAAAGCAGATTACTTAGAACTTGCTAAATTAATTGCAAATGATATAAATGAGTGTTAGGAGCTCATTGCTGATGGCAGAATGTGTACAATGCTGGAGAAACACCTTGGGTGAGGTTGTTGTTTCATGTGTTCCTCATTGTCCAGATGGTAGCAATTGTAGCATTATTAATTAGTGTTTGGTGGGTTCAAAGGTTAGTGAGAAGCTTAAAACTCCAGTACGGACAATGCAAAATGGTAGGGTTGTTGAATCATCAGTGAAGGATCAGAAAGTGATTTTATCACCCTCAAAGAGGGGACTGGAAGATACCCTAGTTATGTATATATACATGTAGAATTGGGATTTGGTTTAATCTTTGTGATGAAGGTTTTTGCTTTCTTTTTAACGTGTGAATTTGTACTGTAGCTGTTGTACTATATTGTTCATTAAAAAAAAATCAGTTATGAAATGGCCAACTACAGTCTCTCTCTGACACAGTAGCATCACTGCAACTCCTTATATCCTGCATGTGGTATCCTGGCTACAGTAACGAACATTGTGGGTGAGAAGAGGAAAGAGATGCTGGGGATCTGCTACTTGGATGGAGCAAGCGGTTGAGTAGGCCAGGAGCCAGGGCCTGGCTACCTGGCACAGGGAGGGAGTGGTGAAGTGCTGGATTGGGCTGCGAGCGGGAACCACTGAGAGTGGAGTGGCTGGCTATGGAGCAGAAGCATTGGCGACTGGCTTGCAGTAACCAGATGATCCTATAATAGCGGCCCAGAAATTAAACATCGATGGTTCCCGCGGGGGTAAGGATTCCCCGCGATATCGCACTCCGCGCCTACCTTTTTGTTTGGGGCCCACACAAACTTCAGTTTCAGGGCCTCTCCCTGTTGCAACCGTGCAGTGCTTGCGTGTCCCAGAGGCGCAATTAGTTTGTGCGAGCTCTGGGATCACGTGATTCAGTTAGAGCCAATGGCAGCACACCATCTTTCATTCATAGTTTTGACAGCAAGGGCTGTCAAAGCTATGAATACTACAAGCCCCCAAAAGAACAGCTAAACCTCAATTAAATTTAAAAAAAAAGCCATCACATTAATAAAATAACTATAGTTAAATAAATTAACCACTTTAAACAAAAAATTAAATTTTTGAAAAAATTTAAAATCTTTTTAAAAGTTATAAAAATAAACTTACCTTTCTTTAAAGTCTCTAAAAAAGATAAACCTGTTGAAAAAAATTTAAAATAACACTTAATTAACTACTTACCTTGTTAAAAGGGGGTCCTACGCCTGCTTTCTTTATGTGTAAAATCTTCACCACTTACCTGCGCGTTCAAACCTGAAAAAAAAACTAAGTGCACTGTGTGCGCACAACCTGTAGCGCGCACGCGGTTCACTTAGGAACCGCCCCCTTTGCAATACACGAAGTGCCGGTTTCCCGCGCATGCGCAGTGCATGCAGGAAACCGGCAATTCAGGACCTAATACGCGAGAGTACATAGTGCATAATCTCCCGTATTAGGTCTAATTTTCGGGCCATTGACTCTTATCATATCACTCAACTAGATGTGCGTAATGTGAGCGATTCTCCTTCCCTCATGTCTCGTCTGTGCCAGTTTGAGAGGTGCAATGGGGCGCCACCCTTTGGGTACATGTCTGATGGCCAAAGCTGATGAGAAGGAAGCTCCCATTTAAAACAGATGGGAGCTTGTTATAATATGCTAATAACATGCTGGGTCTATGCCACTTCTATAAAAGGTTCTTGTGAATGGGCGCCCAGGGTTACTAGGTGCTGGGGAGTGCATGGAAGGTAAGTTTAATGGGCCAAAATGAAGAGTAATTGAGCAGCTTTGAGGGCATATCTGTCCTAATGCTATTGTTTCTTTTTATAGGATTAGGATTTGGTTTAATCTTTATGATGAAGGTTTTTGCTTTCTTTTTAACTTGTGGGTTTGTACTGTAGCTGGTGTACTGTATTCATCAAAAAAAATCAATTATGAAATGGCCAACTACAGTCTCTTCCCTTGCACTTAGGTGCTCATGAGCTTGTGTGCCAATTGGTTTAACTTTTTTTTGTCTTCAACACTATTACTGGCATCAAAGGGCTTCCCAATGGGAATCCCCCTGTCTGAGGTGCTTGGAAGAAGGAGAGGAGGACCAATAAAGGGATGCCAGGTAGGTCAGGCTGCATAAGGGCTGCTCTGCGCCCACCCTCCAGTACCCGTGCATCTGCATCTGCATCTACAGACCGAGGTGACCAGACTATGTTTTGGCAGATGGCCACAATAATGGCGTGTCATTCTCCAACCCTGCAGGTAGGTTGTAGCAGCAGGTCCAAGAGCACAGACATATGTGAATGCCTCATTTAAGGGGAAGCTAGATAAGTACCGCAGGGAGAAAGGAATAGAAGGTTATGCTGATAGGGTGAGATGAAGTAAAGTGGGAGGAGCCTCATGTGGAGCATCAACACCGGCACAGACCAGTTGGTCTGAAAGGCCTGTTTCTGTGCGGTATAATTGTATGTCATTCTATGTATGTAACCGTTACACTGGATGATTCTTCAAAAGGACCACAATCATGGTCAATGACAACCTCAATAACCTATTCCTCCGATATGGCAGGTTTTGAAAGGTTCGGAACCGGGCAGAAGGCTGCTCATCCAGTGTCCAGTGGTTCAGAGAATGCAGACATTTTAATAAATCCTACACCGTGCCACTCTGCTCGAAAGAAGCCCAAGCCGGGCTGGTCATCAACCACCAAATCCTGACTGGCCTCACCTGCCAAGATGCTGCCAATCATATGGGCTGGGCATTATCACACCTACCTAGCAATGGCCTTGGCAAGGTTCTAGAGAGGCCGATGCAGAGTTGCTCCGTCTACTGTAAGGACACCCGCTGCTAACATGTACCACAGAGCCAATGAGAGAACTGGTCAGCTGCAGCCGGAATCGTCCACATGGGGTTTCTTTTCACTTAATTTGTGGATTTCACTTCTTATCCCTCGCTGCTAATGGGCGGAGATGTCTTCTTGAGCCTTTCTAAAAGGATTTCACAATTTTTGCCCCCTGATTGTGACACTTCCCTTTAGTTGTCCCCAATCCTTTTAATTTTACTGGCACACAGTTTCCTACCCCCACCATTAGTTTGCAACCCAACACCTGGCTCTGTGAATAATAATGCAAATGAGCTGTCTTACGCAACTGAAAGGAAAGAAGAAAAAGAAAGAGATGCAGAAGATCAGAGAACAAGAGAGAGCGAGAGAGAGCGAGAGAGACAGATGCCGGAGAAATGGAGAGATACAGAGGAGAAGAGAAACAGAGATAGAGACAGAAGCAGGGGAGGAGAAACAGAGCGAGACACAGCAACACAAAGAAAACAGAGAGTAGTAGAGAGACCATTATATCGACCAACATCCACTATAAGCCCACTGACTCCCACAGCTACCTGGACTACACTTCCTCCCACCCCGTTCCTGTAAGGACTATATTCCATTCTCCCAGTTTCTACGTCTCCGCCGCATCTGTTCTGACGATGCCACCTTCCATACTAGTGCCTCCAATATGTCTTCCTTTTTCCTCAATCGATGATTCCCCTCTACTATGGTTGACACGACCCTTGACCGTGTCCGTTTCATTTCCCGCACTTCTGCTCTCACCCCTTCCCCTCCCTCCCAGAACCACGATAGGGTTCCCCTTGTCCTCACCTTTCACCCCACCAGCCTCCACATTCAACAGATCATCCACCGCCATTTCCGCCACCTCCAGCGTGATCCCACCACCAAACACATCTTCCCCTCCCCTTTCCTTTCAGCATTCTGAAGGGACTGCTCCCTCCGCGACACCCTGGTCCACTCCTCTATCACCCCTAACACCCCTTCCCCTTTGCCCAGCACCTTCCCGTGCAAGCACAGGAGATGCAACACCTGCCCTTTTACCTCCTCCCTTCCCACTGTCCAGGGCCCCAAACACTCCTTCCAGGTGAAACAGCGATTTACTTGTACTTCTTGCAATTTAGTATACTGTATTCGTTGCTCACGATGCGGTCTCTCTACACTGGGGAGACCAAACGCAGATTGGGTGACCGATTTGCGGAACACCTCCGTTCAGTCCGTAAGGGTGACCCCGAGCTTCCGGTCGCCTGTCACTTTAATTCTCCGCTCCACTCCCACTCTGAACTCTCCATCCTCGGTCTCTTACACTGTTCCAATGAAGCTCATTGTAAGCTCGAGGAACAGCACCTCATCTTTTGATTAGGCACTTTACAGCCTTCTGGACTCAACACTGAGTTCAACAATTTCAGACCATAACCTCGGCCCCTATGTTTTCTTTTCTCTCTCACATGGCAGCTGTTGATGATTCTGTCATTGTCAATTACACCTCATCTAGAGTCATCTTTTGTTTCTTTACTTGTCCCATTACCATCTCCTTTTGCCTTGCACCATCATCCCTTTTGTCTTTTAATCTCTCCTGCCTTCCATCCTATCACAGACCTTTCCTTTTGTTCTTTCCTCCCCTTCCCCCTCTTTCCCTGACCCTGCACTTGCTTAAAAATCTGTTACTTCTCCAACTTTTTCCAGTTCTGACGATGGGTCATTGACCTGAAATGTTAACTCTGTTTCTCTCTCCACAGATGCTGCCTGACCTGCTGAGTATTTCCAGCATTTCCTGTTGTTTTTTCAGATTTCCAGCATCCGCAGTATTTTGCTATTGGACCATTATAATCATCTACTCATGACTCACTCAGTAAGACACTCTGAATTCCTGTATCAACTGTTATAAAATCAAATGATTCTTATAAACAAACTGGTCATGTGGTGAGTAATTCCTATGGTATGATGACATCACAATAACACAAGGGGGGAAAAATTCGGTTGGTTTGCGCCTCCCGTTAGCACCTTAAGAGGACGCTAATGTGGCGCAAAGCAACTAGCGCCCGTGCGCGGCAATGTTTGCGCCGCTCATAAAATTGACTAGACATTTTGCGGCGGCGCTAAACACTACTGCCATGATCTCCTGTGCCCGCAGATCGTGACGTCAGTTGAGCGTGCAACGCCCCGGTAGTGCCCTGGATCGGATATTGAGTGGCGCCCCCTGTCTTACCGCCTGCCGCTAGCAACGACAGGTTGAGGGGAGCATTTTACAGTCAGGAAGGGAATGGGGGAGCGCTATTTAAAGGTGACTGCTTTCTACCTTTTTTTGTCGGCGAAATTTTTTCACCACACACTCTGAGTGAGAGAGAGAGACTGCAGGAGATATTCAAAGCTGTGTTGAGGAGTTTTGGGTACTGAGCAGCACTTTGCAGGTTCTTTTTTATTTGATCTTCCTTGCATCGATTTAGAAGAGACTGTGGGGGCTGCATTCTGAGCTCTTTCCTTGGATCTCTCCATTGTTCTTTCCAACAGATTTGATGTACAGGTCTCTCCAGGCCTAGATTCAAGGCTGCAATGAGCAGGGTGTGGATGGAGTGCAAGATTGACCCTCCCCTTTAAGAACTGGCCGGCGACAGTGTGCCTGTGTTCCAACACTGACTGACATCACATGAGCTTCGCCAGCGCTCTGAGTTAGCGCCTCGCTCCTCGGCTTTTGTGCCTTAAGACAGGTGTGCAGTGCCTGATTTAGCGCGCCAATCACCTCCAGGGGCGATAAAAGCCAAGTTTGCAGTCGGAGGCGATAATTAGGGCCAGGCGCTAAACTTTGCGCCCGGCCGATAATCGCGCCCAAGGTGTTTGGTATCCTGGTAACAAGGTGAAAGGAAGAGAGAGATGTTTTCAGCCATTCACAAATCCTTCGAACTAAAAATAACCTTGTAAACACCTTTAACTCAACAGTGTGCGTCTGACATCATCAACTCAATCAAGCTGACTTAGGGCGGGGAACCTGTCAATGATGTCAGACACACACTGTGGAGTTTAACGTGTTTACAAGCTTGTTACCAGAACACCTTGATCCGAGTGACTGCTGCCAACGAACCGGAAGCTGCGCCCAAGCGTTCTGCACATAAATCTGTGGTGGTTAATGTATAATAATATCGTATAAATCTACGGAGCCCTGGGTTGGTTCAATAATAATGTATAATAATATCACGGGTTGGTTCACGTATTAATGCAGTGTCAGCTGTGGCTCAGTGGGTAGCACACTCGCCTCTGAGTCAGAAGGTTGTGGGTTCAAAGTTCCACTCCAGGGACTTGAGCACATAAAGCTAGGCTGACACTCCAGTGCAGTGCTGAGGGAGTGCTGCACTGTCGGAGGTGCCTTCTTTCGGATGAGACATTAAACCGAGGCCCTGTCTGTTTTCTCAGGTGGATGTAAAAGATCCCATCCAAAGAAGAGCAGGGGAGGTATCCCTGTGTCCGGGCCAATATTTATCCCTCAATCAACAACCAAAACAGAATATCTGGTCATTATCACATTGCTGTTTGTGGGAGCTTGCTGTGCGCAAATTGGCTGCTGCGTTTCCCACATTACAACAGTGACTACACTCCAAAAGTACTTCATTGGCTGTAAAGCACTTTGAGACGTCCGGTGGTCATGAAAGGCGCTATATTGTTACATGTTTATCAATTTATCACTTCCACCCGCTCACCTATATTAAAATTCCCCCCCCCCCACTGCCTGAACCCAAAGGGACTCATTCTAGAACATTCCTGTTATCGATGGTCTGAAAGAAAAACAGACCACCTCCTCTGTAACCATATTCTCCAGTTTGTCCCACAGCCCCACACAGGTGAATGAGGTGGCGCCACTCAACATTGAAAAACTTTCTTGGGCTCAGCAAACTGCGAGATGTTAGCACTGGGAGGGAGAACGTTTTCTCATTTGCGGAACCAAGTAGTCCGAGGTCAGCTACAGCATGCTGGAGATCGAGACTTCCTCTGTCCCGGCTCCCAAAGAAGAGCAACCCACGGCCCCGCCCTGCCTGTATCCTCTCCAATCTCTTTGAGCAATCTAGAGGAGATGCCGCATGGTTCAGCTAGCTCGTGTACATTAAGGGACAGGGTAGAGCTTAGTGGGACAGTAGCACATACCAGGAGTCGCACTTACTGGGAATTCAGGCAATCAGCAAGCCCCACGTGAATTTCCATCGACTAACAGATTGAACGTCAAGAGAGGGCTACTGACTCCTAAATTACTGTCGTGTGCTCTCGTCCCGTGGAACTCTGCACTGAGCTCTCATTTGTTCAACCTACCCCTCGATTCATTGATTTTCTTTGCAGCATGTGGCTCTATATAGCTTATAAACCTAACAATGACTCTCTATGGTACAGTTGCGGATGAACTCTGGATGTACTTTAATGTATTAAATTGATGAATAGGCGTCTCGGCTATCAATTTCCAGGTTAAAAAAACAAATTCCCTGTAGTCTTTATTTGTGAACATGATATGAAAAATTAACTTGTTACTTTGCTGTATCTTAATCCTCTGTGATATTCCTACCCTACCCATCCCTTAAAGCAGGGGGCTCGGCGAGAAGGTTTTAAGGGGGTCCGCCAAAAATACAAGATTCTGCACAACATCCCGCCCCTCACACACTCTGATTGGTTAGAGGACCCGCTCAATCCTCCAGCCCCTCTTCCTACAGAATCATAGAAATTTACGCCACAGAAGGAGGTAATGCTAGTTTCTATGTTTCTATCTATGTTTCTATGTAATTCAGCCCATCATGTCTGTGCCGGTTGAAAAAGCCTAATTCCACTTTCCAGCTCCTGGTCCATAGCCTTGCAGTTTACAGCAAGTGCCTATCCAAATACTTTTAAAATATGATGAGGGTTTCTGCCTCTACCACCCTTTCAGGCAGTGAATTCCAGACCCCCACCACCCTCTGGGTGAAAAAAGATCTCCTCAACTCCCCTCTAATCTGTCTACCAATTACTTTGAATCTCTGTCCCCTGGTTACTGACCTCTCTGCTAAGGGAAATAGGTCCTTCCTATCCACTCTATCTAGGCTCCTCGTAATTTTATACACCTCAATTAAAACTTCCCCTCAACCTCCTCTGTTCCAAAGAAAACAACCCCAGCCTATCCAATCTTTCCTCATCGCTAAAGTTCTCCAGTCCTGGCAGCATCCTCGTAAATCTCCTCTGTACCCTCTCTAGTGCAATCACATCTTTCCTTTAATGTGGTGACCAGAACTGTACTCTAGCTGTGGCCTAACTAGTGTTTTATACACTTCTAGCATTACCTCATAAAAACATGGAGCAGGAGTCGGTCATACGGCCCCTCGAGCCTGCTCCACCATTCAATAAGATCATGGCTGATCTTCGACCTCAACTCTTTAATATAATACGCTTTTAAGATGATAATTGAGAAGGACATAAGTATGACGAAAACCAGGTTAATAGTTTGGAGAAAAGCTGATTTTTGAGGGGCTGAGAATAGAACTTGGAAAAAAAAATGGGCAACAATATTGGCAAACAACCATGTAGAACAGCAATGGGAAACATTTAAAACGGTGTTCAACAAAGTGCAGGAAAAATATATTCCGCTGAAAGGAAAGAACAAACTAAACAATAATGAGACTCCATGGATGAATAAAGCCATAAGGGAACAATTGAGGGTAAGGAAAGAGACATAGATTATGTACATCGGGGGAGTGCATGATAAGAGAGAATACGAAAAGATTAGGAGAGAAGTCAAAAAAACAATTAGGGAGGCAAAGAGGAACTATGAAATTAAATTATCAAGGAACATTAAACAAAATAGTAAAATATTTTACAGGCACATCAATAAAAAAGGAAGGTTGGGATGGGAATAGGGCCATTAAGGGATAGTCAGGATAATACCACAGGTAACAATAGGGAGATGGCAGAAATATTAAATAATTATTTTGCTTCAGTATTTACCAGGGAGATAGAACAGGTGGACATGAAACTGGATGATGAGATTAGTAATGAGATAAGTGCATTTAAAATAAAAAAGGGGATATATTAAATAAATTAATCAAACTCAAAGAGGATAAAACCCCTGGTCCGGATGGATTGCATCCACGCATTGTAAAAGAATCTAGGGAAGAGATAGCAGAGGCATTACTACACATATTTAATAATTCATTAGAAAAAGGTATAGTGCCAGAGGACTGGCGGATAGCTAACGTAATACCGATATTTAAGAAGGGGGATAGAACATGTCATGGGAATTATAGACCAGTCAGCTTAACATCGGTGGCAGGAAAAATAATGGAATCCCTACTAAAGGAAAGAATAGAAGAACATCTAGAAATCAAAAATATAATAATGAATATATTTCAAAAGGGAAAGTCTTGCTTAACCAACCTTATTGAATTTTTTGAAGAGGTAACAGAGAGAGTAGACAATGGTAATGCAGTAGATGTAATTTGTCTAGATTTTCAAAAGGCCTTCAATAAGATACCCCATAATAGACTGATGAACAAGGTCAGAGAATGCGGAGTCAGGAGACAAATAGCAGAATGGATTGCTAGCTGGCTTCAAGACAGAAAGCAGAGAGTAGGAGTAAAGGGTAGCTATTCACAGTGGCAGAAGGTGGGTAGTGGTGTTCCACAAGGATCAGTGCTGTTCAGAATTTACATTAATGATTTAGACTTAGGAGTCAAAAACACAATTTCTAAATTTGCGGATGACACCAAATTGGGGAGGATAGTCAATACTGAGGAGGACTGCAACAAGTTACAGGAGGACATTAATAAACTTGCAGAATGGGCATATAATTGGCAAATGAAGTTCAACACAGATAAATGTGAGGTATTACATTTTGGTAGGAAGAATAGGGAGGTCACTTATCACTTGGAGGGTGTGAGTATAGGTGAGGTAGAGGAACAAAGGGATCTCGGAGTACAAATACACAAATCATAAAAGTTGTGACACAGGTTAGCAAGGCCATAAAAAAAAGCAAACCAAGCACTAGGGTTTATTTCTAGAGGGATAGAATTGAAAAGTAGGTAAGTTATGCTAAACCTGTATCGAACCTTGGATAGACCACACTTAGAGTACTGTGTACAGTTCTGGTTGCCATATTATAAAAAGGATATAGAGGCACTGGAGAGGGTGCAGAGAAGATTTACAAGGATGATACCAGAAATGCGAGGGTATACATATCAGGAAAGTATAAATAGGCTGGGTCTCTTTTCTCTTGAAAAAAGAAGGCTGAGGGGAGACCTAATAGAGGTATTTAAAATTATGAAAGGTTTTGATAGAGTGGATAGAGAGAGAATGTTTCCACTTGTGGGGAAGAGCATAACTAGAGGCCATCAATATAAGATAGTCACCAAGAAATCCAATAGGGAATTCAGAAGAAACTTCTTTACCCAAAGAGTGGTGAGAATGTGGAACTCGCTACCACAGGGAGTGGTTGAAGCAAATAGTATAGGTGCATTTAAGGGGAGGCTGGACAAGCATAGGGAGAATGGATTAGAGGGTTACGCTGATAGATTTAGATGAGGAAAGACGGGAGGAGACTCGAGTGGAGCATAAACACCGGCATGGACTGGTTGGGCCAAATGGCCTGTTTCTGTGCCGTATATCCTATGTAATCCTATGTAACTCCACTTTCCCGCCCGATCTCCATATCTCTTGATTCCCCTAGAGTCCAAAAATCTATCTATCTCAGCCTTGAATATACTCAACAATTCAGCATCCACAGCTCTTTGGGGTAGAGAATTCCAAAGATTCACAACCCTGAGTGAAGAAATTCCTCCTCATCTCAGTCTTAAATGGCTGACCCCTTATCCTGAGACTATGCCCCTTAGTTCTAGACTCTCCAGACAGGGGAAACAACCTCTCTGCATCTACCCTGTCAATCCCCCTCAGAATCTTGTATGTTTCAATGAGATCACCTCTCATTCTTCTAACTCCAGAGAGTATAGGCCCAATCTACTCAATCTCTCCTCAAAGGACAATCCTCCCATCCCAGGAATCAATCAGGAACCTTCCTGCTCTTACATTATATGCCTCGGCTAATAAAGGAAATTATCCCGTATGCCTTCTTAACCACCTTATCTACCTGTCCTGTTACCTTCGGGGATCTGTGGAGATGCACTCCAACGTCCCTGTGCTCCTCTACACTTCTCAGTATCCTACCATTTATTGTGTATTGTTAGCCCTCCCCAGATGCATTACCTCACACTTCTCTGGATTGAATTCCATTTGCCACTTTTCTGCCCACCTAACCAGTCCATTGATATCTTTCTGCAGTCTACAGCTTTCTTCCTCACTATCAACCACATGGCCAATTTTTGTATCATCTGCAAATTATTGGTCTGGAGCTCACGTCAATTACCCGGGCAATGTGAGCTGAGCATGCGCGGGCGGTGCTGACTGGTGGAGACAAAACAGGTAAGAAGTCTGGAGGGAGCAGGCTAATAAACCCCGGGAGGACCAGTTTCCGGGTTCGCCCCAGCTGGAAAGCACAGTGTAAGCGCCAAACTCTGGGAGCAACAGCAAGTACTGGGAACTCTCAGGGAGCGTCTTTAAATGAAGGGAAATGGTGACTGGTCAGGGAGCGTCTTTAAATGAAAGGAAATGGTGACTGGTCAGGGAGCGTCTGTAAATGAAAGGAAATGGTGACTGGTCAGAGAGCGTCTTTAAATGAAAGGAAATATGACTGGTCAGGGAGCGTCTGTAAATGAAGGAGAAATGGTGACTCTCCATACCTTCCAGAGTACCTCTCCTAGCCTTGTTATGCCCAACCCTAAACCTAATTATCATAACTATAATCCTGATCCTTAACCCTGACCCGTAACCATAAAATCATAACTAAAAACACTAATGCAATCCCTCACCCCATCCCCTAACTGTAACACCATAGTCCTAACATCTATCACTAATCCCTAAAGTTGATATGTTTAATTGTATAAGTTTTCAAATCCCTTCATGGCCTCGCCCATCCCTATCTCTGTTACCTCCTCCAGCCCAACAACCCTCCGAGATATCTGCACTCCTCCAATTCTGGCCTCTTGAGCATCCCCGATTTTAATTGCTCCACCTTTGGCGGCCGTGCCTTCAGCAGCCGAGGCCCTAAGCTCTGGAATTCCCTCCCTAAACCTCTCTACCTCTCTTTCCTCCTTCAAGACGCTCTTTAAAACCTAATCTCTTTGACCAAGCTTTCGGTCATCTGCACTAATATCTCCTTATGTGACTCGGTGTCAAATTTTGTTTGATAACGCTTCTGTGAAGTGCTTTGGGACATTTACTACATTAAAGGCGCAATATAAATATAAGATGTTGTTATTAATGTTGTTGTTGTTGTCTTGTGATACAGGGGGTCCTTGGAATTTTTATTACACGGGAGGGGGGCCTCAGAAATAAAAAGGTTGAGAACCCCTGCCTTGAAGGACCCATTCGGTCTTTGAGCTTTCGTCTATCACTTAGCTAAAAACACTCTGGCTACAATCAGCCTCTCGAGAGGGCAATAGTCTGAGCTTGGCCTGTTCCTAGGGAGCCTTGCCCACTGGCAGCAAATATTGGGAAAATAATAGGCAAGCTGCTTAGGATTTCCCATCCATAGGGATGGAATAATGTGGGCAGCAACTTGAAATTTCCCTCAGGGCAAAGCTCCCTGGAAGCAGTGTGAAGTCGGAAATTATGCCCTGTAATACCGTCTCCCCTCTGCCATCTCCCCTCTGCCACTGGGAAAATCCCTCCCGATAACACCAATAATCACCGATAAATACCCGCAGGCTCTGGGAACATCCCACCCAAATAATCATCGATAAATACCCACAGGCTCTGGGAACATCCCACCCAAATAATCATCGATAAATACCCGCAGGGTCTGGGAAAATCCCACCCAATAACACCAATAATCTACACGGACAGGTTGGAGAAGCTGGATTTGTTTTTATTAGCGCAAAGGAGGCTGAGGGGTGATTTGATAGAGGTATACAAGATTGTGACAGGTTTGGATAGGCTGGACGGGGAAAGGCTGTTCCCACTAGTTGATGGTACAAGGACTAGGGGACACAGATTTAAGGTTTTGGGCAAGAGATACAGTGGGGGGATGTGAGGAAAAACGTTTTTACACAGCGAGTGGTGATGACCTGGAACTCGCTGCCGATGGAAGGGGTGGAAGCGGAGACACTCAATGTTTTCAAGGGGAGACTGGATAGGCACTTGAGGGAAATAAACTTGCAGGGCTACGGGGATAGAGCGGGGGAATGGGACTGACTGGGTTGATCTACAGAGAGCCGGCGCAGACTAGATGGGCCGAATGGCCTCCTTCTGTGCCGTTATGACTCTATGACTTCCCTCTGCCATGTTCTCTCATCCAATATTTTCTCTAGCTCCTCTCATGAATTCCATGAATTTTACATGAATTCCAGTTCACACTGTTTGGCTCCGTGTAAGCTTTTAAATATTGTTGCAGAGCCTTTACTTCTAACTTTCTTATTCTCCCACTATGGCCTGGGTCCTGCCTTTCTGTGGAGATGCATTCCCTTCGACATTCCCAGAAATGATCTTCAAAACTTCATTTTTCTACCATTGCTTTATTTTCCAGTTTTACTTTCCATTTGATGATCTCCAGAACTCTGCTCACACATCTAAGTAGTGCGGGGAGGGTCCAGGTGAGCGGGAATTTAAAAAGTCAATGAGAAATGAGAAAGCAATAGAGCAGGATAGAGATGGGGGAAATAATAACCAGAGTGTGACAGGAAGGGACAGAATGTTTAAAAATAAGAGTGCAACAGAAAATGATAAGGGGAAAAAGTCTCTGGTGGGCGTAGTCTACAGGCCCCCGAACAGTAGCAATACTGTTGGACAGAGTATAAATCAACAAATAATGGAGGCCTGTAAAAAAGGTACGGTAATAATCATGGGTGATTTTAATCTCCATATTGATTGGACAAATCAAATTGGCCACGGTAGCCTTGAGGAGGAGTTCATAGAGTGCGTCCGGGATGGTTTCCTAGAACAGTATGTAATGGAACCAATCAGGGAACAGGCTATCTTGGATCTGGTACTATGTAATGAGACAGAATTAATAAATGATCTCATAGTAAAGGATCCTCTAGGAAAGAGTGATCATAGCATGGTTGAATTTCAAATTCAGTTGGAGGGTGAGAAAGTTGTATCTCAAACCAGTGTCCTGATCTTAAACAAAGGCAATTACAATGGCATGAGGGCAGAACTGGCTAAAGTGGACTGGAAAAATAAATTAAAGGGTAAGACAGTTGAAATGCAGTGGCAGACATTTAAGGATATATTTCATAACTCTCAACAAAAATATATTCCAGTGAGAAAGAAAGATTTTAAGAGAAGGGAGCACCATCCATGGCTAACTAAGGAAGTAAAGGATGGTATCAAATTGAAAACGAAGCCAAGATTGGTGGGAGACCAGAGAATTGGGAAATTTAAAAAAACCAGCAAAGGATGACTAAAAAAATAATAAAGAGAGAGAAGATGAATTATGAGAGTAAACTGGCAAGAAATATTAAAACAGATAGTAAGAGCTTCTACAAGTATATAAAAAGGAAGAGAGTAGCTAAAGTAAACGTTGGTCCCTTCGAGGATGAGACTGGGGAATTAATAATGGGGAACAGGGAAATGGCAGAGACTCTGAACAAATATTTTGTATCTGTCTTCACGGTAGAAGACACTAACAACATCCCAATAATGGATAATCTAGGGACCACAGGGAGGGGGGAACTAAAGATAATCACTGTCATTAAGGAAAAAGTACTCGGTAAAATGGGGCTAAAAGACGACAAGTCCCCTGGACCAGATGGCCTGCATCCCAGGGTCTTAAAAGAAGTGGCTGCAGAGATGCATTGCTTGCAATATACCAAAATTCCACAGACTCTGGAGAGGTCCCAGCGGATTGGAAAATCACAAATGTAACACCCCTATTTAAGAAAGGAGGGAGACAGAAAGCAGGAAACTATAGACCAGTTAGCCTGGGAAAATGCTGGAGTCCTTCATTAAGGAAGCAGTAACAGGGCATTTGGAAAATCATAATGCAGTCAAGCAGAGTCAGCATGGTTTTATGAAAGGGAAATCATGTTTAACAAATTTGCTGGAGTTCTTTGAGGATGTAACGAGTAGGGTGGATAAGGGTGAGCCAGTGGATGTGGTGTATTTGGATTTCCAGAAGGCATTTGATAAGGTGCCACATAAAAGGTTACTGCATAAGATAAGAGTTCACGGAGTTGGGGAAAATATAATAGCATGGATAGAGAATTGGCTAACTAACAGAAAGCAGAGAGTCGGGATAAATGAGTCATTTTCCGGTTGGCAAACGGTAACTAGTGGGGTGCCACAGGGATCGGTGCTGGGGCCTCAACTATTTACAATCTACATTAATGACTTGGATGAAGGGATCGAGTGTAATGTAGCCAAGTTTGCGGATGATAAAAGGATGGGTGGGAAAGCAAGTTGTGCAGAGGACTCGGGTGACTGTCTGTGTGGAGTTTGTACATTCTCCCCGTGTCTGCGTGGGTTTCCTTCGGGTGCTCCGGTTTCCTCCCACAGTCCAAAAATGTGCGGGTTAGGTTGATTTGGCTATGATAAATTGACCCTTAGTGTTAGGGGGGGATTAAATATGTGGGGTTACGGGGATAGGATGGGATATGTTAGGGGGAATTAAATACGTGGGGTTACGGGGATAGGGTGGGATATGTGTCGGTGCAGGCTCGATGGGGATTCTGTGTGGGAAAGCAGGGACAGGGTACTGGATTTGGATGATCAGCCATCATCGTATTGAATGGTGGAGCAGGCTCGACGGGCCGAATGGCCTACTCCTGCTCCTAGTTTCTATGTTTCTATGTTTCTATGTTAACCTGCAAAGGGATAGAGACAGGCTAAGTGAGTGGGCAAACATTTGGCAGATGGAGTATAATGTGGGAAAGTGCGAGGTTATCCACTTTGGCAGGAAAAATTAAAAAGCAGATTATTATTTAAATGGAGGGGGATTACAAAATGCTACAGTTCAGAGGGACCTGGGGGTCCTTGTGCATGAAACACAAAAAGTTAGCATGCAGGTACAGCAAGTAATCAAAAAGGCAAATGGAATGTTGTCCTTTATTTCAAGGGAGTTGGAGTATAAAAGCAGGGAAGTCCTGCTACAACTGTACAGGGTATTGGTGAGACCACACCTTGAGTACTGCGTACAGTTTTGGTCTCCTTATTTAAGGAAGGATATACTTGCATTGGAGGCAGTTCAGAGACGATTCACACGGTTAATTCCAGAGATGAGGGGGTTGACTTATGAGGAAAGGTTGAGCAGGCTGGGCCTATACTCATTGGAATTTAGAAGAATGAGAGGTGATCTTATTGAAACACATAAGATACTGAGGGGGCTCGACAAGGTAGATGCAGAGAGGATGTTTCCCCTCATGGGGAAATCTAGAACTCGGGGCATAGTTTCAGAATATAGTGTCGCCCTTTTAAAACTGAGATGAGGAGGAATTTCTTCTCTCAGAGGGTCGTAAATCTGTGGAATTCTCTGCCCCAGAGAGCCGTGGAGGCTGGGTCATTAAATACATTTAGGCTGAAGATAGACAGATTTTTGCAAGATAAGGGAGTGAAGGGTTATGGGGGGCGGGCTGGGAAGTGGCTTTGAGCCCAAGATCAGCCATGATCTTATTGAATGGCGGAGCAGGCTCGAGGGGCCAAGTGGCCGATTCCTGCTCCTATTTCTTATGTTCTTATGTTTCTCTTTGTGTAAAATCGCTGTTGCTATTTTTGGCCTTTATCACGGTGTCAAATCAAACTGTGCAACGATCCCTTAAACCAAGTGCTTATCTCCTGTCAGGTTACTAACCATTTCCTGGTTACTGCTGAATATTAAATCGAATGCACTATGGACTCTAGGGGCTGGATTTTGATACTGGGGACGTGATGGAGGCAGGACGCCCCCTTTTTGGGTTGTAGTCCCGCCTCCATCGACTTGTGGCCAACCCACTGCATTTTCCCTTGATTGACCTTGTTGAGCCCGCCCAGCGAACTCAGCAGGCCAATTAAGGGCCACCCGGCAACAGGTGACGTCACAGATTGACATTTCATCTGTCAAGAGCTTTTGACAGATGAAATATCAGCATTTGACAATCTGTCTTCTAACTTGAGTCCTTCCTCTCAGGCTGAGTTAGAAATCATTCCAGCACAGAAAACAGAGGCTGGAGTTTTTGACAGCACCACGGCCATTGTGCTTTCTGTGCCGGTGAGATTTCTGACTCCCGAGACCTGAAGGGCTGACACCTGCAGGAGGAAGTTAAGGTAAGTAAAACTTTTTCTCACACTTTACACTTACCTTACACACTTACCTCTGCACACATGCACTCATCACTCACCTGCCCACCGGACATATCGACCCCTCCAACCCCTGCAGACCCACGGTCCGCCTCGCTAACTTGGCGTGGTTGGGACCTGTCGGGAAGCCCACATTTCACGCATCAAAATAGGGATTAGGCAAAAAACTGCCTGTTAACAGGCAGTTTATTGCCACTAATCCCCTTCCCGCCTCGGGGAGGCGGGTCCCAGCACAGGTCAGGTACCCGCCTCCAGCGAAACTGGCATGGAGGCGGGTTCGGGGCGGGATGGGTTCGGGACTCCCGAATCTGCAACTTTAACCCCCCCCCACACGCCTCCAAACCCGCCTCCACGGGTCAATGAAAATCCAGCCCTAGTTCTCTCTGTAATTGTGTTAAAAAGCAGTCACTGATTACCTCAATAAAGCCTTTGGCACTTTCATTCAGCCCTTCTAACCGTCTCTGGTCCGACTACTTTACCTTTTTTTGCATTCATTCACGAGATGTGGGCGTCGCTGGCAAGGCCAGCATTTATTGCCCATCCCTAATTGTCCTTGAGAAGGTGGTGGTGAGCCGCTTTGGGGAGTAAGGATGTGAGACACTCGCCACAGAATACCCAGCCTCTGACCTGCTCTTATTGCCACAGTATTTATGTGGCTGGTCCAGTTAAGTTTCTGAAACCTATGAAAGGAAGAGGTAAATTAATAGAAAAATTCTCAATTTTTATATGTTCTGCTCCTCTTTCCATTCACGACCCTCCTCCTCTCTGGAGATAGTTACTCTTAGGTAGCACTGTCACGTCTGGTTGAAGTTCTCTCATCTTTTGTAGGCCTCAGGCTCCCTGTGATAGTTTGTGACCTCACAATCATCTCCATGGAAACATCTAATATTCTTTGACCTCAGTTTTACAAACAAGTGACTGTAGATTTCATGTTAAGCTGATAAAGGGCTTCTATTTTTCAAAACATTAAATATATTTTTATAGCTGTGGCTACAAAGTACATAATACTTTAACTGCTCGGGTCTGGCCCGCACCTCATCCTCCCTGGTTTCACATGTTCTGCAGGGCCTGCTGCTCACCCTCCCTGGACTGAGGGCTGGGGCCTGGGCCAGACAATAGGTGAGTCCAGGTAGGCCAAGGACTGGTGGCCAGAGCTAGGCAAGAAGTGGGTCCAGGGAAGGAGGAAGGGTCTTGGGATCTGCTATCTGGATAGAGCAAGCAAGCAAGCTGGGTGCAGAGGCCTGTTTCTAAGCATTGGAGGGAGTGGTAAAGACTGAGTTTGGGCTGCAAGGAGTAGCCAAGAGGCCTTCAGGGAGTAGGAAGTCTGACTCCAGAGCAGTGGTCTGTGGTAACCAGGGGACCTGATACTACATTAGCAATCATATGTTTACTATGAACAAATCACATCACTCAATCAGATGTACCCCATTTCTTAAGTAATATAAACTGCCTATTTCCTCACTCAACAAAACCAACTGGTTCTAGTGTTTCACCTACTTCACAATCAAATATTTGATAAAACCTTTGTATCTCTGGCACTGTGACATCAAGGCAGCACTTTACCAAACGGCAGTGTGCGGTATCCTAGTATAAGATACCCTGTCCTTGTATAGATATATACGTAGGATTAGAATTTAGTTTAATCTCATATGATTACGGTTTTTGTTTTATTTTCATTCACAAATAGCTTGTAGTCTTGTACTATAGCTAGAAATAATAAAATGGTCATGTTGCTCATTCCCAGAACTTTTCAGGGTATGGATGACATTTAGCAAGAAAAAGTTTTGCCAGCGAGGAGAGGTCCATTGCTAGCAAATGCTTAGTAAGGGGTCAATAGTAAGAGGGTAGCCTATATCACGAACAAACAAGACAATGATCAGCAGTTCAGTTAGGAAACTGAAAAACAACTTGTTTTAAGGGATGGCTATGCATGACTAGAGGCTTATAAAGATCTTAAGCTTTCTTTCACAACTTGTAGAGGGAGACAAGAATGAAAGAATCGACGAAGGTTACATTCTCTACCGAGTACAAAAGCAGGTAATATTGTTAATTTCTCTGTGTGCCTATTGCTTACGACATTGAATGAGTCAAGACTCGGTTGAACTCAATAAAGATAATTGCAACCTAAAATTGGTGTCAAGTCCAAGAACCTTTACACTGAGTACAGTATCAAACTGAGAGGGAATATGGTGATGCATTTGTGATTAATATTTTCAAAAAATGTAATTTCAGTATACAGTATATGAGTAATTTGAGACATGATATAGGGTAAGTGTAGCATGCTTGGAAGGAACAGGTGACCTTATGGTTCCCAAAGCTCTCCACCACAGGGGGCTTTCCTCACCTCATGTCTGGGTCTGTTGTAGACTAATTGGTAGAGATTCATTGCTATGATTAGTCAACAACTCCATTATTCTTGTATCATACCACTTCCAGGAGGGTAGAAGACAAACTAAAGGGACCTTGGTCTTTTATCACCCAGAAATTCCTAAGTTCCAAGTTGTGGTAAGTTAGAAGTAGTATCCCAGGGTTGAAGCATTTAGATATTTCGGATGAGTGCACGGGTCCACCTGAAACATCTCAATACACCAGGTACAGGTCCACCTGAAACATCTCAATACACCAGGTATAGGACCACCTGAAACATCTCAATACACCAGGTACAGGTCCACCTGAAACATCTCAATACACCAGGTACAGGGCCACCTGAAACATCTCAATACACCAGGTACAGGTCCACCTGAAACATCTCAATACACCAGGTACAGGTCCACCTGAAACATCTCAATACACCAAGTACAGGGCCACCTGAAATATCTCAATACACCAGGTACAGGACCACCTGAAACATCTCAATACACCAAGTACAGAGCCACCTGAAATATCTCAATACACCAGGTACAGGGCCACCTGAAATATCTCAATACACCAAGTACAGGGCCACCTGAAACATCTCAATACACCAGGTACAGGGCCACCTGAAACATCTCAATACACCAAGTACAGGGCCACCTGAAATATCTCATACACCAGGTACAGGGCCACCTGAAATATCTCAATACACCAGGTCCCTCTGAGCACCAACATTTCCCAATCTCTCACCATTTAAAAAATATTCCTGCTTTTCTATTTTTCCTACCAAAGTGGATAACTTCACATTTCTCTACATTATATTCCATTGCCATGTTCTTGCCCACTCACTTAACCTGTCTATATCCCCTTGCATCCTCCTCACAACTTACATTCTCACCTAGCTTTGTATCATCAGCAAACTTGGATACATTACACTCGGTCCCCTCATCTAAGTCATTGATATAAATTGTAAATAGCTGAGGCCCAAGCACTGATCCTTGCGGTACCCCACTTGTTACAGCCTGCCAACCCGAAAATAACCCGCTTATTCCTACTCTCTGTTTTCTGTCCAGTAACCAGTCCTCAATTCATGCTAATATATTACCCCCAATCCCATGAGCCCGAATATGGTGTAATAACCTCTTGTGTGGCACCTTATCGAATGCTTTCTAAAAATCCAAATACACCACATCCACTGGTTCCCCCTTATCTACCCTGCTAGTTACAACCTCAAAAAACTCTATCAGATTTGGCAAACACGATTTCCCTTTCATAAATCCGTGTTGACTCTACCTAATAATATTATGATTTTCTAAGTGCCCTGTTACCATGTCCCTAATAATAGATTCCAGCATTTTCTCTACTACTGATGTCAGGCTAACTGGTCTATAGTTCCCTGTTTCCTCTCTCTCTCCTTTCTTGAATAGCAAGGTTACATTTGCTACCTTCCAGTCTGTGGGGACCGTTCTAGAATCTAGGGAATTCTGGAAGATTAAAACCAATGCATCCACTATCTCTGCAGCCACCTCTTTTAAAACCCTAGGCTGCAGTTCATCAGGTCCAGGGGACTTGTCAGCTTTTAGACCCATTAATTTCTCCAGTACTATTTCTTTACTAATACTAATTTGTTTAAGTTCCTCATTCTCACTAGATGCTTGGTTTCCCACTATTTCCAGAATGTTATAGCAAAATACTGCGGATGCTGGAAATCTGAAATAACAACAGAAAATGCTGGAAACACTCAGCAGGTCAAGCAGCATCGAGGAGGGTCGAACCCTTCGTCAGAACTGGAAAAGGTTAGGGAGGAGAGATTTTTAAGCAGGGGCAGGGAGGAGGGGAGGAAAGAACAAAGGGAGGGTCTGTGATAGGATGGAAGGCTGGAGAGACTGACTGACAAAAGGGATGATGGTGCAAGGCAAAAGGAGGGGTAATGGGACAAGTTAAGAAACAAAAGATGGCTCGAGATGAGGTGTGAACGATGATGGCAGCAACATTAACAGCTACCATGTGAGGAAACAAGAGAGAAAAAATAAAACAATAAAATACAGGGGCCAATTTATAGTCTGAAATTGTTGAACCCGATGTTGAGTCCAGAAGGCTGTAAAGTGCCGAATAGAAAGATGAGTTGCTGTTCCTCGAGCTTACGTTGAGCTTTGTTGGAACCGTGTAAGAGGCCGAGGGCGGAAAGATCAGAGTGGGAGTGGAGGGGAGAATTAAAGTGACAGGCAACCGGAAGCTCGGGGTCACGCTTGCGGACTGAATGGAGGTGTTCTGCAAAGCGGTCACCCAGAATGTTTCCAGAATGTTTTTGTGTCTTCTTCCATGAAGACAGATACAAAATATTTGTTTAACGTCTCTGCCATTTCCTTATCCCCATTATAATTTCTCCCTGTAAGGGACCCATGTTTACTTTCGCTAGTCTCTTCCTTTTTACATACCTATAGAAGCTTTTACAATCTATTTTTATGTCTCTCGCTAGTTTACTCTCATATTCTATTTTCTCTCTCTTTATCAAGTTCTTGGTCATCCTTTGCTGAGTTCTAAAATCCTCCCAATCCTCAGGCTTACTATTCCTTTTGGCAACATTATAAGCCTCTTCCTTTAATCTAATACTACCTATCATTTCTCTTGTTAGCCACGGTTGGACCATTTTACCCGTGGAGTTTTTATTCCTTAAGGGAATGTATTTTCGTTGTGAATTATGAATTATTTCTTTAAATGTTTGCCATTGTTTATCTCTCATCATATCTTTTAATCTAGTTTCCCAACCTACCTTAGCCAGCTCGCCTGACATACCTACATAGTTTGCTTTGTTCAGATTTAAGACCCTAGTTTTGTACTTAACTGAATCTCTCTCAAACACAACATAAAATTCTATCATATTATGATCACTGCTCCCCGGAGGCTCCTTTAATACAAGGTTATTAACCCTGTCTCATTGCAAAATACTAGATCTAAAATAGCCATTTCCCTAGTTGGTTCCTTGGCGTACTGATCTAGAAAACTATCTCGAATGCGTTCCATGAACTCGTCCTCTGCACTATTTCTGCAAATTTGGTTTGCCCAGTCTATATGGAAGTTAAAGTCCCCCATGATTACTGTATTACCCTTGTTACATGCATCTCTAATTTCCTTATTTATACTCTGCCCAACTCGACAACTACTGTTAGGGCGGCCTATAAACTACTCCCACCAGCGTTTTCTGCCTCTTGTTGTTTCTTAGTTCCACCAAAAGTGATTCTACATTTTGTTTATCTGAGCTAAAATCCTTTGGGGGAGAAATTCAGTCGCGCCCCATTTGGGGCGCAATTATCGGCAGGGCGCAAAGATTAGCGCCTGGCGCTAATTATCGCCACTGACTGCAAACTTGACTTTTAACGCCCCTGGAGGTGATTGGAGCGCTAAATCAGGCGCTACACACCTGTCTTAAGGCGCAAAGGCCGAGGAGCGAGGCGCTAACTCAGAGCGCGGGCGCAGCGCAGGTGCTGGCAGTTAGCGATGGAACACAGACACACTGGCGCCAGACAGTTCTTAAAGGGGAGGGTCGATCTTGCACTCCAGCCACACCCTGCTCATTGGAGCCTTGAATCTCGGCCTGGAGAGACCTGTGCCTAAATCTTCCAGCCAAGGACTATGGAGAGGGTGAGAGAACGAGCTCAGCGCTTCAGCGAGCGGGCCTTGGATGCTCTGGTTGGCGCGGTGGAGCGCAGAAGATCTATACTCTTCCCTGAGAGTGGCAGGAGGCCTTTGCCGCGTGAGTACAGAAGAGTGTGGAGGGAGGTGGCTCAGAGCGTCTCCTGCAGGAGCATGGTGCCCAGGACCCATGTACAATGTCGAAAAAAGTTCAACGACCTCACTCGGGGTCAGGGTGTGGCTTTTTTTCAATACCTCTCCATCCCTCCATCTCAACCTCACTCTATGGCTAGAGGGTCTTAAAACCCCAATGCACAACACTCATCCAACACCTATGGCCCTCTCATGAAACACACACACACATTCCACACTTTGCATACAGTAAGGGCTATTCACCTATGGGAGGCACATCAGGCAAGACCATGGCTGCATACAGTAAGGGCTAATCACCTATGGGAGGCACATCAGGCAAGGCCATGGCTGTATATTTACTCAGACGCAGTCCTTTTTCTTGCAGGCCAAGCTATCTCATAATAGGAGACAGCAGCAACGGACGGGTGGAGGGCGGCCTCAGCTGCAACCCCTCAGCGATTTTGAGGCGCGAATCCAGAGGATTGTGGCAAGCCGGGTGATCGGTCCCGTCGCCACTGGAGACGCCGACCCCGTTCTGGACAGCAATGGTAAGGTCATCACCTTTTTGTCCTCTGTCCTTCCACTTGTCCCTCACAACACCAGCCTTTGACACTTTCAATCCAACTTACTAAATTGCTGCACTTATTCCTCCCTTACTGCCACCCTGTCCTCACGCTAAAGCCACTCTTGTACCTCCCTGCTTTCAGATGGTGATTCACCAGCTGAGGAGACGGGCCTTCAAGCTGCCAGTGGGAGTGAAGCTGCAGGCGAGGAGGAAGATGAAGGCGGAGCATCAGTGCCACCCTCTCCCGAGGAAGCCCATGCCCACACTGGGAACACGCCTTCCCTGGAGGGGAGCAGGGGGGAAGGGTCTGATGAGGGTGAAGCTCCAGGACCCAGCGGGCTGCAGCAACGCCATGGGGGTAGGGAAGAACGGGGGCCTTCTCCCCGGAGGGAGAGTATGCCAGCGACTCCTACTGCACTGGACGCAGAGGAGGAGCGGCTCATCGCTGAAATGAACACCCAGGCGGTGGACATGCACACTGAGCTCATGGGTGCAGTGGGAAGGGTGCCTGAATGCATTGAATCACTGGCAAGGAGTGTGGAGCACTTCGCTGTAGCACAGGCGGATGCCACACTAAAGCTTAGTGCTGCAATTCAGTCTCAGACTGCTCTCATGCAGACTCAGATTGAGGCCACGCGAGCACTGACTGCTGCCATCCTCGATGGTTTGTACACATTTCCCCAGGGCTCTCACCGCGCCGCAGCAGGCCAGCAATCTGTGCTCCAGCAGATTGCTCCGGATGCTGAAGTGCTGCCCCGTGGGAGTGCCAGTGTGTCGGTCGAGCAGGGAGTTGCTGTCCTCTCTCAAGATTCCTGCTGCCACCACTGTCACTTCTCCACTGCACTTGCCACCGCCTGTAGGACAGACTGCTGCCGCCCATGCAGAGTTGGTGCAGTCTGCAGCCGGGCCCTCCAGGCCCAGAGCTGGTCGAGGCCGTCCTTCAAGGGCATCTGCAGTCTCAGGTTCTGACAATCAGCAGCCTTCCACCAGCCTTGCTGCAGCCACTGAGGTCCCATTACGGAGGAGCAGTAGGGTAAGAAGGAGGGAAGTGCGCAAGGGAAGGAGATCACCCTCGAAGGGCAAAAAGTAGGAGGTGTGACAAAATGTTGGGTTTTTTTTATTAAAGGCTAAGGTTCGTGGTCAAACTTTTGGACATTATCTCCAGGTTATGAGAACCAGTTCTGTTAATGACTGTGTTTTTGTGTTACTTTCTATTAGTTTGTCATGAGGAAATGACACACACAGAGTTTGTGAAATAAATAAGTTTTTGTATTCAAAATATACATGTTTGGTGTTTGGAATCATTGGTGCCTTGGCCGGCTTAGGGGTTGCAGGTTGGTTTCATTCATGTTGTTCTCAATGGCAGAAGCCATTTCCACAGCAGGGGCCTAGAAGTGGCTTGCTATCAGCCGTTGACGGACGGCCCTTGCAGTTTCACCATTGTGGGCCACCCTCACGCCTTGGTGCTGCTGATGATCATCCTCCTCGTCCTCTTCCTCCTCTTCCTCCTCCTCCTCTGGTGGTGCTCCAAGGCCTGGTGGCATTGGCTGGGTCCTGAGGATTGCCATGTTATGCAGCATGCAGCACACAACTACGAAGTGGTAAACTCGCTCAGGCGAGTACTGCAGGGCTCTTCCAGAATGGTCCAGACAGCGGAACCGTTGCTTCAGCACGCCGATTGTGTGCTCAACGATGTTCCTGGTAGCTTGATGGCTCTCGTCGTACCGCAGCTCAGCAGGGGTGTTGGGCGTACGGAGCGGTGTCATCAGCCAGGTGCTCAGTGGATACCCCTTGTCCCCGAGAAGCCAACCAACTGGCTGATGCGGTGCCTCAAAAAGTTCTGCCACAGTAGTCTGGCGCAGGATGAAAGCATCGTGGCAGCTGCCAGGATAGTGGGCATTGACAGCGAGTATCAGCTGTCTGTGGTCACAGACCAACTGAACATTCAAGGAATGGAACCCCTTTCTGTTCCGGAAATCCTCGGCATTCTCATGCGGAGCACGCAAAGCCACATGCGTGCAGTCAATGGCGCCCTGCACCATTGGGAAGCCCCGCTATCCTCGCAAAGCCCAGAGCGCGTTCATGCTGCTTGTCTGGGGTCATGGGGAAAGAGATGTACTCTCGTCTCCTTTTAAAGAGGGCATTTGTGACCTGACGGATGCAGCAATGCACCGCGAACTGGGAGATATTGGCGATGTCCCCAGCAGCAGATTGAAATGAGCCAGTAGCATAAAAGTTCAGAGCCACTGTGATCTTCACTGCCACCGACAGAGACGTCCTGGACCTCAGTTGAGGCTGCAGATCTGGCTGCAGCAGGTGGCAGAGCTCAGTGACCACCTCCTTGCTGAAGCGCAGCCTTCGCAAACACTGCTCCTCAGACATATGAATGTAGGAGAGCTGTTCATGATATACCCTGCGAGGGTAAGCTCTCCTGTACAGACGCCTGTTGGCCCTCCTCCGTCTGGCCATCATTGCCACTCTCTCTCTGCGTCTCTGTGTCCTCCGATTCAGCTGGCGCAGGACGACGCCCCCAATCAGTGCAGCCCCCATAGTCTCTTAGCAAGCAAAGTTATGAAGGCCAAAAACCAAAGTACCTGCCAAGTTATGATCAGTAGCCAAAACTACCTCACGTTGACTCAATGCAGAAGTCTCTCTTTCTCTCTCTCAGAACGAGTGGTGCAAAAATGTCAACCACAGAGAAAGACAGGAAGAGGCCCCCTTTAAATAGCGCCCCCCCCAACCCCACAGTGACTGATAGCGTTCCAGTCTTCCAGTCGTTGGATGCGCCAGGCGGAAAGGATGGGGGCGCCACTCAATTTCCGCTCCGGGGCGCCACAAGGGCGTTGCACCCTCGTATGACGTCAAGATCTGCGTGCGCAGGAGATCGCGGCGGTAAAGTTTAGCGCCGCCGCAAAATGTCTAGTTAAGTTCGCGAGCGGCGCAAACATCGCTGCGCCCAGGCGCTAGCTGCTTTGTGCCCCATTAGCGCCCTCTTAAGGCGCTAACGGGAGGCGCAACCAACTGAATTTTTCCCCCTTTGTCTCTACTGTCTTTATCCCAGCCTTTATTATAAGGGCTACCCCCTCCTTTTCCATTCTGCCTATCTCTTCTAAAAGTCAAGTATCCTGGACTATTTAGTTCCCAACCTTGGTCACTCTGCAACCATGGCCGCGATTTGGCTGGTCCTCAGCAGACCCAATTGGTGGTGGGTCAGCTGTGAAATTTAAAATGATTGACAGCGAGTCAGGAACCCGCTGTTAAAATGCGCACACCTGTATTTCCCGATGTCGGGTCTGCCAGCGCTGAGCAGACCCGACAGGCAGCGGCGGGGGACCCAATTCAAATCATTAGTGGCTCATTTACAGTCACTTAACAATGCTTTTTTTCCCCAGCTTTTTAACTTTCACAAGTCTCCCACCGGTTTCCCACTGTGCCTAGACCTTGTCAGTGAAGCTGAGGCAGGAGGTCAGTGGCCATTGAATCAACTGATGAGTTGACAGCTTCAAATGTCAACTCAAAGCTCCCAGCTGATTCAGATATCTTCCCTTAAGCACTAGCATCTCTAAACTGCATTTCCACTACAGATTCAGGAAGCTGCAAGTCTTTACACAAGTCTCCATGCAGTCTAACCTCATTACCTCTCCCACCATTGACAGATCGCTTCTGTCATCTCTACTTCACCTGCCATCTGTTCCATCAACATGGGTGCACTTTATACTGTCTCACCTTGGTCCTCAGAATCCCACCACGATCAGCCCCAACACCAGCAGCACCAACAACACCACCAACCTTCTCCGCAATCACCTGATGCTGCACAGGACAGAGGGCATCAACACCCGACCACATTGCTGCCCGGGAGGCCAGGGATGGCCTCACCATGGCCAGATTTACTTCACTTGACCCTGTACATCCTGGTTGCCACATGATGTGCCAGGTTGACACCACCCCACACAAACACCATAAAGCATCCCTACAATGCCCAAGCCATTCCTTTCACACACATCACCATTGCGGGGGGTACCGTTATGTCTCACCATTCACTGCAACTCACTAAGCCACTTCCAAAGGTGCACACAAATCTGTCCAAGAAAACAAAGTGTTGAAAATAAATATTTCAATGCTTGACAGCTCATTAACAGAAACTTCACATGAACATTGGCTAAAACACACAAGTGCCTACCTTTGTGTGTTGTTGGTTGGTATGATTGGACTAGGATGAGGGTGAGTGTGAGGGGTGGCTTGTGAAATGGGGAAGTGATAATGTAGATAGAGAGGGATGGGTGGAGATGCAAGTTAAGTTGGTGTGAGTAAGGATATGCATGAGTAGGGTAGGGAAGGCAGAGTGAGGGGGATATGATGAGAGGCACAGCAGGATGAGGTTGAGTGTGGCTTTGCAGTAACGTTTCGTGATCTACTGAGATCATTGAAACATTTGCGCCACTGCAGCCTGGTCCTCCTGACCACATCCCTGCTTGTGCTCTCCTTTGAAATGTGCAACCAGACTGCGGTGATCTCCTGGGGAGGTCTCTTCCGCCCATGGGAAGGGAAAAGGACCTCCCTGTGTGCTGTAAGCATATGGAGGGAATCATGAGAGAGCCCCTCTATGCAGTGCTTGTCAGTGTTTGCAGTACCTCAATGCTGTAGAACACTGACAGCACAAATGTCAAAGTAAATTTGGCCATGGTCCCTTTAAGGAAACCGGCTGATGTCGTGTCATCAAATGACGTCACCAGCCCGCTTCCTTCAATTGGCCCGGGAAACGCGCTGGGCGGGCTTAACAAGCCCAATCAGGGGAAGTCATGTCGGAGGCCAGGATGGAGACAGCAGCAGGGTCGGGACCCACCACCGACGTCGCCCGCCACAGACCTGCCAAGGTAGGGAAAATCACGGCCCCGGTCTCCGTTATGATTATTAGATCAAACCATTTATTTCCAACTGTGCTATTAATTCACCTATCTTGCTGTGAATGCTTTGCGCATTCAGATATAGTGCCTTTAGCTTTAACTTTTTTCTATTTTTCCTTGATGTCAACTTAGTCACTGATGCCCTATTACCTTTGTTAAGCTCTCTGTCCCTTCCTGACCCACTCAGCTTATTTTTACCCAAATCAATACTCTGCTCTACAGCCTTGCTGCTTTTGAATTTACCCTTTCCTGAATCCTCCCATCCACCCTTCATAAGTTTAAAGCCCTATTTATTGCCCTAGTTATTCGATTCGCCAGGATACTGGTCCCAGCCCGGTTTAAGTGGAGCTTGTCCCCACGGAACAGTTCCCTCTTTCCCCAGTACTGGTGCCAGTGCGCCATGAATTGAAACCCCTGCCTCCCACACCACTCTTTGAGCCACGCATTTAACCTTCTTAACTGTTTGTCCCTATGCCAATTTGCACGTGGCTCAGGTAACAATCTGGAGATTATTATCTGTGAGGTTCTGCATTTTAATTTCAACCCTAGCTCCTCAAACTCTCTCAGCAGAACCTCATTCCTAGTTCTACCTATGTCGTTGGTTCCTCTGTGGACCACTGGATCCTCCCCCTCCCACTCCAAGTGGGAGCGCGTTTCCTACATTACAACAGTGACTACACTTCAAAAAGTACTTCATTGGCTGTAAAGCGCTTTGGGTGGTGGTGAAAGGTGCTATATAAATGCAATTCTTTCTTTCTTTCAAGTTCTTCTCCAGCCACGAGGATATATCTGATATCCGTAACCCTGGCACTGGACAGGCAAATCAGCCTTTGGAACTCCCGGTCGCGGCTGTAGAAAACAGTAGCTACCAATGTTCCCTCTAATTTTTTTTTGTATTGAGCGGGCCACGAACTCCTTTGAGCGCGACCTTTTCGTCCGTGGGCAAATTTTACAACAACAACTGTTACTACAACAACAACGGCAGCAACAGCAACCACTTAAAAGCATTTACACAGTAATGCCACATTGCCACCCCGCCGTCTCAAATCATGAGACAATCAGACAAGGTTCTATACAAGTTTAACCTAACTTCCCTGCTTTTGAATTCTATTCCTCTGGAAATGAACCCCAGTGCTTTATTTGCACTTTTATGGCTTTTTTAACCTGCGTCGCTACTTTTAATGATTTGTGTATCTATACCCCTAGATCCCTTTGCACCTCTACTCCATTTAGACTCAAAGGCCGCAATTTTGCTGACCTCGGCTGTAGGGGGTGGTGGTTTGTGTCAGCTTCACCTCTGACTTCTGAGCGGTTCGAATCGCTCCCACTCCCTTGGTTCTAGACCGTGGACTTATTTGGGGGTTGTGATACAAAAGGTGCAGCAGACAACTGAGTTTGATGAAAAGAACTTCAATCTTTATTCAAAAGGTAAAACACAAATGACAACACTCTTAACACTCTAAAGGTGGGGAACACTTCGGTACAAGCGAGGGAAATAACATTAGAAGAATACTTCACCCCTCCCAATCCCACTTCTCCAGCTAGGTTGGGCTCTGGAGAACCAGGGATAATGCTCACCAAACGAATCCTTGACAGTTGAGAGTTAGGGTTTAGAGGGGGGAAAATTCAGTCGCGCCCCGTTTGGGGCGCAAATATCGTCCGGGCGAAAAAATTAGCGCCTGGCGCTAATTATCGCCACTGACTGGAAACTTCACTTTTAATGCCCCGGGAGGTGATTGGAGCGCTAAATCAGGCGCTGCACACCTGTCTTAAGGCGCAAAGGCCGAGGAGCGAGGCGCTACCTCAGAGCGCTGGCGAAGCTCATGTAATGTCAGTCAGCAATGGAACACACACACAATGGCACGGGCCAGTTCTTAAAGGGGATGGTTAATCTTGCTTTCCATCCACATCCTATTCATTGCAGCCTTGAATCTCGGCCTGGAGAGACTTGCACATCAAATGTGCTGGAAAGAACAATGGAGAGTACCAGGCAAAGAGCTCAGAGTGCAGCCCCCACAGTCTCTGCTAAATTGATACAAGGAATGGCAAATCAAAATGAACCTGCAAAGTGCTGCTCAGTACCCAAAACTCCTTCACACAACGTTGAATCTCTCCAGAAGTCTCTCCCTCTCTCTCTCAGAATGCGTAGTTCAAAAATGGCACCAACAATAAAAGGCAGGAAGCGGTCACCTTTAAATAGCGCTCCCCCTTTCCCTTCATGACTGCAGAACGCTCCCCTCAACCTGTCGTTGCTAGCGTCAGGCGGTAAGGCAGGGGGCGCCACTCAATATCCGCTCCGGGGCGATACCGGGGCGTTGCACACTCGACTGACGTCATGATCTGCCGGCGCAGGAGATCGTGGCGGTAGTGTTTAGCGCCGCCGCAAAATGTCTAGTTAATTTCGTGAGCGGCGCAAACTTCGCCGCGCCTGGGCGCTAGATGCTTTGCGCCCCATTAGCGCCCTCTTAAGGCGCTAACGGGAGGCGCAACCAACTGAATTTTTCCCCCCGAGTCTTTTGAGTAAAAAGTTTCGTAAGGCCCTTGTTGCTGCGAGGTGTCCGATGGTCACTGAGGCGGTCGCTCTGGTCTCTTCTTGCGTGTCGGCCTACTTCTGGAGCTGTTGGCCTTCTTTGTTGAACTTCTTTCTGTTGAACTCTGCCTCTGTTTAAGCTGTCTTCTTCCGAGCTGTGGAACTGCCTTCTTGCAGAACTGTGGAACTGCCTTCTCTTTGCTTCTCCTGAACTCTGTAACTCCAGCACTGACTTCTGCTGAAAACAGGCTTTCAATTGAACTCGAAACTGCAGAACTGCCTTCTGTTGAACTTGAACTGTTTTACTGGAGAACTGGAGAACTCCCTTCTTACTGAACTGTCTTCTTTAACTGCCCAACTTGCTTCTCCTGAACTCTGTGACTCCAGCACTGACTTCTGCTGAAAACAGGCTTTCAATTGCACTCAAAACTGCAGAACTGCCTTCTGTTGAACTTGAACTGTTTTTCTGGAGAACTGTTGAGAACGGCCCTTTAATTATACAAGATTTTTGGAGGCCTCATTAACAGTAATGACTTTACTAGCGTGTTAACTGGTTTTGTAAATGTGTGAAGTGGTTTCAGGATAGCTCCATCCTGTCGATCTGTTGTTTAATCGGAGTTTGAATTGTCCTCATGTTTTGGGTTTCTTGACTGGGCCTAGGACTTCTATAGAATATTTGCTTTATGCATGCAGGTAGATGAATTAGCTGTGGAAATAGAGGTTAATAATTATGATCTAATTGGGATTACGGAAACATGGTTGCAGGGTGAGCAGGGCTGGGAGCTTAACATACAGGGGTATTCAGTATTTAGGAAGGATCGACAAAAAAGAAAGGGAGGAGGGGTAGCATTGCTGGTAAAAGAGGGGATAAATGCAATTGAAAGGAAGGATATTAACTCAGTTAATACAGAATCTATATGGGTGGAGCTAAGAAATAGCGAGGGGCGAAAAACATTAATAGGAGTGGTATATAGGCCTCCAAATAGTAAAATAGAGGTTGGGGAGGGCATCACGAGGGAAATTAGAGAAGCGTGCAATAAGAGCACAGCTGTCATCATAGGTGACTTTAACTTACATATAGATTGGACTAGCCTAATCAGTAAAAATAATGAGGAGGAGGAATTCCTTGAGTGTTTAAGGGATGGTTATCTGGATCAATATGTCGAGGAACCAACTCGGGAACAGGCTATATTGGACTGGGTACTGTGCAATGAGAAGGGACTAATTAGTAATCTTGTTGTACGGGGACCCTTGGGTCAGAGCGATCATAACATGATCGATTTCTCACTCGAAATGGAGAGCGAAGAAATTGACTCAGAGACTCAGGTCCTGAATTTAAACAAGGGGAATTATGATGCCATTAGACGGGAACTGAGTAGGTCTGATTGGACAACGTTCCTGGGAGGACTGGAGGTAGATAAACAATGGCAAGCATTTAAAGATAGAATGACAAAATTGCAAAAATTGTTTATACCAATCTGGCATAAAAGGAAATCTAAAAAGGTGACTCAACCGTGGATAACAGGGGAAATTAGAGACAGCATAAAATCCAAAGATAGGGCGTATAAAATAGCCAAAAAACGCGCCAGAGCGGAAGATTGGGAACAGTTTAAGATAGAGCAAAGGAGGGCAAAGGGCTTAATCAAGAAGGGCAAAATAGCTTACGAAAGCAAGCTGGCGGAAAATATAAAAACTAACTCCAAAAGCTTTTATAAGTATATCAAGAGGAAAAGACTGGTGAAAACCAAAGTTGGTCCATTGCAGTCAGATACGGGGGAATATATAATGGGAAATAAGGAAATGGCAGACCAACTAAATGCATACTTTGGGTCAGTCTTTACGAAGGAAGACACAAAAAACCTCCCTGGGATATCGGGAAAAATAGGGACATTGGCAAAGGAGGAACTGACGCAAATCAATATCTCTAAGGATATGGTGTTAAGGAAGCTAAAGGGATTGAAGGCGGACAAATCCCCAGGGCCTGATAACATGCATCCTAGGGTACTGAAGGAGGTGGCCCTAGAGATAGCGGATGCACTAAGCATGATTTTTCAGAATTCATTAGACTCGGGAACAGTGCCCATGGATTGGAGGGTAGCTAACGTTACCCCACTATTCAAAAAGGGGGGTAGGGAAAAAGCAGGTAATTACAGACCTGTAAGCCTTACATCAGTTGTGGGCAAAATGCTGGAGTCCATCATTAAGGATGAAATAGCCGAGCACTTAGCAAATGGGGACAGGATAGGACAGAGTCAACATGGATTTACAAAGGGTAAATCGTGCTTGACTAATCTATTGGAATTTTTTGAGGGAGTAACTGGTAAAATAGATGGGGGAGAGCCAGTAGATGTGGTGTACCTGGACTTCCAAAAGGCCTTCGATAAGGTCCCACATAAAAGATTAGCATGGAAAATTGAAGCTCATGGGATAAAGGGGAAAGTATTGACGTGGATAGAGAACTGGCTGTCAGATAGAAAACAGAGAGTTGGAATAAACGGCTCATTTTCTGAATGGCAGGCAGTAACAAGTGGGGTACCACAGGGATCTGTCCTGGGTCCCCAGCTGTTCACAATTTATATTAATGACCTGGATCAGGGAGTCGAATGCAGCATTTCCAAATTTGCAGACGACACTAAACTAGGAGGGGGGGTGGGCTCAGAGGAGGAGACCAGGAAGCTCCAGAGCGATTTGGACAGACTGGGTGATTGGGCGGATAAATGGCAGATGCACTATAATGTGGACAAGTGCGAAGTTATCCACCTTGGGTGCAGGAACGGGAGGGCAAATTATTATTTAAATGGCAATAAATTGGGAGAGGGGGAAGTACAGAGAGACCTGGGTGTTCTTGTACACCAGTCACTGAAGGCGAGCATGCAGGTGCAACAGGCGGTCAAGAAGGCAAACGGTATGCTGGCCTTCATAGCAAAAGGGTTGGAATACAGGAACAGGGATACCTTGCTGCAGCTGTACAGGGCACTGGTGAGACCACACCTCGAGTACTGTGTACAGTTTTGGTCGCCTCATCTGAGGAAAGATGTTCTTGCCATGGAGGGGGTGCAGCGGCGATTCACCAGGCTGATACCAGGAATGGCGGGATTGACCTATGAGGAGAGACTATGTAGTTTAGGGATGTACACACTGGAGTTTAGAAGATTGAGAGGGGACCTCATAGAAGTGTATAAAATTCTGACAGGTCTAGACAGATTAGATGCAGAAGGAATGTTTCCCTTGGCGGGTGAGAACAGAACTAGAGGACATAATTTAAGGATAAGGGCTAAACCATTTAGGACAGAAATGAGGGGGAATTTCTTCACTCAGAGAGTGGTGAACCTGTGGAACTCATTGCCACAGAGGGCAGTGTACGCCAGCTCATTAAATATATTTAAGAGGGAATTAGATATATTTCTACAGGCAAAAGGGGTTAAGGGTTACGGAGAGAAGGCGGGGACGGGATACTGAATTGAAGGATCAGCCATGATCTCATTAAATGGCGGAGCAGGCTCGAAGGGCCGGATGGCCTACTCCTGCTCCTATCTTCTATGTATCTATGTATCTATGTCTTTAATGGGTTCTGTAAACGGTTTTGATGGGACCTGTTGTTTTGGGTGGGACTGTCTTCTCCCAGGGTCTATTGTTCAAATGTTAATGCGTGCAGGGGCTTTGAGTGAGGTCATCCCGGTTCCCCAGACATTGCAATTAACCGCAATACCCAAAACTGCTTTTACAGAGGTCGAACCCACCTTTTTGTTCCTTTACAGGCCCAGACATGTTTTTAAAATGCCAAAATTTGTTTTTTTGGCTTATATTCCTTAGGTTAGGCCCAAATGCAATATTATCACTCTGAGGTAGTTCCAAATTCCTTTTTCCTTCGGGTTTGGGGATCTGCAAATTTTGGAAACTTACACGTCGGTTCCCGACCCCACTGCTAACTCCATCCCGCTCTTTGAAATGAATTTCCCCTTATGGGGCTTGTTAAGCCTGCCCAGCACGTTTCCCGGCCAGTTAAAAGAAGCGGGTCTGGTGGTGTAATTTCATGGCGCATCATGAGCCGGTTTTCTTAAAGGGACCATGGCCACATTTGTCTTGACAGTTGTGCTGTCAGTGCTCCACAGCTGCAAACACTGACAAGCACTGCACAAAGGCACAGGGCTGCACCCAGGCTCTCCCATGACTCCCTCCATATGGAGGGAGGGAGTCACAGCACACAGGGAGGTCCTTTTCCCTTCCCATGGGTGAAAGAAACCTCCCCAGGAGATCAACACAGCCTGGATGCACATTGCAGAGGAGGTCACAAGCAGGGATGTGGTCAGGAGGATCAGGCTGCAGTGCCGCAAACCTTTTAATGATCTCAGTAGATCACGAAACGTTAGTACAAAGCCACACTCAACCTCATCCTGCTGTGCCTCTCATCACATCCCCATCACTCTGCCTTCCCTACCCTACTCCTGCACATCTTTACTCACACCAACTTACCTTGCACTTCCACCCATCCCTCTCTATCTACATTATCACATCCCCATCTCACTAGCCACCCCTCACACTGACCCTCATCCTAGTGCAATCATACCAACTAACAACACACAAGGGTAGGCATTTGGGAGTTTTATGCAATGTTCTTGTAAAGTTTCTGTTAATATGATGTCAAACATTGAAACCTTTATTTTCAACACTTTGCGTTCTTGGACAGATTTGTGTGCACCTTTGGAAGTGGCTTAGTGAGTTGCAGTGAACGGTGAGACATAACGGTACTCCCCACAATGCTGATGAGTGTGCAAGGAATGGCTTGGGCATTGTAGGGATGCTTTATGGTGTTGGTATGGGGTGGTGCCAACCTGGTGCATCATGTGGCAGCCAGGGTGTACAGCATCAAGTGAAGTAAATCTGGCCATGGTGAGGCCATCCCTGGGCTCCCAGGCAGCAATGTGTTTGGGTGCTGATGCCCTCTGTCCTGTGCAGTATCAGGTGATTGCGGAGAAGGTTGGTGGTGTTGTTGGTGCTGCTGGTGTGCCTGGTGCTGCTGGTGTTGGGGCTGATCGTGGTGGGATTCTGAGGACCAAGGTGAGAGAGTATAAAGGGCACCCATGTTGATGGAACAGATGGCAGGTGAATTGGAGATGACAGAAGCGATCTGTCAATGGTGAGAGAGTTCTTCCAATGAGGTGAGAGTGGTTGGAGAGTGGAAAGTGGAAAGCCTGCAGAATCTGTGCTGGAAATGGAGTGAGAAACAGCTTGTGGCTGAGGAAAGTGAATATCAGTCAGATGGGAGCTTTTACTGTACATTTGAAGCTGTCCAGTAATCAGCTGGAGCAATGGCTGCTGAACTCCCGCCTCAGCTTGACAGCCTTGGTCTGCGAACAGCGGGGATCCCGTGGTCATGAAGTTAAAGACAAAAGGTAAGTGAGAAAAGGCTGTTAAGCATCTGGCAACTGGATGCTAATCATTTTAATTAGGTCCCCCGCCGCTGTCGGTCGAGTCTGCTCAGCGTTGACAGACCCGACATTGGGAAAGGCGCGTGGCGGCGGGTTCTCAGCGGGATCCCGACCCGCTGGGGAAAAGAAACATGTTCCCACCCGACCCGCCACCCATCTCGCCCGTTAACCCCCTGGAAAATTCCGGCCTTATTTTCCAAGGAGTAGGTGGCCTCCTTATTCCTCTGACCAAAATGCATCACCTCACACTTATCTATATTGAAATTCATTTGTCATTTACACACCCATTCTGCATGTTTGTTTACGGTAGAATTAATCAAAAGCTTTTAGCTCGCCATGTACAAATTCTATTTTTAAAAAAATACTTGTTGGAAATGACTGGAATATAAAAGAACGGCATAATAATGCATTAACACTTCAGAAACGTCACTCAGTTACACGCTTATGCATCGAGAAACAATCCAAAAGCCCAAGGTGAGCTGAAAGAGGTATATCCATTCATGCAATTAGTATTCATTTTAAAGTTTTCAACGTATTAGCCCATCCCTCATGTCACTATAGCAATGGCTGCTCAAGCAGCTGGTGCTGTACGTCCACATAAGTAATTAGAATATTAATCACAATGCAACCAGACAACCAACAAATGGCTGTAGTTCTTTAGTTCGCAGCATTAAAAAGAACTGAACAAAAATGGGTATCCGTTTTTCCAACTTCAATCACTTCCATTAATAAACGTTGTCTTCTTGAACCAGCACCTCCCACAGGTAACATGTCAGAAATGCAGCACTTATTCACAAGTGCAGAAAAACTGCATCACTAAATTAAAACTTGCGTCACTAAATTAAAAACAAAAAGCAGGAAAAGCTATGATTTAACAGAAATAAACATTCATCTTTCTTCCTGGACAGGAGAACCAATCAGACTGACTTGGAAATGTTTACTAATATGGTGACGCAAAGATGTTAATTTACGAATTTCGCTTCTAATGTTTTTCTCTCAAACATTCCCCACAATATTAATCCCTGTTCTTATCACAAAAAATGTTGAATTACTTTAGGTACTTTGTAATTAAATAGCGGGAAACAAACTTCATTGTATGCTCACTTTTTAATCTCCTATTTCAAACATTTATACCAGATCAAAATTGTACATCATTGTCTTTCTCAATAAACAAATAGTGGTTTCTTCTGAAGTAGCTTCCTGCAATTTTTATACATCATTACATAACTCTCGTTTCTATTAATACTCCACGAAACGTTTAAGAGGAAGTCTATAGTTACATTATTCCTGGAACTTGTTTGGACTATAGAACAACAGTCAAAATAAAATGGTTTGTGTTTTTCCCCTTTTTTGGTTCTCTTCCTGTGAATGATTTTAAAAAGTCAATAAAAAGTAATATGCAACTCCTACAAATTCTCCCCTCTCCTCAACACCATGGTTGCATGTTTGTGTAAAGCTACTCACCTCACTCAATCGCTCAAAATCAAATATTGGGAAATTTCAATGTTAAACCGTTTTGAGCATTTCAGAGCCTCTTTAAAAGCATTTGGACTTCAAGACCTGGTTGAAACTTGTTTAGATAGGGGAAAATTAATTTTTGCTTGTTTCTTCCAAAATTTTATTCGAAACTTAAGGGGAACAAAAGTGTATTTAACACTCATTTTTGGTGAAAAGTTCGTTAAAAATCTTTAAATTCTTTTTCAAGTCTCATTGCAGCTTTGACAGAAGATGTTGTTCCAAGTTTTTCTTTCCCTCTACATTAAAGATACAACAAAAAATAAATTAAATAAACTGTAATTCGAAATGGAGCTCAAATAAGAAAGTGAATCAAGTGGTTAAACTCCCCAATCCTAAGAAGGCGATGAGGTTATCTATCCCCAGCCTTGGCGATGAGTTGGGATCAGTTTTGGAGAAGCTGTTTCCTCTTTATCTGCTGCCGTTCCCTCCGTCTCTCACAGACTCTGAGGTACAAACAAGGGCACAAACTTTTTTCCCTCTCTCACCCTGATAGACTCTTTCAAAAAGGGGACAACACCTGGCAAAATTTAACTGGAAGTTACCGCGGGACATTCAACCTCACTTTCCCATATTTCTTTCTGGCTTTCAACAATTTTCCGACTTAAAAAAAAAATTCTCATATTTTTGTTTCACCAGGGGCCTAAAAATTGTTTGCTTTAGCCTCCTTCTAGCGGCCATTGTACATGTGCTGCGCCTCCACCTGTGTTGTTCCAAAGTGCGGCCGCTGCTCAGTCCCCAGGAACGGACTACACGTGTCTCCACAGAAAAAAAAGAAAAAAAGAAAGACTTGCATTTATATAGCGCCTTTCACGACCACCGGACGTCTCAAAGCGCTTTACAGCCAATGAAGTACTTTTTGGAGTGTAGTCACTGTTGTAATGTGGGAAACGCAGCAGCCAATTTGCGCTCAGCACTCTCCCACAAACAGCAATGTGATAATAACTAGATAATCTGTTTTTGTTATATTGATTGAGGGATAAATATCGACCAGGACACCGGGGATAACTCCCCTGCTCTTCTTCGAAATAGTGCCATGGGATCTTTTACGTCCACCTGAGAGAGCAGACGGGGCCTCGGTTTAATGTCTCATCTGAAAGATGGCACCTCCAACAGTGCAGCGCTCCCTCATCCTAGCTTTATGTGCTCAAGTCCCTGGAGTGGGACTTGAAACCACAACCTTCTGACTCAGAGGCAAGTGTGCTACCCACTGAGCCACAGCTGACAAAATCCCAAGACAACACACGCTGGGTTCCAGGGCTCTGTATCTTAGCAAATGCTGTTCCAATTCAGATCGGCTCTGAGGTCACAAACGACTCTCTCTGAGGATTCCCGGCCCATTGTGTATTGGGCCCCTCCCCCCCGCTCCAGCTCACTGCGTGGCCTTTGTATTTAAGTGTGCGGGACCTTACAGATCGCTGCGTGGCCGCGCACCTTTCAGGGAACAGTGCCTACAACCCTCCGAGATCTCTGCGCTCCTCTAATTCGGGCCTCTTGCGCATACAGAGTAAAGCTCCCTCTACACTGCCCGATCAAACACTCCCAGCACGAGTGTATACCTGCATGTGCACACTTACACACATTCCCATCCATCAATACGCAGGCACACGTACCCTTACACACAAGCGGCGACGTACATACATGCTTGCAAACACCCTCCCACACTCACGGTCAAAGGCGAAGATGCAGGCAGTGATCTTTAACCCTGTGACAGTCTGATGATGGAGTATCACAAACAGTAACTACAGATAAATCATTCGTAGACATTTTTCGACTCACTTTTGAAAGGGTCGATTGGCTGTGGAGCCAGACCTTTACAGAGCACGGGTGCCGATGTTAACCCCGGGCAGAGATCAGGCAGGGGAGGGGCTGCCTGCCCGCCCGATGTGCTGCCGGGAGGCCTGAGCCGATTTGAAGGCCGGGCCTCATTTCCAATAATTTTGCTATTTATTCATTCACGGGATGTGGCCATCGCCAGCAAGGCCAGCATTTATTGCCCATCCCTAATTGCCCTTGACAAGGTGGTGGTGAGCCACCTTATACAACTTAGTGGCTCGCTAGTCCATTTCAGAGGGTAGTTAAGAGTCAACCACCTTGATGTGGGTCTGGAGTCACATATAGGCCCAGACCGGGTAAGTACAGCAGATTTTCTTCCCTAAAGGACATTAGTGAACCAGTTGGGTTTTCCCAACAATCCAGTGGTTTCATGATCACTATTACTAATATTAGCTTTTTTTATTCCAGATTTATTTAATTAACTGAAGTTAATTTCCCCAGCTGCCCGTGGTGGGATTTGAACTCACGTCTCTGGATTGCTAGTCCAGTAACATTACCACTATGCTACCGTACCCCGGTGAGACACCGTTCCAGCACTCACAGGCAGATGGGGTTTCAAGCCGTGACTTTTATCCAGGGGCGGGAGGCAATCACGGTGGCGTGACGGGGGGTTGGGGGGGGGGGTGGGGTGCGGGGTGGTGGTGCTGGTTCAGCATCATGGACAGGCCGGCAGCAGACCAGAAGATTTTAGTGCGGCCAGGAGGAGTAGTCACGCACAAAAATCTTTCTTGAAAGAACCCCAAAAGAAGTACTTTTCCCTGAGGGAGGTGCAGTGGTCCCGTTAATGGCCGCTGGTCATATCGCTAATCGCACTCCATCCATCGGTACCCCAAGATTGCACCAGGGCCCTGTGTACATGATCGGACACTTGGCAGAAGGCGGCTCCTGCCTGAATAGGGTTGCCAACCCTCCAGGATTGCCCTGGAGTCTCCAGGAATTAACGTTTAATCTCTAACACTCGGCTGCGAGCAACTCGGGGCGAAAAATCACAGGGGCAATAAAAAATTGTTTGTTTTCTTCATTTTCTTTGAACACTTTTGCTTGTTAGTCATAAAAATATTGGAGGTGGGAGAAAAATTGCTGTCGGACTGGGCGGGGCAGTTGAAGGATCATGTCATAGTCACAGACGTCATAGAGTCATCGAGTCATACGGCACAGAAGGAGGCCATTCGGTCCATCCAGTCCGTGCCGGCTCTCTGTAGAGCAATCCAGTCAGTCCCATTCCCCCGCTCTATCCCCGTAGCCCTGCAAGTTTATTTCCCTCAAGTGCCTATCCAGTTTTCCTCACAACTCCCCTGTATCTCTTGCCCAAAACCTTAAATCTGTGTCCCCTAGTCCTTGTACCGTCAACTAGTGGGAACAGCCTTTCCCCGGGGGTCTAGCCTATCCAAACCCGTCCTAATCTTGTACACCTCCAGCAAATCACCCCGCAACCTCCTTTGCTCTACCCTCCTGCAATAAGTCCAACCAGACTTGGCAACCCTATGCCTGAAACAGGCAGGCTCCTGGGGAGGGCCCAACTAAACGGCGAGAGTGGAGTGGGAATGGGCTGCGGTGATTTTGGGGAGCGCTGTTCCCCCTGTTCCAGCCGGGCGAAGGCCCTCAAGTTCTTCCCCCCATCAGTCATCGTGTTTGAAAATTCCACCTGATGGGATGAAGTAAAACATTGGGTGAGGCCATAAAATTAAAGTAGAACCTTAGTGCTGAGTTCTGATAAAGAATCACTCCCGAACATTAACCTCTCTTTACTTATTTTACATACTAGGTACCGATCAACCAGTGGTGCATTTTTCTCTTTGTAAAACCTCAAAACGCGCATTGCTCATTGGAACCCTGACAAAATGGGTTTTTTTTGTTTTCTTGTATTGAAAGGAAGTCTCGATCATTAGAAAACACATGTGTGATGAATCATGCTCCTACAGTTCACTGGCTACAAGCCACATTCCTTTAGTTGAGCCCTCGCCAGGAGACCGTCTGCTCTTCCATTAAGAATGGGACCTGCCCCAACTCCTGCATTGCCCCGACTGCCAAAAAACGGCAAACCGTCCTCGCCGTGACCTCTCCCAGCACGACCACCAGGGCTGTCTCAGGAGAGGGACCTCTCCTTCTCCTCCTCCTCCTCCTCCTCCTGCCCTCGCGAGCTGGCAGATCTCACCGCGCTACTGAACGGCAGCTATTTGCTACAACTGTACAGGGTATTGGTGAGACCACACCTTGAGTACTGCGTACAGTTTTGGTCTCTTATTTAAGGAAGGATATACTTGCATTGGAGGCAGTTCAGAGACGATTCACACGGTTAATTCCAGAGATGAGGGGGTTGACTTATGAGGAAAGGTTGAGCAGGCTGGGCCTATACTCATTGGAGTTTAGAAGAATGAGAGGTGATCTTATTGAAACATATAAGATACTGAGGGGGCTCGACAAGGTAGATGCAGCGAGGATGTTTCCCCTCATGGGGAAATCTAGAACTCGGGGGCACAGTTTTAGAATAAAGGGTCGCCCTTTTAGAACTGAGGAATTTCTTCTCTCAGAGGGTCATAAATCTGTGGAATTCTCTGCCCCAGAGAGCCGTGGAGGCTGGGTCATTAAATATATTTAAGGTGGAGATAGACAGATTTTTGCAAGATAAGGGAGTGAAGGGTTATGGGGAGCGGGCAGGGAAGTGGCTTTGAGCCCAAGATCAGCCATGATCTTATTGAATGGCGGAGCAGGCTCGAGGGGCCAAGTGGCCTATTCCTGCTCCTATTTCTTATGTTCTTATGTAAGGGCTACTTTAAGGGGCTGCACCTTAATTTAGACCCCTGCTCAGGAAACCCCTGCCCCCGCCCCGCCCCTTTTCCCCTCTCCTCCACCTTCCCAGAATGCAGAACCAGAATGCAAAAGCGACCTCGGAAATTCCAGGGAGGTCTCACCCCTTCCGCAGGAATGCGGAATGCACCAGAATCCATGGGTTTGCGCCCCAATCGGAATTGCTTTCCACCTCTTCCTCCCATCGGAACACATGTTAGCTTTGTTTTCTGATGATCGGGATGTGCAATGGACTTTGCTTTCAATACAAGGAAACAACAAACATTTTGACACGGTTTGAATGAGCGCGTCTTGAGATTTTACAAAGAGAGAAATGCACCACTGTTTGATTGGTATCTAGTATGTAAAATAAGAAAAGGCAGGTTAACTATCAGAACTCAGCACTCAGAATGTCAATGTTAGGGCCTTGCCCTTATCCTCCCAGTCCCAGACGTTAGCTTTGGGCTATCACGTTCTTGGCAACAGATGTGATGGTGAGTCAGCTTGTTCGACATGATGAGCGTCTGGATTCCAGTTCATGTGCGAGGTTATGGCAGCAGATCTTTTGAAGGACAGCCCTTAGTAACAGGAGTAAACCATTCAGCCCTTAGTAACAGGAGTAAACCATTCAGCCCTTAGTAACAGGGGTAGACCATTCAGCCCTTAGTAACAGGGGTAGACCATTCAGCCCTTAGTAATAGGGGTAGACCATTCAGCCCTTAGTAACAGGGGTAGACCATTCAGCCCTTAGTAACAGGAGTAGACCATTCAGCCCTTAGTAACAGGAGTAGACCATTCAGCCCTTAGTAACAGGAGTAGACCATTCAGCCCTTAGTAACAGGAGTAGACCATTCAGCCCTGAGTAACAGGAGTAAACCATTCAGCCCTTAGTAACAGGGGTAGACCATTCAGCCCTTAGTAACAGGGATAGACCATTCAGCCCTTAGTAACAGGGGTAGACCATTCAGCCCTTCGAGCCTGTTCCACCATTCAGTTAGATCATGGCTGATCTAATTTATGCAACCTGTCCACATAATTTAACCCTTTTAGCCCCGGTATTATTCTGGTGACTCTGCGCTGCTCCCCCTCCAAGGCCAGTATATCTTTCCTGAGATGCGGTGCCCAGAACTGAATGCAGTATTCTAAATGCGTTCTAACCAGAGCTTTACACAATTTTTGCTCACCCCCTTGCCTGCACCGCTCTCCAGGGGTCAGGGGCTGTTTAAGGAGTGGAAAATTGAGTTGTAGATCTAATTGAATGGTGGAGCAGGCCCGAGGGGCTATCTGGCTTACTCTTGTTACTAATCTTTCTGGGTTCCAAAACCACTTCTCACAATCATTTGTCCTTTACACAGTACAATTCAGAGCACTGTGAAAACTTGGTGCCCCCTTAGAACAATGCAGCCATGACGAAAAGCTGATTTCCAACTTCCCAGTGGTTTAGAAGTAACCGTCTATAAAGTAGACATACCAGGAAGGTCATAGGGCCAATCTCTGGCTCATGATTCATCGGCCCGGGCTCAGGGGCTTATGTATCTGCGGTTAAATTCCCAACAAAAGTAACTGGACCCTGTAATGTTGTTTTGAAGTCCTTACAATGAATTTATTTTCATCTATAATATATTGAGTTTGCTATTATATCATCAAGTGTACAGCACAGAAACAGGCCATTCGGCCCAACCGGTCTATGCTGGTGTTTATGCTCCACACGCGCCTCCTCCAACCTTACTTTATCTAAACTTCTATTCCTTTCTCCCTCATGTGCTTATATCTGCTTTTCCTTAAGTACAATCTATGCTATTGACCTCAACTAGTTCCGGTGGTATCCTTATTTGGGCATCACCATTTCTATCACACCATAGCTGTAAACTTCTAGCTTTGTTCAGCATTCGTGGCAGCTTGGAAGTGGCTTTGGGCAGGAATGAAAAGGGTGGGGCTAAATCACTGAAACAACACCGTAGAAATCAATTCTGGTCACGAGTCACTGCCAACTTGAACCTCTTTTAGATCTTAGGTACAGATCAGCCAGTTGCCAATGTTCTCTGTTTAAAACCTTAAGACACATGCTGCTGTTTTGACCCTGTCAAAAGCTCTGGAGGGGGGGGGAAATTGGGTTGCTTTGCGCCTCCCGTTAGCACCCCCTAACAGGGCGCAAAGCCCCTAGCGCCTGGGCGTGGTGCCGCTAACACCTCCCGCGAAATTCAGCGGGAGGTTAGCGACGGCGGTAGCCGGTAGCGCCCCGCGGCGCTGCTCCGCCGGCGATGACATCATCGCCGGGCGATATGTCCGACCAGTTCAGGGGCCATTTTGGCAGCTGCGGCGGCGAAAATTAAAGGGCAGGTGCCGGGCGGCCATTTTTCTTTTGGCCGACTACCAGCACCTGCTCCTTCTTACCTCTGTATGCGGGGCGCCGGCCTGCAATGACGCGGTGCCACGTGCAGCCACGCATGGCGCAGTTGCACGTAGCACCGCGAAATTTACTGGTCGCGCCCCAAGCAGGAAGGGGAGTGCTTTCCAGTAGCACCCCGCCTCCTGCTTGGGGTGCTACTACTGAATGTACGGCGCTGGGGCGCCAGCTTTTTCGGGGAGTTAAAATTAGCGCCCCTGTAACGTTAGCGCCCCAAAGGGGGCGCCACCGAATTTTTCCCCCTGGGTTTCTGAGACATTTTCAATGAGTCACAGTCCGCCATCTTGGTTTCTGTGCAGGTGAAGTTTTAAAGTTGAGTTCCTTTTGATGCATTTGTTTTCATATTTGGAATTTTAGTTATGTACATTTTTAAGGTTATCTTTAAATATTTTAAAACATTTTGCCTGTTGTAGTCCTCCTCCTGTCGTGTTTTGTCACCCACCTGTCTTTCTCTTACCTTTGGCCAGCTAGACTCTCGAAAAGAAAAATCAGCCTGTGCCCACCCCTCCTTATTTTTATTTGAGGGGGTGGGTAGTTTCCGGTAAGGAGACTGATTATTCACTCCTTCCCTCCCCTGACAAATTATAACAATAATAATGAAATAAAACAAATTGTTCCCTTTCTCTGCCGCAGAGGGAAATGAATTGAAGTTTTTGAAATATATATTTTTTAAATATTCCAGTTTAAAAAAAAATAAAAATAAACTTTCAAAACACGGAACCCTGTTTCACAAACGATTGAAACATGGAGAAGGAAGAGACAGAGCGGTTGAAGGGAAATTAGCTTAGAATACAAAACAAAAATCAGGTAACTGATGAGTCTACTTTGCTTGTAAAGTGCTTTGCATGCTGACTGAAGAATTAAAGGAATTGAGCCTGAAGTTAACGGCTAAATTCATCACTACTCAAGGAAAAAGACAACATGGGCCTTTGTGGGGCATTTTACCAACACAAACGATTCTGTGTGATTTGCAAAGGGTGATCTGTGACGGCAATGAAGACACTGCAAGAAAAGGAGCTGTTGTGCTAGAATTGAAGCTGTGACTGTTTGTGAATCTAATTGCCTGCTGATAATACTGGATGCAGAACAATGAGTCACCAGGTCACAAACAGGAAACCCAAATTCTTCATGTAGAATTTCACGTGCTTTTTCTCTCAGTTACAGTAAGGTTTGGGTGTAATATAAATAAATAACTGCGATTCACTTGGAAAAATGTTCTATTTATGGATGCTGCAATTGAACCTACTTGCTAGAAAAAGAAAATGGCCCAGTGTTTGTTTCTCAGTAAATCAGAATAACACCGGGACTTAGAGGGTTCAATTATGAGGAAGTAATGGGCCGGATTTTCCGACCCCCACGGGTGTGTACGAGGTGCGCCCGCGCCCGTAGGGGCCACGCAAGTGTCAGTTTCAGGCATGCAAAGCGCATGCGCTGAAACCCAGCACTTGCGATCTGTCAAGAATTCTCTTACGCCTGGTAAAAGCGGGCGTAAGGCCTGCTTTTACCAGCTTAAGGGGGGCAAATGCAGTTGGTTTGCGCCTCCCGTTAGCGCCTTAAGAGGGCGCTAATGGGGCGCAAAGCAACTAGCGCCCGTGCGCGGCGATGTTTGCGCCACTCATGAAATTAACTAGACATTTTGTGGCGGCGCTAAACACTACCGCCATGATCTCCTGCGCCGGCAGATCGTGACATCAGTCGAAGTGCGCAACGCCCCGGTAGCACCCTGGACTGGATATTGAGTGGCGCCCCCTATCTTACCGCCTGCCGCTAGCAACGACAGGTTGAGGGGAGCGTTTTGCAGTCAGGAAGGGACTGGGGGAACGCTATTTAAAGGCGACCGCTTCCTGCCTTTTTTTGTTGGTGACATTTTTGCACCACGCATTCTGAGAGAGAGAGAGAGAGAGACTTCTGGTGAGATTCAACGCTGTGTGAAGGAGTTTTGGGTACTGAGGAGCACTTTGCAGGTTCATTTTGATTTGCCCTTCCTTGTATCGATTTAGAAGAGACTGTGGGGTCTGCACACTGAGCTCTTTCCCCTGGTCCTCTCCATTGTTCTTTCAGCAGATTTGATGTACAGGTCTCTCCAGGCCGAGATTCAAGGCTGCAATGAGCAGGATGTGGATGGAGAGCAAGATTAACCCTCCCCTTTAAGAACTGGCCCGCGCCAGTGTGTCTGTGTTCCATTGCTGACTGACATCACATGAGCTTCGCCAGCGCTCTGAGTTAGCGCCTCGCTCCTCGGCCTTTGCGCCTTAAGACAGTTGTGAAGCACCTGATTTAGCGCTCCAATCACCTCCAGGGGCGATAAAAGCCAAGTTTGCAGTCGGAGGCGATAATTAGCGCCAGGCGCTAATCTTTGCGCCCGGCTGATAATTGCGCCCCAAACGGGGCGCTACTGAATTTTTCCCCCTAAGAGTTTAAAAAAAATAGAAAAATGAAATTTGAGAGCTCATTTATAAATTAAAAATACTCTTCAAAAAGGTAATTTTAGCAAAAAGGTAAGTTTATTTTTAGCCCCGTAAAAACATACATTTTTGTTTAAAATATTTAATTAAATGTCATTTTAATTCATTTTAAAAATGTAATTTAAAAAAATTTATTTAATGTTTTAGTGTGTTTTTAAATGTGATCCTCATTCATACTTTTGACAGTTCTGTGCGTACGGACCTGTCAAAAGTATGAAGGGGGATTCCCTGCTTTCATTGGTTCGCCTGGCCCACGGGATCCCAGGGGCGCTTGCGGACCGCCTGCACCGCCGGGATACGCGGGCCTCTGCGCATTTCCAACAGGAGAGGCCCAGGATCGCAAGCCTCGAGAGCTACAGAACCAGCGGGTAAGTTCGTCGATTTTTTCCGATCGGAGGCATCCGCCCGCAGGAAGCCCCTGATCGGAAATTCAGGGCCATTGTTGCATTCACATGGCTTGTATTGCCCTGAATTTAGAAGACTGAGGGGTGATCTGATTGAGGTGTTTAAAATGTTAAAAGGAGTTGATAGGATACATACGGAGAAACTATTTCCTCTGCTTGGGGAATTCAGAACAAGAGGCCACAATCTTAAAATTAGAGCTAGGTCATTCAGAAGCAAAAGGGGAAGTGGAAATTTGTAAATCTCTCCCACAAAAGGCTGCGGATTTCGTGAAAATTGGAGCTTTCAAGACCGACAACAATAGATTTTTATTAGTTAAGAGTATCAAGGGATATGGAGCTAAGGTGGAGTTGAAAAAGAAAGAATAGAAAGACTTGCATTTATATAGCACCTTTAATGACCACCGGACGTCTCAAAGCGCTTTACAGCTAATGAAGTACTATTTGAAGTATAGTCACTGTTGTAATGTGGGAAACGCGGCAGCCAATTTGCGCACAGCAAGCTCCCACAAACAGCAATGTGATAAATGACCAGAGTTGTAGATCAGCCATGATCTAATTGAATGGTGGAGCAGGTCCGAGGGGCTATCTGGCTTACTCTTGTTACTAATCTTTCTGGGTTCCAAAACCACTTCTCACAATCATTTGTCCTTTACACAGTACAATTCAGAGCACTGTGAAAACTTGGTGCCCCCTTAGAACAATGCAGCCATGACGAAAAGCTGATTTCCAACTTCCCAGTGGTTTAGGAGTAAACCGTCTATAAAGTAGACATACCAGGAAGGTCATAGGGTCAATCTCTGGCTCATGATTCATCGGCCCGGGACGATGGTGGCCTCAGTTTTCACAGGCTAGGAAGGGTTGAATAGGCCAGAGAAAGGATTCCTTGGGCTGTGTGTGAGAGTGAGGACCGAACTGCGGCAACAAAAGGGGAAAGAGTTGGAGGGAGGGACGCCTCCAGCATACACCGACCTGTTGCTGAGCATTCAGGAGAGGGAGTCAAACTCACGGGGCATATAGCTCATTGTCAATGCCCTTCATATGAGGACCTTTATTAAGTTCATCCCAAAACTGCTGCACATATCCTAACTCGCACTCAAATCCCGTTCACCCTTGTGCTCGCTGACCTACATTGGCTCCTGGTACAACAACACCTCAAATTTAAAATAACAACAGAAAATGCTGGAAACACTCAGCAGGTCAGGCAGCATCCGTGGAAAGAGAAACAGAGTCAACGTTTCAGGGTCTGTGGCCCTTCGTCAGAACTCAAATTTAAAACTTGCATCCTTGCATTCAAATCCCACAGTAGCCTTGTCCCTCTCTATCTAACCTCCTTCAGCCCCGACAACTCTCCGAGGTCTCTGCGCTCCTCTAACTCTGGCCTCTTGAGCATCCCCGATTTCCTTTGCCCCACCATTGGCGGCCGTGCCTTCAGCTGCCTAGGCCCAAAGCTCAAAAATTCCCTCCCTAAACCTCTCTGCCTCTCTCCCTCTCCTCCTTATCACTCCTTAAAACCTCCTCTTTCACCAAGCTTTAGGTCACCAGTTCTAATATCGCTTTATGTGATAATGCTCCTGTGAAGCGCCATGGGACATTTTACTCAGTTAAAGGCGCTATATAATTGCAAGTTGTTGTTGATAGGTGATGGCTGGCCTGGCACACGCATTAGGATTTGGATGTCTAGAACAGAGGTTCCCAAACCATTTTTGCTGAGCCCTTTAGAGATTCATCTCCCAAGTGCAGCCCCATTGTATCTAAATAGAAAGACTTGTATTTATATAGTGCCTTTCACAGCCTCAGGATGTCCCAAAGCGCCTTACAGCCAATTAAGTACTTTTTGAAGTGTAGTCACTGTTATAACATAGGGTAGCAAAATACTGCAGATGCTGGAAATCCGAAATAACAACAGAAAACGCTGGAAAAACTCAGCGGGCCAGACAACATCCGTGGAGAGAGAAAGAGTTAACGTTTCAGGTCGATGACCTTTCGTCAGAAAGGTCATCGACCTGAAACGTTAACTCTTTCTCTCTCCACGGATGTGTTGTCTGGCCCGCTGAGTTTTTCCAGCGTTTTCTGTTGTTATTATAACATAGGGAATGGGGCAACCAATTTGTGCACAGCAAGATTCCAGAAACAGCAATGAGGTAATGACCGGATAATCTTTTTTTATGTTCATTGAGCGCTAAATATTGGCCAGGACACTGGGGAGAGCTCTCCTGCTCTTCTTCAAAGAGTGCCATGGGATCTTTTACGTTCACCTGAGAGAGCAGACATGACCACGGTTTAATGTCTCATCTGAAAGGCGGCATCTCTGACAGTGCAGCACTCCCTCAGTACTGCACTGGAGTGCCAGCCTAGATTTTTGCACTCGTCTCTGGTGTGGAACTTGAACCCTTGGCCTTCTGACTCGGAGCCAAGAATGCTACCATTGATCCATGGCTGACACCATGAAACAGTATTTTTGCATAATTAATGTTCGCGTACATAGGATTGCATAGAATATGCAGCACAGAAACATGCCAGCATTTATGCTCCACTCGAGCCTTCTTGCTATCCTTCCTCATTTAACTCTATCAGCATTACTCCCTATTCCTTTCTAACTCATATGCTTTTCTAGCCTCCCCTTAAATGCATCTATACTCGTCAACCACTCCCTGTGGTAGCGAGTTCCACATTCTCACCACTCTGTGGGTAAAGAAGTTTCTTCTGAATTCCCTATTGGATTTCTTGGTGATTATCTTATATTGATGGCCTCTAGTTTTGCTCTTCCCCACAAGTGGAAACACTCTCTCTGTATCCACTCTATCAAAACCTTTCATAATTTTAAAGACCTCTATTAGGTCACCCCTCAGCCCTCCCTTTTCAAGAGAAAAGAGACCCAGCCTATTCATCCTTTCCTGATAGGTATCACCTCACATTTCTGGTATCATCCTTGTAAATCTTTTTTGCACCCCCTCCAGTGCCTCTATGTCCTTTTTATAATATGGTGACCAGAACTGTACGCAGTACTCCAAGTGTGGTCTAACCACGGTTCGACACAAGTTTTGCATAACTTCTCTATTTTTCAATTCAATCCCTCTAGAAATAAACCCTAGTGCCTGGTTTGCTTTTTTAATGGCCTTAATGTGTTGATACTTTTTGTGATTTGTATATTTTTACTCCGAGATCCCTTTGCTCTTCTACCCCATTTAGATTCTTATTTTCCAAGTAATATGTGACCTCCTTATTTTTCTTACCAAACGGTAATACCTCACACTTATCTGTGTTGAAATTCATTTGCCAATTATACGCCCATTCTGCAAGTTTATTAATGTCTTCTTGTAATTTGTTGCAGTCCTCCTCAGTATTGACTATCCCCCCCCTAAATTTGATGTCATCCACAAATTTAGAATTGCGTTTTTGATTCCAAAGTCTAAATCATTAATATAAATTATGAACAACAGCGGTTCCAACACTGATCCTTGTGGGACCCCACTTTCCACCTTCTGCCACTCTGAATAGCTACCCTTTACCCCTACTCCCTACCCTTTCTGTCTTGCAGCCAGTTAGCTATCCATTCTGCTACTTGTCCCCTGACTCTGCATGCTCTCACCTTATTAATTAGTCGATTATATGGCCATATTGAAGGCCTTTTGGAAATCTAGATAAATTACATCTACTGCATTACCCTTGCCCACTCTCTCTGTTACCTCTTCTAAGACTTCAAAGAGGTTGGTCAAGCAAGACTTTCCCTTTTGAAATCCATGCTGACTATTCATTATTATACTTTTGGTTTCTAGATGTTTTTCTATTTTCTCCTTTAGTAGGGATTCCATTATTTTTCCGACCACCAATATTAAGCTGACTGGTCTATAGTTCCCTGGACATGTTCTATCTCCCTTCTTAAATATAAATATAACGTTAGCTATCCACCAGTCCTCTGGCACTACGCCTTTCTCTAACGAATTATTAAATATGTGTAGTAATGTCTCTGCTATCTCTTCCCTAGATTCTTTTAAAATGCGTGGATGTAATCCATTCAGACCAGGGGTTTTATCCTCTTTGAGTTTGATTAGTTTATTTAACATTTCTCCTTTTTTTATTTTAAATGCGGTTATCTCATTTATAATCTCATCATCTGATGTCATGTCCACCTGATCATGTCTCCCTGGTAAATAGGGAAGAAAAGTAACTATTTAATATTTCTACGATTTCTCTATCACTGTCTGTGATTTTATCCTGTCCATCCCTTAGTGGCCCTATTCCCATCCCGACTTTCTTTTTTTTATTTACGCGCCTGTAGAATATTTTACTATTTTGTGTTATGTTCCTTGATAATTGAATTTTCAACAAAAATGGCCGCCTGCCACCTCCCCTTTAAATATCGCCGCCCCGGCCGCACGTACGCCCCCCTGAACCCGTCGGACATAGCGTCTGGCGGTAAATCAGGGGGCGCGACTGAAGATCACGGCCGGGGCGCGAGCGGGGCGCTGCGCACGGCGATGACGTCATCGCCGGCGGCGCAGCGCCACAGGGCGCTACCGGCTGCCGCCGCCGCTAACCTCCCACTAAATTTTTCGGGAGGCGTGGGCGGCGCTGCGCCCGGGCGTTAGCTGCTTTACGCCCCATTAGCGCCCATTTAAGGCGCTAACAGGAGGCGCAAGCAGCTGAATTTTTCCCCCTTGGACTATAACCTGGTGTTGTGCGACTTCTCACTTTTGTCCACCCCAGTCCAACACCGGCATCTCCGCATCCTAGCCTCTAAAGTATGCGGAATATCTGAGCTGATGGCTGGGAGGGTGAAATCTTCTTCTTCTTCTTTCTTCTTCTTCTTCACTCGCCTCTCCCTCTTGTTGACCCACTGGCCGGGCACGCTGGATTTTTTGGGTGTCTGAAATGCGAAAGGCACAAGGGTAGGGCTGTGGTGAGGGGAGGGGGAAAGCAAGAGGTGCATGTGCAGATTGTAAATCAGAAGAGATTGTGGGATGAGGGGGAAGTGGGATGTGAGAAGGAGGATAACGTATGAGGATACCGGCAGCTTGTATTCTTTCAGTCCTGCCGCTGGCCACGGGCTCAGCCATGCCCCTGCCAAGACTTGCCAGCACCGTCTCCTCCAAGGAGATGAGGTGATACAGGTGAGCCTGTCCCCCGCCGGTTAAGGTCTGCTGGTGCCGGTTATGTGCCACCTTTTCCTGCCAGAGAAAGTGAGTGTTTCAGTGAGTGTGATGTAATGTGTTTGGGTGATGTGGCTGTCATAGTTGAATAGCTGTCAGAGTGTTCAAGCTGTGAGATGTGGGTGTGAGGCAGTAATAAGTGTATGCAGGTGAAGTGAAGCTATGAATGTGAGGTATGAGTCGTGTTTGGTAGAGATTGTTGGTAGGTGAGTGATGGGGGTGTGGTGCATTGAGCAGTGTGTGAGGCTAGTGGTGCAGATGATGGGATATGGCATTTGAAGATGAATTCACTGACCTTGACCATGTGTGTGAGGTCATTAAACTTCTTCCTGCACTGACTCCAGGTCCTCGGGGCTACACTGCTGTCATTGACCGCATTGGCTCTCTGCTCCCACTGCAGTCTGGTCTGTTGCCTGGAGGGCCTCCTGGCCCCCTGTGGGAAGAGGACCTCACTCCTGGAGTTGACCTCCTGGACCAAGGCCTCCCGTGCTGCATCGGAGAACCTAGGTGCATGCTCTCTCCCCTGTTGTGCCATCATTATCACTTTCTTCTCCAATGCCCTCCCAGCCACTACAATCGCCTGTTGCAGGAAGAAGTTCTACATTCTAACAAATTTCTGTGTAAAAGTTTTGCATTCTATCTCGCCCTGCGTAAAAGTTCTACATTCCAACAATTGCCTGCATAAAAGTTCTCAGGCTAGAAATTTGGCTGCGTAGCTCCTGATTTTTCGGCACTACGGGTGTCGGTTTGTGTCGAAAATGGCGTTGGTGCTGCGCGCGCACACTTCTGGTGCGGGCCGCACCGGACGCCATTTTGGTGAGGGCGGCATGGCAGGCGTTAGGAGTGTGCGCCAGAAGTATGTATAGTAGGTGACATGAATCTTGTCATTCATGCAAAATGACTTATGACATAATACTGGGCGGCCTGCTGGTGGCGCTGTCCAGGGAGAGTATAAATACTCGGGCATGGGCCCAGCTTCCGCAGGACATTCTTAACAGGAACTACTAAAGGACACAACTCGACCTCCATGTTGTAAAACAGTTGATTAAAGCTTTGTTTAACGCTTAGACCAAGTGCCTAGTAGTTTTCTTAAGTCAGTGGGCAGATAGTGACGTCAATCAGCGTGCAATGGGGATTTGACGCCAGCGCTGCCATTTTTGTTCTCACACGCAGCTAACACCCTGTCTTAACCTTGCTCAGCTGAACATGTGTTCAGCAGCAGCTAGGACCCCACCACCAGCGCTATTTAAAGAGTTCACCAACCACTCTCAGGTTATGATGTGGAGATGCATAGTTGATGATTCATTTCTACTGGCTCTGTGGAAGTTTGTGGAAGTGTTTGGTGCTTTCCAGAGCGGTTTAAAGTTGGTCAGGTGACCGGGAGTGGTGCTGCAAGTGGAGAAGGCCTTGCTTCTGATTTCTGGTCAGACCACTTGCTACCAGTCACAGGAGCTGTAGTTGCCCTCCCCCTTCGGACTGCAGCATGACAGGGAGATGGAGCAGAGGAAGCAAAGAAGAGGACAAGCTACTTACGGAGGGAGGAGGGGGAAGAGGAGGAGCAGGAGCAGGAGCAGGAACAAGAGCAAGAGCAGGAGGCAACCTGCACATCCTGTCTCCAGCCGGGCTGTCCGTGATCGCCTGGCTTTCTGGCGGGCCTGCCAATGCACCAGGCATTTCATTGTGCATACCCATCAACCTTCTTCTGTAGACCGCCCCATCGAAGTCCTCATCTGAGTCCTCTACAGCAGAACTCGTGTGCGCCCTCGCCCTCCGGTGAGCTGGCACCTGCACTACCGTTTCCCCCTGCCCTGGCTGCAGGCCACTCGTGCCCGGTGACTCACCACATGCAGATCCCGCCTCTAACCTATCCTCTAATGTGTGCGGCGTGTCAGTATCTGAGCTGGTGGCTGCGAGGGTGAAATCGAGTGACGGTTGTTGCGTCTTCATCATCAGTGTCTTGTTGCTCTTCAATTTCCTGCTCCTCCACCACTGCCCGGCCAGGTGGCAGTTCTTGGTTATCTGAAAGGAGAAAGGCACAAGGGTAGGGTTGAGGTGAGGGGAGGGGGCAGGGAAATCAAGAGGTGCATGCTTTACACGATCTGCAGCTTGTAAATCAGAAGAGATTGTGTGAGATGAGGGGAAGTGGGATGTGAGAAGAAGAATTACGTATGAGGATACCGTCATCTTGTATTGTTTCAGCCCCGCCGCTGGCCACAGGCTCAGCAGTGGCCCTACCAATAATGGTCAGTCCCATCTCCTCCATCGGGGTAAGGTTATGCAGGCACGCCTGTCCTCCGCCGGTTAGGTCCTGCTGCATCTGGATGAGCCACCTTGTCCTGCAAGAGAAAGGGAAGTGTGTCAGTGAGTGTGGTGCAAGGTGTTTGGAAGATGTGCCTGTCATGGTTGAATAGCTGTGTGCAAGCTGTGAGATGTGGGTGTGAGGCTTGCAACGGTAGTAAGTATGTGAGGGTGAGGTGAAGCTATGAATTTGAGGTATGAGTCGTGTTTGGTAGAGATTGTTGGTAGGTGAGTGATGGGGGTGTGGTGCATTGAGCAGTGTGTGAGGCTAGTGGTGCAGATGGTGGTATACAGCATTTGAAGATGAATTTACTGACCTTGACCACTCGTGTAAGGTCATTAAACTTCTTCCACGTCCTCGGGGCTATACTGCTTATATTCACCATGATGGCAACTACTCCCACTGCATTTTACGCATTTGCCAGGAGGGCATCTTGGCCCCCTGTGGAAAGAGGACCTCTCTCCTTGAGTTCACCTCCTGCACCATGGCCTCCCATGCTGCATCGGAGCACCTTGGAGCACGCGCTCTCCACTGTTGCAACATTTCTTTTTTGCTGCTCTGACTCTGTTCCCCAGCCAGTTGAATGACCAGCTGCAGGTGGAATGCACCTTCCCTTTAAGTGGTGCAGACTGACTTTAAGAAGTGCAGGTTAGCTTTCATTGGTGCTAGCCTCACACAAGCAAGGGCACCCTGCTGAGCCTTCTGCCACTCGCCAGCGCATTCAGCGCTGGGCTGAATGCCACAATCATGTTAATCAGCAGGCAGCACGAAGTTAGCGTGCTGCCTGCATTACTTTGAACGGCATCGCGATCCCCGCGCCCATTTTCAGGGGGCAGACGAGGTTTTATCCCTAACAATTGTCTGCGTAAAAGTTCTACATTCTAACCGCTCTCTGCGTAACTGAAAGAAACACCCTTATACTGAGGATCGTTGAAACGCAGTCCCCAGCGCTTATAGCCAGCGCACTGTTGTTCGTGCTATACACCCGCTGTGCGTGGTAGATGGTGAAACCACCGCAGGTTGTCGGAACCCTTCAAAGAATTCGCAGTGGATCCTTAAAAGTTACAAAGTTAAAGTAAATCTAAGTGTGTTGAAGGTATCAGTAGATGCCAGAGGTGAGGCGAGAGTGACTGCCCTTGACATCAAGGCAGAATTTGACTGAGTGTGGCATCAAGGAGCCCTAGTAAAACTGAAGTCAATGAGGATCAGGGGGAAAACTCTCCACTGGCTGGAGTCATACCTAACACAAATGAAGATGGTTGTGGTTGTTGGAGGCCAATCATCACAGCCCCAGGACATCGCTGCAGGAGTTCCTCAGGGCAGTTTCCTAGGCCCAACCATCTTCAGCTGCTTCATCAATGACCTTCCCTCCATCATAAGGTCAGAAGTGGGCATGTCGCTGATGATTGCACAGTGTTCAGTTACATTTGCAACTCCTCAGATAATGAAGCAGTCCATGCCCACATGCAGCAAGACCTGGACAACATTCAGGCTTGGGCTGATAAGTGGCAGGTAACATTCGCGCCACACAAGTGCCAGGCAATGGTCAGCTCCAACAAGAGCGAGTCTAACCACCGCCCCTTGACATTCAACGGCATTACCATCGCCGAATCCCCCACCATCAATATCCTGGGGGTCACCATTGACCAGAAACTTAACTGGACCTGCCACATAAACACTGTGGCTATGTGAGCAGGTCAGAGGCTGGGTATTCTGCAGTGGGTGACTCACCTCCTGACTCCCCAAAGCCTTTCCACCACCTACAAGGCAAAAGTCAGGGGTGTGATGGAATACTCTCCACTTGCCTGGATGGTGGCCTCCCTTGGTGGCTGTGCCTTCAGCTGCCAAGGCCCTAATACCCTGGAATACCCTCCCTAAATCTCTCCACCTCTATACCTCTCTTTCCTCCTTTAAGACGCTCCTTAAAACCGACCTCTTTGACCAAGCTTTTGGTCACCTGCTCTAATATCTCCTTATATGGCTGAGTGTCAAATTTTGTTTGATAACGCTCCTCTGAAGCACCTTGGGACGTTTTACTATGTTAAAGGCGCTATATAAATACAAGTTGTTGTTGTTGGGTGCAGCTCCAACAACACTCAAGAAGTTCGGCACCATTCAGGACAAAACAGCTCGCTTGACTGGCACCCCATCCACCACCTTAAACATTCACTCCCTCCACCACCGGCGCACCGTGGCTGCAGTGTGTACCATCTACAAGATGCACTGCAGCAACTCGCCAAGGCTTCTTCGACAGCACCTCCCAAACCAGCAACCTCTTCCACCTAGAAGGACAAGGGCAGCAGGGGCATGGGAACACCACCACCTCCAAGATCCCCTCCAAGTCACACACCATTCTGACTTGGAAATATGTCGCCGTTCCTTCATCGTTGCTGACTCAAAATCCTGGAACTCCCTCCCTAACAGCGCTGTGGGATTACCTTCACCACACGGACTGCAGCAGTTAAAGAAGGCGGCTCACCACCACCTTCTCAAGGGCAACTAGGGATGAGCAATAAATGCTGGCCTTGGCAGTGATGCCCACATCCCATGAATGAATAAAAGAAAAGATGCTGGAGGCTGAATCAAATAAACTATACAAAGGAGGGTTGATGGCGTAAAACTCGCGGTATTGCATTGGACGTCTGTTATGCACCCCGCTTGATTCAGCTCTCCGTTAATTTCACTGGAAGGGAAAATAAGGTGGAATGAATAATGGGTGGGGCTTATAACTGGCCGGGTGTAAAACAGGAGGGGTGTATAACGGGCGGGGTGTATAATGGGCAGGTGTATAACGGGCGGGTGTATAACAGGTGGGTGTATAACGGGCGGGGTGTATAATGGGCGGGTGTATAACAGGTGGGTGTATAACGGGCAGGTGTATAACGGGCAGGTGTATAACGGGAGGGGTGTAAAACGGGCGGGGTGTAAAACGGGCATCTGTATAACGGGTGGGTGTATAACGGGCGGGGTATATAACGGGCGGGTGTATAATGGCGGGGTGTATAACGGGCGGGTGCATAATGGGCAGGTATATAATGGGCTGGGTGTATAACGGGCGGGTGTATAACGGGCGGGTATATAATGGGCTGGGTGTATAACGGGCTGGTGTATAATGGGCTGGGTGTATAACGGACGGGTGTATAATGGGATGAGTCTATAACGGGCGGGTGTATAACGGGCGGGGTGTATAACGGACGGGGTGTATAATGGGCGGGGTGTATAACGGGCGGGTGTATAACGGGCGGGGTGTATAACGGGTGGGTGTATAACGGGTGGGTGTATAATGGACGGGGTGTATAACGGGCGGGTGTATAACTGGCGGGTATGTATAACGGGCGGATGCATAACGTACGGGTTGTATAACGGGCGGCTGTATAACGGGTGGGTGTATAACGGAAGGGGTGTATAACGGGCGGGTGTATAACGGGCGTGTGTATAACGGACGGGGTGTATAACGGGCGGGTGTATAACGGGCGGGGTGTATAATGGGCAGGTGTATAACGGGCGGGTGTATAACGGGCGGGTTATATAACGGGCGGGTGTATAACGGACGGGGTATATAACAGGCGGGTGTATAACGGACGGGGTGTATAACGGCGGGTGTATAACGGGCGGGGTGTATAACGGGCGGGTGTATAACGGGTGGGTTGTATAACGGGCGGGTGTATAACGGGTGAGTGTATAACGGGCGGGTGTATAACGGGCGAGGTGTATAACGGGCGGGTGTATAACGGGCGGGTTGTATAACGGGTGGGTTGTATAACGGGCGGGTGTATAACGGGTGGGTGTATAACGGGCGAGGTGTATAACGGGCGGGTGTATAACGGGCGAGGTGTATAACGGGCGGGGTGTATAACGGGCGGGGTGTATAACGGGCGAGGTGTATAACGGGCGGGTTGTATAACGGGCGGGTTGTATAACGGGCGGGTGTATAACGGGCGGGTGTATAACGGACGGGGTGTATAACGGGTCGGGTGTATAACGGGCGGGTGTATAACGGACGGGGTGTATAACGGGCTGGGTGTATAACGGGCGGGGTGTGTAACGGGCGGGTGTTTCACGGGCGGGTGTATAACGGGCGGGTGTATAACGGGCGTGGTGTATAACGGGCGGGGTGTATAACGGGCTGGGTGTATAATGGGCTGGGTGTATAACGGGTGGGGGTATAACGGGCGGGGTGTATAACGGGCGGGGTGTATAACGGCCGGGGTGTGTAATGGGCGGGTGTATAACGGGTTGGTTTATAACGGGCAGGTGTATAACGGGCGGGGTGTAAAACGGGCTGGGTGTGTAACGGGTGGGTGTATAATGGGCGAGGTGTATAAAGGGTGGGTGTATAATGGGCGGGGTGTATAACGGGCTGGGTGCATAACGGGCTGGGTGCATAACGGGCTGGGTGCGTAACGGGTGGGTGTATAACGGGCGGGGTGTATAAAGGGTGGGTGTATAATGGGCTGGGTGTATAACGGGCGGGTGTATAATGGGTGTGGTGTATAAAGGGTGGGTGTATAATGGGCTGGGTGTATAACGGGCGGGTTTAAAACGGGCGGGGTGTATAACGGGCGGGGTGTATAATGGGCTGGGTGTGTAACGGGCGGGGTGTATAACTGGCAGGGTGTGTAACGGGCGGGGTGTATAACTGGCAGGGTGTGTAACGGGCTGGGTGTATAACGGGCGGGAAGTATAACGGGCGGGTTGTATAACGAGCGGGTGTATAACGAGCGGGTGTATAACGGGCGGGTGTATAACGGGCGGGTGTATAACGGGCGAGTGTATAATGGGCGGGTGTATAACGGGCGGGTGTATAACGGGCGGGTGTATAACGAGCGGGTGTATAATGGCTGGGTGTATAACGGGCGGCGTGTAAAACGGGCGGGTGTATAACGGGCGGCATGTAAAACGGGCGGAGTGTATAACGGGCGGGTGTATAATGGCTGGGTGTATAACGGGTGGGTGTATAACGGGCGGCTGTATAACGGGCAGTGTGTATAAAGTGCGGAGTGTATAACGGGCGGGTGTATAACTGGCAGGGTGTGTAACGGGCTAGGTGTATAACGGGCGGGGTGTATAACTGGCAGGGTGTGTAACGGGCGGGGTGTATAACTGGCAGGGTGTGTAACGGGCTGGGTGTATAACGAGCGGGTGTATAACGGGCGGGTGTATAACGGGCGGGTGTATAACGGGCGGGTGTATAACGGGCGGGTGTATAACGAGCGGGTGTATAATGGCTGGGTGTATAACGGGTGGGTGTATAACGGGCGGCGTGTAAAACGGGCAGGCTGTATAATGGGCTGTGTGTATAACGGGCGGGTGTATAATGGCTGGGTGTATAACGGGCGGGTGTATAACGGGCGGGGTGTGTAACGGGCGGGGTGTATAACGGGTGGCGTGTAAAACGGGCGGGTGTATAACGGGCGGGGTGTATAACGGGCGGAGTGTATAATGGGTGGGGTGTATAACGGTCGAGTGTATAACGCGTGGGTGTATAATGGGTGAGTGTAAACGGGCGGGGTGTATAACTGGCGGGGTGTGTAACGAGCGAGTGTATAACGGGCTGGGTGTATAACGGGCTGGGTGTATAACGCGCTGGGTGTGTAACGGGCAGGGTGTATAATGGGCTGGGTGTATAACAGGCAGGGTGTATAATGGGCTGGGTGTATAACGGGCGGAGTGTATAACGGGTGGGTGTATAACGGGCGGGTTGTATAACGGGTGGGTGTATAACGGGCGGCGTGTAAAACGGGCAGGGTGTATAATGGGCTGTGTGTATAACGGGCGGGTGTATAATGGCTGGGTGTATAACGGGTGGGTGTATAACAGGCTGGGTGTATAACGGGTGGGTGTATAACGGGCGGCGTGTAAAACGGGCGTGTGTATAACGGGCGGCATGTAAAACGGGCTAGGTGTATAACGGGTGGGTGTGTAACGGGTGGTTTGTAAAACGGGCGGGTGTATAACGGGCGGGGTGTATAATGGGCTGGGTGTATACCGGCTGGGTGTATAACGGGCGGGTGTATAACGGGCTGGGTGTATAACGGGCGGGTGTATAACGGGCGGGTGTATAACGGGCGGGTGTATAACGGGCGGGTGTATAACGGGCGGGTGTATAACGGGCGGGTGTATAACGGGCTGGGTGTATAACGGGCGGGTGTATAACGGACGGGTGTATAACGGGCGGGTGTATAACGGGCTGGGTGTATAACGGGCTGGGTGTATAACGGGAGGGTGTATAACGGGCTGGGTGTATAACGGGCTGGGTGTATAACGGGAGGGTGTATAACGAGCGGGGTGTATAACGGGCGGGGTGTGTAACGGGCTGAGTGTATAACGGGCTGGGTGTATAACGGGCGGGGTGTATAACGGGGGGGTGTATAACGGACGGGGTGTATAATGGGCTGGGTGTATGCTGGGCGGGTGTATAACGGACGGGGTGTATAACGGGCGGAGTGTATAACGGGCGGGGTGTATAACGGGCGGGTGTATAACGGGCGGGAGTATAACGGACGGGTGTATAACAGGCGGGTGTATAACGGGCGGGGTGTATAACGGACGGGGTGTATAACGGGCGGGTGTATAACGGGCGGGTGTATAATGGGCGGGGTGTATAACGGGCGGGGTGTATAACGGGCGGGTGTATAACGGGTGGGTGTATAACGGGCGGGGTGTATAACGGGCGGGAGTATAACGGGCTGGGTGTATAACGCGCTGGGTGTGTAACGGGCAGGGTGTATAATGGGCTGGGTGTATAACAGGCAGGGTGTATAATGGGCTGGGTGTATAACGGGCGGAGTGTATAACGGGTGGGTGTATAACGGGCGGGTTGTATAACGGGTGGGTGTATAACGGGCGGCGTGTAAAACGGGCAGGGTGTATAATGGGCTGTGTGTATAACGGGCGGGTGTATAATGGCTGGGTGTATAACGGGTGGGTGTATAACGGGCTGGGTGTATAACGGGTGGGTGTATAACGGGCGGCGTGTAAAACGGGCGTGTGTATAACGGGCGGCATGTAAAACGGGCTAGGTGTATAACGGGTGGGTGTGTAACGGGTGGTTTGTAAAACGGGCGGGTGTATAACGGGCGGGGTGTATAATGGGCTGGGTGTATACCGGCTGGGTGTATAACGGGCGGGTGTATAACGGGCGGGGTGTATAACGGGCGGGTGTATAACGGGCGGGTGTATAACGGGCGGGTGTATAACGGCGGGTGTATAACGGGCGGGTGTATAACGGGCGGGTGTATAACGGGCGGGTGTATAACGGGCTGGGTGTATAACGGGCGGGTGTATAACGGACGGGTGTATAACGGGCGGGTGTATAACGGGCTGGGTGTATAACGGGCTGGGTGTATAACGGGAGGGTGTATAACGGGCTGGGTGTATAACGGGCTGGGTGTATAACGGGAGGGTGTATAACGAGCGGGGTGTATAACGGGCGGGGGTGTGTAACGGGCTGAGTGTATAACGGGCTGGGTGTATAACGGGCGGGGTGTATAACGGGGGGGTGTATAACGGACGGGGTGTATAATGGGCTGGGTGTATGCTGGGGGGTGTATAACGGACGGGGTGTATAACGGGCGGAGTGTATAACGGGCGGGGTGTATAACGGGCGGGTGTATAACGGGCGGGAGTATAACGGACGGGTGTATAACAGGCGGGTGTATAACGGGCGGGGTGTATAACGGACGGGGTGTATAACGGGCGGGTGTATAACGGGCGGGTGTATAATGGGCGGGGTGTATAACGGGCGGGGTGTATAACGGGCGGGTGTATAACGGGTGGGTGTATAACGGGCGGGGTGTATAACGGGCGGGAGTATAACGGACGGGTGTATAACAGGTGGGTGTATAACGGGCGGGTGTATAATGGGCGGTGTGTATAACGGGCGGGGTGTATAACGGGCGGGGTGTATAACGGGCGGGTGTATAACGGGCGGGTGTATAATGGGCGGGGTGTATAACGGGCGGGGTGTGTAACGGGCGGGGTGTATGACGGACGGGGTGTATAACAGGCGGGTGTATAACGGGCGGGTGTATAATGGGCGGGGTGGATAACGGGCGGGTGTATAACGGACGGGTGTATAACGGGCGGGTGTATAACGGGCTGGGTGTATAACGGGCTGGGTGTATAACGGGAGGGTGTATAACGAGCGGGGTGTATAACGGGCGGGGTGTATAACGGGGGGGTGTATAACGGACGGGGTGTATAACGGGCTGGGTGTATGCTGGGCGGGTGTATAACGGACGGGGTGTATAACGGGCGGAGTGTATAACGGGCGGGGTGTATAACAGGCGGGTGTATAACGGGTGGGTGTATAACGGGCGGGGTGTATAACGGGCGGGAGTATAACGGACGGGTGTATAACAGGCGGGTGTATAACGGGCGGGTGTATAATGGGCGGGGTGTATAACGGGCGGGGTGTATAACGGGCGGGTGTATAACGGGTGGGTGTATAACGGGCGGTGTGTATAATGGGCGGAGTGTATAACGGGCGGGGTGTATAACAGGCGGGGTGTATAACGGACGGGTGTATAACGGGCGGGTGTATAACGGGCTGGGTGTATAACGGGCGGGTGTATAACGGGCGGTGTGTATAACGGGCTGGGTGTATAGCGGGCTGGGTGTATAACGGGCGGGTGTATAACGGGCGAGTATATAACGGGCGGTGTGTATAACGGGCTGGGTGTATAACGGGCGGGTGTATAACGGGCGGGTGTATAACGGGCTGGGTGTATAACGGGCGGGTGTATAACGGGCGGTGTGTATAACGGGCTGGGTGTATAGCGGGCTGGGTGTATAACGGGCGGGTGTATAACGGGCGAGTATATAACGGGCGGTGTGTATAACGGGCTGGGTGTATAACGGGCGGGTGTATAACGGGCGAGTATATAACGGGCGGTGTGCATAACGGGCGGTAGTGTAACGGGCTGGGTGCAAAGTGGGCTGGGTGTATAACGGGCGGGGTGTATAACTGGCGGGGTGTGTAACGGGCGGGTGTATAACGGGCGGGGTGTGTAACGGGCGGGTGTATAACGGGCGGGTGTATATCGGGCGGGTGTATAACGGGCGGGTGTATATCGGGCGGGGTGTATAACGGGCGGCTGTATAACGGGTGGGTGTATAACGGGCTGGGTGTATAACGGGCGGGTGTATAACGGGCGGGTGTATAACGGGTGGGGTGTATAACGGGAGGGTGTATAACGGGCGGGGTGTATAACGGGCGGGTGTATAACGGACGGGTGTATAACAGGCGGGTGTATAATGGGTGGGGTGTATAACAGGCGGGTGTATAACGGGCGGGGTGTATAACGGGCGGGGTGTAAAATGGGCGGGTGTATAACGGGCTGGGTGTATAACGGGCGGGTGTATAACGGGCGG